>CM018040.1:0-1494133 GCA_008638375.1 Nyssa sinensis | reverse complement strand
ATCATACCAGGGAGGAGGAGGAGGCCGAGGGGAAAAAGCGGAGCGGGGCGGGGGGGTGGTATTGGATTTTTCCTAACCCGGGGTTAGGGTTCCGGGAGACACTCTCTCCTTAACGTGGACCAAATACAACGTCCACAAGGGGCAGGCGGGGTGGTGGAGTATTGGATTGTTTCTAACCCGGGGGTTAGGATTTCCTGGAGAGAGTCTCTCCTTAACCTGGACCAAATAATAATAAGATTATACTGAGTGCCTCTGCTTGGGAGTTTTTCCTCCCGTTGTACGTTCTCGTGCATGTGTTTAAAGTAGGATTAAATCAAGGAAACAAATATTAGATCAATCTATCATCATCCAAATAAACAGATTTGCGAAAATCTTTCTGAGACCAATGGTGTTTAGAAAAGTTTTCAAACACCCCTAGAGCAATTTTCATCTGCCACTGCCAGAGTGCACACTTGTGATGCTATCATTAGGTTCTAACTAATGTCAAAATTATCAACCTTCATAAAAACTCAATCCTGTTCAGCAGGATTTTTTTTATCACCAGTTCAATGTGTAGATCTCAAACATAAACACCAGAAGCAATGAGCAAGAACAACGATCCAAAACCCTGCACCAGGGAAATCAAAGTCCGGCATCAGCAACAAATTAAAATTTCAGAGAACACGTTAAAAATTAACATACAATGACAAATTTAGTATAAAGAACTGTCGTACCAAGAAGACTGATGCTACTGCTCCTGTTGTGAGCTCCTTAGCAAGGCTGCGGTTTCTCCTAGAAGAGGTTGCTTCATAGCTGCAACAGAAATTCATAGCTGTTAGGAAACCACAACATAGGATAAGAAGGGAGGTTGTAAAACTTCATGAACTTTTAACACCCGAAAGGCTGAAACCCAAAATTCCTTGCAACATAAAAAATGAAGGGGAGGTGTAAAACTCAAAGAACTTTTAACATCTGAAAGGCTGAAACCAAAAATTCCTTTACATTCTAACATGGACGATGCTAGCATGAAACATGCTATTAATGACCATGGCATGTAAAGTTCAACGTCAAAGATCACGCAGAAGATTAGACTATTTGAAGGGTGGATGCAAACAACAACCTCTCTCTCTCTCTCACTCACATTGATACCAATAATAGCCTAGATATAAACCAAAAAAATGACAAATCACCTTTGTATGACCATCAGTAGGATTGTTAATGACAAACTATGCATGAAGTGCCAACTTATAGCCTGACACCAATACCCAATGCATTCCACTTCATCAGAAAACCAAACCATGACTTAGTCCTGGGTTGGTTCAGTTTTCAGGTTGACAACTCTAGATGTCAGTGCACCCTAGTAAGTATGGGTAAGATGACAAGATCCATATTTTTGGAATCACATCAATTCCACAGGTAGTAGGCAGTGTACCCAAATCAGCAATGGAAGCATAACTGCAGGAAAAAATAACCAAAAGTAGCTGAACATGAGAACAAATGCCCCACCACAAATCCAATACTTAATGACAGGGCCTAATCCTATATTATATAACTTGGTGAAGGAAAGAATGGATACATCATGAGGGAAATTTCATTGGCATTGTGTGTGAGCCGAGAAGTAAGGGGTGGCTCCGATCAAAGACAATGGATAGGAAACTGGTTGAGATGGTTTGAATCATTTGATTATGTTTGAAGAAGACCAATGGTTGCACCAGTACGTGTGACAAGGTTTCAGCTAAAAGCATTAGAAGGGCAAGGAAAGGTAGAACAAGGGCAAGTCATCGTGTGAAAGAAAACACATGACCAGTGATTATTGCCAGCTATAACTTATAACCAAGACACTTGGAACTAGCATAGCCAACTTCAAATATTTTGGATAAAAGTCCATTGGATTGAACTTATCTATAAATCTCCTTGCTTGTCGAAGTACTATTCTAACCGATAAGAATGTCATATTGTTATGTTATATTTCCCCAAAGAAGAGAAAGCAAGAGTGTTTGATTCCCTGGAAAGCTTTCCAAGCCATTTCAAAGTACAAACTGAGTTGTAGTCCTAGAAGCCATAATATGGACTTTAAACCACAATTGGCCTTGAGCACCACACTTCACTCCAATGTCAAGTTCCCTCCTTGAAGCCAATTGTAGTATGTATTGAAGTCTGCAGCTTCAAACAATTTACAACTGCAGATAGGGTGTGTTAGGAAACAGGTTTCGTATGGAAAGGCAGTTGGGGCCCCAAATTTCATCACCACTGTTCGAAGTCCCAAAAGAGAGACTACAAAAACAATTTAGCGACTAAAGTACCAAACACTCACATTGGAATTTGTAGGCAAGGGCGATAATTTGACAAATCCCAATATATATACAGAGTCAGCACAGGGACGAGTTCAATTTGTATTTCAATCAAGCACGAAAGAAATTAAAAAAATAATTCCAAAGCTACATCAATGTACATGAAATACACTTACACTATGTTTGGATGGAAGGAATTAGAAAAAAAGGGAAGAAAAAGAGAAGGAAAGGTAGCTTATATCATGTTTGTTTTAAAAATGAGGAAGGAAAGGGAGGGAGAGGGAGAGAGAGTTTAACCATCATTTGAGCAATTTTGTTATCCCTCCAAAAGTGTGAGGAAATAGAAGGAAAGGAAACAAAAATTTAATGAATTTTTAATAATATCAATATTACCCTTAAAATTGTAAAAGCCAAAATAAAAATGACACATCTATACTAGGGCATCCAAATACAACATTGTTTCATTTCCTTTCATTTCTCTCTTTTATCATTCCCAAACAAGATAAAAATATTATATTAGTCTTTCCTCTCCTTTCCTCTCCTTTTCCTCGTAACTAATACTCTCCTCTCCTCTCCTCTCCTTTCCTTTCCTTTCATTTCCCTCGTAACTAATACTATCCTCTCCTCTCCTTTCCTTTCCTTTCCCTCCTACTTATCCAAACGAACTGTTATTTTCACCTAATCCTACTGATTCCAGCCAGGCAGATTACAACGGTATCATACTTCAATTCACTTAATTGAACGAAACCAATAAAATTCACAAATATATTTGAATCAATCTAATCTGTAATAATGCAAAGTGCTCCAAACATGAAAAACAGTTTCAACATTTCTTACAAAGACAAAGTGTTTTCTACAACACAAAAAATGTTCGGATCAGATCGATTCATGAGCTTATGTATGAATTAAACAGCTCTCTAGGGCTTCAAATCGTTCGAAGAAGAAAGTACAGTATTGGCATTTCTCATCAAAACTCAAATTGTTGATGAATTTTTCTTTTTTATCGCTTACATGAAGAACGAAGCGGTGACCATAAGGCCGATCGCGAGCATGAACAAGGCTAGGGTTGGGTACCACGCGTCAGGGACGGGGCTCGAGATGGGTTTCACAGAAGGAGCCTTCAGAAGAAAACAAGAGTGAATAGAAATAAAAAAAAAAAAACACAAAACGAAAACAGAAATTGAGCGAAATATCTAGAAATTTCAAACCATTTGTGATGGAGCAATCGGCAGATCTTCACTTCCACCTCTTCTGTTCTCTGAAGACTCCCAACTCAGAAAGTCGCAACTCGTAATATGACACTGAAGCTATTCACAACGTCGGCAGGACATGAAGCTTCGTGTTTTCTCGTGTATTTTTAGCCATTGGATATGTTATTTTAACTCTTAAGTCTTAACAGAATAATGTAATTCCACCGTTATGAATAACAGATGCAAAAAAATAAAATGAAATGATAATTTGAATAGAAAGAATGTAATAAAAATTCACTTATTTTAAAAATAGAAATAAATTGGTATTTGCTAATTTTTCTAATTCTCTTTCTGTCTCCTTACGCTTTAATTTTTTTTTATTTTTAAACTAAATATAAAATAATGTTTCTTTCTTTATCATTTTATTTTCTTTATTTCTAAATCTTTCGATCCAAATCAATCGTAAACCCTTGATATGAACCGTAAGCATATTTAAAAAGGAAAAAAAAAAAAAGATGGCGATGAAAATGTTTTTTTATTGTTTTTGAGATTTTGTTTTTTGTTGTAATTATTATTTTTGAGAGTTCACGATTTATATCTATTTGTTTATTTTTTTAACTAGATGTGGAAGAGAGAATTTTAATATTTTGAATCAAAGTTATTATATGAAAGAGAAATCTTTTCATGTTGAATAGACGAATTTGCCTTTTATGGGTCAATTTCCAAAACTCTCTTTCAAAAATGATTTAGGATGGATGGTAGGATATTTGTATCTAAATAAATGCTTTATGGGAACATTTATTCAAATATTTTTCTTCTTGTTTGAACTTTGAAATCACCCTAATTTTTTTTATTTTTTGATGAGAGGGAAGAATTATTCTAAATGTACAATACTCGTACTCTAAACTTTCGTACGAAGAAAGTAGTTTTAACCACTTCTCCTCGATGTATGACTCCAAAATTCACGGAGTTGCTATGAAGGAATAATGGGGCCAGAGTGCGCGCACATCAAGAGCTGCACTAGGTTTTCTATAACAGCATAGAGCAGCTCGTATAGTGATCCATAAGTTCAAAATTTTCTGATCCCATTGCTCTCAACTTCACAAGGCTTTTTCCCTTTTTTCCTTTCCTTGTTAGATAGAGATTTGATCAAAGATTGGAGAGTGTTTACCTACCAATGCCATCTCTACATCAAGGTGCCAATATACCAGTAATCAACATTTTTACTTCAATATTTACTGCTATAAGGAAAGAGATGCACCATGGTACAGAATACAAAATGCTCTATACATTTCAGTAACAAAAGTATCTTTCACCTCATCAAACATCAAAGGATCACCAACTAAAATGAATCTCTGTCCAAAAAATGGCATACTTTTCATACAATGACTCTGCAAGTTCTATCAACTTTAGCTGACAAAAGCCTTCATCAAAAGCAGTTCCTGTTACCATTGAACATTTATTGAGATTAATCTGGAGTGCGTCGGCACTCATCCCCCCTACGCATTGCAGTCAAAAGTCAGTGATGCAAAATTCTTCACTACCTATCAACAACTTTGCTCAAGTCCCAGTTCCAAGCACCCGGCGAGCCAATCCTGTCTGCATCATCAATGCTTGCTCGCACTTAAGAATTAGAACTAAAAAAATCAAGATATTGGAGGAGAAAGATTTTAAAGAGGAACTTCAGCATGTTCAATGGGATCCAGGCCATAACCTGAACATTACCCCATGCTCGCTCACACTTCCCCCGGATAATCTCCTCATCCTCTGCCAGAGCCGCCTGCCCCTTCCCGTCCTCAAAGATCCTGAACTCGAGTGCCTCCTAAATGACCCAAATTCCTGCCTCCCAAGTCTCGCTGATGTACTAAATAAATCTGACATTGGAAGTCCCATTTCAGTATTGAGTCCAGAATCATAATTAGAAACTGGGGATTCAGTTTGCAGAGGACCCAGCAACTGGCCTGAATTGGTACTGATCCTAACATCCACATCAATGGACAGATCGTCCTGGCTACAACTTCTGGATACCAATTCTTTTGCCTCATCACACTCATTACATACTAGTTTTAACGCCTGAACAACTTCACCCATAAAAGGTCGATGTGATACCTCTGGTTCAACACACATTGAAGCAATTGCTGCTACTTTGGCAATACTATCAAAAGGGAATACTGGTCCCAGAGATGGGTCTATAATTGACTCTAATGCTTCTTTACTTGTGAGAAGTGGACGAGCCCAGGCAACTAGATTCTCTTGACCAGGTGGCTGAGACATGTCTACAGGTTTTCTTCCAGTTAGGAGCTCAAGAAGGACTACTCCATAGCTGTAAACATCACTTTTCACGAGAAGATGCCCGGTCATTGCATACTCTGGAGCTACATATCTGGTTTTTGTTAGAAGAAGAACTGACTATTAGGAGAATAGAAACGTAAAGTTACAAAAGACAAACACAAGACAGCAAGCAATAATTAAATAAAGCCTGTTAACACACAAGAAAGCAGACAGCAGAGGATCAAAATTACATGTTCTGAAGAATGGAAATATGGACATTAATTGGGGCCTGGTATGAGTTGCTTGAAGCACTATACTCCAACTAGGGAAAGGGATACTGTCCCAAGCCCCGTAAGTTTTTATCTATGAAGTGCAGCATTGATAGTGATGGTTTTGACCATGTGACATGGTTTAACCAGCAACTTCACCCAGTAAGCTACCACTGTAGAATATGGGGTAAATATTAGAACCTCCTGTGAGGATTCTGAAATTGCCACCGACATCCCTGATATCTGATGTCGCCATCAAAAGAGGTGCAGTGATATATTCCAAAACCAGATAAATTTATTTAACCCAAATTAATTTGATAGCGATGCTTTATGGGTGAAGACATGTGATTAGTTGTTATGCGTCACACTGGGTGATTAGGGAATCAGATGCATACAATCCAAAAAAATCTCATACCCAAAAGTTCCCATGACACGTGTTGAGATGTGTCTGTTCTCCTCGTCCAATGCTGTCCGAGCTAAACCAAAATCAGATACTTTTGGGGTAAAATCATGTTCCAACAAAATGTTGCTTGCCTTGAAGTCCCTATGTATGACACGAGGACTTGAATCTTCATGCAGATAGGCTAGACCTCTGGCAGCTCCAAGTGCTATCTTCACCCGGGCACCCCAATCTAGTGGAGCAGTGTCCTTGTCAACTCCTGAGAAAAAGCAAAATATACATAATATAGCCATTTAGCAAAGGATTGAACAACGGAAAACAGCAATTATCTTAACCCCCCAATCTTACAAAGATTACAATGAATACCATGTAGATGAGATTCCACAGCTGCCATTTGGAATGAGTTCATAAACTAAGCAGCGGATGCGCTCCTCTGTACATATACCAATCAACTTGACCAAGTTTCTGTGATGAAGGCGGCTAAGCATCTCAACTTCAGCGAAGAATTCACGACCACCCTGCTGATCATCTCTCTTAAGTACTTTGACAGCCACTTTTGTCCCATCTTCAAGAATACCACTATAAACACGACCAAAGCCACCCTCACCCAGTATTCTCGAAGGATTGTAGTTATCAGTGGCTCTCTCTATGTCATGTGAACTGAACGTCTTAGCAGATCCTGTGTAAGTTGCAATGCTAGATCCAAAAGATAAAGAAGTGGAACTGGGCCCACTTCCAATCATAGAAGCAGCAATCCCTGCAATATATATATATATATATATATATATAGTTTCCCTTTTACTATGGAAAAAATAATAATTCTCAATGGACCCAGTGGTCGGCATGCTACAAGAGTCAAGTGACTACAATGGTATTAGAATACAGAATTTTTAGATGCCGATTAGCTAATTGAGAACATAATTAAGCTACTATTTAGACCTAATATATTAGATTTCTATAAGTATTAAGTAGAGAATATCAAATAAGTTTTAGTGACATTCAATAACAATAAATTGTTTCAATATTCTCCAAATCAAACGCCATGACAAGTGGCACCACTTTTGAGAAATTAACCGACCAGGTTTCCTGGATATTATGCATTTTGGGCAGTCCATTCAATCAAAGGCTCCGGTCCAGCCCAACTAGACTGAAGCTAAAACTGGACCTGGTTTCATGACAATAATTATTGATATAACCTCGCGGTTTAGATACAGCAGAATGACAAAACAATTATCATTTAACTAGCCCTAAAGAAATGGGACAAAGCTTAATTCAGTTGAGTTGTACCTGGTGGTTTTGATATAGATGGTAGTGCAAGTGGAGGAGTTGGCTCTGGTTGGCAAATACGGTCTCTATTTCTGAATAGTAAAACCCAAGCGACTGCACAACAAAGAATCACAGCTACAGAGACTGACAAAACTATGATAGCAATAATGCCACCACTAAACCCATCTTTATGTTGCTTCCTCCTCACATCAACCCCTAGGGGATGTATAGTCCTTCCATTATTGTCACGACCAGAATATGGCACACCATCTATAATAATGCTTGAAGGTGCCGAAGGTGGAGAGGGGGGAAGACCTATAAGTGAAAGATTTCTAAATAACCACCCAGATTCAAATTATTAACATAAATGAGTCAATAAAGCAAGGATTTATAATATGTAGCAAAAGCAAAAATGAAGAATGAGGATTGCTATAAATACCCGCATAGTGTACATATAATACTTCATAGTCACCAAAGAAAGAAGTTTTTATAACAACTTGTTTGTGCCAAAATCTTTGATATGTCAGATATGCCGTAGTGTTATCAAATTTGTCTCCAAGAGGTACCAAGTCAATCAGGACAATTGTCTTCTCTGGGTCCTGGCTGGCTGCATTTGCTCCCATGATGCGAACTTGACTTTGTTTCATAAATACCCCAACAGCAATTTCCTGTGCCAGCTCTGAAACCAAGGGGAAGAAGGTATACAATGCTACACTTAAACGCAGACCAACTTGCATGGGCCAGACACAAGCACACGGGTGATCCAGGAGGAGAATTTGTAAGAGGTTCTGTGCATGTAATTGCTGTACAATCTACAAATGGATCGAGAAGGAGAAATTTTAGGGGATAACAAATAAACCAATGGAGGTAACAAATAAAGAAGACAATAAACGGAGTAGAGAGAAGCTAGAGTTCATGTACCTTCATTAGGAGGTGGAGGTGGTAGTGCTTGAATTGGTGGCAGGTGTGGTGTCTTTGGATTCCTTGGTGAAGATTGAGAAGGAGGAATTTTAGGGGAAAGAAAGGGCACTTGCAATGCAAACAGGATCAATAGATAAGCCATAAATTAGGAAGTAAATGAAACAAAAACCTTTAAGAAGTGTTTTGCTAAAAAGAGAAAAATAAAAGGGACAGAAAAATGAGATTTACTTACATTTAGGTTGCCCAGATGGAGCCATCCGAGATGGTGAGGGCATGGGTGTGGGTGAAACACGGTTCTCTGATGAAGGAAAGGGGGGATGGGATGGAGAGACTGTAGAGCCTGCCATGGATAAACAGTGAGTCTGAAACAACCATTTCAGCTTAAGCAGACTGATCAATACGAATTTCTCAAGTATTTAGATACCTGGGTTCACAGGTGGAGGAGCACTCTTTCTATGCCTACCCTTTGGATGTAACTTGGGAGGGTACAAAGGAGCTGGAGGGATTATTGGACCTTTAAGAAGCATTGAAAAGGAAAAAAAAGGAATAATACTCAGTGTTATATGTCATAATAAACCCATCAATAGTAATTTGGTTGAGACATTTCTTAGGTAAAATATTGAACCTTGTTGATTCCAATCAGGAGGAGGAGTTGGATATGATAATGGAGCAGGGACTGTAATATTTTTCCTCGCATGATGATTCTTATCAAATGAGGTTGAAGGTAAAGATGCAGGAGAATGAAATTCTCTATCCGGAGGAGACTTGGGAAATAAAAGAGGAGAAGGAGCATTGTTAGAGTGCCTTCTGGTTTTGGGTATGGGAGGAGCTGCAACAGGAATGAATTTGTATGTTATATATAATAGCATTCTCGGTTATAGTTGCATATACTTCATATAAGAAGAAATACACAGCTTTCAGACATACCCTCTGTTGGGGAGCGGTTAACAGGTGAAAATTGGTCAGGTGTTTCATTTGGAGGTGCAGCCACTGGCATGCCATCTCTTTTCCAGTTGATGCTCGGGGGAGGAGTTGGTACAGGAGAGACATCAGGCTCTGTAACATCACATTAGGATCAATTAAATCTAAACATTATTTAGGGTATAGAGCGCTTAATAAAAATTTCAGTATCTCCATTTAAAAATGAAACCGAGATAAAATGATTAGATTTTGATTTCTCCATTCACCATTGCTTGGTGCAATGGTCAAAATCTTTGCACGATCACGCGCGAAAACAAGGGTTTGAGTTTGAGAGAAATCATTTTGTGCAAAAATGCTAACGGTTAGGATGTATCTAGCCTATCCCTCCCTCCCTTTCTCCTAAACCCACATTGGTGGGACCAACATTGAGCAATGTGGCCTTTTGCAGTAATTAATCATCTTTGATCATCCTGGAAATACCATATTGTAAAAGGAATAGACTCACTGATAATGCTATAAGAAACACAATAGGTACCATTCCAAAATCTATGAATAAATAAAATTCATCAGCTGCTAATGTAGTTTACAAATGCCCCTTTAATCTATTTTGCAGCAATCAGACAGCATACAACTCAACTCAACGTCCCCATTATGATCCATCTAAAGCCATATCTATTAGTTGGTCAAGGTTACTGGCACCAGGTCACTTCCTCACACTATCAACCCATGGTTACAATTATAGTTGTCACGGGCAACCGCCTAGATGCCTGACTATAAGAAAAACGCCTAGGTGATGACCGCCTAAACCAAAATAACTGAAGAGTAACCCGGGCGCCCAATTCGCCTAGGGCAATAGACATTTTTAATTAACCAAATTTTGTATTTTAATACATAATTAAAAATTTTCTTTATTATTATATTTATTTTGTTCTTTTTCTGTTTTGTTAAGTGTTGAATATATCCTTGAATCCATGAATAAAAATTTGTTATTAGGAAATTTCTTATTTTAATACATAATTAACTTTATATTTCATTATTATTATTTTTTTCTTTCTTTTATTTTATCTATAAATAAATGAAGTGAAATTAATAAAGAGATTAAAAAATTTTCAAACATTGATTATTTATACTTGAAATTCTTAGATATATATATATATAACGACCTCTTATTTTATTTACATGTAATAGATAAATTCAAATCTATTTAGAAAATTCTGTTAATATTATTTGATCCCCTAACTGTTGTTTATTTCATGTTATCAAAATAAAACCGATTACATTTATGATCCTTTAATAATCATTAATTATTCTGAATTTTGTCAAATTTGTTCAATGTTACTTTTTTGAATTATCATTAAATTTTATTATTTGAATAGGTTAACTTCTATTCAAGTGCTTTCTATTGTATTATTCATTTTATTTGATCTATTTGCATATGTTTCAATATTTTTAAAATCCAAACTGTATGTTTGTTTTCTGGTACAAAATAACATTAGTAATACATAGTTGCTCTTGTGTTTTTCCTTCATATTTTTATGTAGAAATAAGAATATTATTTTATTGATTTAATTTCTTATTAATAAAATAAATTGTGTGAAATTATGAATTAAAATAATGATTAGATCATTTTTATACCATGTTTTTTGATTGGGCAATCACATGGGCGGTCGCCTAGGTAGTAAGCTAGGTCCATCGCCTAGGATCGCCTGGACAATTTGACAACTATGGTTACAAAATCATACATGCATAAAATAATGGGAGACAAGTTGCAAATTTTTTTGTTTCGATATCTCTCAAACACTTTGTTTTAACTCAAAGCATGTAGGCAAGAGGATGATGAAGGAGAAATGATCCAATAATATAACCATATTAATTGCAATAAAGCCACCTTTTAGTGAATAATAAAGGTTTGAGAAGCACATGTCTTCAACGGGACTCAGAAGCAACAAATTCTTGAAAATAAATAATCAAATTAAAAATGTACTCTTTTAAGTGGTACCTGGTAAATTAGATGGAGGTTCTTCTGGCAATTTGGGGTGGGGAAATGGGCTACGAGGTGATCCAACAGGCACTGCATTGTAAAAAAAAATGAAGGGACATCCATGGTGTATTTCAACTCAAGACATTCTTGAAAGAAAGTTCGCATCAGCAGAAATGCAAGGTAATAAGGCGCACCCGGCAAAATGGATGGTGGTACTTCCGGCGTGATTGGTTGGATAGTTGGATTTTGTGGCACTTTCCCTGGTGCTGATGCAATTGGTACTGCATACAACAGGAGCTGGTAACATTTAGAATCAATGTCAACCAGAAATCTAATGGTTGCAAAACAGAACCTTCAACAATCAGGTACCTGGAGCAATTGGAAAAGAGGGAGAAGCCTTGTCTGGTGCCTTGTTTTGATGAGAACTTGGTGGCATGATTGGGTGGATGGTTGGTGGATTTTGTGGTGATTTCCTTGAAGGTGATGCAACTGATACCACACATTGAAACAAAATAAGTGTAACAGAACCAATTTTGACCAGAAGTCTAGCAATGTCACAATAAAACCATAATCAACCATATACCTGGAGCAACTGTCACCGAGACAGGAGCCTTATTATTTGGTTCCTTTTTTTGAGCAGCACTTGGTGGTGAGGACGGTGCAATTCCTTGAAAAGTTAAGGGTGGAGGAACTGAACCTATATGGTGGCAATACTGTAGGAGGACTTGGTGACAAAGATGGAACAAGCCCTTTGATTGGTTGGGCTACTGGAGCAGAGTCAAGAGGTGGCAATACAGGTGGCGGATGTAGAACTGACCCTGAAATGTCAAACCACAAGCTAAATGAAATGATATCAAGATCAATTAACAATTCCAAGTCCAAATATCATGGAATCTTACCATTTGGATGAGATGCTGGACTAGGTGCATTACTTCTCAATGGCTTTCCATTAGTGGCATGAGTCACATGACCGGGTGTTCCTTCTTCAATACGTGAAACTGCAGAAGCAGATGCTGGATATGGGGATATATTGTAGCCTGAAAGTAAACACGATGCTAATAGTTCAAAGAAGAGCTCAAAATAATTTGTCGTAAGCATGATATCTGGTAATCCTTATATAACATTTAGTAATAACAAACCTATAGTATTTAGAATACCTATAATATTTAGAATTAGACAAAAATACAAACTCTTTATGATATATGATCATGTGATTTTTTTTATTCCGTACTATATCTGGAAGAAAAAAGAATAAAAGTTCTGTCTTGGTCCGAGTGGGGATAGCATTTCTCTTCTACATGTCCAAGGAGTTTTGAAAGATCCAAACATCTCAGAGATAAATAGAGGTAGGAATTTATCGAACAAACCGCATTCCTTCGTATACGTCAGAAGTCTATTGACGAGAAGGGTCTAGGGTAGCTGACCTATTCGTTTCTGTAAGAATATACATCCCTGAGTTTTTACAACTTCGGTTCTATAATGCGTAAAGTTTCCCAAAGTTTTCTAACTACAACTTCACAGAATGAGAAATTTTACAAGATTAAGTCAATGACCTATACTGCAGTAAGAAGACATATTAAGAGATTGGAACTCTTTTCGAAAAAAAAAGTACAAATATGTCAACTATATGACTGATCTATTGGTTTCTGTAAGAAGATACATCCCTGAATTTTAACAAACTTCGGTTCTATAATGCTTAAAGTTTCACAAAGTTTAAGCTTCTAACTACAACTTCACAGAATGAGAAATTTATTTTTATGGGATTAAGCCAATGGCATATACTGCAGGAAGAAGACATATTAAGAGATTGCTTATTCCCATTGCTTAGTCGTGAGATTCTGGGGCCATCAAGGATCTTTATTTCTCTTGGGAGATATTTTCCAAATAGAGAAAAATACGCAAACTAGTATCAGAAAAGGGGGGAAAAAAGGCATTCCTCAGATGAAGCCTCAACAAAAGCTTTTACCTAGATGAAGCTTGAAGTTTTGAACCAGGTAGGAAATACTAAATAATAGTACTTGTTAGGACAATAAGTGGGATTAGTAACATAGATCATTGCATATTTGCTATTGGAGTTATCTGGAAAATTAACCTTGAGAACCTACAAAGCTCCAATCTTACTGATAAGATGCCCATCACTGTAAACATTTTATAAAATTAAAAATGCTCTGATCACAAAACGAAAATATTGAGGACATGTCTGCATATTATCCTAACTTTTAATCACATAAACAACATTGGCAAGAAAAGAAAAGAAAAGGAAAAAACTTGATCAACCCAGATTACTGAATTAATCATCAAACCCACATAAATATATATATATATATATGTATAGATAATTGATAGAATACCCAAATGAGTTAATTCATATATGATAAAAAAAAAATTACTAACAACTGTAAAAATCAAAGTATTACCTGCAGATCCTTGAACAGCCAGACTAATTGAAACGGTATAGACTTTGAACACCAAGAAAATCAATTGCACCACCAAACCCATCCCATGTAATCCTAAATCTCAATACTCTCAAATCCCAACCTCCTCAATAATGAAGAAATAATTAAAAAGATTGAATAAATTAATCAAGAAATTGACAATAGATTGATAACTTGAAGCAATATCAAAGGGGAGGTTAGATTAAAGACGACCCACAAACAGTGAGAGACAAGCAATGAAGAGGCAGTTTGTTGAAACCCCCAAAGACTGGGTTTGGTGATAAGAACCCAAGCAATCAGTTTCTGTGAGCATAAGCTCTGAAGTTTGCAGAGTCTTGAGATTGGCATGTTACCCACAACCGTTTCTAGTGACATGTGAGTAATTAAAGGGTTTATTAAAAACGGAACAGCTAAGAAAATTTGGAAACAACAAACAAACAACACTCACAGGGCCAAAGTAACAGACTCTTTTAGGAAGAAGAGGAGAGAGAGAGAGAGAGAGAGAGAGAGAGAGAGGCGTTATTTCAGTGGGGTATGGCCATATAGGAGAGAAGTACAGAGGGGGACAGAAAAATACTTAAAATGAGTTATTTTGGGACAGAAGCATTTTTTATACAAAAGATTTATTTATTTTATAAGCTTTTGTTTTTTATGTAATAAAATATATAAACAAAATTTTTATATAATAAAAATTACGAGAATGATTTTAAATAAATTAAATTGACAAGATTAGAAGATAAGATTTATGGAATTGATTTTAAATAATTAAGATAAGATTTTATTAAATTGAATTAAGTTATTCTTGTTTACTTCTCTCTCTCCATTTATATTCTAAAAACTTTAATTTTAATAATTAAAAAATTAATTTTTTTGGAACATAATTTTATAAAAAGTGAAATAACTATCCATTTTTTTGTTTTTTAATTAATCCAAACTTATTTTACTAATCGTAGTTTTTAATCATCTGATCAGATCATAAATTAAAATTTATTTCACAATTATTTAATATAAGTTCGCGTTTAAAAAAAAAAAAAAGTGATTCTAGAAAAAGTTACACTTTATCAAGTTTGAATGGGAGACTTGGTGTTTAAGTTTGTGTGTATATATATATATATATAGAGAGAGAGAGAGAGAGAGAGAGAGAGAAAGAAGAGAGGAAGACTAGAGAGAGATTCTGCCCAATTTTTTTCTTTTCTATAGTGGGGAATGAACCAACTTAGGGTTGAAATTCTTTTGATTGTTTAATGGGGTTGCTTGACTCTTTTTATTTCCTGGTTTTCAGTTGTTGATGTTTGCCAAATGAGAAAGAGAGAGAGATGCATGTGTGAAATGGTATTTGACACCTCACCTTCTCTTATTTTATAATCTAGAATAGATTAACAATTAAGACAAATGGAGATACTAGGGTATATATTTGTGGATGCCCTAATTTTGTTCCACCATTTATAACTTATCACAGATGACACGTGGAATGAGAATTCACCATTTGATGGAATTTTAAGTCAATCAAATTTAAGATCATCTTTAACCCATCATCATCTTCAAATTTATCTTTCATATTTTCTCAAAAATAAAAAAATAAAATATCCACCTTCATATTTTTGTATATAAAAGGTTGGAAATGCTCTAATCATCCATTCATTTCAAGTCAAAAGTTATAAAATCATTTGAATGCATTTTGAAAAAATATTATATTTTTTATTATAAAAAAGCAGAAAAACAAAACAAAAAGCATTTATGTATTATGCAATTGTGGGCATTTTGAGCTAAATGAATTATGGCCAAGCAATAAGTCAAATAGTTTCAGCAATATATAATAACTATGATTTTAAGAGGTGAAGTGTCTTTTTCAACATTCCTTTATGGCAATGTAATAGAATTGTCTTACTCCCCCTTTTGGACTTTGAGATCACCTGGTTTGGATTATTTGTTCAACAATCGCATTTGAAGTATGTTTGACTTAAACATCATATTTAATAATTTTTTTAAATTTAAAATAGATTTTTCTATTTTATTAGGTACTTGATTTGAATATTTGGTAGCAGTCACTAAATATTTGAAAAACTCGTGTTACTGTTAGATTATGACTGTGTTCGGTTCGATCTATAAATCATATATAATAATTTTTTTAAATTTAAAATAAAATTTTCTATTTTATTAGATATTTGGTTCGAGTTTTTGGTCGCACTTACTCAATATTTGAAAAACTTGTGTTACTATTAGATTATGACTATGTTCGGTTCGATCTATAAATCATATATAATAATTTTTTTTAAATTTAAAATAAAATTTTCTATTTTATTAGATATTTGGTTCGAATTTTTGGTCGCACTTATTGAATCCCGGCTTACCTCAAAAAGTAATTTTAGTGTAATTTTTTCAAAAATGTAATATAATAACACTTATTAATAATTGATCTAAACAATACATATTTATTTAAGCACTTATCAAATATATTCATATAAATACTAAATAACTTAATTCAAACAACATATTTTCACGTCTAATTATTTAAACTGTAATTTAATTCAAATCGTATTTTTTCTCAACTCATCCAAACAATATGTAATTTTTCATTATTTAATAATATTGTAATTGTAACACCCATGACATCCAAAAAATATATATATATATATATAAAATGGTCCACCTCAGGGAGTCAAAAAGACCAAACCACTCTCAAATTTGTGTGCTATATGTTGTTTCAATAAGGCTAATATTGTCTTTTGACCAGAAATATCCGAATCATTTCCCAGTAGAATGTGTGTGGGAGGTGGGCAGGACGACAAAGAAGAACCATATTCTTCTGTTACAAGTTGACAGTTTTATAGAAGGGAAAATAATGATAGAATAATAGTTTTCTTTTTCTAACACACACTTGAGTCGTGTTTGGTTTGGTATGATAGAATGAATATCTAAGAAGAATTTATATTAACTTTTTCATTTTTTATTTTCGTTTAATATGACGAATGTCTATTTCATGAAATTGATATTTTATTAAAAATCATTCGAAATATTCTCTTGATCAAATTGAGTAAATTTTAATTTCATTTCATATAATTTCTATTTCATATTTTATTTAATGGAATGACCATTTTATTCTTGGGTACCAAACATGACATTAAGTTATGCCTTCTGATGCTGCACTTTTTGACTCGCAACACGTGAGGACTCCGTGACCTGTAGAACACTCAGAGAGATGATCAGAGGACCACCGGATTGGCTCCGGCGGTAGCCGCTCCGATGCTTAAGTAAGTAAGGGAATTGAAAGATTGTATTGAAAGCCAAAGAATGAGCATAGAGCATAAGGCGTACCTTTAGGGTTTAATTTATAGGCCGTGGCTTTCCTCAGTTGGTGAGGATTTGATGCCATGAATATCGAGATTTGATCACCGGAGATTGTAGTTACCCTGCATAGAGATAACCATTGAAGTCGTGAATATAGGGATTTGATCCCTGGAGATTGCGGCTACCTCGCATAGAGATAACCATAGATGGCAGTTTCCTTGTTGAAGATTGCTTCCTTGTTGAAGACCGTTTCCTTATTCCTTGCTCGGCATCCACTAAAGTGGTGACGAGTTCTGTAGTGTTGATCTGAACCCTGTGAACTTGTTCTGGATATAAATGTTCGGCCACTCCCGACCCTGTATAATGCTCTGAATGCTTGAGTTTTTCCTTACTGGTTGAATGAGAATCATGGTGGCTGAGCATAGGTCGGATTGTGGTTATACGTGTCAAGTGTTGATTGGCCTGTTCTTTTATGGTATATCAGTTACTCCCCCCCCCAAGTCCTAGTTCGATGCCAGCAAGTAACTAGGGCTAAGCTCTTTTTTTTTTTTTGAAGAGTCATGTGTCTTGTCCGTTCGCCTTCCAAGGCTTTTATTGCGCAGTCGGAGATTAGGTCTTTTCAAGGTCACCATTGTACTGGGCTGATAATTGGATTTCTCGAAATCATCATTGTTCCGAACCGTCACGGCGCTTAGGATTGGTGGGTCCCTTCCGATACTGCGCTTTATAAATATAGGACGAGAATTTGGACTGACCTTTCCCCCGTCATTTTCACTGCGCTAGGAGATTTCGTTCGCCATTGTTGGTTCGTGTGACCTTTGAAGAGTACTGTTTCCCTGAGTTAGAACAGGTTCGACTGATTTTTTCCTCTTGTCTTGCTTCTTTCTTCTTAAGTCTGGAAATAATGTCTGCTCTTCCTAAATCCCCAACTGTGAATAAGGGAGTGGGAAATCCTCCTGATATGGCTATACCGTCTTCCGTGGAAGATGTGGGTAATCCTGCCCCCGAAGTTATTAGGGAGATGCCTGTTGATCCTCCCATTAGTCCTGGAGTTAGGATAGTTGATGCTTTTGAGGAGCCCCGAGACAGGGCTGGGGAGACCTCTGGTAGGTCTTCCCGTAGAGAAGAGAGTGAGAGTGCTGTCACTCGGAGCCTTCTGGATGAATGGAGGGTGAAATTTAATTTTCCCACAAATGTGACCTGCAGAGCGCCAGGCCCCATGGATCGTCCCCATAATGTTGAAGCCGGGGAGATTTGTGTTTACCTTGCCTGGTTTGAAATGGGCTTGAGGCTCCCATTACCGGACTTAGTCAGGCAATTCTTTTGTTGGTTTAAGCTCTGTCCTGCCGACCTGAATCTCAATAGTTGGCGGCAGCTTTTAGGGTTTATGGTGTTGGGACACTTGAACAAGGTGGATGTGTCTCTGGACCTGATCCGTAGTAATATGGATCTGAAGTTCAAGCAGGCGGAGGGCCTTTTCTCTATGTCTTTTGAGAAGGGGTTCCGACCCCTGACCTCTGTTCCTACTTCCAATAAGACGTGGAAGAAGTGGTACTTCTTTGTTGGAGGAGGATGGGAGCATGAAGGCTTTCAGAAAGGAGAGGCCTCGTCGTTCCCTCGTGTTACGGGTCATAGGGGTGAGGCTTATTCTTTTAGATTCTCCTTTAGCCTTGCTATGCCTTCCGAACTGATAAGCTGACATGTCTCTCTTTACTTATGTGCAGACAAGCGTGTTTGGAAGAGGCCCGACTTTATTGAAGCACTGCGGGATCAGTACCGAACATTGCTTTCAACTTCTAACCGGGCTCATTCCGTTATTATTACCTCAGCGAACTTGATGGCTGCCCGTAACGCCGAGCTTAAGAAGAGGTTGATGTCGAGATGGGCTGTGCCGGATGCCCCAGTAGCGGGGGAGTCTTCCTCCCGAGTTGAGACTGATGCCCCTCTTGAAGTAAAGAGGAGGAGATTGATTTCTGGCTCTCCTGAGCCGGCTCCTGCCGAGGCTGAACAGGGGGCTGAACCTACCATCCCTGCTTCGGCTGCTCCTCCTGTTTCTTCTGTTCCGAGCAGAAGAGCTAGGAAAGGGAATGCGCCTGCCGCATCGTCCGAGCCGTTTAATGAGCCGGACTATCAAATCGCCAAGAGGGCGTTTGATCAAATATGGGCTCATGGCCCACATCGGTACAGAGGGGATGACCCTTCCAAATTGATGACTGAGATGATGAATCTCCAAATGAAAGTAGCTTCTGAAGCTTTTTCTTGACTTTTCCGCCTGTCTGTTCGTTCATTCTAACCTGTCTGTCTTGCTTTTATGCAGAGTATGCATAGCTTGGCTGCTTTGATGGTAACCCCCATGGGCCTTGAGGAGGCCAAGAAGCTGCGGGCTGAAGTGGAGCAGATGAGGGTGGAGCTTGGGACTGCCCAATCCAAAATCCAGAGCATTGAAGAGGATCTGAAGGAAGCTACCACCAACCTAACCGTGGCAGAGTCTGAGAGGGACATAAATGCTCGGAAGGTTGCGGGGCTTGAGGTGGAGTTGCTTAATCTCCGGAGTTCCTTCGATCAGAAGGTTCAGGAGGCGACTGATCATGCCCGGGCTGAGACTGAGATGATATTGAAAGATGAAGTTGACCAAATGGGTGATGATCTGATCCTGTTTGGTTTTGAAAGCTTCCGAACTAGATTCCAGATTCAGTTCCCGGGTTTTGACGTTTCATCAATTGCTCCCCCTGAACCTGCCTCGTCTCGTCCTGATTCGGATAAAACGGCTGGGGCCCGTGCCCTTAACTTAGATGAGGATGCAGGCCCTTCTGGGAAGTCTTGAGGCCTTATGGGTTTTTATCCCCTTTTGTTTTTATTTTTTGATGTAATGGACGTATACTTCCAATCAATAAAATTTTCTTTCGAATTCTTCTTGTGTTCTTCCCTTCTGCGTAAGTATGACTGCTCTAGGTCTTTTGCATGCTAGATCAACTGTTCAGTAGAGCTTCGATACTGGTTATTAAGTAAGAGATGTAGATGAATTTTACCTGCCTTATTATAATAAGACAAGAAAGTAAATATAATCGGATGGATAGGGCCTGATAGAGTGGGATTAAACCCTTGTAGATCTCTTAGGGTAGGCAGCTCTGTACTTTATGGTGCTTGGTATGCTGAGTACTCGGATCGGGATATATCCGAGCTGTTTGAGTTTTGAGATATGACCTGGCTTGTCACAAAAATAGTCAAGATTGAAAGATCTGAATTTTGAATAAGGGGTCTATATAACTTAGACTTCGTTCCCTTTTCTGTTTATTTGGGCGCTTCAGTGTCAGACTGTGGTCTCTGTTTGGAGGGCTCCTTACCTTGTCCCTTGGTATATTGAAGCGGCACATTTAATGCGCCATTTATTTATTTGACCGTCGTTTAGGATTTCGAGGCCGCTCTCTTTTTTACCGTTTGTGACGGTTCAGTTGGGCGTCTTTTGGACTTCAAGGATCTATATAAATGGGGATGAAGGCATATTGTTGCGTTCATCTTTTCGATTTCAACTTATTCCCTTATGAGAAAGGCTTCATATGCTGCCGGAGTTTTGCCATTTGCCCGGAGATGATGGGTGACTCTTTGACTGAGTTAGGAGCGATTAAACTGTGGCCAAGAGTTAACCTTCCCCTTTTTTCAGTCTCCAAGGAAGGATTGAAGGAAATGCAAGTCTTCTTGTTTCCTCTGGCCTTCGGTCGAGATTCCTCCGATTAGTGGTGTTCCTTCCTTGATTCAACCGAGGCCTGGAGCGTCGATGATGTAGACGCAAGTGGGGTGCCTCCTCTTCTTCGTGCCTTGCCCTAATCTGGCTGGGGTGAAACAGACGGTGTGAAGAAGAAGATTGAAGGCCCCCTGAAGCCCAGGGCCCTCATCCTCCGTTGGTCGTGAGACCAGTGATAGTGATGATGAAATGGCCTGGGCATTACTTGATGCAGACTGGGGTTCAGGGTTCCTTCCTTTCAAATGGAGCCGATGAAGGCAGTTTTGAAGGTTTTGGATCTTGTGCCCCTTTATCATCCCAGGAGAAGAGCCGTTATGTTGCCAAGCGTAGCTTCTACAATAGCTTCTGTAATAGCTTCTGTGATAGCTTTTGTAATAGCTTCTGTGATAACTTCTGTAGTAGCTTTTGTAATAGCTTCTGTGATAACTTCTGTAGTAGTGTCTTTGTACTGATGTAAATCTTTTGAGTTATCAATAAAGTTGAATTTCTTCTTCTCAGATCTGATATTTTCTGTGAATGTGCTCTTTTGAAACTTAAGCACCTTCTCATGCATTTCCGATTGTTCTGAAAATAAATCAGAGAACTTAGAAAAACGCCAGAATCGAAGTACTTCACCTTTGGTTGAAACCATGGTACTGGTTTGTTTGACAGATAAGCCAAATAATATGAGTGTCAGATCCGAGGTATTCTGATCTAGGAAACTTAAGTTGATAGATGCTCGGAACTTCTGCCTTTGGATAGACTGGATCACAGAATCTGCTAATTGAAGATGGACCAGGCTCGGAAGGCCTGTGCATTAAAGTAGTCTAGGCTCGGTAGGCCTGCATATTTTATGAACCAAGTATTTAAGGTCTGTATAACATGGATCAGACTCTGAAGGTCTGTGTACTATAGATGGACCAAGTCGTGAAACTTGTGCATTAATATATGGACCAAGTCATAAGACTTGTGCATTAACAGATGGACCAAGTCATAAGACCTGTGCATTAATAGATGGATCAGGCTCTGAAGGCCTGTGCATTAACAGATGGACCAAGTCATAAGACTTGTGCATTAATAGATGGATCAGGCTCTGAAGGCCTGTGCATTAACAGATGGACCAAGTCATAAGACTTGTGCATTAATAGATGGACCAGGCTCTGAAGGCCTGTGCATTAATAGATGGACCAAGTCATAAGACTTGTGCATTAATAGATGGACCAGGCTCTGAAGGCCTGTGCATTAACAGATGGACCAAGTCATAAGACTTGTGCACTAATAGATGGACCAGACTCTGAAGGCCTGTGCATTAACAGATGGACCAAGTCATAAGACTTGTGCATTAATAGATGGACCAGGCTCTGAAGGCCTGTGCATTAATAGATGGACCAAGTCATAAGACTTGTGCATTAATAGATGGACCAGGCTCTGAAGGCCTGTGCATTAACAGATGGACCAAGTCATAAGACTTGTGCATTAATAGATGGACCAGGCTCTGAAGGCCTGTGCATTAATAGATGGACCAGTTTTATGGAAGTAAAAGAAAAAAAAATCTTCATTGATAATACTTCCGTAAGTGTTCTACGTTCCATGGCCTAGGAACAGGTTTCCCAGCCATGTCTTCAAGCCAGTAAGTGGTAGGTCGAACGACCTTTGTTACTTTATAGGGGCCTTCCCAGTTTGGTGACAACTTTCCCATGGTAGGATCCTTGGTGTTCTGAAAGGCTCTTCTTAAGACGAAGTCTCCAACTTGAAAGTTGACTGTCTTGAGTCCTACCTTGGATTTGTTGACCATTCTTTGCTGATAAGCTTCCATCCTGATGCTGGCTTGATCCCTTCTCTCTTCGAGCAAGTTCAAGTTTTCCATTAGCTGCTGATCATTGGATTCTTGCTCGAAGGCCTCAGTCCTCAGAGTTGGCATACCGATCTCAACCGGAATTACCGCTTCTGTTCCATAGGCTAGTGAGAAGGGAGTTTCAGAGGTGGGAGTTCTTCTGGTTGTTCTGTAGGCCCAAAGGACTCCAGGGAGTTCTTCTGTCCATTTTCCTTTGGCCTGTTCCAACCTCTTCTTTAACCCGTCAAGGATTGTTCGGTTGGTGACCTCGGCTTGCCCGTTTGCTTGCGGATGGCCTGGAGAGGCAAAGTGCTGCCTGATGTTGAGATTTTCGCAGAATGCCTTGAAGCCTTTACCAGTGAATTGTGTCCCATTATCCGAGATAATTACACGTGGTATGCCAAACCTGCAGACAATGTTCTTCCAGGTGAAGCTTTCGACTTCCTTTTCTGTAATATGCGTTAAAGGCTCGACTTCGGCCCATTTAGAGAAGTAGTCGATGGCCACCAAGAGGTACTTCCTGTTTGGAGGTGCTCGTGGTAACGGGCCCACAATGTCCATTCCCCATTGATCAAAAGGCCAAGGACTAGGAATCGGGATGAGCTCGTGCTGAGGCTGATGTTGGTACGGGGCAAATCGCTGGCATTTGTCACACTTCCAAACATACTCTTTAGCCTGTTTCAGCATGCCGGGCCAGTAGTAGCCCTGTGATAGAGCTCGGTGGGCTATAGTTCTGCCCCTATTGTGATTCCCACAAATTCCCTCGTGAATTTCAGCCAAAACATATTGCGACTCGTCTGGAGCCAAACACTTTAACAGAGGTTGAGAATATGACCTCCTGTAAAGTTTGTTGTTCAGGATTAGGTACCGAGCCGCTCTGATTCGGATTCTCCTGGCTTTGTTTTTATCCTCTAGGAGGAGCCCGGATCTTAGATACTGGAGGATTGGGGTCATCCAGCTCTGGGTCTGTTCGTCAATTTGAGCAACTGATGCTTCCTCAATGCTGGATCCTGGCTGAAAAGAGATTTTAACTGTGGAGTCTGTTTCGGACTTGAGGCGGGAGGCCATGTTGGCCAGAGCATCTGCTCTACAGTTCTGACTTCTCTCAATCTTCTGGATAGTGAAAGTCTGGAAGGAATGCTTTAAGTGGTTCACTAGTTCGGAGTACCGAAGCATCCTGTCATCCTTAATTGCAAATTCTCCCAAAACTTGACTTACTACCAGTTGGGAGTCAGAGAAGACATCGAGGTTCTGAGCTTCGCATTCCAGGGCAAGCTTCATCCCTAAGATTAGGGCCTCATATTCGGCTTCATTATTAGAAGCTCTAAATCCCAGGCTGACTGCTTTTTCCGATGTGAGTCCATCAGGGGACTGTAGTACCAATCCTACCCCTGATCCTTGATCGGTTGACGATCCATCAATATACAGCAGCCAGGTTCCCGTAGTTTCGGTGATTTGTGCTTCGTTCTGCAGTGCCGGGGTGAACTCGGCTACAAAGTCGGCTAAGGCCTGCCCTTTAATGGAGTTTCGGGGTACATATGCTATGTCAAACTCCCCTAGCTCCACAGACCACTTGACCAATCTTCCCGATACCTCAGGTTTCCTCAATATTGACTTTAGAGGATAGGCAGTTGGAATCTCAATTGGATGGGCCTGGAAGTAAGGTCGAAGCTTCCGAGCTGATATGACCAAGGCATAGGCCAGCTTCTCTACTTCTGGGTATCTTTTCTCCGTGTCAAGTAGTGCCCTACTGACGTAGAATATAGGCCTCTGTACTCCTCTGTCCTGTCTGACCAGTGCGGAGCTGACCGCGTTCTCAGAGACTGCAAGGTACAGGAGCAGCTTTTCTCCTTGCACTGGTTTTGACAGGAGCTCTGGAGAGGCTAGATACTCTTTTAGTTCTTGGAAGGAATGCTCGCATTCTTCTATCCATTGCAAGGCCTTGCTGCCCTTTAGAGCTTTAAAGAAAAGGTAGGCAGCGATCGGTGGACTTGGATATAAATCTGCTCAATGCGGCGACTCTGCCATTTAGTGCCTGAATCTCCTTTCTGGTCTTTGGCGACTTTAGTCCAATCAGGGCTTGGATCTGAGTGGGATCTGCTTCGATACCTCTTTGAGAGACGATGTACCCCAAGAATTTTCCCTTCGTAACTCCGAAGGTACATTTCGAGGGGTTGAGCTTCATCTTGTGCTGTCTGAGGATATCGAAGGTCTGGGCTAAGTGCTGGAGGTGGCTGCCTTTCTGGAGGCTCTTTACCAGCATGTCGTCGATGTATACTTCCATGGTGCTGCCAAGCAGTGGGCTGAACATCTTGTTCACCAATCGTTGGTAAGTGGCTCCAGCATTCTTCAAACCGAAAGGCATCACTCTGTAGCAGTAGAGTCCTCTCTCGGTTATGAAGGCAGTCTTTTCTTGATCTGGAGGGTACATCTGGATCTGGTTGTATCCAGAGTAGGCGTCCATGAAACTCATAAGCTCATGCCCTGCAGTGGCGTCAACCAGTTGATCTATTCTCGGCAGTGGAAAGCTATCCTTGGGGCATGCTTTGTTGAGGTCTGTATAGTCAACACAGACTCTCCACTTGCCGTTCTTCTTCTTGACAAGCACAGTATTGGCTAGCCACGCGGGATAGAAAACTGCCCGTATCATCCTGGCATCCAGCAGCCTCTGGACTTCTTCGTTTATAATCTGATGCCGTTCGGGAGTGATCGGCCTTCTCTTCTGTCTGACTGGGGGGTGATCTGGATCTACCATCAGTTTGTGAGTTATCAGATTAGGATCTATTCCCTCCATGTCCCTGGTCTCCCAAGCAAAGATAGAGAGGTTGTTCTTCAGAAACTTGACTATCTTTTCCTGCTTGGTGGGCGTAAGGTCTGGGCCGATGTACAAATAACGCCCCTCTGCTTCTGAACTGACCAGTATTTTGATGGGCTCGCAACAGGCTTGGCTCGGCTGTCACGTCCCATTGGGCTCAGGGGCTCTTCAACGCCGGATGGGCAATCTTCCGCCTCAAGAGTGTGAGTGAAAACCGGATCTGCACAGTCCCGAGTGTACTGTAATTGCTATTTTGGAGCTGTCTCCTTGAGGGCAATAGCGTGACATTCTTGTGAGGTTGGCTGACATCCTCGGACCGAGTGCACGCTCTGATTGTGGACGTACTTCAGACACTGATGAAGGGTCGAAGTAACTGCTCCTATCTGGTGTAACCAGGGTCTCCCGATGATGACATTATATGGAGACTTCATGTTCAACACCATGTATTCGGAGATGGTGGTCTTCCGCCCTTCACCTTCCCCTATAGTGGTAGGAAGGTCAACTCTCCCCAGTGGGGTGCTGAGGTTGCCATCAAAAGCTGCCATTACGGCAGTGGTGGGCTTGACGCTGTCCTGGTCTATGCCCATCCGCTTAAGCGGTTCATAGAATAGAATGTTGACTGAGCTGCCAGTGTCGACTAGGACTCTTCTAGTCTCGAAGTTGGCGATTCTGAGGGTGATAACAAGGGCATCACTGTGAGGGCAGTGTACCCCTGCTAGATCTTGCTCGGTGAACTGGATCTCTGGTCCTGGCTTGAGCCTCTTTTCGACGTTGGAGACCTGCAAGAAGTTTGGGGCAGTTCTGGCCTCCCGAGCATATCTTTTTCTTGCCCTGTTGGACATTCCTGTAACAGGGGAGTCAGCATGGAGGACGTAGATAACATGGTTGTTCTGCCTCTGAGGCTCGTTTCGTCCTTCCCGCTGCTCTTGCCTCTGTTCGGGCCTCTGATTTGGCCGCTGCTGAGGCTTGTCTTCTTGGGGGTTCTGCCTTCCGTCTTGTTTGACGAACTCCCGAAGACGTCCCTTCTTTATGAGCTGTTCTATCTCATATCGGAGGGTCCTGCAAGTGTTAGTAGTATGTCCATGATCTTTATGGAAATTGCAATACTTACTTTGGTCCCGCAGGCTGGGATCTCCTTTGATTGGCTCTGGCCACCTCAGGTTCTCCCGATCTCTGATCTGCCGGAGTACCTGGTTCGGAGTGGTGTTCAAAGGCGTGAAGTTGGTGAACTCCCTTGGTGCGGAGTTGTACACAGCTCTGGGAGCTGTTCTCTTCTCTGGGCTCCTGGCCCTCTTTTTGTTGGAGTCTCTTCTGTGATCCTCCTTCTTATGATCCTCCCGCTTCGGATTATCCCTCTGGGTCTGATCTTTGCCCTTCTGGGCTGAGCGGTTGGCCTCTTCCAGGTTGATGTATTTTTTGGCCCGATCCATCAATGCCGCCATATCGGCTGGAGGGCTCTTTGTCAAGGAATCTCTGAAGCCGCCCTGGGCAAGCCTGGTAGTAAGGGCTGCAACGAGGAATTTCGGGCTGCAATCTGTGATCTCAGTGAGCTCGGTGTTGAAGCGGGCAATGTAGGCTCGGAGGGATTCCTCCCTGGTCTGCTTAACATTCAGCAGGAATTCTGGCCCCCTTCTGAGCCTCCTGCTAGTCATAAACCTATCCGAGAATTGCCTACCGAGCTCGAAGAAGCTGGTAATGGAGTTCGGAGGGAGGTTGTGGAACCACTTTAGAGCTGTTCCCTTCAGGCTGGTAATGAACGTTCGGCACATGAAAACGTCTGAGGCTCCGTGAAGGGCCATCGTATGCTGATAATGAGATAGGTGATCTCCTGGATCTCCCGATCCGTCGTAGAGAGTGAACTTGGGCACCATGAACTTTCTGGGCCTCTCTTCGGACATGATGGCGTGAGTGAACGGAGTGGCTAGTCTTCCGAGCAACCTGGCCAGTTCGTCCTGCTCTGGAGGGTTCTGAGGTCCTCTTAAGCCGATTGTCCGGTCCATAGACTCGGCAATCTCCTCTACCATTCGCGGGTCTCTGAGTCTGACCTCTTGTGAACCCTGCCTGTCAGCCTCGGCTTCAGGGTAGTAGGGTAGAGTACGCCCTTCGGATGGAGGAGGAATCCGAACCGGCGGGATTGGTGCTGCATGATAAGGTTCCTGCGGTGCCGGTGGTGCTCCCGAAACCCTAGGAGTTGGGGCTCGAGTAGTGCTCCGGTAATGCACGTCGGGAACAAAAGCAGATGTTCCCCAGCCAGGGACTGTTGACGGCTGTGGATCTCGGCCAGTGTGAGCAACGCCTGAGGGGTGCCCAGGCTGGTTAGTGGGGGCCTGCCCACGAAGTTCTTCATTCTCCGTGGCGACCGGGGGTTGCGTTCCTGCAACGAAGTTGACCGGCGGGCTAGGAGAAGCCGCTGTTTGGTTCTGCGTGAGCGTTGCCAGCGTTTCTAGTGATGGCCAGCAATTGCTCCTGCACCAGTTCATTGTGTCGTTTTATTGCTTCGATCTCTTGTCGCATGGGGTTGGCCGCTGGTCCCCTTGTGCGAGGAGCAGGCGGCTGACGCTGAGCGTTTTGCGAACTCTGAGTATTCTGTCGTGGTCGGAGATTTGGTGCCATGGTTTTCCGGTGGGAAAAAAAGATGAGTTTACGAATAAAGCACGTAGAGATTAGTCGTTCCCACAGACGGCGCCAAACTGATGCTGCACTTTTTGACTCGCAACACGTGAGGACTCCGTGACCCGTAGAACACTCGGAGAGATGATCAGAGGACCACCGGATTGGCTCCGGCGGTAGCCACTCCGATGCTTAAGTAAGTAAGGGAATTGAAAGACTGTATTGAAAGCCAAAGAATGAGCATAGAGCATAAGGCGTACCTTTAGGGTTTAATTTATAGGCCGTGGCTTTCCTCAGTTGGTGAGGATTTGATGCCATGAATATCGGGATTTGATCACCGGAGATTGTAGTTACCCTACATAGAGATAACCATTGAAGTCGTGAATATAGGGATTTGATCCCTGGAGATTGCGGCTACCTCGCATAGAGATAACCATAGATGGCAGTTTCCTTGTTGAAGATTGCTTCCTTGTTGAAGACCGTTTCCTTATTCCTTGCTCGGCATCCACTAAAGTGGTGACGAGTTCTGTAGTGTTGGTCTGAACCCTGTGAACTTGTTCTGGATATAAATGTTCGGCCACTCCCGACCCTGTATAATGCTCTGAATGCTTGAGTTTTTCCTTACTGGTTGAATGAGAATTATGGTGGTTGAGCATAGGTTAGATTGTGGTTATACGTGTCAAGTGTTGATTGGCCTGTTCTTTTATGGTATATCACCTTCCCTTCTCTAATTTTTTATATTAAAAAAATTCAATTTTCAATTTAATCAATATACAAAATTTTTTGATACTGTCAAATCAGAGTTTTAATATTATGCTAAATCATTAATTATTTTAAAATTTTAAACTATTAAAAAATAAATTAATAATATATATTAAATAACAAATCATTTGCAGAAGGGGATGAGAGCACTATAGTCTTATTTTTTAAAAAATAAAAATAAAAATAAAAAAACCAATTATAAGTTGAATGAAATTAATATCCATATTAAATCTTATATTATTTTAAAATATAGTGGAAAATACCACATGTCACTGCCCATTTCAACTATAATCTTTTCATTTTAAGAAGATAATATAAAAATCAATAAACATACTCATTTATTTATCAAATTAAATTTAATTGAAAAATATAAATATATTTGTAACAAATAAAAGAGATAATAAATGAACTTAAAGGGAGATGACATGGCAACTTAAACATTTTTTCCCCGTTTCCAAGTCACTGTCCACTCTCACAATCCCAGATATCATTGAAGCAATACCGTCCACGTGTACAATGTTACATTGATGAGTCCGAATCACGAAATATACGTCTTTTTTTAATGGAAGCTCTTCCTCCCATGTGACCTCATCAGACAAACAGAGAAACTTCACGTGGGACGTAGACTGCCAGAGCCAATGATCAGATGCAGTGTAGCAGGTGGATTTCTAGTGGACCACTATTCGTAGCAGCTGGATTTCTAGTGGACCACTATTCGTTTATACAACTATATATATATATATATATACACACACACACACACACATACACACACTTAATTCTTTAATTTTACCTAACAAACTATAAATATTTATTTTAATTAATTTTTTATCAAAATTACCATAATATATTTTTTTAAAAATAAAATTCCTGTTTTTTTTTATTTTTCAATAAATATTGATTAAAATTTTAAATTAATTTTTTATATAAAATAAATGATAAATTACACCGACCTCTCATGAAATTTATGACAATTATATTGACCTCTCTTAAAATTTTTAAAATTACACTTATTTTACAAAATAATATACGAATACCTCCATTTAGTCAATTTTTTTCTTTAAAATGACATAACTACCATTTTCATTTTTTTTTTTTCAATTTTTTAAATCTTAATTTTTTTTTTCATTTTTTAAATAAATATTGATAAAAACCTTAAATTTGTTTTTATATAAAATAAAAATAAGTTATTTATCTTAAATTTGTTTTTAAATAAAAAATTTTAAAAATCTTTAAAAAAAGTTAAAATAAATAAGTCAAACTTAGAAAAATACAAAAATAAATAAATAAAAAAGACAATTTTGTCATTTTGAAAAAAAAAATTAACAAGATGAAAGTATCTGTATACTCCCTTCGTCTCAAAATGATAGTCCCTTTTGGGCATTTTAATTTTTTTGGAAGCATTGTTTTATTATTTTAAAACTATTTAAATTTTTCATATTGCCCTCATTTAATTGTAAATTATGTTCACATTAAGGTGTAATAAAGGGTAGTTTAAAAAATTTATAACTTAAAAGTACGTTAACTTTTCAAATGAAACTCTTAAAATGAATAATAATAAATAATTCTTAAAATGGGACAGAGAGAGTATTATTTTGTAAAATAAAAAAGGTCAGTGTAATTATTATAAATTTAGAAGAAGTCAGTATAATTTATTTTAAAATAAAAAAATAATTTAAAAAAAGTTAAAGAAAATTAGTCAAAATTGAAAGGAAAAAAAAAGCAAAAAAAAAAAAAAACATGAAAAGTGACTGTTTATTATTTTGAAAAATATTTGACTAAAGTTAGATGTTTGCAATTTTTTAAGAAAAAATAAAAGAGGTAAACATAATTTCAGAAACTTAAAAAAAATAAGTATAATTATTAAAAAATCTCAATAGATGTCATAATTTATCTATATAGGGGGGGAGAGAGAATCTAATGCTTCTCCCTGAATACAAACCCCACAACACAGTTCAAATTAATTTCTTCTATAAGTCATCAAGATTATATGTATATGCCCTAGTTATGCAGGACTAAAAGAAAAGGGGGCCCAAATGAAACTGACCCACAGGTCTCTTTGCTGCCAACTTCAACTCCTGCCTCCGCCTAGGTTGTACCTCCAAGTCTTTTTTTCAACAGGGAAGATTATAAATCAAGCTTTGGGAGTTGGGAGCATCACCAAAAGGCTATTACAAATTCTAACAACCATGTGCATATGTTAAGAGTTATAAATGAGTCAAATCAAGTCAGATATTAAGTTATTTGAATTTAATTTGTTAAAATTAATAAATTTTAAATTATGTTCAATTAATTTAGTTTATGTTTCGAACTCATCTTAAACGAGTTTTTAATAAATCGATCATAAATAGGGCTTGAGTAACTTGATTTTTATATAAAATTAAAAAAATTTTTTCATGAGAATATCATGTTCTTCCGACAACTACTCTCCTTCGGTGTTGCCGTTCTCCTAATACAAGTAGTTTTACCGAAGTGAGTGATGGCTGACCCCTAGGTAGCATGGAGAGTCGAATCCGAAACCTTTCATTAATCAAACACTTTACAAGAAACCTCAAAACCAATTGATCCACCCCTCGAGGTTTATTTGTTATTTTATTAAACCAAACTCAATAATTTGACGAGTATTAAAATATATTCAAATTTGACTTATTTACTTATAAATCTCTAATGAATCGATCAAGAATCGAGCTTGAAAAACTTAGCTCGCTTTACAACCCAAACACATGCATTAAGGTCTCATAAACATTTCCAAGTCATTTAGCTTTATTTTCATTTTCTTTTCTGGACTTTTGTTAACTTTGTTTCTCTTTTATAAGGCTGAAAAGAAATGTCCTTGAAATGAACATTCCCTACAAAACTTACCTGGCTCCTACCAAACCTATTAGTCTCAAGGAACCTTCATGACTTTTGGTAGTGAACCAATAACTGCATGAGGAAGCCGCATGTGTCTTTTCACAATAATTTTAAGTGGGACCAATGCTACCCCTATAGCCCCCATCAATTTTCTTGGGTACATTAAATATAGAAGTCCCACAAAAGCAAACTATTCCAACCACCACTCTCTTAACACTTAGGGATATTTTGGTCATTTACAACAGAAGATTAGAATGAAAACCAGTTTAACAAAAATGGGCAGAAGCGCAAGAAAGACGTCACAAAAGCACAATAGAATGAGAGGCACCTTCAGAGAAAGGGAAAAGAAAAAGGAAAAAATTATCTAGTTTGTAGTTGAATCCCAGCTGGAGTTTTAGTGGTTTTGGAGGAGTTTCTCAAAATCAAGTTTTGCAATAAGGCCCACTAACTCTCAGTTGTAAAATAGAGTTTTTTTGAAGAAGTTAAAAATACTTGCATCTCAAAATAATTTTAATTTTATACAAGTTTTATCCCTAAGCCCACTACTTGCACATTACTTGATATATACAATATAAAGGGTAAAAAAGAAAATTCGCAATTAGAATTACTTTTATATAATTTTTTCCAAACACCCAATAACAAATTAATATATTCTTGAGAATCTATTCTCTAGTAATAAATTCTCCAAAATCCGAAGCTCCCCCAAACGGGCTCGTAAAAGGGAAATCAATCATTAAAAATATGTTCTGCAACAAAGCTATACATTTCTTGATAAATAATGAATTGATTTAGCAGTTAATCTGCGTGTGGTGATTTTTTGGATGAATACAAAGCAGAGAGAGAAAAATGTTGCAATTTCTTAAATTGGCTCTACAATTGTCCTACGTCTCAATTCCAGAAGACACAAAATTGCAAGGCATAATGCAGATACAGATCAGACTTACGAGTAAAATGCAGTTCCTTGTGACATGACATGAAATGGTCCCAATTTTTCTTATCATTTGAACATGACAGATTGAGCGGGGACCGGAGGCTCCAATACATGAGGAAGGCCACCTTCTCGTAATGCTACCTGGCCCTGAAATATAATATGGTCGGGCAGCAGTTTGTGGAGGAGGCAGCGGGGACCATGTAGTGTAGAGGTTTCCACTAATAAGATGATGATATTATCCTAGTGTCATTCAATGGAAAATTAGAGAGATTCATCTAGCCTAAGCAGCATTTAGTGATCTGAAAATGGACAAGCAAACAATGGCTGAAAAGGGTGTCATCCCATGGCGCAGATGGGCTGACATAAAGGAAAGAGAATCACAAACACAAGGCTATTAATTTAACTTCCATACCTTCTGCATTGAGAATCACCAGTATGGGTCATATTCTTCAAATCGATTCTTGAAACTTTCAGCCATTCTTACTTCCTCTTTGCTGAGTTTACAATTCCTCCAATCAGCCTTATCAGCTATGTTCAGCAAGGCTGTCAAAACCTGCAATTGTTCATACAATACAATAGGCACATTTAAAGTGATGTAATGCATAACTTCCAAACAAAACATAGGATAACCAATAATGCATTTCTTGTCAAAGGGGCATTAAGTAAGTATTTTGCATTGCTCACGTGAGCGTAGATAATGATGTCTAAATTCAACAAAAAATAAAAACCCATATACTGAAACGAATTTTAGGGATTGTGCAGAATATATTGACCAAGATAATTTGTTGAAAATCCAGCGAGAATCATCAATTAACAGCATTTAACTACATTTCTAGATAAGCAAATCTAAGATCATAACCAATTGATTGAGCAACCAAACAAAAAAATTGAACATTTCCTTAGTTTCTTTTCTTTACTTTTTGTAGAAGCATGCCATGTAAAGAAAAAAGTCTTCATTCAGACCAAGAACGTGTATACTTATACCAAATACCAAAAATAAGACCATATGGCTGGCTGATGATGATTGAACCATGAACCATCCCATTTTGATTATTGAACCAACCCATTGAATCACATGGGAATTATCTGGTTGATGATCTACAAAGAGGTTACGAACTATATGTTTATGATCATGTGGATTTTTTCAATTAACCGCATTGAGCCACCTGTGCAGCTATGTCAGAACACATTTATAACAAAAAACAATATAGAAAAGGCTATAGACATGTCTCTGTCCTCTTTGTAGGCAGGACTTGCAAAGCTGATCCACCAAGCATAATAAGGAAAATGTATGCCATTTGGAACATTTTTGCTTTATGAATTAAAGACGAAAGAATGTGAACCTATCATCAGTCAATAATCATGCTTTATAAAATCCTGTCATGATGATATATTGATGTATCTTATTATAAAAAAATTTGGGTGATAGAAACAATATTCTAAGTCAGTAGAATTGAATTGAAAATATGAATAATATGGAGAAAATCTAACTTGGTGTTAGCTTTGGTTTTTGACAACAAATACATGACTTGTAATTAATTAATTCGACGAGACTTGAATCAAAACACATATTGAAACTAATAGCCAAGTCTCATTTATCAAAAACCACAGAAAATTATCAAAACAATTAGCCAAGACCCAAGATACAAAAGTTATACAACATTTTCGTGGTAGAATGCTAGTGTCTAACCTCGCGACCAAATTGGACTGGGGAATTTTCACTCTCCTCAATGTAATGTGAAAGTATTGTACCTCCAGGAAGTTCCACATAAAATAAACTGCAATTTTATCAAACTGCATCCGCAACAATTTTCTCCCTTCAGAAATATTATCATCTGCAATCAAAAGAATCATCAAGATGAAGATAAGAAACCAGACGAAAAGAAATGTTGTTGGAGACCACGGCCAAGCATCCACTTTCACGTTGAGCCACTTAGGATTGGCAAAACATCTTTAAATAAAACATCAAGGAGTAAAGTGAAACAAATTAATCACAGAAAGTGATGAAGATCAGCTATGAATTCAAGCAAGGAAGGGAGGGGGGGAGAAAGAGAGATTTGAAGGCGTTTGTAGGACAAATCTCATGGTTAGTTGAATAATTTTAACATTATATCATCCACAAATTGGGTAAACGTAAAACAGAACATGTCTTGGAAAAGCTATACTGGAAAATGCCATGACAAGCCAACACGGGTACCTTGAGGGCATTCAAAGGAACCAAGTGAGAATGCAATTAACACAACATTATGCATTAGTTACTAGAAGAATTAAAATTACTTTTCATCACCATAAATTTGAACCCTAGCTTTAGAGCAGCTAAACTGAAAATATCTTGAACAGCAGACACTCTGGATGATGGAATAGGAATAACCTGCAACAAAGGATAAACAGTTGGAACAAGCACTACAGTAGATCTAATAACACACATGCAAACAATGAGACCCTGTAAATGCATCACAGATACATAGAGTAATCACGTATTAACAGAAGCACAAGCAGAAAGTTTATGTATTGCATTCTCAATGCTCTGTAGTAAATATGGAAATAATGACATTATGATAAGGTGCACCACAACATAGTTCTCCCACACAATGGCGAACATTGAGAAGGTAACATCTAACACACTATAGGGGACTATGGAAAGGTGTTGCTGGTTATCTCCTAAAAGTATTATCATAGGAAAAGGTAGCTATGTGAGAAAATCAAAACGGGCATGAGAGAGAGAGAGAGAGAGAAATTGATATCAACTCTCTTCAACAAATTCAAGTCCTGTAAGTGATCACTGGTTGACACTCGATGTATGCAGAAACACTAACTAAAGATAGACTTTTAGAAAAAAGCTCAGCTCAAGTAAAATGGAAAGACAATGCATAGTCAGGAGTATTTTCCCAAATAACAACAGCTAGGCAAGAAAAACAAGGGAAAAAGTCTAAAAGAATATGTTGAGGATAAGAACCAGGCCTGTTTATATTTATTTCCAACTGGAGCAAGACCTAAGAAAAGGGTCACATGTACAGCCTCAACATTGGCTTATGGGACCCGAGCAAAGAATATGCCATTAGTACCTGCAACGTGATAGCTAGCAAAGCCAGGAAAACAAATTATATCTAAATCTGAATCTAGGCCATAAAACAGATAAAAAGAACACAAATGCCCTGTAGAATAGTGAATTTCTGTACATTTAAACAAAAATAGGAACAGAAGTCAATGTGATGCCAATTCATATTATCACAATATTTCTTTTATGATAAGGCCCTACCAGCCTCTTGCATATCCTTTTGACTATTATTACTACAGCCAAATGACTACCTCAACTCAACAAAGTGTCCTCAGTATTCATGGTTAGCACACATCCTCTCTGCCACTATTCTCTACAGTATTTAGGGCCCAGATAATGAACTGCTAATTACCTATAAGAAAGAAGGATAATCAAGCAATCTTGGTTGCATCTCCAGCCATTTAATACAGTTTATTGCCATTGGTAAAAGAGATGGTTAAGCCAATTGTCTAGTCAGTAAAATGTCATGAAATCTAACTAGGAACCCCCCCCCCCCCTAAAAAGTGTTTTGAAATGTGAAGCCGTGTAAATTCTGAGAGTATGAGGGGATTTCCATTAGTTTTGGAAAAAGTTCAAGCAAGACTTTCCAGAGACCATACTTCAGGAAGAGTTACTCAAAAGCGGACAGTAGAGAAGGACTTATCATACAAAAGAGCAAGAGGTGCTTAAACAGAAAAGCAAAATATAAATTTAGAAAGAAAAAGAAAAAAAGGTAGACGGAGTTGCTACCAGATGAATCTGAGATTCCTGGAGGAAGATCAGGTGTAACAGCTCTATTTATGACCCCACTTGGCCATTCATTAGTGATATTCAATTAAGGAAGTGAAATAAAAAAGACCACAAAACCAAAAAAAAATAGAGCAATTAATAATTAATAACTAATCAAAACATCGACTATAAAACAATCAAGTACTAGAAAGAGAAAGATCATTATGAACAAAAACAAGGATATGTTAGGGGCAAGTCTATTATTCCAGGTTCCTCAGCTAACGCTCGTAATGCATCAATATCATCTTGACCGTATGTTCCAAATTGTTGGCCACTGGCTGAATGCCTACCAGATAAGTAGACCACAGGTAACCCTTAATAATGAGTACAGAGAATTAGCTATAATATATAAACAAAGAGTCAGCAGAAACACCTCTCAAATAAAACACTTGCCTAATCTAATCTCAAAAGAATGCATTCACAAATACCTATTAATTTGGAATTGAATATAAATTCCAGAAAGCCCAAATCTACCTAAAACATTTACACATTTAAAAAAATGAAGTTTAATAGATTTGAAATTTTAAACCAAACCCAGTTTTGCCCAGCCAATTCAGTTGCCATGATATTTTCTTGATGAGGCTATGCTTTTTCAGTATTCCCTCAAAGGAAAATGATATTCCCTCTGATCCCTCCTCCATATGTGTCCTCCAATTTGATGTGGCAATGGCATTTTTAATTTAAATGAAACTATGATGGGCACATCAAATTGACATTCAGGAAGAGAAATGCTAATCAGCAGATTCAGTTGAGAGGATATGGCACTGAGTTCAAATCTCTCCAGAAGCTTACCAGAAGGGCAAGGGCTGCAGGAGTTACATCTAACTATCTCAGCTTAAATGTTGTCTCCAAATTTAGGGGGCCGATTTGACAACCCGCATCTGGAGTCCAGAAAAATCTTGTTTTTAAGGATTTAGAGATGATCCAAGCTCTAAAGCACTACTACTATTACTCAATGCATTCAATATGAAGATCATAGTTCCTTTGTTTTTCAACACAAGTGACATATAACAACAATTCTGTTTTATAGTGCCAACTAAAACTAACATACACACTACAATGCAAAACAATACACTGATTGTTGAATCTATTTATCCATTCACTAGTCTATTTATTAAGAAAATGTGGCCAATTTTGAAGCAAAAACTGGCTATCGAATGGATTGAAGTGAATCTCACAATAATTCAAATGTTATGTGTCATACCATGACGTGTGAACTTGCCACTGCCTTTCAACCAATACAAGTTCTCGCAAATCCTCAAACAATCCATCTGGAACCCCCTGATTAGCCGGGTTCTTCGTCGCAGCCAATAAAACCTTGACGGCGGCGACGCCATAGTCCCTAACGAAGTAAGTCGGGACAAAGATTGGGGACCGGCCTTCGATGTAGTCGCCAATGTAACCATAGAATGATATATATATATATATGTATATATATTTTTATATACAGAGAGAGAGAGAGAGAGCGCGCTGAAACTCGTTTGAAGAGCTGGTAGAGAGAGAGCGAGCCCAATATGGGTGGGTTGAATTCGAGCCGAAGTCGGTCCATGAGATGGAAATTGGGCTTGAATGGAATTTAAATAGGCCCAAAGTGTGTGGGTTGAATTCCAGCCCAAGTAAGTCCATGGGCACGGAAGATGGGCTTGAATTTTTTATTTTGGGTTGAATTGAATTATATTATTTTAGTTGTTTTTGCCCTTTTTATTCTTCCCATGCTAATCAAATACATAAGACATTTTTCAGTCATATAATATTGTAATATAATAATCACCCAGATGAGTAGTTCAACGATACGATAAAGAAGTTGAAGATAAAATTTAAGCAGATAAAATTCAAACGTCTCAAGTTCGAGTTTCCTCTGCGTCCATCGTTGACACTTAGAGCTTAAAAGGTAGGCTTAGCTGTCACCGGGAGGGGACTTAGTCTGGTACACGTAAATTGTCCCAAAAATATTGTGTGATATTAAAAGTTTGAAAAGAAAAAACATAATTAAGTGGAGTGATATTAAAAAATTTCACCTGGATTTTTATGAAATTAGGAGAAATATTGTGTCATCAGTTGAACTAAAAGAGAGAGGATTTGAAGAGCTAAAAAAAAAATTTGAGTGAAACTAAATCTCTCATTTGCATTATTATGAAGGAGAAAAAATAAAATAATTTACAAAATTAGGAAAGAAAAATTGAGTCATTAGTCTCAATTCTCTAATCCAACTAAAAGTGAAAGGATTTGGATAGAAAATGAATTTTATTTATTTTTTAAAATGCTAAATAATGCATTAGTTAAAAATTACGAAAATTATTTTTCTTTGACAATTCATAAATAAAAATTGATATAATTTTCAAATAAATTATATATAATTTATTTATTTTTTCTTTTCTACTGACTATTCAAACAAGACATAATGAGTTTCTTCTTATCAAAATCACAATTTTCTTTTCTTTTTTCTTATATTTCAAGTTATCCTCTCTTCTATTTTTCTCTCCAAAATTTTCTTATACTTTTTTTTTGTCAATGATTTATTTCTATTTCTCTAAAATGGTTAAAATCTTTGGTGAAAGTATATATATATATATATATATATATATATATATTGTGTTATTTAATGAACATGGTTCTCACTTTCCCTCTATGAGATGTTGAGAAGAAAAGAAAAAAAACAGAAGCTGTGGTCCAACCCCATGAAAACCAGCCCTCATTAATAATTTTTGTTTTTGTTTTTGGGTAGGTCCATTAGTACATATTGTTCCAAAGATAACACTCTGAACATGTTGACTCTAACTAGAAAAATACATGAACCTGTTGACAAAATTCTATTCAAATCATTTTGATAACTAAATATACATTCACTCACAATACACACACACACACACACACACACACACGTATATAGACATATACATATCATGTGTCTCCATTGCAATTTTCTTGAACTCCGACATGGGACCAAAACCATTTTCTAGGGTGACCCACTATGTTGGTATCCAAATAAAATTTAGGATAAATTATACAAATATTTTTTATAATTTTATTTGTTTGATTTGGTAAAATATCAATTTCAATTGATAAATAAAAATATATATTTTTGACACCTTTTTTTTTTTTTTTTTCTATATGGGATGTCTCGAACCTTTTATTCGAACTAATCCCACCCAAAAATGTCTAAAACGATCCCGCATCATTTACATCAGTAAATTAAGAGGAACACAAGATTCGAACAGGTAATCTCTGAATTTACGATACATCTCCTATTTACTTGCGCTACACTCTTCAGAGTATATATTTTTGACACATGAAAATATGTATTTTTATATTCTAAACTACAAGAGATAAAATAAAAATGAGTGAAACGATAGGGAATGTTTGTTTAAAATTTTCTGATTTTCTAATATGAATAAAAAAACATGGTGACAAATCACACAATACAATAAATCTACTAACTTTTCCTATAATAGAATAATATTAGTTATTTATTCCCATTTTGTTTGACAAAATAGTCCTTATATAAGCTGTTTCTTATAGGGTTCAAGTGAGGGTCAATTTGGTCATTTTAGTTTCACATGTTTTTTATATTAAACTAAAAATATATAATACACGTCATTTGTTTATCACGTTCTCTAATTATTTTATATCACATAAACAATAAGCTAATTTAATATTATTTTAGAAATATTTTATAAGTAATAAAAAATATTATTTATCATGCATGTGACAAAAAACAATTAAGAAAATGTTGACACGGTATTTAAGAAAAAATAAAATAAATGTTGCATGGTTACAAAGATTGAGATATGAATTATTAAATGACAACATATAGTATTGCACCTAATTTTATTTAATGATAATATTATTATAAACCCGCATTTATAATAAATAAAGTATTTTAATTATTACATATTTTAAAAAATTATGAATAAAATAATTGTAAACAAATTAAACTCAATCATTAAATAATCCAATAATTAAAGAATTCTACCTAAGTGTAAGATTCACTTACAAAAACAATGTCTTTTATTATTTAATTTTTTGTTTGAGTGTGAGGTACACGTGAGGGCGAGCTTTTACGCGATAATGAAAAATATTTTATTGTGACTTAAAAATCACGAATTTGAGTTATCGAAACAGCTTCTTTTAGGCATCATAGTGGGAGCATGTGACATTAAAAGTGAACGATCAAAGATTACCTCTAATCACTTTTAATGAACGATTAGAGATAGCCTCTAATCACTACCAGTTCGTTTGGATAAGTAAGAGGGAAAGGAAAAGAGAGGAGAGTATTAGTTATGAGGGAAAGGAAAGAAAGGGGGAGGAGAGAGTAATCCCTCTTTATGTTTCGATAACTAATGAAAAGAAAAGAGATGAAAGTTTTTTATCTTGTTTGGGAATGATAAAAGAAAGAAAGGAAAATAAATGATTTTATATTATTTTATTATTATACCCTTTTAATGCCTTAAGATAGAGGTGTCATTTTTATTTTTGTTTTTATAATTTTAACGGTAACATTGGTATTATTATAAATTCATTAAATCATTGTTTCCTTTCTTTTCATTTTCTCCCACTTTTGAAGGGATAACAAAATTGTTTAAATAAGGATTAAGCTCTTTTTCTCTCCAATCCTTTTCTTCTTAATTTTTAAAATAAATATGATATAAGTTTTTTTTTCTTTTCTTTTTTTTTTCTTTTTTTTAATTTTTTTCATCCAAACATAGTGTACGATAATGAAAGATTTCGTGTATCTAACTATAAATTGTATGCTAACTTGTGTGTGAGAGAGAGAGAGGAGGGGGTACACATGCAATACAAAATTTCAATTGATATTTGTGGGGCCTAGAATCAAACTTGAGGTTCATTTTATTTTTCAAATTTTTAATGAATTTTCTGATAGATAAATTTAAGAATTTAGAAAGATATGGCCATTTATGGGGTGGGGTCAAGTAAACAAGCTGTAATTGGAGCTTGTCAGTTGTTTCATTAAATGAAAGGAAAACAATTATTATCACTATTATTATTATTAAGAATTTAAAATTGTATTTGGGGTAAAATTATTTAAAATTATCTTATCTAGATATATTTTTATATATTTTAAAAAATAAAATTAATACAAAATCAAGTCTCTTATAAATGTACTTTATATATTTTAAAACTATTATATATATATTTCACTAATAAAAAAAGTAATACAAAAAATATTTTTAAAAATTAATCAAACGATAAAACATATTTTTTATAATACTTTTACATATGTAAATGCAAAAGTGAGAGTGAAACAATTCTTCCAAATGGACTAAATAAGAGAGTTTTGCACTTCATTTCTTGTAAATCAATATTATGTTTCCCATTTTATTTTTTATAATACGAGAAGCATAGGATTATTATTTTATGTATTTGTAAAAAATATTTTGAAAAACATATATAGAAGGTAAGAAAAATAAGTACCAAAATTATAAAAAGCGTGTTTAATCATCTGATTAAAATTTTAAAATTATTCTTATGTTAATTTTATTTTTTAAAAATATATAAGAATACATTTACCAAAAAAGAAGGAAATTACTTAGAATCAAGTTACTATCTGAATAATACAAGTACCCGTTCTCACTCAATTAATTGTACAAAATATTAAAATTACAAAAATTATCGAAGTATACGAGAAACTCATAAAATAATTTATTCATCCCATGAACGTATGGTTTGTATATATAAAAAAACTAATTTTCCTTTTATTTAAAATGCATTTAAAGAAATTTGTCACTAAAACAATACTAAATTTTATAAGAGAGTCACAGTATTTTGAAATTATTATTAATGTTTTTATAAATTAATTAAAAACATTTTAAAACATCTTTAGTTAAGTTTACTATATTAACTAGAGATATTCTATAATATTTTGAATCAATTTATATATATATATATATATTTATCAGATTAATTTTTTTTATAATAATAAAACTTATTATTTAATTTTTAATTATTTATTAAAAAAAGATATTATAGTTTCGTTTGGATAGTAATTCAAATATAATTTTTTTTAAAATTTTTAAAATATATTTTAAAATTTTGTAATTAATTTTTTTAAAAATTATAAAAATAAATTTGAATATGATAATTCAAATTTTAAAAAATTTTAAAAAAATTATTTTAAAATACGTATTTTATATTTTAAAATAAAAAAATTGTTTTTAAAAAAAGTAAACAAAGCCTATATTTTTTTTCGTATTGCGTATAAATACACAATTTAAGGACATAGTAAATTTTTAAACATTGCAACTGCAGTTAGCATTATTTATTATTATAATTAAAGGTAGAACAGCCTTCAACACTTGATTTTTATCTGACCACGTGTTCTTCCTCGTAACAAGAAGCCTTTTGTCGCTTTCCGCACCCCAAACATGTCATATCTCTCTCTGCCAGTTTCATCACCATCACCAAGTCCAAGAGAACCCAGACCATAAACTTTCTTCTCTCTCTCTCTCTCTCTCTCCCTCCCTGCGACAACACAGAGACAGAACGACGGCCGGAAACAGCCATGCCGGCACTGGTTGCTTCCATGTGGGTTTTCATAACCAGCTGGTCTACACCCGCCGTCCTCTTCTGCTTCTTGAACCTCATGATCGGCACTATATACGTCACTTCAAACTTCAAAATTCAGAACAAACAGCAACAATATCAGAGTCATGAAGAAGACGACGTTTTGCAAAATCACCAACTCGTCCGAGCCCCATCTCTCTTACAGCGAGTCAAGTCCATCAATTTATCTCTCTACAGATCCGATCATCCTTACCCATTACAGCCAGAGACCCATCAGACCTTCCCACATGCCGATGGAGCTCAGGACCAAAACCAGAGTCATGTTGAAGACGACGATTTGAGTCCCCAACTCGTCCGAACCCCATCTCTCTTAGAGCGACTCAGGTCCATCAATTTCTCTCTCTACGGATCCGATCATCCTTACCCATTACAGCGAGAGACCCATCAGACCTCCCCACATGCCGATGGAGCTCCGGACCAAAACCAGAGTCATGTTGAAGACGACGATTTGGGTCCCCAACTCGTCCGAACCCCATCTCTCTTAGAGCGACTCAGGTCCATCAATTTATCTCTCTACAGATCCGAACATCCCGACCCATTACAGCCAGCGACCCATCACACCGACCCACCTGCCGACGACCATCTGACAAGAAGCCTGTCTGAGCCGACCATCGAGACGCCAGCGAAGGTTCGGGTGAAAATGAAGAAGTCGGCAAGCGAGAAGATGGTAGTGCCGAGTTTGGAGGATTTGGAGGCTACTGAACGGCAGCGGCCGGCGACGGTGAGGGAGAGGAAGACGAAAGGGAATGAGATGGCGTCGTCCGGGGAAGATGAAGAGGTTGATGCAAAAGCCGACGACTTCATCAACAGATTTAGGCAGCAGTTGAAGTTGCAGAGGCTCGATTCCATCAAGGAAATGTTTAGCAGAAGATCTGGAAAGTGAGATCTAGGGTTTATTAAGGTGGGTTTTGAACGCATGGTATCTGTAATAATCTTGCATTAATTTGTCGCCAAACACGCCTTTCTATTTCTGTCCTCTTTTTTTTTTTCATCAATCTACGGGGGGTATTCATGTCATTTTGGTGACTAAAATCCATTGCTAAATGGTTAATCGGTGGTTCAGAAGTTAAGGATGGTGATGCAGATGGAGGAGGATGATTGAGCAGAAATATTAAATGACCAAAATGTCCTTCCCTTTGCTTGAATTTTATCTAAATTTATGGGTATTTTAGTCATCATATCTGTTTTTCTTTTCCAAAATAGGCTTATGATGGGAGAGGAAAGGGTTTGTTTGGATTACACAAAAGAAAGGAAAGTGATAACAAAGGAGATTTTTTTTTTAAAAGTACTTAGATATTCTTTAATTTTGTCATAAAATTTCACTTTAAATATTTTATTTTTAATTATTTTAAAAATTGAAGACCTTATTGGGTATAATTAAAAACAATAATTTAAAGTGAAACTTTAGTAAAATAAACGATAATTTAAAGTATTTTTGGGTGGAAAAAAATGAAGAGAAAGTATATTTCTTTTTTTTTTACCCCTCCACATGTGGGTATCAAACAAGGATAAAGAAGAGAATATATTTCTCTTCTTTCTCCCCACAAATTGATACCAAACAGTGGAAGAAGAGAGGATAAAAAAACTTTGGCTTCTTCTCTTTCCTGCATTCCAAACATACTGTTGAAAAACTATCTACCTTGTTGGGAACTTAGGGTCATATTCAATATGCTTTTGCATTAAGGGGTAGTAAAGCCTAATTGGGATTATATTACCCTTGTTGAGCTCAACAATGGATTATATTCAAGCAAATTGGGTTTTTTATTTAGATTTTATTAATTTTTTTATGAGATTTTTAATAATTATATTGATTTTTTTTATTTTATCTAACAAATTATAAATATTTTTTTAAATTAAATTTTTTTCAAAATAATAAAAATGTCATTTTCTTGTTATTTTTATTATAAATTTTTCTAATTTTGATCAAAATTTTCATTTTTAAAATAAACATTGATTAAAATTTTATAGGAAGGAAGTGTAATTTAATCTATATATATTTATATGTGTATCTGTGTGTTTATGTATGGATATATATAGATGATGTTAACTAAATAAAGGCAACAAAATGTCTGGGTGGTGTAGTTGGTTATCACGCTAGTCTCACACACTAGAGGTCCCCACTTCGAACCTGGGCTTAGACATCTGAAATCATATGGAATTTTCTTCTAACAAACACAGCCTTAGTATCCAAACGTGCGACACACTGGACCACCCAATTCTCCTGATTAGTATCCAAACGTACGACACACGTTGGACCACCCAATTATATTGATAGACAACATCTTTGCATAGAAAGGCATCAAAGGAAAGGGAGGGATGTCCACATAAACGGTAGCATCAAATGTTTTGGGTACACACTTACTTGGAGGATAATACCAAACGAATCTCAAATAATTGTTTTTTCTATCTTTACCACTCGCACAAACAGTCCCTTAGGTTGAGAAATTCATGTCAATATATTTTTTTAATAATATTATGTCACATATATTATATTTTATAAAAAAAATTATATTATATATGACATAATATCATAAGACAAGAATATTGACACGTTATTATACTAGACATATTAAAGAATTTTTCTCTTAAATTTTCTCCCGGTACCAAAAGTGTATTGTCCTAACAATCTGAAAATGCTTAAAACATTACGAGACAAGTAGTTTAAGTTCAAATTATTAGTAATAAGACTCGAAGTATTTCGTATACCAATTACATTACTCATACTCAATTGATGTAAATATGAATATCACATTAATTTTTAACGCAAAAATCTGTAATTTAAATAAAATAAAATAAAGAAATTATTTCTTTATTTTATTTTATTTAAATTACAGTAATGATTTCTTAGAGGGGCTCAATGTTCTATAGGTTGATATTTTGACTTTTGTGTACTCCATCATTGTCCATGCAATTGTTTTTCAAACAACACCAATTAGATGTTGCCATGTTGGTGACCCAAATGGTATCTCTTAATGGATGATATATATGCATGATCTAGTACTTATTAGGTTGTTGAAAGAGATTGTGATTATTGGAATTTTGCTTGAAAATCAGGCTTTGTTTTGTTTTTTTGGTTAAATATCTAGTTGTTCTGCCAAAAAGGAAATTTAGACAGTGATTTATGAACTAACACTGAATGACTGAAAGTGACCTAATGTATAGCTTTTCCTGATGAATTTTATTTTTTTGAGTACTTTCGGAATAATACTTCAGACGACGAGATCGATAGTTATGTATATAAGAAAAAAAAGAATATAATTTCACATATGTAATTATTAATTTTACCGTTAAGAGTATCGTACTTCTAAAGTATCCAATATTTATTCTTTCTTGATAACTCAAAGCATGTGACCTGATTGGTCCACCATGTACAAGGAATCCAAGAAGAAAAGTTGATTATACAGTCCTTTTTACAAAAGCTTTGAGGTATTATTGTTTTATAACTTTGAAGAATAGTTCAAGTGATAGTAAGCCTAGAGAATAAATATCTAAAAAGTTTAGAGAATAAATATCTAAAAAGTATCAAGTTTCTGATTTAAATTTTACAGATTGCAACTTACAAGTACAAGTTTGTGCAAAATAGTCGTGGAAGAATTTATAATTTATGATATGGTCCCTACGATCATTTGTGCCAGATTGCAACTGATAGGGTCGATCCGAATTATAAATGATTTTTTTTATCACTTTTAATTCCAGAATATTAGCATCAAGCGGTAGATCTTATAAAATTAAATAGTTTATTATCACAGGGTTGATAGGGTCGGTTCGGGTTAAAGAAATCACTTATTATAATTCATGTATTATAACTAATTTAATCAACTTATAGTACATAACTTAATTCAATAGTCTCTTTAATATGAGTTTTAGACAAATAACTCAGTTTAGTCTATAACCGAATAAAAATAAATGCTCACATCCCCTTAATAGAGAGTAAGACTTTAATTCATTGGATATCTGCTAGGCATTTGATATTAAGTAAGGTCCCTTTATTAGGTTGATTAAGTCTCTTGCACTGGACTTGATTGAGCCACTCTCTAGCTCACAAACATAGCATGGTAATATTGACTTGGTTGAACCAATCTTTGGTTCCTTATCATTTGTACCTATATTTTTTAATAATGAGTATATAAGGTTGCATGGGATCTGAATTCTCTTCGGTGTATTAAAAAGTTTCAATCCATCCCTCATCTCACGTGAAGGTAGGGTCTACAAAGATGAGTCCCACTGTGGTCCCTACGTTCATGCGAGATGGAAGATGGACTAAAACTCTCTAGTACATTAGAAAGAATCCTAATCAGGCTACATGTACAAGATTTCATGTGGATATACAAAAATTAAATCTAAATGACACGAGTGCATACTCTCCACGCACTTGATCCCCTTATAAAAAAAAGAATAATTACACCGATTTCTTCTCTATATCCTCTTTATTATAAATTATTTTTCTGTATAAAATTTGTTATTGACAGTATTAAGATTTCAATTAATTTTTTTAAGTGACTAAAATACTATTGTATCTAGTGTTGACCCCTCTATTTTTTTTTTTTAAATTACAAGAAAAACTCTCATAATTCTCACATTTCACATGAAAGGTTAGTATTATTTCGAAGGGTAAAATAATAAATTGAATATTACAACATATCTCAATATAATTATTTCGGGAAAAAACACTGTACAGAAATTAATTTCTTTAATGCTTTCCAAAATGCCTTATGTTAACCCGGCTGGACGACGTCGTATTACACTTACGGTTCCCAGAGGAACACTCATCAGAGAGAGAGGTGGGATTCGATCGAGACTCGAGAGAGGTCTCAAATGGCGGAGAAACCCCAACCGGTCCGAGTTCTATACTGTGGAGTGTGCAGTTTACCCGCAGAGTACTGTGAATTCGGACCGGATTTCGAGAAGTGCAAGCCCTGGTTGATCCAAAACGCGCCCGACCTTTACCCCGATCTCCTTAAAGGTCACCCACAATCCCCAAACCCTAATCACACCCAATACGTATATTAATATCTTCTTATATCTAAAAGTTTAATATTAAATGTTTGTTTATTCATGTTTCAGATGCAAATGCAAAGGAAGCTGATAAAGTCTCAAACCAACTCCAGTCCACTTCAATCTCCGAGGGAACCGCCCCTTCTGGTAATATAATTTTTGGGTGTTAGATATTTGTTATATTTATAGATACACTATCTATTTACATTCATATTATATGAATTCTACAAGTTTAAATTTATTTCTCAATGGCTTCGTATTTTAAGAGAGATTATGTTATAGTTATAGATTATGATGATGGTAATGATATTAGTAATAGTTCCTTGTCTGTCAGAACTATATTGGGAGGTCGTATTCATTTGCCGTATTCTAGAAAAATATTATTTATTATTTTGTAGAAAAATTTCAAATAATCATCAAAATACTCCCCCACACAAGCTGCTTTTATCACTAGAGTCCTATCCTTGCATTTTCTTGACTTCAGCATCACATCAACGTACTGGTGCATGATGGCTGGGTCTCTTTCTGCTCTCCAATGACTTATATAGGTGTCGTCAACCAAGTTCAAGTTTTAATCGGCTTTGATACCATGATAACTTTGTACAAATAGTTGGAGAGAAGAAGAAGAAGAGATATATCTTATTATTATGTAATCGTCAATCTACAAAAGTTTAAAAATATAGAATAGTAAATAAAGGCATACAATATGCTTTGGAAATACTGATAAAAAAAAATGCTTTGGAAATAAATGAATGCTTTTGTTTGCAAGATGAATCTTCCTGAGATGTATTCTTAGGTGGTCTTTGTGGTAGGAGTTTTGCTCCTCTCTCCCGCATCTCTCCCCTTTTTTTGTACTTCCATGTATTCAACTTGCACCCCTTCTGGCCCTTGTTTAGTGTTTATTTTTTTAATAAAAATAACATTCATATAGTTACATATTCTGGAGTTATATGATATGTATTTGGGAATTCCCTTCTAAGTTCTTAATAATCGTGGTTACTTTCTTTGGCAACTAATCTAGTAATACTTGAAGAAACTACATGCTATATTTTTAATGAAAATTTTATGTTTGGTCATCTTCTTAAGTTCTGTTGCCTGTTGCAAACTAAAACTATGTTTTTTACCTTTTTCTTCTTTGGTTGCAGGGGCTTCTTCAACATCAAAGCAAGAAGAAGTCAAACGTCTTCCTGGTGGAAAGATAAAAAAGAAAGTAAGAATTTTGATCTCTCTCTCTCTCTCTCTCTCTTCTGGTCAAATGTGTACAAACAATTTCTCAGGCATAACACTAACCTGATAATTTCTAAAATTTCCTTGAAAAATTGCCTTATCTAGTTTTATACACATACTCGAGTAGTATTCTATTTTATGCTGACATGTCTTTATATTGCTTTAAGCTTTGATTACCTAGTGAAATATTAGCTTTTATGGAAACCTAAGGCTAGAAAGAAAAATAAACACATTATGGCAGTTAGATTTCCTTAGGTTTAGAATGCAAGGGAGTCTGAACAACCTCGGGCAAAGAAGACGTGGCTCTAGAGTTGTGGTACGGGGATCAAAATTCTCCACTTTCCCTTCTACCTGATTTATAACAGCAGAAGGCACTCAGAATTTCTGTCTTTCTATTTTGTGATAGCTTGTGCACTTATCTATCCTATGAATCCTAAACTATGTGTTTAGGTGTGATTTGAAGAAGTTATGTTGAAGATGTGAATAGCTCATAATTGTTTTCTTTTAAGATAAATAGGGATTGATAATTTTATTATAAAATGATAATTTTGTAAAGTTTTTCTAATTCTTTGCTTATTTAGAACTATATTTGAGTTGCAATAAGTTTTCTTATTGGTCCGGAATATATAAAGTTAGTGATTTATGAAGAAGCCTATAATATGGTTTTATTATATGAATGTAACGATGTCACTTCGATGAACAAAATTGATCTTTTTGTTTCTGGGATCAAATAAAGAGGAGTATGTTTCCTAACCCTTTGGCAGATCTTATAGTTTGTTGTTCTCTCCTCATTGTTTTCAATGTTCACATCCTTTCTTCATATGTCATTTTTTAATGACTTTGTTGCACACCTTCTATCTCCTAAAAGTGCTTCTTTACCCCCTCGTCATCCTAAATACGGCACCTACCTCTCATGACTAATTCTAAATCAGGTGACCAGTTATCTAATTGCAGGTAGCCTTATGCTATCTGGTTTTAATTGCTATCAAAGAAATTATTAGTGTTGGATTATACGTGGTTCCTTAAGATTTCATTACATACATTAACTTTGTACACAATTGACCTATTAGGATACTATTTTAGATGAAACCAGCAACCTTTTGAATTGCTTTCACAAGAGGAATTTGATGTTTTACTGCACCAAAGAAACTTTAGTCTCTATTGAATCAAGATTTGATGCTTTTGGTTTTCAACTTCAAGTAGAGAACAAAATTCATTGCTGGTTTCTTGTTTGTTGCACCAAATCAGCTAGAAAGTAGTAGCCAATCCTGATTTTGGTTCTCAGGATCACATACTTGAATGTTAGCACCTGTAGGAAAATCTGCACCTCCCAAGCATATTGCAATTGTTCCTGAATCTACCCAATAACCCTTTTATAGTGACTGTTCAATGCTGGTTGTTCAAGGTAATTTTATTCCCATTAGCTAGAAAGTAAGATTTTATTTTTTTTACCTTCCAGTGATCACGTAGCCAGTTGCCTCGTGAGCTTGGCAATGAGAATCTTGAGAAGTGCATCTAGGTAAGGTGCTGGACTTGCACAAAGTATATGATTCTATTGCCGGTTTGGATTGGATTGTATGACTATTTTATTTTATTTTTTGATAAGTATAGTTTAGTTTCATTAAAAAACACATGAGAAAAGTGCACTACCATAACCTTTAAAAGTACCAAGGGAATCATATGAAAGAGAGTGATTGAGTATGTGCCTCAATCCAAGCCATATATTTCAAATGATATAAAATTTACTATAACTTTTAAGCAAATTTGAGGTGAGTTTAATTTATTTTTTAAATAACTTTAAAAACAGATTTTCTATTCTTAATTGCATTATACTTTTATTATTTTTTTGTGTGTAGAAAATAGGTATTTTCAACATAATCTCCAACTATTTTAAGATTTAAGATGATTTTCTTTTTATGTATCCATTTAGCATTCAATTGAATTTGATAGTTTGTTGTACATGTGAGGTGACATATATAAGCATTGAAAGTATTTATTTACTATGATTAATGGGTGATTTCAAGTAACGAGTACATGGCTTCTCTTTAGCAATAATTGGTTACTGCTTTTATTATGAGTTATGTTTCTCTATTATTAGCTTTACATTTTATAAGTTACAAGAAGATATTATTCTAGTAGATGTGAATAATGAGATACAAATTAGAGTTAGAGGAGTTTAAGGATTTGATTTTTTGTTGTAATAAGAATACAAAAAGAAAATGTAGTTGATTTTATATGATTTTTATTATGAAAAGTTTTATTATTTTTATGAAAAAATTTGATAAATGTTTTTCTAATTAAATGAAAATGCTCTAAGAAGATTCATTCCTTTCTAAAATCTAAAAACCCAAGTTTGTTGGTTGAGATTTTTCTATAAACTAGTTTTCAGGCTTCAAATTGAACCCTGAAAGATGTCTGATGATGAGGACTAGTTCATCTAATTTATGTTTTGACCATTTGGCTGAAACGAACAGTTTCAATCTGTATCGAACAAAATGTTAGCATGCACTGTGGGTGTTGAGTTTCCTTGTGAGTTACATTTCCATGAGCTATATAAATTAAATATTTTAAATTTTTTTCCAGTAAGTAAATGTTGCAAACATATATCGTAAGCACTTTGAGACTTTAATCCATGTTTGAAGCCCTTCCACTTGAACTTTCTGTATGGATTATACTTCAGTGATTTAGCCTTTTCACTTGTGTATTTGTTGTCTTTTTTTTTTTTTTTTTAAGTGGTTAACCTTACATATCACCTCAATCGGGTGTCATTGCTGGGAGTTGCTTCCAGGCAGCATCCCAGTAGAATAGCCTAATTAATTATCTAATTGTCAATTGTTCTCATGAATGTTTGCACAAAGTGTATCTTTACCTGGGATGCACATTTTCCTACAACTGAAGCATAGAGCAAATTTTGTTGTTGATACATCTTGATTCTTTGACTGCAGGCCTGAGATTTCCCCTCTGATTATGCAAGTTTTAGTGTAACCAATTTTTTTTTTTTTTTTGTTTTGTTTTTATTTTTGGTAGGAGAAACAAGAAGTTGTTATTGAAAAGGTAGTTCGTAACAGGCGTAAATGTATCACAACTGTGAAAGGCCTGGACCTTTTTGGTGAGCAATATGCTTCACTGAATCTTCTGTTTTTTTATTATATTGTAAGCTTATTATATTCTTTATCTTCTGCATATTATTTTAGACTTGGTTTGTGGGATAACATTTCAGGAGTTAAACTTAGTGATGCTTCAAAGAAGCTTGGGAAAAAGTTTGCTACAGGGGCGTCTGTTGTTAAGGTTTATTTCATGGTTCCATTTATTTAAAACTCTTTTGCTGAAAATATGTGCTGTGTCTTATATTTTATATATGTATTTTGAATGATTGGTATAGGGACCAACTGAGAAGGAGCAGATTGATGTTCAGGGAGACATAGCCTATGACATCGTGGAGTTCCTTACAGAAACCTGGCCTGATGTAATATCTCTTAGCACCATCTTTTTTATTTTTTGTCTTCTTTTTTTGATACGTCTTATATATCATCTTTGCTTTAGTTTTTCTCTTACCTTCAACTTGAACTTGAAAATTTTCGAATTAATCATCATTAGAGAGGTCATGCCTCTGCATAGCGAACTACAGCTCAAAGTTGTAGAGTCATGTAAGAAACTTTGACTTGTGGCTGCATGGTGGAGATGGGATTTTGACTTGCAGGAGCCAAGGTAGGGGTGCGGTTTGAAACTTTATATTTGGGCACCTTAATAATTTTTGAAAATGGGCCTTAGTCTTGAAGAGCAAGAAAGGGAATGTTGCATCCTAAGGGGGGTCATGGGTTGGGCTGTGCCTACACTATAAAAGAACAAGAATTGTGTTGGTTGGCTCGAATCTAGCTCGGTCCAATCTCAGGTATAAGAACATAAACCCAAGCATGGCCCTAATAAATAATTGAAGGCCTGGGCATAGCCCACTCAGCCTGCTGTCATCATGTTTTATTGATAAATAACATTTATTGTAAGAAATTAACACAACTTCGTTTAACAGCAGTATGTGTTGTTAAATTACCTTTTAAACTAAAAAGTTCAAGGGTTGAAGTCCTAGTGCAAGGATTCATGTTTCTACTAAACTTATCCATATGCTATTTTTTTTTATATATAAATAATAAAACATAATATGTATAATTCTTGAGCTGAGTTGGGCCTCACACATGCATCCCAGACATGGCCCAAAATTGAGTGGGCATTATAATATGGCTCAGCATGGTCCTACAGGCTCATATGCCAAATCCAAGCCAATGTGGTGGCCAAAATCGGGTCATGCAAGTTGGGCATGTCAACAAGCTGATGACCTGCCCTACTTGGGTTATATATAGCTCTGCCCTTGTGTAGTTGCACACGTGACTGCTATGTCACCTCTAATGTACATCTTAATTTAAATCCTATGGTATTTGATGCAACTCCTCTCTAAAATCAAAGACATATGAGTTATCAAAAAAAATTCAAAGAAATATGGACATGACCATAAATATCCACATATATACATAATTTTTTGTGTCATTTGTTTTTTATAATGTTTGTCTCAATAATCTTTTTTTTTCTTATAAAAATAATAATAGTAATAATATTGAGGTCAAATATGTCATTACATATGTGTTAGCTTATGGATTAAGGGTGAATATGTAAAAAACATCACTATGAGGGGTGTCATATAAACTAATATGTAGCACAGGGGTTATTTTTGAATATATAAATAGTAGGTCAAATTAGGGCTCAAAGATGCTTCAGCTCCTTTTTATGACTAGCAACAGATAGGCGATACTAACCTCTCTCTCCCTCTCTCTTCCTTCTAATGTGATATCTCTTCTTTCAAAAAGGGCGCCTAGGATTTCTTTCAACTCTCCATAGAGGAAACGTGATTGTACTTGTCTAAGTGCATGGCGACATGATCTGATCATTGTGGGACCTCTTTGCCTAATACGGCACCTAAACATCACTTTATGGTGCTTTTCTCACTCGTCTGATGAAAATGAAAGAAAACAAGCTGGTAGAAGGATCGCATTGAGGTGAAAGTACCATGCATCTCGTGTATCTTTGTTTTGTTCTCAAATGTGCATCGTGCTTATGACTTGGACAATTCCTCTCTCCACCAACAGTTGTTGAAAACTTTAAATTATTTTGGATCTGCTATTTCTCATTAACCATGACACATGAAGGTGGACTGCTATTTATCTTCTTTGGAGAAGTCAAAAGCACAGTGATACTTTCTTTGCATGTATTCTAACCCTTGATGGCTCAATGCAATGGCATTTTGCAAAGGCTATTACTACAGTCGGGACTCAGGAATAAATATTTCAAGTGAAAATTTCTTTCTTGTGGTGAGAGTCTAAAGGGTTTGGATATTAAAAATAAAGAAATAAAATCAATGAATATTAAATATCAACTTCCGCACTTCAGAAATTGTTTTTACTCCTGAAACTCGTAACAAGAAGCGATACTTATTGTTCTTCAGCAGGCCTCTTTGAAATTTCAGCCACATTTGATCTTCCCCTATAAAAAGTTTTAGCATATGCATGAAATTTTATAAAATTTATGTTTCTGTTTTGATTTTTGACAATGCCTTTAAAGTGATGTTGAATTTGAAAAATAAAACCTTGGCTTCAAGAGTTGTTTCTTTTCAGTTGTTCTCATCAGTTGAACATGTGTTTTTTGGTTAGCTATTAAAGAGGCTCTTTGCATGGATTTGCTTATATATTTTTCTGATGAGCAGTTCCCCTTTCATTTTTTCTTTCATTTTTTTTTTTTTTAAATTTTGAGATTGACCCAAGTTTATATGTGCATTTATATATATTTTTTGTAGATCAATATATAGAGCTAAACATGGAGTGTTGGGGTTATATCAGCTAAACGTGTTACCCTCGTGTTTTCAGGTGCCAGAAACTGCAATTTTCTTCATTGAAGATGGAAAAAAGGTTCCAGCTGTATGAATGGAGGAGTTTGAATTTTGGGACCTCCAATCCAGTCAGCATGATTCTTCACCACGTTCAGTATACTCCCAAGTGAAAAGAGCTGTATTAGTTGAAGTTCCAATCCCAATGAGACATTTTTCTTTCCTTTTTATATTCTCCCTGAGATTTGCTAAGGAAATTAGCATGTGATTTTGCAGTTCAAAAAGTGATTAGGATGTGATGGATTCTTTTGTTCTGTATAGAGTGACAAGGTTGAAATTGTGTATGAGCTGTGGTTTGCTTTATTTCTGTAGTCACATTTCACATAATTGCTTCTGAAATGAAACCTTGACAAGCAACACAACAGGTTTTTCTCATGTCCTGGCTGTTGCAGTTTTTTTTTCTTTGTGAAGGTTTCTCATATTGGAAATTGCTGTGTCTACTGGAATGAAAGTTGCACCAAGATTTGATTTAATGGCTTTGTAAATTTCACATATCTTGCATGGGTCATGACCATATATCTTTCTGATTTTGAGAATTGTTAGGATCAGTTGTCGTGATGAAAAATAAGCGATCTGACTGATGCATGTAATGTGCGTAAATTACATGTCCGTATCATGCGTGCTTAAATTATATGCATCAATCAGATTGTGAGTTTTGAACTATCGCGACTCAATCCTCTTGGATAAAATGAGACAAATGATGCTCGACAAAAGTCTTAAAAGGGTCTGTGGACTCTGTTTAGGTTTGATTATAGGTTGATTGGTCTCAAAGGGTGGTTGATTCCATATGTCAAGTGAGAAAAATGATGCTTGACAAAAGTCTTAAAAGGGTCTGTGGACTCTGTTTAGCTTTGATTAGAGATTGATTGGTCTCAAAGGGTGGGTGATTCCATATGTCCCTACTGCCGCTGACACCACCTTCACGGCCTGATGGCATTGATTAACACTCATATTTCTGTTACAACCACCAACATTGGCTTCCTTCTGGCTCATCGCAAACTCAAACTTATTAGTATCATCAAATCAATCTCATCACCGGCATGGTTCACTTTCACTTTTTACAACTTGTCACGACCTCCGCCACTTGTGAGCCTTCTTTTGACCGACATTAGCGGTGGTGGAAGTGGCGGCGATGATTGTGGATTTGCCCCCGATGTGGTGACAATCATCCGTTATATAAATGACAAGTTTTTCATCTAGCAGCGGATCGTCACATCAATAACAACCTTTCACGTGTGACATTACAGTTTGTCAAAATGTCAATGTTTCAACTATTACGACGCACACTGATAAATTTTGATTAGTCAAATACATTATTAATATGGTGTGTTAATTACTTTATTAACTAATGTCAATTTAAGTACATGTTTTTCGGTTTAATTTATTATTGGGTTACCTAATCATTTTTTGTCATGTGGAAAATAGTGGTAAAAAAATTGTTTTTTTCTGATATTTTTAAGTGAAATTAAATTAATTTGTTGTTCTTGTTAAGATCTAAAGGGGAAGAAAAAAAAAAGAAGGAAAGGAAAATTTTGAAAGGCGTGCAAAATGAAATGATTAGACTTTTGAAGCTGGTTTTAAGCTTTAACAGCTAATAAACTAACACACAATAGTTAAATGCAAATAGGAATTTAAGTGTGTGTTTGGTTAAAGTTAATAGATTTTAAAATAAGTGTTTTTAAGTTTAAAACAGGTTTTGTTTTTTGTTTGATAAAATAAGTGTTTGGTTCAATTTATGAATCACATTTTTTTAATATTGTAATAAGTTTACAATAGACATTTTAGTTAAATTATTGGAAAAGATTTTTTCAAAATGTATTTTTTCACCGTTCATCTAAACGAGTTTTAAAAGAGAAAGTGAGATTAGGGGTTTAATTTTTTCTATTAATCAAAATAAATAAATATAAAAAATAAAAAATTACAACTTGTAAGATTTTTTGTCTAATTTTATTTTTGTATTAATACATTCTTTTGTACTTACCAAGGACTCGAATTATGATAATTTTCTTTTAAAATGCTAATCAATTGTTAGGATCGATAATATTAATATTTTTACTAATCTTCATCCTCTTGTCTATCCAGAAATTTGAATCATACTATTTCCTTTAAAAATGAACTTTGACACAAACTGGATACTTCTATAAGTATTTTATCTGTTGAAAAATTTAGATTACCTATAACAAATTATAATATGTATCAATAAAAATATTATGTAATTGAATTAAATTAAAAGAATATTAGTACAAAAAAATAATAGAACAAATATAATTATATGTAAGTACAAAAACAAAATAGAAAGAGTTGGTTTGTGAGGCACGATAGTACTGTCTTTAAGCAACTGTATTTTCTTACGTGAATGATGAAAACAATTACAGCAATTCCAAAATACAACTTAGGTACTCTCAGCGGTTCTCATTCAGGCTCATGTGTGCTCGGAGAGGAGGTGAACTGTTTTTTTCAAATTACACAAAAATTATGAAAGTAATAAAATAGAGAAGAAAAAAAGAAACTTTATTTTGTGAGAACTTGTTGAAATTAATCAATTGTATCTATCTTAGTTAATCACCATATCTTTTTCATTAAAAAAAATCATGAGTTCAAGTCTCACTTCTCTAAAAGATGTTTGTCTAGGACTATATTTGAGGGGCTCGTAGGTTTGGTCGTTGATTGATTTTAATATCCATCGTTTCTATAAAAAATATAAAAAATAAACTTATTGAAATTTAAAATTCCGACCTATGATATAATAATTAATTTTAAAATAATAATATTTAATCCAAAATAACAACCTAAATTGGTGAACTGATTCAATACAATATCATATCACATAATTTATTATAAATTCATTAATAATTTTTCAGTAAGTATTAAGTATAAAACCCAAAAAAAGAAAGAAAGAAATATAATTAGTAAAGTTGTAGTAAGAATTTATTAACATGACTCACTTCATGCCATGGAGTCAAGTGATCCTGTCGAATCAAGGACCAAATTTTTGGCCAGCTTTCTCCAAGCTCCTTTTACTGTCCTCCACCACATGAATATATGTGTATGTATTATGTATGTATGTGTGTGTGTGTGTGTGTATATATATATATATATATATATATATATATATAATCCGACACTTCTAACAGCCTGGTACAGAACAGCCAAATCCTCAATTTTTGTTTCACATGTTTAGGTGAAAGATTCTTTTACTGTGTGAAAAGACACCCTTGTGAAATTTTGAAACGGCTCAAAGTAAGTTTTTTTTGGACAACTTGCTAATAATTCGTCTCGTGTAAGAGGGTCTTTTTTTTGGTCCCAAAAAAGTGGGGCATTCTCAGCAGAAAATGAAGGCCAAAAGTGCATATTGTAATTGAGTATACATGTTTGCTTGTCCCATTTGTCATAATCGACTCATTGCCTTTGGGCAATTCTTTTCATTAGCATCTCATCATATGTACATGTGTATATAACACACCCACACACACTCTTTTATATATATATATATATATATATATATATATATATATATTTGAATTCAGATAGTGAACGAGTTGACTTAAAGAACATGTTGTATATCCAAAAATAATACGTTCAATCCACAATGCTTATATTTCATGAAAATTTTAAGTTATTTTATTGACAGGAAGTAAATCACTTAGTTTACAAAGTTAAGAAAGGTGGGTGGAAGGGGGATTAAAGGGTCCCCAAAGGTTTGTAAATTATACTTTTTATCTTTATTTTGTTATAATATTTTAAAAAAATTAGGACTTGACCCCTTCAAATTCTTTATATATTCATAAAAACTTCTCTAAATTTTAATATTTATATTTGAGCCTTCCCCCTAATTGTAATCTTTCGATTTGCCACTCCTTGGATATCACTTCTTTATATATATATATATATATATATATATATTTGTATGTATGTTTGTATCTATATATATATATATGTATGTATATATTACACACAAACATTGCATGTGTAGAAGATCTTTGCAAGGATTTCATGAAATGACTTGGTCTCAATGTTTACCACCACTTGCACTACATTAACAAGACACATCTTTGAAAATTTGTGCAATAGGTTGATAATTGAATAGGGCATAATTGCAATTAATCACAGAATCTTCAATTAAAGATAACCAAGAGGAAAGTTTCACGACTTCTTTGGATTTGCATTATTGCAATGAGTAAATCATTCATATTATTTTTCTCATCATGGCTATGCAATTTTTTTCTCTATAAAAATTAATTAACCTTGAAGGTGGTTATTGGCGCAACGTTAATGCTATTTCATTGAGGTTTGAGTCGCGAAAATAAAATCTTCACTTACATAAATATGACTGTATATATTTAACCTTTCTGAGATTTTACAGCAATGACAGTCTCATACACTGAACTAGTTATTTTTAAAAAATTAATTAACTTTCACATTTGCTATTTTTTTTTTATATACCAATGTCTCCTAAGTCATTTTGAGTCATGAATTATCTTTATAATTAAACACTATCTTATGAAAAATACATAAATTGAATAAACCTCAAGAATATTTGAACCTGATTTTTTTAGTTGAACTCTCAAAAAGGAAGGGAAGGACTCTCTCTTTCTTTTCTTTTTTCCCATTTCAATATTCAAATAAGTCATCCCTTTGAATGATAAAAAAACACAAAGAAATTATTTTACAGTTCAGAATCATTTATTATGTTAATCATCTCGATTAAGAGTTGTCATGCATACAAAAGTTATTATTATTTTTTTATTTCCTAAAATCCCAACATGTTAGTTTAGAACTTATCAGAATCAATAGTCTCGAATCATACAATAAATTTTTAAACCGTATAATAGTTCTACCACATTCTTCTTCCTTTTCTTCTTAACCAAACCAAAAAAATAATAATTAAAGAAACAAATAATACTCGAGATCTAATCTTTTATGTATCACCTTAGTACTACTCTCTCACACAGATGGACCTGAACCCACCATGCGAGTCCCACCTATATGATTGAGGTGGTATGAAGAAGATACACAAAAAGGTGAAATCTCTGCATTGCTCAAAAGAAATACCCTTTACTTCCTCAAGGTAGACTTTTGTCATCCCTCCTACTTTCTTTCCCAAATTTCAACCTCGGCTGCCAAATGAAACATAAAGCATGCTATCATGATCTCACATTGGTTGTGAGTAGGAAGGTCTTGTGTCATATAAGCGGTCCGACACCTTTATTCATTAGTTGCGGCTTTTGGATCAGAACCTGACCCGTAACAGTGATATCAGAGTCGACCCGAGACTCCAATGGTCAAGGTGGTAACTATATAGCCCAGCCCGCCTAGGGTTCCAACGAGCCTGAACCCGCCTTGGGATCTGACCGCACCGAGAATGTCGCGGATTCGGGTGGGAGAGTATGTCACGATCACACATGAGTTGTGAATAGGGAAGTCTTGGGCTATATAAGCGGTCCGGTACCTCTATCCGTTAGCTGCGACTTTTGAGTCAAAACCCGACCCAAGACAATGCGCCCAAACAAGTATAGTCAATCTTTTATAATTAATAGACATGAAAGAATAAAAATTTATTAATTATTAAGTTTTTCATACTTTCGTTAACTTATAAGTATTTCTTACATGTAAATGAATTTTCAGCACAAAAATAAGACTTTATATGTAAGTTTTCAAAGATATTTTCATTTTTCATAAAAATATATATAAAATACTCAACTTACAACATAAAAAAACTCTTAATATTTATTACAAGTAAAAAAGTTTTGTTTTTTTATGTCATAATTTTTCTCATTTACAGTACTTTTGATTTCAATTATGAAAAATTAATAAATATAATTACTAAGATATGTCATAAATGATATATATATATAAGTAAATTAATATATAACTATTTTATTCTGTCTAATAATTAATATTATAAAAAATTAAAATATTAATTATTAAGTAATAAAAATAATTACTAGAGATTATTAACTGATTGTATATTAATTATAAGAGGGTCTACACTATGAATTTTCATTGGCTGCTTAACCGGTGAGAAAAGTGGAAATAAGGAACAAAGTAGAAAAGAAAAAGAAAAGGTACAAGAAAAAGAAAAAAAAAAAGGGGCACTAGAATTTTGATTATTCGGTTGAAATGAAAGGAAGAGGAAAAAGAAAAGAGAATGCCCCATTCCTATCTCTTTCCTATTTTATTCCTCTCATTTCTTTGGTGCTTAATTAAATAAAATAATGAAATTAAAGTGACTTTCCTTCCATTGGAATTCCATTTTCACCTCATTTCCTTCGTGCTTAATTAAATAAAATAAGGAAATCAAAGTGACTTTCTTTCCATTGGAATACCAATTTTCACTTTTTTTACTTTTCTTTCTTTCTAAATTTTCCATTCCACACCAAACAAAGCACAAGTTTAACATCTCCGCAGACCACGTGCCTTGTACCTTGAAAAAGTTTGATTAAATTATAATGAAAAGTTACCAACAACATTGTCCAGGAAATTCCAACTTGTCATCCCTTGTTCTTTCCATTGGAATACCAATTTTCACTTTTTTTACTTTTCTTTCTTTCTAAATTTTCCATTCCACACCAAACAAAGCACAAGTTTAACATCTCCGCAGACCACGCGCCTTGTACCTTGAAAAAGTTTGATTAAATTATAATGAAAAGTTACCAACAACATTGTCCAACTTGTCATCCCTTGTTCTAGTCTCCTTCAAAAGACCCAAGTCCACTAAAGAGCAGCCAGTCTATCTACACACACACACACACACACACACACATACACAACACACACAAAAACAGGCAGACTATATTATTGGCTTGCTTTGAAAGAAAGAGAAAGAAAAAGACACAGAAATCACCTCCAAACTGTACACTTTCAAGAAAATACAAGAAAGTAGGTCTATGAGAACAAAATTTCACTAACTCCAAGTTAGGTGTGTAGAACTCTTCTTATTTGGATATGTGTCTTAGAATATGTTTGGGAGTCGGTTATTTTTACCCAAATTGTAATACATGAAAAAGTGTTAGATCAGTTTAAAAAAATCAGCTTTTTAAAATAAGCCTGCCCTTTGCTCAGTGGCCTAAAGCTAACAAAAATCTTGAAGACTGTAAGAGATTTGTTGGAGTCAGTGTAAAATGGATTGAAAATGCAAGACATTTGTACTAGGAAGAACATGAAACAGAGATCAGAGTACCATAAGGATCAATCTTGATATAATGTGGGACCTTAGTATGAGCTAATGAACCAACCAACCGACCAACTTGATTGATTGATCCACCATTGATCTTGTGATACTTACATTGAGATATTCCATTTCCTCTTGAGTAATCTTATGCTCAAATTTTGTTATCAAAGGCATCTTAGCCGTTGATTTTAGGTTTATATAATTGTGGGATTTGAAAGAAAGCTAAATATAAGTAATCATACTCTTACGAGTAGAGAAACTGTTTTTGTTACTCAAGTTTGTGATCTTCAAGTGATAATAAAACAATCTTCCTATTACGTTAAGGTTCGCCTTCATTTGACAATGATGTATTGATTACTAAACTACTATTCGTTTCGGTGCATTAAACTTTAAAGAAGAATCATATGGATAAACAAAGAATCATATGCATGTAATAAGGTATAAGTTTAAGGAGTCACCACAATTCATGAAAATGTTAAAATATTTTTAAAAAAGACTTTTGAATTCCTTTTAAGAAAAACTTATTAGTATGAACAAGAAGTAGCACAGTACAAGGATGTTGTTTCCTTGTTAGGATTCATATCCTCCTCTCTAGCAATGCTAAGAACAATCATGACTATTCAAATTTACCCTTTTCTTATAATTAATAATATTATTATTATTTTGTGTTTTAAGAAAAAAAAAATTAGGTTAATTTTAAATAGAAATTCAATAAAATTATAAACAAAATATATTTTAAAATATGTTATTTCAAAAGTATAACTTCTATTGTAGAAGATATGAGAGCAGTTCCAATAGTTCAGTTATTAGGAGTTGTTATAGTCATATTTTAGTGGAGTCAGTTAGATAATAGTGCTCCAACGCTCGATCATTCGAGTCTTCAAAATTTGATCGAGTCATCAAAATTTGATCGAGTCAAGTTTTCTTTCAAATATATGACTTTATTTTAATAATCTATCATTCATTTAATAGTCCAGATTATTTCAAATGAACGGTCCAGATTTTATCCAAAATGTAACATTTATTTATTGTTTTGACTTTTGACAAAACTACAATAATATTTTATCAAAAAATAACATTTTATCGTTAGAACATAAATATCAAAAAATAATTTTTCGATATTATAATACTACTAAAAGTTAACTTTATCATAATTAAAATAAATTTTATAATTGGAATTGCTTTTAAGCACATCAATAATACCGACCTCATTAACCATGTCAAAAGAATTGAGCTGTGATGTGAAAACCGAAGCCAGCAAGTTGCACAATGTGGCGTCGTATTGTCAAAACTTGTCTCCAGCCATGCATACTTGCCCCCTTTTGATTGATCAATATTAATGTTATCCTTTAATTAGCTAGGTGATTGCCTCATTTATCCTGCACGTATGGACGCACAAGATTGCATTTATATGTGGGCATTCAAGTGCGATTAGATTCGGCGGTGGTGTGGTGGGGTTGTTTTTTGGACCATGTCATCTCTTCTGCCCCACCTCTCATTCCCATAAAGATCTCCAATATCTTATATAGTACCCCCACGAGGATGTGTTTTATACATATAGATAAATATATATATATATATATATATATGAGTAATGTTAGTCTTATTTTTATATTTTATCAAAAATATTTACTTTCATGGATTGACAGTGTTGTATTAGTTGAATATCACATCATCATCATATATATATATATATATATATATATGAACGCCTTTAAAGTCTCATGACAAAAATAAGGTCAGATTTTTCTTTTTATTTTGTTTTTGTTGTTGTTTTTGAGTAATAGGAAGAAGGGTGGAGTTAGAAAATTTTTTTGGGTTAGCTAGGCAATGGTTAATTTGTTCTTTCCATTGTCTTAGAAATTGTGGGTGAGCTTTTTTAGGTACTATGTAAAGACTTTTTCTTTGGAATATATTCTTGAGATATTGGCAATTACCAACTTTCTGTTGCTTTTCTATTTATCTTTGTTTTTGTTAGGTGAAAAGAACCTAACTATCATTGTTTAGATATGTGGGGACGCATGCTTGGTTGGTTTCATGAAGTTTCCTCCTTTTAGTTTCCCAATAAGTTAAATGACCAATCCATCTTATATCACGTTCATATTTAGAACTAGTTTGGCAAGAACAGAAAAAGCTAAACATTACGGGTCACAGTCACTATTTAGGAACAGAGCTTTGATAAAAATCAGAATCAGTCGATGAAGGTCACAATTCATGAGATCGTACTTATTGATCTTTGTATATAATGCATTCGAATCAATAAATAATTAACAAATCAGTATATGATTCACCTACTTAATTAATTTGCCAATCACTCATTGACATGAATGCATTGCACCCGAGATAATGAATAGTTTTTCTTTATGAATAATGCTAACTATACACAAACATTCTACCTGCTGAGAGAAATTTTCTGCCAAATTTTTTTCCCCTAATTTTCCCTGTTAAGTCTGTTGATGTAACTGATAGATTGAGTAACTACATCAGCAGGTATATGATTTTAGGTAGAAAAATAGGGTATAGATAGCATCGTTGTTTCTTTATCAGTGGGTTTATTTGGTGAGGTTTGTTTCAAGATTTTGTTGCATAGACTTGGACTTAGACTTCGACGTGAAAAACACGTCAAAGATTACATTCTTTATTATACATATACATAGACATATACACACACAAATACACATATAATAAATTAATAAAGCATGGTATATATATGCATGCATAGGGTAGCAACCTATTATTTGCACGACCTAATTCCAACCTAGCTATCTAGGTAATCTTTAGTCAAAGATTATAAGTTGAATCCCAAATCTTTGCTTGAGACCTTGAAAAATCTTTGGCCAAATTATTATTGAAAATTTTTATCATATATATAACTACAATTAATATTGCATGCCAAACAAGCCATATATATGTCGGTAAGTGCATGATATTATTTCTTTCTTGCTAAGCAATTATATATTATGTTTTTTATAATATTTTTACTAATGTTATTAGAATTGTTCTTTTACATAACCGAAAGTTGTATAATAGTGTTTAGAGAAATTACAAGTTTATAATCTAATCACACGTCTAAATGACCTGATTGATAGGATTGGTTTCCGAATTATCAATATATATATATATTTTAATTTTATAACTCAGAATTAATTTAAGATTATTCAAAAAATTGGACAAAATCAATTATAATATATAGAAAAATTGAGATTTCAAAGTCAAGATGGGCTGGGAAATTATAGTAATAATACTTTGATTTTTAGAAATTTACATGCATGCATGTAAGGCTTAAATAAGTACAACAAAATCTTTACAATGAAGAGAAAATCTGGGGGAAGTTTCCACCAACCATTCCATTTCATATCTATATATGATTCTTAATATAAAACAATGCCTTGGTTCATAAGATTTCCATCAAATCCAATTGCTGAATTTCAAAGATCCTTCTGATGCATGTTCTGACCAGTACTGTTCAATTGCTGAATTCCAAAGATTATTTTGTTGCATTCTGACCACTATTAATTGTTTCTATAGGAAAACAAACAATCCGCACCCCCCTCCCCCCTCCCCCCGCCACACACACACACACACACACACAATACATACATGCTATACATATATATATATTATGCTACTCAAATATGTAATTTTGTGTTTCAGTGACCATACCCTTGATCATATTAAAATGATTTGGCCTCTAAACGATGATATATTTTTAACTTGATATATTGCATGATAATGTATTATTTTAATAACACTTTATCAAATATATTATATACGTTTTATTAAAAAAAGTGATAACACATATATTAAAATATTAATATAAAAATGTAATGCCACGTCAATCTAATTCAAAATTTGTCTCCAAATACACCCACCAAATGAATTATCTCCGAATACGCCCACCAAATGAAGAATCATGTGAGTGGCTTTGGGATCTTTTATATAATGGATAGAAAAGCCAACACAAAATATGTAAACGGTTAATATATATATATATATATATATATATTATAGAGAGAGAGAGAGAGAGAGTAGTATTAGAGATTTCTCATTTAATTTTCAAATTACATCCCAATATGACGTATCATTGTATAATTCCACAAAATCACATCGTGTAACCCAGACGTAATAGACATGAGAAATATATATTATTTATTTATTTGATGACATGAGAAAGTCATGACGTTGGCAACAATCAACATATGAAAAAAGAATATCATAAAGTCTCTCCTTTCGTATCTTTGAAATTCAGAGCACCATATCTATGGCATTTAAATTCAAATATTACTCGTACATTTATACACCAAGATTTCCTCACTAGAAGACAAAGATCTACCTTTTCTTTCCATGCAACTTCTTTCTCTCTTTCTCTCTATATATAGATATATCACACCCTTCTTTCCTTCACCAACTTACACCACAACTTCTCTCCCTCTCCCTCTCCCTCCCCCTCCCCCTCCCACCTCTCTTCTCTCTCTAAATATATTTAACTCTCTCTATCTTCTGATCTCTCTGTCTCTCTATATAGATATATATATATATATGCATATATATATATATATATATATATATCAAACCGTTCTTTTATTCACCAACTTACACCACAACTTCTCTCTCTCTCTCTCTCTACAGAATGGGAGAAGCCAAGACTTGTTCAATTCCAACATCTTTCATTGTTTTGTTCATTATAAGCCGTTTGATGTCCATCATAGGGAAGTCAAACCCATGGACTAGTTCACTCCCACATGAGCTTCAATCACTTGATATTGCTTCTAGGCTTCATGTAGATAGTGAAGCCATTAAATTAGCCTCTAGAGACTTTGGAAAAATGGTGCAAACCATTCCATCTGCAATACTTCATCCTTCATCCATTAAAGACATCACGACACTCGTAAAGTTCTCTTACAATTGTTCTGTCCCTTTCAGTGTTGCGGCGAGAGGCCATGGCCATTCTGTTAAGGGACAAGCCATGGCCGAAAGTGGGGTTGTGGTGGACATGACTTCTTTGAATAATTATGGTAATGGAACTGGAATTAGGGTTTCTTGGAACCCTTCATTAGGGTTTTATGCAGATGTTGGAGGTGGGCAGCTTTGGATTGATGTATTGATGGCCACACTTGAACATGGACTTGCACCAGTTTCATGGACAGATTATTTGTACCTTACTGTTGGTGGTACAATCTCTAATGCTGGAATTAGTGGTCAATCATTTCTTCATGGTCCTCAGATCAGCAATGTTTATGAAATGGATGTTATTACTGGTATGTACTCTCTCTCTCTACATACAAATATATATACCCACACACACATACACACACAGAGTTCAACAGTAGAGTGATACAATTAAGTTGGTAATTAGGATAACATGTGTTAGCTTGATACAGACCACTTGAGGTTTTAGAGCAACAGGGGATCTAACATAGTATAAGAGCTCGGTCTTGAAAAATTTTGGGTTCAAGCTTCTCTCCTGTTCATTCACCGCAAATATAATAGTCTATTCACTTAGTTTCGCCCTCGCATTCTATATATTCTGTTACTCTCCATGTGCAAGAGGTTAGGGTTGCACGTCTTGTACATAAAGAAAGGTATTAATTTGATATAGATTATTGGCTTATTCTCTAACAATTTAAGTTGTAAAAAAAATGAGTGATCTAACAATATGTATGTATATATAAGGCCACTTCTAGTACAATAGGTAGTGCAGGAAACATGTGTATTGGGGTCCCACCTTCAATGGATCTTAGGATAAGGTTAACAGGGTGATCCAGACAGTATGTTATACAAGAATGAAATGTCATATTCATAGTTTATATATGTTAGTTCAGAGGGGACAATTTTCAACTTTAGAGATCTTGTAGGTATGATTCACCTAAGAGTACTGTCAGAGGAATATAGTTGCATGTGGTAGGTGTATCTATGTATGTGTGTGTGTGTATATCCTAAATATACTTACAATAAAAAGGTACATCCTAATAATAGATTAATGATACTGGTTTTTTATTTATTTATCTAAATCACAGATTTCTAAACAAGTATATATTAACTTGCATGCATGCGGTTATCTATAAAGCTTTTTTTTTCCCCTAAAGTTTTTGTTTTTATTTGATATTTCAGGGAAAGGGGAGTATGTGACCTGCTCCAAACACTTGAACTCTGAGTTGTTTTATGCAGTTCTAGGAGGTCTAGGCCAATTTGGGATCATAACCAGAGCAAGAATTGCCCTAGATAGGGGCCCACATAGGGTATGTATATATGATGCACATTGGCTTGGAAAATCATGTCTTGCTAGTTAGCACCCACCATCCGTGCACACTGACCTAGGCCAATAATATATATATATATATATATATATGCATATGGAGAGAGAGACATAGAGAGAGAGAGAGGAAAAACTCAAATGAATTGGTATTAATTTGCCAATCTTTATATAATTAGTCTGTATTAATTGGTTGTAGGTGAAATGGGTCAGAATGCTGTACCATGATTTCTCTGCCTTCACAAGAGATCAAGAACATCTGATCTCCATCAATGGACTGGATTATATTGAAGGTTCTGTAATTATGAACCAGAGCCCTCCAAATAACTGGAGGTCTTCCTTTTTCCCACTGTCTGATCAAGCTAGAATAATTTCTTTATCAAACAAACACGGCATTATCTACTGTCTCGAAGTAGTCAAGTATTACAATGAACTCAGCAATGACACCATAGATGAGGTACCTCATTATTATCATTCTCATGTAGTTATATAACAGTCTTTCTACTTACGAGAATAAGACCATATATTTAATTTTTTTTTGAACCTGCATGCATTGGAACTTATATATATAACGGTGTTACGTATTATTTTCTTTATAGGAACTCCAAGGGTTGCTCAAAGGGTTGAACTTTCTTCAAGGTTTCATGTTCAAGAAGGATGTCTCCTTTGTAGATTTTCTCAATAGAGTAAGAAGTGGAGAGTTGAAGCTTCAATCAAAAGGACTGTGGGATGTTCCTCACCCATGGCTAAACCTCTTTGTGCCAAAATCAAGTATTATGGATTTCAATGATGGTGTTTTCATCAACATTATCCATAAACAAAACAAGACCACAGGACCTATTCTTGTCTACCCAATGCACCAAAACAAGTAATCATTCAAAACTCTTCCCACCCCATCTTCTTGGAAAAAAGTTCGTCTCATTGTGAGACTTCCCCTCAAATTACAGTATTCACGTGGGACTCACATGAGTCTCACAAATACAATCAAATATGAGTATTATACCATGCAGTGAAATCTTCTTATTGGACTTTTTTCTATCTTCTTAGCTAGATTTCATAGCCCGACGTGGCATTACTCAAGTGTCACATCAGATGGGCTGTTGAAATGACCTACACCACGTCGCAGTGTGTTTTTTCAATAACACTCTATCATGTATGCTATGATCCACTAAAAAGGATGTGCCATAACACATGACATGATAGGAGTGGAAGGGTACATTGCCATAGTACTGATAGACCAGTCCTATTCAAGAATTTTTTGTATCGTGATGATGTAATTTAAACCAATTTTTAAAATTTAATTGCAGGTGGGATGATAGGATGTCTGCAGTTATACCTGATGAAGAAACTTTTTACACCATTGGATTACTGCATTCAAGTGGAGTGAATGACTGGGAGGTGTTGGATCAGCAAAACAAAGAGATATTACAATTTTGTGACAAAGCTGGGATTAAGGCTAAGCAATATCTTCCCCATTACAGAACCAAGAAAGAATGGATGAATCATTTCGACTCGAAATGGGACATTTTCCAACAGAGGAAAGCTCAGTTTGATCCAAAAATGATATTATCGCCCGGACAAAGAATTTTCAATTCTGTTTTAGGTGTAGATTCATGTGTTTAATTTTATGATCTAAGTTAATTACATAGGATTAAATTAATTAGTTTAACATATATACTAAATTTATTTTGTAGCTTGACATGAATTAATATGACAAGGAGGAATTGAAAGGAGGAAGCTTTATGGGTTCCTTTTTGTATAAGTCTTTTTTTTCTCTGTCTCATCATTGATAAGTTCTGTTTGGAGAAACATAAGAATATTATGCACTCTTGATGTTTTATTAATGGAGTAATGATTTTAGGGTTCTAATTGTTAATTAAAAAAGACTGCTAACATGCTCATTAAATGGATTCATCATTCACAATCAGTCTATGTCATCATCTGATTCAGTATAACTGTTTCTTTTGAATTCCAAAATTTCCTAATATTCGATAAGTAACTTTTCCTTAAAATCGGGATACTCCAAAAAAAATCACAACACAGGATAATTTTGTGAAATGACCGTCTTACTGAATACTTGAAAGAGCAAAATAAAGAGATATTACATTTTGTGCCAAAGGTACCATCAAGGCTATGCAATATCTTTCCCATTACAGAACCAAGAAAGATTGGATGAATCATTTCGCCTCAAAATGGGACATTTTTCGGCAAATGTAAGCTCGATTTGATCCAAAAATGATATTATCGTCCGGACAAAGAATTTTCAATTAAGGTGTAAATATCTCTGTCTTGTGATATATAAATTAAGAGTAATGCTATATTTACTGGATTGATTTACCAGTTAATATGGACTAGCATAACTCTTCATTAAATTCTAATTAAAAGGACAAAAGAAATTAATTAGTTTCAAAAATATCCGAACATATCAGGTAAACAAATCCCGTATCCCAAGTTAATTATAGAAGATTAAAAATTTAATTATCTTTGAAAAAAAAAAAAAGAGTAGCACTAATTAGTTTAACATATACTCTAAATTCATCTTATAGCTTGACATGAATTAGTGGGAATTAAAAGGAGGATGCTTTATGGGTTCCTTTCTGTGTAAGTTTTTTTCTCTGTCGTCTCATCATTGATAAGCACTGTTTGGAGGTGGGAGTTAAAAGGAGGAAGCTTTATCCTTTATGGGTTTCTTTTTGTTTATGTTTTTTTTTCTCTGTATCATCATTGACAAGTTCTGTTTGCAGAAAGATAAGAATATATGTTAATGGAGTAATATTTTAAGGTGCTAATTGTTGACAAAAAAGACTGCTAACATACTCATTAAATGGATTCTTGATGTCTTTTGGTTATTCCTTTTGTTCCCCCCCTCGAAAACGTGCCTCTAGCTTGCCATAACCATGTGAAAAAGATCTGGCTGGTTTCATGGCACCAATTTCTTGCAAGAGACAGCTAAAGTTATACATACATACATATAAATATATATATGCTATCAAAACTAAATGGCTCAGGTAGTTTTTATGTATTATTATAATTGGGGTGTGAAAGCATCATTTAAAATGAGGCTATTAAAAAAAGGAGCCATCAACACAAATAATGACAATGGAAGAAGGCCACGTTTGTTTTATGGATTAGATAAGGTGGATTACTTATCTTCTTTACTAATAGTGATAGGATTAGTAATCTCATTCCTTTCCTCTCATTATTTTATCTATGTTATCGATCATTATTTACTTTCGATACTATTAATGAGTCTCTTTCTTTTTTGTCAAACATCAACTTTACAAGATCATGAGAACTAATTTATCAACTCCCCTCCTTAAGTCGACAAACAAACATAATTTGAATGAAGAAAGAAAGAATTTTGGTAAAGAGAGATCAAAAATTTTAATTTGGATGTTTTATAGAGGAAAAGATGGATTTAACTTTTAATACTTGTTATTTCCAAGGGTTCAAAAGTGAACGAATTTGGAGACAAAAAAATTCATTTAATAATTTTTGAAAGATATTTAACTTATTTTTGGCTAGATTATCAGTGGGTGAGTGAATGTAAACCTTACACTGAAAGAATGGAGAAAAAACTTGAACCCAAAATATCTTAAAACGAAAGTTCTGATACCATATTAGATCACATGTTACTCTAAAAATTTAAACTATTAGAAAATATAGATCATATTGTTTATCACTCTTAAGGCAGGAACTAAAACTTATGACAACAAATAACCAAAAAGATATACTTGAGAAAATTATATATATATATATATATATCTATATATATGAGCGCACACACTTTCTTTTTTCTCATACTATAATCCCAACAATAAAATAATGGTTTTTTTTTTTTTTTGCATTTTGGTGAAAGATGCTACTCACTTTTATGAAAAGAAAAAGGACTTCAATTTTCATGAGATGAACATGGCATCATGTCATGAATTTGGGTCTTTCAATGGCTTAAAATTCATTTAGATCTGCCATTAGCATATCTAATTCCCAATGTTAAGCTTTTTTATGTAAGACTTATTTAATTTTTTTTTTTTATCTCAATGTTGGCCCAACTATATTTACTATTATTGCAATTAACCAGACAAGCATGAAACGTACGATTGCATATTAGTTCATAGATCAAACAAGCATGCAATGTACGATTGCATATTAGTTCATTATAAAGCTTAATACAATCATTCAATTATCATTTGATTTATAGATATCAAGAGTTAACAAGCATTTAGTGGCTGGACTAAGCCTCAAGGCCCTTAAACCATGAAGTTGATTGGGATGTTGGGCCCAGCCTACATTTTTTAGCCCAATAAGCTGCCATTTGGACCAAAAAGTATTGTCAGTGAGTGAACACACGGCTCTAGTAGTAAGTTGTTTAAGTTTGACGTATTAACATAAATAAACTTCAAATTGTGTTTAAACGTGACTTGTTAATTTATTGAGCTGATCTCGAATGAGTCTCTAAGTGAACCGATCGCAGGCCGAGACTCAAGTAACTTGATTTTTTTTAATAATATTAGTCTACTTATTGACTTATCGAACCGAACTCGAATCGAACTTAATAAATTAGTCTACTTATTGGCTTATCAAACCAAACTCAAATCGAACTTAATAAATTAACGAATTTCAAAACATATTTTAAACTTGACTTATTTATCTCACGAACTTATAACATAATTGATCATGAGTCAAACTCAAATAGTTTAATTTATAACATCATTCTCCTCACGTCTACTATAGATGTAGAACCATTTATCCATCATCATATCAATAGCAGTATCAGTGTGCCCCAGTCACCATTTTCCTTCAATCGTATCCCTTCTTCACCGTTTCCTTCAAATTTTTTTGAGTTGGCTCTATTACCAATGTCACGAGCCGACACTTGTCTCAATTTCAAATTTATCAGTAAAGAAGAGTGTTACTAAAATGGAAAGAGCTACTAAAAATTATTAATATTATTGACCTTAAGTTATTAGTAATTGAGTAACATGTGACGTCTCTAACTTAGCTTTAGAAAAGGCCATAATTTTAAATTTTCTAAAATAAGACGAGTGAGTTAGTAGGAATCTCAATATCATCGATCAACCTTAAGTCACGAGTAATCGAATGACATTTCATACCGGTTGCTTAACTTTTAAAAAGTCATGATTTTAAGTTTTTAAAAATAAAATAAAATATATTATTTATTGGTTTTTTCAAGTCTGCTAAAGTAGAAGTGTGAGTTAGTAGAAATCTTAATATCATGGACCATAAATTATTAATAATCGACTGACGTATCATGTCTCTTACTTAACATTAGAAAAAGTCGTGATATTAAGATTTTTTTAACTATGAAGAATAGTTTGATGGTTCAAGTTCACAATTTAAAGTCTTCTTAGTTAGTAATTGTTAAATTTTTAAAAGATCCATACATGCCCATGAAATTAGTTGTAAATAATACTTGTAAATGAGTCTCTTTTCATTGGAAAATAAAATCTAATTAATTTTTGACTGTTGGCAATTAAATGAGTTTTTAACATTTGATTTGCACATAATCTATCTCATCAAATGCAAGAAATCATCGAAGCATCGTAACATCTTCTGAAAATAATAGAAAAATGGGTAAACTATACTGACCTTCTTGATAATTATAAAGATTTTTTAAAAAAATTTTAAAATGACACTGATCTCTTTTATTTTTACCAACAAATTATAAATATTTCTCATCTTGTCATTTTTTTTTTTAAATAACAAAATTATATCTTTTATTTATTTATCTTTTTTGCATTTTTTTAAAAAAAAACATTTACCAATTTTTTCTAACTTTTTTTTTTCAGGTTCAAATAAATATTAATTAAACTCTTCTTTGACTAAAAAAATATAAATTATTTATTTTAAATTTACTTTTTTATAAAATTAAAAAATAGTCAAAAAATTTGATAAAATTTAAAAAATACAAAAAAAAAAGCACTTTTGCCATTTTTAAACAAATTTAGGTGAGAGAAAAAATATTTGTAATTTGTTAATAAAAATAATAAAAATTAATATCATTTCAAAAATTTTGATAAAAAACTTTATAATTATCAAAAATACAAATATCAGAAAAAATCAGTGTAAAATTTTAGTGTCAGGGTTTGGGGTTTGTGTCTTCTAGGTTATAATCATTGTTCAGGCTGAACTGTTAAAGCAGGCCACATTAAGATAGAAGTGAAAATGAAAAGATAACAAATTCAATATTTCCACCCTTCTGAACTTCAATGATAGAATGCAACATTTAAAATAAAGCAAAATAAACAAGCCAACAACCCAGTATTGCATTGAAGAAAAAAAAACCTCCAACCATAATGAAGGATCTTAGAAGTGTCAACAATCCGCTAATTAGATTAGGATAAGGTTACTATAATCTCGAATGCATATAAGACAAAGTGTTTTAACCCTCAAATGATTTCGAAACTTGAGATAAACTGATTGGAATAAATGAAAACTCAGTTCCGAAGTCATTCAATAGTTAAAATACCTGTCCCATATGCACCCGAACTTTCAGCAACATTATCCCGATTAGACAAGCAAAATTACATTTACAACATGGAGCAGAATCAAAGTGAGGTCCAAATCCATTGCAAACCCATGACTGTAGATGAAGCACAAATCAAGCACGCCTTTTACTCAAACGCCAGGAGTTTGGTTCATGATATCTGTCATAAAGTGGTTCAATGCGTTCTTGACGCTTGCGCTTGCTCATTTTTGTGGGATCTGCTGCTTTGAAGAATCTTGGTGCCAGTTCCACAAGCCATTTGGGATCAACCACTGTGATCTCACGCATGTACTCCTTTGTAGTCATTACCAGCTCATGATAAATAACCCAATCTGGTTGCCTCTGAAAAACAGCACTGCTTGGGTGAATATATACTGGCTGGTTCTCAACTAGGGTTCTATAACCCTCTTGTGGATCCTTCCTAGCTGCATGGAAAAAGAATCCTGCTGTTATCGCTTTCCTTATCTTCGAGAAATTCTTCCCAGCGCTCATGACATCCAATTTGTACCTGAATTACCACAGCATGAATTAGTATGTTAAATATGGCACAAAAGCAACATAATTTCCGACTCATTACTAATATTATAGCATCTTTTTCACAGACAATCTAACCAACTATTCCACGAATGGTTATAGAACAAATTTTGCACCTATCAAAACTGAACACCATAGTCGCCTAACAATAATCTGGAAAACTTTTACACTCCGCTTGAATTGAGGGATTAGAAAGAAAAGAGAGGAAAGGAAAAGAAAGGAGAGGTTATTTTGTGCTTGGTTTAAAATTAAGGTAGCAAAGAAAGGGGGGATGGAGGGAGAGGGAGAGGAAAGGGTCTCTTAACCCTTATTTTATTTAATTTGCTCTCCTCTCAAAAGTGGATAGAGACGAAAGAAAATGAGAAAACCTTCTAATGAATTTTTTTATAATACCAATTCTAACCTTAAAATTATAAAGAAAAAAAAAATACATCTATCTTAGGACACAATAATAAAAAAATATATATAATCATTTCTTTTCCTTTCTTTCTTCTGTTGTTCCCAAACAAGACGAGAGGATTATACTTTTTTACCTCATTTGTTATTTAAGCATAAAGGAAGGATGACACTCCCCTCTTCTCCCCTCTTCCTTATAATTAATGTAATTTTCTCCTACCCTTCCCCTCCTACTTATCCAAGCATTGTGTTAAGGTGCCTAACAGGACTACATTGGAAGATACAGCAAGTCCTAAAGAGCATCAGCAGAAAATTAGGCAACCGACAAGGCCAATCTATTGAAAAAGTAAATCTTGAATAACATTAACAACTAAAGTAATAATAAGACAAACTGGTAGAAAAGCAAGTCTTAAAGAAAATCAACTCAATGACATTTGCCAAGGAAAATATATCCACAGAAGTTACTGTTGCAAATATGGTAGTTAAGCAGTAAGCAAGGTTAGTACGAGGCCATGGAAAACACAGCTTGGTGTACTCACTCAGCAGACGAAATGTAATAACCAAGTAAATGCTAAAGGACCGAGGATCACAAGACTCACAACTAGCACATCAAACAGGAGTAAAAAAGACATATGGCCACTTCTTTTTATGAAGAACTAGGCCCATCACTCAGACAGTATATTAAAAATCAAACTGTAAACAATTAGGAAATGCAAGGTGCAAACAATACAAGAAGAAAAAATCTTGTTCCTTTAAAACACCTTTCAATGCAATAAGAAAAATAAGTGGCTGATATTCATTAAAAAAACACAGGTAGCACCCAGATGAGTTTACCATGGCAGAGAAGGAAAAATAAGTCAAATAAACATTAGGTGGTAGGCTTTTCCTTAATGACTGCTTAATTTCCATCAATAAGAGGCAAAGACAAAAACAACTACAAGAAAGAAATAGAAAAAGAAAAATAAGTCTATATGTCCATAACACAGGTCCAATGCAGCTAAGATATTTTACAAAGAAAACTAAAAGCAAGACATTAACAACAAAAAAAATACCATGACAAAAGACAATTTAAGAAACCAAAATAGAACAAAGTAAGAGCAAAGAACATACTTGTCCATGATAGTGAGAAGCTGTTTTCGGACATCCTGGGCCCTTCTCAAAGATCGAGACTGAACAAAGTTCTCGAAACACCACGGACCAGAAAAATTCTTTGCTTTCCAAGCCTCATAAACAGCAAGTAAAGTCAGGTGGTCTCCCTCAGGCTGGAAAAACTTGGCCCTCTTTTGATCTGCTTGAGCTTGTTTTTCCCTTGGCCTGTAGAAGATATTTCCAGTTTGAATCATTGCAATAATAGTCAAAATCTCATCAGTACATCCAAGATCTACACTGGCAAGGAGCATCTTGGATAATGGTGGATCCAGTGGAAACTCAGCCATTTTCCTACCCAATTTAGTCAGAAGTCCCTCCTCATCTAAAGCTCCCAGACTGTACAGTTGTTCCATGGCAGATATGAGAGCTTGAGGAGAAGGTGGGTCCATAAAATCAAAAGACAAAAGATCATTTATCCCCATAGCTTTCATATCAAGCGTAATAAGTCCTAGGTTTATCCTCTGGATTTCCGGAATTGAGGTTGGGGACATTTCATTGTGAAAGGCACTCTCTGTGTAAAGGCGATAACATTTTCCTGGCCCTGTACGTCCAGCACGTCCCGCTCGTTGCTTGGCAGATGCTTGTGAAATAGGGGTTATAACCAGTGAATCAAGCCCTTGTTTGGGATTATACACATTTTGCTTTGCAAACCCAGGATCAATGACATAAAATATCCCGTCAATGGTCAAAGAAGCTTCGGCAATATTGGTGGCCACAACCACTTTCCTCTTACCTGGGGGAGCAGGATCAAAAATCCTGGACTGCATTTCACTAGGAAGGGCACTGTACACTGGTAAAATAATCAGTTCGGGAACATTTTTACCTAGCCCTTTCATCCGCTCAAAAAGACACTGGCAAGCATGATCAATTTCTTCCTGACCAGTCAAGAAGAGGAGGATATCACCCTCAGGTTCTGTCAAGTGGATCTGAAGAACAGTGATCAGAGATGCATCTAGGTAGTCACTCTCCGGCTGTTTTGTGTAAAGTATCTCTACTGGAAAAGTCCTTCCAGGAATGGTGAAGATATTGCAGCTGAAGAAATACCCTGAAAATTTCTCTGCATCTAAAGTGGCAGATGTGACAATCAAACGAAGGTCTGGTCGCCGTTTCACAAGCTGCTTCAGTAGTCCAAAAAGGACATCGGTGTGGATTGTCCTCTCATGAGCTTCATCAAGCATTACCACAGAGTATTGAGATAAATTCTCATCAATCAAGACCTCCCTCAAAAGCATACCATCAGTCATATATTTAATAACAGTATCCGGTCCGGTACAATCCTCAAAACGAATAGCATACCCAACTTCCTCCCCTAAACGACAGCCGAACTCTTCAGCAACCCTCTTGGCCACAGACATTGCAGCCACCCTACGTGGCTGAGTACATCCAATCTTTCCCTTGGTTGTGTACCCTGCTTCAGCTAGATACTGTGTCACTTGGGTTGTCTTCCCTGAACCTGTCTCACCAATCACAACCAGAATCTGATTATCATGCACAGCCTGAACCAATTCCTTCTTCAATTTGTAAATTGGTAAGCTCCGCCTCTGATCCTGGATGGAAAGTTTTGATCTCTGCCCGTATGTCAGGGCCTTTCCATAAGCATCCTTTTTCCACTCAGGCATGTCATAGGCTGATAAGCCCACACCCCTAAGCTCCTGTGCAAGATGCCTCTCACCTGTCTCAGGCATTGGGTCCTCCCAGGGACGATTGAGATCTTTTGGAATAGAATCAAGCATTGTTCTCTGCTGCTGTTCCCGTACTTCTCTCCGCTCCTTTATGAGAGCAGACTGAAGGGCTGCAGCACGACTCATGGAACCTTCCGGATTCTTGAAAATCTTAACCGGTGACATGTCTATAGAGTATCGGCTCTGTCCTTGCAAGAAGGCTGGCTCCTCTTCATTTAGCTCAATCTCAAGTTCTTCCTCAGCACCCTCTTCTTGATAGAGCAATCCATCTCCTTCGTCGTGCATTGGAAACTCACTGACACTCAGAACACCGGCAGCAATCAGCTGTTTAGCTTCCCATTTCTCAGGCGAACTCATTCTCTTCAAAGGTCGGCGCAATGGGACAGCATCATCCTCTTCAGTGATCCTAATCCCCTGAAAGACCTGTCCTAGTTGTAGGCCTCCCATTGTTCAATCCTGAAGGATTGATCCGAAAAGCATCCTCCTCCTTTGAGCTCTTCTTCAGCGGAAGTAGATCTTTACCACTGTTCTGATCAACATCCCTCATTGAAAGACTCAACTTCTGGCCCGACATTGAAATTACTTTGACAAAAACCTCTTGGTCCCGTTTCACAAAATCCTTTGCGCTAGAAACCCTCCTAGTCGCAATCTGTGAAACATGTACTAAACCCTCTTTGCCCCTAAAATCATTGAGCTGAACAAAGCAACCTGTATCCATCAGTCTCGACACCCTGCCCTTGTACACCTGATACAGCTCTGGCTCATCTGAGTGATACCTAACATTCCTTCCGTCCCTCCTACTATCATCTTCCCTGTAATCCATATCTTCTTCATACCCATCCCTCCTATCCTTCTCGTGCCGATCCCTATGCCTTCCCCTACTCTTATAATCACCTCTATCATCTTCATCCCTGTCCCTATGCTCCCTACCTCTATGCCTGTGGCCTCTATCACCTCCGTCCTTGTCTGTCTCCCTATGCCTCTCTCTCCTATCTCTATCTCTGTCTCTGTCTCTATCCCTATCCCTATGTTTTTTTATATCGTCTTCTTCGTCATGTCTTTTCCGCAGCTCCTTCGTTTCCATCTCAATTTCTTTCTCTAACTCCTTCACTCTCTCTCTACCATCCGCAATGGCCAAAGCCCCAAAATTGAATTTCTTACCCTCAGATCCATCCTTCTCCTTATCAGACTTCAACTTCAATTTTGGTGGCAAAATTGCGTGAATTATGGTTAACAGCGTACGAACGAAGTAATCTGGCATCTCAGCACCGTTCTCCTTCAATTTCGCGTCAAATTCATCAACCGACTCGCAGTTTTGGCCCATATCCGTGATGAATTCGGCCAAAACCTTGTCCCCAAACCCTACATGAGACTCGAGTTCTGTACAAACCTTCGACACCAACGATAGGTATTCGAGTTTCTTCAAACCATTTTCTAGGGTCGCCGAACCCATTGTTGCTCAAACAATATCTACGTGTGATTATACACGTATATAATCCTATATATATAGACAGATAACAGATATTCAAAAGAAAATTTTGCAGCTTTCAACTCTAGGGTTTATAGCGTACCTGATGATATTGAGAGATAGATCGAAACCCTACCGGATTGTTACGCGGAGACAGACGCTGGAACGGACGTTTCAGAGAAAAAAAGGACAAATTAACTCAGAAAATTACAAACTACTCCATATCAAGGGCATCTCCGACGCTCGCCCAAATTTTGATTAAGAATTATTAAAAATAGCCTTTGTTTACTCAAATTTATATTGAATCTCATTTTTACCCAAAGTTAAATAACTTAAATTCAAACCTTCAAATGCTTTATTTATTTACTCAACTTAATGAGAATTATTATGGGATGATGAAACAAATTAAAAACAAAGTAAAATTACATGTAAAAATTCTCATCAAATGAAAAAAGATAAAAAAAAAAAAATTTAGGACAAAATAATTAAGTAAAATTATACATGATTATTAGAAAGTTTCAAAACTGAGTTTGGGTGTTGAACAAATTTACCGAAAATCCGTGATCAATCAACTCATATAAGAATATTTTCAGAGATGACTTAAATTTAAGTTAGAATTTGAGTAAAAATTAAATTTGAGTGTCATGTTGTACAATGATTATTTAAATTTGTATCTATAAATAAAAGTATACTAATTTGAGTCTGAATTTGAATAAAACTTTATTTGGATATAATTTTAGTAATTATTGAAACAGATTTGTGTAAATTTTGACTCAAATTTAAATTTAAGTTAGAATTTGAGTCGTCACTAAAAATATTTTTATTTTTGAATTATATTATGGACGAAAATAAATTAGTCGGTTAAAGTTAGGATAACATGTTTAAAATATATATATATATATATATCAAATGAAACTTTTATTTAAATTTAAATAAAAAATTAAGAAGACATCGGAAATGGTCTAATCATTTGAAGAATGATGAAAAAAATACACAATTTTAACATGCGACGCCCTCATCGTATTTAGATCATCTTGCTTATTAGTCTACCTCAATCGGTGGGTGGATTCGTTACTATGCAGATACCTTTTAATCTTAATGTTTGATTGACAACAAATAAGGATCGGATTTATTTTGATATTATTTGTCAAAGATCGGATCTCTAATCTAAAAGACTAATCTATTAAATAAAGATATCAGATCCGTTTATAAGCTCCAAAACACGCCGATAGCTATTCAATGTGAAACTCCGTAACAATTACCGACCATTCACGAAGTAAATCCTGAAGTAAAGTTAAAAAAAAAAAAAAGTTAATTTTCAGTTTGGTATTGTTTTTAATTTATTTACGGGATTAGGATTGTTTTTAATATCATCTTTTTAAAAAATAATTTTTTATTAAGAAATTGTCTTCCAAAAAGACGCTTTTGAAAGTGTCTTTCTAAAAGATGATTTCAAACAATTTTTTTTTTAATTTTTTTTAAATCATTATTTGAAATCATCTTTCAGAAAAATGTTTTTGAAAAAAAATTTATTAAAAAATTGTCTTTCAAAAAGATATTTTTGCAAATGTTTTTCTCAAAAACAATTTCAAACACATTTTTTATTTTTAAATTATTTTTTAAAAACACGATTTCACAATTATCCTAATTTAATAAATAAGTTTATCCGAGCCTTATTCTTAAAAAAAAAAATTAAAAGAAGTGTATTTTGTTCAAAAATTCGGCCATTCACCTCTTTCGAAACCTGCCAAATGCGAAACATTGAGGCCCTTTATATATATATATATATATATATATATATATATACAATGATGATCAAAGGTATGGGTCGGTGAAAGTGCTTCTATTATTCCATTCAAATACAAGTAGGATCATTTTGAGGTCCATATTTAAGATGGGCTCATTGGCCTGATACGTGAGGCCCAAAATGTTCTATCGGACTCAGATCGTGTTTGGGTTGGTCCTGGCTGAAGTATTTGCCAAGAACTTATGCCAACTTTTTGAGCAAGGATCAAATTTATTTTGACCCAATCCAAAATTTATTTTTATTTTTTTAAAAAGGGTCAGGATAAATTTAGAGTTTTGTTGGTCATTATATCCAAGATCAGAAAGGTAACCGGGTTAATTTATTAATATTGTTGTTGTTGTTGTTGTTGTTTTTTTTTTTTTTTCCTGATAAATCGGTAAGGTGATATTCTGGGCTAACTTACGCATGTATCAAATTAAGTTCCTCTCTCTGTAATAGTCAAGTCTATTTTTTAAGTTCTAATTACTAATGATTGACGAAGAAGTGTCTCCATTAAGTCTCCCTTTTTGTGACAGTCAAACCTATCTTTTAAGTTCTAACTACTAACGATAGGCGAAGAGGTGATTCGAATTCGAAACGTTTAAATTTTATCTTTAACGTCTTTACCGTTCGATCACACTTCCAAATTATTATTATTATTATTGTTATTGTTAGCAAAGAGTATAAGAGTGATCATTTAACCTAATTCGTCGAAATTACACCATATCCCATTTTTATCAAAACAAATTTGGGAGAGTTTTGTAAATTCCAATAGGGACTGATGTGGATCAGGATTAAGGAATATAGTTGAATGTCCCATCTTGTAACTAGGGAAAAAAAATTTAGTGGTACAGTCGCATGATGTAACAGTATCACGGTACTTTTTTTCATAACCTACTCTCTCATAAAGAATGAGACTTACTGATAAAACTCATAAATAGTGAATCTCACTCCTGTGACGTAGGTTATAAGACGAGATAATTAAGGTGAGATGTTTATCATTATTACATGGTCAAGATATCTTGCTTTGCTCTACCCAAATTATATGATAAGAGTTTTGGTGTCAATGCTTACATTACCGTCTTTTAGTCACATATTAAAAGTTTAAGCAAACTTAATAAAGTTGTATTATTATAAAAGAAAATATTATTTTTCTAAATTTTTTGATGTGTATGTTCTTTATTTTGACCAATGTAATATAAATAAAAATACAAAAATAATAATAATTAAATTAGTATCGTAATAAAAACTTATCCCATTCCATCACGAGATCGGAACTCAACTCAATTCAATTAAAGTCTTATCACAAATATTTGTGATTGGTTATGAATTATGATTTGTCATTCCAAGTGTGTTGCTTAAGAGAATGCCTTAACATTTACATAACTAATCTTAAATTCATGTTCATAAAAAATCTACCACGATTTTACATTGTTTTAAATGTAATATAAGTAAAATACAAAAAATAAAAATAAAAATTAAATTAATATCCTGATGAGAACTTGTTTCATTCTGTCACGAGATTGAAACTCAATTCAATAAAATTTTATCATTAATATTTAGAATCAGTTATATGCATTATTTAATAGAAATGTACTAATATTTACATAATAAATTTTAAAATTTGTATTTATAAAAAATCTGATAATATTTTACGTTGCTATCAATTACGTAACGCAACTTTCTTCTTTTTTATCTGAGTTTAAAATCGAGAAAAATTCGAGAAATAATTTTTTTTTTTCATGATTAATTGAGAGGAAAAAGTAACAAGTTTATTATATTAATTTCATATTTATATTGGTGTGAAGTGTGAACAGACGCTTTATATATAGATTAAGAGTGTGAACAGAACTATTATTTAATTAATCAAAAAATAAATAGCTATTTTTTTCCCAACCAATCAAATTGTTGCATCCCACGGGCACTCCACTGGTCAATGATTCGTACAGCAATGACTAGTAATAGTCTTCCAAAAGGAGCAATCAAGATTTCGAATGATTACGTGATCAGGACCACACACTGTGTAGACTATTTTTTTTTGTTTCTTTTTCTATGATCTTATGAAACTCTTGGCAATGCTTTTGTCATCCATCACCATTATATAAGAGAAGAGATGGTCAAAATTAGCAAAATTGGGTCAACTATTGGCTTTATGCCTTTTGTGTAGGGCCTAGGGAACATGAATTGGCTTGGAGGTGGGCGAAAAGGGGCACATCAAATAAGAACAAGAAGGCCATTCATGGCTCATTCATATGAGACAGTTAACAAGGAGAATAGTAAGTAGAATGCAGGACCAGTTCTGATTGTGATTCATTTGGAACAAATGTTGATCACAATTTGAAATACATTAAATCATAAGGTATAAGAATCCCTCTGAAACTTGATCTCATATTTGAATAATAATAGAATCTCGATAATATCTTAATCTCGAAAGATCGAGAATTCCGAAAATCACTCAAACTCACTTTTATAAAAGAAAAACAAAAAAATATTAAAAAGGTAACTCTCTTCTTTGAGTAAATTCTGATTATTAATTTAGTTTTAACTAACTTAATCGTCGGACGATAGTTCACTGAATTCTCACTGATAAATTATGACCTATGATTTTATAGGTCTGTTGGAAGAAGATCCTTGATTGAACAACTTTTGATGACAATATGTATGAATTTTCATGTGACAATATATTTTTTTAATAATATTTTACTATGTATATTATGATTTATTAAAAAAATATATTATAATACACATAATATTATATTATTGAAAGGCCACACCACTATTTGAAGAGTTTTTTCCATATAGACATTATATTACTACTGTTGATGAACATTTTGGTGTTACTGTCGTTTAAATTTAAGCATTATCTAAGACTCACGTAAATTTTACATGAATGTTCCAATACGACGTATATGTTTTATAATTTTGAACAACAATTTTATAACAAATTTAATGGACTAATTCTTAAATTTTAAGAAATTTAGTAAAATAATAATAAAAAATTAGAATTTTCAAATTTTTTTGAGGGTCACAACTTTCTTTGTCACTATCTAAATTGTCTAATGTTATTGAACAAAAAAAATCAAAATCTTGGAAGGACTAGTATCCTATTTGAGTGGTGTAAGTGTCTATTCTTAATGTAATTGACGTGAATCCAATTTCATAACCCATCGCGGTCTCAAAGAACAATCCAAGTCACACAACTCGTTGCGGTAATATTTTTTAACAGTGTTAAAATAAAAATTAATAATTAAATTTTTCATATTAAAAATTTATTTTTTAGATCTTTTAAATAGAAAAAATATAACATACACTTTATGAATTGCGTGTGTGACTGTATATATATATATATATATATGACCCTAGTTTTAATTGTCAATTTCAACCCTCCAGGTACTCCTCTCAATTACGGCAATAATGCACGGCGAAAACATTTCAACGGCGCGAAAAAGGTATTGTTGTTGTCGAGTTTATTATATTTTCTGCCCTTATGACAAAATAACCATTGCATACAATGGAGTGTGGCATTTGATTAGGGATATCAATTTGGAATAATTATTCGGTGATTCAGAATTACATGATCTTAACTGTTAGATAATACATCACATATATATAATGTACACGACACATTATTTTTCTATTGAGACGTATTGGGATCATTTAAGACTCACCATTAGTCTACAAGTAATTTAAGAAGTCATTTTCTTTATAAAAAAAAAAAAAAGAAACTTATTCCAAAAAAAGTCAAATAAATTTGAATACCTTAATCATATATATTTGCAAAAATATTAATGGAGTTTTGAAAAATTCCACATATTAAAATGATGAAAGCTTCTTCTACTGCATCTCTCATAGGTGGATCCCACAAGCTTGTGGTACCCATTACACAAAAGAAAGATTGAGGGCCCCAATTGGTAGAAAAAACCCAAAATATATTAAAATGGGTTGAATCTTGTGGGGTTGAGTGGTATCAATAATTCTTTTTTTTTTTTTAAAAAAAAGAAAGAGATCAGATTTTAAGTCATACCATGAGCAACCTGAAATGGAATGTAAGTAAGATTTAAATTTCATCGATTCAGCTATTAGTTGATCTTAAAAAAATCATAGTAAAATGGGATAATATTTATCTCTAAATTATATAAAATAAAATTTAATTTATATATATATATATATATATATATATATTTTGAACGTGTCTCTGATTCACAATTTGACAGATATTATTATGTATAATTTTTTTTTTTATTTTAATTAAAAAAATTATATAATAATCAAATATTTTATATATTAAATATACATCATCAAGAGAAAATAATTCACATTCTTTTCATACCATTTATAAGTACAGAGAATGTAGATGGTGGATTAGGAAAGGAAGAAGTGGAAAAACAATATACTATAAAATGTGAATGGGAGAGACAAGGAAGTAAAAATAAAAATAAAAAAGATAAAATGAAATTTTTATATATTTATACATATATATATATATATAAAGAAAATGAGAAAACGGATACTTTGCCTTCCTCCCTTGACCCTTTTCAAATCCTCGCTCGCGTGGACTTTGACCATTACTTTTCTAACCTCTCGGCTGGCTGCTTGGGCCCCCGGCCCCGCTCCCGGAATCTCTCTCTCTCCTCTTACTACTTCTCTAGCTCTCATCTCCTTCCCGAAAGGACCAAAACAACTCCCCTCTCTCTCTCTCTCCCCCCATATATACATATATATGTATATATACAAATATTTCTCTCTCTCTTGGAGTCTCCAATGAATTGTAATATTGATGGGATCCTGTCTGCCCTCTTCTACTTTTCGCCCCCCCCCCCCCTCCTCTCTCTCTCTCTCTGTCAGCTTGATTTGATACTTTTCAAGTCTCACCTTCTGCACCAACTCTTAATCTAGAGTAAGAGACCCCGTCCTCCCCCAATACCCAACCAATTTAATTAATTAACTTCCAAGACTCCTTCCTTCCCCTTCCGCTCCATCTCTTAATTTCTCTCTCTAGTTGATTGTTTAGATGTCCATACATATATATGGAACATTTATATATATATATATATGAAAGAAAAGGCACATAATTAATAGAGTGGGATAGAGATCCAAAGGATTTTCATGCAACAACCTTATGGACTCTATCTTCCTACTTGATGAAGCCCGTGCCAACTTCTTCCAGCATATAGTGAAGTCTTTTGGCTGCACTTACATTTGCCTCTGGTCTTCTTCCCTGCCCCAAACACCTCAGTAAGAACTCTCTCTCTCTCTCTCTCTCTCTCTCTCTCTCTCTCTCTCTCCCTTCCTTTCTCTCTCTGCATACACACACACACACACAGAGACATACATATTAGACAATTTGTTAATCATGTTTTGATTCTTAATTGGCAGCATTTTATTCTTCTTGGACGGGTTCTACCGTGAAGAAAGAAATCAACCCAGCTCCTCATCTGGAAGTCATGCTCGGAGGCTTTTTGACCAATATAGACAATCTCCCATCATTGCAAACGAGTATGATAAGAATCCATGTTATTTATGTATGTGTGTCTATATGTGTGTGTTTGTGTGTGTGCATATACATTTTCGGTAACACCACCCAGGTCCGACTAGTTCCCTGGGTGCGGACAGTCCCTCTTACTTCACACACACACATATATGTATGTATGATTGTTGTAAATATTTTCTTGTTTCACTTTGTCAGCCATGTTCCAGGACTAGCTTTCAGGAATAGTTGCCACTACATGGAGTTGAAGGAATGGAGCTTCAAAAACTAGCATCCATTCAAGCACAATTGCAATTCTATCAGGTAATGGTTGATAATTAAAACAATGATAGAGTTGACATTCAATTGATTTTTCGAAATGTTTATATATCTAACTCATTGTATATATTTATCTGCTTAAATGTTGCAGGAAGCCAGGATTAAGGTTTGTTGAACAACACAACCCCGAAAAGTCTTTTTTAGCCATATAAATGTAAGCATATATAAAGATGATCATCAAGTGTTTGTATTTTTGTTTTATGATTTCAGACAGCAATATTTATGGGATGCAACGCAGGAGAAATTGAGCTAGGCATGCCTAATGACACTCAGGTAAGACAACCCCAATATCACCCAAAAAAAAAAAAAAACCAGTCGGAAGGTCTCACGGTCATACTGTGATATAAGATTTAAGTATTCATGTAAAATCCACATCAATTTTTGCAGAAAACTCAAATCTGAAAACTGTAATACCACCGGACTTTTCTACGGTTTTGACACCTATCTTTCTATTTTATATTTGTTGATGGAACGTAGACGTGAGCAACCTGTCCAACACGCATATCTGAGTGTTTTTTCTTCCTGTTTACTTTTCTGCACCTTTCTTATTCGCTTCCATTGCTCAGCAATATAATTTCAGCAAGACTCACCAAAGGTTTATTCATCCAACTGATTCAATTGGGTTTTTGCAGGCTAACTTAGAAATGGAGATGAGGAACTGGTTTCCCGACGATTTCTTCCGGCAAGTGCCGGTTAGAGAGCTTCTTCCCCTTCCAACTGATCATGATCAGAAAAGGCCTTCATCATCTTCCTCGTCGTTAAGATCATTATCCATGGACAGTCCTGAATGCTCAACTCTTCTATTCAACATTCCAAGCACTTCTTACATTCCAGAACCTCCCATTGAACAAGCACTGAGACAAATATCAACCCCAACTAGTCCACTCCAGCAAGCCATTCAAGCCTTGAGTCAAATCCGAAACCTTCAATTCCCAATAGAGAGTGAAAATGCTGCAATGACACGAGCCATTCTTGCAGTCATATCGTCTCCTTCATCGTCTTCTTCATCACATCATCCCCAACAAAACATCCCACTCAAATACCAAGCAACTAGACAAAGGGCTAGTGCATTTAGGAGCTATAGATCAGCTTTATCCCCCTCAACCCAAATCAATTCCAGAGTTATTAGAAGAGAAAATATGCTTAAACGAGCCATGACATTTTTCAAGAGATTAAGTTTGACGAGAACACAAGAGCAACTGCATGGCAGCCGCCACACCAGTACCCAGTTGCACCATATGATATCAGAACGAAGAAGGCGCGAAAAGCTCAACGAAAGCTTTCAAGCATTGAGATCACTACTACCTCCCGGATCTAAGGTACACACACACATACATACACCTCCCTGCCAAAGATTTGAGAATTTTTTTTTTTTTTACTAGAACTCTATAATAATTTAGAAAATTGCCCATCAATATTTTTGATATATCTATAACCATCCTCCTATGTATGTTTTCACTTTCTATGCAAAACTTCTAGATCCGCCATTACACACACACACACACATATATATAGACACACACACCTCCCCGCCAAAGATTTGAGGAAAAAAAAATTACTAGAACTCTATAGTAATTTAGAAAATTCCCCATCGATATTTTTGATATATCAATTATCTTCCCATGTATGTTTTCGCCTTCTATACAGAACCTCTAGATCCGCCATTATATGTAAAGATTAGTCCAATTTTTGATGAACTTTTTCATGTTGGAAGTTTGCAGAAGGACAAAGCATCGGTGCTTAATAGCACAATGGAATATGTGAGTTCTTTGAAAGGTGAAGTTTCAGAGCTTGCAAGACGAAACCAGTTGTTGGAGGCACAGCTAGTTTTGCCAGCTTCCAAAGAAGCTGCTGAAGAAGAAGAGAGTCGTCGTGACTGCTCATCAAACGAAAGAATCGATATTCGGCTTACTCACATTGCTGAATCAACATCAGAAGCTAGAATCATTGATCTGAAAGTGATTTTAAGAGGGGAATGTAGTTTGTTGGATATAGCGATTCGGTTAATGGAGTTCTTCAAACAGGATGAGAATTTAAGCTTAATGTCTGTAGAAGCTGAGACACACATGGAAGCAACAAGTAGCATCAATCGCGTTATGTTGAGACTGAAAATTGAGGTATGTATATCAAGACACAATTCATAGATATATCAACATACTTTTGATTATCAATAGCTTAACACTCCTAGCTAGTATACATCAGAAGTACTATATACATGTACATGTGCATATGCATATATATATATATATATATATTTAATGACTAATCTAGTTCAATGAAACTCATGCCACTGTAAAATCCGAGAATAATCAAATGTACATACTCTTAATCTTAGAAGAATTAGATATAGTTACCCTTCTTGTCGTGAATAAAGAAAGTTATTTTTACATACTCAAATTCATGACTACTATACTAATTAGTGCACCAAAGTGGTTTGTTTCTTTTATCATTTTATGTTTTGAAATTAACAGTCTCTAAGCCTAACTTTTTACTAGTAATAGATGAAGAACATTTCTAAGGTTAGTTTTTTTGATATATTAATTTGATAGCTTATGAGACAAAATGCCATAAGTAGTTTAATTAAGGGTTTGATCATTGGGTAGCATGAGAGAGAGAGAGAGAGAGGAGAAGAGAGTAATTTAAGAGAGAACCAAACTTTTTTTGTTACAAAGTATTACCACTAAAAGCATGTATGATTGAACAAAGTAGAACAATTCTTGAAATAATGAAAAGAAGACAAATTATGATGATTGTTTGTCTCCATAGACATTCTAATTTCAACATGTATAATGAATGAATTTGAATAAATTTCTTTCTTGGATTCAGAGTATCTCTATTTCAACGAAAAAATAATGACACTTATTTCTCTTACATGCGAAACCACTCTTATCATATAAAAATTATTATAATTTTGACATAATTGATCACGAGCTTGTAGAAGAAATAATATTTGTCTATTTGTATCGAAATTGAGACACTCATAATTTCTTTCTTAAAAAACTAAATCTCATAGGTGAATCCCATATGAATTTGTGGGACCCACGATAGAGTTACCTTGGAGAAGAGTCCAATTCAATGAATTTACTTTTTATTCAATCTTTTGGTCTATTATAACATGCATGCATGTTGCATTATGGGAAATAAGAAGGAAAGTGGTGAGACATTGAAGTGATATTTAAATATTGATTCTTTGTTTACTTCTTGTAGGGAGGTGAATGGGACGAGTCTGCCTTCCAAGAAGCTGTGAGGAGAGTTGTTGCTGACTTGGCACAATGACAATTGGACCAATATTCCATCTCCCCACAAATATTTTACACATAGGCAATATAATTTATCTATATTGTAATGGCACTCCATCATTGTTGACGGTGTTTCACCATTTTCCCTTGATGATTATAGAGAGATCACATCTTGTATGATCATTTCCAACATCCCCGTGCTCTAGTTTGCAAGAATTATTTTATCAATTCATCATGTACGTCTGACTTCAAAAAATCTTACATAAATGTTACAAAATATTGAAATTATATAAATTGTCATATTATATGACGTATTCATAAAACAATTTTTTCTTAGTTTGTATATTTTTTTATAGTCATGTTTACGAAAAAATATCAATGTGTGCTATAATTTTTGTAACGTAACTCATGCATATATATACTGATCGATAACTCTTATTCGGTATGAATATTACGAGTCTTATCAACAAAAACAATCACATTTATTAAAAAAAAAAAAAAAAACAGATAGTTAATACAAGAAAAACAAAATTATCTAAGGAAGAAAAGCAGCTAACCCACATATATTATGTAATATGATAATATATATATATATATATATATATATATTGTTGGTGATTGAGAAGCCCACCAATTGGGGGGAAACACCATCATCCATGACACTATATCATCTCACCTCTAAATATATTCCTTCTATGAATTCATATGTCGCCCTTATTGACTGCAAATTAAAATGTAGACCAACAACAAAGATTGAAATATGAATTCAAAGTTGGTCCAACGTCAAAAAAACTACTTTTCTCAAGCATACCCACCAAATCAAGTACCCTTCATTGTTTCATGTTGGACCCGCTCGCCCAGCGTCTTAAATCATTTGGCCACATCATCTCATGAAAGGATCGTTTGGATGAGGAAGCTTGAAAAAATATCTCTTATCAGTTTAATGAAAATGTTCATTTTGGACTTTTACAATCTCGAAAACAAGATCGGCTCCAGATATTTAGAAGTTTAAAGTGATAAAAAGTAACAATTTCAAATGAGATTTTTTTAAATATTAATATAATTTTTTACTTTATTATATATATGTATGTATGTATGTATGTATGTATGTATGTATGTATGTATGTATGTATGTATGTATGTATGTATGTATATTATATTTATTTTTGTTATATAAAATTTAATTATTTTCAACAAAAAAGAAATATATATTAAATGAAACTCTAATAATAAAGTTTTTACATAATTTTTTTATCTAAATAAATAATAATAAAATATTATAGTAAAATACGAATAAAACTTTATTAATAGAATTAAGTTTTTATTTTTATTTTTGGAGTCTTTATGGGGCCTTTTAACAGTGTTCAATTTTTATTAAACTTAAACTTCTAATTTAATTATACTATAAATCTATAAAATCTGGGCTTTTGTAGAGTTAATATTTTATTGATCTTAGATTTCTAATTTAATTATACTATAATATATAAAATTTAGGACATTATCTTTAAGTGGAGCCTAAAATGATTATTTTATTGATTTTATGGTTGAGCCATCCCTACTTGAAGAGGTTCATAAGTTGAATAAAATACTTAATTTATCAAAAAGACTCGTTTTGAACTTGAAAATGCCCGTTGTGAGATTCAGCGAACTAAACCATACACACATACACACTAAAACTCTTTTCATTTTTCAAGAATGAGATATTTTTTCATTTTAGAGTACCATAATTGGCTCAAGAGCATTGCTACCGATAGTTGTAAAGGTCGAACTTTTATGACATGATCAGTACGCGCAAGTCACCCGAGCGCGTGATGCGCATACATATAGTGCACGAATCAATTACGTGTCATAGAAGTTCGACTTTTACGACTAACCTTAACATTTTTCTTAGACGAAATTTAGTTACATGTATCTTTAAAACAAATTCAGCAAAATTTTCAAATAGTTTCTTTTGAGTAATGTTATTTATTTTTTCTTTTCTTCTTGCGGATGTGAGAGCACTAGAATCATCACATCAATTGACTAATGAGTAGTTTGTGAAAAAATGTCATATCATTTAGACAATTCTTTTAAACTCAATTCTTAAAAAAAAAAATAGTATTATTTTTTCCTTACATTTGTTAAATAAAATAAAATAAACTTATTATTTACATTAAAAAAATAGAATTGAGGAAACTAATGGAGAGAATTGAAAGGTATACATTGAAAATGAGTCCAACTTGGATGGTTGTTTTATCTACGGAAATCAAACAGCTTCGAGACGGCGGTTTTGACCATATCGTCTTGATAGAAGACTCAATCAAGCTTTTCCTAAACCATGGATCTTGTTTAATTTAATCAATCATCCACCTAATCTGTTAAAGAGAGGGACCACAGTACCATGAAGTCTCTCTCTCTCTCTCTCTCTCTCTCTCTCTCTCTCTCTCTCTCTCTCTCTCTCTATATATATATATATATATATCCAACAAGAGATATAGAATATTTCCCCTCATGCAATTTTTTTTTAAAATTTTTGAAATTCAGGTAAATTTTAAAAATGTTTTTTTCAAGAGACATCTTTAATTTAAAACTTTTTTATTCAAAAAATTTTTTTTAAAAGACTTTTTTCAAAAGATTTCTTTTAACTTGAAATATAAAAACTTAAAATAAGGAATTTTTGAATACTTGAAATTTTAACAAACTAAAGACATTTTTTCAAATGCGTCCTTTTAAAAGATATTTTTATTAAAAAACTTAATTCAAAAAATACCTTTAAAATTAGCATGATCCTGACAATAACAAAAAAAAAATTGCATAAATTTGAAAATTAAAAAAAAAATTGCATGTATGGAGTAAAAAATTCATATATATATAAGAACTCGATCTAATTAACGCGTGTATTATATATGTCAATATCAAACATAATCGCACATGTAATACATGTACTAATCAAATCACGAGTGACGACCACTCGCAAGTAACATTAACATTTCTCATAAGAATAAATATATATATTTTATATATATATATATGTATATATATTTAGAGAGAGAGAGAGAGAGAGAGAGAGAGAGAGAGAGAGGAGTTTGGGAATGGGGAGGGGTAACCATCAAGATGATGAAATCACCCATGTTGCTGAAATCTATGGGTGTCCTAGCTGTTTTGCTAGCATTATTTATTTATTTTTAGAGAAAAAAAAAAAAAAAACTAGTGTAAATGTAATTGTGACATAATTTTCAGAATATTTCAATTGTAGAACCAAAATCCAATATAATGTATATTTTATGTGCAATTAATTATGTCATCCATGAAGTGATAACATCTTGGAACATATCACCCAAAGACTGGTAGGTGATTTTTGATTGTGTGAACACTTCAAATTATAGGTGTAAAACTAGCTATAAATTTGGATACAAAAGACTTAATGATCAAGGAATATTTTCTTGTGCTAAGGGTTTGAAAAGGCCAAAATAAATTAATTTTAAATATTTTAATGTTTGATAAGTATATTTAATTCTACAAAATTTTGTATTTATTTATAAAATTACTTAAAATCTAAATAAAATCAGGGCAACTAAGAATTGTTTTTCTGAAAGGTGAGATAATTAAAAATGGACTCGACTTGATCCATTTAAATAGAAAAATATTAAATATAATGAATTTTCTCATTCCATTTTTTCACTAGAGTTTCAGGATTCATTATAATAAATGCATGTTAGCCCCATTTAAGATTGTAAATAAACTGAGCCGAATAGTTAATTGTTCAAGTTTCGTTCGCTAAAATAAATAAATTTCAAATTATATAGTTGAAATTCCTTCCCGTGTCAAAAATTAAATAAAGTTAAGAAAAACATAATACATTTTTTACACTTAAAGGGGTATATTTGTCAATTTTTAAATTATAAGAGGTCAAATGAAATGAGTGAAATTATAAAGGTTATTTGTGTACTTTTTCTAATAATTAATAATTATGGCAATAATTACCCTCTTCACTGCACTGAAATATTAATAAAAAAAGAAAAGAAAATTTAAACAAGCTTATATCCTCTTATAGTTTCTCATGCCATAAAAGGTAAAGAGTTGAAAATACAAGTGTAACAATGAATATTATTGATAATAAAAGTCAATTTTCAATCATAATTGTGCCATTTAATAACCTGCAGGTATCAGATTGGCAGCAGCAGCAGCAGCATGCCAGCCAGCCATTAGCCAATTCAGTGCCAATTAACAAACACAAAAGCATCAACAAGAGCATCATTGTTGTCATTTTCCTGAGTCAAAAGTTCAAGCTGGCCATGAAAATAATTTCTTGTCCATCCTCGTCCCCAAATTATAATCCATTGTCATCCCCATCAAGCATCACACCAGTATGAACACATTCAAATATCAAATTCAGGGCAAATCAATGACTGGTCCAAGAAAGGTGTGTTCATTCAAACTCATGGAGTTCCTAGATTTTTTAGTCTTGCTGTTGTTTTCCTATTCCCCAGACCATATATATTTCCATATTTACAAAATATTCTTCAAAACTAGTGGATCCCACTTGTAGATTTTGGCATTTCAAGGTTTAAAAATCCTCTCCATCACTATCTGTGTGTGTATGTGTGTGAAAATTAATAATCAAACTAGAGAAAAAGATTACAAGGAGGGTTCCTGGAAGCAGCTAGCAAGCAGGGAGAACAAAGCCACAAATTGCTCCGCACGGAGGAAGCAGGTAAAAAATTATAGTCCTTTTCAGAAGAAAATAGCAGAAGATTGATGTTAACAGATTATGGAAGGAGTGTCTGAATAATATGAACAGAAAATGATATTATATAGAACAAATATTAAAATACATGGGATAATTGTGACTTGCACCAAAGATTCAAAAAATAGGTGGAAGCAGAGGAAACTTCGTATTGTCCACTAGATAGCTAACCAACCACTTTTCTTCTAGATGTATAAAACTAGGAAACAAGCAGGGTAAGGATGTGTACACTAGTCTTGTGCTCTGGGACTGCCCTTAAGAGGAAGTAAAGGGGAAATGCTTACCGTGCATGTGTGAATTCTGAGGATTTGGGTAACATAATCAGAGTGGTTTAGAGGGAGCTATGAACCACATGAACAGAGTATCGAGCCATCGTATCTAATTTAAGCATATAGAAGTACCTAGAAAACAGCATAAATGGAATGAATATAGATTGTTGTGGGCCTTTTTCCAGTATTTCCACTTCTAAGATATACAAGACCAATCTCTTTTGACAGACAAAATGCAGCTGGATAAAATATAATTAGCAATGGAGATGATTCCAGGAAAATTGAACAAGGGTTCTGCATTCTTCCATGTTCCTTTTGAACCCACAAAATTTTCATCCACTACATGAACCAAAATATATATTATAATGGCTACCATAACTTATAAGGCGACGTTTGGAAACATTAATGCCTGACCACGAGCGTAGATGGTGGGTGACCATAAATTGAAGGCCGTTTGTGTTCACTGACTTCATCGATATACACAGCCAACAACCAGAAGGCAACCGCAGATCCCACACAGCATTGAAACCTGCCCCAGGAAAGAAGAGGAAATCCCATTTCATGTTAAGGTCATTTACACACTCATGCCTCAACTGCAGTTATTACATCTTCATCAGTTGTATCAGGTGAAATAATCTCTTCTGCAGGCTCTTCATTCATTGCCTCTGTATCAGCCTCCTTTTCCTTGTCTGGTTTGGCATCAATCAACTTCTCTGTGAGCTTCATCATTAATTCTTCTCGTGCACTTTGATTCTCAGCCAGGTAATGTTTAATAGCATCCTTGCCATGGAAGCTCTTACCATTCATACTGTAATAAGCACCTCCAATCTTTGTGATGATCTTGTGTTTGTTTCCCAACTCTATGAGCTCTGATTCGAGACATATCCCCTTGCCAAACTCAAGCTCAAACTGTGCAGTTCTAAAAGGAGGGGCATGCTTGTTCTTCACAATCTTCACAAGAACTTGACTTCCAATAGTCTGTAAAACAGAACAATATCAAAGGACGCATTGGCACCCCCAACACAAAAACAGAGTCCCATACCGCATCACAATCAGGGAAATATTTAAAGCCGAGTCCTTTGACCTCCATAAGGATTGCATTTTCTGAACTTGCGGCTCACAAATAAAACATGGAAAATAGATCCCACAATAACATATACATACTAACATTAAGAAATCAGACAATTTTTGGACCATCTAATTTCATTGTCATTAAATGGGGGAAAAGATTGGGCAGTGCCTATATCATGAACAATACCCATATTGCAATTTGCAGGCTGGGTTGCGAGGATGAAAAAACAAAGAAGAGAAAGGTCACAATCCCAGGCCAAGCCAAGAAGGAATAAAGGGCTGGCAATCAATTAACTGTACAGAGATTCTAAGATCAGCAAAATCACGTGATTCCATTGCCCCTTATTGATTTCCCAGTCTCTATCATTTCTTTGGTTCGAAACTTTCCTTTTGATTTTGCTGTCCTTGCAGACAAAATCTGCATCTTCTTGTGTTGCCTTAACGCAAGTAAACATATGCTCACATCTGGTCATAGTGCACAAGACACACACTTCAAGTTTGAGACTCCTGTACAATTCATTTTCTAGAGGCACCATAAACCCAATCAAATCACCAAACATTGGATTCCAAGTTTTCTAGTTCAGCAAAGGAAAATAAAGGGAGTCCCCTAGCTACCCAAAGATGTTTCAGTTGATCCACCAGGTAAGATTTATAGACCGTGCAGATTTTGGACTATACCATGAGCATAAAATGCAAAAACCCCATCTTTTCAGATACTAAAAGCAAATTTAAATTAACAAATCATGGAAACTACTACCTCTTCTCCCTTCTTGACAAGCCCCGTTCTTCTAATGTTTAGGCGCACTGAAGCATAAAACTTCAAGGCATTACCACCACAAGTAACTTCGGTGGGCCCCCCAAATCCAAAAGTAGATAGCTTTGCCCTCACCTGAATTAAAAACATAATAAATTAGGAAAATTTGAGCACGCAATGGATATTTACATATTCTAGAGTAACTGCAAAACCACTGAACTGAATTATAAAGACAAATATCGTCCCCCAGTACTGAACCAGGTTCATGCCCTCAGATGCGCACCCATATGACATTTTGTAACAACTACCAAAACAAAGAGAGAGAAAAAAAAGCATCAAGGACAACAATGTATGTATAAAACTTTAGGTCAAAAACACTTGACTGGACTAAATTTCAAGGCAGGACAAAATTCCCAGAGTTCCTAAGGAAAAGAAAAAAAAAGACTCAACTCTCCTGGCCTAACTAGGAAAGGTTAACATTATCTTATCCTTGAAAAGCCCTTAAAGGCAAATATAAGGCTTTAAAACGATAGATAGAAGACAAGCTACCTCCCTATTACAATATTCTTTTAAAGGGCTTTCATAGTTCATAAAAATAACCCATATAAGTAGTTACTATCATAAAGGATATGAACATTACCCCCAAGTCCCCCTGGGGGAAGACTGCTTACTAGTTACTACTACTGCTAAGAGATAGAATGGTCATCCCTCACTCCGTTCCTTCCTAAAGTCAGTAATGGCAGATTGCATAACTACAGCCTACAAGCAGCATTCCCCCAACCACCACCACCATCTCTATTAGTGATATTCAATCAATCATCCCTATTATAGGAATGTTCACAACAACAACAGAAAAGGGGGCTAATCAGGAAAGGAGAAAATGGAAAGAAAAAAAATTAGAGAAACAAAATGGTTCAAAAACTTGTTCTAAAATAGTTAAGCAGAAAAGTTAAATGGTAACCAAATGAAGTTCATGGCGCGATGAAATTGATAGGTTAGCATAAAAATATATGGGTGATGGAAGAATCAAAATTTAGTGCTGACACCTGATTTATAAAGATTAAGATAGTCTGTGATAAAGATAAAGAGTGGCTCAATTTGCGAAGCGCCTGGCTCATTAGTCTAGCTTGCATTGCCATGTGTGCATCACCCATCTCACCATCAAGTTCCCCTTTAGGCACAAGGGCAGCTACCTGCCATTCAAAGTACAAAATTCATAAGAAGAGCAGAAGATACAACTTTAAGTAAGAATTTATACGCAAAACTTTTATTCAAGCCTAATGATATGAACCATCTGGTCTACACAACTTCAATCCATCACGTTATATTAAAGCTGTATATGGGCAGCAAAAACAGCAAAGGTTCCTTTACAAAAGATTCTACTTGGACGATAGCACACAAGGAAAGAGAGAACGGCACCACCCCTGGGGGGGGGGGGGGGGGGGGGGGGGGGAGTTGGACAAAGTTCCACAGGAGATTTTATCAATAGAACACCGTACTTACACTGTCCACAACCACAACATCAACCGAACCGCTCCGGATTAAGGTATCTACAAGACTAAGTGCTTGTTCACCACAATCAGGTTGTGAGAGAAGCAAATTTTCGATGTTAACCCCAATAGCCTGAGCCAGTGCTGGATCCAGAGCATGTTCAGCATCAACAAAAACACAGTAACCTGGATTAAAAAAGAAACAAAAAGATTAGCTCTAGAAGAAGCTAACATGAACATCCACCACAAACCTAAAAGTTCTCATAAAAATAAAATTTTATGGAAGTTTAGTCCATATAAAAAATTAAAATCCTGCAGAAGAATCCAATTTGTTTTTCATTATCATATTTATGATATCATGAACCAGAAATCAGCGAATGTGATGGATACACATATTATTCCTTTCTAATTTATGAGATGCCTCTTTTATAATCTGCTTTCTGAGCAACATAACAACCTCCTCTCTTTTTTGCAAAAGCAACATAACTCAATACCAAAAATTTATTCTTCTTACCTAACTATCTACGCAGAGGGTTTTTCCCCCTCTATTAAACGAAAGAGGGGGATCACATTGGACAAACGGAATACTGAATCATTCAAATGAATAAGTTGGATATTATCCACCCAAGGGATCCATGGAAGCTAGAAGTCCTTCAAGAACACAAATTCTAGTACATCTTCTATAGAAAGTACAACCAAATATTATTCATAAATTAAAATGCATTAGATATGTTCAGGATTTCTAAAAGTAACCTCCATGCTTCTGTGCTTCAGCAATTACATGTAAAGCAAGAGTTGTTTTCCCCGAAGCCTCCGGACCATATATCTCCACAACACGTCCCTACAGAAATCCAACGAACACATTACATAAGCAGACAAGATAGATAAGAATAGAGAGAGAAATTCTCTCTCTCACCCACCTACCATAATATTTGTGTGTGCGCGTGCATGGGTGTATGCATACACATTTTTTATGTATATAGTTGTCATGTGTTAAATAGCAAGGAAAGACTCCAAAAATATTAAAATTAGGAATGAGATTATATTTTCAACCCAAAGATGGGGCAGCATATATAACAAAAAAATGCAGCAATAATATATTTTTACAAGCACAAATAAAAAAATATATATGAATAATCATCAACTTAGAGCTGCAAAAAAGGGCATAGAGAAGGAAGACAGCATAGAAAGGAAAACGTGCAAAAATCCCTAACATGTAATTTATACTTCAGGAACAAAAGGTAGATACCAAGCTTTCTTTCTAACTTGGGAGTGTAACATTTACACAAACTGAGTAATTTATTTTTCAAAAGTAAATGTGATATTTCTATTTGATAAAAATATCAGAGATGGTTTACTTTGGGCAGGTACATATAAAATGAAATATGCCTCAGTAAGAAAATAGATTAAAATCTGCGCCGCCATGAAGTTGTTACCCTACACTTGTTATGTAGGGATGTATATTAAATGGCATATGACTAAGAAAAAAAAATAAAAAACAGCTTTCATTATTTGAAAGATTCTATCCTAATAATTGTTACTTGGAATTTACAGCATAGAAAATGAACAATCAGATTTATTTCAAGTATTACAAGATACCTTTGGAAGCCCACCAATCCCCAGTGCTATATTCAAAGAAAAAGATCCTGTAGACACCACTGGAACTTGTTTAGGAGAGACAGACCGACCAAGCCACATGATAGATCCTTTCCCAAATGAGGTAGTGATCTGATCCAGCGCTTGCTTTAGGGCCAGCTCTTTCTTGGACATATTCTCTTCACTTGAGTCACTTCCATCCGACTTTGATTTCCTTCTACCTTCAATAGATAGAAGTAAGACAGGCATCAGCTCAATACTAGTGCAAACAGAACAAATTGCATACACGTTTCTTGTCCAACCCTAAACAATAAACTCAGTCCTCTACAAGATGGGGTATTCTAGAAACACTTGCAGAGAGGGCAAAACATCCAATGTCTTATATGTAAAAAAACAAAAAACAGGAACTTCAAGAGCCACAGTTATATCACCCATGTTGATTAAATACAGCATAGGTATTATATCAACATGAAATAAAAATACAAGTTAGACAAACATATACCACAACAAAGAATTCATTACTCTTGTACAGGAAGAAAAGTGTAGGCATGAGTAATCAATGGAAACACAACAACTTCACTCAAACAGGTGATTTTAGGAGATGATTATTTATAAGTGCCTCCAGGCAATGCCCAGTTGTCAGGATATCACCACTCACATCCTTATATAATCAAAGCTCACTTTTCAACTCATTATATAAGAAATTTAACTAACCATTTTTTTTATCAATAATGTATATATTTCATTAAAAAAGAGCACCTGAGAAGGGCAAACCCATAGATACAAAAAAGGGATTGGCAACAACAATTATAGTCTTAGATCCCCCATAAAAACCTATAGATAATAGATGTATCCAAGTACATTGGATATTCTTCTTTGTACCAAAAGAAAAACAATCACAAAAAAGCGTTTTTAAAATGCGATGTAGACGCCTCAACTCCTTCAAAAACCCATTTGTTCCTCTCCCTCCATATACACCATGATAAACATAAAGGAGCCATCTTCCAAGCTTGCCATAAAAACAATGCATCAAGAAGCGTCAGTCATATGACAACAGCAAAGAGAATCATCAGATTAAAAAAGGTAGTATTTGGGGAAAATTAAATGGCACTATCTAACTTGTAATAATGCCGAGGCAAAATGTTGGTCCCTAATCTTTTGTACATTTGGGTTTGCCTCTCTCAGGCTCCCTTCTTAGTGATACTTTACCGATTATAAAAAAACAAAAAAAAATTGCCAAGGCATAAAATTTTATGGCATTAGGTGGTAGTAGTACCGAAATTATTATTATACATGCTCGCACAATTAAGGGCCATTACTTGGTGCAATGGTAAAAGCTCACGCTGCCAGGCATTAACGTGAGTTTGAGTATGAGGGCAATCACTTTGTGCAAAACATTATCAAAGTTCGGTTTGTTTCCAGTGCAATCCTAGTACCTTGTCTAAGTGGGAACCAACACTGGGTAAGAACCTATATTCTCCAATAATTGGCATGAAATCTCATGCTTAATTCCTCCACACCTTTCATCAAGCACCATCAAAATTCCATAAGTTCCCTAAACAATGATGTGTTCGGTTCAAATAAGAATCTAAGGGGGGGAAGCTCAATAGTTTTAACACTAATATCAGAAAACTTCAAATTTTAAAATGTTGTTAGTACAAAATTTTATACACCACACTCTTTTTTTTGGATAAATCCCGATATACCACACATAAAAGAAACGAAAGAAGAAAAAATAAGCATGAATCAATTTATCATGTGGAACAACAACCAATATTTAAACATATAGAAAGGAAATTTTGGAATTTCCTTTCTGTCACAGTTATGCTAAAACACGTCACACTTATCCCCCACCACCAAAATCCGCTGTGGAACCTGGTCCCTCCCCTGATCCCACCCACATATGTGCATGAGCACACACAAGCTACAAGTGCTTTAGTTATCAAACAATTTACAAATTGAATGCTAAATTAATCCACAGTAAACTTCAAGACAATCTAACAAAAATAAGCTTATATATCATATAATTCAGTTGAGCATGTAAAGTTTTAAACCAAGTAAATGCATCAAACAAAAGCATGAGCGGAAGTTTCAGCACCTCTAGAAGAAAAGTTGCACAACTGGGAGGATGTACCCAATACCCCTTTTCTAAAACCCTACAAAATCGACAATAAAATGTAAGAGAAAACCCAAAAAAAAAAAAAAAATTATAGTACAAATAGGTTAAACTACCATAACAGTATATTCTCATTTTAAAGATTTGCAATTAGCACAGCAGTTGCATACATCAAAAGGTATCAATAGCCCATAAATAAAATAAGGTCCATTCATCAGTGTTGTGTTTTTTCCCCAAAATTTATTATTCTTGTTACTTCTGTTATTTAATTTTTTTGGCCTATGATTTCACTCATTATCAAAATTGTTTTTTTTTTTTTCAATTGATGATGACAATAATTGAAGAATTGAATGCATAAGGCTTGAATCCGACATTCCAATTTCTTAAAGCAAAAAATGGAAGAAGGAAAATTATACACAATGAACAAAATGTGTGGACATATTGTCATATTCTAAAGCCTTCAGACCATTTTATGCAACAAAGAGCCAGAAGATTCAGCATCATTGAGAGAAAAAAAATGCTGGCCGAATTGGACACGCTAATTTAGCAATTCCAATGCAACAACAACCCAAATTTAAAGAACAATTTTCAAACTAATTGTTCGACTAATGTGGCATTGTGTTGGTGAAACACTATAATCTCATTTATTAAAATAATTGGTTATCAACAAATAACAAGGAAAGCTAAAAGAGGGCACCAATGTATAAGAGTTACAAAATTCATTCAAAGTTACTTTAAAAATCAGTTTTTGATGACCGGTAAAAAAAAATCACTTTTTGATGGCAAAAAAAACTAATTTAATTGGTTTAAGGGTTGAAAAACGAGAACTTAACTCATATATGATTAAAAACATAAACAAAGGTTAACTAAGGCATCACTCAGATAACATTTTTCGAAGTGGTTTCTTGCCTTCGAAAGCAAGACTTGCATTGATCTTCCCCCCAACCCGCAGGGAAAAAAAAAAAAGTAATTCCAAATGTAAGGCATCGGGTTTAGGTGTCCAATAAACTAAAGGCGTAAAAAACTAAGGTATCATTTAGTTAGATATTTGAAGTATTTTTCCCTGCTTTTGAAAGCCATATATGTTCTTTTTTTCTTTTTCAAAGCAAAAAAACACCACACCCAGAAGAGTAAGAAAACAGTAACTACTAGAAATATAGAGAGGGGGGGGGGGGGGAGTGTGAGAACGATTACCTCTGAAGCAAATATAGAGCGCTTCAGAGAAGAAGCGTTCCGAAGAAGCCTCGCCATTGGAGTCACTGAAAGGTTCGAACTTTCTCCAGAGTCAACAAACCCAACACCAAAATCCTCTTCGGAAATGAGATAAAATAAATTAATGTGAAGAATATCTGTTAATCATACTTGTGCAAGTATATATGTATATGTATTTAGAGAGAGAAGGAACAGACTAGAGAGAGAGAGGGAGAGAGTACTGGTTTTTTAGGGTTTAAGGCTTTTCCCTCCTTTTTAATTATGTTGCGGGTGTGTCCTCGAGAAGAATAAGTGGTAAATAATATACTAATAATAATAATAATAAGCGCAATTTATAATCCAAAATAATAATAAGCGCAATTTATTATTTAAAATATTATATATATATATATATATATATATATAAAATGAAGGGGCCTCGCCTTTGTATTAATATATTATACATGTTTTCTCTTAAAAAGTTGAAAAATATAAGGATTTACTTTGAATATGTTTTTATTTTCATTATTTTTGCTTTTATATTTTTTCAAGAATAAAAACAATTCAAAAATACATATATGTTAAAGTTATTTTTTAATAAATTCAAAATTCTAAAATATAAAAAAACTACTTTTAATATTTTTCTAACAAAAAAAATATTTTCATAAAAATCTCTATCAATATTTAAAAAAAAAAGAAGAGGAAACCATTTTGAAAACATAACTAAATGGGCTTACCTTGTCAATTGTGTGATTTATTTGGAAATATTTTTACTAAATTGCATGACTTATTTAAAAGTTTATTTATTCTTGTTAATAATAATGATTAGTTTAGCATCATTAATACATTAAAGGACAATACTTACGAACATTTAGTGCAAAATGTCTAATAATGCTTATGAAAATAGGTAATTGATAGGACTAAACAGTTAATGAGAATAAGTAGTAATTTTTTTTTTTTTATGAAATACAAAAAGACAATAATAATTAAAAGAAAAATAAAATAAATAACAGGTACATTAGTTTATATTAATTTAACCAAATAAGCACGAGTAATAAGTTAATTTCGGCATAAAAATTTTAAGTCTCGTTACATAAACTAATTCCCTTTAATTATACCCGAAAGACTTAGTTTTAAATTTAGTAATTAATTTTTTTTTCTAATACAATAAACTAATCTCATTAAGTTAAAACAGTCAAGCTCTTAAAATGTTGACTTTGGTGCCATAAGAACACATCCAAAGTTGGCAATGGGTTGGTTTATGCTAGTTTTGCTGGGAGAAAATTGGCCGGTTGGTCAACCATACCTGCAAACCCATTTTATGAGTAAATGATTTTTTTTGGACACTAATTAATTTAAATATTAAAATGTACAAATTGTTGTAAATAGACCCATAAAAAATATTAGTATCATGTGTGTGTATGTATATATATTAGGTGAATTATATTAGATATGCATAGTTGAAGATTGATATAATTGGGCTAGTCTTCTAACAGAGCAAGACCACAAAATAAATGGGGGTTTCAATTTCCATCTCAAGTAATGCATAATTACCCCCAAAACAAAATATAAAACCTAAAAAATTCAGGTCAAGTACTATAGGTGACATGAATCTCTAACGTAACCAAACACCTCCGATTATTCTTTTATCCGGTTAACATAACGAGATACCTCGTTACTAATTCAATACACAACGAATTTCTACTAATGCAAGATCTGAAAAGAATTAAATGTAAAAAACTATTTTCGCAATTCAGACTTATAACTTTTAAGTCACAATAAAATAATTTTACTTGTTATGCCAACCTCACAAGCTCACTCTCAAGAATTGGCATCCCATTGACATCACTAAGTGCAAAGAGATTCTTTTTTGCTGAGAAACTAGGAGATGGTGGCCGTTTTAGCAACCTCCAAGTCACATAGAACAATATTACCATTGTAATAAGCTCACTCTCAAGAGTTGGCATCCCATTGACATCACTAATTGCAAAGAGATTCTTTTTTGCTAAGAAACTATAAAGTGATCATATTTAAACAAGAAAACAATCCACACAAGTTTGAATCAATGTGTTGTGAAGAAATCTCAATGGGAGAAGAATGCTACATGCACTGACAAAATATAGGTATACTGCTTGAAAGTTTCAATTTGCATTAGAAGCCAACAATGCATCTATCAAATCACAGAACACCTCTAACTGCCTAAACACAATACCCAAACCCATAAAAGATAATGATTCTATAACTACTAATAATTCTAAAAGCAACACCCAAAACTGACGGCTCACCCCCCCCCCCCAGGCCACAGGCTTTCCATATTCCAATCTTCATCACAAAGAACTCGTAAACAACACTAAGCCAATCCGCAAAACTTGCTACTGCAATCAAATGCTACTACTGCTGCTTGCACTCTGGAGGCCGCTCACCCTGCTGACCATCCCCAACTTGTGCTCTTCCGCTCTTCTACAATTTACAGCCAAAGAAAAATCAGGACACGCAAGGGGTGGGGGTTGTTTGGGGTGTGTGTGTGTGTGTGTTTTTTATCCCCAGTACCTTCTTCCTGGTCTTGCTTTCATCTTCATCCTCGTCGTCATCTTCATCATCCTCGTCATCCTCTTCGTCGTCTTCATCCTCGTCAATGTCTTCTTCTTCTTCGTCGTCAGGCATCATCTTCTAAATCAGCAAACTCGTCGTTAGCAGCCTCTCCTGTAAACCACGATACTGCATGGGGGATAATTTTATCTCGAATGGTTGACCTAAACAAAGCATCAGAAATTTCCTAGTGAGAAAAGACATGAATGAATTAAGAGCTCTAAAGGGTTCATGTAGCAAATCATGCACACACTCAAGAGCAGAGTTTCAATAACATAACAGAAAGCCACAAAAAATATGAAGATCCATCCACTCAATATTTCAGTAGAAAACTATCAACATACTGATGGAGAGCATCATCAATGTAATAATAAATTGTGATGTGTAGATACTTGATAGTTTAATAGCCCATAATTAGCTCACCCAATGTCATAGTCTTGTTCCATTCGATTCTGAAGTTCTTCAGCCTGTTCAAAAATAAATCACAATAAAAATATAACAATTTGATAATCCTCTTGGAATGCAATGATAGTGGCCTTACAGCATCTTCATCAATATCTTCATCATCCTCAGGGACCCGAGGTGGATTAAAAAAGTTGAAAAAACTTTCACAGTTTTCAGTTTTGGTGATAGGTTTTGCATTCTTTGACCCCTTCTTAGGCTTCTTTTTTAGGAGCTTCTGTGTCAAGCATTTACCTGGATACCATTCAATCTCCGTCCTACAAGGTACAAGTTACTATTATAATGCAGTAGTGAATAAAATAATAAAGTATGCACAAAAGTCTCTTCAATTTTCGAATTAAACTAAGAAATCAAAAATAGACTTTTCAGCAGAATAGTAAGATATAAAGCGAAGTCTTGGCAAGGAAAAAGAGGAGGGGGGGGGGGGGGGAATATAACTTACCCTATTGCTTTCTCTAGAATAGGTTCATCTTCATCGATCATGTGATATGTCTTGGTCAGAACAGAGTTCTTGAAGTAAGGATTGGTGTCAAAGTAAAACTCAAGCTTGAAACCCTTGGGATTGTCTATCCTACTCCACTTGATATCTTGGAGAAAGTTGAGAACTCCTTCGTCATGCTCAGATATCTGACTCCATAGAAAAGATTAAGCCATATTTTGGCCAGAAATTTCGTATAAATCACTAAATTTGACAAAGTAGCATTCTCAAATTACTAACCTCCTCGGAGAGCACATCATTAGTCTTCATTGCAGTAAGCCAAAAACCAGGCACTCCCTTCTCTGCATAAACATGTAACAAAATATAAACAGATAAAAAGTTGCAACCAAGTAGCAGAGTACCTGAATTGATAAAAAGAGTACCTTCTGTAGCTTTATCATCTCCCTGGTTTGTAGCCAATTCATTTGTAACCCCTTCAACTTCAACAATGCCATTCACAATGTCATATCGCTGCAAATGTTTATACAATTAACAAAGTGGAAACGAAAAGTTAAAAATGTGGCATTACAATTAAACAAATATTAAAAGGGCGTCTGAATACCTTTGTGTATAGTGGTTGATACAGTTTTTGATACTTGGCTTCAAGTGCTGCTCTCTCCTCAAAAAATTTCGCCTCTAATTCATCATGTTGGCTCTGTAGATAGAGAATGAGTTGGAAAACTCATCATTTCAACAAAAATAATAACAATTATATTCACTTCTTTTTGTTCACTCTACAATTAATCACGCAATAGTAACGGCAGTAAGCAATAGTCAGAAGAAAGCAAAAGGCACAACAATATGTGATACACAGCACCAAACACTGACAAAGCTTCCTCAAAAGTTAAAACAAAAAATCAAATGAATAAATATAACCAAAGAACCCCAACTGTAGCAAAAGTTTTTGTTAAAGAATACTAATGAAGGAAAAAGATCTCTCTCTCTCTCTCTCTCTCTCTCTCAGTAATGATGTGAATACTAATAAAGGTCTCTGGAAAACTTCAAAGCAGAAAAATAAGTTTGCTACATTGAATAATATGTCCTGTTGAACCAAATCAAGATTTCTCAATTGAGATTGACATATTAAAAATATTCAACACATCATTAATAATTGTAGCTTAAAAAACAGTAGAATTTAAGAAATTTTTTATTCATTTAAAAACAGACAAGGAAGAAAATTGAATTTACTTGAACAAGAAAACAACACAAGGTGATATAGGAAAGATACACTGTTTCAAATTTTTGAATTATCCAGAAAAATTCACGTCTCCTTGCCATAATCAACAAACAGACACAAATTAAGTTACTTCACAGTCAATGACACTACATAAAAAAGGGTCTCAAACCCAAGTTTTGGTTAATCTATCTTTAACCAACAGGTGAATAGAATAAGAAATTGCACTCTATTTCAAGTCCAATAACAATCATGGACAGGCATGTTAAGGAATAACACCCATTTCTTAAATGTTTGACGACAAAAATAACATTATATTACATAATGCTTTCCATTCAAATATTTCAAAAAGCATAAATTATCGCGTGTGATTTGTGTTCTATGTGTTTCTTGTGCTCAAATGACATCTTGACAGTGGAACAAAATTTATAATAAAAAAAATCAAGACTTAGTAGTTATATTTGCTTGGGTCATAATTACACATCTATATAGATGACACAAAAGAATTAAAAAGCTGACAATAGAATGCTGTCAGATGCATTATACACTCATCAGCACATGTTTCCAGGAGTCCTATCCAAATTATTTATACTAGGCCTGCTAGCATTAATCAGTCATTCAACGTCCATAATTTGCTGTTCATTTTGGCTCAACTTCATCATAATCCAGTAAAAAAAATAGAGTAAATTTTAATGAAATTGTAATTCCAGATGGACAATTCAAAAATAGTTTGGCAATACCAGTAAACTGCATGTCCGTCTTTCATGTGATACATAAAAACACAACAAACAATGAAACAAGTGCTAGTAGCATTTCACTTTCATTAAACATATTTCAACCAAAACCACTCTTCAATAAAACAAACAGGGATCTATTTCCAGTTATCTATTTTATCCTCTTCAGAAGCCAAACCAGACTCTTGTGTGTTTGATCTGTCCTCCCCTAAATTGTTATCACTTGGTAATTTGAGAAAACTTTCACGCATAAAGATAGCTGACAAGCGAGAGATAGTGTGCTGAACAATTCAGATTTCACCAATACAAAACAAGCCAGTGAAATAATATTGTATAGCAAGAAACAAATTTTGCACATGAGCTAAATTTGGACAATGGATACAAGTTTGCATACAAATAAACAAACATAAATATACATATAAGAAAAATAAATGCCTGGATCCCTCTAAGAACTTCGACGCGCTTCCTGACTTTCGGTGATAGATGTTCGAGCACCTCAGAATGCTTTCCAGTAAGATCCTGAAGCTTATTCTTTAAAAAAAAATTCACAAAAATAACGTTATCCCGATCAAACCCGAACCTCAACAAAGTAACAACGATGATAAGAATTTAAAAAGAGAAAAGAAAATCACAATGCAATATTAAAAACTCACTTTGAGAGCATTAACAAGGTCTGCTCGATCCTCGACATTCAGAGCTACACACAGAAGAAACTAAAAATCATAAATTTATGACTACATAGGGTTTTAGAGTTGGGGTTTTAAGGTTGGAGTTTTACCAGCGGCGACGCCAGGGAGAGCGGAGCCGAGATCGGACATGTTGAAGTTGTTCTTGCTGTTACTCATTTTAGATTAGTAAAAGACAAACCCTAGAGAGAGAAACCAAAGCCCTAGAACTGGGGGAAATGCAAGAGGGGGAGAGAGAGAGCGAGCTGAGCGCCTCAAGTTAAAATCTTCTCTGTTTCTCTCTCAAAACCTAGCATTAGTGTTACCTGGGCTATTTAATGTTCTGGCGGTGACATAAGACGTGTTTGGAAACCCCTACTTCTTTGGTATTCTACATTAATCATACTTTGGAAATGGACTTTTTTTTTTTCTTCAAAACAAAAATGTTATTATAAGTTGAATAATGGTGTTATTATTTATTTTCTTATTTTTTTTTATTTTTTATTTTTTATAATGTAACATTAATTTGATGAAACTACACTAATTATATAAAAATTGAACCAGAGTCAATCTAATTTGGATTTTAAAAAACACTAATAATGTAGTACTTTATCGATGTCATTTTATTTGATATATAAATTTTGGGTTACATAGTTGAAATTATAGCATTCCTTTCAAGTATTATGTAGAATTGTTTTTATAAGCGTCTCTTATCTTTTTAAATATCACTGGGGAATGTATTTATAATTATCATATATCATAAGAAATATCAGTGTATTTATCTACAAAGATAAAATAATAAATTCATATTTTTTATGAACATTTACTAAAGCAATAGTGGAGGAGTAATGTTATTTTTATCATAAAATTTTACTAAATTTTTTTACTTGTTGACATGGTTATTCGAATGCTTAGTTAGCGTAACATCTTAATATATCTGAGTGTTAGTCAATCAAGTATTTGATGCTAGACAATGAAACTTTTTGATGCTATGTAATGCGGTCATGCTAGACAAGTTCAAAAGTTTTCATTGACTAGTAACAAAATGTTAAATTAACTAAGACCTATAAATACAAACAATTGCATTTACTAGCATTCATGTGACTACATTCAGTAGTATTCATGTATACTAAGGTAGTTGCATTTACTTATACCCAAATAGCTACGTTAACAAATAAAAAGAATTTAATAAAATATCATGGTAAAAATATTATTAGGTCTCGAGTTTTGATATTTTGACTTTCTATCTCGTTTAATATAATTTTTTTTTTAAATTAAAGGTATTTTTATTTTATTTTATATTTTTACAAAATATTTTATTAAATTTTATTTTTATATTATTATTCTTTATGTTTTTTATATAAACTTGTTATTGTATAAGAAGTTTTTATAATTATCATATATTTAAAAAAAAGTAGGTGTAATTATTTATTTTATTTTTATAAGAATCATGTGGACATTGTTGTCTTTAGTAGAGGAGTCAAATAGTAATCTACCATTTCTTCATATTCTGACCCAAAGGCTGAGCAGTTAAATATCGTCGTGTCCCCAGAAAACGGCGTCGTTCTGGAACACATTTCACCGTTGTCAGTTACCATGAACCGGACCCTTTTTTCTCGTCCCATCCCTCTTCCGTGACGGCGGCGGGGCGTCCGGGGGTTAAAAACAGCACAATAGAACGCTGCTGAATTCGAAGGTCTTGAAACCAATGGAGCAATCTGAAATCGAAACCTTAAAACCCTCTCAAACTCAATGAACATTCCCTCCTCATCGCAGACCACACCTACGTAGTGGAACTTACGGTGCACTGGTTCGAATCCTCTCTCATTGCTACGATGAATCTCAACGTTCTGATGCCAATCAACTGGTGCAGAGGAGCCAAAACCAGGTATATCGTACATTGGTTTTAAATGCTCCGTTTATTTGCTACGAAAATAAAGTGACGCACCCTATGTTTTATATTGGAGTGGCTTTTATAAAGATTAAAGTAATACTAAAATGAAGATACAGTTGATTGAAACATTTGTTTCTGTCATGTTTGGTTGAATTTCCGTAGCTGTTGGATTGTCTTTTTCTTGGCTCTGTCAAAATCTCGAATTCATTTACATTAAAAGCCCGAGTTTATAAGTGTGAAAAAGTTTAATCTTACAGTTCGTTTGGATAAGTAAGAGAGAAAGGAAAAGAAAAAAGAGTATTAGTTATGAGAGATGGGAAAGGAGAGGAGAGGAAAGAGTAAGTCCTGTTTTTATGTTTGGATAACTAATGAAAGGAAAGGAGTGTAATGACTAATATAATCATTTCATCTTGTTTGGGAATGATAAAGAGAGAAAAAAAAGGAAAGAATTTTATATTATTTTATTATTATACCCTTTAGATACTTTAGGATAAAAGTGTTATTTTTATTTTGACTTTTATAATTTTAAGAATAATATTAGTATTATTAAAAATTTATTAAATCTTTCTTTTCCTTTTCTTCTGTTTCCGCTCTCCTTTGGAGGGATAACAAAATTGTTTAAATGAGGGCTAAGCTCTTCATCCCTTTCCCTCCATTTCCTTCCTTATTTTTAAAACAAACATGACATAAGCTTCCCTTTCTTCTCCTTCCCTTCCCTTCCCTTTCTTTCCGATTCCTTCCATCCAAACATAGTATTAGTTTTAACTAAATTATATATATATATATATATATATATATATATATATAAAATATGTGTAGGTAATGGTTTGAATGAATTGGGACAAGCCACTGAAGATACTGTTCATGATGAATTGACTGGTACTACTAGTTTGGAGACCGAGAACTTGTCTCTTGAGAGAGATGTAGAGAGTTTTGAAGTGTTTGGTTTAATGTTGTTGCATTGGAAAACTACCATGGAGATCAATTTGATCTCGAAGAGATTCATATTGAGGAATCAGGGAATGCAGGACAACTAGAAGTAAACAAGTAACAGTATAGTTGCAAGGTTACTGAAGCTCTTGACTCGTGTTTAGGTATTCATAAGATTGCCGATTCTTCAATACCACACGAGGAATGAGGATAATAAACAAAAAAGTTCTGTTGAGGGGGATGCGTCAGAAGAAGTTGAGCATGGAATGCAGCAAAAAAATATGGAATCAGAGAAATCAGCATCTATTTGTGGTGCGATGCTTTCTCCCCTTTTTGTAAGCTGTGGATGAAAAGATTGGAGGAGGAGAGATTTCTGGGGACCTTAGCATCTGTGACCAATCATTGGATTTGTTGCTTGAAGATGCTGTATCATTAGAGACAAAGAAGGTAGACAGCGAGCATACCTCTGAAGACATTATTATTGAGGAGATCACTTGTAAGGAACAGAAAGGAACAAATGAGAAAGATACCGAGTCCAATAACAATCTCTTGGACATAATTAATAATGCAGGTAATGGTGTGCAAGTGGAGCTCAGAGAAAGTAATAGTACAGAAGTGGAGTATATAAATCTAAAGTCATTGTTCATGGGAAAATTATTGAGGCAGAAAGGACAGCAGGGCATGATTGTATGCCTAGAAACTAGAAGAAACAAAAAGCAAGGTAATATAGTCAAGGAGTTTGACAATCCAGCAGCTTGCCCTGAAAATCTGGCACTGAGCAGCGAAATCTCAGGAGAAACTTCAGCTGAAAAACAAGGCATTATCTCTACTGAAAAGGTATAATTTGGATTTTCCTTGAGAGCTCCTGCTGTAGGTTAACCTTTTGCAATGTCCATGATATTACATATTCGAACCAGTATTGTCACATCTGCTGGCATGGCCAATTTTGTTGTGGTCACTTTAGTAGCTATGTCGATGATGTATTGATGTGCTATCTTTGTTTTTTGTTGATTTTTTTTTTTACTAATAGTTTTTCTTTTTGACTCTACTGTTTTAATGGAATGAGTAAAGAATATGGTAGTTCATTTCCTTGACATGGTAGCTAAAATATGCAAACTTTTGATAATGCGGAACCGACCCAGCCTCGCTCCCTTTGGGCAATTTGGGTTGACCTATCAAACTGCAGATACCAGCAACAACTCGCCAGCCACAAATATCGGTTAATCTCAGGCAAGACTCGAAAGTCGAACCGGTGGCCTTGAGATAATACACCCCTGAGCTTATGACTCGAACTCACACCTGTGCGGGTACATGGGTAGCTAAATTACGGTGCAAGTGGATCTTTGTTATTCTAGAATCACCATGATGTTAAGTTATACACAAAGTCTCAATCTGCCAGAAATTTACACCAATCTATTCATCCAGCTTTAGATGGAGTTAGACTAGGAGTTCACTGGAATTGGAATCTATGAAAAGCTGTTATATGTATCATCATGTATACGAGTATTAAATACAAGTTTTTTTTTCTTGTGTTCAAAGCAAGGTGTGCAGATTAGGTGATCTGAAAGGAGTGATCTTGAGGCATGCAGTTGATGAATGATCAAAACCAGAATAGTTTATTCTGGTACATCCCCCCCGCCCCCCCCTTTTTCCTAACACTGGCAACATATACTTAAACAAGTGTGTCTGCACACAACACTGTCAATCGATCTTCTGACAGTGAACTACCACTGCCATTTCTCACCTTCCCAAAACCAAACTCAAAAAAAAAAAAAAAAAAACAACATAAATAAAAAATAAATGAAGAAGAAAAAAAGGAAATGAATTCACAAGATAGCTATTTCCTTTGGAAGGCCCCAGACTCACCAAAACACTATACTTGCCTCCTGCTGATCTTCGTTTGATGTTCACGGTAGGATTAAGAATGAAATAGAAAAGGAAAAAGAAATTTTGGATTTTACTTAGACATGGACATTGTAACACTTTGATAGGAACGGGAAGAATTACTTCATAGAGTGCTATCACCAAGGATCATCAGAGAATTCCTTTTCTTGTCATTGGAAATATGTATTTGAATACATTCATAATATTCTCTATATGACAACATTATTGGATTACTTCCTGAATCATGTTTCAGTGTTCACTAGACATAGGTTTCCTTTCCATGGTTCATAATTCATATGTTGTTGATCTGGTATAATGTTGGTCATCTGTGACAGGATGCTGGTGTCCGCAATCGGAAAAAGCTGGGACCACTGACCAAGGAAACGAGAGAAAGAAAAAGGTATATATTGTTTCCTCTGGTACTACATTGTTTAAATGAATTTTGTCTGCTCATCTAGCTTTTTTTCTCTATTTGTGCAGTGAGGTTTATATCTAATGAATTCTGTATTATTTGATGGTCATTTGAATATTTGTTTTAGATACTTCTGTACCAAAGTGTTCACTACGCACTGCATCGATCGTTACTATCTGTTTTTTATGTATTTAACTAAGTTATTCACCACAATGCCATTCTGCAGCAAAAGGAAAGAATTAAACAAGCAGAAAAGAACAGAAAGCTTGGTGTTAGAAGGTTGAAACTGCAACCAGTGTTGAAACTGAAAACGGTAACATATTGCCATCATTATCTAAAGAGAAGATGCCAGGAGGTTGTATAGTGTTGTACACATTGTTATTCTGGTTTGATTTTAGAATTGAAATTTTAATTGCTTAGAAGTTTCTGATGCATATAATTGACGATACTGATTTATATTTTTCTTTTTGTTTTTACAGGGTGACAAGTGCAAATTTTCACATGATTCAATACCCTTGATCAAATCCAAGGTCTAATCGAGTGACTTTGTATTTCATGCTTTCTTGTGACTCTGCCAGTTGCATCCTATTCTGATCAAGTATATCATTAATTGATTTTCCCTAGCTAATGTCGGTTTACTAGTAATAGCTACATGTATACTTTCCAATCAATTGTTCCACTATATTATTCTTACTAATTTTTATTGGCTAAGTGGCTGCTTTCACAGCCTAGTTCAATAATTGACGGTGTGATTAAACCAATAGACCCAAATTTCAGGCACAATTAAGTAAAATGCCTATTTTGCTTTAAAGTCCCCAAAGTGGATTTGGTTAGACCACGTGAGTCAATTCATGATAAGTGCCCTTAAAGGCTAATATATTGTTGTGTGGTTCCAAACCCAACCCTTTTTTTGACACAGAATGAAAATCAGATTCCACACCAATGTTTGCATCAACCTTTCATATGTGAAAATCATCCTTTTTGTTATTGTTTTAATTCTTTATGCCCTGTTGCTTTTCCGACAGTTGCTATGGATCATTGATTGTTGTGCTGCTCCCAACAGGGTTTAGTTCGTCATCGGTTGAGTTTCTTGTAAAATGAATATCTGGGACTTCCAAATAATCTAATCTGCAATTGAGTTCCATTCAAAAATTTGTTTGAATCTTCAACTGCAGATTGTTTAGCATGTTCTAGTTTGATCTTCTTGTGAATAGATGAACAAGGTTTCCGAGAAAAAGGCCAAAGGCTCAGCTTGTTTCAGTGGAATTGAAAATTGTATATAGATGCTGCTGGTTGAGGTATCAGAAAGATTATATTTATTTACTGAAGCATATGGCATAGTATTAGATGAGTAAGACATGGATAAACTGTATTCCCATTTCATACATCTTGAAGGATTGTTCTGACAGAAAATCCATTTGATATTGCATGTTCTTTGCATGATGCATTTTCTATCAAGAATTGGAGGGAAAAGTATACTGTCAAGCTTCAGACAATGAATATATGAGCATCAACTTTTAAGAGCATCTTCAAAATTAAAATGCTACATGGCTAATAGTCCAAGTAGCCTTGGATCTGATGGAAATTAGAAAGGTTCCCAAGTAAAAATGTTTGTCTCCAACCCAAGATCCATAGATTAACTTCAACTGTACTGGAGGCCATAGTGGTCTGTGACTCTGTTGAATTATTTTTCACTCAAAGTTGTTTTATGCTTACACCCCATGTGATTGAATTTATTATGTATTCACAGAATATACAGTGATGGAGTGCATGTATTCAAAAGTTGGACCTCTTTGTCTGAGATTCATTATAGGACTGAAAATTTGGTTCAATTCAGTGGGCCATAAGGTGGGGCCATATGACCCTCCTTTATGTGTGCTTGGGCTGACTTTACCAAACCTGTTTTTACTTTTGATATCATGAAGGAAGAGGGAAAGGAAAAACAGAGCCCTATGATTATTCCCTACCCTCTGGAAAGGAAGAAAGAATCATGATTTTTCACACAAATATTTTTCCTTTGTAGCCATAAGTTCAGATTTGCCTTGGCTGTTGAATTGGGGGAAAAGCTTTTGAATTTTTTTAGTCACTTTGATGTTTTGGTGGGTAAGAAGAAAAAAAGTAGTTTGAAACATTTGCATTTGAATTCAAGTTCTGATTGATTTAGATGTGGTGGATTCAAATGGAAATTGACTTTGATCAATTGAACATAAATTTCAAAGCCATGTAAATGATTTGGGTGGAATTGATAGCATAGCATTGTGGATTAGATCCTTTGATTTCGGTGGAAGCGAAGAAAATCAAATTGAAGGGTCCAATCGTTTCTCCTCTTTTTGGTAAGAGAAAATGAAGGAGGCCAAAAGCAAATCTACCACTGTCTGAAGATGATTTGGCTTGAAAACCAAAAACTCTATTTATAAACTTTCAATATTAAATGGATTTTGATTAATATCACTTCAATGTATATTTGTATGTAGGTTTTATTTCAGATTATAACATCCTACCATTATAAAAATCTACTGTTTTTATGAAATTCACGTCCCGCTACACTAATCCTTTAATTCTACGTTATTAAAAACAACACTAATTTTATTGTCACACATTTGGCATGAATTGTAATTCTTAAGAAATTGTTGTTCTCTTACAATGAATATGCACATTGCCCTAACACATTTAGAGAACCTATTTGTTATGGGAAAAATAGAAGGAAGAAGAGGGAGGGAAAAGGGGGAAGGAAAGAGGGAATGTGAGTTTGTTAGAGAGGAAAGGATGAAGGAAAAGATGGGAGGAGGTGTTTTAAACACCTTGGCCCCACAAACATGTGGACCCAAGCGTGGGTGGAGAGCCTTATGTTACATTTTTATTTTTGCAAAAATTACACTTTTTTACTTGGGTTTCACTTAAATCACCCATAGTTTAAAGGTCAATATATATATATATATATATATATATATTCTTTTATAAATTATAAATTATAAATGTATTTTGTATCTCTCAATCAAATATGATTTTTCTCATGTAATAAGATTCTTTTTGTAATTCATTCATTATTTTTCAACCCTTGGCCACAAGTATATTTATATATATATATATATATATTAAAATGAATTAAATAAAAAGAACTCCAAAAGCTTTTGAATATTCAATTTTCAAATATAAACGTGCCTCCATGATAGCATTGAGAAGAAAGTCCATAGTCGTGATAACTGGGATAAAATATTGCCTTGTCACACGTTGCATATTCTAATTGGCGGTAGCCTTAAGATGCCACGTCGGCAAAAATTGGTCCCACTACTTCCCTGGACCCCACCTTCCTCGTTGAGGACATACACCTTCGTCATTCTGCAATCCCCATAACCAGAAGCAACCTCTGTTTCAAACCGTTTAGCAACTCTCTCTCTCTCTCTCTCTCTCTCTCTCTCTCTCTCTATATATATATATATATTGTTGATCGATCTGAATCTACCGAGAACTTCAATGGCGATGTCTGTGAAGAACAATTTCTTGCCTCCATCACTAGTTTCGAATCTTCAACAAGTTTTAATCAGTAGAAATAACACCAAAGAACAATACTCAAACGATGCCGTTGAAGTCCAACGAGCCACCTTCGTCGTCTTCATTCACCATTGCAGGTACTGTCGAGGCCAATTCTGTTGATTCTTCAAGGCCGGTGGTTACTGGTGACAAACGGTGACGGAATACAGTCACCTGGCCTCGCATTCCTCGTCGAAGCTCTGGTTCACGGCGGCCGTGTTGATGTTCATGTTTGCGCTCCACAATCGTAGGTCCCTTTGTTTAGTTTCCTTCTTTTATTTTCCTACATTTTCTCTGGAAACAAACAGTACATCGATGTGACTTTTCATTTCATTTCAGTTTGTTGAGGTACTGCTTTGTTAATCGATTTGGTGCTGGTGCAGGGATAAATCTGCGTCCGGTCATGCTGTGACGATCTGCGAAACACTTGCTGTGTGCTCTACTGAAGTAAGCGGTGCTACTGCATATGAAGTTTCTGGTAATTGCCCTGTTCTTCTCTCACTTTCTCGCTGTTTAATTGTTAACAATGAGAATTTTGGTTGTTAGGATTTATAACGAACACAGTTTCACTGAAAAAAAAACAAATTACATTTTGTAAATTGCAAATGAATTGTGACTTCAATCCAATGCATTGTTGTTATGTGTGTTATTAATTCCTTTGTGGGATTGGTTCTTTATCTTTGAAAGATCAAGTAATTGGGTGATGCATTTTTTTAATTGTCTTTGGAAATTTGATGGAATTTCACCTTGTTTTTTATAAGGGACTCCTGCGGATTGTGTCTCTTTGGCTTTATCGGGCGCTTTGTTTTCTTGGTCAAAGCCTGTTTTGGTATGCATCTATAGACTATCATGTTTGAGATTATTCATGTGCTAATAGATGATTTACATATTTTCCCCAAAACTCCAGGTAATTAGTGGAGTAAACAGAGGATCAAGTTGTGGACATAACATGTAAGTAATGTGTGGGTTGTTCCTAGTCTGTGCAATATTTTGTCCCCTTGCTTCCTTTCTTGAATCTATACCTTTAAACACATTGTGATCCATTGAGGTCATAACTCTGATGTGATTGTTTTACATTATATGATATGGCTTTTGATTTTTGTAATCTAGGTTTGATATCTCATTCTATCCTTTTCCACTTAAAAACATTGTATTCCATTGAGGTCTTACGACTCTTACCTCTTACCTACCACTGTGAGTGTTCCATGAATTCATGATTATGACTGCCGAGTTTGGTGATCTGGCTTTCATATTGCGGTTTATATCTTAATCATTGTTCAGATGATAAAGTTATAGGAGTTTTGATAACGGCCTGTTTTTGTTTTTATTTTCCTTTTTGTTTTTTGATTGTGATGTGAATAGGTTCTACTCGGGGGCTGTTGCTGGAGCTAGAGAGGCATTGTTCTGCGGTGTGCCTTCTCTTTGCATATTTATGAACTGGTTAGTGCATCTTCTTCTTCTTTTTATTCCTTTTGCTATTTTCTTATTCCAATAACATTTTAAATTGTTGTTGTCACAATTCTTGTAGGAAGAAAGATATAAGCTGTGAAAGTGATTTCAAGGATGCTGTCAACTGTTTGTTTGCCATTAATATATGCGACTGTCAGAGATATTGAAAAGGGTGTTTTCCCCAAAAGTTGTTTACTGAATATTGCAATTCCCAGTTCTCCCTTGACAAACAAGGTTTGTTTTTTTAGTCTTTAATTTTGAATAGTGTTTGCCTTGAAGATTGCAAACTTTGTAATAAAAGAAGTTGATCTCCTTTTTATTTTGACATCTATGCCAAGGCATCATACCTCATAGATGATATTTCATGCTTTTACCAATGCATTTGGAATTTTCTGTTAAAGAGTGCAAAAATGACACATTTTCATAATTTTTCGGAACTTAAATGTGACAACTTGTCTGGGTAAAGATCTGTGGGGCATTGCATAATCTGCTGGAACTTAAATGTGACAATCAATCTGGGTAAGGATCTGTCTGGCACTTCTGTTCTACATTTTGCCAGATTATGACAGGCAAATTTTTTCAAAATATGCAAATGTAGTTAGGAGGCTACCTAATTCTTTGTGGGCATTAGAACCCCCCCCTCCCAACACACACCACAAAAAAAATAAAATTCTAAACCCCTTCCCCCAAATTAAACAAAAAAGAAGACTTTAAAGATTCTCCTATAGCAGTCCCAAGTGCAATTCATTTACCCATAATGTTTTTATGTTTGGCTGTTGTTGAAGGAAGAAATCAGTCTTCTACAGTGGGATTTGATTGGTTGTTCATATATGTTTTGTACAAACTGTGTTTAACAGGGGTTCAAAGTAACCAGACAAAGTCTGTGGAGGTCTACTCTGTGCTGGCAAGCTGCATCTTCAAAGAAGCACCCTTATGCTGGCCATTTCATGTCCAATCAGCAAAGCCTTGGTATTCAGCTTGCACAACTCAGCCGAGATGCCTCTGCAGCTGTAAGCACCTCTCTTGATAAAATGGACCAGTTACTTCAATTCTTGTTTCAAGTAGATGCTATTTTATTGCTATGGTTTCAATATAAAATACCTTTACTATCTTCTTCTTCTTCTTCTTATTTTCTTTTCAGGGAGCCAGCACGCCGCTTGAATGCACACAGGAAGAACATGGAAATAGAATCGGTTGGAGTTGCAGGAAAATTATGTTCCCCACAAACAGTTGGGAAATACTTCCGGCTAGAGGTACATATTAAATTGAGGACATGTGAATAATTAAAGTTCAGCTCTCCAAAAGTAGGCTGAATTCTCATACTACATATAATTTTCGTTCCTAGGTGCGAGTTTTTCTGGACTAGCGAATGTTTCTTATTGAGCAATGTTATTTTGTATATATGCAGTTCTTGGATAAGGAACAAGGAGATGTAGACGAGGACCTAGATTTCAGAGCACTTGGAAATGGACATGTGAGTTGCAAATTTCTTCGTTTCCCTTATCTTTCACCTTCTATCCTCAGCTGCTCACTTTGCCATTGCCTTTTGGCATGACAGGTTAGCAATTACTCCTCTATCTTTATCATCGAATGTTCCATCTGAGATTCATGCATTTATGTCAGGACTGGATTGCTGTTGCACTGGATGGGGAATGATACTTCTTCCTTTGGCCTAATGTTGTGTGCATTAGAAGATAGAATCCTGTTGTTATGTAACATTTGAGCATGCCTTTTCGATGCTTTTCTGCAGCAAAGTTGTTTCTGAATTGCCAAGCCAAGGCAACATGCCGTTGAACGATATGATACCGGGTTCCTTGCTTCCCCTATTTTTTGCCGTTTAATCATTTCCTTATATAGTATACAGTGTCAATGTATAAGTTATTAAGTTGTCATGCCATAAATATGTTCTTGCAAGTCTCTTGTTTTGTTGTTATTGACAAACCTTAGTTTCCTCAGTCAATGTGAAATTTGCAATTCTTTGCTGCAATTGTTGTGCTCTCTATATATATATATATATATATATATATATATATATATATATATCTTCGTGTGTATATTGTCGTTTGGCGAGACCAGGACGCATTCCAGGCACTGAAATGATCTTGGTTGGTTTGGACAATTGTGATCACTTTAAGGGAAGTTACAGATCAATGGCTGGCACTGCAACCGGAAGTATTGACTTGATCAATTATGAGTTATAACAGATATATATATATATATATATAAGTTTTTTTTGTCACTAAAAACTAACATGTTATATGCATGACAAGTTATAATTGATCAAGATTAATAATCTCAAATTATGTAATAAATTTTCAAACTAAATTCAAGGGACGAATATATACTCTCAAATCTCAAAAAATATATAGTACAACTAACAAAGAATAAATACAATTAGCATGTAATATTAATTTCGAATCAGTACATGATAGAATATTTTCACATAAATCAAATAGAAAGATTCGGTATGCGAGAAAGTGTGAGCTCCAATTATGATGGATCTCATACATCTCACATAAATTTTTACTTTTTCGATTACTATTTACTCTATGGTTTGTAAGTAATTGAGTAAAATTAAAAAGTAACGTTATTTTTTTTATTTTTATTGTTTTTAAATGATACAAAATAAATTTTTTAATAAGTTTCAAAAAAAATACTTTAAATAATTTTTTAAAAACACTTATTATTAAATTTATTTTCAAAAATATTCTGTTAACAGTAATGCTATGCTGATCCAATAATTCTATAAAAAATGTTTATATAATTGATGTAGTAATATTGTATTAAGTTTATATCACATCTGTGTAAAAACTTTAAATAAAAGTTTTAAGTCAGTATAGCATTATTCAAAACATGTTTTAAGTTAGAATTTTTACTTTTTTTTTTCACTTCAAAGAATATAATTTCATTTTATAAAATTGTAATTTGTTATTATATAATATCAATCACATGTGATTAATTTATCAAATGCTGTTTATATTATTTTGTGGAGACAGAGATTTCTGTGTAAAATGCAGCAACAAATATAATATTCAACACCCAGTCCCTTGCCGACACGTGTCCGTCCGATGGTACAATACGGCGTCCCTCCCAGAATCCCTCACTTCCTACACTCCTCTTCTCTTCCCACACCCTTATATAATATGAACTCTCTGTGTTATGTCCCAGTCCCTTGCCGACACGTGTCCGTTCCGATGGTACAACACGCTGTCCCTCCCAGAATCCCTTCAGTTCCTACCCTCCTCTTCTCTTCCCACACCCTTGTATAATATGAACTCTCTGTTTTATGTTTCTGAGCGCCATTTTCAGAGTTACTGTAGGAACTTATCATGGAAGCAACAAATAAACAGGAAGAAATTGTGGTGATTAATGATGACCTTGAAGTTGGTGAAGGCAGTGATGATGGCAATGGTGGTGGAAGAGCTCTTGCTGAGCAGAAATCAATTTCGACCGACTTGAAAATTAAAGAAGAACATCTAATATTAATTGATGAAGATGAGAAAGCAATTTCGACTGAGTTGAAAATTAAAGGAGAACCTCTAATATTAATTGATGAAGATGACTGTGGAGGTGAAAGTGGTGGATGCGGTGGAGCAGGAGGAGGTGGTGGCAATGGCGGTGGTTCTTCTCGGGATTCAGTGCGGAAACCGATTGAAGGATTATATGGAGTGGGTCCACCTCCCTTCTTGAGGAAGACATTCGAAATGGTGGACGACCCAAATACAGACAACATCATATCGTGGAGTGACAATCGCAAGAGCTTCATCGTTTGGGACTCTTTCAAGTTCTCTCAAGATCTTCTTCCCAAACGCTTCAAGCACAGCAATTTCTCAAGCTTCGTTCACCAACTCAACACCTATGTGAGTATCAATTCTGCAAATCTTTTTTTTTTTTCTCTGTTACAGAATTCTGGTTTTAGTAGTTCTCTCTTTCAAATTTGGTGTGGTTTTGCTTGTGCTTGTGCTTGTGCTTTCTTTGTGGGTTTTCATTGTGTGCTTGTATTGATTGATTGGCAGTATCGCTCTTCTTTGGATAAACCTGTGTGTTTAGCTTTACATTTCAAATTTTTTAGGTTCATTTTTACATGGCTTTTACTGGTATATCTTTATTAGATGGTTTTGCTTGGTGTAATGCCCAAGGTATTCTTCATTGCTTATTAAAATTTGAGTAAAAGTTTCATTTGAAAGTTCTCCATGGTCATTTAGAAAGTTTATTCAAATCTTTTGAAAAAAATCTCTTCTTGTCTTGCCTCAAAAGTTTTAAATTTAGGTTTGAGTAGATTTGGGTTTGGGTTTGATTAAATGAATTGAAGTATGGGTTTGAGTCTACAGTTTGAGTAGTTTTTTTTTTAAAAATTTATTTAGGGTTTTGATTTGAGTCCATTAGTGGAGATGGTCTTATTGTTTTTTTTTGGGGGGGATTTTTTGCTTTGAAATTGAGGATTATTGCATCTTTGATGAGTTTGTAATTGGGTTTAATTGTTGAAGGGTTTCAAAAAGATTCATTCAGACAGATGGGAATTTGCAAATGAAGGGTTTCAGGGAGGGAAAAGGCATTTGCTGAAGAACATCAAGAGGAGAAACAGAAATAAACCTTCTGAAAGCATACAGCAACAAGTAGCAGCAGCAGCAGCAGCAACATCACCTTGGATTGATTCTGCAAAATCCAGATTGGAGATGGAGCCAGAAAAACTGAAGAATGATCATAACACAACGAAGTTGGAATTCCTGAAGCTAAAGCAGAAACATGAAAAACTGAAGAGTGATCATTACACAATGGAAATGGAAATCCTGAAACTAAAGCAACAACATGAGAATACACACAGTGATCTGGCTGCACTTAAAGAGCTCATGCAAACTACCCAGAATAAGCAACAACAAATGGTCATTTCCATAGGCCAAATCATTCAACTCAATCTTCAATGAGCAGAAAAGAGAACTGGGAAGTGGCGAAACTGCGAAGAAACGGAGATTGGTTCCATCACCAAGCTCCGAAAACTTGGTGGAATCTATGGATACTACTAGTATTAACCCAGTTGTTGATTGCAGTATCCTGAATCAGGAAGAATTGGCAACAATTCAAGCAGATATTCAGACACCATTTTCTCCTTATGTGGATGCCGATCAATCAGGGAATCCCAATCGAGATCAAAAGGCTAATGCAAGTTCTGGAACAAGTATTCTAGATTTGAATTCTGAGCATTTTCTACTGTGGAAGAAAATACTGGATGATGATTTGATTTGTGAGAATGAAGTAGGAGAGATGGCGCAGGATCAATCCAAGATTGTTCTTGAATTGGAGGATTTGATTGAAAAGCCACCTGACTGGGCTGGGTATGTGAAAGAGTTGGAGACTCAAGTGGGTCTTCAATCAAAATCATAATATTAATGGTATGATCTTCTGGTCCATCCAACTTTATATAAGTTCACATTTAAAGGGCTGGGTATGTGAAAGAGTAGGTGGAGCAAGTGGCTCTTAAAACAAAATCATAATATCAGTGGTATGATCTTCTTGTGCATTCTTCCTTTGCATTGAACTCTATTTTTGTTTTGTTGTTATACATATATACAATATATATACTGACGTAGCGGAAGCTTGTAAAGAAATAGAGCACCGCTTATTTCTTGGATAATTGTCCGAATTCACGAACAAAAGTAACACACTCGAATCCACGAGCACAGAACATGGGGACTCCTCACCCAACAAGAGAAAATAAATCTCCAAAATTCGTAATTGAATTAATATTAATGAATAATCATCTCATAAAGACCTATTACATCATATTTATAGTGTTAAAACACTACTACTTTGACTAGGAAACCAAAACTCTTATTTTTATACTAATCCTATTACAATAAAGACTAGTAAGTCAAATAGGAAACTATTAATTCCTATATTTTCTCTACTAATCCAAATAAAACTAGGAAACTAGAAAAATTATAAATAAATTAAAATAAAAAAACTAAACAATCCTAATACAACTCTAAAACAACTTTCCATATTTTTAAGGTACCAAATCTGTCCTACATCAGTCTCTCCCACTTGAAAACAACTCGACCTCGAGTTGATTGGATGTACGCGACCTCTAAGTCGTCCATAACTGGGTAATAATAATTGAATCTTTTGAAGAATAATTAAATATTCAAGAAATTCGTCTACCATATCTTCCATGAAGTCGGTAATTTTAGGCTCATTGTCTGATAATAATAATGCTCTAGTAATGAAACAAAAAGTATCTTCTTGATTTACCACAATTTCAATTTTACTACAAGTATTAGAATCATCTTTCATGAATTCAGGTTCAACTTCATCATCTTTAGTGTTGACAACTTCAATGAAATTTTCTTGGTCAACTTCTTCTTTATCATCTGCACCAACTGTTTTAACAACATCAATAGAAATAAATTCAACTTTATTTTCTATCAACTCTTTGTGATATTCTTCAACGCATGGAAAACTTTGATCTTCGCTTTCTATGACAAGAGAGTCTTCTATAAGGATGTTGACTTCTTTCAGCGATTCAGAAACTTTACTAGTTGAAGTCGCCTTCACTATTTCAGATTTTTCTTGTTCTTTTTTCTTGGGCTTTCCCATGTTGGCCTGTATTTATCTTCTAAAATCTGTAAATAATTTCTTGGCAAAAATTTATTCATAAGTAGTTTCATCATTCTTGGCCATGAACGAATATATCTTTTTCCTTGTAGTTGTCTACGCCTCTGTAAATCAAGCCACCATCTTTTCGCGAATCCAATGAATTTAGCTTCAGCCCAAAAATATTCTTTTTCTTCTAACAATCTTAAATCATAAAGACAATCATCTAAATCATATATCCAATCAAGAAAGTCTTCAAAATAAAAGTTACCATTAAAATATGGAAGTCTTTCGTAATTGCGGATAGCTCTGTCTTTATCCTCATAGGCTAGCTGCCTACGTGGAATCTCTAGATGGCGTTCACGAACAACTTCAATCTTCGTAACCATATTGTTCTCACGGTCACCGCCGTCAAGAATTTCGCCTTCGTTCCGTGCGTTTGCCATCTGAACAGGATTAAGCCTGCTCTGATACCAACTGACGTAGCGGAAGCTTGTAAAGAAATAGGGCACCGCCTATTTCTTGGATAATTGTCCGAATTCACGAACAAAAGTAACACACTCGAATCCACGAGCACAGAACATGGGGACTCCTCACCCAACAAGAGAAAATAAATCTCCAAAATTCGTAATTGAATTAATATTAATGAATAATCATCTCATAAAGACCTATTACATCATATTTATAGTGTTAAAACACTACTACTTTGACTAGGAAACCAAAACTCTTATTTTTATACTAATCCTATTACAATAAAGACTAGTAAGTCAAATAGGAAACTATTAATTCCTATATTTTCTCTACTAATCCAAATAAAACTAGGAAACTAGAAAAATTATAAATAAATTAAAATAAAAAAACTAAACAATCCTAATACAACTCTAAAACAACTTTCCATATTTTTAAGGTACCAAATCTGTCCTACATCATATACATACAACTATACAAGTTAATATATTCACATTTACAGGTCTTCTCTTTATATATAAACAGGGCATGGGAGGGTAGATGGATCAAATAGATAAGCATTCTGTTTTCATGAAGCAGTTCTTCATTCTCACTATCCTTTTTTTTTTCCCCCTTTTATTCTACTTTTATCATTGGGAAATTCCTCCCTTACTGTGCAAATTATTGTTGACATACAAGTAATGACAGTTTGTTCTAACATTGGTACCTTTTTATGATACATACATACATATATATATATATAGATATATCAGTTCATAGTTAGCCAGATTCATGGTGTCTGAAATTGTTATTTGGTTGAAATAGTTTTCTAGATGCCTTTTAATTGCAATCTGCATTGTCCACTTTATACACAATGGTAATACTTGGAGCCTTAGACTTAGTGGCTTAGCTTTCTCCACCTATCTGCCACTCCCCTAAACATTTTGTATTCCTCAACTGTGGTGGTGGTGGTGGTGGCAGCGGCAGCGGTCTCTACTCTATGCTGTGATCAGATGCTTGTAACCAGACGAAGGTTGGTGGTAAAAATACTTGATGAAAAACTTCAAATAGATACAGAGTATTCACCTGTAAATGCCACCACCCCTGTAATAGAGCCTTGTTTTTAATCATAGTTACCAGAAAATGCTAATACAGTAGTGATTTTCGTTTTGATATGTCTGTTTCAATAGAAAAAATATTTTTCAAAACACTAAATTTAACGATCTAATTTCTTCTCACGTCTTTCTATAATCTTCATTTAAAAAAAAAAATAATAGAAAAAGACTAACACAAATCGAGGTATCAATGTAAATAGGTATGTTTAGTTCAATGCTTAATTAAATGCTCTATATGTAATAAATTTTTATGAGTACATGGACTACTTATACACTTTAATGATATTAATATTAATTCACATTAGTTGTAATGTAGTACCTATATCATCTACATAAGCCTAAATCTATCTCCTATAATGTATTGCATTCTTGTTTCCGTCAACATTATCATACTATTTTTAACCTTTTGCACTTAGTTTCACCATGGGAGTTTTTGCAGCTACAGTGGAAATTCAGTGCGGTGTCTTTTCAATAAAGAAAGTGGGGGTGGCCATGCCAGTGTTAAGAGTTCTTAATCGAGAAACAGAGTATTGTGTTAAAATTGAATGAAGTGTGATGTGGCTGTGAATAGTGAATACACACAGATTATCAAACATCAAACACCCAAAATTAAATGAATTTCAGAAATCATCCCTTTTATGAGACATGATTGGTGCATGTTCCCTGAGTATTTGACAAAGTGGGTGATCTCATGTGTCCCTTTCCTTAAAATAAGTGTGAAGTTTTTTTTTTTTTTTTTTTTTTATAGAAATATTAGGACAAATCTACTTCGTCTGTCTTTTGCGAGTTCGAGATCAAATATTTATTGTTATTTTTTAGAAATAAAACTAGGGGACAAATTTTGGTTACGTACATCTATTTCAGAACACACACATCATTTAAATTACAGAGAATGCAACAACGGAGATTCAATTTCATCCCAAATACTTAGACTTGATATACTAAACATTTGAGATTCATCCTGCTAATTACTGTGCCACTACTCGTGGAGGGTAAGTGTGTGAAGTTAAACATTGTTAAACCTTCACTTAGAAAGTTCAAACAAATTCATTTGTAATAGAGTTTTTTTGCCTCACCCATGTATTTTATTTTTTAATTTCTTAAATTCATGCAGTTTTTTCGTTATTGACAAGATTCATGCAATTTTTAAAAACGTCTTGAAAAGACGTTTTTCAACTAATTTTTTTTTACAAAACATAATTTGAAAAGATATTTTTTGTTAGATAAAGTTTTAATTGTTTAACAATTCGTTACTTTTAAATTTTTAAATTTCAAGTCAAAATGAGTCTTTTAAAAAAACGCTTCTATGAGCGTTTTTTGAAAAGAAACTTTGAATAAAAACATTAGGTCAAAGACACATATTTTAAAAAAATACTTCTAAAAAATTGAATGAATTTTGGCGGCAACGAAAAAATTGCACGAATTTTGAAAATTTTAAAAAAAAATTACTTGAGTGAAAAATAAAGAAGTTTCATAATATTACTATTTTTTTTATCTAGTTGGTGAGTAAGTGAATGATGTGACTAAAGGGATTTTGGATTGGATTGGATTGGATTATGTTGCCTAATGAAGAAAGTCCTAGGAGGTCATTATAGTCATGGATGGAGATGGGATCTCCACCAACACCAAGAACCAATGTTATATAAAAGTCTTTCCAATAAAGCAAGTGTGGCTTGCTTATGCCAATGTTGCTGCTGAGAATCAAGCTCGATTAGGAAAGTAATGACAACAATGGATATTCGGGTAGAATCTTTTATTAATTTTTCAAAAAATAACACTAATAAAATAACATTGTATAAATACAAATACTTATACAAGTTATATATTCATTTTATATATACACATATCTATATTTACATATGTGGAGATATTGAGAAAATATGTATTTATATAATTTAAATATATAAATGGAATAGAATACTTTAAATCTATTCCCACTCTAAATTAGTGTTACGTTTTAATATTTTATTTATTTGTTTTATTTTATTTATTTTTTTGCTGTTTATTAAAAATAAGACAGGACATGATCAAAGACGTGACAAACTAAATGTATTTTATGAAAATCATCCCTCTATATGAGACAGGATTGGTGTACGTTCCCATAACATTTGACAAAGGGGATGCATCTCTTGTGTTACTTTCCTTAACAAGTGTTTGAAGGCTAAATACTGTTAAACCTTCACTTGGAAAGCTCGACTTGTGGTTGAATTCATGACAGGCGTTTGACAAATCATAATGCTAGTATTGTTTTAGATTTGGTAAGTGAGAGATGTGACTAAAGGGGTTTTTGATTGGATTATGTTGCCTAAATAAGCAAGCCTTCAAGGGTCATTATAGTCACGGGTGGAGATGGGGATATGCACCAAGCACCAATGTCACATAAAAGTTGTTTCCTACCTACTTTAAAATTTATTAAATGATTTGGATCTAGCTAGTCAAAAGATGTCATGTGTATAAATTCAAGTATCATTATAATCATGGTGGAGATGGGAATACTGCACCGAGCACCAATGTCATATAAAAGTTGTTATCACCTAGTTTAGAAATTATTGAATGGTTTGGAATTGATTAATATGAAGATGTCATGTGTATAATATGTCAGATTTTGAAGGAGATAATTTTTTTTTTTTAATATTTAATAATTTTTTATTGATCGGGACTAAGGGCGGATCTACTTAGGAGCTTGGTTGGCCTCCGACTCCCCTCAAATTCTTTTTTTTTTAAAATTATACACGTAAACTTGTAGCCCACTCCAAAATTTAAGCTCAACCCAATTTTTATTCACTATTTATCTCATTTTCACCTAAAATTAGTCTAATTCTTAAAATCTTTGCATAGTCTAATCTTTAGTTATCATTTCTCTTATTTTTCATTCTAAAATTTTGACCAATTTCAAAGATTTTCTCAAAATTTTCTTTAAAAAATTTCTAATCTTATTTTAATTTTTTTCCTAGTTCCGCCCTTGATCGGGACTAATCTAGGACTATTTAATAACAATAATGTTATGCTTACTTAAAACTTTTACGAAAAGTATTTACACAGCTGATGTGGTATCATTGTATTGGTTTTATACCATATTATGATGTGATAGAAAACCAATACAATACTACTACATCAGCTGATGTAATAAAAAATTAATACAATACTACCACATCAGTTATGTAAATATTTTTAATAAAATTATTGAGTCAGTATAGCATTACTCATTTAATAATCACTAAGACATTCATTTTGATGCCTTTACAATAAAAATAAATAAAAAAACTTGAGAGGGCCCATGGCAATGTTGCTGAATGGGAATGGAGCGGATTCTGCGAGGTGTTCCTTCTCTGTTTTTGTTTTCTCTAAAGAAAGTCTTCCTCATTCTTATCCCACCCTGTTAATGATGTCCTCTCTCTCATCCATCCAAATCCCAAAACCCCACCATTATCACTCTCCCACCCTACCTCATTTCCCTCTAAAAATTTATTTTATTAAAATTTTTTAAAATTAAAATTAATAAAATAATATTATTACAAACACAAATTATATATATATTATGCAGAGAAATCTAAATTTATACGTGTAAATATTCAAGAAAATATAAGAATATTGAATGGTAATTATGTAATTTATCTATATAATTTAAACATGATATTTCGGTGTATTCTCGATCCCAAACTCATTTATGAATTTTAATCTTTTTTTTTATTTTTCTCTCATTTTATTTAGAGTAATACTATCCTTACCTTAATATTTTATCAAAAAGATTTACCTGCTGACGTGACTACTCTTAGTGCTAGTGAATTTAGTCTCTTGGTAATTAGTTTTTGATAATGTGGAACCTCCTAAGGACGTAGCTTAACGACAACCAGGACGCTCAGTCAAACACTATTCCTAGAAGGTAAGCTCCGGATGCACTAAACCTCATTAGTCTGTGCATCAAATAAATCGCGAACTCGCATCGAAAAAAAATCGAACCTACACCAAATAACTTACACAACATACTAAGGCCTGACTCCTTATCAATTACGTTATGTCCGAATGAGCCATGGCAGAGAATTTTATCATTCATATAGTCAGAATACAAACAAATTATATAACATCAAACACACCTTATTAAGTGTATTATGAAAATCACCCCTCTTAAAGAGACAGGATGGGTGCATCTTCCATGAACATTTGACACGTCCCTTACTTAAAAAGTGCGTGCATGAACCTAAACATGATTAAAACCTCACTTAAAAAGTTCGAACAAGTTCATTTGTGATTGAATTCATGCCACTGTCTTTGACATTTAGATTCCATTCCTCTCAAAACGTTTTTACCAAAAGCAAAACCTCAAATGACCGGAGCAAGATTTCATTTGCAATACATCAAATCATAAAATAATATCGGATAAATTATATTACTGTCCCTTTTTTTAATAAATTACAAATACATTTTTTTCGGTTAATTAATTTTTTTTAAATAATAAAATTATTTTTTTCATGTTTTTTTGTTTTTAAAAATGTTTTCATTTTTGACCATCTTTTTTTATTATTTTCAAATAAATATTGATTATAGTTTTTTTAAAATAACAAAATTGTTTTTTTCTGTTTTTAAAAATGTTTTCATTTTTGACCTTTTTTTATTATTTGCAAATAAATATTGATTAAAATCTTAAATTTATTTTTATATAAAATAGAGACAAGTTATTTACCTTAAATTTATTTTTATATTAAAGAAAAAAATTCTTTCAAAAAATTAAAAAAAAATTGGTCAAAGTTGAAAAACACTTATTATTAAATTTATTTTGAAAAATATTCTGTCAAACATGTTTTAAGTTAGAATTTTTACTTTGTTTTTTTTCACTTCAAAGAATATAATTTCTTTTTATAAAATTGTAATTTGTTATTATATAATATCAATCACATGTGATTAATTTATCAAATGCTGTTTATATTATTTTGTGGAGACAGGAGATTTCTGTGTAGAATGCAGCAACAAATATAATATTCAACACCCAGTCCCTTTCCGACACGTGTCCGTTCCGATGGTACAACACGCCGTCCCTCCCAGAATCCCTCTCTTCCCACACCCTTATAATATGAACTCTCTGTGTTATGTCCCAGTCCCTTGCCGACACGTGTCCGTTCCGATGGTACAACACGCCGTCCCTCCCTGAATCTCTTCCCTTCCCACACCCTTATATAATATGAACTCTCTGTTTTTTGTTTCTGAGCGCCATTTTCAGAGTTACTGTAGGAACTTATCATGGAAGCAACAAATAAACAGGAAGAAATTGTGGTGATTGATGATGACATTGAAGTTGGTGAAGGCAGTGATGATGGTAGTGGTGGTGGAAGAGCTCTCGCTGAGGAGAAAGCAATTTCGACCGCCTTGAAAATTAAAGAAGAACCTCTAATATTAATTGATGAAGATGAGAAAGCAATTTCGACTGAGTTGAAAATTAAAGAAGAACCTCTAATATTAATTGATGAAGATGATTGTGGAGGTGAAAGTGGTGGTTGCGGTGGAGCAGAGGAGGAGGAGGAGGTGGTGGCAATGGCGGTGCTTCTTCTCGGGATTCAGTGCGGAAACCGATTGAAGGATTATATGGAGTGGGTCCACCTCCCTTCTTGAGGAAGACATTCGAAATGGTGGACGACCCAAATACAGACAACATCATATCGTGGAGTGACAATCGCAAGAGCTTCATCGTTTGGGACTCTTTCAAGTTCTCTCAAGATCTTCTTCCCAAACGCTTCAAGCACAGCAATTTCTCAAGCTTCGTTCACCAACTCAACACCTATGTGAGTATCAATTCTGCAAATCTTTTTTTTTTTTTTTCTGTTACAGAATTCTGGTTTTAGTAGTTCTCTCTTTCAAATTTGATGTGGTTTTGCTTGTGCTTGTGCTTGTGTTTTCTTTGTGGGTTTTCATTGTGTGCTTGTATTGATTGATTGGCAGTATCTCTCTTCTTTGGATAAACCTGTGTGTTTAGCTTTACATTTCAAATTTTTTAGGTTCATTTTTACATGGCTTTTACTGGTATATCTTTATTAGATGGTTTTGCTTGGTGTAATGCCCAAGGTATTCTTCATTGCTTATTAAAATTTGAGTAAAAGTTTCATTTGAAAGTTCTCCATGGTCATTTAGAAAGTTTATTCAAATCTTTTGAAAAAAATCTCTTCTTGTCTTGCCTCAAAAGTTTTAAATTTAGGTTTGAGTAGATTTGGGTTTGGGTTTGATTAAATGAATTAAGTATGGGTTTGAGTCTACAGTTTGAGTAGTTTTTTTTTTTAAATATTTATTTAGGGTTTTGATTTGAGTCCATTAGTGGAGATGGTCTTTTTTTTTTTTTGGGGGGGGGGGGGATTTTTTGCTTTGAAATTGAGGATTATTGCATCTTTGATGAGTTTGTAATTGGGTTTAATTGTTGAAGGGTTTCAAAAAGATTCATTCAGACAGATGGGAATTTGCAAATGAAGGGTTTCAGGGAGGGAAAAGGCATTTGCTGAAGAACATCAAGAGGAGAAACAGAAATAAACCTTCTGAAAGCATACAGCAACAAGTAGCAGCAGCAGCAGCAGCAACATCACCTTGGATTGATTCTGCAAAATCCAGATTGGAGATGGAGCCAGAAAAACTGAAGAATGATCATAACACAACGAAGTTGGAATTCCTGAAGCTAAAGCAGAAACATGAAAAACTGAAGAGTGATCATAACACAATGGAAATGGAAATCCTGAAACTAAAGCAACAACATGAGAATACACACAGTGATCTGGCTGCACTTAAAGAGCTATTGCAAACTACCCAGAATAAGCAACAACAAATGGTCATTTCCATGGCCAAATCATTCAACTCAATCTTCAATCAGCAGAAAAGAGAACTGGGAAGTGGCGAAATTGCGAAGAAACGGAGATTGGTTCCATCACCAAGCTCCGAAAACTTGGTGGAATCTATGGATACTACTAGTATTAACCCAGTTGTTGATTGCAGTAACCTGAATCAGGAAGAATTGGCAACAATTCAATCAGATATTCAGACACCATTTGCTCCTTCTGTGGATGCCGATCAATCAGGGAATCCCAATCGAGATCAAAAGGCTAATGCAAGTTCTGGAACAAGTATTCTAGATTCGAATTCTGAGCATTTTCTACTGTGGGGGAAAATATTGGATGATGATTTGATTTGTGAGAATGAAGTAGGAGAGATGGCGCAGGATCAATCCAAGATTGTTCTTGAATTGGAGGATTTGATTGAAAAGCCACCTGACTGGGCTGGGTATGTGAAAGAGTTGGAGAAAGCAAGTGGGTTTTGAATCAAAATCATAATATTAATGGTATGATCTTCTTGTCCATTCAACTCTATTTTTGTTATATTGTCATACAAATATACAATATATACACACATAAGTTATATAAGTTCACATTTAAAGGGCTGGGTATGTGAAAGTGTAGGTGAAGCAAGTGGTTCTTAAAACAAAATCATAATATCAGTGGTATGATCTTCTTGTACATTCTTCCTTTGCATTGAACTCTATTTTTGTTATGTTGTTATACATATATACAATATATATACATACAACTATACAAGTTAATATATTCACATTTACGGGTCTTCTCTTTATATAAACAGGGCAAGGGAGGGTAGATGGATCAAATAGATAAGCATTCTGTTTTCATGAAGCAGTTCTTCATTCTCACTATCCTTTTTTTTTCCCCCTTTTATTCTACTTTTATCATTGGGAAATTCCTCCCTTACTGTGCAAATTATTGTTGACATACAAGTAATGACAGTTTGTTCTAACATTGGTACCTTTTTATGATACATATATATATATATATATATATCAGTTCATAGTTAGCCAGATTCATGGTGTCTGAAATTGTTATTTGGTTGAAATAGTTTTCTAGATGCCTTTTAATTGCAATCTGCATTGTCCACTTTATACACAATGGTAATACTTGGAGCCTTGGACTTAGTGGCTTAGCTTTCTCCACCTATCTGCCACTTCCCCTAAACATTTTGTATTCCTCAACTGTGGTGGCGGCGGCGGCAGCGGCAGTGGTAGCGGTAGCGGTCTCTACTCTATGCTGTGATCAGATGCTTGTAACTAGAGGAAGGTTGGTGGTAAAAATACTCGATAAAAAACTTCAAATAGATACAGAGTATTCACCTGTAAATGCCACCACCACTGTAATAGAGCCTTTGTTTTTAATCATAGTTACCCGAAAATGCTAATACAGTAGTGATTTTCGTTTTGATATGTCCGTTTCAAAAGAAAAAATACCTTTCAAAACACTAAATTTAACGATCTAATTTCTTCTTACGTCTTTATATAATCTTCATTTTAAAAGAAAAATAATAGAAAAAGACTAACACAAATCGAGGTATCAATGTAAATAGGTCTGTTTAGTTCAATGATTAATTAAATGCTCTATATATAATAAATTTTTATAAGTATATGGACTACTTATACACTTTAATGATATTAATATTAATTCACATTAGTTGTAATTATTTTATTTTATGTGACAATGATATTAAGATATGCGCCAAGCATCATTGTCACATAAAAGTTGTTACCACCTAGTTTAGAAATTATTAAATAGTCCGGAATTGACTAATCTAGAAATGTCAAGTGTATAACATATAAATTTTTTAATATTTAACAGTTTTTGATTAATCAGGATTAAGGGCAGATCTACTTAGGAGCTTGGTTGGCCTCCAACTTTTCTCAAATTTTAGAAAAAAAATTTATACATGTAAACTTGTAGCCCACTTCAAAATTTAGGTTCAACCTAATTGTTATTCACTATTTGTCTCATTTACACCTAAAATTATAAAATAAAAATAAGTTATTTACCTTAAATTTATTTTTATAAATAAAAAAAATTAGAAAAAATTGGTCAAAGTTGAAAAAATATAAAAAAATAAAATAAAATGAGTAATTTTGTTATTTATTTTAAAAAATTGATAAAAAAAATATTTATAATTTGTCAAATAAAATAAAAAATTCAGTATAATTATCAAAAAAAAATTCTAAAAAAATCAGTACAATTAATATCTATTCAATACAATTTGTTAGATAAAAATAAAATTACTCAATCATAATACTATTATTTTTTATCTAGTGGGTGAATAAGTGAAAGATGTGACTAAAGGGATTTTGGATTGGATTTTGTTGGCAAAAGAAACAAGTCCTCAGGTGTCATCATACTCTTGGATGGAGATAGGGAGCTGCACCAAGCACCAATATCTCATGAAAAGTCTCTGTCCCAATTGATTCCTATCAATGTTACCCCCAGAAAGATGGGAAAAAAAACAGAACTTGGAGAATTCTAACCTCACTAATTTTTTTTTTTATCAAAATAATTTATCAAATGATATGCAAAATTATATTAATTTTTTTTAAAATTTTACAAATAAAATTATTATAATTTCATAAATATTTGAAGAGATTAATGTAATTATTATAAATAAATTTTATCATCAATATAATTTATTTATTTTTTATATTTTTAAAATATAAAAAAATTTAAAAATGTTGCCAAATACTAAGACCTTGTTTGATTACGCTTTCAAAAACAAATTTTTAATTAACAAATACAGGATACGAGTTTAACAAACTATTTATTTTAATTTTTTGAAATTTAGATTATCATATTTAAATGTATTTTTCATAATTTTTAAAAAGTTAATTATAAATTTTTTTAAAAATTATATTTAAATCAATATACAAGCCCAGTTTAAATATAAAAATTTTGAGGTAATGTTATTATATTATTATTATTATTATATTATAATAATATCAGTGTGGTTAAATCTGTGCCGGTCCCACTGTTGACACTTGTCCACTTTTGGTCATTCCGTACAATAAAACTGGCAGTCCCTCCACTCTGGACACTCCCCCTTTCTCTCTCTCTGTATATATATGTATGTGTTTGAACTCTGTATTATCTCTGGCAGGAATCATGGAAGAAATCGCGGTGGTGGATGATGACACTGATGTTGGTGGTGGCAGTGATGTCTATGGTGGTGGTGGTGGAGGAGGTCAGGCAATAGCGGAAGTCCTGAAAATTAAAGAAGAACCAATAGGAATAATTGATGAAGATGATTGGGGAGCAGGAGGAGGTGAAGGTAGCGGTGGCTCGCTGGATTCAGTGCCGAAACCGATGGAAGGACTACACGAAGTGGGTCCACCTCCCTTCTTGAAGAAGACCTTCGAAATGGTGGAGGACCCAAGTACAGACACCATCATATCGTGGAGTTACAGTCGGAAGAGCTTCATCGTTCGGGACTGTCACAAGTTCTCTGAAGATCTTCTTCCCAAACACTTCAAGCACAACAATTTCTCAAGCTTCGTTCGCCAACTCAACACCTACGTGAATCTCAATTCTGGATATCTTTTTTTCTCTTTCCGAATTCTCTGTTCTTCCTACTTTCCCCTTTCCAATTTGAGGTCTATACTATTATTAGGGTTTTGCTTGTTTTTACTGTGGTCCTGCACTCTCACTCTCTCTCTCTCTCTCTCTCTCTCTCTCCCCCTTTGGATAAACCCTTTGGTTTTTAGCATTACATTCTGAATTTTTCAGTGGGTTTTACTGGTATATTGAATATTTTTTTTTGAATTTTTTTTTTTGTAGTTTTTCCTTTGAATTTGAGGATTATTGTATCTTTGTTGAACTGGTACTTGGCTATTTGATTATTTGATGGGTTTATAAATGGGAGTAGTTGTTGAAGGGTTTCAAAAAAAAATTGATTCAGACAGATGGGAATTTGCAAATGAAGGGTTTCAAGGAGGGGAAAAGGTATTTGCTGAAGAACAAGAGAAGAAATAAACCTTCTACAAGCATGCAGCAGCAAGTAGCAGCACCCTCCTTTGGATAAACCTTTTGTTTTTTAGCTTCACATTCCGAAATTTTTCAGGTTTATTTTTACATGGGTTTAACTGGTATGTGTTATTGGATGATTTTGCTTGGTTTAATGCCTAATTGAATTTTTTTGTAGTTTATGTTTTCCTGTTGAATTTTAGGATTATTTAATCTTTGTTGGATTAATACTTGGCTATTTGCTTATGTGATGGGTTTGTAATTGGGTGTGATTGTTGAAGGGTTTCAAAAAGATTGTTTCGGACAGATGGGAATTTGCAAATGAAGGGTTTCAAGGAGGGAAAAAGTATTTGCTGAAGAACATCAAAAGGAGAAGTAAACATTCTCAAAGCGTGCAGCAGCAAGTAGCAGCAACATCACCTCGGGTTGATTCCGGGGAATTTGGATTGGAGTTGGAGCTAGAAAAGCTGAAGAATGATCAGAACACATTGAAAGTGGAAATCCTGAAGCTCAAACAGCAAAATGAGAATGCAGAGAGTCATCTGGCTGCACTCAGAGAGCGCTTGCAAGCTACTGAGCATAAGCAACAACAAATGTTCATTTTCATGGCCAAAGCATTTAACTCAGCCTTCATTCAGCAGTTTATTCAGCAGCTGTGGCAGAAAAGAGAACTGGGCAGTGGCAAAATTGTGAAGAAACGGAGATTGGTTGTGCCACCAAGCACCGAAAACTATGTGGATGCTATGGTCACTACTAACCCAATTGTCAATTGCAGTAGCCAGAATCAGGAAGAAATGGCAATTATTCAATCAGATATTCAGACACTGTTCAGCCCTTCGGTATATGCTGATCAATCAGGGAATCCTAATCAAGACCAAGAGGCTAATGCAAGTTCCGGAACAAGTACTCCAGATTTGAATAAAGAGAATTGTCTACTTTGGGAGGGACTATTGGAGGATGTTTTGATTTGTGAGAACGAAGCAGGAGATGTGGCGCAGGATCAATCCAACATTGTTCTTGAATTGGAGGATTTGATTGCAAAGCCACTCGACTGGGCTGAGTATGTGAAATAGTTGGTGGAGCAAGTGAGTCTTGAATCATAGTGGTATGATCTTCTTGTCAATTCTTCCTTTTCATTGAACTCCATTTCTGTTATTTTTTCATACAATATATACATACACACACAAGTTAATATAAGTTTGCATTTACAGGTCGTCTATATAGCAGGGCAGAGGAGGGTAGAAGGTGTAGATGGATCAAGTACGCAAGCACTGTTCTGAAGAAGTAGTTCCTCAATGAAGGAGTTATAATTTTGGTTGTTGCCTATGTTTATTCTCACTATCCTTCTTTTCTTATCTTTTCTTTTCTTTTTTCTTTCCCCCTTTTTCTTCTACTTCTATCATTGTGAAATTCCTCTCTTGCCATGTACAATGGTACCTTTTATGGTGTCTATGTGTGTATAACAGTTCATAGTTAGCTATATTCATGGTGTCTGGAATTGTCATTTGCTTGAAATTCTTTCAGGTTTCAGATTTTGTAGTTCTTTACTTTAGATGCCTTGTTATTGCAATCTGCAGTGCCCACTTTATGCATAATGGTAATGCTTGGAGCCTTGAGACTTGTAGCTTAGCTTTCTCTACCTATCTACCACTCCCGTGGTGGTGTTATTTTTTATTTATATTGTTTGGATAGGTAAGTATTCCTTGAAATGGGAGTTGAACCAGACCGTTAAGAATCCGCTACACTCTGGCCCTGTTAGGATAGGTTTGGGAGAAATTATGTCAATCCCGTTAGGATTATGATTCTTATGAATGAAAGCACCCAGTTCTAATTATATAAAATAAAATAATAAAAGAATTTTATGTGACATAATCAACGTTTATAATAATATTTTTTAATCAAAACTTAGACAAACTTAATAGAGTTATACATTTGAAAAAGAGAATAATATCATTTTAATTCTTTGTTGACATACATATTTCTTATTTTAACACGTATAATATTTTATTTAAAATGTGTTAAATATTTTATATAGTTGGTGAAAATGAAAGATGTGACAAAAGGGGTTTTGGATTATACTTAGTTGCCTAAAGAAGAAGCAAGGCCTAAAGAGTCATGATAGTCATGGATTGAAATGGGGAGATGCACAGTCCCTGTCCAATGATATCATATCAATGTTAACCCAGGTAAAAACATATAACCAAAACATCATTAGAATACAACTCAAGATAGAAATCTAATCCAGTCCTCTATGTCCTGTAGTTAATCAAAATTATGGTACAGAGCTTAAATGGAAAAGACAAATCAAGAAGAAAAACAGAATGTATGATACCGATGTTAACCCAGAGAAAAATATATACATATATCAAAACATCATTACAATACAATATAAGATTGAAATCTAATCCAATCCTCTATGTCCAGTAGTTTTAATGAGAATCAAAATTATGGTACAGAGCTTGAATGGAAAAGACAAATCAAGAAAAAAAACAGAATATATGATACCAATGTTGACCCAGAGAAAAACATATAACCAAAACATCATTACAGTACAACATAAGCTAGAAATCTAATCCAATCCTCTTCGTCGTGTAGTTAATGAGAATCAAAATTATGGTACAGAGCTAAAGCAAAATTATGATACAACAAGAAGAAGCTTTTCTGTATATCTGATTTTTTTTTTTCAAGTTACCTATTTTTTGAAGGTGAGCTTACCATTAGGCCTCACCACCCCAATGGATGCTGAAGAAGATGAAGATGATATGTTAGACTTATTGAATTCCTCTTTATCTTCATTGAAAGCATTACTTAAAACTTCTTGGAGTTCCATATATCTTTGCTTCTTCAATTGCCGCTCTTTTGGAGTGTCTTTACCTAGGTAAGCTAGCTCTGATAATTCATCAGCATCCATGATCTTATTGAGTACTTCTGAACAACGAGGGAAGTAGCGTTTCCCGAGTTCCACTGCTCATGCAAAAGCAGTGTTAAAATAATATTCAAAATTGTTAATTTATACTAATACGTATTCTAATTTCCTAATAATACAAAGCAGATATTTATCATGTAAATTTAGAGATTCGATCCTTAAAACGAAGTAACCATTCTATTAAATAACAATGATCAGAGTGGTTGTGGTGGTGGCAGCTATAAAAACTACACCAGAATTGACTTTGTCACAGGATTTTATTTACATCAAATCAAGCCATTTTGATCAACAATGACATTAAGATAAAGACGTCAGTTTGTCAGCAGGCGCTGCTCTGAAACAGTATACTGCTTGAAAGTTCAAATCTTATTTTTGAAATAAAAAACTTGTTATCTTGGGGTCATGCATACCATGAAAAATACAAGTATATACATTTTCACACTTCAATCCTCATGGGAGTTGCTCATATTTGAGGAGTTATTTGTCACAATTCTCTGAGATTAATAACAGAATACTTATCTATTAATATTACGATTTAACATTTCAAGATCTGTAAAAAACAGTTTTTAAACAAAAACTGCATAGAATTTTGGCACTTTAGGCCAGCAAACTTGTCCAGCTGAGTGATTATTTGGCCATGCCTGTTGAAATCAGGTTTTTATTCAAAGGCACTAAAATTTCAGTCTCCACTTCAGACGCATGCAACCAGTTATAATGCAGTGTTAATGCACTTTGATGCTGAAAGTAAAACAATTCAATCATGCCTGTTGAACAAAATTGTAAAGCATTAGTACCAGTTTTGGAGAGTGCTCTTAGCCTATTTAGATGCTCCTCTTTAATCTTGAATGGTGCCTCATTCAAGTCCACAGTTGTCCTTGGTGCATCATCCAAATTCTTAGAGTTGATGCTCTCTAATGAGAACTCAGAAGTGCCATCCACTTGAGCAATATCCATTGCAACTTTTGCTTCCATGGGGAACAGAAGTTTCGCCAATCCAACTGATAAGGATCAATCACCATCATAAAAAGCGTCAATAGATATTGTTTTATTTATATATTTTTTTTACCAGCAAGAGTTTTTTTATAAAATCTACAAGGACACAAAACTAGGACTGGCCAATAAACTTTCCCAGAGGGCATTCCCCCTTGACACAAACACAAGATAGCAACTAACTATACACAATTAAACAAACAATAGGTCTACCTTAAACAAGAAGCAAAAACTAAAACATAATTAATTCTGTACTGCTACCACCAGATCTTAGCTTGATTGGTATCTCCTGCCATCCCCAAGGGAGAGGTAAAAAATAATGCACTGTGATGCTCAAGAAATTAAAACTACTATGTGATTCTACTTCAATGAAACATTTTATCCCCTTGATTACACGCTAATGAGAAATCCTTTATCCATTGCTAGCGTGGTCAACTATTCCCAAATTTTTCAAGATAATGAGAACAAAATTTTACTAGCATGCATGGTCAACTATTCTCAAATTTCCTCATGTTATTCTTTACCATATGAATCCTTTGACTCCACTGAGAAAAGAGAAGTGCAAGGAGAATCATATATCTCTACTCAGAGGGCAGATTAGTCTCAAGAACGGTATGAAGGATGACAAAGTAGTATTAATGTTTCAAAATAACGAAAACTGAACATAGAAAGAACAGCTGTTTTTTTTCTTCAGTAGAAAAAATTATTAAGTAATGGAGGCAAGTTTCTCATTTTGAACCCAGAGACCTGATTGTTAGTTATAGAAATGAGAAATGGAATCTCAGCATGCATAAATGCTTTGATTTGTTGCAATTGGCTGGAGGAAGGATTTTTATTTTTATTTTTAATTTTTTAAAAAAAAACTGTTTATTGAAAACAGGGCAGATGAGCACATGTCAACTTGTTCATTACATGATGCAGACCAAGGTTTCTAAGCTTAAGACTCTAGCAGGAAAAATTGTATTCTCAGGGAAATTTGTCTTTATAAAGCTGCAGGTAATAAGACACCACAGTATGTGGACGAACTGCAAAGGTACAGCAGATGCCATGACATCTTATTAACATGATCATATAATCACTTGGATGTAAGCAAAACATAAAGAGAGACCACAATGGTGTAAAAATATAGAAGGAATCTACCAAATCACAGGGGCACTTTAAAGTGGAAGGAAATCAGTCACATTGTAATTTTCACTTGATAGGTATGGATCACAATAAAAGTAAACTTGAAGAAATTAAGTATTAACACAGAATGTGAAAACTTGAGGATCCTTACCCAACCTTAATCAGTTAAAGTTGATAAATAATCAGGAGGGTATGAAAGTGTTTTTATTAGAAGGTCAACCAAATGGGGACTGTTCGAGTACTGCAACATATTATCCTCACTAAGCAGAGAAAAGGCAAATTTAGTACATTTTGTTTCTCTTCAAATGAATTTCCATTTTTTTTCTGCTTAAGGAAACCCGCTGTTTTTATTTTTTCCCAGGATGAGCTCTTTAACTGGAAAACAAGAAATATAATCCACTCTCTATGGCCTGTGTGAATCAGCAGTGGATAATTACATTCATGCTAAAACAAAATACAGGAAATGATAGATATTTTTCCACTTTACTTCTTTGATATGGTTATGCTAGGGGCACTATATTGATTATTTCAGTATACTTTATTTGCAACACTGAAATTGATCATTTGGAGTTGCGATGGTGGTAATATGCATAACAGATATACCACATATCAATTATAAGTGAATGAAGGAAAGTGAAAAGCACAAATGTTACGGAAAAAATTAGAATAATTGAAAATGTAATTAATTAGACATATCAAAGTAATTGGTAATTGAACTTAAACAAGCCGTAATCTGCAAAATGATGGAATATGTATAGCTATAGAAAAGTAGAGAAATTTGGACTTGGTTGGGTAACACACCTCTGTTTTCAAGGTACAACAACTTCATGCGTAGATCATCCCCTGCCATGGCAAGAGAAACAGCAGCTTCCCCTAGCAGTGGAGCTCTTCTTTCTGCTTGCTCCAATATCTCTATGCACAACCGATCCTTGGGAGATGCTTTTCCTTCCTCAGTAGACTTGTAGTAATCCACAGACCGGGTGAGTCTCTTTGAGATCTGAAGTGCTTTTCTGCCATCTGATGTGAGATCAGATGGTCGAGCCCCCTTTGTTAGAAGAGATACTATAATTTTGGGCTCTTTCCGCATTGCAGCAACATGCAGCACAGTATAGCCCCTTGGGTTTCTGTGGTTAACATCAGCAAGTGCAAGATCAAGAAGCTCTGTTGTAGTTTTTGCATCACAATATGCGACAGCATAATGGAGTGCATATGCATCATCTAAACTAGAATGTCCCTCTTTCAGAAGCATTCTAACTAATTCAACATCATCAGATTCTAGAGCCCTGTGTATTCTTTTCACGTGCTTGTCAGGAAAACTGTTGCTTTCAGGCTCATGCAAGCCAAGTTCCAAGCGGGAATCCACAATTTGTTTTACAATATGCTGGGGTAATACTTTATCAATAGTTATGACATCAACATCAGATTTGATAATATTCTCAATGCACCTTGCAAGCAACCTTTCACACGCTTTACCGCACATATTTGCAACAGATAAAACCACTAAAACATCATCTGCTGCCACCTTGTCAAGAATGTCTAGGAGATGCCTCTGTAATAAAGATTAAATTCAGAAAAGAAACCTTTGGTGATATGGAAACTGTAACAGAAGCTAATCTGTCTTGAAGCCATATCCGGACACAAGTTAAATATGTGCACCCTAGACTTTCTGTGTGCATGTCCCATTTCCCACAGTAATAATGCTTCCCTCATCTATGTAAAAAATCTCTCTTTTCCATTACAATCAACACATGGGTCAACTCAGAACACACTGCCATATCACTACACATGTTTAAAATGCATCTATGCTATGCAAAGAAAAAGGGAAAAAAGAAGAAGAAGCACGAGTGAGAAATATTCAGTCTCATATTCTTGTCACATATAAGTCATTGCATGTGGGACTTGGCCACTTTTGCTGAGACAGTTAGACTATCAAGTAGTCCTAGCTATGTGCACTTTCACTGGGATTCCCTCATTTCAAACTGCCAACAAAAAAAGGTTTTTTTTTATAATTCATGCATATTCACAAGCACACTTATGCAACATCTTCAAAAATCTCAAGCCTGTACCGTAGCATAACAAAATTATCAAATAAGAAAGTTTAGGGGGATGAATAAAACATTAGATACTATTTCTCAACATCAAAGTGCTGGATTTCATTTATCTATTTAATTTTTTACTGTATGCCCTAACGTGATCAACCTCAATTCAGCATTAATTAAGCTCCGAAGTCCGAAGTGTAAACAATCCTCCAAGCATTTTTTTCCTCTCTTATTAATGTTTTGCTAGAAGAAGACACTGTTGAAAATTGAAAGCAGCTCAAATTTCCTTATAGACGAGTGACTTATTTAATTTATATTTGGTATTCCTACAAGACATGGTAGCTATATGACATCAATATTAACTCTAGCTTATTTCCTTTCACAGGACTTCTCCCAACTCAAATTGAAAACAAAGGACTATATTTGAGAAGAAAACTTTATCATCTTATTGTATTTATGATAATTACAGGCTACAGCATATATGCATCTCTCTCATCTTAAAGATTAATAAATCTCCCTAGCCACATACAAAAAATTCCAAAAGCCACATTCAATCAATTGAAAGAGAAGGTTCATTAAATTAGAGTAATGCTAAACATAATAGATTTTCTTACCGCATTTTCTTACTCTAGGCACAAGGTGATGGGACCCACATGTGTTATTATAGTGGGTCCCACAACCTTGTGTCTAGGAGTGAGAAAATGGGGTGAGAAAATCTGGTGTATTTAGCATTTTCCTTAAGTTATAATGCATGTTTTGACTCATGGATACTAATTTGAGATTAGGAAATTCTCCAGTATTGGGATATTATTAGGAGTTAGTAAGGTGTATATCTAAAACGCTCATTAAAAGAGGGGGGGGGGGGGGAGGGGGGATAAAATATATAACTAAAACACATCCGAGGAAGAATTATGAACAAATTTAAGGGTGAAAAGATGACGGGGTAGTTAAGAAGAAGGATTCTTTGTCAGTCAAGAATTATCCAGAGTAGGTTATCTATTTATCAACTAACTCAGTAATGATTCCAATAATTCAAGTTGGTTGATAAAAAATTGTAACTTACTATACAGTAACTTACGAGTTAAGAACAAGGGTCCATTGTCAGTCTAGAATTCTCCAGAGTAAGTTGTTCATTTGTCAAGTAATTCAGAAATTTTTTACAATAATTAAGCAAGTAAAACATGATTTATATTTCTCGAGTAATGCAATATTCAACATATTTTTGTCCCAATCACAAGCATCCCTTCGGATGATGTCACAAAGTGAAAAGATACAACAACATATAGCATTTTGATTTCTCTAAAAGGCATCTCTAGTAGTGAACCAAACCCCAACTCAAACAATTTGAGTCAAAAATTCAAAAAACATCATTTGTAGACTCAAACCCATGCCAAATTAATTTTTACTCAAACTCGAACCTCAAATCATTGTTCAAAGCAAATTTAAAACTTTTGGGACATGAGAGGAAATTTTTAGGACAAGGTGAGAATTAAAAAAAAAAAGATTGTATAAAAACTAAGTGCCCCCTGGAGAGCATTGAACTCAAATGAAGGTTTTATTCACAGCGGGAGATGGCCTAACATCAACATGTTTCAAAAAGGGGAAAAGATCATTAATTGCCTAAATTCAATGCCATAGTTCATTCTAATGAATCATTTTATTCACTGGGAAGTAATTACATAAACATAAGAAGCATTAATTAATACTACACAAACAACATTAGATGAAGAACACAGTGTTTATTCCAAACTTAATTAAAGAAGTTAATGAAACAAAGTCTTACCTGAAAAAGAGCAACCAATTCACATATCTGAAAGATGAAAGCTGCATATAGCACCTCTACCATAAAATCCACCGCCGGCCGGCACGCAACGTGTTCGCACTCCTCATCGACACAAACACAAACATCTTTGGGCAATGACTTTACCTTCCCACTGTACAAATAGGCCAATACAGTAATCAACGAATCGAAGCTAACATCAAAATCTTTCGTCAATTCCTTCAATTCCAATTTAATGCCTCTTTCTTTTCCGCAAAACACGTTTTTGAAAAAAGGACTTCTGGCCGACAAAATGCAACGGTGGACCGGGATTTCACGGCCGGCGCCGACGACTATTTTTGCATCGGCAAAGAAGTCGCTGTCCGGCGGCGATTCGAAGATTGATTCGAGGTTTTCAGAGAGGCGCTTCAAATCTGCTATATTTGGCGCTGAAAGTTCAGGTGAGATAGATTCAGTGTTGGAGACATAGCAGATGCTACTGCTCCCACTGATATCGTTCGAATCTGAGAAATCTGTCCTTGTATCCATCGCAGAGACTATATAGAAAGTGTGATTATATATATATATATATAGAGAGAGAGAGAGAGAGAGAGAGAAAGAGACTATGGGAAGTGTAACGCCATGACTATAGGAAGAGAGAAGCTAAGTAAGAAAAAAGACCGTGGATTTGAAGAAAATTACACAGTGCTTAAGAAAATGCCATGGAATTGCAGAGAACAAAGCCAAAGATGTATTGGAGGAGGAGATGGGTATCGAATTTAGGCGAAAATGTAGTCAAAAGAGAGAGAGAGAGAGAGAGAGAGGAGGGCGCTGATCAGCTGGAGACATGGGTGTCGAATGAAGCAGAGAACTATTGCTAGTGATAAGATACTTTCCGTCGTAATTATGATACAATTATTCCTAATCTTCGTCCGTACATCATGATCTACACTTTTTTCATCAGAACCCCGTAATTGATGTAGAGGGTCCTACTCGTAGCTATGTAACAGAAACATACACCACTTATATCCTTAGCTATGTGACAAAAACATTTAATATACACACATATACACACACGAATACCCTAACTACGTGAGAAAAACATGTAATACACACATACATACATACATATATATATATATACACACACACACACATAAATAAATATAGGAAATATCTATTCCCACTCCTTATGCTTACCTTGAACAAGTTAAGGGGTTTCAATTAATAACTTATTTTAAGCTAACATTAACAAATCTTCTTATCTCTAATGGATAAGTTAATTTCATCTCTTATTCGGGTCTCATATTTTTTTTATTTTCTTAATTATTGTTCTTCTTTGTTTTTCTTCTATTTCTTTCTCTACTATTTCAAGTAAAATATTTTTTAAAAAAATATTTTTTCTTGTCATTAAGACAGATCATAATTAACTTGAAACTTAACATATGACAAATGGGTTAATTTGGTTAGGTTTTTAAAAATAAATTTTTAATTTTAAAACGCATGATATGCGTTTGGCAAGTTATTTATTTTTATTTTATTTTAATTTTTTAAAATTTAGATTATTATATCTAAATGTATTTTTACAATTTTTAAAAAATTAATTACAAAATTTTTAGAAATATTTTTTAAAAAATTATATTTAAATCACTATCCAAGTGCAACTAAAACTATATGTTTCAATGGCATGTTAAAACATATTTCATATTTTAATTTTCTCAAATTTTCTTTCAAGTAAAAAGAATAGTAACTATTATTCACATTAATGGTCTGGATTCTCTCAATCCAACGGCTAAAAATATCCCATAGTCATAAATTATTTTGATAGTTAGGAAGAAGAATAATTGTTTAGCCAAAAAATAAAATTTCAACATTAGAACATAAATCTCAAACTATTATATTTTGATACAGTAACACTAATGAAATATAACTTTAATATTACTTAAATGACTTTTAGCATTGAATATTTTCTTTTATTAACATGTCAATTTGAGTAATTCTTTTTTTCATGCATAGTATAATGTACACAATAATCACATTAAATAGCATTCAGAGGTGTAACCGAGCAGTACAGACATTGAGAATAAAATTCAAACTTCTCGAGTTCGAGTCTCTTCTGCGTCGATCTGTGGCTCTTGAGTTCGAGTAGGTAGACGTTGATAATAAAATTTAAACGTCTTGAGTTTGAGTATTTTCTGTACCGATCATTAACAATAAAAGGTAGACCCGATTGTCATAGATTGCACCGATTATTGACAGTTAGAACTTAAAAAGTAAACCTAAACTTCATGAGGTTGAGACTCTTCTGTGCCGATCATTGATAATTAAAGCTTCAAATATGAACTTGACTGTCACGACAAAAAAAAACTTAATCTAATGCAGTAAGAACCGGCCAAAAATACTCTCTCACCGATTCATAAAAATAATAATAATAATCACATTAAACTGAGTAAAGTGACAAGGATGTAACAATGCATCGAATAAATTCCCATTATAAAAGACAAATTATTCTACTTTTCGTAAGGTATTACAAAACTACATGGAATTTTCTTTAAATTTTTTAAGAAATAAAGTATTAATTATGGATGCTTCGATTTGGGGGCTATGATTATAAAATAGTCTTTGCTCCACTGTATCGTTGAATTTCTCGATTGAGGTGAATCAGCATCGTTGGACAAGTTGGACTCTTTGCACGGCCATTCGTCGAAACCTTTTATATAATTCTTTTAGTTTATTGGACCGTCATTAGTTGTTTATTTGTCATAGCTTTATCTCAAAAACTAAGTCGTTGGTTACCTCTGCCTACCACACTCATTAAACATCTCTTTTGTTTGTTTTACTTAAATTATTAAAATTTTATCAACTTTATTATATCAATTTTGTCTCATTATTTTATTTAAAAACAATTATATTCATCTTTTTTGGATTATTTGACCTTTATTAAAATCTCTTTTTTTATCTTTTTTAAAATTATATTAATATTACGTATGTTATATTAATAATATACAATTTTTTTTTGTATAAAATTTTTTATTAGCAATATTAGGGTTTCAATCAAATTTTTTTATATGATTAAAATATCATTATATGTTACGCTAATCTCTCTTATCTTTTCAGAGATCAAAAGAAATGTCTCTATAATTTTCAGATATCTAAAGGGATGTCAGTGTTTCTTAGTGGTAAAATAATAAATTCATGATTTTTGTTAATATCCATCTTCCGACAATTCTAACAAAAGAGATCAGTGTAATATCAGAAATCACAAAAGTGATTCCAGTAATTGTCAGATATCATACGGGAGGTCAATAAATATTCCTTTATTTTTACTTAAGGTCATCGTATCAGTTAGATCACATGTTGTTATATTTTTCATATTATCTCTACTAAAACTAATTTTAGTCTCTCAGTCTCCTAATATAATTCTCGATGTGAAATACGTATTTTTTTTTAATTAATACAATTATTGATCTTTGTTATACATGATCATATTATCATTAAAAGAACGTCTGTTGTCTATTTTTCAAAGCACCCAATAAGTATTGCTTATGGGAAATACCCTTTTTTTTTTTATTTCTTTTTGTTTGTTGTATATTTAAAATTTGTTATAAAAAAATTATTTCTAGTTAATGAAACTTTCAACACGATAAGCTGTGAAGAATTAAATGTATCTAATTTTATTTTATAAGTTGATAAATTATTTTTGCAATTCAAACTTTCAATCATTAGATTAGAATGAAACAATCTTAAGAATAACTTCTATCTTAAATAATGGTCTTTTTGGAAGTTGCGTTATGGGAAAATCTTACTTGGAATCTATTTTCCAATTTTTGATGGATAATTTGGTAATTTTGAAAACAATTTTTTTTTCAATAATTAAGTGGTTGTAGTATATTATTATTTTAAAAGAAAATTGGCCCATAATTTTTATGAATGATTCAACAAATTTGGTCAAATATGAAAATTATTAGTGAGTAAATAGTGACTCTGAAAATGACTATTGGTTTGAAGTCAATTGAAGACATGACAATTTTTTTTTATAAAATTAAGCTAAAAAAAGTCAATTATAATGATGCAATTACTAATAACCATACTGTTGATGCATATATATATATATATATGTGTGTGTGTGTGTGTGTGTGTGTGGGTGTATGGGTGTGTGGGTGTGTGGGTATTGAAAAGAATCAAAAGAAAGAAGTTTAACACAATGGCAAAGGGTTCCTTTCTATATTAGGGCTGGTTTTGGACAACTTGTATTTGTATTTTTAGCAATTATCCTGAAAAAAAAATGTGCTTAATTATTTGATTAGAATTTTAAAATTATTTTGTATTAATTCCAAAACACACACAAAAAGCATTACAGTCCAAATACATCTTTTTGCTTTAAGAAAAAAAAAAACTCAATTAAATTTTTGAAAACAAAATCAATACAAGAATAATTTCAAAAACTTGGTCAAACAAAGACAATAATTTTAATATAAAAATGATGGTACAAAAAACTCCCTCAAAAGAGAACTTAATATACAAGAAACACAAGCAATTTGGGATATACCCTTTTGGCAAAGCAGTGTAAAAGTAATGTTTGAATTAAATAAATAAAATATTTTTAAATTATGCAGTTAATTGTTTGTGTGAATTGTTAAAAAATATTTAACAATTAGAAAATAGGAACACTTACCAACTTAATTCAAACCACACTTAATAAAAATCTTGCAGCCAATAAATGCAATTTAGAATCCCATCCCAAATAACATCAAAATCAATTAAAGAGGGGCTAAAAATGCATTAAGTGCTTTTGAAAAATTGATCCAAACATAGCCACATTTCAAAAGTTGATAAAAAGAAATAACATCAAAATCAATTAAGAAGGGACTAAAAATGCATTAAGTGCTTTTGAAAAGTTGATCCAAACATAGCCCCGTTTCAAAAGTTGATAAAAAGAAAAAAGTGATTGGGCTTAGCTAATGCATAGTAGCTCAAGTGAAAAAGCCCCTATGAATAGACTCCACAAAGCACCAAACTCAGCCTTAAATATGGCAAGTATGGAAAAAAAAAGTTCAGTGCTAAAATAATATAAAGTTTTTCTATGATCACACAAATTAGTTTCTGACATATGGTACAAATGATGTAACGATGATTTTTTGATTTAAAATATAAGCCATATGTTAGAAATTGATTTGCATGACTATAGAAAAATTCCTGGATTTTTTTTTCCTGCAAGTATGATAGAAGGCAAGGCAACAGTTGTCCCCAAGACATTCAAGAAGCTAGTTGGAGATTCTAAGATCACCATATATGCAAATTCACAGCATTTGGGTTACTTATCAAACAGGCTTGTTGAATAGAACCTATGCACAGCTGATATAAATGCTGCATTCAGATGATAAATTATTTTCCATCCTCTTATCAGACCAACAAAATAAAAATTTCTGTAACATTTTCAATCTGATAAAAAATTTACACAAATTGTCAAAAGGAAATTGATTCTCTCAACTGATATACACTCTTATCAACCAAACAAGGATGGCAATGGAAAAATAAGGCAGACAATAAATTCACATCTTTCAACAAACACCAATCAGTAGTGAAAATTTTCATCCATGTAGTTGCATTCTCAAAGAAAAAACAAGTAAAAACAATCCAAGTTCCACAACACTAATCTCTCTTATCACTTCGAGGAGAGCATACCTTTTCCAACCCTCTTCCAATGCATCCCCAGGATCCAACTCCCTTCTTTGGTGGGGAAACAACATTGTCGGATTCTTTCTTTGGATGAATCGTTTGAACAAGTGCCTCGATTTCTTCCTTTGCTCGTTCAAACACATTTGGACCTTTAACTTCATTAATTGGGGTATTCTCATCAATGTCATCACTTGTTCCATGAGTTTCTTTATGATGATGATGATGCTGCTGCAGTGATTTCTCCTTGTGCATAATTGCTTCAATTTCTTCCTTGGCTCTTTTTAATAGATTTGGTGCCTTCACTTCCTTTTCTGCTAACATTAAACCAGAAAAAGAAATGATTTTGATCCATTCAAGCAAAGAACTAGAAGTGCACATGACATGACTGCAGGAGATTAATAAAAAAGGGGGCCTAAATTTACAATTACTACGACAAATAAATTTAAAAAACAGCTGAAGCATTGAACTACTGCAAGCTCCAGGACATGTACTGAGTTTTGCCATTTTCCCCATTTCTACTATTTTAAAATTCAAAAGGATTTTTTGAAATTGAGATGAAATTCAAGGATGTCACCAACAAAGTTTGGAAAACATTCCCTGGACTTGCTAATAAGACCAAGCAACACAGGAACACAGAATACCTAAAACTAGTTGTTCTTGGTATATGAGAATGGCTGATTAAGACAGGAAAGGGCGGGCCTTGGTGCGAACGGTAAGGTTGTTCTATTGTGACCTACAAGTCATGGGTTTGAATCGCGTAAACAAGTTGTTCTTGATATAGGGGATGGCTGATTAAGACTAACGCAACACGAAAACGTGAAAAGGAATCAAACATTTCAAATTTCTTAAATTCCAAGTAACATGAGGATTACTCACCTAATAAAAGAAGAATTCTCTAAATTAGAAAAATGATATATTATTGATAAAGCCATTTAATAAGAGTCTATTACACTATATTTATATTTATAAAGCTTAAAAACTACTAATTCGAAGAAGAAACTATTAAATTCTATACTAGTACAACTATGAATAGGAAACTAACAGAATACCTAAAACCCAAAAAACAAGTCAAAATTTTTCCCCGTAGACCTCGTGGTTTCCAATTTTTTTTGTGTCACCTTGGTTTGTATGGATCATTAAGGATCCGGAAAGTCTTGTTCTACATCAAAGACAGTAAAGGACGGGCCTTAGTGCAATGATTCACTCACGGCAATAAGACTGCATATATCTAACCCTCACCAGATTCTATGGCTTGTGCACTAGGTTAGCCCTCTTGTTGTTAAGTCATTAAGAACAGAACCATTTCCAGGACAGTAAAACATGCAATCACAGAACATGATTACCAGTATATTCTAAGAGCAATTGCTCAAAGACCAAGGTAGTGAGAAATCATACCTGGATGAGAATCTGATTTCTCTTCTCTCTCTGTCACACTAAGATCCCTGTGATAAATGTCAGCACAAAACAATAAGAAACCAATCAAAATGCCTAAAAAATCCCATCGAAAACATGTGTTTCCCTAACCATGTTCCATCATTTAAGTTTGAAGCATGAATTTTGGATTCTTTCTTTGGATGAATTGTTTGAACAAGAGCTTCAATCTCTTCCTTGGCTCTCTGGAACACATTTGGAGCTTTAACATCATCAATTGGGGTGTTCTCATCAATGTCATCACGCAATCCATGAGTTTCCTTGTGATGGTGGTGTGATTTCTCAGTATGCAATATTGCTTCAATCTCTTCTTTTGCTCTTTCAAATACATTTGGTGCTTTTACATCTTTCTCTGCCACCCATACATACACATAAAGTATATATATACTACATTAATCCGTAGATACACACATGCATATACACATAAAAACATAAACAAATACATGCCCTACATGTATTTTAGAGAGAGAGAGAGAGGAGAGAGAAGTGATTAAAGAAAACAAAGGGTTACTTCTTGATAGAAGTAGGAATCTGGGAAATCTAGATATTGGCAGATCAATCTCAGATTTGTCTTGGAAATGAAAGAAAGCGAAATGGGTACGAGAAAAAAATTGAAACAGATGATTAGAGAGATGACAAAAATCGTACCTGAAAGAGAGTTGATGGGTCTGATTTTGATTCAGCCATTGGAGTTTCTTTGTGTTGCTTAATTTGTTTTGATGGAATGTTGGGTTTGGGATTTGATCGATCGTTCAGCGTACGCAAAGACTCGCAAGAGAATATATGGAATCAAACGTTTGACATGTGGCAGGTTTGAAAAGCCAACGTTTGGGCCCCAGTTGGAAAGACTCCGTATGTTTCAGCTGGTCATCTTTCACGCCTGATTTTATTGTGCGGGTCGGGTTATTGGGCAAGTGCATAGATCAAATCAATCCTAATTTGTCAATTAGACAAAAAAAAAAATGTTTTCTTGTCTCCCTAAAAATAAAATAACCCACTCACACATTCTTGTGATTTTCTTTTTTCATGAATCAATTTCATACAAATATATATATATATATAATTTTTACAGATTTTTATGAGATATTTTTAGATGAATCGAGTTTATTAACAAAATAAATAAACAAATTATTTTATTTTATGCAAATATAAATGTTTTTTTTGTCTACCTAAAGGTACACAACATGTACACGTGACATGATTTTAAATCTGTAAATGAATTGAATTGAGTCGATTCAATTCGAGTCGAATAGTCAATTTCATAGCACCAAATACAACTTACATAAATATTGCGCAAGAAGGAATCCAATTTTCAGCATGTGTTACTTGGCAATCCTTATTAACTTCATGTTTATGAGTGATCCATCTCATCATAGAATTCAATGGAGCATGTCAAGAAATAGTAGATATTGCACTGCCACAAACAAGTTGGCATTGTGTTATAGAAACTTGACTATACAAAAGCATTTCACCGACATTATTTGCTCTAATTAATAAAACAAACAAGCTTTAAAATGCAATCATGCTTAACTTAGTTATTTCTTAATGTGATTTCGAACAGTTCTTTAATCGAGTTCAGTTAGAATAACTTGATTTTTTATATAATATTATTTATTGACTCGTTGATAACGAGTTTAAAAATATGTTCAAACTTAACTTATTTATTTTACAAGTCAATCTCGAACAAGTTTCGAAATGAACCAATCAAAAATCGAGTCCAAATAGCTTGATCCAAGTTATAATCCTATATAGTTTAATTGGTTTCATTCATGCACCCCATTCACCTAAGAATTCCTCGAGCTTCCACCTATTGAAATTGACCTCTTTCTTTTTTCTTTTGTTGATGTGGCATGTGGTTAGGATGGGCTATTGTAATGGGCCTCCGGAATTTTGATTGTACGTGAGCAACGTCTTATTGGGCCTCACTTGTTCTATGGGCTTTCAACTGTTAATGAATAAGCAACTGTATAAAGGTCATGCACCATGAACCATTTTCTCTGCAAGAAACGCGTAAAAAGTGCTTTTCAATTCAACTCTCTCAGACGAAATATTGTCACGTTTGTGTAGAACTAGTCGAAGGCTGCTTCACAAGACGCGATGGTGATGGCGTGATGCACGAGAGAGGGATTTTTGAATCCTTGCGTAGGAGACTTTTCTCGTAACAGCTGCGCATGAAGTACATAGATGATTGAAAATGATATAAATGTTCATAATGAGTTTGAGTTCATATCGTTTGTTCCTTGGCCATAATAGTAAACATTAAAAATCAAATTATTATAATTAATTTAATGTTTGACTTTTATGGTTCAATAATTCTTGTGTCAAATGTCGCACTAAACTTTTTTTTTTTTAAATAAAAAAGTTATCTTTACAAATGACTTACGAAATGTCTCATTAACTTACAAAACTCTTGATGAAATTGAAAAATCGACTAAATACAATGATATATAATGTAATTTTTTTCATGAGTTCAAGTTGTAATAATAACTTATATTTTGTAAAATTAAGATCATATACATTTAACAATTTTCAAACAGAGTTTTCCAACTACTCTTTTTATTTAAAAAAAAAATTAAAGAAAAATTCATACTTAATATAGGCAATTCATAAGTGGACTAAATAATTTAGTGATGTTAAAAATTGGAGGTCCAAAAAACTCAAGTGTTAAGGAGAGGGAGAGGGTCCTTATATATAGACCAGAGGAGCTAGAAACGGGTGATGTGGAACAATCCAATACCCTCCCTAGGACTACATTACCCGTAGAGGAAAACCAGGTGAGCGGCTCCAACTCTTCTAGCTCAAGGTTAGATTTCTGGCCTGGTTTTGAATACCATGTTGAAAATTAGAGGCCCAACTTCTAAATTAACTCCTTAAAACTCAGGTGTTAAGGAACAGGTGTTAAGGAGAAGGAAAAGTGAGAACCCTTATATATAGACCAGATGAGTTAAAGACGGACGATATGAATAATCTAACAAGTGAAATTATAGATAAGCTGATTAGGAAAAAAGTAATTTATATTTAAATTGAAAATTGTTTCATACGATTTGGCATTTAATAAACTGATAGTAACACATCGTGAACTACTGATTATACATAATAAACTACTAAGTAATACTCATTAATCTAAATGTAATTTTTTTAATGTTAAATTAAGTACAAATGTATAAAACTTACTTATAATTTGTTCTTCCAAATTCATGTTTGGTGCAATTTTTTTCAAAATAAAATCACCCAATCTACTCCATTAAATGCCACACCAAACACATCCATATAGCATAAAGGCTATCATCTACTCTTTTTTTTTTTTAATCGGTAAGAGATATTTTGACAGATTTATACACATTAAATTAAGTTTTTTTTTTTAAATAATTAATCAAAAATCAAGTCTTTTCATGATAGTCAAGTAAAAATCGACGCAAACTTGGTCAAAAATCGAGTCTTTTCATGATAGTCAACTAAAATTCGACCCAAAACCAACCAAAAATCAAGTCTCTCCATAATAATTAACTAAAAATCAACACAAAATCAGCCAAAAATTGAGTCTTTCCATGACAATCAACTAAAAATCAACACAGGAAAACTTTAAATTCAAAACACTTAAATTTAATCTTCAATATCTTTATCATTTATCTACGCGGACTGATCTATCATCTACTTTTTTGCATAAATAAATGCGACTATGCTCGTGCAATTTATTTTCTTCTACGTTGAAAATAGTGCTACGACATTGCCGCGTGGCGGTCAACTACCTTGACAGCTGTGGCCGGGAACCACGACGAAGGCAGTTATAATGTATCCCGTACTAAAATTACTTAAATGCCCATTCGGTCATCTTTTTATTATAGTTTTTTGCATTCGACTTTCATAGATTGACAGAATTATCTTAATGCCATGGAAGGACAATTATAGTAAGAAGAAATCAACAACTTGTACTTCATGATAATGTAGATTAAAAAAATTATGACTTGGAGGGATGCAATTGCCACCTATATTAACTTTGATAAGGCAGTTAGCTTTTCTATTACATTGATGGATCTTAAAATATGAACCCACAGTGTCACAACATGCCCAAAAATTTAAAAAAAAAGGACAAAGTTTAAAATATTTAAAAGTGGATTAGTCTCTTGTTTTTTTTTTTTTTTGTGGTCATGCTCGAGGTGTCTCAATTTTTAGTTAGATTAATCTTTTGTCAAACTTTATTTCAGACATTCACACTAGGATAATAGTCGAAAGGTGTTGCTGTGAGTCGAATCGAGTTTTTTAGTTGTGAAAAGACTCTACTCGACCAATTGATTCAACAGATGAATAAAGTTGCATCGCTCACGTTCTCCTTTTTTTCTTTAACGACTCAATTAGAGATGTAAACGTAGCAAATGTTGGATGGGCATTGCTATCCCAAATTCACTCTTAAAAACGAAAATATTTTCAAACCTAGTGGTGGATTTAGACCTTAAGTTTAGGAGGAGGGTAAAATTTCAAGAGGGGTGTTTTTGTAAAAATATGAAAATTTTGCAGTGCTTTTTCTTAATTTCCATACAAAATATGGTAGAAAAGTCATATTTTTAAAACTTTGGGAAGGCCATTGCCCCCGAGTAATTATCTAGTGAGACTATCATACCACGTCAATGTGTAACGATCTTTTCACAAAAATAAAGTTAGGACCTGAAATTGAGGAGAAGATTTTAATAATATTTTAGAATAATTGAAAATTTTCTTTTATTAACAACTTTTTCAACTTCTATTGTTTCTTTCTATTTCTCCACTACAATTTGAGGCTCAAATTAGAAAAATAGCATGTGAAGAATAAAGTAAGAAGTAAGAATGATACGTGATCCCATGGGGTTCTTGTACATAATTTTAGTTAGGCTCAACTCCATTAATCTATGGTTAGATTTTTCTTTAAAGGTTCAGTAGAAGATTAAAGTGATTATTTGTAATTGTTAAACACCCCCTCCCCTCTCTCTCTCTCTCTCTCTCTCTCTCTCTCTCTCTCTCTCTCTATATATATATATATATATATTAACAATTATCCACATGATTAGTGCACCACCTCTCTAAAATGAAGTTAGAAGATATAAGAGCATGTGAAGAGTGAAGTAGGAATGAAACATATGCCTATAAGATTCTCATAAAAACCAAATTTTTAGTTAGGCTCAACCCCATTTAGATTATGGCTTGATTTTTTCATTGAAAGTTGAGTGAAAGTTTAAAATAACATGTGGAAAATCTATGCAAAGAGTAGTTACACCAATTAGCTCAACCATCTTAGATTCAACCATACCAAATTCTTTTTATATTAGTCATAATAAATCAATTTACACACATTTAAATCATTGAGATTTATCTTACTTTAATATTATAAAGTAGAGGTACCTTCAAAGTTCAAAGAAAGCAAAGTAAAACTTTAGAAAAAAAATACTAAAAATGACAAATTTAATGAAAAATTTAGCATCCGAGAAAAACACTCGAACAAGTAACATCCGATTGAAAATTTTTAAACAACGTTATTAATAAAAAAATATTCTTAAAATAATAAAAAGGGCTCTCTGATACTTTTATTATTATTATTATTAAAAATCTAGTTAATTGTTAAGATCAATAGTATTAATCTCTATTAACCCTCACTCCCTTTGTGGGATGTGAGAATTTGAATTCTATTCATTTTTTTTTTTTATAAAAAAAAATATTATTATTAAATTATTGTCCTGTTTTAACGAATATTCTTGATAAAATGACTGACTTCTAAACTCCGCATCATGTTGAATCAAATATGAATAATTAATTGCACATGTTTACAATATAAATGTCAACTACTAATTGAAATTCCATTGGTCTAAAACAGACAGCTAGTTCTACATCAATATAGATTTTATATATGTATATATGTTTGTATATTAACAAGTTGTTTGGAGGCCAGCATCTTGATTTCTACTTTTATTATTAAAATCCTCCGATTAAATATAGAAGGCCAATTGTCAAAGCTGAGATTAAATCAAGATTAGAAAATTAATTAATGAATAATTCCCATGATCAGCCATAGATCTAAACCGTTCACTGAAACAATTCTGACCAAAATGGTAGGCTAATGATGAAGTCTTGGAATTGGCTTTGGTCTGTGGCTGCGCGTGGCTGCATAGAAGATCTAGGCAAGTTCAAATGACCAAAATTATTTAAATCCATCTTGTTAATGGTTTGACAACTGACTATTCCTCCTTGATTTTGACCCAATGCACAATTCCCAATATCATGTGGATTTTGCTTAGGTGATACGCGGACTGACACATGTATTTATAATATATTATTGGACATGTAATTTTTAATTTGAGTGTTAGAATCATGATCCGAAAAATTATTGAATAATTGCTCATTTATTTAACCTAATCAGTGAAGAATCCTTGTTAGTAATTATTTCATAATTTTTGAACTAATGATTCCAACGGTTCAAATGAAGACTACGCATGTAAAAATATAGATTTTCATCTAAACTAGTTAGTACTAATAGTTCAGAGACAATTAAATATTTTATGAATCCTTGCAATGAGTTTAGTTTGGTAGAAAGGTAACGAAAGAAAATGATAACATTAGTTAATGAAAGAAAAATACAAAATGGAGTAGAATTCTATTAACTCTTGTTTTCACATAGTCTTGTGGGGACGAAGTTCTTTGTCGTGGGGGTTTTTTTCTTCCTCAGCCAATTTGGTTGTGTCAATCTCAAGATTGGTCAACACTTTGTTACAAGCTAGTTAGACAAAAGATAGATTGAAAATAAGATAGACTTGATTTCAAGTGCACATTAAAATTGCTTAATCATAGGGCATATTCTACTTGAATTCTTTCTCTATTGAAATGTAACATGAAAAACTCATTCTCATATTGCATTTATTTGGTATGGAAGTTCTAGAATGTTGTCTTGTGGATTTCTAACAAAGGAAATCCTTCTAACACTATGTCATTTGATTGATTCGAAGTTACATACTGCTCACCACTCTCAAGGCCAAAACGTCACTCCAAGACTTGCAATCCAATACATTTTTATTATGTTACCGAACCTAACCCGTCGCCTTACATGCCAAAGTAAAATTGTTGTTCTTTGTCTACATCTGTGGAGGCGGTTTAATATAAAAGATGGGATAACTTCTTTTTCCTTTGCCTTGCTCAATCTTTCTTTTCTAATTTACCAATATTTTTTCAAAAAATAACTCACAATTTGTCAATATTAGTGATATTTTAGGTGACTATAACTTCCCTTCAGGACAGAGAGTAACTAAACATTTTAACCATTATAGATAATGAGTCAAATTTTAGGTAATTCATTAGAACTAAAATTCTATCCGAATAATACGAATATTTATTTTTTATACAAGAAATGTAAATTTGATTCATCTTCTTCTCAGCATTGTATATAAAAAAAATATTGGACTCTACTCTTTATAGAGATAAAATGATAAGAGGCTCAATTTTGGATTCTACTCTTTATTTTTCTTACATTTGAGGATGCAATGATTGTAAAGGAGCACCCAACTCCTAGCCAGTTCCAAATTTAAGTGTATATAGAAAGGGTAAATTAGTAATTCAAGTCCTACACCAGCACACGTAGTTAAGGCGAGTCCATGGCCAAAACTATTGAAGATGTTGACCCACAGACAGTAAATTCGGGGTGATGCGATATTTTGATAGTAGGTTTGTTGATATGGGTTGTTTTGTCTTTGTATTGTCAGGGAAGCAGCTTACTTTCTTTGACCAGTCATTACCCCCCCCCCCTCTCCTCTCTCTCTACATAGACATACAGATATATATATATATATATATGTTCTGTGGAATGGCCCCTGGTCGAAGAGATATTATAGAACCCTTGTAAAGCTTGCCATTCCAAAAAGGGATTCAAAATTTCCAGCTTTGAATTCATCAAACAGCTCGTGGCTTTGAAACAAAATCTTTGAATAAAACCTACCAATCACCATTCCATTTCCCATTCGTGAATATCTGAGTTAATTGGTACGGAAATTCAAAGACCGGTGTAAAGTTTCCAGTCCACGTCTGATACGTATCTGAAGATCCAGTAGACTATAATATTTTATTATTTTCAATTTTCTAATAATATACATATAAAAGTGAGGTATATATAAAGAGTGAAAGGTTGTCAAAGTGGGAGACACATCCTGTAACTTGGTGGAGAAAGTTGGGGTTTCCTTTTCCAGTGATAATTTGTTTGGGAAAGAGAGAAAGTGTGGAACTTTTGAAAGTTGTGGTCAGGTAAGAGAATCATATATCCCTCAATGTCTTTTATGATCCGTTTTTTGTGGTTTTAAGATGGTTGATTGGTTAAAAATAGATGTATACATACATACATATATATATATATGTATGTATATCATGAAAGTATGTTTTGTTTTATTGGTTCTTCATTGCGGGTTTTGGATTTTGTTTATGGTTCTTGCTGTGGGGTTGTGTTTTTTGTGTTAAATGCGAAAGGTGTTTCAATTTGGGTCTGAATCTGAAATAGTCTTCTAATTTTGGCTAGTTTTGGTAATATAATTCAAGAATTTGAGTTTGGTCATGTATGTATAGTGCATGTGTACGTATATAGATATATGTTTGTTGGGGGAAGTGGGGGAGGGTGCTACTTATCTATTGGCACATTTCGTCGAGCATCTTGTGTTGAATTGGATTCGAAAAATTTAGCATTTTGTGAATATTTTCAAGGTGAAATTCATCATCTTTTCATTCAAGCCTTGCTGTATCACTTTGTAACTTACATGAATATCTTAATCATTGTCTGCAGCTGGAGGCTTTCTTCTTAGATCTTGAAGTCTCTTATGGGTTTATCGCTATCCTTACTTTCTTCAGCCTGGGAAGAAATTGTGAGACATTGGGTTTTTGGTAACAATTTCACTTCTAAAGAACAACAGATCATGACCTTGAGAACTGGTAGCGTCAAGAAAACAGATTCAGAAACCATTACCAAATCAAATGTGTGTGATAAGAAAATTGCTGCAAAGTCAATAAACTTGCCTTTTGAACCCATAAAAGTAATGCTTGAAACAACTCTTTCATTCAAGAATCTAGTTCAAGACATAACGAATTTGAGTTCCAATAATTTGGATGGAAAGTTTGATGGGTTTGTCCATAAATCAATGCCCACAAAGTCATTTCCTGAAAGGGCAATATTGTTTTCGCCAAGACCTGTTAGTGAGCTTGATGCTGCTGCAGTTAAGCTTCAGAAAGTCTATAAGAGCTACCGGACTCGGAGAAACCTTGCAGATTGTGCAGTTGTGGTTGAGGAGCTGTGGTTTGTCTCTTAACAATCTCTAATTTGGGTTCTCCTTGCTATCTATTATAAATTGTTTGTTAATTCTGTTTTTTTTTTCCCCTTGGTTTCAAATGTTGTAGGTGGAAGGCATTAGACTTTGCAGCTCTAAAGCGGAGCTCTGTGTCGTTCTTCAACATTGAAAAACCGGAATCTGCTGTTTCTCGGTGGGCTAGAGCGAGGACAAGAGCTGCCAAGGTAGTCTTCCAATTGAGCTTAATTTTTTCCTTTCTTTCAAAGAATTATTGGATTGTAATTTAACTCCCTATCATTGCAGGTTGGGAAGGGGTTATCCAAAAATGAGAAGGCTCAAAAACTAGCCCTGCAACATTGGCTTGAAGCAGTAAGTCCTTGACTCTCCAAAGTAGTTTTTAGTCTTCCTGACCTATTAAAATCTTGTTCTTGTTCAGAACTTGATATATATTGTTGGCTCATTCTCTAATAGTTTAATCTTTTGGAGCAATTGATTGCTTAACATGGTATCAGAGCCTGAATTATGGGAGGTCTTGGATTCAAGTCTCCCAATCTACATTTGCATTCTCGTCTACTTTGCATTTGTCTATGGTTTGTGTTGAGAGCTTGATATACATTTTGATATACATTGTTTGCCAAAGTTATGTCTGTATCTGATCTATCCCTCCCAACACTGCATAATTAGGACCAACAAAATTAGAACATTATACAAAAACTTATGTACAGTTTTACACTAGATCTTTTGCTAGAAACATGTTCTTCAAAATTGGCTTCTAATGATAGTTGTCAGCTTTGCAACAAGAGAGCTAATGATCTAACTGTGCTTCTAAACTTTCTTTATGTTTGTTACAGATTGATCCACGCCATCGATACGGGCACAACTTACACATATATTATGATATCTGGTTTGAAAGTGAAAGCTGTCAACCTTTCTTCTACTGGTGAGTACTTGATTTAGAAACTTTTGCAATTTATTACTCTGTTTGGTTGAAGAATTGGACTTTTAAGCTTCACAAATTTTTTAGACTGTAGATACAAACCAAATGAGACAAAGTGTAAAACTCAAAACTTTCATTTATTTGCTTATGTTTCTTTTCTACCAAACACGAACATTAGAACAAATTTGTCTATATACAGATATTTCCACCTGTTGGCTGATTTTTCAATAATACTTATTTGAAATATGAAGGTTGGATGTTGGAGATGGCAAGGAATTAAATCTTGAAAAATGCCCAAGGATCAATTTACAAGCGCCAATGCATCAAATATCTGGGACCGGTAAGTCATACATCATCTAAAAACTAAACAAAAATCATCAAGCATGAATATAAATAGGTAGACTTGCATATATTATATATATGATGTACATATTTGATTTATGTTGTTATATATGTTGGTCCTATTTCAGAAAGAAAGAGAAGCATATGAAGTAATTGTCGAAAATGGGAAGCTTGCATACAAACAAAGTGGCATTTTTGTAGAAACCGTAGAGGGTTCTAAGTGGATTTTTGTCCTAAGCACGTCGAGGACTTTGTATGTGGGGCAGAAGAAGAAAGGTGCTTTTCAGCATTCGAGTTTTCTATCTGGTGGAGCCACCATGGCGGCTGGGAGATTAGTTGCCCATGAAGGGGTTCTCAAGGTACTTAACATATACATATACACATACATTATGCATAAAATAAATGACACACACACACACACACACATATATATATGCTTATATGGGATTTTAATTGTATCTATTGTCATATATTTTTCAGGCTGTCTGGCCTTACAGTGGTCACTATCACCCAACAGAAGAGAACTTCAGGGAATTCATTAGCTTCCTTGAGGAGAACCATGTAGATCTCACAAATGTTAAGGTACAAGTTTTATATCTACTTCTTGTTATCTGTTGTACTCATGCTTTGTTTTTTGGCTGTCTTTGCAATGCTAATTTAATGAGCACCCTTGAAAGTTTGCAAGGCAAAATAGTTGTTAGAGATAGTGGCTCATATTTCTATAATATGTGAAACTAGTATATAAGCCATATCGGCAGAGTGAGCTGCACGATGCAATATAAATATGTTGTATGTTGTAACCCTACTTTCTGAATAATGAAGAACTTAGCCGCTCACTCTTGTGGACTTAGGCACACTATCGAACCACATAAATTCTGCGTCATTTTTTTTTCTCTCTATTGCTTTTCACTGAGGTTGCATAGATTGTTAATTTTCAACAATAGCTAATGACCATTTTTTTCTTCTCTTTATCCAGAGGTGTGCAATTGATGATGACAGTTTCTCATTTAAGGTTACTGATGAGCAACCAAAGGCAGAGCCAATAGTGGATGTTCCTACAACTACACAATCAGAAAATACAAACACTTCTGATAAAACCACGATTGCAACTGATCGCCAAGAAGATATTGACACTGATGATGCCAATGTCGAGCCACTGGAGTTTAACTTGGCCAAACGTTTATCGTGCAAGTGGACTACAGGAGCTGGACCACGCATTAGTTGTGTTAGAGACTATCCCACAGAGCTACAATTCCGAGCACTTGAACAGGTTAATTTGTCCCCTCGTGTTGCTCCCGGTCCCTTTGGCAACTACGGTCCAATTCCTTCTCCGCGGCCAAGCCCAAAGGTCCGGCTTTCTCCAAGGCTTGCATACATGGGGATCCCTAGCCCTAGGACTCCTATTCCCACAGCTTGCTAGATCAGTTCATCAAATGGGAATGGCTTATGACTTTGGGCAGTTCTAGTGCCCTTAACATGGCTGTTGCATATATGGGGCAGTTCTAGTGCCCTTAACAAGGAGAGGATGAACACACTAACTTGATTTCTTCATTGTTTTGTTTATTCAAATTTGTTTCTGTATATGGCTTCTCTGGGCTGATTCATACCCAATTTTTGCTCCTTTTTTGTTGGAGGTTGGGTTTTATTGGTTCTTTCTTGTAAACAAAAGCTGAGTCTATAATCTCAAATGCAATAAAAATGCTCTCTAGTGATTCTTTGATTTATTTTTTTAGCTACGGTGAACCTTGAACCTGGGCCACTACTGTTAAAGAAGAGGACTTTGCCATCTCGAACCTTGGTTCCGGTGATTCTTTGTTATTTTCCCTTTTTGAGCAAAAATTCAGACTCTGTTTATATTAATGGACAGCAATGGGAAACAAAGATTATCACTACATTGATCGACTTGGCTGTGAACAATTGTGATTCTAATATTAGTTCTATGTTATTGAAGAAGAAATGTAACATTTATATGAAGGCACCCAAAAAAAATGACCAAGTTAATTTCTATTCTGGATACATTTTCAAAAACTGTTTTGTGTTCTTGAAAATATAAAAAAGGTTGCATGAGTTGTTTGTTATTGCGAAGTCTTAAAAAGATTAAGACCTTGTTTGGATACTAAGTCAAAACATGTTTCACTCATTTTCAAAAATTAAGATCATGTTTGCATACCAACTCTCCCAATATCAACACAAAACATGTTTCACTCACTCAATCCAAGCTCACCCATCTTCTCTCTTTCTAAACTCGTCTAGTTTTCAGCGTATATTGTGACATCTGTCTCTATCACTGTTCTGCTATTGATGCTGCTGCCTGCCGCTGCTGTTGCTCTTGCTGCTGCTGCTCCTGTTCTTCCACTTTTTTTTTATTCTTTTCTTCATTTTCCTCTTTCCTCTTCTTTACTTCTCTTTTCATGCGCTGCTTCTCTCGTTCTCTCTCTCACTTTCACACTTCCTCTTCTTGTTTTTTCCAAGCTTCTACACTCTTCTACTCTCTTCCAATTACTTCTGCTTTCTTTTCTCTTTTTTTTTTTTTGTTTTGTTTTGTTTTGTTTTGCTTTCCTTTTATTTATTGAGTTGGATATATATATATATATATAACATATTTGTTCAAAATGTACGTAATTTTATCTTTGCAAGGTCCGTCCTTGTGTTCTTGAAAATAGAAAAAATAAAAACAATAACAGAAGTTGCATTTGTTAGGTTGTTTTTTAAAAAAAATTTCGAAAAAAAAAATTCCATTTTAAGAAAACAATAAAAAATATTTTTGTGTTTTCAAAAATTCGAATTCATTTAGAAATGAAAAGTATGAAAATACATTTATTTTTAAAATTCACATTATTTTAATTCATAAAAACAAAAATAAAATAAAAAACACAATGAAAACCAAAGTCCATTCAATCATCAGTCTTAACAACATTTACAATTTAACAGAGTTCAAACTTTCCAGTTCTAAATGTATAATAAGTAAAATTCTAATTTTGCTAAACAAATCTTATGAACATGATTTTAAAAAGCAAACAAAACTAAAAACAATTAGTTGTCGGCTATTTTCAAGACTTTTTATAAGAGAAATGCTTTGAAAATATGTTACTGGTCGAATTTTTATTCATTCAATTGTTCGTATATTCTACATAAACACGTGAAAGGAAAACATAAAATACATAGAATAATTTTATGATTGAAAATCTAACTGTCATGAAGTTCCATACTCCATAGCATTTCTCCTTTCTACAAGTTGCATATATTGAAATGTTTTCCAAAGGGGGGGGGGGGGATTTTATTTTTCTGCCAATTCTTTACTAAAAAAAAATATTATTCATTCTTATTTGTTAAATGGGAATTGAATGAATAAAAGAAATAAATTTAATTAGTTGACAAGATTTTCAGTAAAACTGACAACTAGTTACATCACAGTGAATTATCAAATCAGTCAATTACACAACCTTTCAGACAAACTCCAAAAAAAGACAAAAAAAAAAAAAAAATCCAGATAAATGTAAAATGAGAAAGAAAAAAATTATTCCAAACGCACCCTTACGGCGTATTTAATAGGTTAAAATAAATTAAAAAATAAAATAATCATTTTTAAGTTCATACTATTTTTATGTTTAATATAATTAATATAGTAGAAATTATTATTTTAAAAGAATGATTATTCTCACAAAAAATAGAAATATTATTCATTCTCATAGCTTAAAAAATAAGATTCATTCCAATAAAATGAGAATAAAAAATTAAATAAATAAAAATACACACATATAATATATGTTATATAAACACATGAATATATAAATATATATTTATATACTAAAATAAATAAATAAATAGATAAATACTTGGATATATACACAATATCCTTATATATGTAAATATAAAAATAAATAATTATATATATAAATAGGTTAATATATACACATAAATCAACACGTATATATAAATACATGTATATAAATAAATATCTATTATTTAAATATAAAGCATACATAAATAATTGTATATATACATATAGATATATACACACACATTAATATACATATATTTATATAAATAAGTATATATAAAAATAAATATATGTATATATAGATATACATAAATAATTATATATAAATAAATATAATATATATAAATATATGTATGTGTATACCTACATACATTTACATATATATATATATAAATACACAGGTAAATACACATATACCAATAATTATAAATATAAATAATTACATATATATATATAAATATATGAATAATTGTATATTTATATGTTGATTTGTTTATATATACATATGTATTACATAAACACACACACACACATATAATTAAGTATATAAAAACAAATAAATATATAAATACAAACATAAGATATTTAAATTTATATATACATATAATTATGATAAATATGTATCTACATATCATATATATACACATATATATATATATTTAGTATTATTAATTAAGTAGAATTATTAGTTATTATCAAATAAAATAATAAAATAAAACAAAAAAAAATCGTTCCTGACTCAATTTATTTCTTAATTTAATTTATTTTATTCATTTATTATTACATTCTAACATATCCAACATAGTCTTAAAGATTAGCTGCAGAAAGACTGTCAAATTATTTTTCTTCTTTGGAGAAGGTCAAACAGAAGAATATTCTTTTTATCTATCACTATTTGTGGTTTGGATGATTAATCTGATTTTAACTTTTTTAGGGGAATTTTTCTCTAAAAATTCATTGTCTTCTTGTTAAACACTCCCCCCTATGGTGCTCCATAGATCTCCAGCTAGAGAGAGAAAACAACAGAAACATGAGGAGAAAAGCTGGTTGGTCTATATAGCATATTATATATACAGAGAGAGAGGCAAAGGACGGTGTCAATGTTTGTGCAGCCTGCAATTTTTTACTTTTGCCAAAGCAAATGCACAGTAATTCTACCAACTATTTTTAAGAGCTAACTATAATATAAAAATTTATTTTTATCATCTTAAAATTAAATTATTTTTAGTACCCTATTTTATATGAGTTCTTCAATATATAACTCCCACAATGATCAAAATTACATAGAAATGTCTTAATTATCACTTCCATTTCCCAAGAAATTTCTCTCTCCTCCTTCAGGGTTTTGTGTTTATAGGTCTCTTTAGTCCTTGTTTGTAGGTCTGTTTTGTAAGCTGTATCATGACAGGTACCTTTCTTCCTCCTCCTGTTTATAAGTCTTTTTGCTTGATGACCAACACTGACGTTAGTTAGTCTCTCTGCACTGCTTCTGCATCATGCAACCCAAGTACCTATTAACTACTTATTATTGTTTCCATGACAGACTTCTTAGTACCATGCACTGGTTTTTACTTCTTCCTTCTTTTTTTTGTTTTTTCTCTTTTATCACTAATTCTTTTCATTTTTAACTTAATTTTCTGAAAATAATTTTTGAAAACAATAAACCAGACAACATTTCAAACTATTCACTGTCTCTTTTAATTTTAATTGAAAGTGACAAAGAGTGATTGTTGTTGATTTTCTTCTAAAATTAAATGAAAACTATAAGTAAAGCAAATATTTAATTGAATTAATGAGGAATCAAATTAAAAGGGAATTCCTAGGGTGTTGAATCCGCCACTAATCTTGTAACTAGCTTCAATTGTATTAATTCTTGGGTCATTCAATTTTGGATGTAAAAGACGTATTTTGGCTACAAGCCTCAATACAATCATCAAGAAAATCACGTACCAAAACCCTAAGCACGAATCATCTTTGGTCAACACAAATTGTCTACGCTAATTCTAAGGTCATAGTCACAATTTGTTTTCCCTGAGTTATGACTCGTCCTACGGTTTTGATATATGTACACATATTACTATTGTATAACCACATAAACAAAATCACAGAAATTGATTATGTGAAACTGAATAATACGATCAATGCATTAATAAAATCCCAATGTTATACAATCAACATCCAAACCTAATTAACCCAAAAATAAAAATGCAAAGAAGTAATATTACTTGACTAGGGTTTCATCTAAACCCTAGGAATGAGAGAACTTAGCCCATGGTAGTGGAAGAGGAGACCATAGCCATGGAATTCTTCATCTTCTTCTTTAGAGTTGTCTCCCTTCTTCTCTTCCTCCCTAGATCTCCAAGACGGCCTCTTCCTTTTTCCAAAACCCTAGGTTACAATATTATCCCTCTTTTTCCAAAAATACCCTTACAAAATAAGAATTTAGGAAAATAACATAAAATCCCGTAATTAGACATTAGGGGCCCAAAAAGGGAGTCTAAAGTGTTCCAAAATAGAGCCTATAATGCTAAAATGGGCCCTAGTCCACCTATATATGGATCAAGCTTCTCTTCTAACTCAAATTCACTTGTTTTCCACTTCTTTTAGCACTTCAAAGCCCAATATTCTTCTTTTTGCTCCAAATCATCAACTTTGATGAGCTTTCTCTGCAAAAAGATAAAACAAGAATTAACTAGCAAATGCATATAGATTGGAGAAATTAAAATAATAAAAATGCAAGAATATCTAGAGTTAACACAATAAATATGCACTTTTTAACCAGTTATCAGGAGAGTTGTGGGAATTTCATAGAAAAAGGATGTAATGTTTGGAGAGAGAGAATTTTAGAGGGGGATGTTGCATAAAACAAAACCAGCATTCGTCAACTCAAAAAAAGAAAGCAAGCAATGGGTGGGCTGCATATTTGCAAATTTATGAAGACTTATTGTCAAATTTTTACACCAGATGGTAAATTAAAAAGATTAAAGTGATTTCCAATTTAAGCCAAACTTGTTTCTGGGTTTCCATCAAGATGGGCAGATGATCATTTACTACACAGAAAACTGAAAATGTTGATAATAACAATTCATTGATCAGTCCCCACTTTTTTTTTTCATTAATGTGGCCATTAAAGATGATCACCATACCAAACTGTCCACTGATCACTATCCCAATCAGGACAATTCATCCTTTGATCCATAAAGATTGGTGATCCAAATGGGTCAAGAGTGTTCCAAAACTACCAAGCTGTGAATAATTAATCTAACTATAACAACTATATTTACTTAATCAATTAGTAAAAAATCTGTGTTTTAACTTTTAAATGAGATTTGTCGAAGTGGGTAATTGCCTAATGATATTATCGGGCCATTATTGTAAAAATCGAAACGGGTAATCACTCAATAACATTAACTTCTCATTCTGAAAGGAAAAACTAATTTTCAAGTAGACGGTGAAATAAAAAAGAGTTTAATAAAAATTAGGTAAGTTACACCTAGCACTCATTAAGTTTCTAATAATTGCTGACAAATCCCTTCTAAATTTACTAATTACTTCTATTAGGACTGTCAGCTTGACACCATTGATGTAATTAGTGCAATTCGAGCACAGAGGTACATATTTGCAAATTTTGAAAGTAAAATTATCAATTTAAAAAAGTTTATATGCTTGTATCATTCAGAAAATAAATGTAATTAGGGATGCTTAATATATGAGTCATATGTGTTACAAATTACCATATTATAAAAGAACGTAATGTAATTAGTTAAACTTAAGAGCCTATTTGCAATTATAAAAAAAAAGAACTTAGGAGTGCTAGATGTAATTTGTAAGAATTTAATCATCAACAAAGGCTTTGCAGTCAAGGCAGGCCAAGAACTTTTTCCAAAATCCTGAAGTTTTATAGTGGATGTTACTTACAAAAAGGAAAAAAAAAGTTTTGGTTATGTTGTAGCCTTGTAGATGTTTTAAGACCTCAAAATGGAAATTGTTTTACCTCGGGATGCAACCCACTCAAGCAGTACAAGTTTGTGTAATTTGTGGGAATACACACACATATATATATATATATATATAAATATAGAGACACATTCAGAGATGTTTGTATGTCTTTTATTTTTTTATTTTTTAATGTAGGTATTTACAAGTGAGTTGTCAAAAGAGACAGTAGATTGAGTGTTCTTATCTGGACTGTTTCAGTTTGACAAGAAGGCAGAATCACTTTGTCTGGAAAGCAAAATCTCCATCAGAACACACACACACACACAAACACAGAGAGAGAGAAACCCAAGAATGTAATTTTTTAAGGATATACTAATGGAGGTTCTCTAGCTTGCTTTATAGGAAGCTTTGTTTTTTTGTAGCCTTTTCAACCTCTCTTATATAATAGCAATCATGCTTAGCCACTTGAATGGTTAGTGAAAGTTTCAGACCTCTTGTTTCTCTCTCCTCTCTCTAGGATCATCATTTTGGGGTATGTTTAAAATGAGGAGAAGAATTTGCTCCTTTTTAATAGTTTCTCTGCAAATAGTGAGTTGGGTTTCTGCAACAAGCAGGCCTTTTGCAACTCATGATGTTGTTCATCAGCAAGGTTAGATTTTCACATTCCTTTTTCTTTTCTTCTGATTTTCTTTTTTCCACAGTTATCCATTTGTCTGATTCACCCATTTTCTTCTTAGAAATCATTTTCTCTCCAGTAAATTTCACCTTTTTTCAGTGGAAAAGAAAATGCTTGCTTTTAACCTTATATTGATTTGATCCCAGTATGTTTGTTTGGTTTCACCTCAACTTTACCCTGAAAAACCCTTCTCCTCCTTTTCCTTTTGGTCTTTTTGCCACTGCTATTGTACTAACCTTCTATACTTTTGATCAGATACAGGCCAAATCTTACACTCCCCACAAATTGTATCTGAGTCAACACAGGTATTTTTACTCTCTCTCTCTCTCTCTCTCTATATATATATATATATATATGTGCGTGTGAGAAAATATACTGGGTACTCTGAAAAGTACTTCTAACGCTGAGATTGATAGCCGCGGGTGTAATAATAATACATTTTTAAACATGGCACTAATTATCACACCGTTAAGAGTATAACACTGTAGGAGTACCCAAAATTTGCTCATCTCCATTCCTAACGGTAAGATTGATGGGCAGTGGTGGAGCTAGGCAGTTGATACAGAGGGCTAAAAAATAAAAATCAAAAATTTTTGAAGGGGTATTATGATTTCTAAAAAGAAAAAGGTAAAATATCAAATATTTAAAATTCTAAAGGAGCTACGGCCACCTCTATCCGTCTGATATCCGCCTCTGTTGATGGCCACGGTGCAGTAACAGTATTTATACTCTTACATATGTGGTTACTGATAACATCGTTTAGAATACGGTACTACAAAAGTACCTAAAATTTGCTCATACACACACACACACACATATATAGTTTTGTTTGGGTGTAGATTTGTTTGATATATGTATTTTGAAGGGACTTCAAAGGAAGGAAGGTGAGCAAGGATACAAGGGGCAGAGCAAACTTGGGTCAAGACCCCCAAACTGTGAGCACAAGTGTGGAGGTTGCATACCATGTAATGCCATTCAAGTGCCCACAACAACTGGCCATTTGGGTGTCCAATATGCAAATTATGAGCCAGAGGGATGGAAATGCAAGTGTGGCACTTCTTTCTTTAACCCATAAATGCTTTTACCTAAAAAAAAGGACACCATGGTCCATGACATAAACAGAGCATGCAGTGACTGACCCATCTCTTTCTGCATTTATATTGGGGGATGCATTTTTCATTTTTCTTTGACTACCAAGTGTAAAATTTTGATGGGATTTTGTTCAATTTGTAGCCAGAAATTTGAAATTTATGTTAGGTTTGTAAAGGCTTTTCAGCTTCGATTATCTCTTGGTCCTTTTAATTGTTTAGAGCATACTTTTTTATTTTTATTAATCGGATATTCGAACTAACTTGCGTGCACCCACTTGCTAGAAATTTAAAATTTATGTTAGGTTTGTAAAAGCTTTTCAGCTTGGATTATGGCTGGTTCCTTTTAGTTGTTTAGAGTGTACTATTTAAATTGACTTCTTTGATTTATTACAAAAACAAAGTTGTAAATGTATGCAAAATATAAAGGGATTGGTATTTTCAAGTGTCTAGTAATTTATGGTACGTTTGGACATATCATGGGAGTAAGGGCCGTACAATGGCGTGAGAGGAGAAAAAAATTGCGAGCCATACTTACAATTTTGGAGACAGAAATATTTGTAGTAGGGTAAGAATCTGTGCGTGCGATATTCTCTTCCATCCATGCCACCAAACAACCTTTAAGCCCATCATAGGGATTTTTTTTTTTTTTTTGGGTCCTTTTCTTCATTAAATTTGTAAAAATATGAGTTTGAGAGTAATTATTTTCTATAAATAATATTAAGTTTGTATTTAGTTTATTTCTCCCAATACCTACATTGATGAGACCAAGATTAGGTAATGACAAGTATTCTATCTCTCTTCCTTTTTTCTTTCCCTCTTGCTTGGCCATATATAAATTAACATAAAGAGATTTTGAAATTCTTCAAACTAAATCTCTTCAGGACCATTCTTATTAAATTATTTGATTTTTAAAAAAATTAATCCCCTATGATATGATTATATTTAGGTTTTAAATATTTTTTATAAATAGATGTAAACCATTAAATTAGTAAATAATTGAAAATTTAAAATCAGTTCATATGTATTTTACAAAATCGATTCTAATTTTTTTCCAAATATACCCTAAAGTAAGAGAGTAAGAGCAACTTAGGATTTTATTTTATTTTATTTTCTTTTTAGTAACTCATCTCTTGGGAGAGTGGGAGGTAATGTCACATTCCATCTCTTGACTCTGCAATTCATACAAATACATACATAGAAATATAAAAACAGAGCAAAAGAATTTATGATTTCAATTTAAGATGCTACCTCTATTACCAGACCAATATATAGGAATTGGAAACAGGGCTGGCTCATTTAGAGTTAGTATTTCTACTTGCAGAAAGATAAGTTTTAACCATTCCCAAAATGCCACATGTTATAATTGCCCAATTATACACACTTTCATCACAAGAAATTTAAAGGCCAAATCCAAGGCATATCACAAACCGGTCACTCAAAGCGTCACAGATTCACACAACACATCAAGTTTTGAATACAGTTCATTCAATCATTTAAAACTTGTTTTACCAACACACTGTGTTGACTCATGTAAAACTGGTTCCAAGACTCGAACCGAGAATCTTAAAAACTACTCCTTAAAGTAATTTTCAATTCAAATAAGAAATCCGAACACCATATATTTACATATGGATGACAAACTTACCAACCATCTAACTCAATTTATTGCCTCCAACTGGCCTCTTATCTTTCTTGTTGATCAATCAATTTATTTAAGAATGGAGTAGTTGGGGAAGATAGTGGCACGCATAATAGTCAACTTGATTTGGTTTAAGAGTCCAAAATTTCAAACCTCAACAAAGATTTAATGGTAGATAAATTTCTTCCAATACGTTTGATATTTTTCAATTGGCAATATATAATCATCAAAAAAAGTCTCATGATTAAGAAAAGAAAATTCATTGAGAAAGAAAAAAAAAACACCAGCTAAATATTTCCTTCCATTTTTAAAGGAAACAAGAATTTATAATATAAAAAAATTCGTAGTCGGTGTTATACGATTTTGACATATGATATATTTTTCGTATTAGAAAATAATTATGTTATATCATCTGTCATAAATTGAGATGCACCACTATTTTTCTATATTATTTTTTTTTTTAATTTTTTTGATAAATCGGTAACGGAATATCCTGAACCAGCATACGCGTCTCAAACTAAGTCTCTCTCGTGACAGTCAATCCTATCATTTAAGTTTTAAGTGTCAACGATCGGTATAGAAAAAAATCGAACTCGAACTCGAGAAAGCAACTACTATATTATTTTATCACTAGATTTTTTTTCTTCCTCTTTTGCTACACTACATGGGCAAGAGCAGGTGAGATGCCCCCCAGCACCCCACTCCGAAAGAAAGCAACTACTTTGTTTGGTTCTTGGGAAAATCAGATCCTTGAAATAGAAAATGTTTATTATTTATATGAAAAAGCCATAAAGGAAAGTAAAGATATATATCAAATCAGTCTTTATTCATAAAATGCACTATTTTGCCTATGCTGCATGGACAAAAGTAAAGTCCTGACGTAAGATGCCCCTGGCACCACCTAAATGAAGGAGCCTCTTTGTTTGGTTCTTGAGAAAATCAGATACTTAATAGAAAAATGTTCATTATATATATATAGAAGTGAAGATACACACATATATTAGTTAGAGCATTTTGGACAGGTGGATTGCACTTCTAATATCAATTTTAATGATAAAAGTCATTTTAAATATTTTTATCATTTTAAATATGATAAATTAAATTTTAATAATATTACGGTACTTAAAAATTATTTTTTGACATTTATGTTTCAACGTTGAAAATTATATTTTTTTTAATATATCTGTTCTAAGAATAGTTTTGATCAAATTTGAGTCGTTGAATTAAAAAGAAGAAGATGAAAGAATAGTTTATTTTTTGTTTATTTTATATTTCTTTTTTAATTTTGATTAATTTTTTTAATTTTTAAATAAATATTAATTAAAATCTTAATTTTTTTTATAAAATAAAAATAAATTATTTATCTTAAATGCAATTTTATATAAAATAAAAAATATTTAAAAATATAAAAAATGTAAAAAGAAAAAAAACATGAAACAGAACAATTTTATCATGTTAAAAAACTTTTTTAATTAAAAAAAAAAGAATACTTATAATTCGTTAAGTAAATGAAGAGCAGTCAGTATAATTTTAAAATTATTTTAATTATCAAAAAATTTAAAAAAGATGAACATAATTTTTCAAAAAAAAATCAAGAATCATTTTAAAAAAAATAAATGTACGTATTCGATCAGGTGACAAGTATACTCTTACGTGGTTGACTGAAGTCAAGTGGCGTGGACCCCAAATGACAGCGGCGCTACCATTACTCGTCCTTATTCCATTTCCTTCGGTTAGAGAGTTGCTGCCACGGGTGCGGACGACGCGTGTCCAATCGTTCCCCCCAAAGCCCCAAACAATGCTACCCGTCGTCTCTGGTTGATGAATCGTAGAACTCTCTAGCTTCGATTGCATCAAAGCGTGACAAAGAGAAGAGAGTAGCAATGCATAAAGACACAGAAAGCGTGAAGAGAGAGAGAGAGAGGAGAGAGAGAGCTCTAGAGCATGACGACGCTTCCCCTCTCTCTTCACGCCTTTGTTCTAAAGATTAATTTAAAATCAAATATTAAACCCTAAGATCTCTATAGTTCTACGGTTTGTTTGTTGTTGAATTGTGTATTGTGTTTGTGGAGTTTGGGGTTTGAATTCGAAGCTAGGGTTTCGTGTTGATGGAGCCTCGTATTGCTAACAAGTTTCGGCTCGGTCGGAAGATTGGCAGCGGATCGTTTGGAGAGATCTATCTTGGTTTGTTGAATTCTCACTTTATCTATTTAATTTGTTTATTTATTTTACTTGAATTTGGTTGAGTGTGAATTGATGATAGACTTCGTTCGCAGGTATTAATATTCAGACGAATGCAGAGGTTGCAATTAAACTCGTAAGTAATCTACTTTTTGAAAAATTATGAAGTTGTTTATTTATTTCTTATATTTGTTTGATTACTTCATATTCTCATGTTTTTGTTGAATTTACTCTTTTGAGTGTGTAATTGAAGTAGCTGTGCTATGTTTTCCCCGGTTAAGAAGTTGCCAATTCTTTTGAAAATGAATTAATGTGTGGTTTTGAGCTCAAGATGGAGTGAAATTTAATGGTAAATGCTAATTTTAGTTTTGGACCGACACTGGAAAATAATTGAGACGACAAAAAGCCCAATATTATTGGAAATGCTCAGTATGGTCGTCCTTTGCAGGCTACCATTCTGTTTTGATTATTTTTGGGCCCATGTGTCCCATAGTAATGCTCAAATTGGGAATTTGGTCATATTTGCAACCTTCATATGGTAGTACCTAAATTTTTTAACTTCCAATATTGTGGTCGTCGTGTTCCTTTTGATAGTGATACAAGTTTTCAGTAATTTACAAATATCATTTATGGGTTATGTTCACGATTCTTATCCTAATATATGTCAGAATTACCTTTATAGAGGTGAAATAATGTTCTTCCTTGAAATCTAGATTTGCTGTCATACAAGGTTCTTCTTAATAAAGATTTGAAAAGATTAAGGATTCATTGATTTTTTTTTTTGGGGGATGACGTTGTATTGGTTTCTAATGCTATTTCTCCAGAAAGCCATCTTTGTTGCTGATCAGTGATTCCATAGAGTTTAGTGTGCGTCTAGGACTCTAGAATGCATACCTGAGAATAGGATTCATTTCTGTTTTGCAATACCAAACTTAGTTATCCAAAAACTTTGCTTATTTCTTCTCTTATGCTCTGCTGGTAGGAGAATGGAAAGCTGATAGTAAGGGTAGGAGAATGGAAAAGGTTACCTGAGGGAAAGAAGTTGTCTTCATCTGTTTGTTTGGTTAAACAGGAATTTGATGATGAAAAAAATAAATTATTTTATTTTTCCATTATATATGCATTTACATATTAACACGAGATATTTTTCAAAGACCAAAAATGTAAAAGAACATGTTTCTCTCTTTCCCACCTTTCCAACGATTTTTGGGTGGAAAAAAAATGGTGACCTGGAGGAAAAGTCTTGCCCTTTAAATTTTTGGTCTTGTCCTTTCTCTTTTCTTTCCTCTCAATCTTCCCCTTTAAAAACAGAGCAAACTTTTCTTAGCAAGAAAATGATTTAATGAGAAGATCTAAACAAGGGGTCATGGCATACTAATAGCTTAATTTATATAGGTTCATTTTTAAGTTTATTTATGATTAATTCCAACATAACAAACTTTTTAAATGTAAATAGACGAGTTGTGCATTTAAATAATCATATGTATCTTTAATCATCTACTTTTTAAATGAAATTCAATCTTCTATTTAGAAATATCTCAACACATCTCAACTATATAATTTACGTAAGCCTACCCATGTTGTACTTTAATCCATATTGCTAACAACTGGTTATTCTAAAAGATTGACTTTTAGAGAAAGGTGTAACTTATGGATTCATTTCGTCAACATGCCCAACATTTGGTCAAACTCCCCCTAAACACGTGAGTTGCATTATGAGCCCTATAATTGCAGGGAGGTGTCAAGGGTTTGAGCATAGGACCTTGCTCTTATACTATGTTAACAATCGAATGCTCTAAAGCTTTTTAATGTTAAGCTTTTACAATATTAAATTCTAACCATAGATTACCTGTTTTTATTCTGTTCTATGTCTCAGAGCAATTAGCATTCCAGGTAAAGTTGTTTTGATGTATGATTGTGTGGTTTTTTAAGTTGGGCCATCAAAAGAGAAGATGCTTTTTGCACACAATCTGCAGCAAGTTATATGAATAAAATCTGCTCTTAGAATTTTATGATTTGATTTGAAATCAACAGCTCTGAAGCAGGCTGAAATAACTGCCGACTGCCAAATAAAAATCATACATTTCATGTGGATAACTTGTATGATGTCATGAATTGATATAATGTACAAAATATCTGCATATTAGAACATCGACTGGTTCTTTTGATGTGCCAATCTGTGTTTCTACTCCTGTAATAGGTTCGATTTTAATTATATGCTGTGGAAATTGCTGCAAAATTGATATTTCATCATGCATTACCAATGGTAATCAATTCATTTTGAGAGATAAGATGCTGATATTTTTTCCAATCCTCAGGAAAATGTGAAAACAAAGCTTCCTCAGTTGTTTTATGAATCGAAGTTATACAGAATCCTACAGGGAGGAAGTAATGGTTTTTTTTTTTCCTTTTAATTGTTGTCAGTTGTTCTGTTACAATCTATTTTGTTCATATATCTTATATCATTTTCTGATTGCAATACTTTTGAACTATGGCAGCTGGAATTCCAAATTTGAGGTGGTTTGGAGTAGAGGGAGACTATAATGTTTTAGTGATGGATTTGCTTGGGCCCAGTCTTGAAGATTTATTCAACTTTTGCAAGAGGAAACTTTCTTTAAAGACGGTTCTTATGCTTGCGGATCAAATGGTAAGTTTCTTGGAATCGATACATATTATTGTAGCATCTATAAACTTTTCAAAACTAGTTAATTTCTGTATATATTCTGATATTTATTTCAGATCACTCGAGTTGAATTTGTCCATTCTAAATCATTTCTACATCGAGATATCAAGCCAGACAATTTTCTTATGGGCTTGGGAAGGCGAGCGAATCAGGTTTTTTTTTTTTTTGATCTGTGTGAATCAGTTTTTTCATTTGGACTTTATGTCTTTGTTGTTCGTTTGAAGATTTTTTTTCCCAGAATCTGTGCAGATAGGGTGTTTTGTTTTTTATTTATTTTTTTGTTTCACACTAATTCAGGTCTACATCATCGACTTTGGTCTGGCTAAGAAATATAGAGAGGGTTCAACCCACCACCACATTCCTTATAGGTGAGTTGAGTATTGATTCTTTTATGGATACTGGCAGACACTTGTATCCATGCTCTCATTCATGCATACACATGTGTGCTCGCACATCATGCTCGTAGGATACTTCTTGGTGGAGTAGGATTGAACATTGGGACCTGTGAGTAGAGATCTATATTCAAGGCAACATTTTGGTCTAGCTTTACTTTAAGGATCTGTGGGAGCTGTTGGAATGAGCATTGATTAAGTTGTTGTTTTATTGTTTTTCAGAACATATTTTAATGCTCTGTTTTCATTGTTGTGCATGTTTCAAAATCACAAAGAGCAATGATTTCATGTAGCACAAATAGAATTGGCCTAGGACTCATGTATCTTCTGTTTGAAATAAATCATATTACTTTCTTTGTAGTATATTTACTGGAGTCGAATAAGGTTGTGTTGTTTTCTTAGCAGGATCTCTTAGAGCTCTTCCTGTAATCCATGAAAGTCATAATTTAAAAGCCCTCCTTAAATTATTAATGTTGATTTGATATTTAATGGATGCAAGGATCAAAATATCGTTTCGATGTATAGTTTCGGTCTGTCCGGAAACGGAAACGTTTCGAAAACGTTTCGGAAACATAATGGAAACGGAGAAAAAATTGAAAACATGTGGAAACATAACTTAAAATTTATTTATTTATACAAATAAGCCTATTTATTGAATATTTGTGCATGTTTAAGGCATATACATCATATTCATGATAAATGACACTAATTCATGATAAATGACATAATAGATATATACTATGTAATATCCACGAATTAGATAATTTGATACAAGTTACATATAAAATAAAAAGTAAAACAAATGACGATTTAAACCTATTATAATTAGTAACTTAGTATTAAAATAGTTGTTTCTCTATACTTTATTTTCCCTACTACTTTTCTATTATTTTAGGAAAAATAATAGAAATATCTTCTTATAATTTTGAGTCTTAATCTTTGAAAAATAAATGGATATTATTTTTTACTAACTTCTAGAATTATTGTTGGTTCAAAAGAAATGTTTCCACTGATTCGGTATGTTTCCACTAGTTTCGTGATGTTTGTCACCATTATGCATGCCCCTTATTTTTTTGGTGTTACATTATAGATGGATTTTTTTTTTTTGATTTTGATAAGAATGTATATCATTTACTGGTGCCATACACTATAAATGGGTTCTTTGAATGCAATTCTTTTGATATGTTAATACTTTAAAACATAAACAGACAAAAAAAGTGAAGACAATATGTTTTGATCATTGATGTTTGCGAGCTTTTTGGAAAATGAGAGAAAATAAGGCAACAAGTAGAAAAGAAAATAATAAAAAAAAACGAAATGAAAAGAAGTTGTGTATGCTCAAAGGGGCATACCTCAGTGCTACCACCATTGACAAAATTGGTATGGTCCCACCATTGCCAACCATGTGCCACTGCTATTGTTGCTGCCGCTGCCATGGCCGCCGCCGCTTCATTACCCACACCACTGTCCGCCCCCTTCACCTTGTTGCAAATAAAACTACCATTGCAGCCACCTGCACCATGACTCTGCTGCTGCTGCCATACTATCAATGCCATCATTATCTCTGCCACTTACTCTCTTATTACAGTTTCTTTTTACAATTGTATTCTTGTCCTATATTAAAATGTGTCTAATAAATATATCACTACTTAATCTCATATTACAATTTTCTTTTTACATTTGTATTCTTGTCCTGTATTAAAGAGCGTCTATTACATGTTTTACTTGGTTGCCTTGCGTATGATAACTCAACTCAACCAAACAAAGCCTTATCCCAACTTTTGCGTATGGTGTCTCAGAAAAAGAAAAAGAAAAAGTGGACACTTCACAAAGTTTTCTCTTGTTTCCAAGAGTGTCAAATGTGGCTCCTGTTCCGATACATTCGTGTTATATAATCATGCATAAGAAAGCGTCTGAGATGTGTCGGTTAAATATCCATAAATAATGAAATTTATTTTTAAATTATAGACACGTGACAGACAAATCTAGGAGTGTCTAGGAAGTATCAGCATCTGACACGTCCAACATGAACATTACACCTTCATAGAAGTTTTTGTGCTTCTTAGTCTATAATCATTACAAATGTAGAATCACCATGGCCTTCACCTCCACTCCACTGCTATTTTAAATACCAATACCAGCACTATCAACAAGCTCTGATGTTTGACCCACCTCTGCTCTTGTATCTGCTATCACAATTTTCCACCTAAGTGTTCTGGTTGTGTTTTTCGGTGGAAATGTTGACTATGCTACTGTTGTCAAGTGATGCCGAAATAGCCCTTGGAAAAGAATTTTGAATTAAGATGCTGAAAAGTAGCACTTCTTAGAAAAGAAAAGCAAGCATCTGGGGAAATTAATATCACCAGCGAATCTTGGAAAGATGCCGAAGTAGCCCTCAGAAAAGAAATTTGAATTAAGATGCTGAAAAGTAGCACTGCTAAGAATAGAAAAGCATAGCAGCTAGGGAAATTAACATCAACAGGGAATCTTGGAAAGCCCCATCAATAGTCAAACACAAAACAACACAAAAAGAAGCCAAACACAGAGACATAAGAACATGCTTTTGCTGAACTTTGCTTATATATTTTGTGCGTCTACATATGCTTGAATATTTTTATGTTTTTCTCATTGTTTATGGTCATGAACAATGCAGAGAGAATAAAAATTTGACAGGAACTGCAAGATATGCAAGCATGAATACTCACCTTGGCATTGGTATATTTTCTTCATCACCCTGCTTGAATTGTGATTTACTTAAATGGACACTCTTACCAGTTGAATGTCCTCTTCTGTTTCCAGAATATTGACTTTGTTCTGTCTGATTGTTTTGGACTGCATAGAACAAAGTAGGAGGGATGATTTAGAATCGCTTGGATACGTCCTCATGTATTTCCTAAGAGGAAGGTGATGGTTGCTGCATTCTTTCTCTGTTGTGGCTCCTAGTGCTCTGTGTTGGTTAAATTTTTGGTAAAGGCCCTTGTATTTGTAGTCTTCCTTGGCAGGGACTGAAAGCAGGAACTAAGAAACAGAAGTATGAGAAAATTAGTGAAAAAAAGGTTTCCACATCTATTGAGGTAACTTTTGGCCTAGCACACTGGTTACTCTTTTATAATTCAGCTCTATGAATATATTGACCGGCGAATTTTTGCTCATTTCTCAGGCCTTATGCCGGGGATGTCCAACTGAGTTTGCGTCATACTTCCATTATTGTCGTTCACTACGGTTTGATGATAAGCCAGATTATGCTTATCTGAAGAGAATATTCCGAGACCTCTTTATTCGTGAAGGTTTGAAATTATTTGCTTTGTAATAGGATTCTAGAATGCACGCAACTTCATAGATAGATTGTTTAATCCATGTCTCCATTTTTCCCTTTCAAAACTGATAATCATCATTGATATCTCATCTCGTCATTGTGTCTGTTAATTCTGTTGCAGGTTTCCAGTTTGATTATATTTTTGATTGGACCATTTTGAAGTATCAGCAATCACGGACTGCTACTACTCCTCCCCGGGCTTTTGTAAGTAATATGACACTAGTTTGCTTCTGTTGGTCACTGGCAACACATGCATTTATATGATAGTTGCTCCTATCAGGGCCCTGGTGCTGGAACAAGTTCTGGACTTCCCCCTCCTATTGCCATTGCTGACCGGCAGTCAGGTAGATTTCCTACGTCTTCCCCTGGATGTTAGGAGTTTACTCCTTGCTGAGTTTGTTCTAAATAAAATCCTGTGGACTATTATTTGAGTGGTCCAGTGAAGGGATTCTCATCAATGCCCTTATTGACTTGCTTCAAAGACACCAATTTTCCTTCCCTTTTTTTTTGTTGTTGGATTCTTTCTCTGATTTTTTTTAGCATTTTCCTTAATTAGCCTTTTTTTTTCCTTTTGTGTAAGCCCTTTTAAATTAGTTTCCAGAATTTGATGTCCAATTACAATTGAAATCTCTCTCTCTCTCTCTCTCTATATATATTATATATGCAAGATGGTCCTACATATGCTTGGGGGTTACATTATTTTCCTTGTTAATTTTATTGCAGGTGAGGAAGGAGGAAGACCGGCTAATTTTCATTTAGTGGATCCTTCTCATCGTAGAATTTCTGGACAAGCTGTACACGCTGCAAGTTTATCCATGCAGAAGAGGCCAGCACTGAATGATTCAACAGCGAGCAGAGAGGCTATGGTAAGTTGTTTGAATCATATTTATACAAGGGATAGAGCTTTTCTAGAAGTTAACTGATTTGGTTTTGTAGTGGCTCATTGACTTCTTATTTCTAGTGCTACTACTTCTGTTATTGTAGCTCGCTTTAAGCTTGCCAAAGTGTAGGTGAACCTCATGCGTACAAATTTCCAACCTATATCTATTTCACTACTTAAAGCAAGTGCTCTCGCGGACAAAGCTAGTCAACAATCCATGGTAGAGCATGTGATCAATGAATCACTGGGGTCTTTTAATCATTTGGAGTGGCAACATGAAAATTCGATATCCTCTTTCATGTTGTTCATGTCCCTTTATTTATGGCACGGGTGTACGATTTTCTTACTTATTTGATTTATGACCTCTCTCAGTGCCTCCCTCTCTCAAAAAAAATTAAAAAAAATGCACTCTCTTAAGTCTAAACATATTAGTATTATTTCATGGTACTATATCTAAAGATCAATGTGCAAATGAACATGCAGATATCAAGCTCCACTTTTCTAGGACGGTCGAGTGGATCAGTATGGCGACCTGTTGTCCCTAGTAACAGTGATGCATTAGTTGTTGGGAATGTCTCTGTCCTACCCCGCTCTCACACCACCGAAGCAAGCCCTGGAACATTAAACAAAGTCTCAAGTGGTCGAAGAATTTCACCCATTGGTAGATCCTCAGACTCCAAGTTTGCATCATCTGGCAGGAACAACTCTAGTATAAAAAACTATGAATCCACTCTAAAGGGTATCGAGGCCCTCCATTTTGATGACAAAGAAAGGGTTCGTTATTAGATGCTGTTCTTTCAGACTTATGTGCTGGATATTGGGTAAACTTTTATTAGATTGATGGAGTTTTCTGCGGAAAGTTCAGTTGGAGACCTAAAAATTCTGATTTGGGTTGCGACGATCAAAGGACCAGACCGATAATCCAAGTCGAACTGACCCCTATCAAGGTAAGACTCTGTGTGCCTGGGTTGAGTCACGTGACTCGTGTTGGCCTGGCTCCCTAATTTCTTACCCTTTTAACTGTTATTTCTGATAGTTTTCACTCACTGTTTGGGATTACTGGTTTAATCCGGAAAACTGTAAAGTTGTCTTTATATATTTTGATATTTTGCCATAAAATTTCTTCGTTTTCTATCTTCTTGGAGTATAGAACACAGGTCTGAAATATCTGACATGGAAATTGGGTTTTGAATTCTAGTAAAGTTAAGCTGTGGATGAAGGGACATTTATAGATTCTGCAAGCTTGGTTTTAAATTACTAAGTTTTTTCAAAGGTGTTTTGAATTTTCAGAAAAGAACAGAACTCAAAATTTACTGACTACATTTTTATTAATTTCCAAATCATTACCAAATTTGTAGAAATTGGCTCTAGTCATTTTGACATTTCCCAAAAGGTATGGGGTTATTACGTAATTACCACAATACCAAAATGCTCGTGCTGACATCCTCAATTTATATATCTGTTTTTACCATCAGAGTTTGTTAGTTTATTTAGTCGATTCTTAAATAATTAGAAAAAAAATCTTTGTTAAGTGAGTTGTATTGTCTATTTGTCTTTCCTTTGTTGCAGCCTCATCCAATGCCGAATGATCTATGGTCCAGAACAGTTGACCATTTTGCAAATTAAGATATTTCAAATTCTGATTTAATTGCCCAACGGATATTCCAGTTCAAATATGCCACTTATGTTTTACATGTGGTCATCAAAAACCTTAAAAACGGAGGCAAGGTTTTATTTTAAGTCCTTCGCAAAAACAACACTTTCCGAGAGAGAGAGAGAGAGAGAGAGAGCAAAATTAGTAACAGTATTCATTGAGAGAGAGAGTTTCAAGAGAAAATGAACCCTTCTCAAATTCCGGGATCTAGGGCTTCCAGATAATCTCCTCGACGACTCACAAGGACTTTATGACACTGCTGTTGTCGGTCAGTAAATAGAGACATGATATATTTGGGAAGAAGCAGAAGCAGAAGCAGAAGCTCCTCCTTCATTAAAATTAGGGACGCAGAATGGAAATATGCATTGCATATGTAGTAAATTGTGGTTAAAATATGTACTATTAAGTTTGAAGTTAAGTATTATCTAATGATTTCAAATTTGCAACAATTGGCTGAACGTCTATCATATACAAATTTTCTACTAAGAATTAACCGATGAAATAAAACCGGAGGTCGATAATCGCTGCAGAGCAACCAACCCAGTGTAGGGCTGCTGGATGAGAAGATGAATTTAGAGGAGGACAAGAAATCAGTGGCTGTTCACTTTTCTATTCATCAAATCATGGTAGTAAAGTAGAAGGCACGTAGGTTGACCAAGAATGCAGAAAGAGAACCAGAACATCATATTGCCCACCTGGATGCAAAAAACAATATTAAGAATAATTTTAAAAAATTAAGTTGCAACTCCTCCTGATGAATGATACTAAAAAAATTCACAAAGCAATGGAGGGAACTAAAAGACGATTATCCGATTCAATTGCATCCTTCAACTGCAAAGGTAATTTAAGACCTAAGAGCAAACAGTATAGTTACAATATTGCTTGTAAGCAACTTGATAACAATGGCACTTAATGGCTAGTACTACTGAAATGACTTCATGCATGCTCCTATTTTTTAAAGGGATAATTACACTATATATTTTCTAAAATTACAGATTCCCCTTTCCGTATAAAATCTGTCATTGATGGTATTAGGGTTTCAAACAAAAATATTTATACTACTAATATACCCTTATATATTACATTGACCTATCCTATCTTATCATATTATATCAGAGATCACAAAAGAAATCTCTATAATTATCAGATATCACAAGGAAGGTAAGTATAATTATTCTTGAAGGTAAAATATTAAATTCATAATTCCACACTTTTTGTTAACGTTTGTGTCCTGAAAATTCTAACATAGGAGGTCAGTATAATATCATAGATCAAAAGGAAGGTCTCTGTAATTGTCAAATATCATAGGAAAGGTCATTGTAATTATTCCTTTTTTTTTTTTTCAAGGTAACAACAGATCTCTTCAGATCTCCAAAGTAAAGTACCCATCGCAAAGCAAGTACTTCGGATTTCTTTCTAGAAATGCTTGAACAACCAAAAAAAGCTACAAGTGTCAAACTTGAACAGAATCATAAAACCTTAAACTATAAATTGTTATTTATTGAAATTCCTTCTAGAGTCGCAGAATATCCTTTAACTGATTTTCATGTAATCCCAAGCAGGTTCTAGAATCAATGGTCTCACTCTTGCATGTTCGATGCATCATAATCACACCATCCAATAAGTAGCACGTGGAAGTTGGTCAAAAAACTTCAAAAGAAAACAATTTCTGTATTTGTAAAGCACATAGTTTGCATTTTTATACTGTGCCCAATCTAGCATGTAAGAGCTCAATAGATTTTATTTTGTTTAATTTTTTTCTCTTCTGATAAGAAACATAATTATATTATAGACAAAAGTGAAGTGAAGTATACAGAGACCTACAACTAAGTCCCATCTTTATAATTCAGCTCTCCCAAAAAAGCAACAAATGAAAACAAAGAGACCGGGTAGCTCTCATATACCCAAAACTGAAAAGTACCAAATTTCAACTAGCCTGATTATTGCTCCTATAGAGTTTTTAACTGAAATTCATGAAGGGCTAAAAGTTGAATGCTGACAAAACAAACAGAATGACACAAGCTTCTATGGAAGTGCTGGAAAGGAAGACATACCATTGAATTCCTGAACTTATCTTGCAAGAAATTTGTGACCATGACCAAGGGAATCTGATTCAAGAAACACAACAGTGCTCATAAAACTCTTGCCCAGTACCATTTCTTGCTAAAGGATACAGGCCTGAGTATTAACTACAATTAACGAATACCTTCCCATACTTTTTGAGGAATTAAAAAAATAGACGTACACAAATACCAAAAAAGTAGTACCTGTAACATAATTCCAAAAAAAGCCCAAAACTTGAATATGTGGCAGGGAACAGCAATGCATAGCTGCAGCAAAATGAAGTAGAATCACACATCAACATCAAGTCACCCACGGATTGAATAATAAGAAATACAAAGCTATAGAGAAGAGAGAACATTTTATCATCCAAAGAATAAGCTAGGTGTAATTTAAAAAAATAAATAAAAAATAAAGTATTCTCATTAAATATCATATTACCTTGCATAGATGGGAGGCAAATAGAGTTAAGAAATGAACTAAAGCTATCTTCTACTTCTTTTGATCTATCTATCTAACATGAGCTGGTAACAGTACTAAATGCTATTAATTGATCCTGTTGTTCTCATAGTTCATGGTCTTTGTCAAATTTCTTTCTTAACACAATTCCATATCTAAAATTGAGGTTTTGAAAATACAGCAAGACAAAGGGTTCACACTACAGTACCATTAAAAATTGTAAATGACAACAGCTTCTGTGCTGCTGCCGTAAACATATTAATCATCACTAACTGTTATCCATTGGTCCTGTTTTTTTATCATAGTTCGTGTTTTTATCAGTTTCTTAATTGGACCATCCTTTCCTATTTATAATTGAGGTTTGAGCAAAAAAGCAAAAAAAAAGGGGTTGATAGCTAGCCAGCTCCTAGTTCCGCTCCTAGAGCAATGTGAATTATACTTTATACTTGAATATGACTTAAGAAATTCTTCTGCAACTTGAAGTTAGTGTTTGTTGGCTTTCCTTTATAGAAGCACGTGCTTAAATTGATACACAAGCTGCCTTTAAGAAGTGTTTGCAGTCCAAAAGGAAGAGGGTTAACAACATCCGATTGTTTACTTGCCAATCGTTTGGTTATATATATGTATATATGTGTATGTGTGTGTGTATATATATATATATATTTGATAAGTACATATTTGTATATAGTTTTTGATAAGTATCACACACACTTGAATCCTGCAAATTCCTCTTTGAGATTGGTAGGAGATACCACTCAATGAAGTCTTTGAAATTGACATATAATGTCAATATCTAAAAACACAGCAATAATGATACAACTATCAGCGTTGCTATCATGTATCAGTACCTAATTAGTGTTGCATGTGTACGGAGGATGACCGTCTCATTCACTGCAGAATTGCTAAGGAATTGGTCTTGTGTCCTAGTATTATGAGGTCATGGCCTTGAGGTCGAACATCAATTTTATTGGCCGGGCTTACATTCACTGTAGAATTTCTAAGGAATAGTCTTTATGAAGTCATGGTCTTGAGGTAGAAGGCCAATTTTATTAACCAAGCTTAAAGATGGACGTTGCCAAAGATTTTGGTCAGCATCATACATGTCAATTGGGCAAACATCGCAAGAAAAACACAGGTCCTTATACTCCGCTTCCTGTACCTGACCATCCTTGGCTGGATGTAAGCATGGGTTTCGTCATCAGTCTAGATTTGAGTCTTGTAGTGGTTGATCGTTTGTCCAAAATGGCTTATTTCATTCCCTTTTCCGAAGCTTCTGATGCTTTCCATGTTACTATGCTCAATTTTGATGAAATTGTCAAGGTTTATGTCTTCCTAAAACTATTATTCGGTGAGTGATACTAATCGAAATTGAGATTTCCTACAACCCAATTTTCTATAATAGTTTAGTAAATAGGTCCACCCGGAGTCCTTTCAAGGTTGTACACGGATTAAGCCTAGGAAACCCATAGATCTCCTTCTGATGATCCCTCATGCGCAGGTCTCACAATCCACGAAAGCATTTGCTTGACACATTCATAGCTTGCATGACATGATTAGTAAACAGATTTAGGCCAGTACTAACCAATATAAAATGCATGCTAAAATCGTGTAGGTGTTTCATAGAGTTTCAGGTCAATAATTATGTCATGATCCAGGTTCAACCCTTATTGTTTCCCTCCAGAGCCGTTTCCTAACTGCAGTCGCATGGTGCTGGACCATTCAAAGTTTTAAAATGGATTGGCCCAGATGCGTATGCCATTGACCTTCCACCTGAATATGGAATTAGCTCCACTTTTTTTACACTATTTTAGATGAGCACACAGTGTCCAGAAAAAGTTTATTTGCATGGACAACTGGCCTCAGATTCCACCTGGGTCACTCGAGATGGGTTACATCAACTTGATCCTAACTTGCTGGAGTACTATCAAAGCTACACAGCACCACCACAACAAGGCCCAGTTTTTCTCACCCCGAGAGAGTTGGTGCAGGACATTAAGGCCTTGGCCCCATTTTCGTGAGTCTATCAATATCGATGCCGAAGTACGACGGCTACACTATTGGGTTAAACTGACTATAGGCCCAAAGCTGATTTTATTTGTTTAAGGGATTTTATCTGATGTTATTAGGATTTATTTTGTTTACTTAATATGAGTTTCTTTGTCTCTTGTTACTTTCCTTATTCTGTTGTTGGAAGAGCCTATATAAAGGACTCTAGACAGTTGGTTCTTGGATAAGGATTGAATAAGTTGAAAATTTTCTTACTGTATTGGTGGGGATGCCAATGTTTTCCTTCCCTTGGTTCTACATCATACATCACGGCGGAGTAATGGTATCAGGAGTATTGTAGGATGTGAAGCGAGAATCGACAACTATATCATAAATTTTTTTCAATCACTAGAAAACCACATAAAAGTCACCGATACGCATGCTCCAATCACTAGCAAACTTTGTTCTTAATATTAAATCATAAATTTAAAAATTAAAGATATATAAAAGCTTGATATTAATTAATAATATTTTTGATAAGTAATTAAATTTATTAATAAAAAGTAGCTAATAAATTAGGTAAGAAGTCCAATGAAAAAAAAAACCTTGAAAAACTTTAGACGATACTAAAAAAACTAAAAAAATCAATAGAAGTTTCATTGTAGGGGTCAAATTGAAATTAAGATAAGGGTAAAGTATGAACAACTTTAAACATAGTGCAAGAAAAAACATAAATTAGAGGGATATTTTGAATATCTTTTGAAATGCCTAAGAAAATTGTCTAATAAAGCACTTTTTCTCAATTCCGAAACCTAGCATCTCCTGACAACATTCTATCACCTTAACCCATTCTTTTCAGACCTAAAGAACGTGTGACGCTGGATTGGGGTTTGGTAACCAACTAGTTGGTCCTCTAGTTGAACTATCATGCCCCTTTTCGTTGCCTAGGTTACACCTTCAGAATACCCTAGGAGGGAATTTTTCTCTACTCCCCCAATCTCCACTTAACACCATGCCAAAAATTGAGGTGACCCATGCTAGCACCATCCAGGCACACAATGGCAGATCTTGAAGTTTGAAGGACCCAAATAAAAATATTTAAAAAATTGAAGGATATTTTTTTTTAAAGGAGGAGGGGGGGGGGGGGGAACCCATCCATTTGCCATCGCATACACACAAGCTATAAGCTATGTAGGGAAAATAAATTAAATGCTTATAGGCAAATAAAGAACATCTGCAACCATTTATTAATTTACTATTACGATGATCATAAATTAATTAATTGATTACAAATTACAATAAACTTAACAGTTAACACGTGTTCAATATATTTTAAACACATTTAGTAAAACTGTATACATTAACACAAAACCATTACCAATTAATATTACTACAAACATATAAATTAGGGTGAACTAACTCAGTTTACATACATGAACTATACCCATAAAATAGAAACTATTGTTTATCACACGATAAAAAAGGAAAAGATTGTAGTTTGTCGCAATATGCTAAGTATTGTGGGAGCTGCATTGCTTCAGGGCTTTGTAGGACTAGGAGTTGGAGTCGGTGGAAGCCTTTTTGGGAACATCTTATAGAGCCTCGGTGAGTAGGGAGAGATTGGATGCTTTGAGATGGGGTCCAAATAGATCAAAGCAGTTTGGGGTTAGATCATTTTATAGGGTTGGTTACATGCTTCCTTGGAAGCCTATCTGGAAAGTCAAGGTGTCGTCCAAAGTTAATATATATTTTTGTTTGAATAACAGCTTTGCAGGCTATACTTGAATTGGATAGATCCTTGAGAAAACTCTTCCTAGTTGTTGTGTATTATGTGTGACTGGATGGTTTTTCCATTGACTGGCATGATGTGAATTATGGGATTGGTGTAGTTCGACCCTGTTTGGATCCACCTGCCTTTGCAGATTCTCCACAGCGATCACTGTATGATCAACTGATAGTTAAGGTAATATAATAGCCTTCCATTTGTTAATGTAATGGAACTGAGAGAAAACATAGCTCTCAACAGTTACACTGAGGTATAGTTTGTATTCAGTTAATAACAAGTTAGTCATGATCCCATTCCAATACAAGAATACGACACATAAGTCAAATATATTGGTTGCTTGGATATGAGAAATCTGTTTGTTGCATAATATGAATTTTCCCTGAGATATTAAAGATAAAAAAGAAGGCACTATACCTCATGAAAAATGGCAGATATAAGGAACGCAATCAAAACGGAAACTCCCTGAATTGACAGAAAACAAAATAAGAAGTTAAAACTTTACAACAAATGCAAAAGAGGCCCCAATATTGAGTCCACAATGGGAAAACTTGAATGATAATACAATTGTATACTTGGTTTAAAAACTACCAGCCAATCAAATTCATCCCTCTTTGAAGTATGTTAGATACTTTGCATACACACTTGGAGAACATGTAACCAAAGCGGCCAGCCTCTTTAGGTAAATTACACCCTTTGCATACAAAAATCTCTTGGAGAAATGGCAGTGGAGATTTCCTTCGGAACAAGATTCATTATGGAGAAGAGTGATAGTGAATAAGTTTGGTTGTGACCTTGATGGTTGGGCGTGAGGAGGTGGAAGGAGCATATGGCGTCAGCCTCTGGAAATCTATATGCAAGGGCAAAGCTGATTTTTGGCATCGGGTGGGTTTTGTGGTGGGAGGAGGAGATTAAGTAATAATTTGGAAGGACATTTGGTGTGAAGATTTGATCCTAAAGGAGAGATTTCCATGCCTATATCGGTTGGCTACTAACAAGGATGTGAAGATAAAGGATTATTTGACTTTTGTTGGTGCCTTGTTTTAGATGAAATTTTCATGATTGGGACATGGCGGAAGTCGAGAGATTCCTTCTTCTCCTTCATCACTGCAATCCAAAAAGGGGAGGAAAGAGACAAGATTGTTTGGAAAATTGACAAGAGGAACACCTTCTCAGTTAAATCCTACTACTTTCGATTTAGCTAGGAAAGGGGATAAAAGCTACCCTTGGAAATTCATTTGGGGCACAAAAGCCCCCTTAAAGGCTGCAGTTTTTGTTTGGTCTCTTACTTGGAGGGGTGTTTTAACTATGGATAATCTAAAGAAGAGAGGATTTCACTTAGCTGGAAGGCGATGCATGTGTTTGGATTGTGATGAATCCATTGACCACTTGTTCCATCATTGCTCTTTTGTAAAGGAAGTGTGGAGTTTGTTGTTCTCTTTGTTCGGTATTTGTTGGGTGATGCCTTCATCGATTGAGGGGTTGTTGAAAAGTTGGATTGGAGGATGTGGAAGGAAAGGCAGGAGGAAGGTTTGGTGAATTGTTCCTACATGTTTGTTTTGGAGTATTTTGAGGGAAAGAAACTGGATTTTTTTCGATGGAGACACAATGTCCATATGAAGATAACTTTTTGAACTCTTTATATTATTGGATTGTTGAGGCATACCCCCCAACCCCCCGCGTATGTGCATACTTTTGTAAAGTTTTTGGAAGACATGATGCTCTAGTTTTAGTGCTGTCTTTTGTATTAGGGTAAGCCCCTCTTTTTTGGGCCATTTAATGAAATACCTCGTACTTATCGAAAAAATTCTCTTGGAAAGCAATTAAAAAAAGTCCTTTCTTTAGGTGGTTCACATTGAGCCATTTTGAATGATTCTACCATAAAATGTCAAATAACTCAACCAATTCAAGAAAATTTAAGCTTAAAAGAAAATATTGGATATAACAGGCAATCTTTTAGACTTCATTAACTCATCCATAAACCCAGGAATAAAAAAATTTATAGGAGATCTACAATTAGAAGATTACAGGAATGCCTGTTAACTTGAAGAATTTGGCACAAACCAATTAATTCCCAACAATAAAGAAATTTTCATTGTTCAATGAACATCTCTTTTTAAGTGTTGAGAGTCTGATATACATTGTTCGCCCATTCTCTAATAGCTTTAAGCTCTTAGAGTAGTTAGTGATTTAACATGATATAAAACCCTTGGTTATGTGAGGTCTTAAGTCAAAGTCTCTCCATTTTCATTATTTCCTGTTTAGTTTGTTTGTGCAAAATTGTACTTTATTATGTTTCGTGTTTGTGTGTAGTTTGTGTCTCTCCACGTGCGAGTTCGGAGTCGTAAGTGAGGGGGAGTGTTCAGAGCTTGATATACATTGTTGGCCCATTCTCTAACAATTTAAACTTTTAGAGTAAGTTGGTGATTTAACATTAAGCATTGTTTACTAGTTTAAAAAAATAAAGGAAGAAAAATGGATAACAAGCAAATCATTAAGCGTAGCATGAAATATGAGGAAGGTCAATTACCTTGGGTATCCCATTCGTAAGCACGGAAAATAAATATGGCGGACCATCCATTTATGAACAGGCTGTAATCAATAACAATTCGTCAGAATACACAACAGAAAAAATAAAAAATATTCATTTCTCTCCTTAAAAAATAAAAGAAAAGAAAAGATCCAGGGTTCTGTATTAACTTCAGCTGTAGTATTAATATACAACTGGATAGATACAGAAAAATAAAATAAGACTGATTGTAGTTCAACATTCTCATATTTATCCAAACCCTATAATCTTCATTTATTGCACAAGATCACAAGACCATTACAAACAAAACAAGATAAGATAGCTGAAATTTGGGTAGAGGGGCATACCATATTCCACATTCTCCAATACTGAAGACAACCAGGAAATGCGTTCAACAAAAACAAATAGCACACAAGTCCACTTCAGCAATCAATGATTGGAAAACATAAAAAGGTAAACATCTCACAGCATATAAAGTTTACCTCCTCCACTGTTTTTGCATTCCACCAGTCCTTATAGAACTCGCGGTCACCAAAACGAAGAAGCTCAGCAAGTATGTTTAACCTATATTCACAACACTGCAGGTAAGTATCACCAGAGTGATATGATTAAACAAATAAAAGCTAATAAAATTGATAAAAAAATATTATTTCATAGACACCTACACATAGAAGCGAATTCTATAATAATGAATATCTTCTGTTGAGAAAGATTAAAAAGTGAGTATTTCAACTCAACTCCACAAACCTCAAGTCTCAACAACTTGTGACGGGCTACAGAAATATTGTTTCACTTTTCCACTCTATCAAGAGCCACACTTCCAAGTCCAATTATACTAGAACCCCTTTCCAATTAAATGTGGCCTTTTTTTTTTTTTTTGGGGGGGGGGGGGGGGGGGGGGGGGAGTGGAGAGAATGCCACCAGTTCTCAAATCCACTGAACACAAAACTATAATGCATGACATAAAAAGTGAACTCAACAAAATGTAGCCTTTGTCCCAACTATTCGGCTTCAGCATGATGAGCTCTTTCATACTTACTGCTCAATCCAGACCCACAGTCAAAACTTTAGCCAACAGTCCTCTGCTTACCTCAACACACATCAGTTTTTTTCTTATCCTTCATTACCTTTTACTTACATCATGTTGCTTCTTCAAACTATCCACTTTTGGGTTTGCATTGTAAATGACCAAGCCATCTCGATCTATTTTGTTCTGAGGAGCATGTTAACAATAAAGTGCAGATTAATTTTGATTTGGGATATTCTTTGGACCTGAATGATCTACGTACACATGGACATTATATCTAGTTTAGTTATTAGAAATACTTCTTATCTTCAATAATAATTTCCACTTGGCGAAATAATAATAGGATGCTATTCTCGTGTATAGTTCAAGCTACTTCAGCAAGTAAAATTTATGAAGCTGTAGAAGTTAACCAGCAAAGTTACTTTGGTCTTTTTATGTTATTTTGAAGTTCTTGCTAAGGTTTTGTTTAAGGTTATCTTTACCAAAACAAAGGACAATATAATTAAGATAAAATTATATTACAAATAGTATCCTTTCTCATCCATCTACTTGCTCTTCTCCTCCTCTTTTTTTTCTCTTAACATTCGTCTTCCTCCAACTAATGAGAGTTACAACTTCACATGTTTCAACTTCAGAGCTTTGTTTGAAACAGTCTAATTGCATAAATTCTTTATTATTCTATTGAAAACTGATTTGCTGTTTTGAAAACAGAACCATAGTTTAAAATTTTCAGACAGGCTCTTAAACCTAAATTCCATTCCCCAACTCCTACTACCAAACAATATCCATCGTTAAACTACGAACTCAACCCACAATTCTCAACCCTCAGCTCTCAACCCTCAACTACAGCTAAGATTTGATGGATAACATATAAATTTGGTACCAGAGGTCCAGAGCACATATGATTGCATCATTTCTCATATCATACACCATTGGTGCTACCCCAACTTACCATTGAAGTTTTCATTTTTTTCCTTTCCTTGTCTACCTTTCATCTCAAAACCTGCATGTTAGTGACGTTCATTTCATGAAAATCTTGTTACTGTGTTACCCAACATTTTGACTTATAAAACATAACTGGTCTTGAAGATGTCTTGTTAAACTATTCCTTCAACCTGATAGATACAACCTGATTCAGTAACACTCCAAAAAGCATCCCGCTTCAACCATTCCACATTAAACATGCCTCATGGATAAACAAGCCAGGCCCAGATATCAGAGAATGGTTGATGTCTATTATTCATTGATTAGCACTCTTGACCTATTCCTCATTTCCATTTCCGCATATACCAAAATTGTTAGGCCATATGACTTGTGAGTCTATCCACTTGGAGAAAACACACTTGAGCTGGGGACCTTTCATTAAGAAATATATGCCAACACTTGAAGTCTTATGATTGTGTGAAATCAGATGGTATATTTGCAACAAGAGTTTTCCTACAACAAGAGGGGTTCCTGTGTTGAAGAAAGACACAAGTGCTTTTCTCTCCATCTCTACTACTCGCCAACGGGGTTGTTATATTTCGAGGTTAGGGTTTCAAGTCAGGTTTTCTCTAATTTAATCCAAAAGATTGTCTACACAATTTTGGTTGGTCATGAGGGGCTTATTTCTCTCCATTGTGAGGTAATACTTGTATTTGTTCATTTCTCTTGTGGTGTAACCTCAAATTTTAATGGGAGAAAACCTCGTGTCCCTCATTTTCAATCATGGTGGATTTTTATCTAATGTACCCTACAATATTTCCCTTTCGGAAGGGTTTTCCATGTAAAATTTTGCCCCTTGATTGTGTGTGTTGGTTGATAGTGACCGTTTCTTTGCGTTCTTGGTATTGGACTTACCAACAAAAAGTACATAGTAAGTCCTAGTCCTTATTTTAATGCCATTGTTATTCATAATTTCTTAAGCATGGAATTGAAGTATATTGACAGACAGAACAATGCTAAAACAAACTAGTTCTCTTACAAGGTGCCAATGGACAGAAATGCTGTTGATTTCCCATGGAGGTTTGTTTGGCACTCCAAGGTTCCTAAAAAAACAAGCTTTCTTTGAGTGGGAGGCTTCTTGGAGGGCTATTCTTACCTCAGATAATCTCCAAAAAAAGGGGATCTAGCCTTGCAAGCAGATGTAGCATGTGCAAAAGGGAAGTAGAGACAATGGACCATTTGCTTATCCATTTTTCAGTGGCTAGAGACTGCTGGGGGTTGGTCTTCAACATTTTTGGAGTGGTCTCGATTATGCCAGCGTCAGTCAGGGAGTTACTGATGGGTTGGAGAAGAAGCAAGCAAATGGAGAATGGATCCGATGTGCCCGTTGTGGAGCTTATGGAAGGAGAGAAATAGTCGTGTTTTTGAAGGGGAAGAGAAACCTTCTTTTGTTCTAAAAGATTGCTTTGTGAGGCTTTTGTTTTTTTCGACCAAAGAGGCCTTTCCTAATGACTTAGTTGATTTTTTGAGGGACATTAGGCCTTAATTTTGTAGCCAGTCCCTTTTGTATATGTGTTCGCCCCCCTCGGTCACCATTATATACATATTTTCCTCTTCATTGATCAAAAAATAATATATATATATATATATATATATTATATCGGATGCATGAAGTCATGATACTGCTGCTTTGACAGTTTCTGTGATATTGTGCAAAACCAAGGAAAAAATTCTAGACTACAGTTGAGTAAGAAAATTACAGAGAAACTGAATCAAGGAGAGAGGAAATACCAAAGGTGAAAAAGGCAGTAGAACATGCAGAGCCACACATATAAATTTGGAACTGAAAGCTTCAAAACCCTCTCTATGGCATATAAAAGATTTCCTTTCAGAGGATGTTGTGAATTCTGAACGATCGGATTAATGTACTGCATGATCGAACCAACTAATTACGTTAGGATACATATAATTGTCCAAAACAAAAATAAAAAGAACTTGGAAGTTAAAGTCTTGTGTATGAAAAGAAACTCACTTGTTCTATAATAAATCCCATGAGCCCTGTAAATATTACCAACTTGATGAGTTGACGAACCACCCAACCCTTTCGAATACATGCAGTACGGGGATAGCTTAGCTGCAAAACAACTCCTCAACATGAAGAAAACATAATTTGACAAATAGTTATGGAAAAGAGTGATCTTTATATTAAGAAGTACAAAAACAAAGCTACGTAGGTCACTGAAGGTAATTTAGTTTTCCTACCCACGAGTTTATTGTTGCAACCTTATAGAATGTAAGGACACATCACAAGCAACTACTGAAACAAATGAGATATAAACTCCATTATAAGAGAGAGAGAGAGAGAGAGAGAGAGAGAGAGAGAGAGAGAGAGAGAGAGAGAGAGGAGTTAGGAGTTAGGAGTTCACAGACAAGAAAGAATAAAAGAATGGCATGATTTATCACAAAGACCTCAAAAGTGATATGCTCAGATTTCTTTGCAGCCACACCAGGATGCACTTGGTCTACATTAAACATTGTGAACATCAACAGTTTTTTTTTTTTTTCCTGATAGGTATGAAAATTGACAGCAAGCTTGAAGCAAATTCAGATTATTATATTAATATTTTTTTTCTAGTTTTGTGTGCATTTTGGAATTTGTAACATTTATATGTGATTTACTGAATGAAGGGGGAAATGAATACATCTTGAGCATTTGATAAAATCAAAAGGAGTAATTTATAGCAGCAACATATGGATAAACTAAATTTCAGTTCATTGTAATAAATTTTAATGAAACTAATCAAAAGTACTTTACTATCTCCAAACAGTAAACCAACATTGCTGCTGATTGCAACTCACTAAGGGTGTCAACAACAATTTAAAAGTACCAACAGAGAATTAGTTCTTATGTAATTCACACAACACAAATTCGATTTGCAAAGGAAAAATCTGCAATTCATCAATATTGATGCATCGAAAATTATCTTCAGTGACACAACTAGCTGTATCATACCTATTTCTGTCATTTATTTTATTTGAATTTGCAAACTATCAACATAGAAACAAAGATATTTTGCACAAGCTCAATAAAGAGTGAGTAAATTAATCTCTCAGTGTAGTGATGTATCTATACATTCCAAACATGCATTATTTCATAAAATTTCTAGGATTTATTTGTGGAAGGTTTGAGTGTGCTTGCCTGGTAACATAATGTGGGAGCAACCATGAAATATACCAAACTCTTGAAACTAACATTGTAAGAGTAATCAATGCTCAAAGAACTGGACAAAGCTTCCCCCTGACATCACAAGAGTTCATCAAATAAGACAATGTCAATATGTATATATACATTATCCCATCAAAGAAGTTGGGGCAGAATATTAATCATTCATTCAAGCATGAAGGGAGGGAGGGAGGGAGGGAGGGAGAGAGAGAGGCACCAGGCTTGAGAAAGTACTCCTTAAGATCATATCTTGAACAAGTAGATTTGGTTTGCAGAGAGAAAATTTAACAACATTCTTTTAGCTAGTGATGAAGTAATATTGTTCCTAAAGTGGATACAGAAATTCGGCTTCACTTCAATTTGGATTGCTCCTGTTTGGGATTGGATATCAAATTTTTGGTTCTTCATTATTGTTAATGGTACCCTAGTTGGGGATTTTGAATCCTCTTGAGGCTTAGCCAAGAAGGCCCTATTCATTTCAGCTGAGGTCCTTTGTCCAGGTTTATTTAAGCTTTTCACTATGGGTACAGTATCTCATTTTTCTTCATCTGTAACTAGCATGTTTTTTTATTGATAATGTTCTTATTTTTTCCGACAGTGGAAAGAGATCATCATAAATAATTTCCTGTTATGGACTTTATTTCAGGTTATGAGGATTAATTTGGTTGGTTAGCCCACAAAACCAAAAGTTCCTTCCACTTTTCTAATGAAATCTCCTTTTCTAATCGGTGCCTACTTTGTTTAGCTACTTCTGGGCCTGATAGCCTTATTGGAAGACAATTTCCTGATCACCTTTTGAGATTGTGTCCACTCAAGTCTGGTCCTTCTTTGATAATGTTCCTGGTCCTCATTTTTTCAACCGATTTGGAATTATTCAGCATTTGAACTTTTGAGGTGGCCAGATGTGTCCCTTTCAGATCCTCTTGGTTTAGTATGCTTGGTTCTTCCCTGTTTTATTTGATGGGAAGTTGGATGAGAAGAAACTCAAGCCAATTCAACAATAGATGTTCAAATGCTTGGAGGATTGTGGAAAGGATTTGCTCGTGGGTTTTTGACATATTTTATATATTCAATATCTCTAGGTATTTATATGATTTTTGTTGCCTCTCACTACTCCATTCTGGTATTAACCAATTACCTCCAAGAAGGGTGAAATGCGGCCTGGTTTGTTGGAAGAAACCTCCTGTGGTATTTGTTAAACTCAACATTGATGGAACTAGGGATGGTAATCCTGCAAAATTTAGGGATGTTGGCATTATTAGAGATGGTACTGCGATTACACATTCTTTAGTTTCTGAAGTGAGATCCTGACTTGATGGTATCCCCATTGTTGACATTTGTGGCTTTTAATTGTGTTAGTGGACTGTAATATTTGTAGATCTAGTAGGTCTCAGAGGTTATGCTACCAGCTTGCTTCGGTAGAGAGATTCTCTTTGCATTTGATTTGACTTTTCCTCACAAATAAAGAGAGAATAATCAGGTTGTAAAATCTATTACCAATGAAGCTCGTTCGGCGTACAGGGATGCACAATTTGTTTCTCTTTTCTTTGCAACATTTTGTTAGGGACTCTGTAATTTACGTAAAATGGTTCATTAGAAAGAAGCTAGTGCCCTCGCAGGAGCAAGGCTTCGCATCCCCTTCTATATTGTATTCATATATTTAATAATACTGGTGAGGGTAATCGCCAAATCCCCCACCTACTCTGGGTGTTTTTTTAAAGTTTTATTTTGATGAAAAAAATAAGCATATATTACAAAAACATTGAGTCCACTTCTATAATTTTTACCACACATCCTCTAGCACAATCTATTGAGATATTTTGTACCTGGAAAATTCCTTATTTTTGCTCATTTATTGTTAAAAATTAAAGGTAGAATACACTCACACACACACACACACACACATATATATATATATATATCTGCAACACAAGGGGGAAGATTTATGATTGTTACCTTATCAAGTGACTTCACAAGTGCTCTCATATCATGATTTGTATGTGCATAAGACACCAATTTTAACCACACAATGCAAGCAAAGAGCATTAGTGTGACACCGGAAAGAACAGCAGAATCGCACCTGCACAATTTGGAAGCATAACGTTGAACTTCTGAATCATATCACATTGCCATTTTCACCCATAGCTCCAACATATGTTTACCATGATTTCTGATATTTTGATAATATCCTCATGGACCTCTTTTTTAATGTACTCCCTTTGCAAATTGCCAATCCATATGGTACTAAAAACCACCAATACCATGACCAAGATTTACACTTAAAACAACAGATCAACCTAGAATTCTGAAGTTACAAACTGAAAAGGCTTGTATAAAGCATCTATATTTGGTACAACCAACACTTAAAACTTTTCAATAGAAAAAAATGTATTTAAATAGTACTTCAGGAAGGACCAAAGTCCTATCCAAGTCGCGTGAGAGCCCACTCGCCACCGAGTTGGTGTAAGTTTGATTCTTCAGAACCACACACACTAGCAGTAGTTAGGTTCCCCCTCCCCCATCATTATATCCAAAAATATATATGGTACTTCAGGAGTAGTTTTCTTCCATTGAAGAACTGAAAATCATGCAAGGCAATAAGTGATGCATGAACTTAGTGTTCAATTACAATTCACTTGAGAACAATTTTTTGGCTCACAACGAAGCTGGGAATCAACCTAATTACTATGACTCATTCACATTTTTTATTTCATCCCAAATGCAACAACTTGCTGACTAAAATTATTTCTTTCCTTTTCCCTTTTTTTCAGAAAGGTAAAGCTAAAAGTAAAACATAAAATCAAATGGAAAATTAAAGCAAATAAGAATTTAAAAAAAAAAACTAACCTGAGAATAACAACAACTGGATATAAAACTGCAGCTGTAGTTATTAATACATTAAGGATGACAACCACCTGCAATTATAGATTAAAAATTAACTTGTCTGGGAATTAATAGTCTTAACATTTTTTTTTTCTTTTTTGATAAGTAAGAATTCATAGTCTGAACATATCAACTTATTGTTATGGGAGAAATTATTATGCCGAGTTTATAAATGGAAATCACAAAAACTGCATTTTTACATGGAGTACTGAATATGATATACCCTATGCCAAGGTAATTTCCATAGCAAAACTAGGCTGATGAATTAGAAAGAAAACAATCATAATGCATACAGAAAAAACATACAGCAAAATAACATGTAAAAGATCAGGTATTTCATTATGAAAAGAGACGATTTAGCCAATTAAAATTTGATGACTTAAGATGGAGAGGTTTTTTTTTTTTTTTTTTTGATAGGTAAGATACAAGCACACCTATTTGACCCAATTGGGATTGAACCCTCAACCTTCACTTTGGGAGGTGGAGGAAATACCACTTGAGTTAACACTTGGTGGTTCAGATAGCCAAAAATAGTGAATCAGAGATCCCTACTATCATAAGGCCTCTAGACAGCCAAAAATAGTGAATCAGAGATTCCAACTATCATGAAAGGCCTCTAGATAGCCAAAGATGGTGAATCAGAGATTCCAACTATCCCAACCATCAAAGTAAACAGCAACAATATTGCTTTGGTCTCTAAACAAAAAAAACAGTGAGAAAGAGAATCAGCAATTCACATGCATACCAAACTTGAGTAGTTCTGAGACCTCCTATGCAGTTTCCTGCTAATCCAAATTTTAGCCGTATTTTCCACCCAACATTTTTGCTTGTGCAACTATAAGGGTCAAAACGATATTCTGATTGTTGACATGCACACTAAGTAGTAGGACAATCTAGTTTGAGTACCATACTTCCACCATAATAAGGTCATCAACTTTAGACTATAGCTCAATTAGATGGGATTTTGGCAGAATGTGTGAACTTCAATCATTATCCATTCAAGGATTAGATCAATAATTTGAAGGTCTGTAAGGATGGGAAAAGTGTGCAATGCGTTAGCCAATTGTAATAAATAAACAAATGGAACCTTGAATCATAAAAATGTCCCCAAGCTGATAAGGTTTTCCTTTATATATAACACTATGTTGATAAATGAAATTTTACCTGTAAAGTGTGATTCAGCAGTGATCATTCAAGGGGAAAAAATGTTTGCATTAACAAAAAATGCTGTGTAAGAAAAGATAAAACCAAACAATCGCTGTTCCATATTAAAATAGTTACAGTCAATGAATGAGTAAACTACAGAAGAAGTTCTCAGGCCACTTACTGGCTCAGATATGTATTTTTGTTGCACCAACTTTTCAACAATAAAAGCAGCAAGAGGGAAAATTGGGAGAGTAAGACTGCAATTGAAACCAGAAAATACAATGAACTCCATGTCAAACGATAGTTGAATTAAATTCTTCACATTATATATGTACCATTTTAACCAGATTGGATATGAATCAAACAATGTGGAAAATATAGCAAAAATATAGTCTAGGAAATATTACCAGCACATTAGAAGGGGCCAATCCCTCAGTGATCTCGAACTAAACCAAAAGCCAGCCCTAATTAACAAGCCATACTGCAAAGCAATCAAGGGTATGTCATCTACAACTGTAGGGTCTAAAACATTTCCTTTCAGAAACAATTAGTATCCTTCATGCCCGTGCAAACAACAGTAATTGCATGTGTGAAGTAACGAGAACATTGAGTAGTGTGAGCATATTTGCGCACATGTCAGACATTTAGACTAGATGCACGCATGCATACAGAGGGATAATCAACAGCTTGCAAAAACTGCCCAAATGAATCTTAAGTGCGAGTTTAGTGTGAGGGACAAACCTTCATTAGATTCTCAATGATAAGTCTGCTGTTTACAGCAACAAGAACAACTATACAGAGGTTGAAGAGACCTGCATGGCTCTGCCACATGATGTCAATTAGTAATCAGCATCGTACAGTTTCAGTATGACCCAATTCAAACAAGAAGCTAGACATATATCCAGATAAAAACAGCTTCCAACTTAATTTATACAGGGTAATGTTATTGTCTGAACCAAATTTGTTGGTTCCAAAGCATTCTAAAGCACCTAACTGATATCTGTCACCTACATTCTCTATAGGTAACAAAAACTTCTCCAGCAATAACTTTTGACATAAGAATAAATATATAGAGCCAAAAGTTTTCCAAACTGCATTTTCCAATTACAGTAAAGATTAGTTTGTCAAGCATAAAATAGCAGCCATTTTATATGAACTATTCCAAGCATAGGTAGTACCTACACCCTCCAACATTCTGCATCACAGACTCAGGAACACCATTGGGTCATTGCCTTTATAGAATAAAATGTCATTTTGTTGAATTTTTTACTGCAATATCAATGTTCAACCCTAAAGACTGTCATTCAGTATCACTAAAATCTCATTTTTAGATACCCCGACAGTGGCTCCAATTACAGATCCTGAAGCATAAAATTTATCTAGGGAGGTCAAATAGTTGATATATAGAAAAAAAAAAAAAAAGCCTGATGCAACACTGTAGATAATTAAGATGGGAATTAATTCTCACACCCTTGCCTCTCTGGAACCATAAAAATTAGAGCAAGAGAATTAGACAACAAATTAATTCTCACACCCTCACCGCTTTCCTAACCTTCATCGAGGACCCCAAAAGTATAAAAGAAAAGGGCAGAATTTTGGAAAACAACAACATATCCATAAATTGCAACTGGACAGGGAGAGAGACTACACATCTCAATGTCTCAACTTTGAAGCCCAATTACTTATTCTAAGGGTGTATCCCCTGTCAAGTTTATGCGACCGCAATCAGTGTCTTTCACACCACCTCAACCCGTGTTCTTTTTGGCCTTTCTCCTATTCATGTAGCACCTACAACTAGAACAAAATCATCTTTTTACTAGTGCATCATTGAATTCATAATACATAAGAAAACCATCTACAACAACTTGCTAATCCAATGCTATTTTGGTGCCACCCTTAACTTCTCACAAATGTCTTCGTTCTTATTTTGTACTTTCTCATACTACTATTCATCCATCTCAGCATTCTCATTTTCAATACTCCAATTTTTTGCATATGTTATTTTCTTAATAATAGAAATGAATGCATTTATGAGAAGACAGAGAAGTTAAAGTCGACATAAATACTTATTTCTTCAAAAATTTAAATTGTTGTCTGCAAACAATTAAAAAAAACCGTAACAGTTTTCCTTTAATTTGATTTGTACATCCCCAAACACAATATATTTTATTATACCTCCATAAGCAGCTTATCCGCTAATTTCCCTATCCTATATCACTTTTAGGCACATGTTGATCAATTCTCATGATTCTTTCATGTATACCTTCAAGTTCTTTTAACTCCATTCCATTAATTCTGTGTTGATCTAACTTATCTTACAATTTTTGAATTCTAAAAGTATCTTTGTTGGTTTTTTACCTCGAGTTAACCCTTAATATGATATCACCATCCATCAAACAATGTACAGCCTCGGAGCACCAAGTAGATATACCTTATAAAGTCCAACTATGATTGGTACTAAAAGACCAAAATTCGAGATCAACAACTGACAATAACAGCTCCACTGAAAAAGCATGAAGCAAAAACTAAAGACCTTCGGATTAGTAGACTGCATAGAGCGCACTTTTATCTCTGGCTCTCATGATCTCATCAGTCAAATTTTCAGTAATCATAACTAATGCAGTTAAATACACACGCATGTGGTGTGTATGTGTAGCTAAAAGCAAGTATCAACGACCAGTGAATTATAGGACTTTATCTTAGGCTATCCTCACCAGTTAGCAGGAATCAGAAACTTCAATAGCTTCCAGAACCCCAAGGAGAAGGAGAAAAAAAAAATTCTAAATCACAATTAACTTAAAACCAACGAAACATATATGCACACATACATACATATATAAATACGCACACACACCACAAGCATGTGTGTGTGCATTATTTGACAAGTACCACAAGGATACATACCTACGTACACAACATATATCTAAATACCGAGACAAACCTGTTTGAATATAGCGTCAGAACTGAGAGGACTCTCCTTTATTCTTCGATGAGCTGGAGCAGACGGCCGATACGCGAATTTGGTCAAACCTCCCATTCCTCGGTTATCACCATTTTCGACCTTCTCACCGGCGTCACCGCTGCCCTTCCCATTCCTCAACTCATCCGCCGATCCCATCCGAACGCTACCAGTCCCGATCTGATTCGGATTGTTCTGAAACTCACTAATTTGACTCTCAGCTTCGGACGAATTCGCAGACGACGAATCAGACACAGAAATCTCAGCGCCCGCGCTCGCTCTCCTCCTTACAGAGCGGTTGAGATTTGAGTCGTACCGAGGGCCCGATGTGGTGGTGGTGCCAATACTTTCAGTCGAGTCTAAGATCGCCATTGACAGAGTTAGAAAGTTCTAGAGATAGAGAATTACATCAAAGAGAAGAGAACTCATGGAAAGAATAATAGGAGACAAGAAAGACAGTTAACAGGAAGAAGATAAGGATTTGAACAGAGATAACAATGAGTTTTCGAGAAGTGGCGATGAATTGTGGGCGCTCATGTATTTGTATGATTAAATATTCTGAAAAGCGGTGTGTTATGAGTTGAAGCGACAAAAGATCTTCGGAAAAAAACTGTGAGACAGACGCTTGGAAGTTTATGGAGGTGTTGACAGAGGAGACGTTGCATTATCAGAATTATATGATGGCAAGAGCGCGGAGAGAAAGCGTTGCTGGTACTCGCGAGTACCTCCTCCTTCGGCTTCGGTTTGACAATTCATACCAATAGTTTACAAAAATTCAGTAGTTTTTTTTTAATGATTTAAGCATGTAATTCTTTTCTTATTTCGCGAAAATATTTATTAATTCGGTGCATTAAATGGGAGCTAATAACTGAATATGTGAGCAACCTTGTGATGAGCAAGGCAATCCTTTTCAAAATTGTATTACAAATGATATGTATGGTGTTAGAGGCAATACTTTAAATAATATAATTAATGTTATTTTGACACATTAATTTCATATAATTCGAAATACAAATTTGGGTTACTCATGTAATTGATGTTTATTGACTCGGGTGCAATGCATCGGGACTAATAAATAACAGTTCATCAATTTTTTTTAAAAAAATGAATCTTTGTAAGAGCTCATGTGATTGATGTTTCTTTGGTTCGGGTGTAATGTATCGAGACTAATGAATAATAATTTTTTAATTTAAAAAAATAATAAATTTTTATAAAAAGTCACCATATGATGACGTAGTGTAACGGTCTTACAAGATACTTTTTCATTAGTCTATGTCCAACTTTTATAATTTTAGACTTTAGTAAATCAATGAATATCAAGTGAACTATTATAAAATATTAAAATTATAGAGTCCGTCACAGTATATATAGCATATGATACTCATGTGAAATTATTTTTTTATTTTTCTTATAGGAACCTTTTGTGTTATATCTGATATTATACTATTTTTTTCAATTTTTTTATCTGTATAAAATCTATCATTTTTTCTGTATTAAGCATTCTCCAACGGGAGAAGCAACTCAGACGATAATTCCCACTTCGTTGTGCCACGTATGACAAATTCAAGTTGGTAATGACAACTTATGGTGTTCCATACACGGCAAATTTGAATGTGGAGCTGAAAGGAAAACTCTTGAAGGACTCGGGTAGGTCGCAGCGTAGGTTTAAAGCGATAAAAACGAATAATTTTAAATAATTTTTTTTTAAAATATTAATATAATTTTTTCCTTTATTATATATAATATATATTATATTTATTTTTATTATGTAAGATTTAATTATTTTTAACCATTAAAAAGTATATATTAAATAAAATTTTAATAATAGAGTTTTTATATAAATGATACTAATAAAATATTAAAGTAGAATACCAAATAAAATTTTATTAATGAAATTAATTTTTATTTTTTATAGATTTTTTAATAGTATTCAATTTTTATTAAACTTAAACTTCTAATTTGATTATACAGTAAATTTATAAAATATTGACCTTTTATATAATTAGACTTTTATCAATCTTAATCTTTAGTTTAATTATATTATATAATATATAAAATTTAGAACTTTATCTTTAAGTGAAGCCTAAATTGATTGTTTTATTAGTTTTATAATGGAACGTCCCAGGTGGTAATGTATTCATTTAATTGTATTTTGTTATGTGTAATATATATTTTTTTTAATAAAATATATTATATATTATACGTAATATACCAGAATTATTCAACAATACTTCGACAATTGAAAAATAGTAAATGAATAAAAGTAAATTAAAAATACATAGAGCCCACTAACTTAATGTTATCCTTCAACATTTTATTACTCCTAGTTGCTATGTTTGGATCAGTTTGAAAATTTAGTGTGTTTTAAACTATTCAATTTTACTTCATTAATTTTGAAATTGTTTGAAATAAAATTTTAAATTATATTTATTAATCATAAATTTTTTATTAAATATAGTTTTCAAGTTAAATTTATAAATCTAATTTTTTTATTAAATTAATTAAATTAATTATAAATATTCATATTTAATAATTTTTTAATTCGCGCACCCAAATGACACTAGGCTTATGTGACCATTAATGCTCAAATTTGAGTGGTGCTTGCATCCATGTGACGATTCCACCAAAGTTTTTTTTTTTTTTCTTTATACGAAGTCTTGTGTCAATCACATCCATTGTTTTCAAAGTTTTCGTTTTTCTATCACATCCATTGTTTTCAAAGTTTTCATTTTTCTTTTCTTTTATATGATACCTTGTGTCAATCACATTCATTCTTCTTATTAATTTAGTTGTGAATTTTTTTAATAATTATTTTTTTAAAATTAAAATTAATGAGAGACTCTCACCAAAATCATAAGCCTAACCTAAGTGTCACGATTCTACATCGGTTGTGAGTAAAGAGATCTTAGGGCTATATAAGGGAATCCAGTACTTCTATCTATCAGTTGCAACTTTTGGGTCAAAGCCCGACCCGTGACAGTGGTATCAAAGTCGACCTGAGACTCCAATGATCAGGTGGTAACCATATAGCCCGACCCACCCAAGGTTCCAACAAGCCTAAACCTGTCTTGATATCCGACTACGCTGAGGACGTCGCAGATTTGGGTGGGAGAGTATGTCACGATCCCACATCGGTTTTGAGTAAGGGGATCTTGGGCCATATAAGGGATCCGATACTTCTACCCATCAATTGCAGTTTTTGGGTCAGAACCCGGCCAATGACATAAGGCTAAAAATTACCTAATGACCCTTCTTCACATATCTCTTTTAAGACTTGAACTCTATATTTTATATTAAAAATAATCAAATAATACCAATCTAAATTAGAACTTATTGTTTCAAGTAATTGTTATGCCACATTAATTAGTTGACAAGTAATAACCGTGAGTACCCCCCTCCCCTCCTTGACAAATTCACGCTCAAAATACAAAGTTTTCAAGGGATGGTACCATACTGTCATGTAGAGGTGACAAATGTTATCCAAATCCGTCAATCCGTCCTAACCCGCCCATTTAGTTAGCAGGTCATAAACGGGTTGGATAATAAAGAACTTGTCAATTTAGCGGGTCAATACGGGTTGAATATAGATGTTTGACGGGTTGAGAATGAAAAATAATAAAATAGTATAAGAATATAAGAATATATATATATATATTTATATTGATATCTCCTATTTGAAAAAGAACAAAATACTAAAACATATACAATAAATTATAAAACAAAATTAATATTTAGAAAATGTAATTTAACATCACCAGTATATATAAACAAAATACAAACTAAAAACTTATAATTCAAAATAAGTTGAATTGGTTATATTTATATCTCCATTTGCGGTTCTTGTTGAGTTGGGTTCAAACAATTCAAATCTCATACTTGTGTTATGTGTGTGATACATAATCAAGTAATTTTATTTTCATGAGTTATACATAAATGAAAAATTGTCCTCTGGTGAGCTATATATATATATATAAATGAAAAATTGTCTCAATAACACCGTAGAAGCAAGAAGAGTGAGAATCAGAATCTACCACTTGAGCTAAAGCACAGACCCATTAGTTGCAGCTTTTGGATCAGAGCCTCGCCCGTGACATAAAGCTAAAAACTACCTAATTAGCCCTTCTAAAAATAATCAAATAATACCAACTAAATTAGAACTTACTGTTTCGAGTAATTGTTATGCCACATTAATTAGTTGACAAGTAATAACCTGTGAGTACCCCCCCCTCCCCTCCTTGACAAATGCACGCTTCAAAATACAAAGTTTTCAAGGGATGCTACCATACTTTCATGACATTTGGTGACTTTCAAAATTTGAGTTATTTTGTTTTTTTTTTTTTTCCACCTAAGCATGTTAAATTGTGTTAAACAATTGATGCGAGTAAAATCTGAACACAAGGTTATGATCCAAACTCACGTAAGCTTAACCAAACTTGCTAATTTTATATTGTGTTTTGTTATGATAGTATTAGATCATATCAAGTATTACTCAGACTTTGGAACTTTCTTTCCCAAGTCTCTGTATTATATTTTATATATATATATATTTTGAATCTTTTAGTTAAAAAAATATATTATAAATTATTTGAATTAAAAATTTTATTTTAAAATTTTTTTCTATAATAAATTCACAGGCATATTGAATGACTATATCTACCGGAGCGACAAGTCAGACTCGAATAATTAATGGATTCCCCCATATTACCGGTCAAACTCGCTTGTCATAACACAGAGTTCACATTACATCGACCGCTCATTGTTTAGCGAATGAGTTTGACCATTTATGTCGGCCAATTTCGAAGCATCGTCCAGACTCTTATCTCAATTTCGCTTAGAGTCTAAGAAACCCTAAGGGAGAGTTTCAAAAAGTTACTTGATTTAAAAAAATTAATTATTCAGAAATAAATCTTAAAGAATTAATTTGTTATTTAATGATAGATTCAAAGTACAACTAGTAAAAATTTAAAATTATTTATTATTTGGTAAAATAATTTTTTTAACTTTTCTAAAATCCTGGTCTCCATTTCAGAACATGATTTTAAAGTAATTTGCCAAACAACCATTGGGTCCCTCTTCAGCTATTGTCAAAATCCTGTCTGCCCACCTCGTGTTGAACTTTGAAATATATTCTTCAAATAATGTGTTTTTTCAATAATATATACATATATATAACTGAGCATTTATTTAGAAAATAAGAACCAATAATCATTTTTCTTTAAAGGCCAATCAATCACTCCATCAATGGAATTTAAACCCTACTAACCCCCACCCTCTACACCCACAATCACAACAGGCTTGAAACCGTGGACCTTTCCTTTAAAAAAGAGACATGTAATGCTACTCTGCTACACGAGGTTTCGACATGAACCAATAATCCTAAGTTACTTAAAAATAAACAGAAAAATCTACCAAAGCATCCCTGTAAGCAATGATCTCACTCGGGATTTCTCTATAGTGCATAATGAAAGTTAATTAGGATTGTAAATAACAAAACTGAAGAACAACCACTCCAATCTCCAGCAGGAATACTGAATCAATTTTCACATGACACATAATGAAAGGAAATGAACTAATCCACCAAATGTTCAGAGCAATAAAAGGATAATCAAGGGCAATAGATCACAGATGCCTACAACGGTGAATCTAGATATGATGAATTACAAATTGCCAATGTGCAGGTACTCGTATCACGCGAGACGATTATATAAATTCGAACATATTATATTAAGACACTAATAACTATTAATCAAGAAAAGTGAAGGAAAAAAGAAAAGGAAAAGGGGGGGTTTTGCATAATAAATAGTCCTCAGCAAATGGAAATATGATTACCTTTCTAACTAATAATAGGAAGACAAAATCTTGTTAGAGGAGGTCAGCAACATTTGATGGCAGTTCCTCGATTATAACATTATAGAACTTCTGGATGTCAAACAGCATCCTCTCATCATCCCTTGTTACGAAGTTGATGGCAACACCCTTCCTACCAAACCGTCCACTTCGTCCAATACGGTGGAGATAGTTTTCAGGCTGAGTAGGAAGATCAAAGTTGATAACAAGGGAAACTTGCTGCACGTCAATACCACGGGCCAAAAGATCAGTAGTGATGAGAACACGAGAGGAACCAGAACGGAATTCACGCATAATAATATCCCTTGTGTTCTGGTCCATGTCTCCATGGGTGGCTGAGACTGTGTGGTCTCTGCTTCGCATCTTGTCCGTTAGCCAGTCAACCTTGCGTCGTGTGTTCACAAATATTACACTCTGGGTGATGGCTAAGGTTTCAGTAAAGATCACAGAGTGTCTCGAGCTTCCATTCTTCCTTGTCAACATTGACATGAAACTGTTTTATACCCTCCAAGGTGAGCTCATCACGCTTCACAAGAATCCTCACAGGTTTGTTCATAAACTTCCTCGTGATCTCAAGGGCCTCAGGAGGCATTGTGGCAGAGAATACCCCAACCTGAACTTTTGAAGGCAGGAGCTGGAATATATCATATATCTGTGAAGAAACAAAACATTAGAGCGCAGCAAGGTTATATCTATAAAGGAATTCAATGTGTCAGAAAACCAATCTCGAAGAAGCTGGACATATGTTACACACATAATGCATAATATACTGCTAATGAGGGGCAAAAGGAAACAGGAATACCAAGTAAAGCTAGAAAAGTATCTCCAACAATACCCTTCTGGTAAAGTTCAGGGCCTTCAGGCCATCGATGGCATGAAGAGTATTCATCAGCAATAACAACTTCACATTTTAATCTAGAATTATCAAATCAACTTAAAACCCTAAAATCCAAACAACAAGCAGTCTGCCAGAAATAAAACTTTTCTCGCTCTACCAAAAACTAAGTCTCCATTTATTTATCATGTTTTCCCCTCTTCCCTAACTGACTCAACTAACTATTTTTTACCCACCTTTCTTTTACATTCAACTTGGACTGAATCAATCCTCCTTAAGACGTGTATAACAAGGTCTTTGTGCAGACTGCCAAAAAATAAACCTTTTCTCCTACAGCTATACCAAAAATCAAGTCTCCATTTATCCTTCATGTCTTTCCCTCTTCCCTAACCGACTCAGCTCAATTTTTTACCAACCTTCCTTTTACATTCAACTTGGATTGAATCAATCCCCCTTAGAGGTGTATAACAAGGTCTTTGTTGCACTATGGCCAGACAATAAAATCCAAAATCACTTTCTCTTTCCATCCTCATTTGTACAGTTGACAATATAATAATACACTAAAGAATTTATTGCTGTTCAACCTGTTCTCTTTTGCTGGGTTACTAATAAGATATAGTACTTAATTAAAAACATGTTTAATCTCTGGATAAAATGCAGAGAACCAATATACAAATTTAGGTCAAAGAAGAACCTGATCTTTGAAACCGCGTGAAAGCATTTCATCTGCCTCATCCAATACAAACATCTTAATGTAATCAGAACGAAGCGACTGTCTTCGCAGCATATCAAAAACACGCCCAGGAGTGCCAACAACAACATGAACCCCACTAGATAGAATACGCTGGTCCTCACGAACACTGGTTCCATCCAACACAGGCATGTACCTTCACACCAAGATAGTCACCAAGTGCTCGCATAACCTTCTCAATTTGTTGTGCTAGCTCACGTGTGGGTGCCAAAACCAAGGCCTGGCATTCCACTAAACCATAGTCAAGCTGCTGAAGAATACCAGAGCAAAAAGTGGCTGTCTTCCCGGTTCCAGACTGAGCCTGTTGAATTACATCTAGACCTTTGCAGAAGGGAACGATTCCCCTTTGCTGAATTGCCGAGGGTTTTTCAAAACCTACATAGGAATTATGTGATCCTCAATACACTATCACAATTATTTGAGGCAAAACAACGACAATGAGGGAAGGAAAACACTTCAGAACACATCATTATACAACATCTAGGCTTCCCCAAACATTTAAGGTACACTGAGCAAATGTACAAGATATAGACCACCTCTATGCTTGGATCTTATTCCAAAGAAACTTTATTAGCTGAAAAGGAAAAAGCAGCTAGAAAATGGGGGACCCATAAACTGGTAATGGAAACAAAAAATTAAGCAGTGCTACATCAAGTACAAAGTGCATAACTTATCCCAAAACAAATGTACAAAGTGCATAACAATTAAAAGTGGAGAGATAAAAAGATCTACCATATGCATAAATGCCCCTCAAAAGGTTCTCCTGCAAACCCATAGCATCAAAACTATCATAAACCTCATCATATGATGTGAAGAAATCTTGCCCATCAGCTGACAGTCTGTATCCATAAACCAAAGAAGAAAATTAGCATCCAAACTACAAACATGTGAAACTTTAACTTTCAATTTAAATTCAGTAATAACTGTAAATGACACACATGCATACAACAATTAAACCATTCATGAGCAGCCAACACCTGAATAATGACTAAGAAAAATGTTGGAAGAAAAATGATAGAAGTTCTTACAGATCATTCATTTTGGTATCATATTGACGAGCATCAAACTGTGATACCTCTGGTGCCAGACCCGCCATGACTGCAAAGAGCTCAACAATAATTCATGAGCAAAACATAAGCAACTCTGCTACCATGAATATGTCCAAAATTTAAAACCATAAAGCACTAAACCCATTGTTTGTTTGTATGAGAGAGAGATTCCCACAAAAAAAAGAAACACTATATGATTCGTTACTACAGGCATTACTGAATACTTTTTTTTTTCCCTCACAATTCTATTTGCACTTAAAGTAATTTATCCGGGAAAGCTTCTTTCTTTCTTATTAACTTTGAACTCTTATCTTTCTAAACTTAATAGACTAAACCACCAGTTTAGCAAAGCCCAATACTTCATTACCAAGCCAAGGTCGATTATTTTATAGAAGTACCAAATGATCTGAAACTGCTCCTCCTCACATAATAAAGGCTCAGATACCACTCCTCCACACAATACAAGCTCATATTTAAAATAAATAAAAAAGAAAAAAAAAAGAGAGAAGAAGGAAATCTTCTTCTAGATATTATATACATTTATATGCAATTCCAAACAATTATATACAGTTCAGCGTATAGAATTATAAGGAGAATGAAAAAAACCTGACTTTACTACACCGAACACACATCATAACACTGAGAATCAATTAGGACACATCAATACCGATGAACTAATCGATATTAAATAAAGTCTGAGCTATAAATAAATAATAAAAAAAGGCATTTTAATACCAGAAAAACAAGTGAACTGACTAATGCAAAAGTTGATAGTGATATCAATTTAGCACACATTGCATATTCACAGCAACACAGAAAAATCGATCGATACATGTACATATATTCAATAAATTAAACATATTTAAGATTAAAAGCGCCCGCTCGAAAGAAGAGAGAGATAGAACAAAAACCTGGTGACGATGATGAAGGGTTCGATAATCTGTGAAGTGAGAGAAAGGATGCAGAGAGGAAGTTAGGGTTTTCCCAAACTCCTCGGATCTACGCCGTGGAGTTGAGAGGAAGTGAGAGTGAGATGGAAGAGAGCGGAGGCTCGATGTATCAAAGAATCGCTCTTTTTTTGTTTTCCGGATTTGCCCCTGAGTTTTGAACTGAGTCACCATCGATCCTTGTCAGTGGCCTTCTATTCGGGACACGTGCCTTTGACCATGACGATGTGAAGGCAGTCCCATTAAATGATAATATAAGGGCCTGTTTGTGAACTTTAGAAAAGTTTATGCATAAATTTATTAACACATTGTTGGATAGGTGTATAAAAGAAAACCCGTTCTACCAGGATAATGAATAATGAGAACCAAGTGAGAGACATGTTAATTGAGTTAACACAGATGGCATTCTCAATTGATTTTAGTGTCTAGTGTACTTATTAGTACAAGTTCTGTAAATGAATTATTCTCCTCAACTGATATATATATATATATATATATATTGGTGGCCCAATACCGATCACAACCTTTCATCATGTAGCCAAATATAAATCCAAAAATGTGCAAGCTCTCTCATTCATATGTACCAAATAAATTTTGGAGAGATAACACGAAATAATGTCTTGCTTTTATGGGATATTGAATCTATGACGGATGGCTTAAAAGACACCAACCATGGAACTCAAGGTTTGTTTGCCTTCTATATGTTTGTCATAGCACCAAACAACATGATAATGTACCTTATAAAGCACCTACTTTCTGATCCTACTGGTGCAGCTATGACAAGAACACATCTCACAAAATAGTTTGTATTTTTTATATTTCTTTCTATGTAGTTTAAAATAGGGTTAATTTCATTTTAATATTATGAAGTTTTGTTTCAATTTCAAATGAAGTTATTGATTATCAATTATAATAATTTAGTTCTCTAATTTTAAATTTTATTTTAATTAAGGCCAATTGTAAATAGTTATCCTAAATTGATTACATTTTAATACCCTATAATTTTATATGAGTTTCAAAATAGTATCATATAATTGTAAACGAGTTTTAAATAAGACCCTATAATTTTATACGGATTTCAAATGAAGCCTTATAATTTTAATGCGTAAACGGTTGCCCTTAAGAATTTGGAATGACCGTTAGTATTTGGCCTCGATTGAAATAAAATTAAAAATTTAGAAACTGAATTGTTACAATTGATAATTGATGGCCTTATTTAAAATCGAGATACAACTTTAGAATACTAAAGTAAAATTAACCCTTTAAAATACATGAGGAGCCCTACCCCTTTGAGACTTCTGCATATATAAATATGTACTTATTTATCGTGAGATCAATATATGATAACATTCTTGTGTTTTTTTCTTTGAATTCAAGGTTCATATATATAACTCAATTCAACTAAGTTTAATCTTAATATTTTGGGATCGACTACATGAATTTTATATCGTCATTCTATTTTATTTTAGATTATTTTCTCAATTAAAACACACATTATCATATTTTTTTTCACTATTTCTATCAAAATTATTTTTTGTCACCCTTGTCCCTTACCATGACTCTGAATATTAATCATGTTGCTCTTTTTTACTAGTATATTTATTAGTTTTCGTTATACATTACCATACCACCTTAACCGATTTTCTTTCATTTTATCTCCTACTATTCCTATCATATTACGAATGTGTTCATTTTTAATTCTTTCTTTTCTTATCTTTCTATGTATTCATCTCAACATCTTCATTTTGGTTACACTTATTTTATCAACATGTTATTTTTTAACCACCCAACATTCTATTCCAAACATTACAGGTTTAATAATTATTTTATAAAATTTATTTTTAATTTTAAAAATTTGCATCGATCGCACAAAATGTCAGACACATTTCTTCACTTAACCTGAACTGCTTTAATTTGATGAATAACATGATCTCTAAGTGTTTGAAAATAATTGAACTAAGATTATGCATCATTTCTCCAATGATCATGAGACTTGACCTTTCCTTTATATGTGAGTGCCTTAATGCACAAATCTTTGCTTCAGTCATCATAACTGAAACTATTGTTCCGTTACAATTTCATAAAGCTTGAAAACTTGCTGATTCCTGGTTTACTCAATGGAGGCTATTTGACTTTAATCCTTATTCTTAGCTGTAGGATGAAGACAGTGACTGTATTCAAAGTTTTTGAGCTATGGCTGCTCGGCTTGTATAATGGAAGTACGCTATATAAGGTCCAACTTTCCATGTCAAACATTATTCTAGTTTTGTCGATGGATAATTCTCTAGTGTCCACATGTCTTCCAAACCAAGACATGTCTCTTGTGATGGTTGGCCCAAAAAAATCTTGTATAAAATTAATTCATGGACCTGGTCAATCACCATCTCCATCTGAGATATGGATGAGCTTTTTTATTTGACAGACTAATGGCTTTGGTTCATATACTTAGACTATAAATCCGGTTCACACAAGAATTACTTGGTTGGCCTAGAACGAATTTACACTTAACAAGAGTCAAACTAGAGACTTGTACTTATAAGGTACTTATTTCTACGCTTTCTGCCACTAAGCTATCCCTTTAGGGTTAATACAATTCATCTTATCAAGCCTACATCACAATTCAATTTAATAAAATTTTATCTCAATTATTTAGGATCAACTACGTGAATCTTATCTCACTATTCTTCTATATTAATGGACATTCTTTCCTGCTATATCTTTTTTAACTATTTCTATTAAAGTTAATTTTGACTGCCCTGAATCAGCTCATTCAATTTGCATATCAACAAGTGGGTCACTTATAAGTCGAATGGTAAATACTAAAATTAAAATTCAAGGTCTTGAATTCGAGTTTTCCTTAGGGTCACTATAGGTTTGTTTGATTGTAAATTTCATAATCTTGGGATTAGTTAAGGTGCGTGTAAGCTGGCTCAAACACCCAATTATCAAAAAAAAAGAGACCTCCTTTTTACATGTAATAAAATGATGAGCACACCAGCTAGTACTCCACTGTAGAGCTGTCAACAGATCGGATCTCGATTCGATCTGTTAAGTCCGGATATGGTTTTAGAAATAGTGATTCGTGACCCGATTCGATCCGAATCCGATTATCTCAAATATAAACAGACCGGATATGATATAAGTTGATCCGATCCGATCAGTTTATATATATATATATATTAATATATATATATATATTTATATAATATATTAATTTTATTAATAATACATTAATTTTAATATATATATATATATATATATATATTATAATTTTAAACGGATCGGATCGGATTAACGGATCGGATATCCGATTATTAACAGATTTGGATACGGATTAACATTCGCCTGATCCGTCGGATTAATGGATCGGATTAGATTTTTTATTAAACGTACGGATCCGAATCCGATCCGTTTACAGCCCTACCCCACTGCAACTGAAAACTTGTACTAATTTGAAAAGGAAAAATTTTAGAAGATGTGGAAAATGCCATGCCAAGAACTCATTTCTTCTGCAATCCCCTTTTGCAAGTGGAGCAAGTATTGAGATTCCATAGTCCTAAATTGAAGTTATTTAAATTGCAAATTGGAAGAAAGAAAGGAAAAAGAGGGAATTATGGGGGACACAAATCAAGCTTGAACCAATAAGGTACAAGGAGAAGGCATGTGAGCACTTTCATCTTTACTCACTTCTCAAAAGGAAGGTTTATATAACTTGGATAATATTCAATTTCTAGAAATGAAATGGAATTTTTAAAGTTCTTGAATCTCTTCAGTTTGGCGTAATAGTAAAATTGTTTCATTGTGATATGAAAGTTATCGATCTCAATTACGGAAACAGTTTCTTCGCTTATGAGAATAAGACTACATATATTTAATCTTCTCCAGACTCCGTAATAACAAGAGCCCATACACTGAGTTTGCCCTTGAAATCTATCACTGATATTAGTATCATCACATGGACAGAAACCCTCACGATATCCATACTTGTCAAGTATTTCACCCTTTTTTTAACCACCAGATGGTGAGAAAACTAGGTGTGCTGATTGGTCCATAATCCTTGGAGGGCACTTGAGCCAGTAAACACCATAATCTTCCAACTTCGCAACTGCTCATATTCACCGTTGACACCCATGTAAAACTGAATACTATGTTTTTAACCTTGATTTAAAGGAAGGATCAATTGCCTTAGTTATGGAAATGAATTATCCATCCAAAACTCCTCCTTCATTTCTAGGTAGCAGTATAAGATGCTCATATATTAGATAAATAAATTTATAAACTATGCTAAATGGTAGTAAATTCTTATTTTGTCCTTTATATTCAACTTAATAAAACATCTCATCTTCTTTCCTTTCTCTTCTCTAACTTTCCGAACCGAGATGAGAGAAGATTACACTATGATTTTCTTTCTTTTCTCTCATTAATTATCCAAGCACAGTGTTCACGTTTAAGTATATTCTTCTTATTTGTTTTCTTCCATGAATGTAGCCCTAAAGTTAAACCACATAAATTTGAATTCTATATGTGATTGCTTGGTGTGTGTTTGTTGATTGTTTATCTATCATTTTGCTAGTAGTTGCAACAGAATCAGAGGCGATCCAGGGGTTGGCAAAGGAGGGCCATGCGCCCCCCCCCCCCCAAAAAAAAAAAAATCTGAAAAATTAAACTTTTGTCTTGCGTTTTTGCTAAATATTTTAAAAATTAAGAATTGACACTCCTAAAAATTGTTAAATATATATATATATATATATAAAAAAGAATCCTTTTTAAATTTTTATTCTATACACTTTTACCCCCCTTAACCATAATTTCTGGATTTGTCACTGAACGGAATTAAAGTTGAAGAGGCTTCTCAATACCACTTAAGATGATAATTGCATTGATTAATAGGTTTTTAATTAAGATCGAGAATCATTAAGCATTGTGGGATGCTCAGATAAGCTTCATTCATCCACTGGATTACCTTAATGGGAATTAATTTCATTTCATTAGGATCATATCTAGCAAAAGCACTAAAAATCACAGTACAATAAACAATTAAGGAATGTGAAAAAGAGATGACGTTTTTCAAACCTATGCTTTTTGTAGTGATTGGTTTCCACATTTACTTTCAATGGTTCTTGTATAGTTATAATTAAACTAATATATATAAAGCATATATCTATCTTTTGTGCTTACTTTAAGGCAAAGTTAATCTTTTTGTTCCCACAAAATAGCCTTTTACTCATACTTTGTCAAGCATCTGCTGGTTGATTTCTGCACAAAGAATGAAAACTTTCGTCTTTTGATTATTCTTCTGTTAGTTTTATATATAATTAGAAGGGTCCCATATAGGGAACCTATATTCCTTGACATGTTGTATGAAGAGTGAAAGCATATTGCTGCACTCAATCCAACAAACCCTCATTCCAACTAATATGGACTTAGAATTTAATGATTTGATTAGCCCTCATATTACCTTCAATCAAGAATCCAATGCAGCAGACATCGTTTCAATTTTGTCGGTGGGTAAACTTTTTGACCATCACTAAACTTCGGAATCAACACTTACGTTTTAAGATGGGTAGCTTCCAAAGGGGATTTTGATTTTTGTAAAAGTCAAATTAGAGATTTGTTCTTGTAACACATTTGCCTCCATCCTTTCTGCCACTGAACTAGCCTCTCGGGATTAAGAGGGCTGAATTTATACACACGCAAACACACACACACACACACACACACTAAGAGTCCAAATTACCTAAGCTTTCCTAACTTGACTTTTTTCAAACTATACTGCATGTACACTTCAGAAGGTAGTGATTTGTTCTCATCTTGAGTAATTACCCCCCTTTTCTGCCTAATCCAAGTGATAGTGTTTTGTTAATGTCACATGTCAGTATGAAGTCCCACGCGCATAGGATAATAAGTATAATAAGGAAAGACTAATATACATGATTGAATCTAAAACCTAACAACTTAAGCTTTTAGGTTAAGTTGAGATCTACCATATGTATTAGGACTTTTTTGGTGTCTCCAGACGTGATGTTTATTCGATTCTTGTTGGCTAAACACTTGGAGCATGGTGCACTCACATGAACTATACTAGCAATGATTGGTCTTATATAAAGAGAAGTGATGATTGACCTGATAGTTCAAACGTCAAGGAGAAATTTGTTAAAGTAACATATGAGTCCAAAGTCTCACTGTGGACTTTTCCATCTCTCTAATGTGGTGTTAACATGTTTAACAAAAACCACTTGTACAATAACTTTCTAAATTATATATATCTATATCTATATAAATATATTCTATATTTTCCATGTGGAAGACTGAAAACATGACTCTCCAGGATAACTGATCAGTATTGTTTATACCTTGAATCTGAACATAGAGAGAGTTAACATGAACTCCTTAGATTTTGAGCTCAATTTTGCTTGGCTTTCTCATATTTTGTGTGTATTTGTAGACAATTAATCCAAATTTATTCAGCTTTCCCAAGATTGCTTAGCATAATATCGAATACCAGGCGAGTCTAATATAAGTATCACTTGTCACGGATTTAGTCTCCAACTCAAAAGATTAATCTATTCGGTAAAGATATTGCAATCGTTATATAAATTTCAGGACACTTCAGTCCTCCATAACAATTACCACTATAAAAATGACAAGAATATTGGTCTGTGATAGTGATTGTTGCCTTTTTCATTGGCACAGCTGATTGGTTGTGGGATTGCAAATTTTGTCATTGCGGTAAAACCGAACCTAAGAAGAAAAATGAATTTCAAAGATAGGGTGATAGGCTTTTCATAGCTAGCTATTAAACTAATATATATATATATATATATACATATATATAATAGAGAGACCAATAAGTGTTTAAACAACATATATTCCATTCACAATGATAATGCAACCATTGGCCTTTTAGTCTCCTATAAATCTCCAATAGACCAGATGACTTGATTCATCACAATCAAATCAAGCTTTTGTTTAAAATCTTAACCCTTTTTCGGTTGCAAAGAAGACAGTTTGAAGAAGGTTTGTTTGGTGCTAAAGGTGATGAATGATTCATGATTGCATTTTTTGGGTTTTGAAGGAAGGTGACAGAAGAGAGTGAGCACACATGGTTTCTTGCATGGAGGGGCCATGCATGAGGCTCTGCGTGCTTACTCTCTCTCTGTCATCTACCACCATCTCTCTCTCTCTCTCTCTCTCTCTCTCTCTCATGGTCACAAGGAGCTAGTGTACATGTGTGTGCGTATATGATGTGCTGCCTTTATGTTGTTGATTACCTGTCGTCTTTTAGATTGATTTTTGTACTCTTATAACTTTGAAAATTTTACTCTGCAATTTGTTAGGGTTGTTACAGACAATCCAATTGCTCCAAATCCATCAAACTCAGCGGAGTTGAAACATGATCAAATACTGGTGGGTGAGTGCAGTCCATGTCATGTGATCAATCAGCCGGCCTTGGCAGCAAATGCAGGAAATTTTCCTATTACATGACCTATATATATACATGAAGAATGTTGTCGAGTGTCACGGCAGTGAGATCTTCGTTCATCCTACCATTTGTGTATTTCACATTCTCACCTCATGCACCTGTGTGAATACATGGACAGTTAAATGAGCGAAGACGTACACATGATGCTGGCTAGCATAACTCATATATACAAACTTCTCAAGGTTTTTGATCCAACTCATGCATTTTTTAATTAAATTTCCTAATTTCAGGATCTTTTAAAGTTATTTCTTGGATCTATATTGCAGTAAAAATGCTTTTAATGTAAAAACACATCAAGACGAGGTTGTTAAAATCTCTTCCTTCATACGGTAAGTCAGAATTCGGGTCTCATATTACGCGCGCACACGTATTAGAATAGTCCCCTCCTCATCGTTGTACTCAAAAAAAAAAAAAAAAGACTCTTAACAAATTTTTAAGGAAAATGTCTTTTAAAAAGATATTCAAACATGTGTATCTTCAAAAATTATGTAGGCATACTGTCTTTTAACAAAGAGACATTTCCATATAGTCTTTGCATAGGTGTCCTTTAGCCTATTTGTTGAAAAGCAAAAGACTTTAAATTTATGTAGAAGTTTTTGTTCAACATTGTCTTTGTTGCAATATGAATTTAAAAAATAAGCTGAAAATAATGTGTTAAGAAATTGCTATTTTTTGTAGTAAAAAAGTTGCTTAATTGCACGGTTTTTCAATTCATATGGAATTATGGAGACAACTGCTGAAAGTAACCAAAAAATAAAAAGTTGACGTTTAGTATTTGAATGTCTAAATATTAGTGTTCAAATGGTACCTAAACACTCACATGAAGTCGACTTCTGATAAGAGACTTATGATGATAGATCCTATTTCATATGAGTGTTGAAAACCATTTGAACATTATATCATTGCTATTTTAATTTTTTTCATCATTGGATAACATAGATTAATTCTTTAGAGGAGAGCTATTCATACTCTCTCTTATACACTTACACTTTAAATATATATTGTGAAGTGCAAATCCATATGTGAGGAGTGGGAAAAGCTTCTCCAATTCTTAGTACATATACCTTTGTGGACAGTGGATATGTGCCTCCATTATACCATCCCGCCATGTTGGCAAGGTGTTTTCTTGGGTTGTGAATGTCTTTTTCATTTTATCTTCTCCTCCTCCTTCCTCCTTTTTCATTCCATTTGTCTCCTTTCACTCTTGGGTCTTCCGAACAGAAAAAAGTCAATGGTAAACTGGTACAGAGAAATCCCATGATCATTCAAATTAGTTTTGTAACATAAATGATGTCATAGTTTAATTTAAAATATAGACTCTGCACATGCAAGAAACCAACTTGAATGACCATAGAATTTCTCTATATATACTACTTTACCACAAATCTTTTTTTTTTCTTCCGAACCAAATTTGATATAGTGAAAAATTTCAAAGCTTGTAAACGACGTAGCGAACGATCAACCTTTACCAACCTTTTTACTATGTGTTAGATTATAAGTTGTTTTAAAAGCTCACGTTATCAAAGAATAAACAAATAATATATAACACCATCCATCACACGCAACCCTATTTTTGCACTTTTATACGTGGATAGTTGTACATTACTATAACAAAATACAAGATACAAGACCGAGAGCGTAAATGTTAATCTTTACAGAATAAGGTGAGTGAGTGCAAATATTATATTGAATGAACAAAAAGAGTGACTTGAACCCAATATTTCTCACAATCAGAATTCTAATATCATGTTAAAGTTGAAAAGACATGCCTAAGAGAAGACTTATTTTATATTAATTAATAATAATACATAACAAGGGGTCTCCTTATATAGGAGAGCTTGAGGCTATACAAGTAAACTAGGGTAAGGAATATTCATGAAATATTTATAGGAATATGCTAATATCCTAACAACTAAATATGTTTACACCATGAACCCGTGTGTTAAGATATGTGGAACATCATGTCTCAAATAGGTGATTGAATAAAATGGTAAACGGTAGGATTCCTGGATGAAGAAGTGCCCTGAATTATAATGAGAATAACAAAGAAGAAGCTAAATGCCACTGATATTCCTATATGTATTCAACTATTCTTAGTAAACTCTCTTTCCCACCAAAAGAGAATTTCTGACCAACATTATCAGTGGTCCAAGACTCCAAGACATTGAATTCCTCTCTTTATATGTTTCTGTATGACAAAATACTACATCTGACTCAATGGATTTACATAACCATGATCCTTAGATTTGACAATTTCAATTATATATGTACATTGTTTTGGTTCTTGAGAAATAATAGAACTACAAATATATTGATATTACAAGTTTATGCTAGAAATGTTGGTGTGTCAGCCTTCCACTTGTGTAAATTCAAGTGCATTAGTATCTGGATCCCGGGTGAAGATGGCTGGCCTCCCAGAGCGGCTAAGGGTGTAAGGAACGCCTGTAAAATGGAACAGCACATCGAGAAACACATATTGCTTTCTATAAACAACATGGCTACTGGAAAATTCTAAAAGAGCATTGAAAATCATTTGGCATTTGTAGGTAAAGAATGAAGAAGCAGAGAATGAAGAAAGAATAATTACCAGCTTTATCAAGTATTGCTTTCAGCTTAGACACATCCCGGATCGCAATACAAGTATGACGATCTCGGCCCCCATGCTCAGGCCGACCAGTCAAGGGATCAGGATTTGGAAGCTCCATCAAATGAATCATTTCTGAACCAACCCACAACCAAGCACCCCTATAGGGGAGCTTATCATGTGGCCTTGCCTCATTTATCTCAAGACCTGATCTTAATTGGAAGTTAGAATTTTGTTCTGTCAAATAAGGATTCCATAATAACTTTGAAGAAGAAAAGGTACTAATTAAAAAAAAAAACTTTGAAAAAGAAAAGGTAACATACCCAGAACATTCTGGTAAAAATCAAGCGACCTTTCGAGGTTTTCACATAGTATTCCCACGTGGTGAACACTAACAACTCCAAAATCTGCATCAATATCAGTAAATATATCTTTAAAAAAAATTGTACTATTATATGGACCCCAAAGACTTTTGGGCCTCCAACTTGGTCTTTGTGTTACAAAGTGCTCAATCCTCACCCTTCTAAATCAAAACAAAAAGGAAGAGAAAGCCTAGTCAAAGGATAGAATTAAGAGTTCATTTAAAGAAGTGAATAATAACAGTTAAATCCTCTCCCATTTTCTCATCCCTCCTTCCCACTCTCTTCTTCCCCCTTCTTGGTGTGATCATGTACACTGCACTTGCACCACCTACTCGGGAAATTTATAAAGTCGAAAGAGAAGTGATTGTGGAGGGTTGAAGAAGCTCACAAGATTAAGAGCTTACTCTTTTACTTCCTAGGTTTTTACTTTATGTTATATCATTTTTTTTTGATAAATAAATGTAAGATGTATATTAATAAAAGTGCCCAAGAAGGGCAACAAGGGCAAAAACCCTAAAAAAACTTTACAAAGATCTTAACGACCCCAAAAAATCAACAAAGGAAGAGACATTAACAGGAAAAGTCTCTTTGACCCAAAAAAATAAAAAGTGCAAAAACGCATCTTTGAAAAAGGGAGCGGAGAGTTTCTCATTTTCAAAGATACGGTTGTTCCTTTCCCTCCAAATACACCATAACAAACAAATAGGGGTCAGTCTCCAAATTCTCTTGATCTCTTTTGAAGGGTTGTATCCTGCCCAAGCCAACAGAAGGTCCCTGACTGAGCCATACATAACCCAGGAGATGCCGAAAAGAGCAAAAACGATGTTCCAACAGCTCCAAGAAACAAGAAACATGGAAGTGGATGAGAAGATGATGCATTGTTTCCTCTTCCTTATGACAGAAATAGCACCTACTAGCCAAGAGAAAACCTCGCTTCTTCAAATTATCTGCTGTTAAGATAGCCTTCCAAGAGGCTTCCCAAGCGAAGAAAAAGGCCTTAGGGGAAGCTTTTGAGTGTCATATGAGCTTCCAAGGGAAAAGTGTGCTTTCCAAATAGACCGATCTGAATATATCTTGTTATATTCAGATTTCATTCTGTGCATTGTACTTCGCGTGTGCAATCATCTGAGGATGAGAATAAGAAGGGAAACTTGCCCACACATTTTTAGCATAGTTTTATTGTTTATTTCATTTATTTATTTAGTTTTTGGAAGGGTCCATTGCTTGGTGCAAGAGTAAAAATGTTTGGGTTGTCAAGAATGAGAACACGAGTTTGAGTAGAGAGAAACCACTTTGTGCAAAAATAATGGTAAAAGTTAGGCCCGTGTCAAGTCTAGGCCCACCCAGGAACCTATGTAAGTAAGACCAACACTGAGTAATGGCCTCTTTTATTTATTTATTTTTGGAGCAAGCAGCATGAACTTTACCCATTATTTATGACTGTCATAAGTTCCAAGTTTCCTCTATAGACCCATAATACAAAGTATGCAGCCACAACATAAAGGAAGCCATGTTTGATGTTGTTCCTAACTCCAATGGGGGGCATGCGACAAGTACTTTGTTCCTAACTCCAATGGGGGGCATGCGACAATTACTTTCTTCAATTGCGCTGTTTTGTTAAATTGAATAGTTAAAAATAAATTATCAAATGAAGGCTTACATGTGCCTTTGGGATTGAAGTACAACATTATACCCAATGAGGGAAGATTGGACATCCACAGAACTTCGCACATCTTCATAGACAGATCACCAGCAAGTGTACAGGTGATTTGTTCATCAGATACATAACTAGTAAATTACATTTATATAGTATTGTGATAGTCCTCTTCTGCAACTATAAGACCCAATCTCCTAAGGAAACTTGTTTATAAAAACAGAAAAGTAAAGTAGTTTTTAGTGCCTCTAAAAAGAAAATAAAATCAGCATCCTTTCAATGCTTCCCTAAGCCTGACCTTTTAACTGAGACCTAAAATGATGGCCAAATTTTCATCTCAAGAAAATTAACAATCAAATGTGAACAAGAAATATTTATATTTCAACTAGACTGTGGACTTCCATCTTATTCTGAAATAGGGTCAGGATGCAAAAATGTATTTTTTTCATATAATGGAGTGGATCCTTGGGTTTCTATTTATGGCAGCAATAGTTCAAAATATTTCAATTAACATCCATTAATTGGACTCTACTACAGTAACCAATTAATGCAATGGATTAATTTTCATTAATTTCCCATCATATTTGCAGTCTCTACTCTCTAGTCTACCCCTCGCAGCACTTGCACCCACAATAGGCGGGCCAATACTACGTAAGCCCTTTAAATATTTATGGAGTTAGGCCGTGATACTATATTTACTTGCAAGTCACATTTTAGTTTTAAATAGGAATAATATGAAAAAAAAATATAAGAAATATCACTCACCTGTCATTCTAAATGTAAGAATGTAGCATATTTGTGACAGATAAAGCAATTCAGTACATGTACCCAGGAGAATAAATGATGTTATATTGATTAGAATGACAGACAAGTATCGTCAACAACAGAAATAATGATATCTTGTTGCACTCAATACCTATAGTTAATGTTCATCCGTTACATGGAATCTGGGGATACAGCTGAACCATATCCCAAGGAGAACCAATACATGCTAAGATAGTCCGTCATAAGTGACTAACAAAGTGGAAAATGAAAATAAAGAATTACCTTTCTCATCATTAACAGATTCAAGGCTAATAGAATCTTTCGCAAGTACGTTCACCTCTATGGACATCTTAGCTTTTGTCAGAAAATAATGCCCATGATTTCTACCATTTCTCATAAAAGCTCCGCAATTTCTGGTTGATGGTATAACTGTAGCTATGGTGCTAAAACTAACACGATTCACCTGGGAAAAAAAGGCCCAAAAATCATCTAGGGAAACTCAATAAAGATTATATATATATATATATATATATATACATATATATAAACGTACCAACAGCACTAACCGCAGTGCAGGCTATAAACCAAATTGCATAGGCTTAACCATAAAACAAGACACTAAACCACCCTCTAGACTTCAGTTTATAGCCTATATGAGGTAAAATATAAATGATTGAAGTTTCTTTTTTTCTGATTTGTCTTTTTCCTTTTCTTTTTTTTTTCTTTTTTCTTAATAGGCTCTGTGTTGTTTGTGTCCTGGATTGTGCCCATCAATAATTACTCCCATTGTGATTTATAAGAAGAAACAGTAGGGCATTGACGGGAGGCACTGGAGGAGCAATACCCCTCCTTAATCCCAAAGGGTCTCACCGAAGACTGCACACCAAAGCCAACTCCGAGTTACTTTTGCCGTGTTAAAACCCGATAGCATTATTTACTAAGGTAGAATTTTTAGATTGTGGGCCTCAACATCGAAAGAGAAGTGAAATAAGATTTCCTATTTAGCATGGCATCAGTTTGGACAAGTTTTGGAAATACTAAGTCTTGGGTTAAATGGATATAGTTAAGAGTTTGCAGTTTGGAAGCTCAATGATCCGCTCTGTGTACTTTCTTTAGTTCTTTGGGTTTCTATTCCTGCTTTTATTCTTCTTATTCTTATGGTTGTGTCGGATATTATATTGCATTTCTTCAGCAGAAGAAAATATACTGGCTTATTCCGAATTGCTTCAAATATTACTTGGACTTGAAATAACCAGTTTCACTTGGCCATCATGCATGCACTTCCAATGCTTACACTACATGCAAGAAACCTCAAAAAGAGAACCATTAGAATCGGGCAATGAGAAATTCCTACTGCTTTCCAGAAATTCTTAATTCCCAATAAAATGAAACAATCCTCCAAATAAAAAAACAATAGTGGTCAATAAGAGTGATAAGAAATCAAAGGTAGATGAAAAGAATAACACAGAAAAGGGGGAAAATACACTTCTATAATAAATTTGGTTCAAAATATATTCTTCCCGATTAGTGGATCATAGAAGAAAATTCAAATTCATTAACAAAGCAAAGGAAAATAAAGCAATTAAAATTTTGAATCCTAAATTTTTCATCGAGTTTTCTTCTAAATCCAGTCAACTGAACCTAATGCAACCCACTTCCCGAGTTGATATGAACCCTGAGATTGCAAATTTCTATTTTATTTTCTTTCCCTAAGTTTTCTCGCCAACCAAACAGAGAAAATAGAAATATGTAAATGATCCAACTAAACTTTCTTAATAGCATAACCAAACAATCGGTAGTTCAAGCGTGTTGAAAATTCTCCAAAACCCAAAACAGTTCATCACTGAACTAATTATAACAAATCAACAATAGCAAATTGTGATAATTGATAAACTTACCTTATCGTGAGGGGAAAGAGTGAGAGTTGGACTCAGAAGGGACGCCATTGAAGAGAACCTACAGATCCGTTTGTATGTGTGTATATATATATATATTTGTGTGTGTGTGGATTTTATTGGTTTTTTATTGACGGAAGTACCAAAACCTGTAACAAACAGACGACTCCTTCCAATTTCGTGGCTCACAATTCTCGAGTGAAGAACACCTCTGGTTTGATGTGTGAGGTAAATCTATAAAATAATAATAGATTAGGGGGAAATGTGCAAAAGAAGGAAAGGAAAAGGGTAACAGTGCAAATATGTAATAACCATTAAATAAAAAAAAAAAGGTGTTCGGTTTCAATTGTGAAAATCATGTTTTGAAGTGGGTTTATCAAATCTCATTTCCAAAATGAGGTTTTAAAAAAATTGTTTTCCCAATGAATTTTGGGCATTTACAAGTTTTATCTTCACTTCTACCAAAGGAAAAAATCACCATTAAAATTATATACGAGCGATTTTTTAAATTTTGAAATATCTTCAAATTGGCCTGAACAATAATGAAAAAAAAAATCATATTCATAATAGCCAGTAATACAATACTATTATCATTATAATTTGAATATTTTTTATATAATGATGAAAGATTTTATAAGTAACTTATTTTTCAAACGAATAAATTGAAAACGTCTGAATTTACAACTTATCTTAAAATGTTTGTTACTTATAGGTCACTTGAATGATATATATAACTCATGTGGGTTTCATAAGAGTACTAAATTATAATGGTAATTATATAAATACTATTGTAACACTGAGTCCAGAATAATTTACAAGGATTATATTTTACCGGGAAAATGTTTAAGTGTATTTCTCTGAATCGAGAAAAATATATTTAGAGAAAAATAGCCCAAACTTATTTTTTATACAAACATAATTTATATATTTTGGAAAACAAACTTAATATAAAAGAATATTCTAAAATTTGATCAAATGACTAAGCATGTTTAGAAAGCGAAGGCGAAGTACAAAACCTCCCTCCATACAAATTTTGCTCTTCACTTAGACGATGTTTGGCAAAGCACGAGAAGGAAGATATCATGACCTGCTCTCGTGATTTGATAACGGAGAAAAGAAAAACATGAAACAAATGGGGTGGCACAGTATTACAATTCTAAACTGCAGATGCATGGCCAGACGCACTAATTTTACAATTTAGAAAAGAAGTGGGTGGATGGGTTCCCATCTAAAACATCTATGTGAAAATTCTTTATTTATAAATTGCTCGTATGCTAATAAAAGTTTTAACATTGTTGAAATTTGAAGTCCAACTCTAAATTAGCTCTTTAAAATAGGTGTTAAGGAGAGGAGCAAGAGGGGTTAGAGGTGGGTGGGACAAACCAACACGCCACCCTGGATGCGGAGGAAAGCCAGATGAGCGCGTCCCGACTCCTCTAACCCAAATCAAGCTCTGATACCATGTTGAAAATTGAACGCTCAGTCCATGCAGCTCCTTAAAACCCTAGGTGTCCAAACCAGGCTCTGATCTATGTTGAAATAAAAATTTTGATTTTTTTTTTTATGTAGATGGACTAGTGGCGGGCGATGTGGGACAAACCAACAAACATTTTGATTTTTTTTTCCTAAAACAAATAAAAATTGCGATTTCAATCAAATAATTCAATCAACAAATCCAAGTACTTACCTACGCACACACTCATTATGTCTTAATTGAGACTGGAATCCACAGTGTTTTCTTTAAAAGACAAAGATAACATTTTTTCTTTAAGAGACACAGACAATACCAATCAAGCATTAGCTTGATGGTTACCTTTCAAATTAATTGAGGTCTATCATATATACCAGCCAAGCATTAGCTTGATGGTTACCTTTCAAATTAATTGAGGTCTATCATATAAACCAGTCAAGCATTAGCTTGATGGTTACCTTTCAAAGTAAATGAGGTCAATCATATATAAAAGAAGTCTTTGATAAGGACCAATGTCTTATTTTACTAGTCTAAGGCCTTTCACATACAAAAGGTGTGAATTCAAATCCTTTCACATTGTATCATTGATTAAGAAAAAAGGAGTCTTAAATGGTCATTGTTTATGAATTAATTAGGGCCAACTGCCTTCCATACCAAAATCCTTGGTTCCTTAGAAAATTAAGGTCAAATTGTCCCGAACTATGGGTTAGTTTAGTAGGGTGGTTAAGGCTTAAAAAACAGGTCGGTCCTATAATCTTGAAAACACTTCTTAGAATTTCGTTGAAAAATTAGCAGGATTGTTTAATAATTTTGTGCCCCACATGCAACGCCAAATATGCTCTAAATAAAATGATATTCGTGTAATCTCTACCACGATGAGTATTTTATTTTTATTTGAATAAGATATTAATACTTCTTTAGTTATTTTTTAATAAATAAATAAATTTTATAAGACAAAGCACAATGTTTGTTGGACATAATTACTCAATCTTTGCTATAACTAAAATATAAATTTTATAAGACAAGGACAATGTTTGTTGGACATAATTACTCAACCTTTGCTATAACTATTTTAGTATAGTGGTTGCGTGATAGCTAAAATGAATAGACAATTATTATTATTATTTGACTAGGAGAGATGGGTATTAGTGTTGAATTCTATCATACATACACACATGCGTACATATATATATATATATATATATAATGAAACAAAAAATAATAATTGAAAATTTGTTAAAAATAGGTAGTTTGGTAAAAAAAAAATATTAATTGTTTGTAAGTTTTTGTTTAAATTATGGACTTTGACTTAGTTTAATTTAAGTTTTAGTTTAATTAATTGACTTTAATGTTTCAACTCTTAAGAAGCTTCATTAAAGAAATAGTGAGAGGTATTAATTCAAATAATAACATATAGAGAGAGAGAGAGAGAGAGAGAGAGAGAGAATTTCATTATTATTTTGTAAAGAGAGATGTTGACTCAGATGAATAGATTAAGAGTTGTTGAAATATGAGTTGAGTTGACTCGTGACCCATCATTTACAACTCATTATACATCCACATGGATTATCATGTAAGTAAGGTTATATTCCTAATTTTGTGTGGATTAGAGAGTCCTAATTAGCTTAAGCTCTTTGGGCAACTCAATAAATGTGTGATACATTTAGCAAATATTCATACTTATGAAATAAGAAATTTCAATATACATGGAAATACATTGAGATAAAGTGATTAAAATTTTTTTCTTCACACAATAGATTAAAGTTCGAGTCCGATGTCACGCACACACACTTTTAGAATAATACTCCCTCTCCGTCGCTGTATTTCAAACAAAAAAAGAAAAAGAAAAAGAAATTTCAATATACATTATTGAGGCTAGGATGGGTAACTTTCACCTTGCCCATTTAAAAGTTGTATTCTTCGTTCTCGTCCTCTCCTATTAATTATGTTTCTCATCATGTTTCCATTCTATCCCGTTCCATTCATGTCTAAAAATTAATTTTATTAGCTTTTAATTGATTAATATTATTATAAATATAAATTTATATATGCATAATATATATACATATACTTGTATCTACATATATGATAATATTTAAGAGATTATGAGAATATTTATGTAATTTAAATTTATAATCAGGACTGGCCTGGGATGAGGGTACTCAAATCCATCATTAACTCGAACCTATATCAAAATTTTGTACATTATCTCATCCATCCAATGACTCGAACCCGTATCAATTTTATAATAGGTTTCTCTAATAACAAAGATATTGTTTGTAGGAGTGGTTTCAAAAATATCATCGTTATTATTCTTATTATTTTTATTTTTTGATACAAGAAAAATTCAGCATTATTGATTATCATATTTCAGATGGGTTTGAAAGGTACTAGTCAAAACTTGAATGATTCTTTCATGAGATTTTAAGTAATATATGGGAGAGACAAGTTGTTACAAGACTTTCTCATTATTCAACAAAGAAAAAATAGGCCATATGTAGTTTGTACCCAGCTGTATTTGAGTCCTTGTCAAACCCTTGTCAAAGTTGATTTTTTCTTCTCCTTCTGATTGTACTAGTTGAAGGGTTTGAACCTTGCCATCATGGAGGATTGGGGAGGTCAATTCACCCCCTCAAAATTTTTTATTCAAAAAATTTCAACATGGCCTTTTAATTTTTGTTCTTGACCCTTTAATTTGACTTTTTAATGAGACTTTTATTAATTTTTTGAAATCTTTTTATATAGTTTCGATTTTTTTGGGTCACATTTCTTATCTAATTTGTAAATTCTTTTATATTAATGAATTCAATTATTTACATAAAAATTTATCAATTAATATTAATGTTTTTACGTCTTTAATATTAAAATTTATCATCAAATAACGGAAAATGTTTTTGCCCCCTTCAGACAAATTCCTGTGTCTGTCCCTGCTTGCCATCTTCCTTTACTTGTAAAAACACATGACACACACACACACACAGATACACACACACACACACACACAAAGTTCATACATATAAAAAAATCCTTAAAAAAAAGCATCTACATTTATTTGTGTTTCCATTACTTAACTTTTTACATGGTGATGAATGATCAAGGAAAGTGTCAAGGGTAAGGTGAAAATAAAATGATACTCTCACCTAAATTTTTTATAAACTAATTTTACAAATTGATATAATATTTAAGTAATCTGTAACATTAACTTAAAATTAAGAAATAGTTAAAACAAATTATACTCAAAAAAAGCACAGTTAGTTTATAAAAGGATAATGTTATATATAGCCCATTTTCTCACTCTCAAACACAAGTAGGGCTGCATGTATTTATTATAATAAAACTCATTATTTTGCATTTATGAGAATCAAAATTTATTAAAAAAATCCGTTACATAAATCAGTTTTTATAAAATGAGTTTTCTCTTCTTTTTTTTTTTAATTTCAATACGATTAAAATTTTTAAATTGATATTTATTGAATGTGTTTTTGACAAATAATTATTAATTTTTGAATAAGTAATGCTAAATACAATTTAGATACCAAATTAATGGTTATGGGTTAAATGTAGATTTCTATATTCTTTCATGGGAATTGTATGCACTCCATTTCAAAATAAAATTATGATTGTTTTTACATTTGAAATCACACTTAAATATTGTCTCAGTTTCATTTGTAGATAAATTTTTTTGACTCCCATAAATTTTTCAAACCAAGATTTATGTTTTGTACAGTTTTCACATGCCTTTCGAAATAAGATTACGTTTTGTGCGGCCCCCACAGGTCTTTGTGAGTAAACTCTCCGGTCCCCACGAGTCTTCACCGATAAGTAAACTCTTTAGTCCCACAAGCCGTTTGAAATAAGATTACGAGTCTTGTGAGACCCTACAAATATTTCAAAACAAGATTTACGTCTTGTAACGGGTGATCCCAAAAGAGTTTTGTTCTCAATGAGAGTTAAACCAGACATTTGTGCTTATAAGACACTTATTTTCGAGAAGATTATTTTATAAGTTCATTACATAACATGATGATTTCTATGATTTTAATATTTTATAAGATCCACGTAAGATCTATTATATTGATAAATCATAAACAGAATTCTAGTAACACTTTCATAAGTCAAGAAAAATAATGACTTTACGCCCTCACTTGTAAAGAATACTCTAATTTTTAAGTATTTATAATATAACATAAATAGAAATTTAAATCTCATAAAAATCTATTCAAAGTTCAATTTTTAGATATCTATATTATAATCTAAATAAAAGTCTAAAATCATAAAAATCTATTCTACAAAATGGCCTCGCAAAAACTCTAAAAAAAATAGTTATATTAATAGATTTTAATTTTGAATTATTCACATTTTTTACTAGTATTTGCTTTTATTAAAATATAAGTTTTTTTTTTTTTTTTTGTATTACTTAGTTTAAGATTTTATACATTCTCTTGCTTAAGTTTTATTTCAAATTTTTTATTTTTCAATATTTTTTAATCATATAAGGACTCTATTGATATTTAGTTTCTTTATTTTCTCTATTCAAATACTATTACATAACAGAAATAGCTATTCTGTATTTTGTATTTTAATAAAATTTCATTAGTATTATTAGAGTCTTATTACACACACACACACACACATATATTTAAAAATAATATTTTTTATTAAAATTTTCTTCTTCTTGCATTTTAAAAAACAAACAAATAAAAAAATGACACTTTATCTCAAATTACCTGAGGCCGACCATCATAATTTCTGATATATCTTCACTGCATTTCCACGAATATTTTCCCGGAAAAAGTATTTTTAACCATCTTAGTTGTTTATTTTCCCGGAAAAGTCAGTTTTTTACTGTTAGTTGACTGTTGTAGCGTCCTTTCCTCTCTTTCTTCACCGCTTTTCACGAAGCTTCATTCCAATCTTCCCCCAAATCCCCAAACGTGTTTCTTCAACCCCTGGTATTCCTTCCATCAAAAACCATCAGCTCAAACCCCAACCGCGTAAACAAATCAATCATTATTATATTAATTATAAATTTTGTATTATCCTTAAATCTACGAAAGTCCAAGTCACCGTCAAAGCCTCCCACGAATCTTCCTCTTTCTTCCAGGCTGCGTTCACACTTGCTCACACGCTTCCTTCAGGCTTCAGTCTTCCTCTATCTCTACAACCACGGGTAGATATTTGTCTACATATGAGCGTTTGGGTATATATATAGCGCTTTAAGTCTGACCTATTTCATTCAACTTCACACTCTTTTGCGTTCACATCCCCAATTCAGACCCTGTTTCGTCTCCCATGGAAATCTCTTCTTTCCCATTTCTTAATCAGGAAGACTACAACAATTTTTTCAACTTGGTTCAAGATATAGATACCAATAACGCCCATGGTAATAACAGCAAAAAGCGGCAAAGAAAAGATTACGAGTTTGGCGATGACAATGGAAAGTCTAAAGATTCATCAGTAGAAGAAATTCTCACGACATTGTTGTTGTTGGATGAAGAAGAAAAGTCAGATCAAGAGAAGTGGACTTTCAGAGTCTGAACAACATAAGTCGCTTCTCGACTCCTTTTACAAACACAAAGTTGAAACTATGAATGATTACTACAACCATCTTCAAGGTTTTTCTTCTGATTTGGATGAGAATGATCAGTTGCGGATCAAACGGGCCCGAAGTGAAGCTGCTAGTGCTGTAGCCACCGCCGCTGCTGCCTCCATTGTATCTGATAATTCGGCGCCAGAGAGTTCGGTTCAATCGGGTGGTGGTGGTGGTGGGGGGCAGCACCGCCGTTTGTGGGTTAAAAACCGGTCCAAAGCGTGGTGGGAGCAATGCAACCACCCGGATTTTCCAGAGGAAGAGTTTCGCCGCGCGTTTCGGATGAGCAGAGTCACTTTCGACATGATTTGCGACGAGCTCGATTCGGTTGTCACCAAAAAGGACACCATGCTCCGATTAGCAATTCCCGTTCGACAGCGCGTTGCGGTGTGTATTTGGAGGCTGGCCACCGGCGAGCCGCTCCGCCTCGTGTCGAAACGTTTTGGATTGGGTATATCCACTTGTCATAAGCTTGTTCTTGAGGTCTGCTCGGCCATTAAAGGCGTGCTCATGCCTAAGTTTCTTCAATGGCCCGATGAGAATAAATTGAAGGAGATTAAGGATGAGTTTGAATTGATTTCTGGGATACCCAATGTGGGTGGATCAATGTACACCACCCATGTTCCTATTATTGCCCCAAAGATCAGTGTGTCTGCTTATTTCAATAAGAGACACACTGAGAGAAATCAGAAGACTTCATATTCAATTACTGTTCAGGGTGTTGTTGATCCCAAAGGAGTGTTCACTGATGTTTGCATTGGCTGGCCTGGTTCAATGCCTGATGACAAGGTATTGGAGAAGTCTGCTCTTTGTGAAAGAGCTAGCCGGGGGCTTTTGAAGGATGTTTGGATTGTTGGCAATTCTGGGTACCCTCTCATGGACTGGGTTTTGGTTCCTTATAACCACCAAAACCTCACTTGGACTCAACATGCATTCAATGAGAAGATTGGTGATGTTCAAAGGGTTGCTAAGGAGGCATTTGCGCGGCTGAAAGGGCGGTGGAGTTGCTTGCAGAAGCGAACAGAGGTGAAACTTCAGGACTTACCCGTGGTTCTTGGAGCTTGTTGTGTATTGCACAATATATGTGAGATGAGAAATGAAGAAATTTTTCCAGAGCTGAGGTTTGAGCTCTTTGATGATGAGATGGTCCCAGAGAACAGCGTGAGGTCTGCGAGTTCTATGCAGGCTAGAGATCACATAGCTCATAATCTCTTGCACCATAACCTAGCTGGCACTGCTTTTCTATAGTGTATTAGTGATAGTACTTGATTATGTGATTCTTTTTCCATGGCTTGCTACAGTCATGTTATTGAATAATATTGTAATTTTTATCTGAGTTTCTATAGAAAATTTATTGGCCCCTTATTAAATTTATGGATATATAGTCTTTCTCAACTGAAGCATGGTCCGCTGATATTTAGAACATGTTGCAACATTCTTCTAATAATCCGTGAACTGATAATTGGAAATTATGCATCATGATTTCTGTTTGCTTGTGTGTGTGTGTATAACTGTGGCAGACAATCAAATAACAAGTTTTTAATGAATTACCCAGTAAGGAAGAATGTTAAGATCATTTTATAGCTAAATATGACCATCATAGGTTCTTGATTGTTTTGGTTATTGCTTCACACAGTCTTAATCTTTCATGTGGGTGTTGAGCAAAAAACACTGTTTATTTTAAATTTTCAAACTAAAAACAAGATAGTTTCCAAAAAATTGATGAGGAAAGAATGTGACATTTTGTGGTGTTCTTTTCTCCTAATATGAACATTTGTTTTTTTCTCAAGTCAACTGTTGAATTTATTAATGCTATGTGATTGTTAGATATGAAGACATCAACTTCCAAGGACAGATTGACTCACTTCTGCATTTCTCTATGCAAGTACTTATGAGGTATGTCAACCCTTCATTTGAACAACATTGACAGGTCAGAGTAGTAATTTGGTTGTTGTATACAGGGCTTTGGTAAAATATTAGAAGTTCTTGAAAATTTCCCATTGATGACAAGATAAAACAAATATCCCTAGCTTCTTCCTATTCATATGATCCTCTTCTATGGATGTAGAGATTATCTTAAATAGTCTTTTGTCATGAACGAAGAGTTTTAATTTTTTTCCCTGATAGTATTGATTTCTGCTAACAAATAGAAGGAGTGAAGAAAATACTTTTATAATTCCATCATTTTGCACTTGCTTGCTTTTTAGCTTGATGGGATGGTTCTAGCTAGAAAATCTTTAAAATTTTATTCTACTTAATGTTGATTTTCTTTTTCTTTTTCTTATCAGCCACTACTTTTCTCAGTAAGATGAAAATTTTGAGGGGATTTCTACCTTCAACTAACCTCTGACAGCAGCATTCATTACCTCTTAACCCTTTATTGGCTGGCTAATGTGATTTACAGAGGATAAAGCATATATGTATTAATTGTAGATATTTGGATTGTCAATTGTGAATGGGTGATTGATAACTTTTGCTTTCAATTGGTCTGGCAATCATTGAGAACATCTACTGTGTTCTTGACATCTTGTAGTATCATACAATGCAAGGCCGTTCTAGCATTAAGCGAACAAAACAATTGTTTTAGTCCCTCCTATAAAAAAATCTCTAAATTTTATGTGTTTATAGTAAAGTTTTAACTAGAAATCTACAAAGAGTCCCCATAAACACTTCAAGAAAAAAATTCAATTAGTATTGCTCAATTATTATGTAAGAATTCCATTCTTAGAGTTTATTCAGCATACACATCTATCTTATTGGAACATGATAATATATATATATATATATATATAGGAAACAATGCATTGAAAGTATTTATATATTTATTAGAGTGTTATAATAATAGTATTTAACAAAAAAAAATTACATTAATATTAAAAAATAAAAAAGCCTAGTTGTCGCTTTAGGCCTGTCCTTAATGCAATATCACACTTGCCCGTCCTTAACTCGCTAGCGTTTTATTTGCAGCTGCATTTTGTACTTATAGTGACTAGCATTTAGCAATTTCTATACAGTATTAAAGGGTTGATGTTTTGCAGGAAGCCTTGCAAACAACACATTTGCGTATGCTTCTTTTCGGTAGAAACTTTACCTTGAATTGAAAGATTTTGTTGGAATCCTAAGGAATCTGTTGAGCTTGACATAATTTTGTTCATCCGGTAAGGCTTTTACTTCAATAAATTGAGAAATTCATGGACTAAATTAGTGTGAGAAGTGGGTCTATATTCATGTGGACAGGGTAAAAAAGAATTTTCAGGAACTGCAGCAGCATGCCTTGGAAAAGTTTAGACTACATTGCAGGAAAGTTGGCACTTGAAAACAGATCATGGAGAGCTTTGCAATGGCATGTTACAGAGAGAGAAGTTGAATGTGACTCAGAAGCTGTGACAGAAGGTGTTAATTTTTTTTTTTGTGGCAGGGCAAGCTAGGCAATAGTTTTAAGAGTACCATACACTTCAGTAGTAGATAACAATGACAACAAGGGCAATGTCATTGATAGAAGTCATGGTGGTGATGGAAAAATGGTTTCACAAAGTGGTGGTGGTGGTGATCTCAGTGGACATGGTTTAAACTAGACATACCTGTTGGGATATGTGGGATCTCTCTCTTAAGAGTATTGGAGTAAACTGAGGTCGGGCGTGCCAATGGTACTGGTTGTTTCATTGTGAAATGGAGGTCTCAAGTTCGACTTATAGAAACAGTTTTTCCGTTTGCGAAGGTAAAACTAACCCTTCCCAAACTTTGCATTGGTAAGAGCCTCGTGCATTAGGTTACCCTTTAATATTAGAATAGATTGAAATTTTTCTAAGCATGAACTTTCAAAATCTTTTCAAGTTAGATGAGCTTGATTATTATTATTTTTGTAGTCCGTTGCAAGAATTGAAACCCTAAACTTTCTCTCTCTTTCAAATGGCATTCTTGCACCACTATGTTAACATGACTTTGATTGAAATGTGTAAATAGATTATGATTTTAAACCACAATCTAATTAGCCCTGTAAATGGGTTGGGGGCAAAGTCTTGGTTAATATGCTACAAAACTTAAGATATAGTCTGATAATATTTTTTTCTTAAAGAAACAAAAAATTAAAAATAATATTGGGTTTATGTTTTTTTCTTTCTTTTTACTTTATGTATTTATAAATCTTTTAATGTGAATATTTACACATTCATGGAATAGAATGTCAAACAGTTAAGAAATAATTCATGCATATAATGTATGAAAACATCAGATTATAAATGAATACATTTTGCGTGAAGGTGAAAGTAACACATATGGGAAAGAAAAATGTAACTACTCACAAGAAAAACCATAATGGTTTATATTGAAAAACACATTAAAAAAAGAGAGACTAAAATTAATTTGAATTGAGATAATTAAAAACGATTTGATATCTTGTGATTTAACTTAATAAATGGCCTTAAATCGAGTGAATGGTGAATCAAGATTTATGTAATTTACTTTAAATAATTAGAATAAAATTTTGTTAAATTGAGCATACATATTTATATACCTAATTAATATGTTCTATATCATATCTATTTGGTAAATATTTATACATGCACATATGTATAGATATATGTTTATACACTCACACATAAATTTATATATTCTTGTATTTATCGATTAACAACTATTTTATATTTAAAGAATAATTTTAATAAGTCTATCAAAAAAATATTAAAATTTAAATTATTTTAAATCCATGGTGATTAAATTTATTTATTTTAATCTTTTCAGCAAAAAAAAAATAAATAAATTTCCACTCATTAAAAAGACTTTACAAAGATTTTATCAGAAGACGGTCCTAAAATTTTTGGGGAAGGGTAAAAAAGGAGATTGAAACCGGGTTCGGTTCGGGTAGGATTGAATTGGCCGACCCATCTGTCTTACTGACATAAATAAACGGTCCATTAGTCTGACATGCATCTCAACGAATGGAAAATTTCAATTACGGTGGGGACACCAGTTGGTGGGACCAACAACAATGAGCTGCCACGTGTTCAGAGAGGGACAGATTATATTTGAGGCATCGTATGTTCTCCACGGTGACAACCGACTCGCATTGTTGTCTCAATCATCACAATTCACAAACCAGAAGGCAGAGAGAGAGAGAGAGTGTGAATTTCCAAGCGGCGCCCATAATCTGGAGGATCTAGAGAGGGAGAGAGAGAGGACTATGGAGAATCAGGAGGGCGACAAACTGACACCGTTGGTGGTGGAGGAAGAGGAAGAGGAAGGGCAGCTTGGTTCAAGCTTGACTTTGGAGAGGGTCGCTGCCGCCAAGCAATTCATCGAAAACCACTACAAAGCTCAGAGGAGACACATCCAAGACCGCAAGGAAAGGTACCAATTCATCATCAAACAAACACACAAAGACACAAATATGAATATATGTTCATGTATTAATATATTAAATAACTTGATATTGTGGAATTCATCAACATTTTCTTTCCCCATCTCCCGCCCCAACGTTTTCGCTATTTCAAAATCGCATTTTCTCCGTTTTGATTGTCCATTAATACAATCTAATTAAGCTCCAGTCAGTTTTGATGTGTTTTATTTTTTTTTTTCCCACATTTGTCTTGATTTCATTTGATGCTTGTGATTTTAATGAGACCTCAAATTGAAGCAAAAAACATTTATAATTTGTAATGAAATTTCTGTTATAAGTATAATTGTATTGTCATGACCATTATTGTATGTAATTGGGTGCCGCATTTAGGGGACTGGGTTTAGATGTGGCTGCGTCAGATGCGCAGTTCCTAGAGGTTTAATTATTTTAAAAAAATTGATGTAGCGATTGTGACTGTTTCTCAAGAAGCTTCTCAATATTCGTTGCTTCTGTTTTATGGGGCGGAGTGAATTATACTAAGGAGTGGGTTAGGTTTTTTCCTGAAAGGCTCCATGGAGGAACTTGAAAATTTGGATGAGGGATCATGTTATGAAGGGCTTTAAAACCATTTTCTGAATGTGCCAGCAGCTAGAGACTTTTAAGTATTGAATCCAGCCTTCATCGGTGTTTTTTTTTTTTTTTTTGGGGGGGGGGGGGGTGAAGGTGGGTTGGTTATGGGCTTTGGACGAAGAAGAAAAAAAAACTATTATCTGAAATTAGCCATAATGTGTGCTCGACTTTAGATGGAACCATTTACTTGGACACGTAATTCGGTGCATGTATATGGTAATTCAAATCCATCCAAAATAAATTATGCTGATTTCAAAAAATGATGCAAATTCAATATTCTCAACAATGGTTCATATAAGGTGGATAATGGAAGTACTCTTTACTAACCCTTGCGTGTTGGTCTTTTTATGTCACCCTTGATGAGGTACTTGTGGGATGGCATTGGAGGTGACATACCGCTGGTCCAGCAACAACAAGCCAAATTGTGGCTGTCTTTTGTTGTTAATTTATCAAGGCATCAAAGGATTATATGGGTTAGAGGGCACGGCTTAAAGATAGGCTGAGAATGATACTTCCCATTACTAAAAACTTTAGTCAAGTTTTTAGCCACTACAAGTTGAGAGGATTATTAAACATAGTGATTTCACAAACAATCTCTCTCTCTCCTCACAATGGAATTAACAATTAGTGCTTGCTATCTCGAGTTCATATGAAAATAAAATGTTGAGTGATAACAAATGTAACAAGTTGTTTTAAAGGAGTCAGCAGCCCCATCTATTGTTGTAATTTTTGCTTTACAATTAAGTGTAAGTGGAGAAGTACCCTCTGAGGAAAGCAGGTTGATTGGACAGAGTTGGAGAAGCTCTGGAAGCAGGGGCAGATTCAGTGTGGGGGCACCTGCCATCACTGAAATTTTGAGAAAAAATAAAGTTAATTTAATATTTTACAAATTTTGATATTATTTTTAAAATTTTCCCCCACTAACTAGATTTTTTAAACTCGCCCCCACTAAATTTGTTTTACAAATTTTTAAATTAGTCGTATTGGAGGATAAGCATTTGAGAGAAACAAAGAGACAGTGAGAGATGTTATTTTTCTTTTCAGATGGTACTTCAATTGCTTTTCTCGCTATCATTTCACACTCAAATAATATTCATGATTTAAGATGCCATCACTAAATTTTGCTAGTTTTTTTCCTTCAGTTCATTTATTTTATTTTATCTCTTCAGTTGATGATTTAATAATTAGGGCATAATTATTTTTTTTCATTTTTCTTTTTAAGACCATTTATAAATTTGCTAAAAAAATAATAATTAAAGGCTTAACGACTAAATTGGCATTCGAATAATGAAAATAAAGATATATTTACATACACACACACACACACACAAATATGTAAAATATATATTTTTTGGTTGTATATTTTCTCATCCAAATCTCTGTTGAAGGACACATCACATAAGGATCCTTAATGTTATGTTCATTTCACCTGTTTTTTTTTTGGGTAAAATAATAGAGATATCTTAATATTATATTGAAAATAATTAATTAAAAAAAGAGTGGAGTAAAAGTAATCTCAAAAGGCATTAGGAGATATTTGGATCTCAGTCAGACAATTATGTATAGTTAGTTTCTGCTTTGAAAGCTCATTCAAATAAGAACATCTAAATTAATTCATATTGCTATTCTAAGGGACAATAAAAAAATTAAGAAAGAGAGAGGGAGAAAAAAACTCTCAAAACCAAGAGAGATTTATGTTTGTTGAACACAAGAAGGTTGTGCCCACGGTATTGCTAAAAACTAAGATTTTGAGAATTCTATTATTATTTAGTTAACTTTTTAAATAATGATGATTTTATTGATTTAAACTCTATTTATTTATTTTTACTGTCTTTGGGTTTTGTTCTTCTTCATGATTAAATTTAAAGTGATGAATCTCTCTTGAGATCTCTCCTTAGTTTCTAAAGTGAGAAAGTCTAGAGAGAGAGCGCTGGACATATAAATTTTATTTGTTGTACGTATAAAGTGTAATATATATATATATATATATATTATACATATACACAATTTTTTTCTATTTATAATCAACTATCTACTTTTTAAGTTAAAATAAAGTTTTTCTTCTTTTATACATTCAAATAACAGTGTTAGAATGAATTTTCTAGGTTAATGTAATTTTAAGAGATGCTAATTTTTTCAATTTTTAAGAATTTAAGTTTTATGAACATTTATTTTTATAACTACTGAATTTTATGTTTTGTTAAATTTTATTTATTGTTTACATTTTCTAATTATTGAAAATACAAGTAATTATAGTTAACTTTTATAGTTAAGACATTAAATTTGATTTTATTAGTGAAATTTAAGTTGCCCCCACTGAGACAAAATTCTGGCTTCGCCTGTCTGGAAGGAAACATTGAAGCTAAAAGGATATCAATCTGCTTCCCTGGTGCCTGGTCTGTCTTATACAGTGGCCTTGACATTGCAAATGCAGAAGTATATTCCCGATAATGGTCAATAGGCAGCTTGGGTGATATTTCTCACACATTTGTTTTCCTTTTTACCTTCTATTTTTGTCACCATTGATCATGACGGCTTGGCATAATTATGACTATACAGTGATCTTGCTTGATACATATACTTCCACAAGATAGCACGTGCTCAGTTGCTTTCCTGTATTTTAAGTGTTCATGAATTCCTTGTATTAGTGATGTCTTCGTCAAATTATGTTTAATTGCTTGAAGAAAATAGTGTTGTTTATAGGATGGAGTTTTCAGATTTTGATTTTGATAGTACTTCCTGACATGTTTTTTTAATGGAGGCGCTCGGTGCTAGAAAGGAAGTTAGCATCTTCAGATGTATCAGAGGAGGAGCAAATCAATCTATTGAAGGATTTAGAGCGCAAAGAGACAGAGTATATGCGACTTAAGCGGCACAAGATTTGTGTTGATGATTTTGAGCTTCTAACCATTATTGGTAGAGGTGCCTTTGGAGAGGTTTGAGATAAGACTTGTTTTTAAAAACTTCCTTCTTACGAGTCTTTTTTTCCTTCAATTTAATGTGCAAATGTGTAGTTGGGCATATCGAAACAATTGTGTGAACAGTTGGGAGAATCTAAATCATATACAGTAAAATTAGAATACAATTTTACTTATCAAAAATAAAAGTACACAATTTAGGATGCAACCTATCAGCCATTGGTCTAGAACTATATGATTGGTTTTTTCTGTAAATAATTTTTTTTATTAAACGTGTTTTTTTTTAAAAAAAATTTCATTGTTTTATGCTTTTTAATTATTTTAACTGAATTTCGAAACCACTCCCTCCCTGTAGTCGTTCTCTATAAGCTTGCTTGTTTCTTCCCTTTGATAATAAGTTGTACTTTGTTTCCTTTAATAATTTATGACTGAACTCCAAAATTGGTATCCTAGCGTTCAATGTAATATCCAGTGGTAGAGATCTCCAGTTCAAATGCAGTGTCTATTGCTTTGAGCAGTTTTGATAGGAATACACTGGGTATTCATTTTATGGAAACTTGGGGTGGTCTTTGCACATTCTTTCGGATTCAGTTAATGGCTTTTGCTCTATATTTTCAAATAGGAAATTGTTTGGTACTCATATAAAATCTTTCTACAGGTTAGACTCTGCCGAGAGAAGAAATCTGCCAATATATTTGCAATGAAAAAATTGAAGAAGTCAGAAATGCTTAGCAGAGGACAGGTGAGATCAGACATCATTAGCAGCTTCCATAACTTGTTCTTTAAGCATACTAAGTTTCTTTAGTTGTTATGAGAACCCTTTACTCTTATCTCTTGTTTTTCTCTCTATGGGACACAATAATTATAAATAATATGAAGCATTTTTTTGTTCACTAATGTTAATTTTTTTGAACTTAGAAGGATATTCAAGTCGGGTCTCGTACGCTATGTTGCATTTTGACATAGTTTTAGAGAGACTAGACTAGGTGCAAACACCATGTTGGAACTATTGATGTAGAGAGAGAGAGAGAGACCTAGGGATGACCTTTGACATTATTTTGATTGATCATTCATTTGATAGGGATTGGAGTGGACATTGTATTCGATAAATGAAGCAAAGAAGTGCTTCTAGAATATTTTGTAAGCCCTTCATACCTGTTAAATAAAAAAGATAATTTTAATTAGGAAGTTAAAAGCTCAGCATGCTTTATGGTACTGAGTGTTGGATAGTCCAGGAACATGTCCATAAACTGCACTTGGCTAAATTGATTTTAATTAGGAACTTAAAAGCTCAGCATATGTGAAAAAATAGTGTCCAATTTTATTTTATTTTTTTTTGAATTCCGGACACGTTATGGATACGTTTTTTATTCCTTCTTTTTTGGATTTTTCCTCTTTTTCTCCTCTTCTTCTTAATTCTTTTTTTGGTTGTATATATACATACATTGGCAGACCTATAGGTACTCAAGGGGGCAAATGGTCCCCCCAAAGTTTTGAGAATTGTATTTTTTACACTAATTTTTTTAAAAATTGGGTGTTGCCCCCTCAAAAGATTTCATATTTCTACATAAAATTCCATTAAATTTTAACTTTTATGTTCCCCCCCCCCAACTCAAAGGGCTAGGTCTGCCACTGTAAATTTATTTTGGAACTTGAATCATGAATGATGATGATTAAATGAACAATTTCTTGAATTTTTATTTAATAGATTTGTTATTTTAATATCTTAATAATATTTTTTGTGATTTGTGTATTTTTATATTAATTTTAATTGAAATAACATTAAGTAATTATTATATGGTTATATAAAAAATTATATATATTCAACGTGTCTTTGACGTGTCGGTGTCCTATTTTTTTTAAAAAATGACGTGTTTACGTCCGTGTCTGTATTGTGTCGTATCCGTATCCCTTGTCTGTATCTGTGCTTCTTAGGTTGAGATTTCTGGTAGGGACTCGTGGAAGATATCAAAAGATGGAATAGCAATAAATTCATTTGTGAGAAGTTAGATGTATTGTGATTGCTTGAGATGTTTTCGTTGTGTGCTGCGAAGCCATTGACAATGGGCTTAAGGAGTGAGTAGTTTGAACTTTAAATTGAAGGTGCAACAACTATGAGGATTGGGGGAATTGCTGAAAAGATCATGGGTATAAGCAGCTTGAGAAGACACAATGATTTGTGATTTAACAACAGCTGTGGCTCTAAATTATGTGGAATGATACTATTTGAACACTAGTTACCGGAAAAGCTCGTACTATTAGATTATATGTCCAAGAATGAGTTTTAAGTATTACACTCTCCGTCATCTTGCACGTGTAGAGACATGTCATGGTTAAATTGCGGTCATGGTGTAACGGTATAGGGAATATCAGGCAATACATAGCGGGAATCAGAAACTACTATTGTGAATATTTATCAATCACTAGAAAACCTTTTAAAGTACTCGTACACATATTTTAACACCACTTTGTCACATTAATAGAATTATATAGTAAATTTGTCATTGCTAAGACTATTATGAAATAAAAAAATTAATATAACAAAAAAAAAAACATATAAATCAAATCATGAATTCATGCTCATATACTCAACTCAACAAAGTCTTATCTCGATCATTCGGGGTCGGCTACATGAATCATGTCTTGCCATTCTTCCTTATTTAAGACCATTCTCTCAGTTAGACCACACATTATCCTATCTTTTTTAACTACTTCTATCAAAGTTAATTTTGGTCGCCCCAACAAAAGGGTTTCTTGAGTTGAGTTGGGGTTCATTTATTAGCCTTTGGAATTACTATTAAGTATTAATAAACTGTTATGTTTGCTTTTTCATGGATGGTGGACAACGGTAACCTTTTTTTATTCTTCTTTTTTTTACATCATTTTCTAAATTTTCTTTGTGGTGTTTTGTGGTCAATTGGAACAATTTGATGCAATAGTAGTACTTGGTTGTACCATGGTTGGTATATTGCTTTTGTTTATACCAGTGGATTCATCTTATTTACCATTGCATTGGACAACAATTATGCAATTTATACATAATTCTCCCAGTTTAATTGATTTTGGAGTTTGGAAGATGTCTAAATAATGCTTTTGGCATTACATGTCATGTCGTCTGTTCCAATGGTGATATGTTGGTGAGTGCATCATCAATACATGACACGGTTAGTATCAAGGATCAAAATTTCATTTCTTTTCCATTGAAACGACTGAAACGTTTCCATTTTTTGGGAAACCAAAACGAAACACTAATAGAATATATAAATTCACATGTTTCAATGAAAATAAAGTTGTTTCTATGGAAACATACCGAAACTAGTGGAAACACACTGAATCAGAGGAAACATTTCTTTCGTATCAACAATAATTTTAGAAATTAGTAAAAGATAATATCTATTTATTTTGCAAGCACTAAGTCTCAAAATTACATGAAGATATTTCTATTATTTTAGAAAAAATAATAGAAAAGTAATAGAGGAAATAAAGTGTAGATAAACAATTATTTTAATACTTGTTACTAATTATAATAGGTTTAAATCGCTATTTGTTTTACTTATTATTTTATATGTAACTTGTGTCAAATTGTTTAATTCATAGATATTACATAGCATATATTTATTGTTATGGTATTGTATTTAATTATAATAATTTTACATATTTTATAACAAATATATAATGATTTCATATTATATAAAAAAACAGCTTTAAATTTTTTATACTAGTTTTTAATTAATAAAGAGTTATTTGGTACTAATAACTAATTTGCAATTAATTAATTATATTATTTATCTTTGGGCATTCATATATTTTACTTTATGTTTCCAAAGTGTTTCTACACATTTTAATTTTTTTCATCGTTTTCACTGTGTTTCCGAAACGTTTCCATTTTTTGGGTGACCGAAATAGCATTGCGAAATGAAATTTTGATCCTTGGTTAGTATTATCAAGATTGCTTGTAGTGAAATTCAACAGTTATGCACTTGGAGGTTTGCTTCGTGCATGTGAGATTAGGGCAAAAGGGCAAAAAGAACCTTAGAATGGGGTCAACCTATGAAGGGCAGATAATCTAATTCAGCTAAGACAGATTGAGTGGCACAAAAGAACCCAATGGGTTCAACCCCATAGAGGTTTGATGTCTTTATGGTCTGTTTGTCGATAATTTTGGGGTTGGCAGATGAACATACTGGTTTAAGGGGTCAGTTCTTGATTTTCCCCGGTTGTTTTGCCTGTGAGTTTGGTATGTGTTCATATAGGTGCATGCACATGTGGGTGAGAGGATTTAGTGGACTTTATGTCAGGACAGTAACAACTGTAGCTTTTCATTTTTGATATCTAATAGTTAAATGTTTCCTGCTGTTTTTCTTTGGTGATAAGTAATATTGTATTAGAAAGTGCCAGAATGGATGCAACCCATGAACACGCCGAAGTATGCTAAAGATGCAAAATTATACACCATCCACAATCTCAGATGTTCAATATAATCTACAGACGAAGAAATGCAATATGAAACTTCCCAAAAATTTAAAATTGCAATAGATTTTAAAGAAGCTTCTTTAGTTCATGACCTGACATCACATCCCGAAAGGTACACCAATGCATCTCTTTCCACACACACCCCATAAGGCATAAGGAAGTCATCTACCACACATCCTTAACCTTTTATTAGCACACTCTATAGCCAACACCCAAGATGCTCCACGACCAATCGAGGCATAACCCCAAGAGACCCCAAAAAGGGTAAGCAACATACTCCTCAAATCTCTAAGAATAGCACTAGCTTGGAAGAATCTTCCCCCCATGTCCTAAATTATTTATAGTCAAGATTTTCACCAATGGTATTGTCCAAATAAAGAAAGGCACCTTAGAAGGCGCTTTTAGGTGCCAAATACCTCTCCAAGGGAACCCTGGGGGTAGCAACCCCACATAACACCGTAAATGATCTCATCCTAAATTCACCACTCAGGTCAGTCTTCCATTTAAAAGCATTCTACTTATCTTTGAAGATGGAGGTTCCATAGAGAATCTTGAAAAGAACATCAATAAACTCTACCTCCAACTCCTAGAATGACTTGATAAAGTGTGGCTTCCAAAGAATGCCACTGTCATATAATCTTGTAGTCCACAACCAATGCCTTTTTATTGGGCACAGTACCAAAAAGATCGAACTTCTCGCACAAAGGTATATCCCCACAACATGAATCTTTCCAAAACTGCACGCATTTCCCACCAAAAAATGCACACATCTGAAAAATTCTTCTCCCCCCCCCCCCCCGGCCCCCTTCTTTCCAGTGCCCTTCCAAATATTCGTCTTGTAGGAATATCAATTCTAACCTCCGTCCATCCTTCCCAAATTTACCATCCACAACCCTCCCCAAAGGCTATCTGCCTCTAATTTAGAGCTCCAAAGCCCCTTTCCAAGCCATACCTGATTGAATTTCCAGAATTTCTTGGTACCCAGCCATCCCTCTTAACCAGCAGGAACACTGAATGCCACCCAATCAACCGATACTAGAATTTATCATGCTAACCTCGCCTACAAGAAATCCTTGTGCAACTTCTCTACTCTCAGCCATCAAAGTCTGATTGGTAAAGATAGACAGGAAGTAGGTGGGATTGTGGGAATACTAGCTAATGTGCTTTTAATTAGGTAAGCCTGCCTCCTTAGAAAGTTATTGATACTTCCAACCCGCCAACCTCCTTTCAAGTCTCTCAATAACCAAAAGCCAAATCATCTGTATATTATTCCTGAATCTATTATGGGAGCTTTTGTGTTTAGTTATCATATGCTACTATTATTTGTGTTTACTGTAAATAGGATGTGTAGATCTGTTATGGTTCGTGGAAGTGATTTAAACATTTCTCATGGCATGTGATTATTGGAAGTATCATGCATGTCCAATAATTCAACTTTTAGAAGATGCATTTTTTAATTAATTATGGTCGCTTTCTAGCTTGGCATATCAGTTTAGGGTACATTCACCCTTATATATTTGCTTCTAACTGATTATATTCCATATATTTACTGCTTATTGGATGTTCTTGTGCTCACCGACTCTCTTTACACCATAGGTTGAACATGTTAGAGCTGAAAGGAATTTGCTTGCAGAAGTTGCCAGCCATTTCATAGTAAAACTCTATTATTCCTTTCAAGATGCTGAATACTTATATCTGATAATGGAATATCTGCCTGGTGGTGACATGATGACTTTGCTGATTAGAGAAGAGTCTTTGACTGAAACTGTGGCTAGATTTTACATTGCTCAAAGTATTCTGGCCATAGAGTCTATTCATAAGCATAACTACATCCACAGGTTGGTATTATCCTGTTGGTCACCAGTAACAAACTGTTCCTGAAACTAGAGTTTTTTTTCCCTCGGGTAATTGAAACTAGAGTATGTTAGAATGCATAATATAAGAAACTGGGTGTTTTAACTTGCCTTTCTTATTAGATTATAACCAAAAAATTTTGCAGAGATATTAAACCTGAGAACCACAATTTTTTTGCAGAGATATTAAACCCGACAACCTTTTGTTGGACAAAAACGGTCACATGAAGCTCTCTGATTTTGGTCTTTGCAAGCCTCTTGACTGCTCAAATTTATCTTCTATAAATGAAAATGAAGTGATGAATGATGAGAATTTGAGAGAATCTATGGATATCAATGGATGCTTTCCAGATAGTGGAAATGGAAGCCGCTGGAAAAGCCCCCTTGAACAATTGCAGCATTGGCAAATAAATAGGAGAACATTGGTATGCAATAGTTTATTTTTTTCTTCTCTTACAAATATGACATTTTTTTACATATTTCTTCAAATTTTGTAAAAAAAAAAAATTGTATGGGTACTAATGTTGGCAATTTCTAAAGAATTACATAAAATGAGGTTAATAGATAAAAAATTTTAAGGAAGAAGGAAGGAAATATTTAACTATAGACTTACAAAAATAAATGATAGGCCCCACATGTAAGCATAGGAATGTATGACACTAAGTATGTAATATTTAATGATACATACATGTGTATGCATAAGTTAAGAGATACAAAATTTAAGATAGAAGGAAATAAATATTTAATGTCATAATTATTAAAAATAATAATGATACGCTCACATGAAATTATAAGTGAGCATGCCACTATTTTTTTTATCAATAAAGTGTATATATATAAAAGGTACCCGAGGGCGGCAAACCCATAATTACGAAAGAGAGGGCTAGGAAAAATTATGTGTGAAGGTCCCCTAAGAACTCTACAAAAGAATCTAAGTACGTTGAATATTCCTCTTTTATACAAAAGTATAACATTTGTAACTGTTGTTACAACAAAAAATGGCCTGCTCTTTAGTCTTCTTATATTCCTTTGTCTTTCCTTCCACAAGTACCAAAAGACACAGGGGGGCCACACTCCTAGCACTGCTAACCTCCTTCCTCATCTTCCCACATCTCCAGCTCAAAAGCACCTCCTTAACCGTGCGAGGCATCGCCCAAGTACATACAAAAAGAGATAAAATCAGGCACCAAGCATCCCTTGCCACACTTCAATGGATAAAGAGATGATCAACCGTCTCCTCCTCTTTCTTATACATGTAACAACTGGCCAACTGAAAACCTGTGTCGAAGATTATCCATGGTCAAGATAGCATTCCAAGAAGCGAACCACACAAAAAAATCCACCTTTGTAGGGACCTTGGATCTCCAAATGAGATTCTAAGGGAAGGAATCCTCATATCCACCCTACAACCCCTTATAATAGGATTGAACAGTGAATCCTTTGGATTTATCCATTGTCCAAACTATCCTATTGCTTCTTGCTTCCCTGGTCTTGACACTAAAGATACCCAAAAAAGCCTCCACCTCACCCAATTCCCAGTTGTGGAAATTCCTCCGGAAGCTAGGACTCCAAACCAATTCTCCTCCCACTAGAGCGACATAATCAGCAACAAAGGCCACTTTATTAGAAGCCAACCTGTACAGGGAAATGTGCACCTCAAAGGCTCTTCACCACACCAAGAATCCTCCCAAACTGCCCATCCCCCACCTCAAAGCGAATAAGCTGATGAAATGCCTCTTTTCCTTTGCTTACTTCCAAGCACCACACCAAAAAGGCTTAACAACCTCCTTTGAGAACCACCCCCACCTCCCTTCCATATTTAATTGAAATAATATCCTTCTATAAACCCCCTTCTTCCATGGCTTATCTCCATAACCATTTTTCCAATAGTACCCTATTAAACAAGCCCAAATTTTTAACTCCCGAACCATGCTTTTTTAAGGGGGCCTTTGCCTTCTCCCATCAAATTAGATGAATCTTCCTCTTCCCTTCATTGCCCTCACACAGGAAATCTCAGTTAGATCTTTCCAACTTCTTCTCCACCTTTGCTGGCATTGGAAAAAGGGACATATAATATGTGGAAAGGTTAGTACATGGCTCATTTTATGAGGCTAATAATGCCCCCTTCTGAGAGAGATTATCTCTTCCAACCCGGCAACCTCTATTGGAATGTCTCCACCACAACATCCCAGACGACCGAAGATCTCATTGAAGCCCCCAATAGTAAACCCAGGTATGTAGTAGGGAAAGAGCTTACTGTGCAACCCACGTGGCCACTTGAATACCCCCACTGGCAACAATTAATTTAAGCCTACCTTCAAAGACTGCCTTGTTTGTTTCCCCATGTGCCTTAAGATAGAGCTCTTCCCTGAACAGCTTGTCATCCTCCAAGCCTTCTGAATCAAAGCCTGCCTCTTCCCCATCTGAAACCCCCTCATCAATTTCTTTACCCTTCCATCGCAGGGTCTTCTGTTGGGATTCTGCAACACCCTCCTTGCTCCACACTACCACCTGGGCTTGATTATGGCCCACCTTCACTCGAGCTAGATGAGCCTCCTCATTTTCATCAGCTGGGACGATAATTTGGACCTTTGAGCGAGGCTGAGCTTTACTTTTAATGAATTCCACATTTCTGTCCCGGACCATTACTATCTCCTCGTAGGCCTCACTTTTTTCCGATCGTGTGCCATCACCCAACCCATCTCTATCTGGCTCAAGCCCCACTCTATGGGTTTTGGGCCTCTGATTTAAATTGTTGTCTTATAAACTTTTTAGGGGTTGATCCATCAACTTGCACCCTTTCTCCATTCTTCCTGTCTCGGTCCAGCCCAGATTCTTTCAATTGATCCTCGCAAGTGGGCCTTCTTTGAGAATGGCCAGCCCAATCCTTCTCCTTCAGCGACAATCCAAAAGCATTAACTGTCCACGTGTCTATTAGATTTGGTGGAATAACATAAAAAAGACAAAAGAGAGAGAAGAGAGAAAACGGAAAAACCCAAAAGATTACATTGTATTAGACTGAATTCACTTATAAAACTATACAAGAGATCTCCTTATATAGGAGGGTAATCAGGTTGTATATGAAAAGTGTAAATAAAGGAAACAAACTATAGAATCCTAATCCCACTAGCATTACACAATAATATATATATGTGGCAGTTAACCCTAACCCTAGTATCGCAATAATATATAGGTAACCCTAATATACTTCTAACACCCTCTCTCAAACTCAAGGTGGGAGGTAAACCAACTTGAGTTTGCAAACAAAATCTGGATGTGGATGGGTGTACTTGGTGGCGTTGTGGCTGAAACAGATGTAACCCAAGCTGACATGGCGGCTGAGACAAAACCAGAGTTGCGGCTGAGACAAAATCAATACTGCGGCAGCCGAGACTATGGGACCTGATGTGGGGCTGCGGCTGTGGCTGAGTCGGAACTGCGGCTTGTTGAGATGGAACCAAAGTTGCGGCTGAGAGACGGTAGAATAGACTACGATGATGGCTGAACTGTTTGGGGACGTTGACAGAGGGAAAAGCAACGGCAGAGACTGAACGGAAGAAAAACAAAGAGTAACAAATGAGTAAAGCAAAGAGCAGAAGCAACACAAAGAAGGAGGAGCAGTGAAACGACGTGGACCAAAGGAGCAGAAAGAATACTGAACCAGGAGCAGAAATGGCGTGGACCAGAGCGGCAATTGGGATCAGAAAGAAGAAAGAAAAGGAACAGCAGAGACGCAATAGAGAAAAGGAAGAATCAGAGGGAACAGTGAAAAACGAACAAGCGGCGGCTGAAGCAAGGGAAGAAAACAAAAAGAGAAGAAGCGGCATAGGGGCAGAGGAGGAAACAGAAAAGAGCGCAGGGGCAGAGGAGAAAACAGAAAAGAACCAACAGTTAACACAGAGAGAGAACAGATCAACACAAAAAAAAAAAACCAAAGTAACAGAGAACAAATGAGCGGGCAACAAAACCGCAACTTGGGACGGTGGGCAGATGATAACGGAACTGAAACAGCTTGGGACGGTGGGTACGATGATGACTGGGGCGGTTTTGTGGAATAACATAAAAGAGACAAAAGAGAGAGAAGAGAGAAAACGGAAAAACCGAAAAGACTACATTGTATTAGACTGAATTCACTTATAAAACTATACAAGAGATCTCCTTATATAAGAAGGTAATCAGGTTGTACATGGAAAGTGTAAATAAAGGAAACAAACTATAGAACCTTAATCCCACTAGCATTATACAATAATATATATGTGGCGGCTAACCCTAACTCTAGTATCACAATAATATATAGGTAACCATAATATACTTCTAACAGTGTCATCCCCCCCACCTAACCTTCTTTGAAATTTGAAAATCCAAGACCTTATTGGATAAGAAATCTAGCTTGGTGCCACCATGTGTCTTGCGATCAATATTATGCCTTGCCCACTGCCCAGGCTGCTCTCGCACATGTCCTCCCGTCACCTTCTTCCGCTTCTCTTTTGCCATAGCTGAACCAGTTGAAAAACATTTCTCTTTCACCGATCTTGAGAAGCAGTGGCCACTCGCTGCCCACACTGGAATTTCGAACCTCCATTTACCTACCTTCACCTTCACAGTTGCCCGAATAGAGCCAATCGTCGAATTAACCAATACCCTGACCCACTGGAGGTGCTTTGTACCCATTGTATCTGCACGCATTTGAACAAACCTTCTGCAGCAGTTCCCCAGAGCACGAAAGATCTCTGGGCTCCATAAGAACAGAGGCAATCCCATGAATATGACCCATATCGGTTTATACTCTTCTACACCCCAACTATCAAGATACCCTGATTGACCGTGAAGCTTCCATTTTTTCACTGGAAAGATCCTCTCCACTTCTTCCTTTGAGGATAGCTCAAACAGGAATAAGACACCGTGCATGTCAATCACCTTGACTCCATAAGCCACTCCCCATTTTCCTGTCAACCCACTGTTTCACCCTGAGTTTCAGGTACCCGAGAGCTCAAATTTCCCACACGACCAAACAGGCATCATTGTAGTTACTATATTCTATTACTACACGATCCCAAGTCCACCTCCACGTGCTCTGATGCCCCACTGTCTTTCTTCTGTACTGTGACTGGGGTCTCTGGCAATTCTGGGATCTTTGTTGCCTCCCCATAAGACTTCAGGGGCTTCAACAATTTTACAGACATCATCACCAGTCATTTCCCTAGCTTGCGAAATGCCTCTAGCACCCTCCCCTGGCCCGCTCCTTTTATCCACCTCTGGTATGAAGACATTCCGATGCAATCGCCCCTCAACCTCCTCTATCTTCCCAAGGCCCCCCCTTCTGTTCGATCTTCTGCACAGACACACCGACCTGTTCCATCCATGGATGGCCTTGGAGAAATTTTGTCGACGCTCCAACAACGACTCACCTTCAAGGGTGTTACAAACCCACAAAAACTTACCCCTGTTTAGTCTCAACTTGCGAACCACATCAAATCCCCCCCTCGGTTATCTGCACCCGCCACCTTCCTTGGCTCTCCTCCTCAGAGATCTCAAAAGATTTTCCTTCAAGCTGAGTGTATGCCAAAGGAGATCGAAGCGCACCATCCATTTTACCTGGTTGCTACACAATTACATAAAGACAATATTACATTTCATAAAGTGTAGCATGCCACTAAATATTTAATATTTAATTATACATAAGTGTGTATGCATAATTGCATAAGTTTTTTTTTTCTTTTCGTGAGTAACAATTTTATAAACACAAATGCACCAAGTGGGTGCACCCATATACAAAAAGCACTAGACAAACACTCAATAGTGCTAAAAAAAGAATAAACCTATCTATCGACAAGTTGAGCCCCTGGATAACCAAAAAAAGGGTGCTCAACATACATAAAGGGATTCAATTACCTTAAAAAGCCTCCTATTTCTTGCTTTCCAAACAACCATTATTTCTATTCTAAATTTATAAAGTAATTGATATATAAGACCAAAAATTTTGCAAAAAAATCTCCACCAAAATTTTTGCAAAAAATTCTCCACCAAGAAAATTTTGGATTAAATATTCAAATTGAGAATGGTCTTAAATAGAAGAATGGCGATACATGATTCATGTAGCTGACTCCAAAAAATTGGGATAAGGCCTTGTCTAGTTGAGTTAAAATATTCAAATTCAGGCTCCACCATGTTATTGTTTGAGCTTATGTTCTTACTTCCTACTTCTTAAGCTATTGTCATATGTAGATACAATTGTTTTAGGGCTAAAGTTCTCTTTGTTTAGCTGTGGTGCTTAATCTAAGCATTTTTGTTTTTAATGACCATTAGTTGTAAGCCTCTACTTATCTTGTCTTTTCCTTTTTTGGGTGACAGGCATTTTCCACTGTGGGCACACCTGATTATATTGCTCCTGAAGTATTACTAAAGAAAGGATATGGCAAAGAGTGTGATTGGTTAGTTAATTTTTGAAAAAAAAAAAAATCAGGCTCAGTCTAGTAATTTAAATGATATCTTCTTTATTATGTATCCTATGACTTTTTTCCCCCTCTATTCTATCCATTTTCCTTGTTGCATCGAGTTTGATTATGTGTCATTATGTAATTTGGAGTTTTAGCTTTCGGTTGTGACAAGAGCTAAATAATGGTATTTTTAAACTTTGTTAATTTTTCTTATAGTGGCAATAATAAATTTCATGGAGGAAAACTTTATGTTAGATGCACGAGTTGTACATTTGCTTATGTATGACATGTTGGTCTAGAATAGAGATCCTCAAATAAAGTCATTCTTCCTGTTGATGTCAATACCTTTAGCCATTTTAACCTTGATTTTTGAAAATCCAGTGCTTGGGACTTCTGAATTGAGGTATGCAAACAGCACTAGAATGCCACCATCTTTACGATTCAAGTTTATGTATCTTCTTGTCTTGCCTCTCCTTCTTCAAATACTCTTTTGCTTTCCTCTTTTTAAAGGAACTGTTGATCTTAGGGGTTTGATGCAGTCCATGATAAACTCTAGAATGATCAAATTTGAGGAAGGTGGAATTTTAAAAATTGGTTTGACTTCAAGATGTGACCCTCTTGGATTATCTTAGAGTCGAGCTTATGTTGTATTCAGTTTTATTTCAGGTTTCGCTAGTTTAATTATCTTTATGTTTTATTGAGTCAAACATACCTTGATAATTTTGATGTGCTTGACATGACTATGGTAGGGTCCACGGGTCATACAATAGGTCAAGTTATGATATTGAATCTGTATATATGGGTTTTAATAAGTCAATTTTTATTTTGCTAGTCAGTTTCTTAAAATCCTAATTATTAAGTACGTGTCCCAGTACTAGTAGAGTTAGGAATTCACAAAATTCTATAAATAACCATGTATTACTTTCAGTTCATAGAGAACAAGTTTAGTGAATTATTCCAGTAATTATGCTCTTTTAGAACAGGAGAATCAGATAATTTGGTTGTTCATATGTCATCTTATGATATGTTATTGACTGCATGCTAGAATCATCTAAGTTGATTGATGGCATGAGACCTACAACAGGGGTTATCCAATTCCTTATCGTATCATTGTTTACTTGCAAACAGATGCGTACATAATCATAGTGATCTGGCTCTATATGTACATTTTGTTTGTACATTACTTGATACTTGGGCTGTTTTTGTTCCCTGGTTCTTTTGTGCATCCAGATATCTTAGAATAAAATATTCTATATATCCATAGCAAGAGGGATAATTGCTTAAAAAGTAAGTGAGTTTATTTATTTACTGTTTTTCTGCTACAGAATAATTCGCATTTTTAAAGAGAAGTTGAACTTAAACTTCACCCAAATATCTGGGTATATCAGTTTTTTGTGTTCATAATGGCTGATTGTGAGTTTGTCCTTTGTGTAGTCCTTAGCTGTTCCATAAGCATTTCTTTCTTTTTTATGGTTGCCTTTACTTGAGAGTCAAACAATGTAATTCTGTTCTTCTAATGGAGGATTTTCATATCAGCACAATAGGATGGTTTTCCTTCAGGAAACCCATAAAAATGGTAAAATGGTTTGTGGATTTTCCTCTGTGAATACGTTGTTTTGTGTATTTCTTTCACATCTTCTTATTAGTGGCCTGCTTGCAGGTGGTCACTTGGTGCTATAATGTACGAAATGCTTGTGGGTTACCCCCCCTTCTACTCTGACGATCCAATCACAACATGTAGAAAGGTTGATGTGCTATGCACTTTTGTTTTGGATGTTGAGCTAATCTTATTTTGTATTACCGTGAGATAAGATTTACATGTTAATTACCTATTCAAAAAAAGAAGAATCACATGTTAATGGATATCCTTGGGAAGCCTTAATACTCAATCTGCTTAAAAATTTTCAATGCAACTTATTAGCCATCTTCTCTTTATGTTTGGCAGAATTCAGTATCTGTTTGTGCTCCACCATCAGTGATGATTTTTTTTTTTATAAGTAAATCAGTATTATTAAGAAGAGGGGGCACGGCCCATGTACAGGATGGGATCTAACAACTAAGCTACATCTCTACAATTCAAGTCACCCAAAAAATAAAAAAAGAGAATAAAGAGTCTGGGTAACACCCAGATATCAATGATGATATCTGATTATTCCCTTCAGTCATCTTGATTTGTGAATGATACCCAAAACACCTTGTCAGGACTCAGGAGTCTTGAGACATATTTAGATAGCTTTTCTTGGATGTTGTATTTCAAAATTTCTATTTGATTCCTTTTTCTTTCATTGAATTAATCAGCATAATTTACAGCTTTAGTTAGCACAAAGCCTAATAAGAATATGGACGGGAGCGAGTTTTCTTTATTTTTGTTCTTCTTAGAGGTGGAAGAGCCAGTTTATTACACCTCTATCAATTTAAATCATGATTTTTTTTTTATAAATCCAAAATTCATACTTAAATACATAATAGTGGACCAATAACTTCCACACATTGGTAGCCAAAATGTCCTGTAGCTAGCTTGAGTCCTTGACCATGAGAGGAATTGGGCAATTTGGACATCTCTTATATATTTTTCACAATTTGTGTGAAACTATGTTATATCATAGACGCTGGAAGTATTTTTTAGTAATTATATAAGAGGATGTATTTTGCAGCCTTCCATATTTGAAGGCATACACAAGAAGCATCGTAGTGTAAAGTGTAAAGTGACAAGAGGAAGGAAGGAAAGGACCAAAGCTATAGATGCTGGAAAGAAATTTGTAGTAATCAATTTACATGAATCTCTCTCTCTCTCTCTCTTGCTCTCTCATATACACACATGCACACGAGTTTGTGCACCATATAGATAAAAAATGAACTTATGAAGGAGAGTTGAAAAGACAAGAAATTACATCTCCAAATTCACAAAATTGGGGCATCAAGCAAAATAATAAACAAACAAATGGTCAAGAGTTATAATAGCAAATACAATACATAACTGCTTTGGTGTCTTATATTACTCATGCTCTTTTATTAGAGTTGTACCTGCTTGATAGCTTTGTTGCTTTCTTTTTTGGTTTTCTTCCTTTTGCTCTAGTCTATTCTATTTCCATTGATTTATCCTATAGTAGTTGTTGAATTCTACACCCCCAAGAAAACATGCAATGTATTATCTTTTTGCATAAATAAACGTGTTATGTATTCTTTGATGCGTTGAATTTTATTTTTCAGATTGTGCATTGGAAAAATCACTTAAAATTTCCAGAGGAAGCAAGGTTGACTCCTGAAGCAAAGGATCTGATCTGTAGGTTGCTTTGTGATGTTGAGCATAGGCTAGGTACTCGAGGGGCAGACCAAATAAAGGTATCTGTGTAATCAACTACGGTATAGTCCTGTTTTAATTCAATTATCTCTTCTTTATTTTTTTCGGTTTTTATATATATGATAAAACTCAAGCACCCATGTCCTAGCTGGGACTTGAACCCTGTAACTCCCTCTTTAGGGGTTGCAGGAGGTACCATTCAAGCTAACAGCCGATAGTATCCTCATTGGTATCTTTCAACTAATTAAATCAGGCTCATCCTTGGTTCAAAGATATTGTATGGAACAAACTCTATGAAATGGAGGCAGCATTCAAACCAGAGGTCAATGGGGAACTTGATACTCAAAATTTCATGAAATTTGACGAGGTAGGGTGTCATGAGTACTGGTTTCTTAATTTATATTCTGGTAACCCGCCATTAAATTTTTTCCCCGACCGTTTATACATTAATAGCACTGTGATAATGTCTTTTATTCATTGTTATTATTATCCTATCTTTTTGCTTGAGATAATGGATTTTCTTAGAATATTTTTTTGTAAGAAAAAAATATTTACATTTAACCCTTCCTAGACCCTGCAGTTACGGGAGCCTTGTGTACTAGGCTAGCCCTTTAGAGTTGTATGTATAAATGTGAGATGCTTGGAGCTTAGTATTTTCTCTTTTTGGATGTCTTTGGGTAATGTCAGGCCACAATTAGAGAGGTTTTTTGGGGTGAGGTGTAGTTGGATTAGAAAAGGAGTTGAAGGGAGTGTGGAAACTGGCCCCTCTTTGCCTTGTATGATGTCATATTTGAAGAAGTTGAGCTATCCTCTTGGGACTTTTACGGATAATTTTTTGCATCTTTCGTATTTCTGGTGTAAAGAGGAATTTCCATTATATATATACCTTTATGGATTTTTGGGGGGAATTTATGGCCTTAATTATTGTGGCCTTTCCCCTTTTTATGTAACATGAGTTTTCCCCCCTTGGGAACATTGTTAATAGTATACGATTACTTTTACCGATAAAAAAATATAACAAAGACATAGGAATCCATGGAGTCAAGATGTATCTCTTGACAGGCTCCCTGCATTAGGAGTTGATCTTTTCAGTAGACAAGGATCAGTTTTTCAGAGGTTTGGTGGTTTTCTTGATTGTTTTGAATTGTTGTTTTATAGAGTCATGTCTGTGTCAAACACTACACTTCTTGGACACTCTCCAGAGACACCCAGTATTTGAAAGTATATTTCATAATTTTAGAAACTTGGATGACAATTATAGCACTCTTTGAACAATGAATGATATATTTCAAGATTCAAATTTTTTTTTTTTTGGTGTAGAAGATATCATATTTCTTAACAAGGCTTTACATATTATTTATTGAAAGCTTTTTCCATATTATAAACAAGGGATAGTTATAGGGTCCTGTGTAATCTATGATATTACACTAACCTTCCCTATCAGAAATGTCGGGAAATGAGCATTAACAAAAAATATAAATTTACTGTTTTACCCTTATAGATAATAACACTAACCTCTCAAGTGATATCTGATAATTACAGTGACTTCCCCTATGATCTTTGAAAAGATGGTGTAATATACAATGTTATTTTAGTCATATAAAAAATTTGGTTGAAACTAACATTGTCAATGATGGATTTTGTACTAAGGTGGCAATCTATATATTGTTAGTATAATTTCAGTGTAATTATCCCAATGAACAAAGAAGTGACGATTACCCTTTTTTTTTCATGACAAGTGACTTCCATTCACAAGCGCCAAAGATGGTGTAACTCAAAACAAGAGGTATATACAAAAAAGATCTAAAAGCCTTCTATACACATATTCTCCCAAAAATTAATAAATGAGTCAATAGCTATTTTAGAAGATCTTGTACTCAAAAAAAAATAAAATGTATGGAGAACAATCTGCTTTAGAAAAAAAAAAAGATTGTGCTCCTTTCCCCCAAATACACCACATAAGATATAGAGGTGTCACCTCCCAAATGGACGTTCTTGTTTCTACATCCCCCCCTCGCCAACACTTAAGCAGCCCCAAAACTGACCCTGACATGGCCCAATTGATGCTAAAGAGTAGCCCTTCAGAGGTGTAATTATTATGTGTCCACATATACAAATATATATATATATATGCTTACATAGACATATATACGTTATGTTTTTTTATCTCATCATGAGTTATAGATATGTTTATCATTTGTTCTTGACTCAAATTCTTCAATGGTAGGGTATATCTTAAATTTGAGAAATAAATTAGGTATCGCATACGTCATAATTGTACTGGCCTCCTTGTAAGATGTCATCACCACGAATTGGACATGGGTTCAAATCCTATCATTTGTTCTCTCCCCCCCCCCCCCCCCCCAAAAAAAAAAAAAAAAAACAAAAAACTAAAAGATAAAAAATCCACTAGATGAAAGATAAAAGGAAAGAAAATTTAGGAACTCACGTGTAATAATTTATAATTATTATTTGTGAATTACAAATTTCATGTTACAATTATTGAATATCAAGGCCATTATTCATAAAGTAATGCTCTTCATATATAATATACTCTATTAGTCATAAAGTAATGTTGGTCACATGTAAGGTAGTTGGGGCAAGGCTTTTTGAGTTGAGTATAATTCTGCATCATGTCCTTATCATAATTTTTTTAACATTTTCCAATCGATGTGTTGTGCCATATCCATCTCTATGCTTCATAGTTTGCATGTATTACTGTAATTGGCCTTCAGTCCCTAAGGAATTTGGTTAGCCAGGTGTTTTTGACAAATTGTTAACCGAAACAATCTTTGGAAACTTGGTCGTGGTAAATGAGACGTGTTTTCTAGTTGGCAAGTTAAACCAGTTTTTCTAAACAAAGCAGAATAAATTGATCAGTTTTGTAAATGAAGGGTACTAGTTGTCTTCCTTTCCGTCTTTTATAACCATGTTCCTGATCTCTGCATGCATTTTTTCTTCTATTTATATATATCTTACAAAATATTATTCCAATATTCAGTATGCCGCCTTTCTAATCACCACTTCTGAAATATATTCAAATTGTGACACAGGTGGATCCTCCGACCCCGGCAAGAGTTGGTTCTGGACCCTTAAGGAAGGTGTGTTATTTCTGCACAAAGGAAAGTTTTCTATAAGTTTCTTATTTGTAATATCTCAAGGTCTCACACAAAGTCCCATTGCTGGGCCCAATGCCCTGATAACACCAATTTCAGCCATCATCTACATTTATGAATTTGACAGCGAAGGAGAATTCCCATATCATGATGCCTTTCACAATTCCCTTCTAGGCTGCTACCCTACATTACCAAGATACCTCCCATCAGGCCTTGAGAAGACAAGAAAATCCAAATATTAGATGGAAAACTCTAAATTTTTCTCACTATATTAGCACTGCAAACTCCAATTCAGTTTGTAGCAGCATCACAACGTGTGCCCCTTCAGTTATTCAACCCACAATTAGAAAGGAATTTTTTATTTTGTTCTTATAACTCGTGGGCAGATGTTGCTAACTCCCAAAGATTTGAATTTTGTTGGCTATACATACAAGAACTTTGATGCTGTCAAAGGGTTACGTCATTCTTTTGGTAAGTGACTTCAACTTGTACAATATCTTCGTCTCATTGTATTTGTACTGTTTCAATTTATTATTACAGCATGCTCTGTTATCCACCAAGTGTTATTTTATATATATATATATATATATATATATATATTGATAAGTAAAGGTAATTCATTAAAAGCGCCAAAAAAATGGGGTCTACCCATGTACACAGGGAGAATACATAGACTAACTCCTAACCTCAAAAGCATGTCGCACAAAAATTCTAGCAAAGAATTTATAGATATATAATGATTTGGTACAATCCAAAAATACAAAGTATGTATTGGTATCCCTTTTAGCTCATTCAAATTCCTTTCTTTCCCTTCAAAAAGTCACCTGTTGCTCTCCCACCACACACACTACATAAGGCAAAGAGGTGGTGTTACCCACACCTGATTGCCCCTTCTTCACTTCTATCAACCTTTCCAACATTTGAACAAGTCCATCACTGTCCCTGGCATGACCCAAGTTATACTAAACAGTGAGAACAACGAAGATCGGATCCTTTGCAGCCGCTGAACAATGCAAAAATAGATGGTGAACTCTCTTCCTCTGCATAACTCATATAACACCTATTAGCCAACCGGAATCCTCTTATTTTAGGATTATCGGTGGTCAGCTTCCAACACCACTGTCCATGCAAAAAAAAAAAAAGCCTCACTTTCAAGGGCACCTTTGTCCTCCAAGTGCTCTTTGAAGGAAACAAATCTTTCCCATCCCATGCCAATATTTCATAAAAGATCAGACTATAAAAAACGGCCCCCACTTTCCATTTCATACTTTCTTCTTCCCCAATCCTTATCTTGTAGCCGTCCAACATCCAAAGCAGCAAAGAACCGCATCTACCTCCCAGTCCTTGAAATCTCTCCTGAAACATCCCATTATCTGAAATGGGAACAAAGTGCGGAACCGAGGCGTCCTCATTGACCAAAATTCCCAAAAGATCAAGAAACTTCATCTTCAAAACTTCCCCCAAACACCACCTGTCATACCAAAATCTTACATTTTCACTTGTACCTAAACAAAATATTTTTCACAAATTCCTCCTATCCTCTCCTTATAATGCCGTTACATAGACCTTCCCCATAAGATGAACCTATTTCCACCGAACTCCACCCACCCAAACCCAAACTTCCTTTTGATTAGCTTTCTCCATAGAGACTCTTTCGCTCTAGCAACTCTCCAAATGTTCTTTTATATAAATGTCCACTGAAAGCACCAAGAGGGGGCTCAACCCATGCATATGTGACATAGACTCGAAGAAGGAAAAATGCTCCAAAAGAGAAAATAATAATAATAATAAAACACTATACTCCCATTTCCCCCAAAAAGAAAAAAAAATTAAGAAAAAAGGAGCAGCTTCTGGAGAGTGAAAAATATAAGGAGCTTAAGAAAGTCATCTTCAACCATACAAGCGGTAATTTTTCTTTTTTCTTTTTCCGTTAAGGATTGCCTATTGTGCTTCCTTCCAAACAATCCACCTCAAGCATAATGGAACCAATTCAGTGCTGACACCTTACTCACTCACCTACCTGGCAAGCTCTTCTCCAAACCTCCAAAACCTTAAATACTGACATCTGCAAGACCCATTGAATCTTGAACAACGAAAAAAGAAAGCACCATAATCCATGCTATAGAGCAGGTATGAACACGTGATTAACTGTCTTTCCTGCCCCTTCACACATGCAATACCATGTCTCTTAACACCAAATTATCAATGATCAGTATTTTCTCTAAAGATGTTTTCCGCTCAAAATGGCACTTCGTTCTGCAACTTATCCTCTGGAATTTCCTTCCAAGGGAACCTATGTGAATCCCCATCTCCCAACAGCCTGTAATAAGAACAGACCTTAAATTTCCTTTGAATTGAAGTTCTGCATTTCCAAGAATTCCTTCCTCTCTGCAAGGAATCTCCATACAGCAATTGAAAAAGGTATTATTCACTTGATATCCCAACTGAAAACACTCCCCAAAATTAGGATCTCACACAGCTCAACTTTCTGTCACTCTCACATAAACCAACATGGAAGCATTGATATCCACCACTATCTTGTAAAGATATGCAAATCTCGACTTTTGGAGTGCCCAACTCACACTAGGGATCATACCACCTCCGCTCACTTTCTGCCACATAACTAATGCATTTAGAAAACTTATTCTACATTTTATAATACTGTTCCATAAACCCATCCCAAAGGGAATTCTAACCTTACTAGACACCCACTTGCACCAAATGCTCCCATATTTCCTTCCACCGCCCTTCTCCACATGAAAGACCTATTCTCACCATACTTCCATGAAAGAGCCTAGTTGGACGACCTCAATTTTCTGCTCCTTAAACCTCCCACCTTATCAAGGATACTTATACCTTGTCTTGATTCCTCAAATGATATTTAGACTAATTTCTGTCCCCATAAGAAAATTCCACCAAAGTTTCTCAAGCCCTTTTTAAGTGATACTAGAATAGGTAAGAGGGACATAAATATGTTGGAAAACTAGAGAGATACATCTAAGTGGCATGAGTCTCCCTTCAATAGATATTGCATCTTCCACCATATCAACATCTTCTCAATTCTCACCACAATTGTATCATAAACAAATTTAGCCTTACTTCCCTTCAATAAGACAATTAGCAATGGGTACCTTTTAAAGGAAAAGAACATATGAAGCCATCATTTGTTTTACAAAATTTAAATTGAACGAGTTTTTTTATAATAATTTATAGACCTAATGTTGTTCCCTATGATTTGCGAAGAAGATTTTGATAACTTTTTTTATCCATGCAGAGATAACGAGGAGCACATCACCACCACGTTCATCACTTGATTCTACGCTCAGTAATAGATCTGATTTGATACTAACATCTTTATTTTTTTAAATTATTATATCAGGCCAGATTTTCCTGATTGTTAATGTACCATTCTAGGTGATTCTGGAGTGGACTATTCTGCCAAGTACACCACTGATAATGCAGAAACACTCATCCGTGTTTCATCAGCAGGATACTATTCCACGTTGATGAGCAAACCAACCCTTGCCTTGTAAAGCATCTTTTATAAAAGATGGACAACCTGCTTAATTTTTATCAGGCTTTACCCTAATTTGCATCTTCAATGAAGCTAACTACCATGCATTTTGCAGAATCTTCCAACTGTACAGTAGTATCGGAGGAACTTCCAGAAAGCCCTTTAACAGGTTGATTGGTAGCAACACAAGTAGTTATAAGTTTTTGCCGCCGGCTAGAGTTTTGAGAAATTATTTTCAAGTCCAGACTGCCCAGGTTGGTAGAGTTTGACATGCCTTCACTTGTGGTGGTTCCCGGCTTATTTACCTTTCCCCCCCCCCCCCCCTTTTCTTCTCCTCCCGCCACCCCCCAAGTGGTGTAGAGAACTTCAAAATGCACTATAGCTGTATTATAGATGCTAATAACTAGTATTGTGTGGAAAGCCAATGTGCTCTGGTTACTGGAAACTAAGTTGTTACTTTCAAAGATTGAGGAATAATTTCATATCATGACTTGTTATATGTAATATGTTTGATCATATTAAGCTATTTGCATCATAAACTTGTAATCGGAGCAAGATCTGGTATATCATATCCATTAACATTCATGAAATGGATGATTGTCAGATTTTCTATGGATCCGGACTTCTGGGAATTGAATTTATGAATTCATATTCTGCTCGTCTTTGTACTTACTATAGATGGATAATCTCATCTGCTCGTGGGTGGGTGTTCACCACCGAGTGAGTTTTCTTCTTTGTTTGGGATGTGGATGATGATCTGATGAAGGTGGAGAGTTAACCATTTTTGCGCCTTCTTTTGTTTCCTCTTAGTGCTTTCCTTTCTTTTTCTTTTGGTTCTATTTAGTCCGTGGATTTAGTTAGGAAAAAGGAAAAGAGAAGGAGAAGCAACAATGGAATGAGCTTTGAAATTAAATGGCTTTCATTTATGCCAGATTGCGTGCCAAAAGACCCGTTTTGGGTGAGCTTCCAAAGTGTTAAACCTAACTCGAGCCAGCAAAGCTTTGCCTTTAATTAATTGGGTTGATTATATGAATCGTGTCTTAACAAAAAGTTTTATTTCAAGTGTTTTCCTAAAACTAATTTTCAGCCTCGTTGATGGGCCTCTGTCTGATTTTATTGTAGCCATGGACATTGTATTTTGTACACTCTATTCCATGTGTCCTCTTCAGTCCCATCTTAATAGGTAGAATTTAAATTTTTCATAAAGTTAATTTACAAAATTTAATAATTGCATTTTCTATTCAACTTTCTAACAATCAATTTGATAAAAGTCAATCAATAGTGCTAATTCCATTGTATTATCAAACTAGAAACTCATGGAGAGAACGATTTTTACTATCCAATTCAAGAGCTATTCTATTTTCAATTTTTATCTGTTATTGTCCTACATTGATTGCACTCAGTGATGACTTGCTACTAGATTGAATACTTAGATATTCTAATGAACTAACAAATCAAAACGAAACTTCTCTTCATAATTTGCATAACTTCTAGAAGAAGAATCACATCAATGTCAATAGGAAAAGTTCTAGAACATGTAAAAAGACCACGTGCAATTCAAAAATCATTTTAATTACAATCATCGCACTATTTAACTTGTACTAATTAAGAACGGCAATAAGACGAGTTCGGCATAAACGGACCCTTCTTCCATCATCGGCCCATATTAATGGAGTTTTTTTTCCATCCCTGTCCCACCCTATCTTACTAGTTATGTTCTCCATTGTCATTATCGTCTCGTCTCTCCAAACCTTGTCCTTCACTATTTAAAAAATTTTATATATATTTTTTTAAATTAAAACTAACCAAATATACAAGAACGGATCCATGAACAGGATGGGGTAGGCTATAACCCCCCCCCCCCTCCCCATTTAATGTAAAATTTTGGCTATTTTTCAATTAATCTATCTACAAAATTTTGGGTACTAGTTTCATTTTTAGTTATCTTAATCTCATCATTTTTTACTCCAAAATTTTGGTCTAATCTAAAAAAAAATTTCCGAAGTATTTCTAATCCTTTCCTTTTTTTTTCCTGACTATGTCTTCGCAAATATACAAACTATATATATATATATATTACATACATACATATTATATAAATACACATTTTTAAATCTATATTATATGAGAATATTAAAAAAAATTATATAATTTAAATATATTAGATCAAGGAGGAGATATTAAATCCATCTATACATCTTTAAATATATATTATATGAAAATATTAAAAAATATTTACACAATTAAAATATATTCGAGTGAAGATGAGATATTCAAATTCATCCTTATCTTAAACCCGTATTAAATTTTATTTTCTTTTTTTATACTTATAATTTTATTTATTTATTTTTCAAACTAAAACGTATTAAAATAAAGACAGGTATCTTGCCATCACCTAACACCAATACAACATATCTGCTGGTGATTTTATTTCCCACCAAAATTGAAAATAATAATAATAATAAATAAGAAAAAAGTCATTTCTTCTCAGTATTCAACTTTGAAACCGACTCTACTATTTTATTCCAATAATGCCCCTGCCATTGAACGGCACTTGCGTTCGTTGTGAGCACAAAACATGGATACCCCAGTAATTTCAACAAAAGCCATGTTGCCTTGCCGATCATAACACCGGGCTCTTTCATCTTCCATGGCTTTGAACGAACCTTCGATTTCAAGCTTCAATCTCAAAAATCACTCAAAAAAAAAATCAATAAACTTACGATTCGTTAAATTTTACACAGTCGATTCAGCCTCAGAACACAGGACGAACATTTATGCATTTATAGTTACAATTAAAGGTATATATATATATATATGTAACCTTTTTTTTGTTAAAAAAATATGTTGATTCAGCTTCTAGGGTTTATTTTTTCTCTATAGCTTCTGTTACAGCTTAAGGTAGATTATACAATTTTTTTTCTTTATTTCCTTGTCGAGGGGTTCCACACGTGTACACACATATGCGTGCACATATATGTTTATACTATACACACACACATATAATTATATATATATATATATATATATTTGTGTTTTCTGTATACAATTTTTGTTGGTTGAACTGTTAGTCTCAGTTGGCAACACTGACCATCTAAACTTTCTCGCATGAGGGACCTATCTTGGTTTTTATGTTGATCAATAGAAAAAACCTTCATTGGCCAAAATCATAGGAATCAGCCACATAGTTTGAACTGAAGAAGTGAACTTAAGGAGATCAGAATGACAAAAAACAAGAGAATTATTTATTTATATTTTAAGTAGAAAGTAAGTTTAATGAAAATTCGTTGTTTGATGCAGCCGGCTCTTTATCTTGCCTTTTTCTTATCTCTAGTCTACTTTGTTTTGAACTGTAGCTGGATTGGGTAACAGTGGAATTTTTAAATTTGACTACTTTTGTTTTGCCTATACAACGTGGGACACTGGGGGACACAACATTTCACGCTTATATGAAAAATTAATATCTGGTTTTTAAATTTAATTATGGTTTAATTAGATTTGTTGTTATCTTTTTATATTGTATGGCATGGATTTATCATAAAGAGAATATAATCATTTTGCAACTGTTGTGTGTTTTTTTTGTGCTCATTTCCCTCTGTTATCCTCACATCACACATGTATATCATTTTTATGGATTGTGCTTTTTGCAGAGAGGTGTGCTACCATTGTATTGTTGTTAGTGTCCATTTATAGTAATTACACTTTGCATTCCTTTTTTTTTTTTTAAATGTGAGTGTGCATCAGTTTACCTAGCATGCTTGCATGTGTATAATGATAGTGATGTGCATGATATATCATTGTCATATTGATGATTATGAGATTAATAAAGATTCTAAATAAAATGATAAAATCTAATCCCTGAATGTTATAGAAACTATCTTAGATGTTAAATTGAAGATGATTGATTGTTTGCCCTATTTTTTGTATCCATTTTTTTAACTACACTTATAAATATCAGTTCCATTAGAAGTAACTTATTCTCCGAAAAAGAAAAGAAAAAATTCCGTTAGAAGTAAAACCAAAGAATGCTTACTGTACCCCATATTTTCTAGAGATACTTTCAGTGGCTTAAATAAAGGAGATTATCCCATTATGAGTAATTGTGATTAAAATTTGTTTTACAAGCATTTTTTCTTGAAATTTGAGAAATCATACTCTTCTTGCCTTGTTCATAGGCTTAAAGTTTTACACCACCACCAACTAGGTTGCGCCAGACCTCATTATTATGATTTCTCTTCTGATAGGTAAATTGCACCAGGACTTGTTATTATGCTAGACAATGGCTAGCTTTGGGTGTGTTGCACCATACTTTTGACTCATTCAAAATGATCAGTTAGAAGTCTATTGATTTCAAAATCTTGCTTGCCCTGAAATTTCATTTGTCATCATCTTATCAGTAATTTAATAATATTTTATGAGCTGCCTTGAGTTTCTTGTCCCCCAAAGTCTTCCACAGATCTTTTAGTTTGGATGAAACTTCATCTCATGTGGGGTATAAGAAAGTTCCCTAGAATTTTAGAGGTTGAGTACTAGTAGATTGAAAAGTACGTAGGGGCAACGAGAGGTGTTGGAATGGGCCATATTGTTGCTCTGAATCTAAATATAGGAGCAGAAAGCAGAAATCAGCAAAATGAAAGTGTACCTGGAAAATACTGAGGAACAAGATATGGTAATGCCCCCTTGGACGATTTGGAGTAAAAATTGACCACCTGTGGATTTTGAAATCAACAGCACAAGAGCCAAGGTTGCATTGGAAAGTATGAACAATTTTTATGTGGAATTATGAGAATTCATTTGGTTAGGTTAGTACTCAGTCCACCCTTCTCAACACCGCGATTGACAGAAATAACACTGGGCGAAGGCATTTGCTTGATAATTAAAAGATAACATTGATGTAGGCTTCATAAAATTCATTATCTGTTTTTTAGGGCATGACATAGTCAAAATGACCTTTGGCAAGCATGAAAATGTGTTTTTATATTGAGTGAAAACTGTTGTATTATCTTATGTTGCTAACAGTCAGAAGTTTTGAAAAGATGGTAGTTGCATTGGACCAATGGAAATGATAGTGGTAATGATTGTTATAACTGGCAAAAATTGCAGCGATGATGGTTGTAGACTTGTAGATGTGGTAGCAGTGGCAATGATTGCATTTTCCTAAAGAAATATAGATCTTTCATTGGAAGCACATCAGATTAGAGAGAAGAATTCTTTTTTTTTTTTTTGGGTAAGAGCTTGTGCTTGATGCAACATTAAATGAAGGAAAATATGAAAAAGAAAAAGAAAAAAGTGCTCTGTTTAAGGGAATTGGTTGTTGTGCTTCAATAAAAGAAACTAAATTATCAAAGGAAGAGAAATATAAGAAGGTTTTGGGGTGAGACATAGAGGACAAATCTCTTTTAAAGTTTTTCATCTTTGTTGTTTAATTCCATTATTCTACAAAGAGGCTAATTTATAAGGTGCATAAATCCCTGAAAACATTTGTGTACTCAAGCTATCCAACAAAGCTCTTTTAAAAAATTTCATCTTTGTCGTTTAATTCCATTATTCTACAAAGAGGCTAATTTACAAGGTGTAAAACCCTGAAAACATGTGTACTCAACCTATCCAACATAGGAAAATACTTGGGGTTCTGTTCCTAAATTACAAAGTCTTTTGAAGTAAGATGGTATAAGAATATTAGATAAAGGTTGCCAAAGCTGTTGTAGCACAGTTGGAAAAGCATGGGCGTGGCATCTAAAGGGTAGGGTTGGGGGTCAAGGTTTCTATTCTTATCACTAACTAGTCAAAAAAAGGGAATATTAATTAAAGGCTCCTAATATTGTTTTCATGATAAAATGAATCCAAGCACCGCCACACCATTTGATTGTCGGTTCTATATCAATAAGATTTTAGAGTTTCATAGCAAGCTTTAATATGATTAGATTTATTAGCAAGCATCTTTGGTGAATGAACTATGGGCGACACCAAATCCCTCTAAAGCTCGTACTTCCATTTCTCCTAACCGTTGTTTCCTCTATCTCTCTCTCTCCCCTCCCAAATGTTTCTCATTGCCTGATTCATCCTAAAAAGGAAAGGAAAACAAAAGAAAAGAAAAGGACACTACTTTTACACCATTAGTAGTTTTTATTGGTGGAGTCTACTTAGTTGGTCATGCATCGGGAAGCACTCCTACTAGGGTACATCAATGGTTGACATGTCAATTGAAGAGGTCACCATCAGTAGTTTTTATTGGTGGGGTCTACTTAGCTGGTCAAGCGTCGGCAAGCCCTCCTACTATGGTGCATTGATGGTTGACATATCAATTGAAGAGGGCTGGAGATTGCTACCTGCTCAGTTATGTGCTCGACCTCTTCAGAGCTGATAACCCCTTTATCACTGTAGTTCTCCATTTATATTTCTTTTCTAAGTGAGGGTTGCCTCATCATCCTCTTTTAATTATTAACAAAAATTACCATCTATATAAAATTACATTTAAGTAATGACAATTTTGCAGTTCTCTCTCTCTCTTCTAATTATTTATTCTTTTTTTTTCCTCATCGTGTGTTGTATTTTTATTTATTTATTTTTTTTGGGGGTGGGGCGAAATTAGATGAATTTGGATATTTGTACCCTTTAAATCCATAAAAAAAAAAACATAAAAGCAACTTGTACTGACTGTAGACTTACGCAACCTTTCGAAAAGTTCATGCCTTTTAATTCAAAAAATCGGTAATTCAGGGATATAGGGTTTGTACATCTCATTTTTGTTGCTTTCATTACCTTTTTTGTAATTGGGTTACTGCTGACCCTGTTGGGAGCTTAAATCCAACTCATTGCTGCTTTCCTCTTTGGTCATTAGCCAATTTTTTAACATATGTCCTAACTCCTAAATATGCAAAAAGTTGGCTTTCTCATTTTTAGTTAATTTGGATTTGGTTCCTATCCTTTTAACTCATTGTCCTTCACAGGTGTAATGTTTTGCTGTTGTCACTAAGGGTTCAAGTTTGGTGTTCATGTGCTGTCGTACTACGACGTTGTCATGCACTACTGTGTTTACTTGGTTTATAACACAGAGGGTGTGTGGAAACTGATGCAATGGCAGCATCTAGTAATTTTGATCTGTCTTCTGGTAGCCCAGATAGGCCAATATATACGCAGCGTGAATCCTACATGGCTGCTTCATTGGACAGGTCGGGTAGCTTCCGTGAGAAGATGGAGAATTCATTCCCATCAGCTCTTCCAAGCACGTCAAGAAGCAGTTCTACTGTAACACAAGGAGATGTGATAAACTTCTTTCAATGCTTGCGGTTTGATCCAAAATCAATGGCCACAGATCATAAATTTATTCGACAAGGGGATTTTAGACGACTCACAAGTGTTGCTCTTGGCCTTCCACCAGATGATTCTCCATCTGGCTCATCAAAAGGCAGGCTCTTGCCTTCTCCCCCACCAGGGGAACTCAAACGGCTTAAGGCTGCTCTTCATGAAAGCTCTGTTAAGGCCAGGTAGTCATTTATATTTTATTATATTTGAATTAGAGATGTCTTTAGTTACGAAGTTATATTATGCAACAGTGAACGCTTGAAGATCTTTAATGGAGCCTTGTCTGTAATCAACAAGTGTTTTCCAAGCATACCTTCAAGGAAGAGATCTCGATCAGATGTTTTGTGTAGTGACCGACGCACTGCCTTATTCCCAAGTGATCATTCTGTTTTGGGAATGGGCATAGGTAAGATGGGAATGCAGAGTCATGCCCTTGCAAGTGGTTTTGAACTTGAGCAGCAAAAGTCAGAAGAAAGGACCAAACTAGCCGTTCCAAACAAGCGCACCCGGACTTCAATGGTGGATGTGAAGGTTTGATCTTGGATTTCTCTTTTCTTGATGTGTTTCCTCTAAGATTTTATATGATAATCTCATGCAATCAATTTCCATATGTTTTCCTTATATTTTTATTTATTACTTTTCGACAATCTCCAGCCCCCAAATATACTACTTATAGCTGATGTCCCTGTTTTCACACCTGTGCTCATTCAGTACCTCCATTAATTTAGAATCCCTCTTCCATAAAAGTTTCCTCCTCATTCATGTGTGTTATATCTCCTGGACACACCACGGGGCATTGGTTATCATTCGAAAGGACATGTGATATTCTCAGCTGTGGGACTGAATCCAGCATTTCACTCAAATTGGTGTTTGAGTTCTTCTCATGTGTGTGTTGTGGAGATGGCTCAATTTTTTGCTGAAATATTACTTTGTATATCCGGTTGAACAGTCTCCTTTATGTGTAATATGCATGTGTGTGACAATGTATATTAACAAATGCATATTTTTCTATTGTAACTTTTTAAGTTTATTTTTAAAAAACAACGTGGTGCACCATACCTCTATATGTATTCTGTACGTGTTATTGTGTATATTAACAGAAACGTATTTTTGTACCATTCCTTTTTCACTTTTCCCCTCAACTCAACTAAGCCTCTATCCAATTAGTGTTTTAAAAGGAAAAAAACATGAGATGAGATGTTCTATCCCCTATGATCCGAGGCCATAAGCCTTGAAACAATGAGATATAAGTTTTTTGAGTTTTGAATTTTATATTAAAATAATATATAAATATTATTTGCAAACAATTAACACGAGTATAAAATAACAAATAACAAATAAATTTAAGTAGAAGATAGGATAACAGTATTGAATTTAACTATACAAGTGAAGGCAGTGGACCACTACAATTGTAAGCATGAGTTATGGAGGGAAAAAAAAGCAGAGCTTTTTTAGAAATAGAGGGGTTGAGACAATGTCGAGATTGAGAGTTAATGTAAGAAAATCAGAGATAATTCCTATAGTAGAGGTTAGGGGGGTGGAGGAGATGACTTGGGGAATGGTATGTAAGGTGGGCAGTCTTCCGACCAAGTATCTTGGTCTTCCTTTGGGTGCTTTAGTGAAATCAGTTGGAATTTATGACAGTTATTGAGAGGTTCCAGAAAGGTTAGTAGGGTGGAAAAGACAACACCTTTCAGAAGGAGGGGGGATCACACTTATCAAAACCTTTGGAAAATCTCCTTACTTATTATATGTCGTTAGTTTAGATGCCAACATCAGTTATAGAAGGAAGCTTGAGAACATTCAATGGGATTTTTGTGAGGAGGTAAGGAGGAAGGAAAAAAGATTCATTTGGTAAGTTGGGACAAAGTGAAAGCCTCAATCATTTTTTTGAAGACATTGTTTTCTTTTGGATTAAAGAAGAATATCCTATGATACATAGAAGCTCATAGTTTTTTTGGGGAATCTTAGGCTTTAATTATTGTAGTCGGTCCCTTGTACTTTTTAAATTATGGGCACGCCCTTCTCGGGCTCTGTTGTTTATAAAAGTACTTTTACCGATCGAAAAAAAAGAAAAGGAAACAAAGGGGGAATAGAAATAGGAAAAAATAAAGTAAGAAAAGAAGATGCTCGAAATAGAGGAAGAGGAGAATGCTGAAAGCTGAGGAAAAGAAAAAAAGACATTTGAAAAAGGAAAGAAAGCAAAGTTACCTTACATAAAATTGGCTTCAAAACACACAAGAAGTTGCAACTCATATTGTTGAGAAAAAAGTCCCCTTCTCTTGTGTTTGTTTATTTTCAGTTAGAATGGGTCTTTGACTTCTAAAAAGACACTCATAACTAGTGTTGTAAAATCCTTTAACTTTAGTTAACTTTTTAAACCATAGCAACCATCATTTTAACAAAAAAGCTTCTTTTAACTACAATAAATAGTAGAAAAATGAAATAAAGGGGTTATGTTTCCTCCCCTGAGGCGAGCCTTGAAATTGATCTTTAAAGCATTGATCTTAACTATCTGGGATTGGTTACATGAATCCTTTTTTCAGCATTCCGCTCTTTCTAAGGCCATATACTCAATTACACTACAAATTACCCAAAAGAATCCTTTCTCACTTTTTTCCTGATAAAGAAAAAGAAGAACCTGGTGAAATGAAATAAAAAGGGGTTATGTCCTCTTTCTATGGCCATAGATTCAATTACACTACAAATTACCAAAAAGAATCCTCTCTCACATTTTTCCTATAAAAAAAACTGGTGAAGTTTTGGTTGGTATCAGCACCCTTTTGGTCCTTCAGATAATCCATCATATTTCTTTTATATGTTCTTTGTTTATGATCTTAGTACCTTCATTTCGGTTGGATCATCAGATTCTATTGAGAATGCCAATCTTCTGCTCAACCGGTTCCTGTTCTTTCATTCAAATACATCTAATCTTCTTCAGCAAGGACTAATATATGAGTTTTGATTGATCTAGGCGGATGTACGGGCAAATACTCCTGCCAAGCCTTCTGGGAATATGGATAGAGATAGGGAAATGTTAAGACTTCCAAACAGTGGTGCAATTCAATGTGAGGATCGAACATTATCCATTTGTGTTGATGGTTGGGAAAAATCAAAAATGAAGAAGAAGCGATCTGGAATAAAACCAGATGTTTCTTCAAGCACAGTGGCAACAAAATCTATTGATGGCTACAGGGATTCCAAACAAGTAATGCAACCAAGACTTCTTACTGAAGCCCGATCGAGGTTGAATGACTCACATGGGTACAGGTATTACTCAAAATTGTTGCTAGTTATGCATCTGGCCTTTTGTTCATGTTGCTGTTTCTTCTCGTCATTTTATTTCTGTTTTCCATTAAAACCCTCGATTGAAGCATCTGTTTTTAACAGAGGATATATATTTTATTGGGGAAGCATAGGAATGCTCATGATTTTTTGTTGTCCTCACCTGGTAGATGCAGTTACTTGTTGGTAGATCTTTGATTTTTCCATTTGTTATCATTGGAAAATGTTTTTTTCTTATTCTGATATGCTTATTTATAGAGCTTACCAGATATAACTTAAATTGAGAATTTTGAGCCTTATAGTGAAAATTGAATAAAATGGATTGGGGGAGAGAAAAAGAAGGTTGGGAATTTTTGAGATAATGGTTAGAGATAATGCCAGTTTATCAATATTTTTTATTAAATATATCTTCTTTTCCATAGCACCAGAAAAAAAGGAAAAATTGGTCTTTTCTTTCCTGTTCTTGTTCTTTTAGGTAGGGAAGAAAATATGGTTAGTCTCAACTTTAATAATACAGTTGCCTTTAATCTTCCATTCTGTATGTAGCTCTATCATTAAAAATTAAGGACGCAATGTAGAAAGTTATTGACCACCATACCTTGAAACCTATATTTGTTATTTTTAAATGAAAGGATGATGAGAATATTTGGGAGAATAATGACACATACAAATGGTAACATTCTGTCTATTTTCTTCTATATCTATTATATTTATAACTTTTTATTTTTACTGTTTCATGTATATCATCATCCTATGCCTGCCATCTTTGTATAAGTTAGGTTTGACGTGAGACCCTCGGAAAAACATCTTACACATCAATGCAAATACAAATTGTATAGGCAAATATTATATATACATCTTACTTATCAAAAAAAAAAATTGTATAGGCAAATACAAATTTCAGACTTGAAAAAAAAAATCTCAAATTTTATTTATTCAAACTAGCATTTTGTTTCTAAATACTTATTGCATATAAGATTCGAGAAGTTATTTTGAGGCTTTACATCATGTTATAGATTGCCTTCTTGAATGCCCGGAAAGATTTGGAGTCACGTGCCTATTTTTGAATTGCCCAAAAAATACAATTTGTGCTGTCAGTAAGCTGTAGTGTGAGATCTATAAGAATTTGACCTCGGTGTTTCTGCCTTACCTTATATAGGAGGACAAAAATCTCTCCTTTGAGAAAAAAATAGAATAGTATAGTAATGGGAAAGTTAACCATTAGGTCCCACCCCCTGTCCCCTGCCTCTCAATTTTCTTTGTTGGAATTATTTATGCAACAGTCCAAACAAACACCTGTTCCTTTCACATTGATCTCCATATTCATCTTGATATAGGCCCAGCGTTGCTAATGGAGCTGCTGGAGGTGGAAAAGCTGATGGCACCTCACAACAAACTCACCTGGGGATGCGTTCTTCCATCCCTAGGGCTGACCAGGACAGTAGCGCCCTTCTCTATGACAGACGAGATCGTCCGTCTGGTTCAGACAAGGAAAGGGTGAATCTCAGAGCTGTTAACAAGTATGCAGAGCATCCTAGATACATCATTTCTCATTTACTTTCTGCCATCATACCGTATTCGAAATTGTTTCATGTTTTCCTCTCCATTTCTCTTACTTTTTTTTTCTTTTCTGAGTCTTACATTCTTTTATATGCTGTGATTTCTTTAGTGTTTTTTTCTTTTTGTGTGGGTGTGTTTTTTGGGGGGGAGGGGAGTGGGTGGGTCTGATGTGTAGTGATTTATGTTCCTTTTATACTATACAAGGCCCAAGACAAATTTGCGAGAAGATTTCAGTTCGGTTAGCCCCACGCTGAACACAAAATTGAATGCAGTTGCTCGGGCTCCACGATCAGGTTCAGGTGTTTTACCCAAGTTGTCCCCTGTTGTTCAACGAACAACTGTTGTAAATAATTGGGAGCATTCTCATTGTACAAGCAAGCTCCCTGCTGCTGTTGGGGCTAACAATCGCAAACGCACACCATCAACACAGTCTTTATCACCACCTTTTACCCATTGGGCTGGCCAGAGGCCCCAGAAGATCTCCTGTACTGCTAGAAGGAAAAATTTTGTTCCCATTGTTTCCAGTAATGATGAAACTCCTTCTTTGGATACCCTATCTGATGTTGGTAATGAAAATGGGTCAGGATTTGCTAGACCCTTGCCCAGTAATTCTCCCCAACAATTGAAATTGAAAGGTGGCAATTTTTCTACCGCCGCATTATCAGAAAATGAGGAGTCTGAGGCTGCTGAGACTAAGTGTAGGGATAAAGGTAAGAAGTCCGATGAAATGGACAATAAAGCCTGTCAAAATGTTCAAAAGGTGTCAAGTATAGTGCTGCCATCAAGAAATAACAAGCTGGTTGGTGGGGAAGACCTTGGAGATGGCATGCGGAGGCAAGGGAGAACTGGGCGAGGTCTTACTTCCACGAGATCTCCCATGCCAATGACAGTTGAAAAGCATGGCCCCGTAAGAACAGCAAAACAGCTCAGAAGTGCCAGACTTGGCTTTGACAAGACTGAAAGGTTCAAAATTTTCTTCCTCCCAATCTCTTGGGTCATTTGATAAAACGTCTGCCAATTGAATCTTATAATTTTATTAATATCTTTTTTTTTTCCAGCAAGGCAGGCCGTCCACCAAATCGGAAACCTTCTGCCCGTAAGGCTTATATGCATCAGAAACACACTACAGTCAATGCAGCAGCAGATTTTCTTGGTAGTTGCACCCCAAACTATTAAATGAAAAATTTATGAATTATCCTAAACTTTGTTTCATAATTTGTTCTTCCAGTCCTTTGATCACTTATTCAATTCTCTCAGCAGGTTCAGATGATGGGCATGAAGAGCTACTGGCTGCTGCAAATGCTGTTATTAATCCTAGTACAGTTCTCACTGAGAATTTTATGTTTATTTCTTTATTTTTTGTCAAAATACTTGTCTATTTGTTGCATTAATTGATTTAATTTTCACTGCAGCTTATAGCTTGTGTAGCTCATTTTGGAGGCAGATGGAGCCGTACTTTCATTTTATATCTGATGCAGACATAGACTATTTAAGGCAACAGGTGTGGCCCTTTATCTTCTTAGTATATTTTAAGGTGCATTAATTTTTTGTTGCACTTGCACATTATATCGGGTATAGCCAGTATCCTTTTACTTTCTGTGACAATTAATTTACAATATTCTAGTTATGTTGAGAACAAGTTTAGCATGATGGTGTGGGCACATTCATAACAAATTTTTTAGACTCGCTCCATAATTAGCAGATTGTCGTTTGTTCCTTTCAGTATTGGTTTAGTGTTATATAACAGTTTCTCTTAACATATTTTTTGGGGTCTTTGAGACCTGTGTAACTAGTTAGTTCTTGTTCATATGGGTTTGCCCCCCTTGGGCACCTTATATAATACTTATCAAAAACAGTTTCTCTTAACGGGAAAACATGAAAGAAAATAATTTTAGTTGTTACAATTATTTCACTCAAATTGTATATATTGTTCTTGCTTTAATTAAATGCACTTCTCTTTTCTTAGATCTATATAATGTTAGGTTTTTTTGAATTGGATGCATTTTATGATTTGTTTGAGCAAGGTTCATGAGTAGATTTAGATTTTGTAACAAAAAAATGAAGAAATTTAATCACCTCGGTAGACTGGATTTTCAACATTTACTGAACTTATAATATTGGAGTAAATGATGTTTAGACCTTGTATAGTCTTCCATTGTCATGTAATTGTGTTATACATTAACAAGGTAGTGCACATAATTTACCCAAAAAAAAAAAAAAAAAGCAGTGCACATATGGCCATTCTTAATGTCATTATATCGAGAAAACTTTTTTTTTTAAAATTCTCTTGTATCTATTTAAAGTAATTGTTTTTAAAATGTGTTTTGGGGAGGGGAGAGGGGGTGGATGGGGGCAGGGTTTGGATTTGCACATTCTTTTCACGTATGGTATGCTTTGACCTATATCAGGTGGTTGTTCTTATCCATATGGTATTCTTTGAAGCACCATGGCCTGATGATTGGGACATTCTTTCCCTTTGTCATGTTTGTCAGTTTTTCAGTATATATGCATTATGCCACTTACTAATATACCCTTCGTGGTTACCTCTTTAGTTTTTGGATGTAACAGAGTGTAGGACACAATTGTGTATTGTTTAAGATATCCTCTCTCTGTCATGTTTGTTGACTTTCCAGTATATAAGCATTTATGCCTTTTGTACTTATTAAAAAAAAACATTTATGCCCTTTGATGATTTCCAGTAGAACACCCATCAGCATTGTCGAATGTTTGTAAAATTTGGATGGTCCTCATATTAACGGAAAACAGAGACAGTAATCATTTAAATTATATAGTTGGAGAGTCTTCTGTTTTCTTTGCTTAAATTCTGCCATGAGTTATTCAAAATTTCCTTATATTTTTACTTTTTCTTACAGGGAAATCTTGGATCAACTGCACCAACACCAACCGCAGTATCTCCAGATGTAGATGGTTTCGGTACTGTCAATGGATTTGGGCTGATTGAACCTGAGAGAAATACAAATGAAACAGAAAGTGTTGAACTTATTCCTGAAAATTTAGAAGCCGGAACAAGGAGTCCCAATGATATTCCCCTTTACCAGAGGCTTATTGCAGCTCTAATTTCAGAAGAAGGAAATGAAGAGCTTTGCTGCAGTGGAAATGAAGACCTCAAATATGATGTTATTGGATCTATTTTAGAGATGGATTCAGAGTTAAAAACGTGTACTTTGAATTACCGGTCATCACAAAACTTTCAGCTTGCTGGATATGCTGATTTTAGTGGTTATAGGATAACTGCCACTGGGAGATCCCTTAATGAGATGGAGAACAATATTCTAGACAATGACATAGTGGTCATCCCAGAAACTGGGATTATTTCAAACTTAGATCACTCGCAAAATGGCTTACTTTCAGACCAAGCAATGGTACCTGGCATAGCGTGTTCGGAATTTCAGTATGATCATATGTCCATAAGTGAAAGACTTCTTCTGGAGATTCAGAATATTGGACTTTATCCAGAACCAGTGGTAGGCTCTCTTTTACAGGAGTCTCATATTGAAATGCCCCCCCCCCCCCCCCCCCACCTCTTACCTTTTTCCTCCAAAAACATTCTCTGCTGTTCCAGCCCTGGCATCTGGTGTGTTATTGTATTATTTTAAATGCATGTTTCCTTTCGTGTAGCCGGATTTAATGCAGACAGGGGATGAAGAAATCAGTGAAGATATTAGTAGATTGGAGGACAAGTATCATGAAAAGGTATTTTTTGCATGCGAGTCAAAGCCCTTGATGGTAAATCAAGTCTCTCTCTCTCTCAAACACACACACACAAACCCCCGATTATGTTCATGCAAACTTGTACTCTACACTTCCAAATGAATCATTTTCCATTGGTATACTTCTCTCTTCCATTTCCTCCTTTTTGTTTGGGGTCAGAAGTTAACAATGGGCTATACAATTTGTGGTGGGGGGTTAACCCTTGCGGTTGGATGATTTGGGAAGAGGCTAGGGCAACATCCCCAAGGTCCCAGGTTCAACTCCCACCCTAAGGGTCACTTACCTATCAAAAAAAAATTTGTGGTGGGGTTTCCTTTTATTGTATCCATAAACCTGATCCAAATCCATGAACTCTGAAGGCAGGTTTCCAGGTTTCTAGTACAAACAGCTGGAAACTTTACTTGTAGTTGTAGGCTACCAGGCACATCCTATCTATTCCTCTCTCTCTCTCTCTCTCTCTCTCTCTCTCTCTCTATTAATATACAAATACATGAAATTGTTGCTATGGTATTCTCCCATAGTCATAGGAATGTCCCAGTTGATTTATGTTAGGAATTGAAAACAAACTGAGTTTGTGATATTGATTTTCAATGAACTTCCTTGCTTATAAAAAAACAATTAATTGCGTATCTTGTAAGGAAGTTTATTTATTTATCCAAAACTTCATCTCATGGTTTAGTTGATGCAATAGGTTTCCAAGAAGAAAGGATTGCTTGGCAAATTGTTAAAGGTTGCCTCCAATACAAGAGAGCTTCAAGCAAAGTAATGCCTTTTTCCCTTTCTCCATAGATAACCTCACTTGCCTTATATTTTTGGTCGATCTTCTGTGCATTATGATGCTAACCAAATAATTTAATGTTCTATAGGGAGTTTGAACAGAGTGCTCTTGATATGCTTGTCGCAATGGCTTATGAGAAGTATATGGTAATTTTAATGTCCAATACCCAACTCTTGTCACCTTTTTTGAATATTTTGGAAATTTGAATGTGCACCTTTGTGTTTCCTTTGAAGTAATATAGATGTACATGTACATGTATATATTCTCTCCCCTTTCCATATGAGGATTCAGAAGGCAAATGTGATGTATTGGTGTATGAAGGAATTTCTTGCGTCGGTTAAAAGGTTTAGGGAACAAACCACCCCTTGAGGGACATAGGATATGATATTATGAAAACAATTCAAGGGTAGACATATCTTCATATGTGAATAATTAGTGCCTTAGTGTCTCGCTGTTTCCCCTAATATAGGTTCCTTTATAAAAAATAAGCCCCTCTTTGTTTATTCTGGTGCATTTGGAGAGAGAGGAATAGAAGAGTGTTTGATGGTGTGGAGCTTCCAATTCCAAAATTCAAAGATCCTTTTTTGAGGATGCTTTGTTTTTGGTTAAAAGAAGATTTTCCATTATATCTAGATAGCTTTGTAATTTTTTGGGGAACCTAAGGCTTTAATTTTATGTATGGCCTTGTTCCTTTTTGTTCATGGGTTCGCTCCCCTCGGGCACCGTGTTAATGCAATATACTTTTACTGGTCAAAAATTATATATATTAGTGTCCCATGAATTTGCATATATTTTGGGTAGTAATATTTAATTCCTGATATAACTAATAACGAGTGTCAGCATGTGACAAATTATTCCTAAAAGGTGCCTTTATCAATTATTATTGTTTTCTTCATCCAAAAGTACATAATTTGTCTACAAATGCAGCAAAAATTGAATTGACATATTTGCAAAATTATTCCTAAAAATGAGATTCAATATGAGCATTTCAATTAATTCTGGTCATTTTTACTTATCAAATAAATAAATCTGATCATTTTAGGAAATGCATGTATGTTTACAGCTTAGCTAAACTTGATAATTGAACTCAAAAAAGGATTAAATCCCAACTATATTGGATTTTCATGAGTCTTTATTCTCCATTCTAACTGTATTAATGTCATTTCCTCCATTTGACCACAATCTCATATGTCAATATGTCATCATGTTCTTGCCACAACCCATGTTCTTTGTGGCCTTCCATTTTCCATTCTAGTTCCTTCAACCTCAATCGAACACTCTGTACTTGTACACATATCGGTTTTCTTGGCACATGACCTGACCATACTTGTCAACCTTTCCTCATCTTGTCATCAATTTATCGTTTATCGAGGGCATTCAATTCCAATTTAACTTTTGTTGCACTGCCACTCATCTGTATCAACATCTTAATTTTGCATTTTTACGGGTAATCTATTTCCAAGATGATGAGTCTCAATCCAATTATTCCTAATCTCACGAAAAAGAAACAAGAAAATTAATAAAAGAAAAGCCTATAATTTCATTTTGTTAAGACTTCTTGGAACTTGCTTTCAACTCTATATTTTAGGTTAATTTGAGAGGGAAAACTTTCAGATTTTGGAACTATGGAAGAATGAAATGCTTTATTGGGCCCATTCCTCAATAACTCAAGTTATTGGACTACCATTTGCCCCCAAAACTTAAACTGTTAGAAAATGAGCCCAACAAAAGCTCTCATACTTGTCCAAAAAAAAAAAATGTATATCCAGGTTTCATTGGAACACAATCCAGGCATCTATTACTTCGGATATAGGGATGGATGCCAATGGAGAGAAGGGTCATTTTATCTATATGCAATACTAAACCTTATAATTTGATAATTCAGACTGGTTTTTAATGAGAAAGAAGTAGAGGAATTGTTGTTTTTTTTTTTTTTTATGCTATCTCAATCTTATAGTGTAGCAGTTCATGCAAGTTTCTCTATAAGGAATTGGTCATAAAGTGATGTAAGTTTCTCCCTCTCGTGGAAAATAGTTATGTGTTTTCCAATATTTGAATGAGCTACTGGAAAGATGTCAGACACTGTATATAACTCAAAGATGATTTCTCCAATTTACAGTAAAATTTATCAAATAGAAAGTTTCACCAATATTTACCCTCAAAAGCAAAGAATGACAAATGAAAGATCATGTCATATGAAGTTCAACAAATCATCTTTTTTAATGATGGTTCCGTTGGACTTCTTAACTGGTGATTTGCTTTAGTTGTGGAATGTCACTATTCAATAACTATTTGTAAGTCTAGTGTAGAAATCTCTGTCAACTGAATTGTAGCTGTGATTCTTGATTTTGGTCAAAGGTGTCAATTTCTCTGTTTGATTGCTTTATGAAAGAAATAAATTGAAGGTGGGTGTGACTTCTATATATCGAGTAGTTCTCTGATATCTTGGGCAAGAATCAAACTATCAGATTGAGAAGTATTGGCAAGTACTTCGTCACAGTTTAACTTGACTAGAAGGGATTATTGAGTCAGCCAAATTAGGCAACTATTTGGCAGTGTTAGTTCTGCAAACGCATGTTGTCATGGGGAATTCTTAATTCACTATGGGCGCCAAAATTGGGGTGCAGCCCATGTACACGCAAGTTATAGAACTGTACAAAAAATGCTATTAGCCTCATATCTTCCAAAAACTCTACAAAAGTTTATTATCATGATAGGGACATTGTCTGACCTTGGGATTTTGCTTGTGGAATTTTTGACCCAATTCCTCTAGTGATGGTGGGAAATTATTATTTGAGAGTATTCCTCTGTGTGTGTGTGCGCGGCGTGCGTGCATCTGTGTATGTTGGTTTTCTGCTTATGGTTTTTTTATTTATTTCATTTTAAAAATTTTCTGGTTATTTATAATTATATGTTTTTGTTGATTGTGTTCATTTTAACTTGGGATTCTCGATAACTTCCGTTTTTTATTTTTTCTTTTTTTAAAGATCACCATTGACTCTACTGTGCAAGGGGCTGTTGTACCAATAAGTTCTGCTAGAATCTATTCCTTTTGTTGATTAAAAGAGAGGCATTAAATTGATACAAGCTTTGTTTTGGCAGACTTGTCTGGGTCCCCATGCCACTGGGGGGAAGAGTGCCAGTAGTAAAATGGCCAAGCAAGCAGCCTTAGCTTTTGTTAAACGGACATTGGAACGATGCCAGAAATTTGAGGATACAGGCAAGAGTTGCTTTAGTGAGCCCTTATTTAGGGATATGCTCCTTCCTGGGTCTTCCCACCTCAATGATGCACAATCAGTAGATACTGCTGCTGATGGTGAATCTGGCAAGCAATATGTTGATACATCTAGCTCTTCTCCTGGAATTAGAGTTTCAGGTACGTCATTTGATGCCCTCAGAGAAACTAGTTGGGAGTTTGTAAATATACTATAGTACATATGAATGTGTGTACTGTATTAACAGCTTATATCTTCAATTGGTAAAAAATCTTTGCTGGATTTGTATCTTTCAATTTATGATATTTTTTCTTGGTCATACTGCAGCTCCCATGGGTACACAGCAAAGTCCCTCTCTTGGCAGCCACGGCATTCATTCTTCTGATGTGCTCCTGTCTGTACATCACACGTCCAAACAAACTATTGTTAAAGAAGATACATGGTCGGATAGGGTGAAAAAGAGGGAATTGTTGCTTGATGACGTTGGTGGTACAATTGGTACTACTTCTACTGCCCCTTCAGGTATTGGAAAATCTCCTTCAAACAATGCAAAAGGAAAGAGGAGTGAAAGGGACAGAGAGGGAAAGGGGAACAGCAGAGAGGTGTTCTCCAGAAATGGAACTGCTAAAATTGGCAGGCCAGCATCATGCAATGTTAAGGGGGAAAGAAAATCTAAAACAAAGCCTAAGCAAAAAACAACTCAATTATCTGCTTCTGTAAATGCTCTTGGCAAGATATCAGAGCGACCTAAAGCAGCATTGACTTCAGTACCAAAGTCGAGTGAGATTATTACAAGTGACAATGCAAAGGAAACAGGTGAATTTAGGTTGGATGTATTGGAGAACCCTAAGGCTGCTGATTTATCCAACCTACAACTCCCTGGAATGAATGTTCTAGGTGTTCCTGATGATCTTGGCTGTCAGGGGCAAGATATTGATTCATGGTTGAACATTGATGATGATGGATTACAAGACCATGATGACTTCATGGGTGGCCTTCAAATTCCAATGGATGACCTATCAGATTTAAACATGATGGTTTGAAGTTACTTTTTGTATATTCCTGTTCATTATAGTATTTGCAGAAGAAATATAATTGCTGTTGTCAAGGAATGACCGATTACATGGACAGTTGTTTGATTGCCCAGTCCATAATTAGGCTATAGATTTTTCCCCGACTCCTACACGAGAAGTTTTTTAAGCGAACCTTTCCAATGTTTTGAATTTTGCTCCTGTTTAAGTTGGTGACTTTAACTGTAAAGATCTTTTTGTTCAACGCGCAAGCTAGTATGCCCTAGTCATTATATTTTAGCAAACACGGGTCTGGTTGTAGCATTTACAAATCAGAGAACATGCCTTCTGTACATAAATTTTATATTTCCAATACAATCAGCTTTCCATTTATGCAATACTCCATGGCAGGTGTATTTATTTATACATTGTCTTTTTTCTTTATGCCTTTTGGTCTAAGATTCTTCATGGAAGTTCTCTTTCCACTGCTGGCTACTGTTGCAGTTTCAGTTGTCCATAGAGGATTTATATCTTCAAGGTGCAGAGTAAGATTTTTCAAGTAAAGATAAAAGATATGAACTGAATTATAGGCAGAGTTGTCGGCAAACAGACAATTATGTAGGGACTTGGGTGTTAAACTTTTTCCTTGGCATCTTTGCTGCCTTATTTTCCTACGACTGCATTTTACAGGTTTCTGGTTGTTTATATAGGGCCAGCTAATGGCAAGTTTTTGGTTTTCTCTGATTGTTTATATTTGTTGGGCTAGCTAATGGTAAGTCTTTTGTTACCTACTATTATTGATTTTATGATATTATGGCCTTCTAGGTTTTTTGAGGTCATACCCAACAAATTGAACTCCCATATGCTTCTGAAATAGACCATGGCTGTGGGAGAATTTTCTTCCTAATTCTGAATTTTGTGATGCAGGTAAAATGGCCAGTTAATTATTGTGCCTTGAATTCTTTTGACAAGGTTTATCCATCCCTGGAATGAAATACTGGGGGGGCTATCTTCCAAAGTTCATCAAGGCAATCAAATTGCACTGTAATTTATATGCTGAGGTATTTTTTCAAGCCCTGATTTTTTTTATTTTTACTGTAACCATATTCAGCATCTGCTGATTTAAAGTTCTGATCTGCGTTCCACTGAAAATGCTGGAGTTCTATGGTTCAAGGTGATGCAGTAAGGAAATGTTTCAGATCAAAACCTTAAGAGTCTGAACTTTGAGGTTTATTTCCTTGAAAGTATGTGGTGCTCAGCTCTCTCCTTTATGTTTGCCTTCCAGGCAGCTTATCTGGGCTAGAACTAGTTTCTTGCTTTGAATTGAAACTTCTAAATCAATTTCAAATATCTTTTTATATTTGTATTTTGGAGCTATAGTACATGTCAAAGTTATATTAAGAAATTATATTATATCCTGCTCTCATCTTTTGTTGACAATTACTTTTTTATTAAGAGAAAATACAAGTGATGGACCTTGTGGTTCAAGCTGTCTCGTGCTGCCATTTGACTATAGGAAGTTCTGATGCAATGCCCATGTACATGCCCTTTAAGCATCATTCTGATTATCACACAATTTCTGTTTAGTTTGTTTTTACATCAGATGGCTCTTGACTACTCAAATATATCTTTCCGGTGAACTAACGTTCTTGACTTTGTGAGCAAACTGTCAGCTCAATACCAAAGGTAAATGCCCAACATCTTTGCTTGAAGCCGACATTTAATATATATTGGTATGAAGAGAATCCTGCACTGATTTTTGACTCTGGGTAAACTCTCAATCCCCACAAGGCTTTCATGGTGAGTTTTTTCTCCCAGGGTGGGTGGCTGCAAGGTTTGACCTTGAGACTCCTAGACTTGCTGTGAAACCCCAACCACTTGGTCTTTGCCTTGGGGTTCTACTTCAAGTATTTACTCCCACTTGACACTTGCCCTTCCCTTTCCAGCGCTACCCGCCCCAACAACACACGTACAGAAAAAAAAAAATTAATACATAAAAATGCAACCTAGTCTTAGAATTGTTGATTGAGAGTTTAAAAAGTAACAGTATACATGTTTTTCTTTTTCCCGATTTGGAACATGTTTTTTTGGACTTTGCTGTTGAGTTCACTCATTTACCTGCATGTCTATGTGATCTATTTTATCTTATTAAGCCAAGTCCAAGCTTCACCAACAGTTCTAATATTTGAATAGATTTAGTCTCAGACCAAAAAAAAAAGTCAAATGCAGCCACTTGCGAAGCATTGTTGATCAAAGGTTTTTGCAAGATGGTGTAGATATGACTCAGAAATAACTACATGAGAAACCATACAGTGTGTTGAGGAACATGTGCATAGCACAGGTCCCCCCCTCTAGTAATCTTGAAAGGAAAGTCCTAGATGCACTTTTTTGCTTTCGGTTCTCAACACAATTAGTATGATTTTGAATCCGTCCAACATCTAACAACGAACCAGAACAGAGAGTGTTCTAATATTGCAAGAGAGATCTAGCCATTGAAGGAGCTGGTTGCCAGTTCACTGTTTGGCCAGCTGCCTTATTCATGCAACCCTTGATGTTAAAGGTTGAATAAAAGATAAAATATATAATTTTGTTTTTGGTAACTGAAAATAAATAAAGTTAGAAAAAGAATGGAACTTTCAAATAATATTTTTGAAGTCAGTCTTCAGGTGTGGTCAAGAGCTCTTTATTACACGTTTTACATTTTTGGGTTACTGGACGCCCTTCTATTTCAGTTGATTCCTTTCTAGTTTCCCTTTCAGCTATGAGGCTTAGTTGAGACTGAGGGTGTGTATTGAGTTTTTTTTTTTTTTTTCCTTCATATACATGGGCGCACCCCCTTTTGAGTGTTTTCTTCAATAAATTTGTACTTGTAAAAAAAAGGATTTGATTGGTAAGATGCTTTAAAAAAGTGAGATTTTCCTTTTCTTTTTTCTCGGCATTCTCTGTGTAAATCGTTTGGGTCCCAAAACAAGTGTGTTATCAAATCAGCTGGAGCAGTTTTCATTACTTCACTGTATGGTACAATTTACTTTTTAACATAATGAAAGAAAATACATTACAGATTTGTATTTAGGTTTTTAGGTTTGGAAGGATGTATTAAAGAAAATTATTAATAGAATATGATCTTTTTTTTTCTGTGGTGCATGTGGATGTGTGTTCAGGCTTACCGTGAATGCTAAAATGAGAGAGATCCCAATTATAGGCATATGATGGGTTTAGTAACCCAGAAAGTTTTTAGAAACTATTCAGTTTTGGATGGGGTTTATGGGAACCTAGCAGGAAGCTCTGCATGCATATCTCTGTTAGGTTTTAATTGTTTGCTTCAATCAACAACTTCCAAGTGTTTGACATGGAACAATAAAACCCATATGTAGTTGAACCTCATATCTTGACAAACTTCCACTGGCTTTCTCATCTACCATTTCTGTGAATTTGACTTCATATGATATTGCTTGATGTTTACTGAACTTTTTCTTATAGCCTTCCTAATGAAGCTCCTTTCTCCCGAATCTTTGGTGTTGATTTTTTAAGTGGAAGAAATTTATATGTATAATCCTTTTGCATTGTATATTTTGTCTAATTACCCTTCTTTTACTTGTAACAATTGTTGCAGTTCATTAGCAATTGTAATGCAACAGGACATCCAAACTGGTATCTGTGGTCTAGAGGCTTCGCCGTCTGCTAAGAGAAGTGCCCATCATCGAACAAAAATGAAGTCTGTCGCTTCTGCAAATAAATGAGGCTTATTTTTGCAAAGCCTTCTTGTTGAGACCTTCCTGGTAAGGACAAGGTATAGTGTCAATATGATATTTATGTATTCATTTGTGGTAATATATTTTTGGGCGGTTTCCATACTCAATTCTAAACAATTTATAGTCTTAATTATAGAAATTTAAAACATGCATTTTGCCTTACCTTTCCAAAGCCAGCTCTTGACAGCTATTGCATAACATTGATCTGGAAAGGGTCATGTCATGTTTGGATTCTCAATTCTGTTATACCTATGTTAAAGTGGATCAAGTTTTTAACAAAGTTTATAATTGCAATTTTAGGGTCAGCTTGCCGCAACTCCTGAATCTAAAATAAAAAAAGGCCAAAAGCTCAACCCGAAAGGGAATTCCTTTCGGCCAGTCCTCCAGAATTGGATTGTTTAAAAAGCTTCGAGAAATGTCTCACTTAGAGAACAGTGATTGCATTAAGTGGTGCTTCTGGATTTTGAAAGCAACTTCATTCATGTTCTAGATTACCTTTTGTTGTGGCTAAAGGTTTGATCGGATCGATTTAGGCTATGTTTGGTTTTCCAAGGAAAATAAGGGGAGGGCGACGGGGAGAGGGGGGGGGGGGAGAAAAAAAGAAGCAATTAATGGGGAATTCTTTTAAATTTACATGTCATTTCCTTTTTTCTCCCTCATTCTCTTCTTTTTTTTTCAAAATTTCTAATTTTGACATAAAAAGAGAAATATGAAGAACAATGTTTGTCATTGTTACTAATACTTTTTCTTTTACTTTCCCTCACTAAATCAGCAAATCTATCCTCTTTTCAATTTCGACATAGAAAGAGAGAATATGATAGTTATGTCAGCAATCTTTTCCTGGTAACTCTGGGAACTAGAAGCAAAATAAAAATCAACATCAAAACCAAAACCAAAACCAGAAAACAGTATTTGGGAACATAATACCTTTTGCAAAGAAAATTGAAGATCTGTTATTCCAACATATTCTACAAATATCTCAGGTAAGGAAACAAACAGAAATTTAGTGAATTGATTTCCTAAATAATAGTTCCTCACGGCCCGGAGCTTTTCAGCAGTGACATTCTTTGTTATTCTGCCAATGTATTACACTCTTCTTGGCTGTAGCTCTAGGAAGGCCTTGAGAACTGTTATATTTCAGTTGCGGTGACAGCTAAAAAAGTTTCAACAGGTTTCTCATGCATAGTAAGAAACCCATAAGCTCTTCATCGGTGAGTACAACCTCTCTGGGGTAAAATATATTGCATTCCTGTCACATTTCCAATAACAAAGATACAAACACAGTTTCAGCAAATAGTTGGTTCTTAATCTTCATGAGCAATTAGTTTTCCAATATGGTTTTAACCAGAAAAGAAAATATATGAAAGATGGTGATGGTAGCAGGCAACGCAAGTCCGCCTGATGTGCAGTTCACTTGCATGGTGGGAACTGATACATGCTGTCATGCTGATTATCTCCTCAATCACCAGCAAAAAATTTGAATGTCATTTATTCTTTGAAATTTTGAATGATATATATAAAGGTGTAGTTCAAATCCAGTACAGTTGGCAACAACTGATTCACTAGTTTGTCTGTAACCACTAGTCAGCCATTGGGCTGAAATGAGATAGGGGTCAGAACTCCAAGCAGGATTCTAAACCTGCTTGGTGATTTTCTCAAGAGGAAGATGGGGGGGAGAGAGAGAGAAGCATTTTATTTGCACTCTTTCCTACATCCGTTTTGCTGCAAAGTGAGAACAAAAAAAGCATGCACAATAAATTGTTAAACAAAATTGAGAGACTAGTGAAACATATGGAAGCTTGAGAAGTTGCATTGCTACTGAATAAATTAGGTTGCAGTGATTGCAGTGGAGTGAAAATGTTGATGGGCATATGTCATTAAAGGCAATTACAATAGTGAAGGAAGTAGCGCCATAGTGGTGACAACAGCAGCATGGTGTAGCAGGTGGTGAAAGAGTTTGAGGCTACCAACAGTGGTGGATGTAGTGGAGATGGTGTTTATTATTAGAAAGCAATGTCTATGTTGACCACAGTGGCGGTGTTGGTGGGAGATGGGAGTGACATGAACAAAAAGTATGGCTCTAAAAGCTACGAGATCTACTAAGACGGTGCTGGTGGTACATGAGATGGAAGTGCTGGAAATGGGTAGTTTTAATTACAACTTTTCTGCCTTTTCGGCTTCTTTGCTTCCAGAACATAGATACTTCCAAGTTCAATTGAATGCAAAAACAGAACCAGAAATAGAAAAAGGTTAATTACAAGTCAAGCATCAGTAATGCCCACAACACCTTTCGTACAACAGATTGCATATCAAAGCACGTGATTATGACTAAGAATGTAAAAATACTGTGAACTCTAAAGAGTCTGCACTAGACTCAAAACAATTCATGGAAAGAGGAAGAATCCAAGATCCAGACATACCAGACAAGTTCTAAAATGTTGCCAGGGGAGATCCTGCATTAGTGAAGTAAGATGCAAGATCAATATCCTGGTTGTCAAACATCCTGATGAAAGGATGATCCTGCATTCCATGAGAAACAGTTATTGAGTTGGCATGTATCCTAATTAATTCATGGAAGTTGAGCCAAAAAAACAGAGATACATACCAGAAGGTCATTTTGCTGTCCGTCTTTCCTTTGTATCTTTCTGTACACTGAAATACACATGAACTAACTTCATAAGATCAAAGAGATGACAACAATAAAATTAAAGAGGAATGAACATATCGATCCAGTTAGTAGTTACTTGTGTGAGGGATTACAGTAAAATGAGTTAGATGAATAGAGGGCCAATTTGACCGCAATGCAGTATAATGACCAAATCATTTAGAATGTCAGTTTTGAAGAGAGTTATCAACATTCAGTCATTCTTAGAGAAGACAAATGGTGGGAAAACACAAAAATGAGGGTTAAAGTAACTCCTAAAATAATTTAATTAAACCATGTAAACCCCTCCCTGGCAAAGAAAGAGAGAGAGAGAAGGGTGCATGAGTTTGGCGGGACAGTGTCCAGCTCATTACCCACCTAAGTTACTAATTCATGCAAAGTGTAATCTTTACCATGCAGAAATAAATGAGCAGAACTCTGGAGAGAATTGATTGGAAGGCGGACAAGGCGGTGGTTGGTCAACAATGGTCTCCATAAGCTCAAAAACATTAGTCCATCCTTCCCCTTGTTGTGGTGGGGAATATGGGAAGTGACCTGTCGCACACTCAAGCAGAACTAACCCCAAGCTCCAAATGTCACTTCTGTAACTATATTTGCCTCCAATGATTCTCTCTGGCTACAGCACAGTATTGAAAGTGAGCAACTTATAAGTTTCAAGATAGAGGGAGAGAAAAAATGTGCCCCATATTACTGGACAAAAGTGGGGGTAAATATTAATAAAAACAAAATAATCCTTATGTATGCATAAATTACTTACAGACATATAGTTGTACGTGCCAACAAAAGTATTAGCCTGTCCAGAGGTGCTCTCCATTATTCTACTCACTCCAAAGTCAGTAATCTTGACTTCCCCTCTATGATTTATCAACAAATTAGAAGGTTTAAAATCCCTGTGAATGATATGTTTTTCGTGATGAAGATACCACAAACCCTTGAGCACCTGAATTAAAAAGGGGGGGGAAGAAAAAGTATTGTGTAAAGGATATTGATATCTATCACTAATTAAGTAAAGTTCCTTCAGTACAAATATGAAGCATATTTCCACCTGCTTGCAGATGGCAGCAAGATATCGTTCTGGGATTTTTTTGACTTTTTTCAAAAAATCTGCAAGAGACCCACCATCCATGTACTCCAAAATTATGGAAATGGCACCGTTATCATAAAAAGACTGGTAACACACAACCACGTAAGGACATTGTGATGACTGATTAATTTTCAGTTCTTGTGCAATCTGCCTGCGAACAGACTCTTCAATATTCATTTGAATAACCTGATGTCAGAAATAAATTAGACGTATTCTTCTCAAGGAATGGTGAACACCATAACATAGTAAAAGAACAAAAAATGTGCCTGGAACATAGATTGTCATGGGAACGCAATATGCTATATATTTTAAATGTGGCACAATAACATAGGCGCAATGCAATGGGGTAAATCTAAGTGTAAAGTGTTTTCTTCTTTTCACCCAACAATGAACAATGAGGATTAAGGCAAATCACTAAATTTAGAGTTTTGAAACACAGGTATTCTTTGTTTTAGAATGAGCAAACTAAAATGGGGATCACTAGGGTATTTGTGAGGACGTGCTTTTAAGAATCATATATTAAAGCTGGATGATAAATTTCCTCACATAAGAGCATCAAACTTGCACTGAAAGGTTGACTAGGAGGACATAGGGTAACAAAAGATATATATGTTGGACGCATGTAACATTGATAGGGTTCATTAATTGAGCAAGTGTTATTCATGCTGTTGCGACCAACACCATTCACCATCCTAAAGACTACTAAGTGACACAAACCCCTCCCTAACATGTGAACAACAGCTATATGTGGTTTTAGGCTCCCTTACCGTGTAAGGCAAACCAGCATGTGGCGACTAGTTGAGCTTTAGAGGGAGACATGAGACTATCAACACTTTCAAGTTACTCCATGTGTTGGAAACGACACCCATGATAAGCCTATTACGAACGGGAAGAAGTACTAAGCTTGTATAAATCTCCCCAGACTGACCTCCTTACAATAGGAGGCAATTACAGAAATTGGAAACAACCGCTTATCTCCCTCTCTTCTGTACATTTCTACTAATCAATCTCTACATGAACATGAATCCTAAGGTGAGATAGGATTCGTGTAGCTGACCCCAAATAATTGGGATAAGTTTTTGTTGAGTTGAGTTGAGTTGTACTAATCAATCTCTACAACTGCATCAGAAATGCTAGGCAAGTAAAAAAATTGTAAAAAATATGACTCTGATATTTGATGTTTGTATCAAGCACTGTGTTAAGGACAATGAGACCAGAACAGAACAACAGAAATTATTGTGTTGAAGTACCCAACCAAAGGGGAGACTTGATTTTTGCTTTTTCCTTTTACTGAAAAAGGCAGAAATAATGAGGGAGAGGGTATTGAAGTTGTACACTACCTTCAAAGCAAAAAACTGCCCAGTCCATTTGTGTTGCACCAATCGCACAACTCCACCAGCTCCCTTTCCAATGACTTTAATTGCGTCAAAGTCAGCTAAGCTTAACTGATTGTCCGATGGCTGTATAAGGGGTGGCTGAACACAGATTCACATACACATAAAACAATAAGACTCAAACTAATCAGTGTTTTATCCACCAGACATTTTACCAATAATAATATAACCTGGAATGGTTTATATTCTATTTCAATAGACAAAGAAAGGGAACTTGCACATAAGCAAACTCGATCTTGCACACTCATGACATTCACTTTAGACACTATAGAAAAAAGGAAATACAAAACAATCAACCTGTTTTCCATGGAAAATGAGCTACCCAGCTAAATCTAATTTATCCAAAATATTTCACTCAGACATCAATAAATGAGTATAGTTTAATTATGTCAAGGGCCATTTCTTTTCAATCTTGGTACGCAACTCTTCATTAATAATGAAAATGACAAATAGATCAGAAGCTGGTGCTTATGCGGTCGAGATCATACTACAAGGTCAAGATCTAAGATATATTAGTCAAAATAGTCTGCCAAGTGCCACGCTCTTAAACCCTTACTAAGAGTGCAAACAATTTTAGCAGAGCCGCAATTGATTTGGTAAAAACAAACACCAATTTAGGTCTAACCCGATAGAAAACAATCCATCACTGGATTAATTTGAACATTGGAAATCCAAATTACCAAACAACCAAATGGTGAGAACGAAAACGCAATAAGTTAATTTCCCCCAAAATGAAATCATAGTACTCTCCAGAATCCAGATCAAATTCCAGAAACACAGATCGAATTCGATATTACCGTAGCAGAGAATTTGAATTTTGGAATTCTTACAATTTGTTCTTCGCTCTGAGAAACAACGCGAACTCCATCTCTATTAACGAGTAGATCACCATCCATAAACGTTCCAGATTGAGTTCTACAAACAATCCGAGACAGAAACATTAGATTTAGAAAGATGCATATATATATATATATATATATATATTTAGAGAGAAGAGAGAATTACAGAAACTTTGAGAGAGCAACTTCATCAGGAGGAGGGAGAGAGAGCTTGAGGCTAGGGCCTAGAGTTCCCTTCTTCATGATTGTTTGCTTTCTCTCTGGATCTCTCTACTAGTGATTAGTGAAGAGTCGCTGCAAAGTCCTTGAAACAAACGAGAGTGAGAGCAGTCACCATATATATCTCTGTAGCAGGAAAAGGGGGAGATTGTGGGACTGCCGTTTACTTTGTTTTTTATTTACCCGCCCTGCGACTTTTCAACGGTCACTATTTAATATTACAATAATTAGCTGGAAATCATGTAGGACCACGTGTAATTTTCATAATTTTTTTGCGCATATGTAAAAGTAAAATAAAACACATTATTATTATAACAATAATACTATATTTTTAAAAATAATTAATTAATTAATTACACGAAGTCTACTCTATTTTTGATAATTACAAAAAATTTTAACTTTACATCAACTTTTCTGAAATTTTAAAAATGACAAAAGTTATTTTTTTCATATTTTCTTTTATTTTTTAATTTTGACTATTTTTATTTTCAAATAAATACTTAATAAAACCTTAAATTTTATTTTATATAAAATAAAAATAATTTATTTACTTTAAATTTATTTTTATATAAAATAAAAAATTTAAAAATGGTCAAAATTTAAAAAATAAAATAATAAATAATGACAATTTTATCATTTTAAATAATAAAAATTTAATTGAAGAAAAATATTTATAATTTATCAATAAAATATAAAATATTAATATAATTTTAATTTTAAAAACTTCAAAAATTAATATGATTTATTCAAATTAAATATATTATTCATTTTATAACTATGCTATTGATGTAGATTTTTTCTTTCGTTTTTTTATAATTCTTATTTTATTTTAATTTTTTTATGCCCATAACTCCCATTCAGCCAAGGAAAAAAGATGAATTTTTGGACCTTATCCAGATAAAATGGTCCTCCCGTCATTATGTTGTAATTATTCCAACATGACTAACGAAAATTGCATCGGTTAGGGTAATTACGCGCGTCACGAGGCTGACAGATTTCTGATGAATCAATGTAGTTTAGAGAAAGTGTTAGCATCATTTGGGAACGGCAATACCCGTCCCGTGATCACTGCGTGTTATTAATTTACGATCGCATGACTTGAATGATTTAATCACGCGATTAGATTCGGTTAGAGCGATCCGATCAGTCCTCTCTCTCTCTCTCTCTCTCTCTATATATATATATATATATAAGGATTGAAGCACCAAAAAAATAACAGCCAACTCGAGTTTAACAAGTGTCTAAGATTTTTATATGGAGATCAAAAAGTGACAAAATAGTTCAGATATGATATTTACTCATTGAACGGAAGGGTGTGAGTTTTTTTTATCGAGCAACGAGTTCAGAGTACGTGTTTAATGGGATACTGAGCTTATCACCACCTTACTTATCCTAACGACCTCAAAACAAATAAATAGAATGCGACATAAAGCTGTTATTCTCATATATATTCTAATCCCTATTTTTACAAAGATTGGAAGAAAAATTACTATCTTTAGATAATCACAAATTTCGAATTTTATGACTTTAAATCCTAACCAATTTAAGATACGAACAACTTATAAATATAACTTTGAGGTGTGTTTTTTAATTACAGTCAATTATTCTTTTTCAAAGTTTAGTTTTTATTCTTTTTACTGACTTTTATTATTTAAAGCGGCTACTATCAGAGCCAATCCAGTGAACTTTTTGACATTTCTTCCTATGACTTTCTAACGTCTCTTTCAAAGTTTCAGAATTTGAGATAGACGACAAAAAATGAAAGTTTCATTGATCAAAAAGTGTAACATCAAAGACGATAGATTTTGAAAATAAGAAAGACGACGAAGAAGAAAGGACTATATTAGTTGCTTGGTATACCTGGCCTGATATATAGATGAAGCATGTGTGATAGAAAAAGAGAAATCTCTGACATCTCTTCTTATGGTTCTCTTAACGTCTCTTTCAGAGTTTCAGAATTTGAAATAAACGATAAAAAACAAAATTTCATTAATCAAAAAGTGCAACATCAAACGCGGTAAATTTTGAAAATAAAAAAGATGACGAAGAAGAAAGGACTGTATTAGTTGCTTGGCATACTGATGGAGAGAGAGAGGGAGTTGCAAAGGGCTGTTGTTGTGGTTGTGGTTGTGCCGTGGGGTGGGGTGGTGTGCACTAATGTATGAGTGGCCTCGGGGCTACTGTAAATGGCCACAATTATTTAGCGGAGGAGAGAGATTTATTTTATATATATATATATATATATATATTAAAAGCCTAGATTTTCCTTAATGATTTTTTATATTTTTTATTTAATAATATTACTATAAATTTGAAGAAATATGAAATAAGTTAATTTAATTATTATATATGACTTAAGATTTAAGTTTTTATTTGCCTTGGCAACTTTAGATCATCCAATAATTTACAATAATAATACTTTTCTATAATAACTTATATTTTATTTATTTAATTTGTGGGCTCAATCATATTATTATTACGTAAATCGTGTTTATAACAATTATAAATAAATAATTATGATTAAATAGTATAATCATGTTGGTCACACTTATGATTTTTGTAATTAATATTTTATGTGTCTAATTATATTATATTGTATTTATATAGCAATTTCATTTATTGTTGGGTTCGAAATTTTTAAAAAAATGCTAATCTCATAAATAATTAATATATAAAAAGAAAAATTGTAAATCCTACCAATAAAAATAATTATGTCAAAATAATACATTTAAGTAATTATATATTTCACCAATAAAAGTAATTATGTCCATTAAAAAAAATGAACAAATGATAATTTCATAAATAAATAATACAAGAAAAACAAAATTATTTTAGTGAAAAAGACAACCAGTTCTAGTATATTATATGTACATATATACATATATTAATAGCCTTGAAAGGCCAGAAATCTAAAGGGAGTACACTAATATTATTTTTATCAAATGATATCAAATAGATAGATTCATGAAATATTTTCTCCATTTTGGGGTCAATCTAAAAAAGTTCCCCTTGTTCCTTGATTATTATCCCTTTTATTTTCAAATTTTTACTATGGCAATTAGGTCATTAGTTTATATATATATATATATATATATATATAATCCCCACATACATACATGTATGGTATATTTTAAATTGTAACATCATCGTAACATGATTTATGTTATGTATTTAAAATTGATTTACATTATCATAAAAAAAAAAAAAAAAAAAAATTCATACTATCTTCCATCCAAAATACTGTTAATAAAACAATCTAGAGTAAATTATATTAATATTTTTTTAGATTTCTGAAATTACACTAATCTTTTATAGTTTACCTGACAATATACAGATAACTCTCTCCAATGAATTTTTTTCTTTAAAATGACTAAACTATTCATTTTATTTATTCTTTTTTGTAATTTTTTTTTAATTTTGACCAATTTTTCTAACTTTTGTAGAAATATTATTTTATTTAAAAATAAATTTAACGTAAATAATTTATTTTTATGTAAAAATAAAATTAAAGTTTTTATCAATATTTATTTAGAAAATGAAAACAAATTAGTCAAATTTTAAAAAATTGAAAAAAAATATGAAATTGATAATTTTATCATTTTGAAAAAAAAAATTGATTGGAAGAATGTATCTGCATATTGTCAAATAAAATATGAAAAGTCAGTATAATTTTTTAAAAAAAATTATATAATTATCAAAAATATCAAAAAAATATTATCTAATTTATCTCACAATTTAAAATATATGAAAATTTAGGATAGCTAACTGGTATTACTTTGACTTTATGGATGGTGGCCCCAGCTTACCCTCTGGCCTCCATGCTACTTCGGCCGCCAAGAATTAGCTGTCTCTCGGCTGGATGAGAGGTAGGTGCAGAAGTTGCTGAAACTAAGTGAAAGCACTTAAAACATTGAGGTACGAAATCAAACATAGTGAGGCCACTGGCATTTGCACAACTGAACTAAAATTCAATTTCAATCAATGTATTTAACACTTGTAATTCTGAGTTAAGAGGATTCAGTCGTGGTGATTCAAAACTCGATAGAAAAATTATACAATAAGTACAAGTGATTTATACGTATTAATTAGGAGAAGAGTTTTGATCTATCGAGACTGATAATAGAGTTCAAATTGTACAATAAACGCAACTGATTTACACATATCAATCAGAAGAACAGTTTCGATCTGTCAGGACCGATAGTAGAGTTCTTTTTTGTGCCGGACCAACTCTATCAAATATTCATTTTAAATCCCACTTAAAAAAAAATATCTCTAATTTTGTAGGTTTACAGTCTAATCTAAACTAAAAATATAATATTCATAAAAGTCTAAACTTCAAAAAAAATGTTTATGACAGTCAATTATAAATATCGTGCAGTCTTTACGTCAGGTAAAAACAATATTTAAGTCAAATTAATTGCATTTATATATATTTTATATATTTATTAGAATATTATTTATATTGTATTATTCAGAACTTAGATTTTTTACTGTATAAATTGTTTTAATATTATTTTTATTTAGTATTTAAAAAAAAAATTTATATTTCTTATAACTTAGAAGATAAAGACAAAAAAAAGTCTATATAAGAGTTGTCGTTTTAGCCCTCCAATTATTTGGAACCAATTCTACTTTGAGCTAATAGTTGCAGCTTGAACTGAGTGGGCCATGTCAACTTCAAACTGAAGGCACATATTGCTGAATCTTCTTCACAAATCAGGGCACTATAAAGGTAACATGAGGACTTGAGGAGAAGGAAAATTAAGAACCATAAGGATGCACTTAACAGTAAGTCTAAGGATTTTTTTTTCCCTTGATCAATATGATTTAAAAAGAAAAAATTCAATAAATATAACAGAGTTGGATAGCCCAAGAGACCATTTGTTACAGGTATTTTCAATCCATAAGACACCCAAAAGACTATTCTATTAGAGCATTTCCGGTAGTGATTCAAACTCTGATTCAAATTTAAATTTGAGTCTAAAATTTACAAAAAATTTCTTTAATAGTTACTTCAAAAATAAAGCTAAACACAGTTTTACTTCAATTCAGACCCCAATCAGTGCACTATTGTTCATTTACCTAAATTTAAGTAATCGTTAAAGAACACGAGACTCAAATTCTAACTTAAATTTGGATAAAAATTTGAGTTATCCACCGAAAATAGTTCTTAAATAGAAAAATATGTACCATACCTTTTTATATAAGTCCTAGAACACCTTGGTATCTTTTAGATATATCATACCTTTTTAATAAATCTCAAGCCACCCTAGTGTCTCTAAAGTGAAATAATATGTTCTATACCTTTTTAGTAAGTCCTATAACACTTTACTATCTTTTAAATGTACCATACATTTTTAATAAGTCTCAGAACACACTAATATCTATTGGATGTACCATACATTTTTTATAAGCCTCAAGAAACCTTTCTATTGGATGTGGGGAACCAACTACCCTTATCGCCGCTCAATTGCCTAGGGGATAGACATCTATTGGATGTACCATACATTTTTTATAAGCATCAAAAAACCCGAGTGTCTATTGGATGTGTGGGACCAACTATCCTTGTCGGTGTTCAATCAAAATAATAAAAAAATAATAATTATTCTACTAGGTGAAATTATTATAAAAAAGGCTAGTACAGTCAGGCTACTTTTATAATTTGAATTTGAATTTGAATTTTATTGTTACACCAAAATTCACTTTTCAAATCAAGCTATCATACCTAAGGTGTCAATTTTTAACACAGTTTCGAATATGACACAAAGTTAACGAATTTGAGTTTAGTATAAATGAGTTTGGGTCATAAACGGGATTGACACGTATAACACGATTAATAAATAGGTCAGGTTTGAGTTTTATTAGTGTCAACCCATTTAACACGACTTAACACGTTTAATTTTAAAATATATTATGAGTTAAAGTAATTCATCTCACATCAAATATTTATTAAGGTTTTGAGATTTTTTATTTTTAAAAAAAGTTTTTACTTTGATTTGGCACATATCTAAAGTTACTAAACTTAAAAATTATCTATACATATTAAAAGATTGGTAAATTTTTTTATTTAAAAAATAAAAAAATTAAAATAAACGGGTTAAGTGTGTCGACACGTGTAACCTGTTTAATAAATGGATTAGGGTTTGGGTTTTGAAACTTGACACGATTAGTTAATAGTGTCAGATTTGAGTTCACATATATTTTCGAATATGTATGCCTTGACACGACACAAATACAACACGATAACTATGAATTGACACCCTGATTCATACCTACTTTATAAACTTTAGTATGCCAGTTTCTATCTGATGTGGGATAGAGTTTGTTCCCAGATAGAATACCCCATTGACGCAAAAAAAGGTATGGCAGTTAGCTATATAAAACCAACAGATAGGACTAGATTCAATTCTATGAACATGCCGACACTTGCTACCACACAATTAACCACAATCAAAACCATACCAGGTAGAAACTTTTCCAAATTACATATAAGTTCCAATTTTGACATATTTTATGAACAAGAGGAAAGTCTACAACTGCTTTGGTATCACACACACACACACACACATATATATATATATATGTGATACATTGACTTTTATGAACAGAGACTATTGGAGGAGGGTTGGAGGTTTGGTGATGAGAGGAAGCACGCAAGGGCTCTCGGCCTCCTTATTATTCAAAAAGGGTGGTTGGAATGTTGGATCAATGCCTAACTTCAATCATAAGTTCCATTGACTTGACTACGTGAAACTTCCGCATCACCGTCCGATTGACTTACTTTTAAGCAAATCAAGTAGTGTTTACGACCATATTGTAACTAATAACTCTAAAACAAAAATAAAAATAAAAGAAGAAGAAGAATAAGAGGGGGATGTATGAATTTCTCACTGTATTCCTACAAATTGACTTGCAAATGAATGTGAAATCCCTATCAAATACAATGAAATTTCAAGTGGCCCAATGAGTAATTATTTTGTTAGATGGTCATTTTAATTCAGCGTTTAAAATAGTGCGACTCTTTTTTTGTAAAATTAAATATTTTTTTAATTTTATGAAAAAGTTATTTATTAAATAATTAAAAAATAAATTTAAAAGATACAATCACATCACTTTAAATAATAACATGAATGGATCACCTCACCTAATAATTTTTCTCGCAATCAATCTATTGTTAGATCAAAGTTTGTACACCAATTGGTCTTTTCTTTTTTTAATAAATTGACTCACACTAAAGACGTGTCTTGTTATACTTAATATGTGATTTTTAAAAATAAAATCACCTATCAAGATATTTCTACACCCAACGAACCCATTCCTACCGGTCCACACCACAGATGAAGCTTAAATCTCTTATCATTGTCACAAGGGGATTAAACCCAAGGGTGGGAGCACTAGTGGGTTAGGTCGAACTCTAACCCATCCGAAACTCGGAGAAATATTTTTTATGCCTGTAAAGTTTTAGTATTTTTTAAATTAGTCTATCCAATAATTTTGGCCCAACTTAATTTTTATTCATTATTTTTCTCATTTTTCACCCATAATTTTAGTTCATCTTAAATTATTTTAGCCTAATCTAATCTGTACTCATCATTTTTCTATTTTTATCCCAAAATTCTGACCCGACCCAAAATTCGGACTATGGTTTTTTTTCAAAAAAAATTCTTGCCTCGCTCAATTCTTTTTCCTATTTTCCCTCTTGATTAAACCCTTGACCTTTCATATGAAAGTGCTAAGATTATGTCACTTGCTATGGGTAAAATCTAAGCAAATTTTAATAGTGATTTTTTTTTTATAAAAAAAATAGTAACATCCTTCTAATTTTCTATTAATATATATTGAGTAAGTCTTTTTTTCTATATCAAGATTTGAAAAAAAAAATTAAAATAAAAAGCTGAAAATGAAAGTTATTTTATTATTTTATTTATAAAGCTATATGGGTCATGAAAGTTGAAAATGATGTCCCAACTCACTCATATTCCACTTAAATTATTTAATTACTACAGAAAAGCAAAAATATGTTTTTTTAAAACAAAATAATAATTTCCTAATTAAAAATATATATAAATATTAAATACCAACCAATAAGTATAATAATAATAATAAATAATTGTTTTATTTATTGAAACGACAAAGAGACGAGAAGAGTCAATTTTGCTTCAGCTTTCAGTTGTTTAATGCTGAGAATGAGCGTTGCGTTTCGTATAATTAACTTGTGATAACGAAGACCCCTCTTTTGCTCCCTTTCTTCGCTCTCTCTCTCTCTCTCTCTCTCTCTCTCTCTATAAGCTTCTGAGTTCTGATCTGAAGCAAAGGGAAGGTAGACGAATCTAAAGTTTCTCTTCTCCGTTCTTAATTTTCAAAGGTAAGCTTTCCTTCTTTGTGTTGTTGATCACTTAAATATTTATTTTGCATATGATAATTATGTATATCTTGAATATTAATTTACTTCTAGGATTTCTCATTCTCCGTGCTTGAAATGAGTTTTCGCTCACAGGTTAGAGTTTTGATAGGATTTATATCGATTTGAATTTCTTTCTGGTGTTGATTATGATTCTTATTGGGTGTGTTTTGAACAATAATTTTGGGATGCTGTGCAGCAAACTGAAAATGATGCATATAAATGTATAACTACAAATTAAGAATGGAGGAATTTAGGAGACTATATTAGGAACTGAGGTGTACAAGGCTATGGTATTCATAAATTTAAAGTGATCAATCTTGTGTGTGTGTGTGTATTGGCCCTAGATTGGAGCATAGTGAAATGTGATTCTTCCTTTTCATAATCAATGATTAGTCACTCAATATGGATTCTAAAAGCATTATTTGCCCATCTTTGAATTCAAAGCACTCTGAAGAAGTGCTAAATTTTGAGAATAAGTGCTATTCCCATTTTGGTGTAAAAGAATTTATGTTGTTCAGGTGGCATGTACTTCTGTTCTGCATGCTATGGCATGCATGCCTGATTTTAGTAATGCACTTTGTCATCAATGATTTTGAGGCAATATTTGTTTATGCCTTACTCTATGATTTATTGATGCGTATGCAATCACAAATGATGTATCCTTTCATGAAATATTTTAATGACAATCCTTTAAAGGTAATTAGATAAGTAAAATTGGGTTGACCCTTAACCATATCCACAACAAATAATTTGTAAGATTCAAGTTCTTTTATCTGAATTTGTTTCCTCGGCAACACAATGGAGCTTGTATAAGTGAAATTATGAATTGGAAAGTTGTTGGGGTGATATTGAATTTGAAGTGCTCTTTTAATTATGTGAAGCAGGTGTTTTGGAAGGTGACAACAAAACTGAGGACCTCAATCTATTGAATTCAACAGCTCTAGTACTCATGGACCAGAGTAATCAACTTTAGTTTTGCATTACTTTGCCTCACCTAAGTAGTTTCATGTTTATAACAGAAACATGAATTGTTCTTCTCCTTTTCTCTATGTTTCTCTCTCTTTTCTCTTCTCAGTTGGGATCTTAATATTGATCATGTGAAATAACATGAGTCATCCTATAATGCAAAGATTATAAACAGGAACAATAAAAACACAAGAAAAAAAAATAGTATGAAAGGTTTATTAATTCTCAAAATTCTTATCCTGCCTAAATGAAATATGGCCACTGCAATTTGTCAATTGTGGAGATAGATAAAGTAGCAAAAATTTTCATAAAAGCATCAGCTAGTAGATTCATACTGTTCTATTTATAGAGTAAGAATTATAAAGTATCCTCCACTTTCTTCACTGAACTAACTTCAGCTGCATACTAATGTAGTTGTACTCAACCAATCAATAATAGAGACAGAAGACAAGAAGGAGTGCATTATAATCATACAGTCACTTCCGTTGCTAAATACACAAATTATCATTTCTCACTCAACCAACCAATAATAGAGACAGATAACAAGAAAGGTTGCATTAAAATCGTATACGCACTTCCATGTTTTTTAGCATTTGGTTCTTGACATTGTTAATATCGACGAGTAAGCAACTCTACACTCTAATTTGAAGCTGAGCTATGTTTCTCCACTAAAAGCATATCTTTGTAGCTTGACAACACACCAGCATCAATTAAAACATCGGAAAAACTTCATGAGGTTTTATGCCAAGACAGATTTTAGGCTGCATCTGTAATTTCAACAGCATCATCCTTGTATGTCATCTTGTCTCAAATTAGATACAGTTGATTCTGAAGTGAAAAGAGAAAGTAAAGAAAAAAAGAAAAAGAGTTAACTTCATTTTTGTTGAGGTTGAGGTTTAACCCAGTAATCTATTCACCCACTTCTCAAGATAGTTGATGACAGTGAATTTACATTTTGATGTTTGCATAGTGACTTGAAAATGCCTATATATTGTAGAAGATTTTTTCATGTAAGCCATAGCCATAGGATTATATAGTAATGAAAGATCCTACTTGGAAAGTTAAATGTCTATTGAATCTCCACTTTCCTTTGAAAATTTATGCGTGCCAAATTAACTCAGGTCTTCTTTGTGTCACAGATGCCAGTATTGACCAGGGAGAGGATTTGAGAAGTGGTGTTGAATTAGTGACATCAGTTGCCGATAAGCATCATGATCTTTTGAGGACCATCAGCTCGATATTATTCAATGTTTAAAGGTAGTAATCTTGTTTGGGTTTAAAAAATACTTGATTAGTAGTGTTTGATAAGTAACACACATTCCTCTGGCACATATTCATAATTCAATTATAGATGGTGCCTATTTTTGTTATGTGGCCTCCTTTTTCTTTTTAATTTATGTTTCATTTACATTCATTATCTATTTCCGGATGAATAAGAGTAGCCATATTCGAAATGTAAGTCCTGTACCACCAATGCAAATTCAACTGATTTCCACATCTGGGATGTAAATCTAAAACACTTCGATGTTCCTTGGACATATATTTACGTTAAAAACCTAGTTTAAATAGTTCACGCTGGTACTTCTGGAATGTCTCCCTTTCATTTGTTTTGCTTTTGTTAAAATTTGTTGTTTCTGTCATTCTCATTTGGATTTTTTACTCCCTACAACTTGAACAGAGGTCCTTTTTTCTTTATGAAAGAACATTTTATTTTTCTGTTAACAACTCATTTGCATACTAATCAGACTTCATTTCTACTTATCAGACCTTTTATTGGTGGTTTTGGTAATCAATTATTTTGCAAGCATCTACTTCTATCTTATGTTGATCAAGCAAAATTCATTATAGAAACTGGTCTTTTATTAAGTAATAATCAGACAAGTGAGATATTTTGGTAATGGTAGGAAAAGCAACAGATGCTGAAGAGCATGAAAGAGGAAAATATACCCTTATCAAGGATCCAGAGGACTTTCAATTAGGAATCTATGACAAACCCATGCCTTGCTTTGGATGTGGGCTTGGATGGTTTTCGTGAGTGTTCTCCATCCCTTCTCCCTGTTTCTCCATATCTTCCTTTTCCCTTATTTCCCATGTCTCCTGATTCTATATTTTGTTTTCAGTTTTCTATTGGGGTTTGGATTCCCACTGATGTGGTATTATGCCACAATTCTCTATTTTGGAAACTATTACCGCAAGGATCCTAGGGAGCGTGCAGGCCTTGCTGCTTCTGCAATTGCTGTAAGTACTCTCTCTCTCTCTCTCTCTCTCTAAAACCTAGAAACCACTCTTGGATTTTGATCATTTAGTTTTGTTTCTTTTCCTTTAGGCCTTCTATTTGGTTCGATATCTTCAACCTTTTTTGTGAATGTAAAATAGAATAATTTCTTGTTTATACAATCATTTATAATTTAACACAATGCAATTGTTGTTGCAGGCATTGGCATGTTCTGTTGTGCTGTTGATTGTAGTGATGATTCTTCTATTACAGACTCAGTCGATCAATTCCATGTGAAGTGAGTTGAATCGGAAGGGCTGTGTTTGTGTAGATATTATTATTCGCAGCGAATTCAAAGAAAAATGTTACTCTTGGTGCTCTACCAGTCCGAGATGATCTATTTTTATATGATGAAAGAAGCCAAACTTCCCTGACCAGTCTGTTGGGCAATTATAGAGATGGATGGACAACATAGGAATTCTTTTTTCTATATATATATACTGAAATTGTACACAAAAGTTCTCTCTTCATGACTTTAATATAAGCACGGCATTTGGGGATTCTTTTTTGTGTGCAATGAACATAGGTAAAATCACTGGAAAAAAATAGACAAGTTACTGATTTAACATCCCTGATTTGTTTGTGGATCAGTGAATCTCGAAATACATGTTATTGGCAAACTAGAGAAAGTGATTCACTGATGCTCGAGTGCAGTTTAACATGCTTGAGCTCCCGTGGATTTGATGACCATAATCTAGGGGTTCACCCAGCTTGTAGAAGTTTGGAGGACGATTATAAACGGTCCATATCAATCTCTCCTAGAAAATACGTTGTCAAAATTAAAAAAAAATGAAAGACCAAGGTCTCATTCGTGATGATAAAATTCTCTCTTTTTTTAAACACAATTCAAATTCGAGACTCATCGTACTCGTATTTAGATAAAAATTTTCTCTCCCCAATTGTCCAGAAAGAGAAAAAGAAAAAGAAAAGCAAAATATAAAGAACATGAGGGAGAATTTTACTAATTTATGTGTCCCTTCAATTTTTTTCTTTATTTCTAATTATTTATTATAAATTTTAATTTTTTATATTATTCACATAAAAAGAGAAATAAAATATTTTTTTCTTTTACATCATTAAATATGAGAACGGCAATAGTTTTTTGGATTACCCAATCAATTTTAAAAAGTACTTTTAAATGTTTTCATGTGCATAGACTTATATAAAATAAGATTCTTTAAAGGACTGTCTATGCAAGCCTCAGCCCACAAATAGGCATTTTACTCCTTTATCCATATACTGATAAAATTTTACAGTTTGTTTGGATAATTAGGAAGAAAAAGAAAGGAAAGAAGAGTATTAGTTATGAAAGAAAAGAAAGAAGAAGATAATCCCTCATTTATGTTTGGATAATTAATGAAAGGAAAGGAAAGGAAAGCCTTCTATCTTGTTTGAGAATGTTAAAAGAAAGAAAAGAAAGAAAATAATTTTATATTATTTTATTATTATACCTTTTGAATGCCTTAAGATGCCTTAGGATAAATGTGTCATTTTTATTTTGACTTTTATAATTTTTAAGGTAATATTAGTATTATTAAAAATTTATTAAATCTTTCTTTCCTTTCCCTCCGTTTCTGCCCACTTTTAAAGGAATAACAAAATGGCTAAACCGAGGGACTAAACTCTCCCTTCCTTTCCCTCCCTTTCTTTCTTAATTTTTAAAACAAACGTAATATAAGCTCTCCTTTCCTTTTCCTTCTCTTCCGTTTTTTTTCTAATTCCTTCCATCCAAAAATAGTGTTCATCAAAAAGTGCCTCTTGATAAGTTGGGGAAGTGCATATCCTACATTCACCTTACATTTCTTATGCGATTTTAACTTGCTACTGTGTAACCAGTAAATGAATAAATAAAATTAAAATAACACACGCAAAATGTATTTGGATTTAATCCCAATCTATGGTGATCCAACCTTCGACCAAAATAATACACACACACACATATAGGTATAGGTATACCCAGAGGCCAAACATTACCAAACTATAATCCACCAACAACAAACAAGAGAGATGTAGAATTCAAAATTGAAGACTGAATAAAAACTTCTCTCTTCTGCCCTTTTTCTTTCAAGACTGGTAAAAAATATATAAGGTCACTTGCAAAATTATCAAATCACAAAGTTTAGTCCCTCAATTCCCCCCTCCCTCCCCTTCTCAAAAAAAAAAAAAAAAAGGTTTAGTCCCTCGAAAGTACGAGTATAACGCAATTCCCACCAAGCTCATGGCAGCTCCGAAGATTCGTAAGCACCCTACACAGCAGAGGAAGTAAAGGAGCACTTGATGCTCTCCATCAAAATTGACACAATTTTGTTGAGATCAGTGGGTGATAAAATGAATGCTTGCAATGGAAAAAACTACACACAACGAAACCTGATCTCAACTTTTGGCCACAAGACATACATACTTGCCATCAACAGTGAATCTGGAACTCGAATTAACCTGCAAACACAAGAAAAACCAGGAATAGAGATTACTCGCAAAAGCAAATGCTTAATAACAATAGCACCAAACAGAAGGGCTCACCTTCTGCTCAAGTATGTTGCTGAGTTGGGTTTCATCTTCGGTGAAACCAGACTCTTGGACGGCCTTAAGAACAAGTTTTCTCAGTTTCCTCAGTTTCAGAACTCCGCCCGGATTCTGCCCCACAAGCAGCAACCATAAATTAAAAATAAAAAAAGTACACATAATATTATAGAATAATGCAATTTTTTAATCACATTGTTACAGAAAGGAACGCAGTTTATCTTGGCCCCATCTAAGTGGGATGGGTAATAGGTCAAATTCTCTTGCAATAGAAATAAAGATGAGCACCGATCTGTATCTTTTTGTGATCAAAATAAGTATGACTACTTAGCAGTTTAAAATTTAAAATTATTGAAAAGGAATGCTAGAAGTAATATTGTTTGAGAATACATACAGTTTTCAGAAGAGAAGTAATCAATTTCTTCCACTTTATTTTCTTTTTGGAGTCTTCTTTGGTAGAACTGGATTCCACCATCTTATCTTCTTTGGACACACTTTGCTTGGCTTTCTTCACCAGGTTCTCTGTTTCCTCAGCTTCTGCTCTCTCAACTTGAATCACTTCTCCGTTGCCTAATTCACCAGAAGTATCACCTCGGATCTTTTTCCTTGTACCATCTTTTTCAGATCCATCATATTTTCTCTTTATAAGTAGCGGTCTAGGGGCAATTGTAGACTGATCTTGCGCCTGTGGTTCCTTCACATCTCTATTGACAGGCAATTCATCCTTTGGAGTGTTTTCAGTGGAAACCTTAGAAGTCGGAGTGGATTCTTCTTCATGTTTAGGTTGTTGCTTAGCTCCATGGAAAGCCCGAGCTTTTGCCCTGTGCTTCTTTCCATCAGCATGGAGAAGCAGGGCTTGCTGACTAGTGGCCTTTGTATTACAGAGACTGCAAAAAATAACTCAGTGCTCAATTTCAAACCACAAGACTGCAGATATCCATTCTTGGGGTGAGTGTGTTTTTTTTTTTTTAGGGGGGGGGGGGGGGTGGTGTTGTTGGAGGAGGAAGAGGGCACACGAACAGAGATAAGGTTTTGCAACCACATATTCTTTCACCATGAGAACTCATCAAGAAACAAAAGAACAGAGAAAGAAAGAGGAGAAGAATGTTATTATGGATATTCTTATGATTTGCTATTAAATTTTAAAATTTATGTGACTTAGTGATGTTAAATTGTTGACCTCTTATAATTGTTATAGAAGAATGGTGAAGTCTTTTAAGATGTCCATAGACTCTTTTGTTGATCATTTGGATGAAGTCATTTCACTTGGGAGAAGGCTGAGGAGTTGTGGGATATGGCTCCGTGTACAGGAGTTGCACCCTATTCTTTTGGTGCATTTAGTGGATCATAATTTACTTAATAGAAAAAGAAATTATTCTATGAAATGTTTAGCTTCTTATAGTCTCTCTTATAACTATTGTTTGACAATTTATGTTACACTCCTCTAGGGCTAAAACAGGTTAATGCTTATGGTTTATAAAACCCCAGCTGGTTCCTTTATACATGGGCATAATGCCCCTCCCTCCCCACCCACAACTTTAAAAAGGAAGGAAAAGAAAAGAAATGCTGAAAATTGCTACCTGCTCAAATTCATTAGTTACACATATTTGGGTTATTCCAGGAATTTGAAGTTTGTTTTTTACTACTATATTGTGTAACAAATTTTTCATGTAACCGATTCAATCAAGAATTCTTTTTCTTCTACTTTCTCATTCTAACAAAGTCCTATCCCAACTCTAATCTATCTTTCCTAGGTTAAGCTTACAAACCTTGGTTTCATAGAAAAGAAATACAAAAATAAATAAATAAATAAAAGAAGCCTAAACTAAACAATACGAGCTCACCTACAAAACCATGGAGCACGTTCAGATAACCCAACATTTATATCAACATCAGGTTTTTGCTTTGAATCATTATTCTGCTTAGTTGACGTAGCATTTGAGGCTTTCCCTTGGCCTTTTGGACCATATTTTTCCTGAAAATTAAAACAAAAAATTACTTTGTCCAGTAAAAAATGCAGAACATTTATTGTGAATTTAACCTAACTGCCAACTAATAATGGTATAACAGTACTAGCAAGTAAATAAAGATTAGGTACAACTTATCCCTGTTTTGGCATTGATTGGCAGAACATGTTCATAAGAAGCCGTAACTACTTAGAATCAATGTTGGCTCTTTGAAAAAAATATTAAACAAAAAAGCAAAAGAAAGAAAAAATAAGTAGCTTCATTTCTCAATCCCAAGAAGCAAATGGAAAGTTAGGCTCCATCGATTTCCACGGAGAATTAAACCTTTGGAAATGAAGTCTACAATGCTCTTTGATTAGAATAGTTTTTTCATAATCGATGTTATTCTGTTTCATCATCAAATTACATCAATTGTATGAAATAAAATCGTGTACAAGCAACCTATTTCTTGGAAAGAGGCAACCGGAAACTATTTAAAAAAAAAAAATTTAAATGAGATACATCCCATAGTTCTACTATCAAACATTTTGAACGGTGAACAATTTAGTAGTCTGAGTTATGTAAGAGCAGCACAGATTAAATTTTTTCCATACTCAAAAAGAACATCAGCTGATTGGAAGTCAGGAACTGTGTATAAAAACAAGTGAATCAATACAAATAAGCGAATAGAGTAGGGAGAAGAGCAACGCACCGCTTCAGTAATGCACTGAGTGTGGCCTTGAACACTTTGTTGCCCAAACGTCTGTCCGCAATCAATGCACGATAACTATGCAAAAAACGAAAACAATAATAAATTCAACATCGGAATTTAAAGAATAAAACCAAAACAATGTAGGGTTTGAGAACCAAATCAAAGACCTTGTTTGCAGAGCAAACCCTGAAGTGATTCGGTAACTTGGGTTTCTTCAGGTTCTCTCCGCAATCCTCGCACTGGAACCAAACCATGTCTCTCTCGGCACAAATATATAATACGTATGTAAACTATATATATATATATATATAGAGAGAGAGAGAGAGAGAGAGAGAGAGAGAGAGAGATATTTTGAGGGTCTGTGACGAGCTCTCTGCAACAAAAGAGACGAACGAAGCTTTTTTCTCTGCTGTTTAGGGTTTAATTTTGAGTGAGATGGTCTGGGCCTTTCTAGATTGTCCTCAGTACAGAGACGAATTTTCGACAAAATGATCGACGATGGGCTGGACCTTTTGGGCCGGGATTTCAATGACTAGATGATCCAGCCAGTGGCCCAAAACTGTATCCAATTTTTTCATGCAAGTCTTTTCACCAATTTTTTTTTTTTATAAAATGAAAAGAAAATACTAGGAAAAGGAAGAAGGCATCCGTTTGGATACATTTTCAAAATTTATTTTTCTGTTTTACAAATAAATAATAGCAGAAAATGCATTTGGCAGGATATTTTGATTTTTTTCTTAAAGGAGCTGACCCTTTTCTAGTAACAGCTGTTTTTAGGAAACAACTAAGAGTAACTTTTGTGTTTTTTTTAATAAAATACATTTATTTTCAAATTTCTCATCTTTTTCGTTCATGATAACACAAAAGATTTATACAAAAGATTAAAAACAAAAAAAAAATTGTTTGAAAACAAAAATGTATATAAACAAACTATTTTTATTACTAGCCAAATTTTAAATAAAAAATACTAATCAAACATCTTTGGAAAGTAGACGAATACACACCAAAACCAAACGATATAAGTAATATTGGGTGATTGTTAAGAATTTATTCATATTTTTAATGTTTTGATGCGACTTAAAAAATAGGTAATGTATGAATTTGTTTCGAAAAAATGATTTTTGACCTCTTTTGTTTGGAAATTTTTTATTCGGTTTTATCTCTTACTTGTAACCTAGGTGTTGTTTTTAAGATTCCTTCTTGTGAGAAGACAATCGATTTTGTATGAACTATCATTAGATGGAAAGATAATTTTAGGTTTGTAACTATTTTGTTCTTGTAATTTTCTGGATATATAGTGGATTGATTATTGTTGTTTGTGAATGTTAGACTTACGGGCCAGCATCCTATCGCGTTACAGCGTAGTCGACATGTGGCGCTAGTCGTTGAAAAAAGTTAAGGAAATAAATATGTGCCCTCACTAACGGCTTAAGCTTTTGCTGCAGCATTAAACGCTTGATTTTACAGTAGATGTACTCATCTTGCCGAATCACACATATCTTGTATCTTTTCTTTGATTTTTTTACTTACGTACGTGTCACAATCTTAATGTGTCACGCATACAATCACATCTATATAATGTGACTATTTAGTTTTAACTAAAAAATCAAAATTAAATATAACTAAAAAGTATATATACATTATATATATGACAAATTGTGGTTAAGACACGTAATCGAATAAAAAAAATTATTCCTAAGTAGTTTGGAGCTGTATATTATCTTTATTTTGTGAGTAAGAGCATATAAATGTATTCTCGTGTCTAGTGTAAGGTGATCATAGTTTTGCTTCAAGGAGATTAAGAATATTTGTCATTGTTAAGAATATTTCCACTACGAAAGAAGAGAAGAAAGGAAGTTATGTTAAGTTTAGACTGAAAAGGCACCTCTGCGTGGACAATGCCACCTTTCATGGCACGAGGTGAGGGAGACTTTGACTATGTGCCATTAGCAAGCTGGCCTGTTGTTGTCCTGATTTTCAGTTGTCCCAGCAAAGCTTTGATGTTAACTATTATCTTTTTTTTCTCAAATAAAATGATCACCACTATTTACATTTCTTTTAAAGTTCAAAATTAATTTTATTGGGTACGTTTGTTTACCTTTTCAAAACAAGATTTTTAATTTTAAAACGCAGGATACACGTTTGGTAAATTATTAATTATAATTTTTTAAAATTTTTTATAATTTAAATTATCATATTCAAATTTATTTTATAATTTTAAAAAAATTAATTAAAAATATTTTTAAAAAAACTATATTTCAATCATTATTCAAGCGTAGGCATAACAACTCTTAAGAAACAGAATGAAAAGTTAATAGAATAAAGGGGTTTGCCGTTCTCTTCAAAGTTCAAATCAATGATGGGATTCCTAAAAAAACTTGATACGCCAAAAAATATCTCAACCAACCAGAACAAGACACGTGTCTAAAACTCGTTCTATGAATTCATAAAGGTGGATTAATCAGTTAAACTGACTTCGGTAAGGAGGTCCATGAATTATAATAACTTGGCATACCGATCTTGTTCCATACCTCGGTATGCCGATCTCATGGTGAAAAGACAAATGCGTATAAGGAAAAATATCACAAGTAATTATGACAAAACTGTCATCTTCTGACACACGCCATACTCTAGTCCTGTAAAAGACGGAAAGGATTTCTAGCCTTACATAATCAGCATGGCCGGTGGTAAACATGATGTGTGTAATCATGATAAAATGGTTCCACCGCTTGATTATTGGGTTTGATATTTCTTACAACTTATAAATACGAAGACAAAGGTATGTAAAAGGAGGAATCTTTTGAATGATCAATATAATTATTTAAACGGAGAATATACACTTCTATCTTCTCTAACTTAACCATCAGAGTGGCTACCACCGGAGCCCTCCCCGATGGCAATCTAACTTTTTTGATTCAGGATATACAGTCAGGAATGATTCAAGTCTGACGAAGTCGAAAATTGCAACATCAAAACTTAATATGAATTATGCTTCGAGTATGAGCCAAGTGGTGCTGGAAACGGATTGTTATGTATTTCTTGGAAAGAAACTTTTTAATTTGGATGAGGATGTCCCCATAGTCCCACCAAAAAGAATATATACACCAAAGAGAATGAGTTCATATATATATATATATATATATAGTTCGTTAATTAACAAAATAGATAATGGTGTGTATGATTGAAGTGAGTATTGAGATGTTACCAAAAATAAATAAATAAAGTGAGGATTGAGTTGTCACGTGAGGGAGAGACCAGCGGCTGGACGCTAGCTGTTGGAGAAACTTGGAGGGCACGTCGTGGCCGATAATTGTCATTTTCTGAGCGGTCTCTTCCCCCATTTTTAAACAATTAAAGCATACCCTACTTAAAGGAGTTGCAACAGCCAACGCTCCACAGTGCGCGTAACACTCACTTACCAATCAGATTGTTCAACGTGTGATGGTCTGCTAATTATCTGCAAGAATGGTGAATTGCAGACATGGCGTGTCGTGAGGAACATTTTTTTCTTAAAGTAACTCGTAATTCACAACTCTCTAGGAAGTTTTTGTTTGCTTCATTGATTCCTCCAATAATGTCATGTTATTTATATAAAATATTGGATAAAATATATTAATTTTTTTTTTATATTTTTAATAATTATATTTTTTTTTTAAATTACACTGATTTTTCACATTTTAATTTACAATATACAATATCTCTTTCAATCAGAATTTTTAATCGAAATGATAAAAATATCTTTTTATTTTTATTTTTTATATATATTTTATCAATTTTGATTTTTTTTTAACTTTTTTAAAAGTTTTTTTTATTTTATATAAAATTAAATTTAAGGTAAAAATAAATATTTTTATTTAAAATATTTAAGGTTTTAATCAATATTTATTTAAAAAATAAAAAATGGTCAAATTTTAAAAATTGAAAAATAAAAACATAAAGGAAGTAATTTTGTCATTTTAAAAAAATTGACTAGAAAAAAGTATTTGTATATTGTCATATAAAGTATGAGAAATCAGTGTAATTTCATAAACTTGAGAAGTAGTCAGTATAATTGTCAGAAATTTCATGGGAGGTGAGTCTAATTTACCTTAAAATATTTTTTTTCTCTCTCTTAAAAATAAAATTACCCGGCTTGTATGAACTTGAGCTTAAAATAATAATTTTTTTGTGTACTTTGAAATACAGTTTTAAAAACTCAATCAAATAGTTCAATTTGTTTTGATAAACATAGAGAAATGACAGGAGAAAAATATATTAACTAAGGAGGTATAATAGAAGAAAGTATAATTATTTTTTCATGTTTGGATAATTAATGAGAGGAGAAGAGAAGATGGTATAATTTTTCCATCTTATTTGAAAAAATAAAGAGAAATGAAAAAATTGAAATATTTTAATTATGTGATTATAAAAAATAAAGATTTCACTTGTAAGTAGGGGTGCAAACGACTCGAGTCGAGTCGAGTATCTGATGTTTGGACTCGGCTTGCAAAAAAATCGAGTCTGACTCGACTCGGCTCGAAACTCGACTCGAGCTCAAATTCCTGATCGAACTCGGCTCGTGAATGGCTTGTCAAACTCGAACTCGAACTCGACTCTGCTCGAAAAAAAAAACAAGCCTCATTCAAGTCGAGCTCGAGCTAGAGCTCGAACTGGAGTTGCTCAATTTTTCTTTTTTGTGTTCAACTGAATAAAAATTATATTATTTTTGCATAATAAAAAAAAATATAACTCATTAAATAAAATACCATATATGATACCACATTGCTTGGTGTCCAATTTCTGGCCAGGATACAACATTCACAGAGATACAATGTGTGGCAACTGGCAAGGAAATAAATTGATTTATAATCATCTTCCTAAAATCGTCACAATAAGGTATAATATAACCTGATCGCAGTAATTTGGTATGTCATTATTGTTACAGATTCCTCCAAGTGGGGAAAACATGACCCCGAAAATGATGTAGATAATGTTGCAATTTTCAAACCAGATTGGATGAAATCAAAATCATCCTCTAAAAAATCAAATCTAAGTGCAAATATAAGAAGAATGCAAACAGAATTGATCATGTCTGGAATAGAATACAATCCCCACCAGTATCAATTACCATCCTAGCAGGCATTAGCAATCCTAATATTATTGATCCGCCAAAAGAGAGCAGCCTTCTCAAAGTCTAACAAGAGAAAAACATTTGTATTTGTTGATAATCAGCCCCAACTTCACACCTTTGCAGGCACAGCGGCAGCAGGAGCAGGACCACCAGTAGTTGGCCTAAAAAGAGAAACAATCCCCATCATTTCAAGTATAAATAAAATAAAAGGAATTGCTACAAGCAAGACGTGGCAAAAATGTTGACAAAAAGTAGGGGGAAAAAGTGCATTTGTCTAAAAAATAAAAATAAAATGCCATCACTAATCTCTTGCTCCTATCAGTTTTGCATGGGGTTTTAGCAAGCAGAGGAACAGGTGTCAATAAATTCAACTGATGCAGCTCAACGGTGTGATAGTTTCAACTCTGTTGTGTAAATGGAATCTTCTATAATCTGTTATAACTAATCAGATTGGTTTGTTATGGAGCCTATAGATGTATATAAAATATGTACTCGATTGATGTAAATATATGAAAAACTAAGGCAATGAAAACAGAGTGAAACCATGTCTCTATAAACTGAGTTCTCTCTTTGTTGAATCTTCTTCTTGTGCTCGTCATTTTTCTCAATCTTATTTCTTTCATGTTCAATATTCATTACTTTCTGGTTTTACAATTTCTCACTATTGCATCACTACATATTATACTAAATCAGAGGGTTTGCAATTAAAAAGATTGAGTTTTCATTCATTTCTATCACTTTATTTCTAATTGAGTCTCAAACAAGTCATGTTGGCTCTAAATTGGGATCATCATTACGGGTCTTAGCAAGCAGAGGAACTGTCTCAAAGTGGGGTATCAATCTTGTTTCTTAAATTAGTTCTCCCTCTACAAATTTTAATCTCTCTAAAATATATTATTTTTCTCTATTTTTTTAAATCTCTCCATCTCTCTCTAAAAATTAGATTGAATATGTGGAATAAATTTAATAAACAATTGGTGCTACTGAAACATATTATCAATGCAATCAACAACACAAACAATTAGAGAAATAGCTATGCCACATGACTTACAACATTAAAAAAAAAAAAAAATAGAGCATGTGTATATAAATATTTGTTTTTTGAAATAAAATGGTAGAGATTTTTATTGATATAAATCAAAGCCGCATGGGAAACAAACAAACTGGGCAACAAAGAATAACAAAAAAAATCTCAGCCCTCAAGTAATACATGGAAAAAGAAAAAAAATCCCATATTGCTAAACCGAACCCAAAGAGAGAGAATCCATCCAAAACAATAATGACATTGGAGGAAATATTGTAGCCAATTCAAAGAAGCTTCAACTCCAAACCAATCATACAAGGTAACATCAGATCACATAAGCACAAAAATAAAAAAAAAAAGTGGATAGGTGAAAAAAAAGAAAAGGCATCTATGTCCATATATATATATATACACATCTACAGTACAAAGATATGTGAGTGCATACTAGCGCGCGCACAGGTAGGTTGATGTTTCCGTTTTCCAGAATAATGCGATACAAATACTTTTTTTCCCCACTTCTGGCACTTTTTCTCAGCAAGCAAACAGGGCAATGGGGTTCATAAAAACCACAACTTTTGACCTTTTTAAAAAAGAAAAAATCTGGGAAAATAAGAAGTGAAATCCCAAAAATCATTAAAAAAATCCCCCAAAAACTTCATGACCTAAACTTCAGTAGTGGAAAAATCGGGGTTTTGAATATAGACAATTAGGGTTTACGGCATGGAGAAAATATGTGAGATTAGTACTTGTTCAAACAGAGATTGAGAGAATGAGAGATTGAGAGAGAATGAGAGAAACTCATTTATCAGAGACAGAGACTGAGAGAGAATGAGAGAAACTCATAGATCGCAAGAGCCCTAATCGAATCGGAATACCTCAGCCGCTCAGCCGCCCTTCAGTCTTCACTTTCAGCCTCCTACGAATATCTCACTTAGTCACTTAAAACCCTAAGCTATTTATACTTAAAAAAATAAACGAGTCACGAGCCGAGCCAACATCCGAACTTATACGAGCCTGTTCGCGAGCCTAACGAGCCGAGTCTCTTTTTGGCTCGGCTCGGCTCGTTTAATAAACGAGCCCTATTTTGAGCTCGAGCTCGACTCGTTTATTAAGTGAACCGAGTTTGAACGAGCCATAATCGAGCCGATTTCGAGCTGTTCATGAACGACTCTGTTCGTTTGCACCCCTACTTGTAAGGCTGCAAAATGAACAAATCTATTTAAGCTCAATTAGAGCCTCGTTCGATCGATTCGTGAGATAAACAAGTCAAATTTAAATATACTTTGAGTCTCGTTAATATATAAAGCTAAACTCGAACTTAGCTCAATAAGCCAATAAATTATCTGATACTATATATAATCATTAAGTTACTTAGAGCTCGATTTATGATCTCGATTGGAGATTCATTCATATCAGCTCGATAAATTCACAAGTCGAACTTGAGCATAATTTGAAACTCATTTAATTTAGAAATCCAGTTTTGAACAACTCGATGCGACTCGACTTAATTTATTTACAATTTTATTCACTTGTTTAAAAAAAATATGAACAAAACTACATATAATTACTAACATTCTAATCATTTATCTCATCTCATTTTTATTTTCAAACTAAATATAATACTAAGTTCTTATTTCTTCTCCTTTCATTCTATTTTCTTTCAACTCCTTCCATCTAAAGATATTATTATACAAAATTTTTTTTACAAAAAAAAAAGATAAATTACACTAATTTTTCTTGAAATTTTTTATAATTATATTGATACTACGCTCTTGAAATTTCTGAAATTACACTGATCTTTCCTACTTTAATTTGACAAATTACAAATACTTTCTCTGGTCAAACTTTATATTCAAAATAACAAAATTATCCATTTCATATGTTTTTTTTTACATTTTTTCAATTTTGATCATTTTTTATGTTTTTCATTTTCAAATAAATATTAATTAAAACCTTAACTTTATTTTTATATAAAAAACTTTAAAAACAGATTTTTTAAAAATAAAAATAAAAAATCTTAAGAGAAGTCGGTATAATTTACCAAAAAAAAAAAAACATAAGATTGAAAAAAAAAACACAAAAGTTCCCCAAACAAGCCCTATTGTTTCACTGTTTATTTTAACTTCTCACAAAATTGCCGGTGTTCTTGAATCAGAAACTGTTAAGCACGAGATCATTTAAGTATTGTACACAAAGTTTGATTTGTTAGCATGAGATGGTGATAATCATTATGAGAGAAAGAAAGGAAAAAAAGAAAAGAAAAAAGGTTGTGTCAATATGAAAAAGATGGGTTATGCCTGGTTTAAAGGTGAAAATGAAACACTTAGAAGGAAACGCCCAAAAATGGGCCCAAACAGCTGTGCATACTTCCACTCAAAGAAGAAAAAAACATGTATTCAAATGCAACCAAAGGCCATAAGTGCCGTATTTAAAGAAAGAAAGTTGCTTCCTTTTTTTGCTGCATCCTCACACACACACACAAACACACACATATATATAAAAGAACCATTGAAAATGTTTCAAAGGGATGCAACCATATAAGAATTTTCATAAATTTGGGCTTATTTCAGTCAATCAATAAATAAATAAAAATTAAGGGTAAAATTATATTGAATTCTTTTAAAGTTTTTGATAGTTACTGATTATACTCTTCTTTTTTTTCTCTTTTTCTTTTATTTCAATGTCGATAATAGTTTTTTCTACCGTTTAGATTATTTACAATTACGATTATTAGAATCTATTAGATCACTAATTATTTTAAAATCTTTAGTTTTTAAAGAAATGAGCCAATAATTTATATCAAATTATTTTAACATTCTTCTTCAACTGTAATCCTATCTTACACGTAAAGAATAGAGGAGAATAGAATATACGTGAAGAGATAGACATACACTGGCAAAACTAAGCGTGGACCCTGATGAAACAAAGGGTAAGTGTTCAAACTTTGCACCGAATTAACAAATACTTGAATCCAAGACCTCTCAACACAGGAGTTATTTTATTATATTAGATCACTAATTATTTTAAAACCTTAAATTATTAAAGAATGAGTTGATAATTTATATCAAACTATTTTAACAACACCGTTAATACTTTTTCAAATGTCAAATTTACACTTATAATAATGCAAATATTGAATTTTGATAAATAAAAAAAATTGTAGGATAATTTTTTATTTTTATATATTTATTTTTTGTTAACCTCCCAACTCTAAAATATAGTACATTGTAGTTTAAGGGGAAAAAAAGTATTATCTATAGGAAGGGAGGTTCAGTACAATACAGTTTACTCTTCTCTTTTCTTGTAATTTTTTTAGTTCTTTGAGGAGAAACACAACCTAATGAAGGAAAGAACATATAGGGGGAGCTGCAAAATTTTAATCAATACTCATTTTGTGAACTTTTAACAAATAAACAGTGAAAACAAGCTCTTTTTCTCTCTTCTTTTGACAAAGTGATAGATTTAAAGATATGTTTTCTTCATGTAAAAGGGTTGTGTTTCAATCATCACAACCAGGCTCCAATAACACATGGCAGTTAATTCTCTCCGACTACTCAGTGTTCTTCTTCCTCACGTGGGCACCACTTTCTTCCTCTTTTGACCAGTAGTTACATTGGAACCTCAGACAATTCCCAAAGTGATATATATGGTAAGTTAGACATATTTGGGAATTGTCCTCTCTAAGGTTTTGTTAATTATACTAATTTTTTTTAAAATTTTTAAAATTATATTAAGATTTTTTTATTTAACAAATTACAAATATCTCATTTAATCAATTATTTCTTTTAAAATGACAAAATTATTCCTTTCATATTTTTTTATTACATTTTTTTTAATTTTGACTAATTTTTTCAATTTTTTTTATTCTCAAATAAATATTGATTAAAATCTTAAATTTTATTTTTATATAAAATAAAAATAGATTATTTATGTTTAATTTTAAAAATTAAATTAAAGTTAGAAAAAAATGATCAAAATTAAAAAAATGTAAATAAAAAAACATGAAAATAATAATTTTGTTATTTAAAAAATAATTGAATGAAAAGAATATTTATAATTTGTTATTGAAATTGGAGGTGCAACCCATTCAGTTCTTTAAAAGGCATGTGTTAAGGAGAGGGGCAGCCTGCTATATATATTGACCAGAGGAGCTAGAGACGGGCGATATGGGACAATTCAACACGCCCCCTGGAACACATTGCCCGTGGAAGGAGGCCAGATGAGCGCGCCCCGACTCCTCTAACCCAAAGTTAGGCTCTGGTTTGGCTCTGATACCATATTGAAATTGGAGGCGAAGCCCATTCAGCTCCTTAAAACTCAGGTATTAAGGAGAGGGGTAACCTGCTATATAGATAGACCAGAGGAGTTAGATACGGGCGATGTGGGACAATCCAACATTTGTTACGTAAAATAATAAAAATTAATATAATCTCAATTTTTTTAAAAAAAATTAATATAATTATCAAGAGTGATCAATATAATATCATTCTTATCAATAAATTTTAATCTATCCAAAATAATGTGACTTAGAAAATGATTATTATATAAGCACTTTCTTCTAATTCTTTTTTCTTTCAAATAATGTGACTTAGAAAATGATAATTATATAGGCACCTTCTAGTAGTTTAATATAATTATAAGCAATTTTTAAAAAGAATTTATTACTTAACTGTTTAGTTGCTGTCAGCAGACAACAATTTAAATTATTTGAATGGACACTAATTTGAATGTGACTGATTGAAACAACACAAACATTCTAAAATAGTTTAATCTGGCATGAAAATACCAGAATCAATGTTACACTCAAAGGCAAAGAGATTATAAGCCCACATGTCGTCGCTCCATTAATTATAAGTTCTCCTATATACTAAATGTATTATTGTTATTATTTTTAAATTTTAACATAATATTTACATAATAATTCATGATTCATGATTTGTTCAAATAAATAACTCCGAATCATATAATAATTTTTCTCAAATGTTTATATAATTGACCAAGTGATTATGACACATCAAATATTTCAAATAATCGAGTTAGTATGGTCACATATATTTATATATTTATGTATGTATATCTATCTATCTATATATATGTGTATGTATATATATATACACTAATGACATTTGAAAGTGCTTAAATTTTCATTTCATTTGAATATTTGGCACTACCTTTGTAAAGTGTCTTTGCTCTCAAAAGCTCTGAAATATCTTCCTCCAAACCAAAATCAAATTCAAAATTCATGGAACAAGATGGAGACTCACCACCGTTTTGGCCCCGACCCACCATCCAACCTCGCCGCCGATCATCGCCACCGATTCTCAACCCAGTGGTTTTAATCATACTGTTACCAATCCTCGGATTGCTCATCATTTTTTTCCTAATCCCTACATTTCTTTCACACACATCTCAAATTATCCGACCCAATTCAGTCAACAAAAGCTGGGATTCACTCAACATCTTACTCGTATTGTTTGCAATTCTCTGTGGAATTTTTGCCAGAAAGAACGACGATGGATCTACTTCCGGTGATGGCAACACTGACGTCGCTTCAAACGCTTCGTTTACTAATAAATCGCATCAGTCATTTTCCAGTCAATGGTTTGATCAGTTTTCTGATAGGAATGTGTATAATCCTCCACCGGTTGAGTCGACGCCGGGAACAGGCGTTGGCCGCTTGAGGAGGAGCAGTAGCTCGTATCCGGATCTGAGGCAAGAGTCGATGTGGGAAACCGGCGATAATAGGTTTCGCTTTTTCGATGACTCTGAAGTCATGGATATGTACCGATCGAGAGCGTCGGACCACGTTCGCCGCCGCACACGACGGAGTGAGCTGGAGAGAGATGGTTCTGATGTGAAGGTCACTGCGATTCGTTCGTCTTCGCCGCCACCTGCACAGCCCAAGTCGTCGGCCGGTCCAGCTCCGCCTCCTGCCAATTTAAAACCGACACGATCGTTTCGAACTGTTGCACATACAGAGAACGTGGAAAAGCAAAAGAGTGATGCTGAGTTCACTAAATGCCAATCGCCTCGTCCCCCTCCGCCGCCACCACCACCGCCACCCGTAATGTCGCACCTATCGGAAGAAAAGATTAGAAGACCGAAGGATATAACGACGGCTATTGCTTCGCTGTATAGCCAGGGAAAGCGAAAGAAGAAGCAGAAGACGAGGAATATCTATGATAATGCAAATCACTCTCCACCTTCCATAAATTCAATACCACCACCGTCGCCAGCTCCCCCGCCGCCTCCGCCGCCGCCGCCACCACCTCCGCCTCCTTCTGTCTTCCAAAATCTGTTCAGAAAAGGAAGCAAAAACAAGCGAGTTCATTCCGTCTCTGTTCCACCGCCGCCGCCGCCGCCACCTCCTCGTTCTGTCTTCGACAATTTATTCAAAAATGGAAGCAAAAGTAACCGATTTCATTCAGCATCTACTCCGCCAGCACCGCCGCCGCCCCCTCCACCTTCGTTCTTCAATAATATATTCGGGAACGATAGCAAAAGTAAGCGATTCCATTCAGTTCCCACACCACCTCCACCGCCGCCTGCACCTGCATCGTCGGCACAGTCATCCAAACGGAAGAGCCAGACTCAACCTCCATCAGCTTCACCACCTCCACCGCCCGCCTCTTCCCGACGGCGAAGTCCTGTAGCCACCAGCAGGCCGCCGTTGCCGACGAAGATGAGCAGCAACTACTACAGGGATGATCATGTGAATACGGGCGGACAGTCGCCCCTCATTCCGATGCCACCTCCGCCACCGCCGTTCAAAATGCAAGAGACGAAGTTCGTAGCTCGCGGTGATTTTGTTAGGATACGGAGCACCCATAGCTCTCGTTGTAGTTCTCCAGAGTTGGAAGACGTTGATTTTCCATCAACCAAGGAATCATCAGACGTGATAGACGGCGGAGATGCGGGCATTGCGATTGGTTCAGTATTCTGTTCAAGTCCAGACGTGAACATCAAGGCTGATACTTTCATTGCTAGGCTCAAAGATGAATGGAGGTTGGAGAAGATGAATTCAATGAGAGAGAAGCAAAAGATGGGCTCAGGCCCAGTTTCAGGTCCAGGTCCAGAAACAGGATAAAGCACAAAACAAAGTCAAGACGTGAATTTGGCTTCTAATTTCTTCACACATTTCAGCTTTTCCAGATGAGTTGAAAATATCTATACCTATACAGATAAATTAATTAATTTACATATTATACAGAATATATATAGGTACATAGTGTTGGTGGAATTGGGCTCTGATTGTGTTTTTTGTTCCCCATTGGAGCCCTTTCGTTGTAGAGGATGTGAGTTTGAATTTGAGGTTGCATTGTCTGAGTGATAGAGGGTGGGTTTTGATGCAACGGTATGTTTGTTTCATTGTAATTCAGAAGTCACGGGTTGGAGTAATGGAAACAATCATCCTGCTTGTGAGAATAAGGTTGTATGAATTTGGAAATAGTCTTTGCAGGCGGAAGCATCGTGCATTTGGGTTTGCCCTATTATTTGATGAGTGATGGCATTATATATAGTTGCATAGTGTTGGTGGAGTTGGGCTCTGACTGTGTTTTTTGTTCCCCATTGGAGCCCTTTCATACTTGTAGATGATGTGAGTTTGAATTTTAAGTTGTATTGTCGGATGAGAGATAGAAGGCGGTTCTTGACAAATCCAGTAAGATTATTTCATTATAATACGGTGAGATTATTTTATTGTAACATGGAATACCACGGATTTGAGTCGTCGAAGGTAAGATTGGATACTGTCTAATGAATTTAGAAAGAGTCTTTGCAGATGGAAGCATTGTGCACTGGGATTGTCCTATTATTTGATGAGTGATGGCATTATATATAGGTGCAGAGTGTTGGTGGAATTGGGCTCCGATTGTGTTTTTTGTTCCCTATTGGAGCCCTTTTTTTCCCTTGTAGAGGATGGAGTTTGTATTCAGGTTGTGTTGTATGGTGAGTGATGGCAACAAGAAAACTTATATATGTGGTGTGTAGTATGTGGATATGTACTAGCAGGTTAGAAGGATTGGGCTCTGACTGTGTTTTTAATTCCCCTCTTGGAGCCCCTTTCTACTTGTTCAATAAATGAGTTTTCATTTCGGGTTGAATTGTTTGGTGGTTGCATCAAATCTTAAATTTTTGGTGTTTGAAAATAGTTTTTGTATTTGCATTTCAGCTCTCTCTCTCTCTCTCTCTCTCTCTCTCACACACACACACACACACACACACACACACAAAAACACAAACACATCCTTTCACCATATTGGCAAGGGACAATTTGTACATCTAGTCCTTTAATACTCAAGTTTCTCTAAAGGTGACTATATTATGGAGATCAAGTACAACGAGAATCTAATACAAAGGTTAGATTTCAAGGCAACACAAGTTATCCACAATGGAGAAGAGTGTTTTTTAGCTACAGTTTGGCATATCTGGGTGTGGTGGAATAAAGATGTAATATATACAGTATCTGTGTTGATTTCTGTTTTCCTCAAAATTCTCGTCGATTTGTTATATATTGGTCCCAAGTGTTATGTATCCAGATCAATGATCATCAAACACACTAACAAATGAGTGTGTTTGATACATTAGTCTGAGTACAACATACGGAAACATGAATATTTTTTATTTATTGTCTTACAAAAACGAATCTCATAGCTTGGTGCCTCTCCCTATTGGGGGTGAAAAAAAAGTTTCAGTGAGACAATTTCTTGAAGAGACTGTTGATTTGAGTATTTATGTGGGTTCTATGTGAGTCCTACTTAATACTCAAATGTAAACAATAGTGAGACCATCATACCGAACTTTTTCTTCCCTATAAAATGGGTAAAATAGAGCACTGGTTGGTTAAAGGAAAAACCCAAGCAAGGTTGTGGCTAACATAACAGATGTTCAAACAAGCAAGGAAAATCACAGGGGGCTGCTGCAGCAAGTCATCCCCAATTAAAGAGGCTTATAGGTAGTTTCTTCTTTCTTTTGTTTGTATCCTCCCAGAATGCTGGCAATTAGGCAACTGAAGAGCATATATTGGCAATATTGCAATGTCAGTGCGGTTGAAATGAAGGAATAGGCCAAGAGGAATGAGTTTGACTTGGATGGAAGCCTTAATCACATGACAGTTACAAGATTGTAAGGTCATGTTTGATACGAAAAAAATATGTATTTCAAGAATATTCATTTTAATTTTTTCATTCCTTATTCTTATTTAGTATGATTGTAAATATCTATTTCATGAAATGAACATTGTATTAAAAATCATTTCAAGCATTTTTTACGCTTATGTATGTAGTTTTTATTTTTTTACATTCTCTATTTCATTTTATAAAATAGCCATTCATGCATACCAAACATATCCTAACATTCACATGACAGACAAACCTTCCTAAATAAATCGTGTCTGAAAAACTAACAATTCATTGTATATCTCACTTGTGGGACTTAAAATGGTGATTTTCCTCCCAAAAAAAGGCATAAAAATGGCACTTGAATGACAACCCTTTCGACCCTTTGACACTAGATCACTCTAGCACTATTTGATTTTCTACTATAATTTGGCAAAACAAATTTGACAAACATGAATCAAGTTTTTCAGAATTAGTTTCTTAGTATTGAATTTTCCCGAGCAACATGCAAATTTGAAGGAAATTGAGGCAGCACTTTCAGTGCCAAGGAAAACATCCTAATTATTTGGATTCATTCCTTTTTGTAGGTGTGCAATGAAAGGGGGGAGGGCAAATGTGTAATGAAAGAGGTAGATCGTAGGACGGTGAAATGATTTAAGTTATTTGAGTTTGGCTTGTGATTGGTTCGATTTAAAATGAGAACGGTTTATAAAATAAATAAGTGAAATTTGAATATATTTTAAAATTTGTTAATTTATTGGCATGACTCGAGCTCAATTCAATAAACCTATAAACAGTCTAATATTATATATATAAAAAATCAAATTACTCAATCTCGATTCACGATTGATTCAATTAAAGATTCTTTTGAGATTAACTTGAAAAATTAATAAGCGAAACTTAAACACAATTTGAAACTCATTTATTTTAATAAGCAAGACTTGAACAACCCGTTGCATAATTCGACTCGGTTCAGCTCATTTAGATTAGAGCATCTTCAATATTAAATATCATTTTATTCATGCTAAATCTATATTTTGGCATTGTTATAATATAAAAATGTCAATTTTTGACAACTATACTCTAATGCTAAAATATTATTTTTTAACATAACAATTATTCTTTTTTTTTAAAAAAATGGTGAATTCCATCTCTATTTGATATTTACTTTAAAAAGTAATATAAACCCACTTCTATTAGACATATGCTGATTATATTTTATGATATAATATAAATTAATACGAATTATTTTTAATGTAAAATATGATATTAAAAATGATATTGTAATATTTTGACTAACCAAATAGCACCTCGGCGAACAATACAACACTTGCGAATTCTACTTTACAATGATAGGAAGAACTGACATCGAAATCTAAAAAAAAAACAACATAGCTATGGGGAAGTAATTTTTGCACCGCCAAATTATAAAATTAACATATCAAATGACACGTGTTATATTTCTTCTTCCAATTCAATTCAAGCTGAGATAGATTAAAATTTAAAAACACAGAAGTAAGGGGTCAGGAACAGAAATATTTTACCATAAAGGACACAATTGCAAAACACAAATGTCAAAACCTCCGGAGCGAAGCAATCTCAGTCAAACAGGTCACAAGAGCTTCAACACTCCTCTCTCAGAACTCCCCTAGGGTTATACTTTTACCTTCCTCAACCCAGAAAAAATGAAACTCGCATGGCTCAAGACGGTTGAAAACGCCCACGAAGACTCGGTGTGGGCCGCCACGTGGGTCCCGTCCACCGCCGACGACCGACCGCCTCTTCTCCTCACGGGGTCACTCGACGAGACCGTAAGGCTGTGGAGTCCCTACGAGCTCAAATGCGAGGCCACCAATACCGGCCACTGCCTCGGTGTCGTCTCTGTGGCCGCTCATCCTTCGGGAGAAATCGCCGCCTCGGCTTCGCTTGATAGCTTCATTCGGGTTTTTAATATCAGAAACAATGAGACCATCGCCACTCTGGAAGCTCCACCATCTGAAGTCTGGCAAATGCAATTCGATCCCTCGGTAAATAGTAGATATCTTTATGTGTATACATGTATATGTGTATCTTTACGTTTATGTTCTGATTGGCAGGTGATGATATAGAAGGCGCAAAATTCAATCTTTGTGTTAGATTAGGATATATTTTCGAAATTTGTGCTTATATTAAAATCAAGACGATATTTTTTTTCACTTTTTTTACGCATTTTCTACGTGAATTTGGTGTTTTCAAGGTGTTTTTTTTTTTTTGTTAATTTTATCTGGAAGTTTACCAGTTATTTTTGCCTACTGTTATAGGTTGTTGATGATTGCAAAAAAATCAGAAAGATAATTTCTGTGGTACATGGGTAAATGTTCTTCTAATTTGGTCCAAACTGAATTTAAGAGTAGTGTTACTGCTTTGACATCTCAACAATTGGCAACTTGTTATTTTAGTTCATAATTTTCTGAATTTTAAAGTGATAAGTTCTTCTTCACTTTGGAATGCTGCTCCTGCTCCCTATTTAGGTAACGGTCCTACTCCGTTGGGTGGTAAATTACTCCGACCAAGTTTGAAGTTGAATATTGCATAGAAACAACAATTATTATGGAGATATGCCAACATAAGTTTGCAAGGAAAGATTGAAAACACAATCATTATGGCACAATTGGAAATTTGGAATTACGTGGATTGTTTTAAAATTTACCTAATAGACATGTGTAAGTTTGTAACAGGAGGAGAGACGCTAAGACATTATTTGCAGTCCCCATTCTATTACTTGATTCTGTTCCCTTCCTTGATCTGGGACACTTAGGCCAGAACTTTAGACATCTGTATTCGTTTTTGACTCGTGAGATGCTAATTAAGATCTTGCTCTTAAGTAATTTTTTTTTTTTATCGAGAAAAGTGAACTTATATAAATAAAGGGGACCCAAAGCGGGAAAACCTAATATACAAAGGAAAGGGACTGGCGCAAATTATCTTATCATTAGAGATTTTTTTTTGAATAAATATCTCAGTGCTAAATTTATGAAAGCTTTTAAACACTTTTTTATCTATAAATGCTTGTCGTCTCTACTAAGATTTTATATTTCCAAGTCAGACTCTTTCTCAATGTTTTGAATATGACCGATATGTCGGCATTGGAGTTAAGAATCGAAATAATTGAAAGTAGTATTAAAAAATTCAGTGGACAAGATACGTGAGATATCGGACAATACATCTTTGTCATTTCCAATAGGACTATCGCCATTTTGTTGCCTATATCTAATGAGCAGTGGCAAATCTGGACCATTGATATTTGGGGGGGGCGGGGGTATAAAAATTGAAATTTACGGGGGTCTTTTATAATTTTTTTTGGGGGGGATTCCTAATTTTAAAAAAAAATCTATAAAAAATAGGGGTAAAAAATCAAAATTCTAAAAGTTTTGGGGGGTCCTATATCCTATGTCCTATCCCCCTCTATATGCACCAGTGCATATGAGAATAACAGTGATAATATCGTTAATATTGGCATTATCTAATACTACCAACCTACTTTTTAAGATTTTTTTAATTAAAAATTATTTAAACCCTCATTCAACTTATATAATACTATAATATAACTTTTTAATAATTGTGATCAAACAAAAATGTAAGCTATTTAACTTGACATTGCTTACATATATATAAACTTTATTAAAAATATATAATAATAAAAATGTTGAGAAATAAAAAGTCAAAATAATGACCAAGATATTGAAAATCACAGCCAAATTTCAGAAAATAACAGAGGAAATCTTGGAAAATATTGGTTGAGTAAAATAATCAAAATAATGGTTGTCGGAAAAGACAACAGCGATTAGGCCCAAAACTTATATGAAATATATTTTTATAGGCCCAAAACTTGTACGAACAACTGTCTCTCTTACTATTAGGACAAAGTTTTACCCCTGTCAGCTTAGTAGCAGGAAGACATATACCATTGTATCAAATGTCTGTTTGCCTTTTGAATCTTGGATATACAATTTTGATTTGCACGAGGGAGCCCCTTCAGTGGAGTCTATGAAGATTAAATACTTGAACATTCATTAACATGCTTCAGTTTTAGATTACTTCCTAAATTGATGGAGAACATGTCAAAGATGAGTATTGGGACCAACTAGACCTCCAAAAATCCAATTGGAAGTAACAGGGTTTGGGCCCAATTGTGTCGGAATCATGTCGATGCCCTTTCTAAATTGGAAACAACGTTCTGATCAAACCACGTCGCCGTAACGTTGGCTGTTTTTCGGATGACGTCAGCTGTTTAGGCCTTCAAATTAACATTTTAACTATCTTGGAAAGTTTTAATCTCATAATAACTTCAGTTAGGAAAGTCATAATTGGATTAAGTTGATTCTGCCTTAGTTGAGAGATTTTCTATCACTTAGGCAAACTCAAATTTGCTATTTTTAGTAATTTTTCATGTTTCATTATAAATAGGGCCTCAAGCCGTAAGGCATCACAACGATTTTCATTAATAAAAAGTAGTTTTTCTTTGGAGATTTAGTTCTCTTTGTCGTATGATTTCAACTTCATAGCTTTTACTCCTTCCTGAACTTTCTAAAGTGATTTGGCATATGCCAAGATGATCAACTACATTGCCAGAAGTTCAGACACTTATCCATCAACAAACTAATAACCCCTATATTTTTGTCATTCCATATTAACGTTGTTTGATGGGAATCCTTGCATTCATTCAAAATCTGTACACATCTGAGGTTCATTTGCCTATCCAACTATTTGGGAAGGTCATGTCAATTGACTAATTATGATTTCCTGTTCTAGGAAGCTTCTCACTTTAATGACCTGCAATAATGTTACTCATCTATGCGTGGGATAATTAGAATGAAATTATTGAGCCTCTCTGCCTATTTTAAAATGCAAAAGAAGATTGTTTGTTTTCTATTGCTACACGCTAGAGATAAATATATACATACATATATGCTTGTTTGTATTTGACTAAGTGCATATTGTTGATAGTTAGAAAGTTTATCCTACATCTCGAAATTGTAATTGCTGCTGCTGCTGTTGTGATTGAAGGATCGACAATCCATTTATTAGCCAACTCCCATTCAAGGAGGAGTTTCTCTTCACTTTCTGGTTTCCAGGCTTCCTTCTGACCCATGTCAAGCTTCTCAGAAACTTTATCCAATACTTATAAGTTATAACTGCATTTGCCTCCTAATAATATGCTAGTACCAAAAAAGTAACCGGAGTAACTATGTAATCCATAAAACTATTTTTTTTTTCTTTTTTGATAAGTAATCTATAAAAATAAAACTATAGCCAGAACGGCTCCCAAATTTTGATTGGCATCCCATGGTCTGTACCGTTTAAAGTTTTTTTTTTTTAAAAACATATTCTTCAAATATAGGAGCAATTACATGTTAACATCCAATGTTGCTTTCTTATTATATGTGTAATAACATTAGACGCTGCAGTTGCACAAATATATACATATATACATAAATTATACTTATCAAAATATAGATATAAGTCAATTATCTATATATATGTATACAAATTTATAAGTATCCAATTTATCTCTCCTAGCACCCTGCAAATATTGAGTAATGACCTTTGTGTAACAGCTTTAAATTCTTCTTTTGCTGACTGCATTTGTCCTCTGCTATATTTTGTACATCCACCATTCTTTTCTTTCAGCATTATATTAGGATTTTTTTTTGAAAAGTAGAATCCCTCATCTTCTATACCTCTGTTATGATACGAATGCTAGAAAACAAAATCCATAAAAATAATTGCTTGCAGTAAGCCTTTGATTCTTGCAAAAAGCAATTTATTTTTTGGAACATTTTAATAATAGTTTTTAATTCCCCAGCTAACAATGGTTTTTATAACTGGGACAAGAACTACTTCTGTACAGAAACTAGGACTTAGTTGATATGCCCCTGTGCAGTTGTTAATCCTTTCCATGAATACACTTCACAGGCAAAAAATGCTTCAGGGATTCAGTTGGTGAAGTCCTGAAACCTTTTATTGGATGTTGCTTAACAGTATTTGTGCATTCTCAAGTTTGCAGTTGAGTTCTTGTTGTTCTGTGTGTGTGTGTGTGTGTGTGTGCACATGTCCGCATGCATGCGCATGCTTGTAGGATGTGGAAGATTTCAAAGTTACGTGATGAAAATTCTGTTCAAGTGTAAAATAATTGGAATTATCTGGGAAATGGGTTTAGAAAGACAGTTTTATGTCTCCAAAGCGCAATCACTGGTTTTAGAACCGCAGACACATATTTTAGAACCTATGCTACTGAAACTGCTATTGTCATTTTCTCCTTTTAATCCACTTGTGTTTTAGTTTTAAGCATAAAATTATTTGTGCATTCTCTAGTTTGCAGTTGATTTCTTGTTGTCTTGAATGCATCATGCTCATGCTTGTAGGATGTGGAGGATTTTGCAGTTGAGTTCTTGTTGTTCTGTGTGTGTGTGTGTGTGTGTGTGTGCACATGTCCGCATGCATGCGCATGCTTGTCGGATGTGGAAGATTTCAAAGTTACGTGATGAAAATTCTGTTCAAGTGTAAAATAATTGGAATTATCTGGGAAATGGGTTTAGAAAGACAGTTTTATGTCTCCAAAGCGCAATCACTGGTTTTAGAACCGCAGACACATATTTTAGAACCTATGCTGCTGAAACTGCTATTGTCATTTTCTCCTTTTAATCCACTTGTGTTTTAGTTTTAAGCATAAAATTATTTGTGCATTCTCTAGTTTTCAGTTGATTTCTTGTTGTCTTGAATGCATCATGCTCATGCTTGTAGGATGTGGAGGATTTCAAAGTTACACAATGGAATTTGTGTTTAAATGTAAAGTAATTGAAATTATCTAGGGAATGGGTTTAGAAAGATGTGATTAGTTTTATGTCTCTAAAGCCCAATCACTGGTTTTAGAACCCCGGACACACATAATTTAGAACCTATGCTGCTGAAACTGCTACATCATTTTCTCCTTGCAAACCACTTGTGTTTTAGTCTTAAGCATGAACTCTGAAATTTTTCATTTAAATGTAGGAGCTTTACTTTTCATTTAAGTATGAGCCGTTAACACTATTTATGTTTTTACTTCATAAATAACCATTTATTTTCAGGTAATTGAATACAATTAAGCACTACTATACAACACATTGGAGCCAAATTGGCACTGTCATCTGTCAATCTGGTGCACAACTCTGATATGGTGATTATAATAGCAATGTGTACTGGCCTGGATGCTGTCATCTGATTTTGTCCCAAAATGTGTTGCTTGATTTGCTGCCATGTATATGTTAGTCTGATATGTGCACAACAGCTGTATTTCTGCTTCCCCCAGATTCTTCAACCATGAAAAATTGATTTCAAGCAGCGATCATCTTCTTAGGACATGTTTTCAATTAAGTATAAAAGGTGCCTTAATTTTTTGAAATCTTACACTTGAGCTCATCCAGTAGTTGTTTTTTGTTCAGGGTACTACTCTAGCCGTTGCTGGCGGGGGCAGCGCATCAGTCAAGCTGTGGGACACTGGTAAATGGCAACTGATTGCCTCCTTGTCAATCCCTCGCCCCGAAGGATTGAAACCCTCAGATAAAAGCAGCAGCAAGAAGTTTGTCCTCTCAGTTGCCTGGAGCCCTGACGGGAGACGATTGGCTTGTGGTTCAATGGATGGCACTATCTCTGTCTTTGATGTATCTCGTGCCAAATTCCTTCACCACCTGGAAGGCCACTTCATGCCTGTTCGCTCTCTTGTTTTTTCACCCACAGAACCCAGGGTGCTGTTTTCAGCCTCTGATGATGGTCATGTCCACAGGTATGATGCCGAGGGAAAGAGCCTGACTATGGCCTTGTCGGGTCACACGAGCTGGGTCTTGAGTGTGGATGTGAGTCCCGACGGGGAAGCAGTTGCAACAGGCTCAAGTGACAGGACCATCAGGCTGTGGGATCCTAAAATGAGGGCTGCTGCACAGACACTGAACAACCACACAGACCAGGTTTGGGCGGTGGCATTTCAGCCGTCAAAAGGGCCGGGTGGGCGAGGTTGTTGGCTTGCAAGTGTCTCAGATGACAAGAGCATATCACTCTATGATTACTCATGAAAGTAGGCAGTTTTTTTGTATTGGAAGATAACGAAGATTTCTTCTTGTTCTGAACTTTTTGTTATCGGTGTTAAATTAAAATTATATCAAGAAAGTCTTTGTTTTAACACCAAAATTTGTACTCTGGTCTTATTTAAATTGTGTTTAAATTTATATATCACAGGTCAATTGTTGTGGACTAAACACACCCATCTGAGAATCTATCCTTGAATCCAGTTATTAGACTCCATCTCAGGTTCTGGCCCATCCTGATACACTGTCCTTAATAATTCTGTTATGTTGTTGATCCTTAACCAATAATCTGAGTTTTTAACGGCAGACGTGTGTTTTTATTTTATATAATTTTTTTGAATTTTACGTGTTTTTATATTTATTTTTAAGAGACATTTTTAAATTAAATTTTTATTCAAATATATCTCTTTAAAAGATGTCTTTTGGTTTAAAATATATAATTTTTAGCTTAAAATACATAATTTCAACGGACCAATAAATTCTTAGTACTTAAAACTTTACGAGATGCTCTTAAAATGGTCTTTTGAAAATGCACCTCTTTTCAGTTGTTGATTAAGACTTGCTTTTCATGTTCACCCAATGCAATTAAACCTCTCTCAATTACACAAATTATACCTACAATATTCGTGCACTCATCATATTGACCAATGACATTAAAATGATAGCTACATTCCACTTGTCACGGATACCAGGCTGCATGACATGGCAAATATCCTTTGCCAATACTAACTATGACATGGCACGTATATTTGTCAATAAAAATGTCCTACTTTATAACATATTATCTTGGAACTCTTTAGTAAATTTCATGAATAGTAAATCTCATTTTCATAAAAAAGTGTGTTACAAAATAAAATAATATTTATCCTCACACCAGTCTTACACTAAACGACATTGACTTAACCTAGAAATAGTGGTGTCATGGGACCTACGGCTTGGACTGTCATGCATCCAGCAATTCTTCCTTAGTCACTTCTTCAACAATCCCATTTGAGTTCTTGGGAACAAAGACAAATATGTCTACAAAGTAGGGTCTCCGTTGTGTATAGCTTAGCCAAGTACAAGCTTGTTGAAATCGAGATTCTATAATAGATTAATAGGATGGTAATCAAAAATAAATTATAGATTCTAACTGAGAATAGCAAATTTTTATAGAGCAAAAGACAAATATTATATATTTCTCAAATATCTATTCTAAATATTGTATGTTAAATGATGTAGTACAGTAATATTGATAGTGCATGAAATTATATAATTAATATAGTACGGAAAGACTTTATTATGTTACTGTCCTATCACATTATTTAGGATACAATTTTAAAATTTATAGTATTGAAAAAAGATTAATTACACATTTCAAAAATTCTTAAGATTATATACTGAATCAATCATTTTCTCTAACTCGACATCGTATAAAGATAATTCATTACTTACCTAAAACGGAATTTGAAAACCGTCCCTATACCATGCCGTAATTTGGAACCGTTTGGGGGCTCTTGTTTGTGAGTCAAAAACACAAACCAAATTGTTGTTTGTAAGCTACTGATCTGGCTTACTTTTAAAAGTCCGTTCATGTGTCATTAGACGAGTTTTTCAAATATTTTTAATTTTCATAACTGTGATTGGTTTATCACAACATATAATACACATGTCTGTGAGATGTACACGCATTATTTAATAATCATGAAATTTTTATGTAATGCTTTACTTTAGATTTTTTATTTTTAATTTTATTTTTAATTTTTTCAATTACACAATGATAATTAGAGTGAGTTTTGAATTTCAAACAATAGCATCATTTTCATTGGTCAGAAGAGTAGTCCAGGTAAAATCAAAATAAAATTATTAAATTGTACAAATAAGCAACCTACCTATATTATTATATTCCCATTCGCTCCTCGTGGGTCCTTTTTTTTTTTTTCCTTCGAAAAAACTTCACCACGGTAAACGGAGGCCAATGGGAAGCCAGGAAGGTGACAACGCAGGCAGCAGGCGGTAACTTCGGGATTGAGGACATTTCTGTAAACTCAATGCATCTTTATGTCCATCCTTGAAACCGGGTCGGTTTCGGAATTTTGACCGTTTCCGACTTGGACCACATGCACCGGATATCCTCTGTTGTCTCTTCATTTTTAAATCCGTTTGGAAATGTCTTGTGTCTATATCTACGTACCCTACCAGTAACATCTTTGCCTACGTGTCATAGTAGTAGTGGACACACCCTCACTTGTACGAAGGCCGCCGTTTGAAGTAAAGATGGCAACAGAAACGGGTTTAAGCGGAACCTTCCGCAACCCGTCGTATGAATTTTTCTTCCTCAAGCCTATTTAATTTTGTGAGAGGCGGAAGACAGATCTTCGTAGGAATCATGATTATTTTTAAAAAAATATTTAATTATTTATTTTATTAAATTAATTAATTATAATTAACATATTTTAAAATATATATTAAATAAAATTAAAGTGACATAATTTTATTTTTTTAACATATAATTCTATTGTATAAATTCTGATTAATACTAGATTTTTTAATTACCTCGAAGGTCCATTCACTTTTGGATCTCACTTAATAAATTTTATTTATGTGAATATTGAAAAATTAAATATTACTCATAATTTTTTAATATATAATATAAATATAAATTATTATTATTATTTTATTTAATTGAGATGAGATGAAATAGGATTACTTCATTCCGAAGATATCTTAAAACGTAGATATCATTGTCTTTCAAGTCATTTCTATAGAAATAAAAAATGAAATTAAAAATAAAAACAAAATCTTACAAGTCATGTCAAAGAAGGTCTTAGGTTAGGTGTAAGTGTTCCACACGATAGATTTTCTCCGCCAAATATTTAGCCTAAAAAATTTAAGCTGCCAGCAAAAGGTAGGCGGACATCCGATTGTAATGTCGCCAGAGAATTTGAAAACTTGAAATTCACTTCAAATTTTTACACCGTAATTCCAAATATGCCCCCAACACTTTAAAATATTGTGAAACTTTAGTATCTACATTTCTTAAAATTAATGAATGTTACCATCTTTTTAAAATCTAGACTACCCCTAATAAATGCAGGATTTAGTGCCGTTGAAATTTGAACTGCCCTAACAAAATTCCCCATGAAAAAAACATGATTTTTTGGAAAGAAAAATAATTTGAATAAAACATGGTTAAAAAATGTAAATTTTTTTGTAAAGATAATTTGAATAAGATGTGAAACATGTTGGGCCATATATATATATATATATATATATAGATGCCATCATATATGGCCATTTAAAAGATAATAGTAACATAGTTTTTTTAGTTTTTACATAATACCTATATGATTCATCGAGCACTTTTACTTTAAGACTTATTGTAACCCAATTAAAAAATTAAATAAATAAATACATAATGAAAAAAATAAATTATCGAAGATAAATTTTCTTTCGTAATCAATAAATTTGGATAGATTTATTTATTTGTTTACTAATAATAGAAGAAAACGAGGGATTTGAACTCATGCTTTTTAATAATGTCTTACGATGAGACCATGCTCTTATTTTAGTGTTTATGTGGAACTCATGCCAGTTTCATACATTACTCGATTATGAGTATCGGTTTTACTGGTAAATTTATTTATTTATTTTTTTATGTAACAAGTGACCTTGAGATTAATTAAGATATGAGTAATAACAAATCTATACTGTGTTCGAAAATTATTTATTTTTTTTATAAAAGAATTGTCCGATAATTGTTTTTAAGTCTGTCCTAAATCGATAATCTTGGTCCTAATATAATGAAGAGAAGCCTTCAAATTTTTTTATTTTATTTTCTTTATTTTATGGATGTAATATTAATCTTCCTTGAAAAAAATTTGAAGGGTGATATCGCAATTACAAGAAAGTATAAGCCCAAACTCTAGAGAAAAACAAATTGCGTGATTTGTCTTAAATCAGTCAGTCTAATGTCGGTTTTAGAGTTGAGAGCCGCTTACGACCTTGTGTGTGTGGAGACCCACGAATACTCAGGTGACCAGAGAGGATTAGAGAGAGAAAACACAGCAAAAAATTACTTTTAGAGAGAGAAAACCGATGCAAATTTAGAGAGAGAAATAGCCTTGAACTTGCTTTTGTATATAAACTTCACGCCTCATTTCTTAGAGAGAGAAACAAAAAGGCCTCTTCGAACAGCAGCAAAAACAAGATTTTCGAAAGAAAAAAAATACCTTTGTTTGCTTCTTATTATCACCATCTTCTTCACCTAAAATTTCGTTACAATTCCAAAGCTGCCTGTCCATATTCTCTCCGATCTGACTGGCTGAGTTGCGGTTGTCTTTGTCTCTTTCTCTGTACTTGATGAGTTGAAGAGAAGGAGATCGAAATTCAAACTCATCAATGGTAAGTAGGACGAACCAACGATTATTATTCTTTTTTTGCGTTTTTGATTGGTTGATTTCATTGACTGATTGATTTGCTCAAGTCAAATCCGTTCAACATAGAGTCCATATTTTATTGCTATTTGTTATTAAGAAATATTGTGAAGCTAGAACCTATTTTATTTAATTCTTTATTCATATCGATATCATGAGATAATTGTGACAATCACTGTGAGAAAGTACTGTCCATGAAATCATTTTTGGCGAAGTTTGTTGCTCGAATGTTTAAATTTAGATATGAAACAATCTCGGGTGTGAAAATTCACAATATAATTTGTTATCAATTGCACCACATAGATTACAAAATATTTTGGTTTCAAATTAAGTTGCTCTTATTGAAATGCATGTGCAATTGTGGTTTCTGAACACTGGGGCTTGGGAGTTTGATGAGATATAAATTTTGTATGTCATTATGGTTTTTCAATTATATATCTATATTACTACAGAAAGCCAAGTGGCCGTCTCACTTATTTGGGGCTGATAATGCACCAAATATACCTTTTATTTTGAAATACCCTTAGTGACTCAGTTTAATTGAAACCCTTGTTTGTAAAACTCATTTATAAATCAATATTTTCTCAGATTCTTAAAAAAAAAAGGCACGAAGTACTTGTGCTCATGCACTATGCTACTTTATAGATGGGTGTGTATTCAGGAGATATATATTCTTGAAGTGGAGGGAGTAAGGTATGAGTCATTAAGAGCACAAGCATTATAAGAATTTGTTACCATTGTGATAGGTATAGTGAAGGTACTGTTGTTCTTTGCTAATTCAATCTTCAGCAATTGTGCAAGTATGATCAATGGATTGTCAGTGCCCAAATTAGTTAATTTTTCGTATAGTTTTATGCTCAAGTAAAAATTATTCAAAAAGGATATAGTAAAATAGGTTTTCATTTGACATATCACATATGTGATGACAGTGTTTACAAATTTACAATTGTGGGTTAGGTGGAAGCTGTCAGTACAGCTAGCCATTCTTGTTCTAACGTGATATATTTATAGGATACACATGTAATAAGCAACTTAATACATAGTCTGGCTAGCAACAAGGCGGCTTGGGTTTGCGAGTATTTGGAAAGAGCTGGGAACAAGTTTGTCTGGACTCCCCGCTTTAGGAGAAACTTTTTCGATTGGGAGTTGGAAGAGGTGGGCTCCTTTCTTGGTCACATTTGTAGTTATCGAGCTATGGAAGGGAGGGAGGATAAGAGGGTGTGGCTGCCGAATAAGGAATCTTTTTCCGTCAACTCCTTCTACAAGAGCTTGTTCGATCTGGAAAGTCTTCTTTTTCCTTGGAAGCTCTTATGGCACTCAAGAGCCCTTCCTAAGGCCTCCTTCTTCGCCTGGGAAGCTTCTTGAAAAGCCATTTTAACTGCGAAAAATTTGAAGAAGCGAGGTTTCACTTTGGTTAGTAGGTGCTATTTTTGTTAGAAGAAAGAGGAAACAGTGGATCATGTCCTCATCCACTGCCACGTTTCTTGAAGCTGTTGGAACATGGTTTTTGCTCTTTTTGGTGTCTCCTGGGTTTTGTCTGGCTCTGTCAGGGACCTTTTGTTGGCTTGGGCAGGGTGCAATCTTTCAGAAGAGAAAAAGAGAATTTGGAGACTGGCCCCTATTTGTTTGTTGTGGAGTATATGAATTGAAAGAAACAAACGTATCTTCGAAGATGAGGAGCTTTCCATTCCCTTCCTCAAAGATGCATTTTTGCGCTTATTATTTTTTCGGGTCAAAAAGGTTTCCTTGTAAATGTCTCTTTTTTTGTTGATTTTCTGGGGTCGTTAAGACCTTTGTAAAGCTTGTTGGGGTTTTTGCCCTCCTTGGGCCCAGTTTTTAATATACTTCGTTAATTATCAAAAAAAAATAAGCAACTTAATTTTCTTTTGTTTTGGATGTCTAACTTGCATGAAATGCTACAATCAGAAGTCGATAATGTTGTTATTGGGGATGAATTCATAATTTTTTCTAATAATCTCTTACTGACATAGATTTCTTTATAATCTTTTAGACCATCAAAAATACAAGTTACAACATCTTGATTGAACTTGAAAGAGGCTTTAGTCATGGGTTTGAAATTGTAGTAGCAATAAATTGGAATGTTATCCACTTCTAGTTCATTCGTACTATCTCAAGAAGTAATCTATATCCTTATATCAACGCTGGAATCTGTAAGCTTGACATTTTTGGGAACAATAATATATTTATTTATTTTTTATAAGTATATTCACTAGAAGACGCGTGGTAAGCTTATATCTCCTTGAAACTCTACAACCCATATGTATAAGTGTCTCAAGAAAATTTGTTTTAAGCCTAAAAGAGGTTATCTCAATTCAATTCAACTCAACTCAATAAAGCATTATCCCAATTATTTGGGGGCTAAAAGAGGTTATCTGCGCCTCAAAAATTCATATATTTGTCTCACAACATATACACCAAACTAATTGAGGGGAGCCACATCCCACACCACCTCGACACTCCGCTTCCTGCATCCCCCTCTTGAAACTCTTAGCATCTTCAGTATTGTGCTTGGTGTGGATGATGGAGATGGTCCACTAGTCATGAGAGAGAGTATGAGGTTGTAGGGGAGGTCTCATAGTGTATGCGAGGAGATTGCGTGGGTTAGATCGGAGAGTAGTAAGCACACCATTAATGACACTATAAGGTAAAGTGGTTTTGGGGAGAAGATATGAGCAAACTAGAGAAGATGAGATTTGAAGAAGAAAGGGACAATGTTGAACTTTTTTCAAGCCTTTTGTATTAAATGTGATAAGACAAAGAGAAGATTCATAATATTCTTCCTGGAATATTAATGACAACTTCTTTAACGAGGGTTGAAGCTCATTAATTGCTTCCTGTTGTCTTAGGTTTTAGCCTTGTATTTATAGTCAAAGGGGCACGTCTTAGATTTCTAGCCTTGGGTGGGAAACTTGCCATAATTCCACGTCTCTAAAAAGACCAAAGTACTTCCTCATTTATTGCGAAGTACTTTGGTGTATCCTCATACTTAAGTTACCATATCACAAGACCCCAAGTGTCCCGAGTAAAACCCATGGTACAATAGTTGTGCTGTAGGTGTGCACCAAAATCTGAGAGTCTCCCAGGACTTTTCACAAAGTCCTTGGGCATCCAAATGAAAGAAAGGACAATTCATGGAGTTCTTCGTGGAACTCATGATCTGTGAAGTTCTTCAGGGAACTTATATCAAATTTAGCTTTTCCCAACTGGATAGTAACTGCCAATCTATTGGGTGGATTGTCTTAGTTCAGGGATCTCACTTTAAGTTTGCGGTAGATCAAGACTCAGTATTTCGTTAGGGCTTATTTCTTGTGTAGGCACATCTGGGAGTGTCATGCTTTGCTCGTGGAGCTTTCAATTTCTTTGGTCATGAGTGCATCAAAACATCGCTGTTGTTGAGGATGGTTGTTCGAGAGTTCTCCTCACTGCGATGCCATGTGGCACTTCGTGGAAATTCCACTTTCTACACTTGGCATAACTCACAATGTAACAACATAATACCAATTGACTCATCTGCTTTTTTTAAAACATGCAACAATGTTAGACATCCAAAACTTCTTCTCTTCAAATTGTTAGTAGTAAGAATAGCATTCCAAGCTATCGACCAAGAAAGATAGGCATTTTGAAAGGCCTTCACAAGCCATATAATTTTCCAAGAAATATCCTGCACGCTCTCCTAGATGAAGATTCATAGTAGAATTTATCATTGAAGTCCTAGCTCTCCTTGCCTTCTATTTGATAGCATCCTATCTCTCATCCCTTGGACTGTTACAGCATCTCCAACAAAGCATTCACTAAATACAACTCCCAATGTTAGAAATCTCTCCTGAATTTTGGGGTCCATAGACTCCAAACCATTCTATTATACACGAAGGAACAAATTCTGCCACTAAAGCTTCCTTATATGAAGAAATTTGAAAGAGATGAGGGAATCAATCTTTTAAAGCAACGACACCACACCACACATCATACCAAAATTGAATTTTGATATGGTTCCCTGCCTCAAAAACCACAAACTGGAAAAAAAATCCCTAACAACCTTCTTAATATTCTTCCAAAGACCCATCCTATGAGATTCCTCCACTTCTTTAGTACCTAATCCCCCATAACACAACCATCCTTCGCTTTAATAACACTTCACGAGGAATTCATCTCTATTACAAACCTCCACAACCATTTCTCAAGAAGGGTTGTTTAAACACCCTTAACTGCTTAATGCCCAGTCGCCCGTTTAAACCATGATTCAAATTTGTTCCCCCCTGCCAAATGAATCTTCTTATCATCCCCTGACACAACTTATAGAAAATCCCTTCAAAGTTTATCCAACCTTTCTCTCAGCCAAGGCTGGAATGGTGAACATAGACAAGAAATACAGGAAGACTTGACAACCGATACTGCCAATCTGATTAACTCTACAATGAGCGCTTGCTAACTGATGAAAGAACATATTTCTATCCCTTCTCCTTGAGCCAAAAAGCTCTTGATTGAAAATTGGAACCTATTAATATTGAAGTACATATACAATTGAACTCAAGTTGAGAAGACTCGTTTCCATAAACTCAAAGTAGATCACAATGAGCATTTCCTAACTGATGAAAGAAAGTATTTCTATCCCCTCTTCTTGAGCCACAAAGCTCTTGATTGAAAATTGGAGCCTATTATTTTTTTGTAGTATAGATACAACTGAACTCAAGTTGAGAAGACTTGTTTCCATAAATCCATAAACTCAAAGTTATGCATGCACATATGTCTAGATGATTTGTTTTAGTATGGTGTATGAATTTTATGCTCGCACTGTGAGGGCTTGATCTATATTGGTTGACCCATTCTCTAAAAGCCTAAGCTTTGGGAGAGTTGATCATTTAGTATGGTGCTAGAACTTTGGTTTTTGGAGGTTGTGGGTTCAAATCTCTGCATTCTTATGTTTCTCAATTTTTGTTTGTTTAATTGTAAACGTCATTCTTTTTGCCTCTTTGCCTCTCCACATACAAGAGATGGTGGCTCATGAGGGTGAATTTAAGAACTTGATATACATTGTTTAGTCTATTTTCTATCAACTTAAACTTTTAGAGAGCATATCATTCGTTATCAGAAAGCATATTGCAAATTTTTGTTAAGATCTCTACCTATTCATGATGCGACTATTTTTATTTATTGTATTTGGAGATACAAATGTAAGAATTGTAAAAATATATATATATATATATATATATATATATTGTGAATTTGGAGTATGGATAGCGTAATCGGTTGTCTTACTTGCATGCCTAATGCAATTATTTGTTTGCAGGCTGCGCCAGTTAACATTATTGTAGGTTCTCATGTATGGCTTGAAGATCCAGTTTTGGCATGGATTGATGGAGAAGTAATCCGTATCAATGGTCAAGAGGTTCATGTTCATACCACAAATGGGAAAACGGTGAGTGCTACTAGCTTAGCTCGTTTTGTTTGAAATCTATTTTCTGTGATAGGATCTGTAGTAAGCAGGAAATCATCTACATTAGATGTAAATTTATCAGCATCTCTTGGGTCAAATTTGACTAGTCTTCACTTTTGAAGAATAAATTCCTAGGTTCCTAACCATCCTAAACCATGGCAGTCATCACTGTGTGAGGCAAACTATGACTAGTAACTGCTCCAATTATTATTTCACCATTATCTCCTCCATTTAATCTTTATAAATTGTTAGTGAAGCACATTGACATGACACAGTACCAACCAGGTCATGATGGGTCTTAGAACTTCTTTTAGTTTTGAAGTTAAATCAATTGATAGAAGTTTTGTAATTGAATGGAAATTCGAAGTACAAAACTTCGATGTAATGTGTACATACAAGGTTCGAGGAGCTCAGTGTTAGATCAACTTCGTCTCGTCCGTTAGTTAAAGTAATTTGTGGAGGCTAATGGAACTCTGGGCAAGTTAAAATGTTTAAAATTAGTGATGTTCTGAATGATGCTGATTGAAGTTAGCATTGATGGTCCAGTGAGGTGGTTGGAAGTTGCAGTGTTGGATGGACTGTCTTTTGTGGTGGGGACATGGGAGAAGAGATGCACTGGATGCCAGATTCTGAGATTTACATGATAGGGAATTGGAGTTGTGTCTTTGTTTATGTTGTTGTTGATTCTCTCTCCCCAAAGAATTTTTTGCTAAGGTTTAAATGGCAACAAGAAGATAGTGCAGAATGAGCCTGAATGTTATTTTTTTGATGAATTTTTTCCATAGGTTTTGTTGCTCTTATGGGAAAGATTTCTTTTATATTAAGATGGATGGTTTCTGCACCTTCGCTCCTTGGTGTGTTTTTTTTGGGTGGGTGGGTGGGTGGGGGGGCGGGCGGGGGGGAATGCTTTGAGAAACAAGTGCATTCTAATATATCATGTGATCAATGTATGCTTGTAAACGTAAAATTTTAGTTAATAAATCAACCATGCTTTGTGGGATGGAGTATTGAGCATAGTATGACTACGGACTACTACTGTGGATGTTAAGATGGATGCGTGATGTAGAACTAATGCTATACATCAAAATTAATGTGGGCAGCAGAGAAGAAGCATTTTTGAGGCTGTTTTTCATTGACTTTTGGGGCCAAAAAGGTTGTAAGAATATTGGTATTTAGAGTTTGTAAAAAGTGGAGCAAAATGGTAAAAGTTTGAGGCTCGAAACCGGCAAGAAAGGAAGAAATCTGGTGGCTGTTCAGGGTGCTGTGAACAGTTCCCGGCAACAGTGAAGTGAACAGTAACTTTTGTGAATTTGGAATCTTTTGGTTTTTAGGATTGAGCCTTTGGTTGAAGGATGGACTGAGCTTGTTAAAGTAGTTCCCCCCCTCCCCCCCTCCCCTAGGTTCTGGTTGTTGGCATCAAAATGTGAAAGAAAATAAAGAAAAGAAAAAAGAAAGGTAGAAGAAGTAGATAGGTTAGGCATCGCACCTAGTTGCCATTGGCATCACACAATTCAAAAAAGAGCATAATTGCTCAAAATTTCTCTAAACTTGGTTTCTATTGTATTCGAAAGTATTACGTGATGTAAATTTTTAGGTATAATAAACAATTAAGATTTGGACTCAAAAAATGGAAACTTAAACTTTGATTAATAAAACATTTATAGACTTGCTAAAGACCATACATAAAGACCCATTATCATAATTTGACCGATGGACCTAACTATACCCCTTCTCCAACAATTTGGAAAATTACTAAAGTGCCTTTAACTCCAAAAAGTTATATTAATATAAAATTAATTAAACTAACAGCAAACTAAATTGAAAGGAAACGTTAAATAAGACCAATCATTATCTAGAACTTGATTCTAAGATGTTCCAAGACGGCCCACACTTGAGATCCAATTATCCAACAAATTTTCAAAATCGCCGTCTTCTTTAAACTTGCTTTTCTCAAGCCTTTTATTGATTACATCAATGTGTGATAAAATAATAAATGAGAAAATTAGAATTGAACTTATTCACACCTATCAAAATAAAAGAAAAAGAATTGAACATATTCACAAGACAACAAATGTAGTTCTTATTAGAGATAAAATGAGAGAAAAGTAGCTAAAATGGATAGTCGTGTTCAATGAAAGACCATTAATTAAAGCAGTGAGAAAGAAGTGCTCTAGGACATCTTTCCTGACCCAAAATTTTCTAATTTGAAAATGGATTGTATTCAGTCCTAACTCAGTCTAATATCGAGCGCACACCGAAAAGTAAAATTTTAGAGACATAATCTGAAAAAATGGACAGCGCTATCATGCTCTACACATCGAAAAATGATACAAGACAACTAACAATTTGATTACTAACTTGCTGCAATTAATTAAAATAATATGAAAGTAAAGAAGTCATAAAGATGTAAAAGGGTAACAGAAGTAAAAATTGAATGAGAAATGTAGGTGACATTGCACGCATGAAGGATAATGCTAGAGGAGATCAAAATTAACATGGATTGAAATAGTAAGAAAAGATATGGAAGCGTGTAGTTTTATGGAAATTATGGCTTTAGATAGAGCAAAATGGTAAAACAAGATTCATTTAGTCAACCCCTTATAGTTGGGACTAGATTTCTTTTTTATTTTTTTTAAAAAAGGGTTGTAACAACGCTTTGCTGAGTTGAATTTTACACCTCATGACTGAATCAAATCTTCGTCTCCTTTTTGGTTGATGCAATATTTAATCCTAAGAAATGATGCTGCAGCAAATTTTTGACACTTCATGTTTTTACAAGAACTGACCTGCTTACTTCTAACCTATTTTCCTGTTGGGCTATTTCCGTTCACCCAAATCTGTGGCCTGTGGATCTCAGTTTGTCATAGTTGTTCTGTAATTCCAGTACTTGTCTAAACTTCTGAAGTTTCTCTCTTAAGTTCATTTAGTCATTTCAAACAGTAATGTGATGTTCACATGTATTGTAATTCTGACTCTCCCCCTCTCTTACCATTTTATTTTTTTATGGTGGTTGTCGGAGTCTCACAGACTAGAAACTGGTTGCAGGTTGTCGCAAATATCTCAAAAGTGTTTCCAAAGGACACTGAAGCTCCTCCAGGAGGTGTAGATGACATGACAAAGCTGTCATATTTGCATGAACCTGGAGTTCTGCAAAACTTGGCTGCCAGATATGATCTTAATGAAATTTATGTGAGATCTTCAAATTTCACTTTTCATCATCTTAAAAATAGATTTTATGGGATAACGCTAACGAGTTACTGATATTTTTTATTTGTCTTCTCTTTTCCCAGACATATACTGGAAATATCCTGATTGCAATAAACCCATTTCAAAGATTACCTCATCTATATGATACTCACATGATGGAACAATATAAAGGAGCAGCATTTGGAGAGCTTAGTCCTCATGTTTTTGCAGTTGCCGATGTTGCATACAGGTAATAATAATCTAGTCTATTAGATGTCAGTATATGGGTGATGCTTCTAGTGATATGTTTACTTTTGTTAAATAGGGCAATGATCAATGAGGGAAAGAGCAACTCAATTTTGGTTAGTGGAGAAAGTGGTGCTGGTAAAACTGAAACAACAAAGATGCTTATGAGATATCTTGCGTACCTGGGTGGTCGGTCTGGAGTAGAAGGCCGCACAGTTGAACAACAAGTTTTGGAGGTGAGACTGAACTTTCTGTTTTGCTCACATCTCTAGATCTTATACTTTTTTTTTCTACAAACGTTATTTGTTGTCTTCTCACAAGAGCTACATGTGTGGAATTACTGTCTGAATTGGTGTTAATGGTGATAAAATTTACAGTCCAATCCAGTTCTTGAAGCATTTGGCAATGCCAAAACTGTCAGAAACAACAACTCGAGGTGAGTAATTGTCATGGAATTTTCTAGCTGGCACTGCAGTTTACAAATTGATTAAACCATACTCATCTGGTTATCTTTCAGCTTGTTCTCAGGAATGTTTGTTTTGTTTATTTTTCTTCTCCAAGGAGCTGACTGTTCTTTTCATTTATGTTGATGGTGGCACCACGATGTAGTCGTTTTGGTAAATTTGTTGAGATACAATTTGATAAGAATGGGAGGATATCTGGGGCAGCTATACGAACTTACTTGCTCGAGAGGTCTCGTGTTTGCCAGATTTCGGATCCTGAGAGAAACTACCACTGTTTTTATCTTCTTTGTTCTGCACCGCCAGAGGTATTTGTGCTCTATTTTGCTATTCTGTTTTGTGCTTAATTGTTTTCATGCTTTTGTGTTGGTACATTAAGTACTGATGATGCTCATTGATATAAATATTACTCAATAATTTTTCCTTCAATTTGCAGGATAGAGAGAAGTATAAGTTGGGAAATCCTAAATCATTCCATTACTTAAATCAGTCCACCTGTTACAAGCTTGATGGAGTAGATGACGCTGAAGAATATCTTGCAACCAGAAGGGCAATGGATATAGTTGGAATCAGTGAGGAAGAGCAGGTTAGCTTTCTAATTGTTCCTATAAATGGTTTGTACTTGCCCACTCAGATTTCTAACATTAAATAGATATTTTCAGGATGCAATTTTTATGGTTGTGGCTGCAATTCTTCATCTTGGTAATATTGAATTTGCAAAGGGAGAGGAGATTGACTCTTCTGTAATTAAGGATGAGAAATCCAGGTTCCATCTTAATATGACAGCTGAATTGCTTAAGTAGGTTTATCCGTTCCTTACTTCAATTTTGAATACACTTCTGTATATCTCAGATCCATGCTTTGTTGATCTATGTATCTCTATTCACCAATGCCATGTGATAGGTGTGATGCCAAGAACTTGGAAGATGCTCTGATCCAGCGTGTAATGGTAACACCCGAGGAAGTTATTACAAGGACTCTTGACCCTGGTGCTGCATTGGGTAGCAGGGATGCTTTGGCTAAAACCATATACTCTCGCTTGTTTGACTGGTTGGGAAATTCAATAGCGTGTCCATGTTGTTAAATGTTTATAAACACAAGCAAACAGAGTCTTTAGAACATGTTCATTTACTACTTCAGTTTCTAATCAATTGCTCTCTCTCTGCTGCACTAACCACTTGTTCTCCGTCGTCCTCAGGATTGTGGAAAAGATAAACATTTCGATTGGGCAGGATCCAAACTCAAAATCACTAATTGGAGTTCTTGATATATATGGGTTTGAAAGTTTTAAGCACAATAGGTAAGCCATTATTTGGAAATTTTATTGGGATAATTTCATGATGCTGAACTGGCATTATGCTGACAAACTTTTATCTGAAACAGTTTTGAGCAGTTCTGTATCAATTTTACTAATGAAAAACTGCAACAACATTTCAACCAGGTTAGCTTTCTTTATCATGAGTTCTTGATCACTATTTAACCAAGACCAGGCTTGCTTAATTAAAATTTATGTAATTGTATGGTTGCAGCATGTGTTTAAGATGGAACAGGAAGAGTATACAAAAGAACAAATAAATTGGAGCTACATAGAGTTTGTTGATAACCAAGATGTGTTGGATCTGATTGAGAAGGTGTTCAATTGTTGCTTGGTTTATTTTTATGTGTTATCTTCTTTTATTTGAAACAATTCATTTTTTTGACCAAAATTTGTTATGATCATCAGTCTTGTTCTTATGTTGTGGCCAGATAGTTGGCTTAGCTCATTTCTGTCATTCTAATAATGCATCACTTCAGATAATGACAGCTGAAAAGTTTCAATTTCTTGCAGAAACCTGGAGGAATCATTGCACTTTTAGATGAAGCCTGGTGAGCAGCAATTTTGCTTGATCCATCATTGCTTTTAAGTTCTACGGATTTTCCATCTTTCTTATGGAATTTGCAGGGTTCTAAATATCCGTGTGTTTTTTTCCTTCTCTTTTTCTATGGTTGAATTCATATTTGTTTAATTGCCTGATGCAGCATGTTTCCTAAGTCTACTCATGAAACATTTGCTCAGAAGATGTACCAGACATTTGCAAAAAATAAACGCTTTGTCAAACCTAAGCTTTCTCGCACTAGTTTTACCATTGTTCACTATGCGGGGGAGGTAAACATTGGTTGCCTGTCATATTATATGCATTTTTTGTTTCGCTTTGCCTTTGTTTTGCTGAAATAATTCTCATTTTTTGCAGGTGACTTACCTGGCTGATATGTTCCTAGACAAAAACAAAGATTATGTGGTCGCAGAATATCAGGATTTATTAACGGCTTCAAAAGTGCCCCTTTGTAGCTGGCTTGTTTCCTCCACTTCCAGAAGAAACATCAAAGTCGTCCAAATTTTCTTCCATTGGGTCACGCTTTAAGGTATCATTGGCCTACTTTCTTTCCTATTTCCCTCGTTTAGATGGAATATGCAGTTTTATCATTTGGAAGTTAACTTGTTTTTGCTGAAGGTTAAAGCCCCATACAAGAACACAATTTTAGGGTCAAGTGTGTGTATATATATATGTATATGTATGTATGCATGCATGTATGCATGAATATATATAAAAGAAAAAAAGCACTTACAACATGAAATTGCCATGCTTGAGGGTGAAGATAATCTGAGTGCTTTCATTATCCGAAGTTTATGATGTTCTACAAGAACTACCTGTGAACCCTGCAACTCAGGAGTTCATATTTAAAACAATGCCAAACCAATTGACGTATCATATTTCGTTTGTGTCCCAAAATAATAGATCCACCAAATGGAACTTTCACCAAGGAAAGCATGCAGATGTTATTTGGAACATTTTGCCCCTTTGGGGACATCCAATAAAATTAGAATGATATAGAGAAGATTAGCATGCCCACGTGCAAGGATGATATACATAAATTGAGAAATGGTCACATAATGCTTAACTCTAGGGTCGTGGAAGGCATTCTGGGCAGTGGAAATGTTCCCAGGACCACCCCGTAAATCTGGGTTGTTGGGCCCGCACTTTATGCTTTAGAGTAGTCATGGAGGCTCTTTATGCTTGCAGACAGTCAGAAGCATATGTTATATCACATTTTCCTTAACCTTTTAAAGTAATTTCTATATTTTGCTTGATCTCCACTTGTTTTTTCTATAAATTGCCAAAAATGGTAGTCATAGATGGCCGGAAAAGCTGTGCATCTAATCCAAAACTCAGTTGTTATTCTTGTGAAATTCAAAAGGTTGTGGTTGAAAATTTTGAGTTGACACATATGCTGCATGGTTTGACTCAACAAAATACTGTAATTTATCTAGGGTTTTGTTGGAAGTGGGTTTTAGTAAATTGCATTAAATAGGCTTCTCTTCTGTTTTCTTTCCCAAACCTTTTTTTTAATTTCTTATTTACAGTTTCTGAGTGGTGCAACAGTCTAGCTTTCTAGTTCTTCAGCAATCTACATCAGTTCTAACTTATGTATTAAGCTGAAGTAGAAGTGGGCTGGTTTCTTTAGTGATGTTGATTTTCTAGTACGCGTGCTTGATATCTGAAACAGTGGCATATGAAAGTTTAAGTATTAAACTATGTTGATTGTGGGTTGTATTCTGCCCTGACTTGCACCTAACCGGATTTAAGATCCTTACGGTTTTAATTGGGAATTTTTTGGAGACTTGGTCCATGGAGCAGTATTTTGATATTTTGGGTTATTTTGTGGGTAGTACTCTTATATTGGATCTCATATAAATAGGGATTGTTGAGATTTTGGGAAGAGATGAATTACAATCATCTTTTTGTACTATTTTCATGTTTTCGTGGATTCTACTACTTCGCTTTCACCTGTGGATATGGGCTTAAGGCCAAAACCACGTAAATCTGTGTTCTATGTGATTGCTTTGTGTTTGTTTGCTTATTATTCATCCTTCATGTACTACTGTTCGTTGCAACAAGTAACTCCTAATTCAGGGTCCTGGGATATTCTGATGAACAAGAAATATTTTTACATAATTGCAGCTACAACTTCAATCTTTAATGGAAACCTTGAATTCAACAGAACCTCACTACATCAGATGCGTTAAGCCAAACAATGCCCTCAAGCCTGCTATTTTTGAGAACCTCAACATAATTCACCAATTACGTTGTGGTGTAAGTATAATCTGACAAAATCTTTTTACATCTTGTTGTGCTTTATTTACATTGTCTGACCCACAAAACTTATTCAAGGGACTTAATGATTCCCTTTCTAGAGTAAATTTTATTCTGGTAATTCTTTTGCACTATAGGGTGTTCTTGAGGCAATCAGGATCAGTTGTGCTGGATATCCCACTAGACGAACATTTTATGAGTTTCTTCTCCGTTTTGGTGTTCTTGCTCCAGAAGTTTTGGATGGAAAGTAAGTTACAATTTCTTACTTTTCTAATTGTGATGACTTCTTTCAAAAAAGTTGGTCAGCTCTCTAGTTTTTAAGTTGCGTATATATATCTGATGGCACATTATTTGTGTTTCCTTATTTCCTTCTTGCTGCCTTCTTGCTTTTTTCTCTCCTTTCCCTGTACAGCTTTCTTCAATTTCATCCTAGTGTTTGATAGACCATTATAACTTCTTGTACAGCCATGATGACAAAGTCGCATGTCAGATGATTCTTGATAAAATGGGATTAAAAGGTTATCAGGTAATCTGGACATTTCCTTGAATTCTGTCTTGATTGTGATTGTAGTATGGGCATTTTGCTTGATATTCAAAATGACTTCATCATTATCACCTTCACATAAATTTCTCTTAATGTTTATAGATGTTTCTTTTCTTCTTAGTTGTAATTATATTTGAATTTTATACCCATACATTTTACTTAATTTTCTGTTCTAAATCCCCTGATAATATATGATTCAACTTATCAAGGGGGTCTGTTAGTTTCTGTCTTCATATGTTATTCAATGTGCTTGGCTTGGCAGATAGGTAAGACAAAGGTCTTCCTACGAGCTGGTCAGATGGCTGAGCTGGATGCAAGGAGAGCAGAGGTTCTTGGAAATGCTGCTAAAATCATTCAAAGGCAAACTCGTACTTATATTGCTCGTAAGGAGTTCATCTCACTACGGAAAGCTGCTATTCAATTACAATCATGTTGGCGAGGTATCTTTATTAGTTCTTTAATATGATGCCTTTTTTATTTTGTCGGTATTTTTTCCTTAAGAAAGTCTACTCTTAAATATGAAATATGCATACCATTATTAGTCAGTAGGATGTCAAAGAACTACTCAAAGCTTTCACCAAAAAGGTGATTAGTTTTGATTTTCAATTCATCATGAATTATGTTCGGTTAGCATATGAGGCTCATTTATCAAATTGGCGTCTCTGTGTGAGCTGAATGCCTACTAATAGGTTTCCAGCTCTAGTTACTTAAGCCTCGAGATTTGTGCCTCTTGATGTTTTTCTTGAGCCTCAAAAGTTCTTAAATACCATTCATATATGTAAATATGTTTCTGGTTTAACAAGTAAGAAGATTTACAGACTCAGCTACGTTGTATGGATTATATATAATATTGATTTCAGCGTTAACACAGAAGATAAAATGTTTTAAGAAAATCTATTCTGAATGTTAAATTTACTTACCTTGACCAGCTTGCTTTTTTAGGTTCCATTATCTACTTCATCTAGCCATTTGAAATTCTGATGTAGATCTCTCTCCTCTGTCTGTCTGTCTGTCTCTCTCTCTCTCACACACACACACACACACACACTGAATCAGGTATACTGGCTTGCAAATTGTATGAGCAGTTGAGACAGCAAGCAGCAGCTGTGAAGATCCAGAAGAATTTCCGACGATATATTGATAGGAAATCCTACCTAGCAGTGCGATTGTCTGCAATCACGTTGCAGTCAGGCCTAAGGGCAATGACTGCTCGTGATGAATTCAGATACAGAAAGCAGTCTAAGGCTGCTGTTATTATCCAGGTACTATTTCCATTTGTTGTGTCTGTGATTTAGATTGGCTTCAACAAATTGAATTCTGACTACAAGATCTTGTTGGTGGCTTGCAGGCTCATATGCGCTGCCACAGAGCGTATTCTTACTATAAGAGTCTTCAGAAGGCTGCTATTGTTTCTCAGTGTGGTTGGAGGCAGAGAGTTGCTCGGAGAGAACTTCGAATGCTCAAAATGGTCTGATCTCAATCCTTAGTTTGATTCTTTTCTTTGCTAAATTTCAATGCATCATGTAGTTAGGTACGAGGAATAGCTTTTTGGTTAGTAACCATATTTTTTAAATTTATTCAGGCTGCCAGAGAAACAGGGGCCCTTAAAGAAGCAAAAGACAAGCTGGAAAAGCGTGTGGAAGAACTTACATGGCGGTTGCAGTTTGAGAAGCGATTAAGAGTAATGTTAATTCATTTTTCATATTGTACTTCACAATCTAGTGCACTGTGGTCTAGGATGGCAAAGTGTACTGTATTTGACTTGCACCATCAAATTTATTTTGCTAAATACAGACTGATCTGGAAGAGACAAAAGCCCAAGAAATTGCAAAGTTACAGGATGCTTTGCATGCAATGCAAATACAAGTGGAAGAAGCAAACTCTCAAGTTATTAAAGAACGAGAGGCAGCACGGAAAGCTATTGAAGAAGCTCCTCCAGTAATTAAGGAGACCCCTGTTGTCATTCAAGACACAGCCAAGGTTGATTCATTAACGGCTGAGGTAGAGAGTTTGAAGGTAGGCACTTTTAACTTGGATATTGGTCGTTGATGTTTAAAAATGAGGTCTGCAGAATATGAAAGTCATCAAACTAAACTCTGATAGATATTCATGCTTTACTGAGTCAAGTACATGCCTCATTAATGGAGTCAGTGACTGCATTTCCTGTAGGAGATTTTCAAAATAAAGTATTTTGTGTAAAATGATCTTTTGTTTAAGTCAAAATGGTTTTATTTGTTATTTTTCTAAAGAAAAGAGAATTAGAAAAAAAGGCATGAAAGCCCACATCAAGGAGGATGGGAGAGTATGAATGGGTTAGTAAAGACCCCTGTATGTTATACTGGTGTGCGCATAAAACTATTACTGTGCCACCCATATGGTGTCCATATGTAACTATATTATCTCATGTGTATCACGAGTCAGCTTTATTCTTTTGATGATAAGATCAAAGCACTTAATCATGATCAAGTGACTAAGATTCACGATGGTTGAAATTGTGTGATCTGAATGGTTGATCTTGTGATCAAAACGAATTGGGCAGCCAATGTTGCACTCATTCATAGGGATGCATTAGATAGTCATACCTGATCACGAAAATCTAACCGTTGAATTATGAAGAAGCACAATCTAATGGTCAAAATTTAATGGGACCGATGGTTTGCGAGACAAGAGATGAGAATAGAAATGTCTGTGAATTGAAGTGCTATTTCTTCTATAGAATTAAAGCACCCTTTTCTAAGGTAACAAAAGTACTCTTTCTCTCTCTTCTTCTTCAGACCTTACAGTCATTCTGTTTGCTGTAGAAATCAAAAATACCTGTTTTCCGGTGGACTTGTAAATTCAGAGGGTGTTTGGTGGTTCTGCTTTGTTGGTGAGTGGCTGGGCTTCATTGTATCTTGGAATCAATTCACTGGAAACCTATTTGTGCACCTATTTATTAAATTGGTGGTGTGAATTACATCTTAGGGAAAGCAATTTTGTAATGTGCATTGAAGCAATTTTTGAGGCCGCTTTCCTTCTATATCAAGTTCTTCTTCTACCATCTCTACAGTGAAGAAGCATCATTACCAACAAACATTTCCATCTGGTAGATGGATGCTTTAGACACTGAATAGGTCTTGCAAGTTTGTGACTAGCGACTGCAGGGGTGATGAAATTCGGACTTGCATTTATTTATTTATTTTTGATAAGCGTTGGACTTTCATGAATTATGGTGGTGTTGTAGGTTTTTTCAGTGTATTAATTTTTCATCAATTTGTTTGCATGGATGGGTGGATGGATAGGATTCTTTTCTCTAGGTGGTGACATGTCCGAGTGAGAGTGGGGTGATCGGTGGTCCAAATAGAGAGGTGGAGCAAGACAATGGAAAGCCAGTAGCTTGGTGGAAAGGGTCATGAATTTCAGCCCAAAGGCTGTTCCAGGAGCCTTTTAGAATATTCTCTAATGTTGGGCTTGCCAGCCCTACCCATCAAAGTGGGTTGTTGGTGTGTACTTGGCCATGTGCCCCAAATCCAAACACGGCACTGCTAAGTGTCATCCCTCTGAGCCCTATGCAAGCACAAGTTGTCAAAGAAGGGCCTCGGGTGTGTGCTTGCAGTAGCATGTGTCCCCGAGGTAGTATTTCCATGCTTTTTCTAACTGGTTGAACCATGCTCCGTAACTCCAAGTATGACCTACTAAATTGGGAAGGGACCTTAGCTTGCCCACTCTAGCCACCAAACCAAGGACGTCTAGACATCTCAAGCCCCCATGAGCACTTGACCACTTCCTTTAAGAAAAGTCCCTCTTTATCTCTGGCAAGCATAAAGTGTCATGGTGCTTGTTCTTTATTTTTTATCACTCCTGAGGTTGATGGCTTCTGAATGTGAATGGACAGATCTGGCCCTGAGGTGTTTTTGGTAGTCACCACTTTGGGAAAACTAGCAAGTAGTCAAGGCACCACATGGTTTCCCTCTGGTATGTGGCCCCCCAATAAGTGGTTGGTGTGTTGCGCTGATGTTTGCATAGAATAGTCCTTATGGCAGGTGACATCTGTCAACAAATGGACTTTATCAAAATAGTTCGAGGAAAGACTTTGGATTCATTACACTCTAGAGTTGTCCATCTTCCTCAGAGTTGTTATTTCGGAATACCCATCCATTAAGCTCGGTGTATGCACCTGGCTTCAACTGTGTATTGGCTTGTTTTGAATTCATTAAGCTTTCAACAAACCTAATTGCTACTATCACTCATACTTGGTATGTTTAAGCTCAGTGTATGCACTTGGCTTCAACTGTGTATTGGCTTAATTTGAGTTCATTAAGCTTTCAACAAACCTAGTCCCTACTATCACTTGTAGTTGCTATTTTTTTTTTTGATAAACAAGTAAGAATTGTATTTAAGGTGCCCAGGGGGGGCACGCCCAAAAACAAGCTAAGCTAACTTTATACCGGTCTCAGGGACCCCAAAAAATTCACTAGAGCGTAAGCATTTATAGGGAAAGCCTCTCTAGCCCAAAAAAAGAGGGAGACAAGGAGGGAGTTGGTAGTATAAAGGATTTTCGTCCTATTAGTTTGGTGAGTAGTCTCTACAAGTTGTTGGCCAAGGTTCTTTTTTTGAGGTTGAGGAAGGTCATGGGAATATTTCTAGCAGTCAGAATGCATTCATAGGTGGGAGACAAATTTTGGATGTAGCGCTCATTGCTAATGAATGCATTGATGAAAGGAAAAAACAGAAGAGTTGGGCTTATGTGTATGCTTGATATTGAGAAGGCTTATGACCATGTTAATTGGTCTTTCTTAATAAGCATGATGAGAAAGATGGGTTTTGGGGATAGATGGAGGAGATGGATGTCAATGTATTAAACATATTGGTAACTATGTTACTTATCATTGAGCTGTTCTTGGAAAATAATTGAAGCCATATTAACAACTATCAGTGCTAAAAAATTTCGAGAATGGACTTGTGGGTCCATTGATTTAATGAACGTTTATACCTTATACAGGCTTTGCTGCTATCAGAAAGACAGGCTGCAGAAGAGGCTAAGAAGGCTCATACAGATGCTGAGGTCAGGAATGCAGAACAGGCTAAAAAGCTTGAAGATGCAGAGCGAAAAGTAGATCAGCTTCAAGATTCCATGCAGAGGTTTGTAAAACACATGAAAGATGGAACCGTTAGAAACTTGATCTCTTATTTAAATTATACCATAAATATATGAAAAGCCAGACAATCAGCCCATCCCTGTGTTACCTTGTTCTGTCTACTTACCTGATTCGACAGTGATATCTTATCCTTGTTGCTCTAAGACAGTGATAAGCAAGACACATTTTTCTTGTAATTTACTTCCCTATGCTTGGTTTTCAGCTGCATCTTTAGATGCCATTATGAGGTTTTCTGTTACTAACAAGATATCGGTTAATATCATATTTCAGAAAATGAACTCTTGGGGTTGGATGAGTTGGGAGGAGGCTTGGGTAATATCCCCATGGTCCCAGGTTCAATTCCCACTCCAAGGGTCATTTACCAATCCAATAAAAAAAAATCTAGAAAATGATCATTCTCTCACTTCTTATCTTCATATGTTCACACACACTCGTATCCATGTATACATGCATGCAAGTTTATGAACATCTCTCTCTATCTCTCTCTCTCTCACACATACACACGCGCACGCACTCACGCATGCATGCACGTGTGCGCACTCACTCACACCCCTCTCTACACATACTTTTGTATTAATTGAAACCTTTTGAAATTCCTTCATTTTCTCTTTTTCAGGCTTGAAGAGAAACTTTCCAATACAGAGTCAGAGAATCAAGTGCTTCGACAGCAAGCACTCACTATGTCGCCAACTGGAAAAGCTTTGTCTGCACGACCAAAGACAATGATTATTCAGGTACTAATGCAATGTTAGGCTATTACTCATTCTAATGCTTGCTCGTGGTGATACATTCTGAATGTTTCTTGATTCAATTGCAGAGAACTCCAGAGAATGGGAGTGTTCTAAATGGGGAAACAAAGGTATCATCGGCGAGAAGATTTTGTCACTTTCTTTTTTGATAAGAAGCAACTTCTAATAAATACTGAATTGGCACAAATCTCTTGTGGTTGAAAATAATTGAAAGACTGTATTTCTTACACTATGTTACATATCACAGGACATGACTCTAGCTATATCAAATCCCCGGGAGCCTGAATCTGAAGAAAAACCGCAGAAATCACTTAATGAAAAGCAACAAGTGAGTGGCCATTGGAAAATTGTATCCATGATGCATGCTTAATATTTGTTTGATCTTTTATTCCCAGACCTCTCTCTCTCTCTCAATTTGTTCACTGCAATCTGTTGTTCCTCTACAGGATAACCAGGACATGCTTATCAAATGTATTTCTCAAGATTTAGGATTTTCTGGGGGCAAACCAATTGCTGCTTGTCTCATATACAAATGCCTTCTTCACTGGAGGTCATTTGAAGTTGAAAGAACAAGTGTATTTGACCGTATAATCCAAGCAATTGCTTCGGCCATAGAGGTAAACTATAGCTTTTTGTCAATCAGTTCCTTAGTTAATCGCAGTCATATTCAACAGTAATATTGTGCCGCAGTTTAAAGTCTGCTTGAGCAATGTTGTTCACTATCTACATATTACTAATGTCAGAGGCTTCTACATGTTTTAGGTCCCGGATAACAATGATGTATTAGCTTACTGGTTATGTAATACATCCACATTGTTGTTGCTGCTCCAACACACACTCAAAGCAAGTGGAGCTGCTAGCTTGACTCCACAACGGCGAAGGTCAACATCAGCTTCTCTATTTGGGAGGATGTCGCAAGTATGAGCCATATCATTTATTTTGCCTCTTTTTTTATTTGGATGGGCATATTATCAATATATTTGATTTATTGACCTGCTTATATATATATATATATATATTTGTATTTTAGGGCCTACGAGCATCTCCCCAGAGTGCTGGGCTTTCATTTCTTAATGGCCGAGTACTTGGTAGAGTGGATGACTTGCGGCAAGTTGAGGCAAAGTATCCAGCTTTGCTGTTCAAACAGCAGCTTACTGCCTTTCTTGAGAAGATCTATGGAATGATAAGAGACAATCTAAAGAAAGAGATTTCCCCATTGCTTGGTTTATGTATCCAGGTATATGTTACATTTTATTGTCATACATGCTATGCTTGTTATCAATTGACAAAAAAAAGGGTGTTAAAATTAGATTTTTTGAAGTAGTTGAAGTGTATGCCAGAGCAGTTTTCATCATTATCATTGTTTGAGATGATTTAGTGACAATGAAAATAAATACTCAACTCAACTCAACAAAGCTTTATCCCAATTATTTGGGGTTGGTTACATGAATCATATCTCGTCATTCTTCTCTATTTAAGGCCATCTTCTCTGTTAGACCACACATAATCATATATTTATAACTATTTTTCCCAAAGTTATTTTTGGTCGTCTTCGCCCCCTAGCATGACCCTCAATATTAGCCATGTCGCTCTTTTTTATTAGTCTTCATTTTACATGACCATACTACCTTAGTTGATATTCTCTCATTTTATCTCGTATAAGTGCTACTTCTACCATCTCCCGGATATCTTCATTCCTAATTCTATATTTTCTTGTCTTATCGCACATCCATCTTAACATCCTCATTTTGGTTACACTAATCTTAGTAACATGTTGTTTCTTAATTGCCCAATATTCTGTTCCATACAACATAGTTGGTCTAATAGCTATTCTATAAAATTTACCTTTCAATTTTAAAGATATACGTCGATCTCACAATACGGCAGAAGCACTCCTCCACTTAACCCATGCTGCTTTAATTTTATGAGTAACATCATCTCCAATTTCTCCCTCTTGATGAATAAGTGAACCTAGATAAAAAAAAATTCACTTTTTATTAACTATTAATTTTCGATTTTACTCCATTCCTGTTTGTATTACTAGTTTTACTAAAATTACACTCAAGATATTTTATTTTTGTTCTACCTATCTTGAATCCTTTTGATTCTAAAATGTCTCTCCAAATTTCTAATTTCTAATTTATCCTTCTTTTAGTTTCATCAATTAAAACAATATCATCAGTAAAAAAACGTACACCATGGAACTTCATCATGTATATACTTAGTCAACTCATCCATTATTAAAGCAAAAAGGAACGGACTTAATGTTGACCCTTGATGTAGGCCTACTGTGATCGAAAATTCACTTGTTCCTCACACATTTGTCCTTACGGTAGTGATCATCCCATCATACATATCTTTTATTAATATATCGTTTTGTAGTTCCTTTCTTTTCTAAAACCCATCATGTTACATCTCGAGGAACCCTATCACATGCTTTCTCCAAATCGGTGAATACGATGTGAAGATGACAATGAAAATAAATAATTGCAAAATATCCTTTACATTTTTGTTTTCTTGACAAAAGAGGGTCGAACTGATCTTCCATGCTTTATTGGCAAATATGTGATTTTCCATTGAAACCCTAGCTTCAATCGTGCTTCAATAAACTTCTTGCCCATAGTTAAGATTGAAAATGAGGAAATATAGCCAATGCTAAGCTCATGACTTTCTCAAAGCCCCATAAATTTCCAGTTATGGGAGAAAAAGATAGCATCTTTCCCCTGATTTCTAGAGCCTTTAACACTGAAACTTTTCAAAACCCTTGTATGCATGCCCAGCTTCACTTCCCCAAATTTATGCCCTTTTAAAAAAATATATGTCCTCTACTGCCAAACAAAAACCATAATAGATGTTGGGCAACTCATGTATTTTGTTAAAAGGCCCAGTAACATGTGAAAATCTCTCAATAGATCTAAATATCTATTCAATTCAATGCAGGCACCGAGGACATCTCGTGCAAGTTTAGTGAAAGGGCGTTCCCAAGGTAATGCCGTCGCTCAACAAGCTCTGATTGCTCATTGGCAGAGCATTGTGAAAAGCCTAAACAGTTACTTGAAGATAATGAAAGCAAACTATGTGAGTCTTGAAGTTTACATAAAATGGCAACAACAGCTTTTTTCATTTATTTTAGGACAATAGCATCATTCTCTTATTGTTGTGGTTTTATAGGCTCCCCCCTTCTTAGTGCGCAAAGTGTTCACTCAGATATTCTCATTCATCAATGTTCAGCTATTCAACAGGTAAATGCTTTGGGATCTAATAAGTTTGTGTTTGCATGTATTTGTTCTGTCCTCAGTCCATTACTCCATTCTGTATATAATCTACTAATTAATTTATTTCCACTAATTGCAATTATTGCAACTGATAGTTTTTACTTATTCATTTTTGCAGTCTTCTTTTGCGGCGTGAGTGTTGCTCATTCAGTAATGGGGAGTATGTAAAATCAGGGTTGGCTGAATTAGAACAATGGTGTTGCCATGCAACTGAGGAAGTAAGCACTATTCAATGGTATAACCTGTATATTTTGCGGTCATTTCAACGTTGTCCTCACCCCAACATGTATTGGTGTTCAGTTTGCAGGCTCAGCTTGGGATGAATTGAAACATATTAGACAGGCCGTTGGATTCCTGGTAAGATTTAATTTAATGGCCTTTGATACTCCATTGCTTATTGTTTATAATCACATCTAATGCTGATCGATCTCCTTTGGTTCCACTTTCTCGACAACTCAGGTTATACATCAAAAGCCCAAAAAGACCTTGAATGAAATAACAAATGAACTTTGCCCAGTGAGTAACTCCACTTTGTAATTTTATATTTTAGCCTCCTCACATGTTTTTTTTTTTGGTGTATATTCTGTGTTTTTCATGTTTTAACTTGTGCTTGATACTTCTTCAGGTGCTCAGCATTCAGCAATTATACAGGATTAGTACGATGTACTGGGATGACAAATATGGCACTCACAGTGTATCTTCAGAGGTAACCAATTTTAGATTGGCACTGGGTTGTGTGATCTGCGGCCTGTTTTAGACTAACCAACCTGTTAATCCCTGTCCAGATATTTATTGTTCTTGAAATCCCGTTTTCCGCAAGACCCCAATAATAATAATAATAAATAATCATCATCATTCTGGTATAGTTTTTGTTCATTCTAAAATTCCTCCCTAATAATACAGGTTATTTCAAATATGAGAGTTATGATGACAGAGGACTCTAACAATGCCGTTAGCAGTTCATTTTTATTAGATGATGACTCGAGGTAATTTTTTCATAGCCCTCTATATTATAAATTAGATTCTGTTGTGTGTGCATTCATTGTCCATCACAGTTTTTTTTAATCAATTCATTTTTTTATTTAAATTAATGCAGCATCCCATTCTCTGTGGATGACATCTCCAAGTCAATGCAACAAATAGACATTTCTGATGTTGAACCTCCATCGTTAATCCGTGAAAACTCCGGCTTTGTCTTTTTAAATCAACGGTCAGAATGACGATGATCATGGTGTTTGATACTTGAATCCTGTGCTCATGGCTCAGTAAGGCCGAATGTGCTCATTGATCGACATACAGAAACTTGTGCATACAATCTCCTCGTTCATTGCATCCGTGTGTATTATATATTTTCCATTTGTCCGGGCAACTTATCTTTGTTCGTTGCCGAGTCTATTCTTTTTTTCTTTTTGCCCCCTTTCCCTTTGTGCCCTTTCAACCAACACAAGGGGTATTCTTTAGGAGGCCAGGTTGCTTTTAGTGTGATAATGTTCAAGTATAGAAACATGCATTGGTTTCCAGTAAGTAGTCACACCTGCATGGGGCTTCTTTTTCACATTGTTGTTTGCTGGTTTTTCAAGTCTTGTAGTGCTTTTGTGAGTGTAATTAATGACAGAAATTGCAGGTTTTAGGTCACTATTTGTTGTAATTTGAAAGCAAAAATGCATCTAAGATGAAGTAATGTTTTGATATTTGTAGTTGATTTCTCTGTCCTCCCAACTGTCCGTGTTGTAAATGAGTTCATCTGCTTTTTTTTCCCCCCTCGTAAATTAGGGCAGCAAAGCAAAAGGAAAAAGTCTACTTTGATACAATGCATCAAATCTGATTTAACAAAAACCCAAATGAACCTGTTATTTGAAAGTTGCTTGTGATAACATGCTTCCACTATACACACACACACACATATATATATATATATATTGTGAGGTTTATTCTTTTAGTAACTTTTTAAGTTTTTGATCAAGGAATTGTTGACATTATATTAGATTCTTTGTTTCCCCAATTTGTGTTTGTAGTTGATCTATTTGTCTCTTATGTACAAGAGGTGTTGGGGTTTATCCCGACGTCTCTTAAGGGCCTTCTTTCACATTGCTTATTGTTGGGCTTTCAATTTGGTTGTAATAAAAGCATGCATCACTTAGAGGACGAGACTTTGGTGTAATGGTAAAGTTATTTTATTTTGATCTTAGGTTAAAGAGTTCGAGTCACAAAAATGGCTTGTTTGTCTACAGGAGTGAAATCGTTACATTAAATTTTTTACTGAATCTTGCACGAAAATGATTTGTTTGCTTATGGGAGTAAAACCGTTACATCTAACTTGTAGACAAGGTGACAAGAGTTTCGTGTATTGAGCTAACCTAATAACAGTCATCGCTTAATATTGGTTTTGCACTGAGTTCAATGATCGTGCTGCACCAAGAGATTTGGCCATTATTATAAGAGGGAATATTGGTGTAGAAGTTTGATATTAGAAACTGGTTTCTGATTCTTTGGTTGTGTTTTTGTTTTATAGAATGTTCCTACTTTGTGTGTATTATGACTTGATCCTCTGAGCTGTAGTTGGTGGTGAACGGAACCCACTACCTATAACAAAACAATATCACCAACACTACCAATTTGATGTGTAATATCAAGTTACCTCACCTTTTGGGGATCCTTACACTATGTTTAAAAGTTTCAAAGAGAGAAGAAAATTTAAAATTGAAGAGAAAAGAAAAGAGAAGAAAAAAAAATGTATTAATCTTCATCTTGTTTGAAAGTGTAGGAGAGAAATGAAAAGAAAATCATGGTTTCTTGTTTGAATAATTAGTAGAAAAGAAAGTAGTTATTGTTATTTGAAAATTATACTTTTTTTCATTTAACAATTGTCTAATTTTTAAATAATTTATTGAAAGATATTTTTTGGTATTTAAAAAAAAATCATTAAATACACTTTTTTTTAAAAAAAAAAAATCCCCCCTCCTCCTGAAGAAATTAGAGAAGTCATCCTAATCACTCAAATTTCTTTCTTAATTCTTTTTTTCTCTCCACCACAAACATCCAAAGAGAGAGAGGGAAAGAGTAATATCACTCCCTCTAAAACTCCATACTGAAAACAAAGAATCAAAAAAAGGCAGACATCAAATCATTTATGTGGATCAAATTCATAAAAGATGCCTCAATTTTAAGCACCAGAGTTATCATAATTTAGCAGTTTTTCTGCATCATTTTTGACAGTTATTATCTTGAAGAAAATAAGAAAACACCATATGTCATAAATTAAGTTTGTATATGAAGAAGAAGAAAAAAAAACAAAAATATCAACTTATACTACAAACTTCAACTATAAATTCCCCTCCAGAGAAAATTGAAACAAGCTGAAAGTTGGAAGTGGGAAAACCATGTATATTGATATCACTGTTTTTGGTTTTCAAACCATCAAAAATTAGATACTGAACTCAGAAATTCCAAATTTCCATTGATTTCAATAAAACATTACAGCTGAAAATATAGTTTCACATCTCCTTTCAATTGAACTACCAAGTTAAAACCCATCTAAATGGATTGATCATTGTCATTGATCTGTAAAAACACCCACACACAACTACTTCAAAAACAACTCATAAAATCAGCTAAACAAGTCCCCTCCCAGGGCATATAAAACTAGAGTTTTACAAGGCATTGTTTGTACATAGCTGTTAGGATTCATGTGTCTCGGAAGAGTTTATTACCTTCATTTAATTTTCCAGTTCCACCGGGGACTGATCTTGCTGAGTTTGTACAGGCTGCACCTCTGATTTCTTTTTCTCCTTGAGGATCACTTGCTTTGGCATCACTTCTAGTAGAAAGCTTCCTCCATTCCATATAGATGCAGAGACCTTGAGTATTTGGAAAATAACATGAAATTCATATGACAAAAAAATGGGGACTGTAAGTGCCATGGTTGCCACTGTGAATACGGCTTGGAGAAGGATAAACATAAACAGCCGATTCTGATCCCCAAGCAAACCACTTAAACGCCACCATATATTGTTCGCTTTCTGTGCTTTTTTTGAGAGTTCCCTGTTGGACCAAGAATTTGTTAGAATGAATGACAACGAATTTGAAGAGAGAGAGAGAGAGAGAGAGAGAGAGAGAGAGAGAAGATGGTCAATCAAAAATAAATAAATCTTCATGACCGGTTAAATTCATATGTATTACATTACATATCAACAAGGAGAAAATTGAGAACCTGTAAGAAGTCATGACTTCGGGGTCTCTTAACAGCCGCTGTCGACGTAGGACATTTACAATGAGAAAATAGAGAGCCTGCCAAAGACTGTAAGCAACCAAGGGAACTAGAAAGAGCCACGTCCACAGGTAAGATTTGCTTTCTACATAGGGCCATGAAGCTCTCCTAGCAGTTCCTTCAGGATGCATGGCTTCAAAGAATGCTGGATCCCACCACCTAATTGTGAAGAAAACTATCCCTGAAAAAGGAAATTGTTCTGTTAGTTGCCATCCAGAAAGATTCGATAAAAATTGGAGCCCAAAATTGGTGTGTATCCTACAAGTTCCATGCAGACAACTGCCTTTTTGGTTCGGTCAATCAAAAGTTAAAAACTCAAGATGGCCAACACCTAGCCTGAATATCTTTACAAAAAATGATAAGTAAGACAGATTGTTATCAAGTCCTAATTCTGAAAACAGGAAATATGATCAGGGAGCCAAAGTTAATATAAGACACGTGCTGCAATTGTGAACTACTGAAGAGGCCTAGAGTTAATTAAAGTAATAATTTGGACGACTCATCAAAAAAGTAATAATTTGGTCAAAGTGAGTTGAGTGGGTAACAAATGAATGCAATACATTTTTCCATTATTACAATCTTCCTTTTCAAGTTCAAACATAAATATGTTATTAGCATCACTTCTCCATATCCGAAGTGTTTTTTTTAAAAAAAAAAAAAAAAAGAAAGAAAGAAGAAAGGTTCAACTCACCAGGTAAAAGATGTATGAGGACACTAACAATTTTGTCAAGAGAACTAAAAACTAAGCTACAACGCCAAACTATCAATGCCCATGCCAACGGCCCCTGCAGCCAAGTGCAACAGAGTCAAAAATGTAAAAAAAAATGAACTGTCATAAGATGCAAAGGTGACTGAGACCCATTTGATTACCTCTGCAAATGAGAAGCAAACCATGAAAAGCTTTTCGTTTCTTGGATAGAACAGAAGCATGATCAAGAAAATCGTATTGGCATAGTAGCAAAAGTCCTGCACAACATGAACAGTTACTGTCATTTTCATCATTTCTCATCTTTAAATGACTTTTTTTATTTAAAAAAAAAAAAAGTTAACAATTAGAACCATAGGGGTCGAAAAGCTCAGTCAAAAAATTTTTTGAATCACAAATGACTTCCGCTAATAGTGAAAGTGGTAGTTGGTGTATAAATGTTCAGCCAAGCACACAATTGGACAAGTTGAAAGTAGAAAATCAAAATTTATCCTATGCCCTAAAGTCCACGGGATACTATCATGTCTATTGGGCATGTTCCCCTACAAAGTTCCATTCATGGTTCCTTTCTAATAATCCATTTCATCTTTGCTTGTCAAGAGAAGACACTGTCAACATCTATATACCCTCTAAAAAGTGGAGAAAGAAAAAGAAAAGGTCCATGGGCTGCATGATCCAGTATGAAGACTAATGAATGTCCAAAAGCACTGATCCCGCCAAAAACAGAAACTCAGCTCTGCTTGTAAAGCAACAATATAACCAAACATGAAAATCAATTTCACTACTAGAAACTGAACTCCAATGACTGAAGACACTATTAAATTATCAAAATTAACAATTGATAAGGTAAATGTACTTAACGAAAATAAAAAAAATGTTAACATGTGTTAGAGCTTACCAAAAGATAATAATGCCATTTCTTGAACCGGTAATAAATCCATCGAAGAGGAACGAAGATGACATAGAACAAACAATATACGTAAGGAATATCTTGTGGTCCTAAGAAATAAAAATCAAACAACCAAACAACCAAACAACTAATAATTACAAATTTACAACAAATTAGAAGATCTAAATTGTAATTATTTCTATCAATCAGACTACTGTACTCACTGGCACCCAAAAGAAAGCAAAATCCCCCGAAGCCCAGAACATTCAGAAGATGAGTCACCTATAAACAATAAAAATTTCAATCAATACAAATAAAAAAAATCCACTATCAACACCCAAATGATCAAAACATTACATCACAACGAATCAATCCATCCGCAGATACCCATCAATTTTTTTTTTTGGGTTAACAGAGACCCATCAATTTAATTTTGCATAACAAACTTATACACGCATACAGTGCACATATATGTGTGTGTGTGTGTGTACACGTATATACCTTGTTGATGAATCGTTCATGTTCCTCGGCCTGCTTAGCGATCTTAACCGCTTGTTTGGATAAGATCTCTTTCGTTTGAGCAACTTTCTACAAAACCAAATATACCCAAATCAAACAAACTATCAACAAATTCAGAAACACAAATTTCAATACCTTAGATCGATCTCTGACCCTCTGCTTCACGTTCTCAAACGAATCCCCATTCGCATCGTCCAAAGTATCTTCGTTGCTCGACATCTTCCTATTCTTCCAGACGCTGTTCCAGAGATAATATGCAAAGATAGTTCTAGACAGAGAAAGAGAGAGGGCGGTGGTGCCTCGCTTCGAATATATGTATGGCGAAACCAAATTCTCTCCTTCGACAAACGATTTTGATTAAATAACCTAATGATGATTAGTGTTTCTAATTGACATTATTAATTCCAAATTCTTGAGTTTTCTGAGTATTAAGTACGCAACAGATATAATTTCTCTTGATGCAAGTGTCCACATGATATCCGTACAGGTTGCAAGAAACCCAAGGGATTGAGATACGTCGGCAGAAAAATCTTGGACCGTTGATTTGTTTGACTTCTGAAAGTCTAAATTAATGTTTATTTTTTATTTCTTTTAAATTACATAAATTTTTCTGTAAAATTATTAAAAAAACGAACGTTAAGAAAATATAAATTATTATTTTATTTTTATAAATAATTACATTGATATCTAATAATTATAAAGATATTTTTTTATAAATTTTTGAAAAGTAAAAAAAATTAAAGTAATATACAAGAATATTTTATTCATGTAAAAAAATTAATTAAAATTTTAACACTATTAATGATGAATTTTGTACAGATAACAAAATATAAATATTATTAATATATCATAAAAAATTTTAATATAATTTTAAAAACATAATTAATATCTTGTAATTGTCATATAATTCAAAATAAATTAATATAATTATTTCAAAATATATATATATATATTTTTATTAAAACAATTTTTATGAAATTTTGTTGAGAGACAGAGATTGATGACATGAAATACTATTATAATTTGATGACAATAATTTTGTCATGTGACATATCAGCAATACAAAAAGACAATAAAATTACCTATAAACAGGATGTTCATTTTTGTGTATGTATGTGTGTGTGAGAGAGACAGAGATTGATGAGTCTTTTTACAATCATACATTATACATAAAAGAAACATTCCTGTCATTTATGGGTCATAAAAGCTCGTGATTTAATTTACGTGTGAAATGTATATATATATATATAGACATAATATTAATGCATTAATTAAATATATTAATCAAATAGTTAGTAATAACATTCAAGACTGCTCATGATATTTTTTTATATTATAATTCAAATTATTTTTCATAAAAGAAAAACAAATATATCAACAAATTGCTACCGTTGGATCAAACCCAATCCAAAATTGAATTGATGAGTTGGGCTTCACTGTGATTTGAAATGGCCCCACCTTAGCCAAAGCAGGTTCTAGAAAATCTGGAATGACAGTTTAGCTTTGTGTCAGGAGATATATTTGTCATTAATGAAATCCAGAAGGGTATTTTAGTAACAGTGAAATAGAATATTCCTAGCTTCGCAGAGGTTGCTTCACCTTTCAGCCAGCAAATCACAGAAAGGCCACGCAAGAGTAAGAAAGCTCCGTTTAGGAATGCAATTCCGTTTGTTACGATTCAAAGAGGTGAGCTCAACGCGTTTGAGTGAGAAAATTAATATTTTATTTTATTTTAAATGAAATAAATCAGAATTTATTTATGCACTGTAACTCTTATTTTTTAAAATTAAAATTAATTAATTTTTTCAAAGGAATATTTACTCATAACCTAACATATCTTCGTTTTAGTAAGTTGAAATTTGAAGATATTATGTGAACTTTATTAAAATTTGATTTAAATTTAAAATGAGTCATCATTAATTTATTAGTCATAATTATATAAAATAAAATAATAAATTAATTTTTATTTTAAATCATTAATATTTATAATAATATTTTTATTTTTATATTAAAAATTTAGATAAATTTAATATAGTTATATATTTATAAAAAAAGATATTAATATAATTCTTAAATGCATGTATATATTTTTATTTTAACATATTTATATTTTATTTGAATGTATTAATTATAATTAAATTAATAAAATAAATAAATAGAAAAAAAGTTATAATTGAATGAGTGTCTCGATGGAATCCCGTTGTCAGCCTACCTCATCACTTCAAAAATAAAAAATAAAAAAATCAGACAACGGAAAATACCAAATAACCCTTGGTTTTTAGCTGAAATAACGATTGTACCACTGTCTTGGGTGAACTTGATTGCGTAATGATGATGCATTTTCCGTTCTTCAAGGTGTGCTCTGCTCAGCTCAGCAACTTGGTCGGTCTGTCCACTCTTTGATAAACCCAATGAGAATTCAAAGCTCACAGTTTCCAACCAATGAATGAAAATGGCTTCACATTTCATTCCATTAAATGTTTTAAGTTTTAATTTTAAATTTCAGAAAAATTACACTCACATGTCAATCCAGTTGAATGAACTTCACTCTCATTCAAACGACTGTACACAAAAAAAATAAATTTTGAATTAAGTTATTATTTTTAAAAACTACTTCAAATCTTGTGTATATTTAGTATTTGTTTAGATGCACAACAGAAACGAATGTTTAGAAAAAAAAACGTTTCGAAAAATATTTATTTATTTGATATTTTTTTAAAACGTATCTATTTTGATCTTAAAAATATTTAAATAAATATTTCGAAAAATTCAAATAAACATTTATTTATTCTAAAAATTCATTTAAAACATGAAAATGATTAAACGAATAATTTTACTGTCTATCCAAACACAATCATAATATCTTTAATGTACCACGTAATTGCAAACTTGTGGCAAGTAAAAGACTAATGAGATTTAGATTTACACTTTGACCATGTAATCGAAGATTACTATTGGCGAAATCAAATTCTGAGTCATAAAAAAAAAAATTATAAAAAGATTTAATTTATTCAGTTACAGTTACATCCTATTAGTCTCAATTTCCCCGTCATTGTTTGGCAATAATGCAACAAAACATGCATGCATCCATCCATTTTCCAATTTGGATGGTATAATGCCAGCTTAGAGAAACAGATAACTCTCCCAATAAGTTGGTGATCAGAAACCTCAATAATCATAGTGATTTGACTCATCAATCCAAGTGAAAAGCAAGTGGGACCCTTAAGAAAATCATATTTTTTCAAAAAATAAAAATAAAAAGAGACATTCGAATATATATTATATGGTTAACGTGAAATGCATGTTGTTAAAATACAAGAAAAAATGAAGAGGTCAAGTAAAGTTTACTAATGGGAGGCCTGCAATAAATAAATAATATATATATATATATATATTGATGCTGCTACTTTTTCGTCTTGGTACATAGTAAGTTCGCGTGTATTATATTGTCTGCTTTGGGCTGAAGAACCCTCACGGCTTTATTTTTTCTAGACGAAAAAAAGCCTGATGCAAGAGAGAGGACGACTGAGGCTTATAAGCGATGCCAATATTCTAACTCCTATTCGATGTGAGACTTAAAATGACACAACATATATATATATATATAAATGTGCGCGCGTGCATGTCTGTGTACAAATATGTTATAAAATACATGTTAGGCACATGCAAAATATTTTAAAAGGAAAAAAGAGTTACATTTTATTTTAAAATCATTTTTTTTATGATTTTTTATTTAAATTGACAATGTGTATGCTTAATGTGCACATTGAGCGTTGTTTGGATGGACGGAAATAAAGTTATGAAATTTTACATGTTCTAACTATATATATTTCATTATTTAATAGAATAAAAGTTCCAACCTAAAACAGAATTTTGAGAAAAGAGTAAAAGAGAGAACAAAGAATATGGAACAACAACATTGGTGAAACATACCCATTGCAAAATTTCAATTAATTTTTTTCTTTTTTCTTTTGAATTATTTAAAATTTTTATGTTTAATATTTCGATATATAAAAAAAAACCCTAATTTGTTTTGGACTTACATATGGCTTCTTTATCATAATGACCACAAATCTCTTTAGAACTATAACTCAATGGTAAACAATGGATTGAAAGTTTGTTAAAATGGAATGAGCTTCAATGAGACATCATGGAATTGAGGATTTTAGACATGATGGACTTAATTTATGGCCAAATTAACCAATCAACACATCTAAATAAGAAAAGAGAGATACAAAATCTCAATTTTCTCATTTCCAATGCTAATTATAAATAATTTTTAACTTTATTATTCCTCACGGAACAACACTTATTTTATTATGGCACAATATGATAGAATGATCTTATTTTGTCAAGTATTAAAATTTATTAATTCTTAAATTACATGAGTTTGACTTTCGTATGGCATACAATCACTCTAAAATAATTTGACAAGACACAATACTCTTGACAAAAAATGAATCCAAAAAGCATATTAAGACATGTTATAAAGGTGTCGATGAGGTTGCCATTGTAGACGAGAGTGGAGGCACGACTAAGAACTAAGACACATAGATTAAGAGAGAGAAAGGAAATAGGATCAAGATTCGGGCATTCTATATATATATACATGTGTGTGTATTAGGACATGTGACATATTTTCTGAATATGAATGAAAGAATACGATAGTATTTCTTGATAGGTATTATCATTAAAAAAAACTTGGTCAAGTTTTCATTGTCTCAAAATGAGTTACGGTCACGATCAACTAAAAGTTGAGTTGGGACGCTTTTTTGAAATCTTTGTTTTGGGTTAGAGCTGCAATCCAAACAGGTTATTTAGTGTTTAAATGAGTTGTTAAAAATAATGAATATATTATATAGATAAAAAATGAAGTATTTTCAAAAATCTCTCATTAATATTTTTTTATAACAGACGGTTTAGATTTAAAACATCAAAACAAGCATTTAAATATTAAAAAAATTTAATTTAAATTTCAAAAGGGCGATTTCAAAAATTCCAGCCCCCATTCAACCATGCTGAGTAGGAGGCGAAATCTCCTAAAATACAGGGGCACCATTGAGCAAAACCACCATGAATAATTTTTTTTTTTATTTAAATTTTATATTTTTCAGTTTGAAGTTTGAATGAGCCACGTACACGCCAACACAGGAGGAGCGTGTCCGAGAGAGGGAGAATTGAATTGTCGAGAAGTCTCCGCTCAATTTCATTCTGCAAGATTCCATTTTTGGCGCATCCTTTTCCTCTATTTTATCATTCTAATGCGCATATATGTATATAGTGTGTATATATTCTCAATTTGAAGCGCATATTCCTGCAACTGGGGCGGTGCACTTGGTGTGTTAATTTAGGGTTTCTGGGTTCTTGTAGATTTTGATCCAGGTAAGCTTATAATTATCCACTGATAGAGATTAATTTTTGGTTAATTTTTCATTTTTGATTTAGCATTGTTTAATCATGGCACATCTTTTAATTTTTGAATATTTATGAACTAACAGAGTTGCCCCCAAAATTTGAATTTCTGACTTAAAGTTCTTTGATTAATTTATGAGTATAGTTTGTGTATAATCTGATTTTTTATTTATTTATGATTTCTCTGTTCTATATGATATGCTATTTTGTGAGAAGATGTTTTCGAAAGGGGAAGCTGGGAAGAAAATTGGGGAGGATTCAGGCAATGGGAAGTTGCTACATGAGATTGAAGCTATAAGCAAAGCCCTATACCAAGACAAAACCAGTCCAAAAAGTTCGATTTCTACTGTGAATAATCGATCTAAATCTACTGGAAAAACCCACTTTCTTGAACCTAAATCGAAGCAGAAGGTTGGAAGTGAAGACCCATTTCATAAGGACAAGAAATCAATTTGGAGTTGGAAGTCCTTAAAGGCTTTGACCCAAGTTCGAAACCGTAGGTTTAATTGTTGTTTCTCTCTCCAAGTCCATTCAATTGAAGGGTTGCCGCCATGTTTTGATGATCTTAATCTTTGTGTGCATTGGAAGAGGCGGGATACTGGGTTGGTGACTCGCCCAGCTAGGGTTTTTCAAGGAATAGCTGAATTTGAAGAACAATTGACACATACATGCTCAGTTCATGGTAGTAGGAATGGCCAGCACCATTCGGCAAAGTATGAGCCGAAGCATTTCTTGTTATATGCATCGCTGTTTGATGCTCCTGAACTTGATTTGGGAAAGCATCGGGTTGATCTCACAAGGTTGCTTCCTCTTACGTTGGAAGAACTAGAGGAGGAGAAGAGCTCGGGAAAGTGGACAACTAGTTTCAAGTTATCGGGTAAGGGTAAAGGTGCAACTATGAATGTCAGTTTCGGGTATTCTGTAGTTCTGAATAATTCTATAGCACCTACGGTTAACAGGGATGTTCCAGAGGTCTTGAGCTTGAAGAGAAGTAATACAAGTGCGGTGAAACCTGAGACAAAATTTGATCAAACTTGTTGTAGGAGCATAATACAGCGTGCAGGAAGCATTCCTGCTTGGTCTCCTACTTCATCTCATTCTGTAGAAGAGATAAAGGATCTTCATGAGGTTTTGCCAATATCAAAGTCTGAACTCGCTGCTTCGGTAAATATGCTTTATCAGAAATTTGATGAAGAGAAGTTAGATGTTTCAGTTGATTATAAACCCGAGCTTGATGTTTTCTCTGAGCATCTTGAGTCACTAAAACCAAATTCCAATTTGTTGTCTGATACGGGTTCGGAAAATGTTGAAAATGAGTGTGAAGATGGTGAGTTTTCCATCATAGAGCATCGGACCGAGTCGTCCTTGAGGGAACAAGTTAAATCTGAAGAGAGTACCTTAAATGTTGCTAATAGTTCTGCAGTCGAAGAAAGTCCTGATCTTACAGAAATCAACAGTGCTGTTGGGATTGCCGTGGACGAGGGCACCAATCTTCATTCTCAGGCTGAGGACTTTGGGAGTCATAGAGGCGAGCTTGTGGCAAGTGACTGCATTTCCAAAGAGAATAGCATATCTCCCAAGGATTTACTCATGGAAGATCTGGAGTCAGCTTTGAATAGTGTGTCAGATTTGGCGATAGAAGGATTGGATTCTCTAGAAGATGAAAATGTTATTCCAGATCATGAAAATTATGTGGGGTTTAAATCAAGTTATAAAGAAAGGACGGGAAAGTCACATAGCTTGGATGCCGTAACAGAATCTGTGGCTTGTGAGTTCTTTGATTTGCTGGGAATAGAGCATAGTCCATTTGGCTTGAGTTCTGAAAGTGAGCCTGAGTCCCCAAGAGAGCGTCTGTTGAGACAATTTGAGAAGGAAACCCTAGCTAGTGGGTGTTCCTTATTCAATTTTGATATCGAAGATAGTGACCAGGCAGAATTTGGATACAAATCCCCAATGGGGTCCGAGTGCAGGAGCTTTTCCGAGGACTTCAATTTTTCATCAGTGGTTCAAGCTGCTGAGGAGAGGCCAAATGTAGCAAATCAGGCTGTGAAGAGCAAAACTAGGGCCTCAGTTTTGGAAGACTTGGAGACAGAAGCTTTAATGCATCAGTGGGGCTTGAATGAGAAGGCTTTCCAGCATTCTCCACCTAATAGCTCCAGTGGGTTCGGGAGTCCAATTGATCTCCCTCCTGAAGAGCCTCTCCAGTTGCCTCCTCTTGGAGAAGGCTTAGGTCCATTTGTTCAGACTAAGAATGGAGGATTTTTGCGGTCTATGAATCCTGCACTTTTCAGGAATGCTAAAAGTGGTGGTAGCTTGATTATGCAAGTCTCTAGTCCAGTTGTGGTGCCTGCAGAAATGGGTTCTGGTATAATGGAGATATTACAGCGTTTGGCGTCAATTGGAATTGAAAAGCTCTCAATGCAGGCAAATAAGTTAATGCCTTTGGAAGATATTACCGGGGAGACAATGCAACAAATAGCATGGGAAGCTGTGCCCAGTCTGGAGGCGCCGGAGAGGTTTGTGATTTAGTTTAATCATTGCTTTGTGGAGTTTGAAGCACTATGTTTTCCTTCTCTCAAGCGTTTGTGTTCTCTGATCTTAGGAGTGGTAATTGTTTTATCTCTTGTTGCAGGCAAGTTTTATTGCAGGATGAATCAGATTTTGGACAGAATATGTCTCATGGGCAAAAGAAAATTAAAGGAAGATCATCTGGACCCAGTTCAACTAAGTTCGACTCAAGTTCAATTGGCAGCGAGATGGATTCAGAATATGTTTCCCTAGAAGATCTTGCTCCTCTGGCAATGGATAAGATTGAAGCCCTCTCAATGGAAGGGTTGAGGATACAATCTGGCATGTCTGACAAGGATGCACCTTCAAACATCAGTCCACAGTCTATTGGTGAATTATCAGCCCTTGAAGGGAAGGCCGTAAATATAGGTGGGTCTTTAGGTTTGGAGGGAGCTGGTGGATTGCAACTGTTGGACATTAAGGACTAGCGGTGATGATGTTGATGGATTAATGGGCCTATCACTAACCCTCGATGAATGGATGAGGCTGGACGCTGGTGAAATTGATGATGAAGATCAAATCAGTGAGCGGACTTCTAAAATTCTTGCAGCTCATCATGCTACTTGCACAGACTTGATTCGTGGAAGGTCAAAGGGGGAGAAAAAACGGGGCAAATCTTCTAGTAGAAAGTGCGGTTTCTTGGGCAACAACTTCACAGTTGCACTTATGGTGCTGCTGCGTGATCCTTTACGAAACTATGAGCCAGTTGGTACACCAATGCTTGCTCTTATTCAAGTAGAGAGAGTGTTTGTCCCTCCGAAACCAAAAATTTGCAGCTCAGTTTCAGAGGTAAGGAAGAATTATGAAGAGGATGATGAGTCTGAGCCTGCCAAGAAGGAGCCGCTAAAGGAGGAGACCAAAGAAGAAAAAAATCATGAAGAGGAAGGCATTCCTCAGTTCAAAATCACAGAAGTTCATGTTGCAGGTCTGAAAACTGAGCCTGGTAAGAAGAAGTTTTGGGGTTCATCTACTCAACAACAGTCTGGATCCCGTTGGTTGCTTGCTAATGGAATGGCAAAGAACAATAAACATCCATTTATGAAGTCAAAGACTGTTGCCAAATCTTCTTCTCCAGCAACAACTACAGTCCAGCCAGGCGATACGTTGTGGAGCATTTCTTCTCGTGTTCATGGCACAGGGGCTAAATGGAAGGAATTGGCTGCACTGAATCCACATATTCGGAACCCAAACATAATCTTCCCAAATGAAAAAATCAGGTTGTGCTGAGCGGAGCAGGTCTTTTAATCCACTAGGAGGGACTTTTAGAAAGTGATCGCTTTATCTCGCGGTGAATGTGATCATCACTTTGTAATTTGTTTGGAAGTGGTTCAAGTCATTTTGAACATAGCAAGATTGGCTTGACCCACTTGGAGATGGGATTTGGATGGAATGCACATGGGATTGTTCTTGAGGTCAGAAAAGATTAATGAGTTCTGCCTGTGAAGCCCCTTGTATTTATATTGAGCATTAGCTACCAACATGTGTTCGTGAAGCAAGAGGTAAATGACACATGGTTTTGCTATTTCTATTGTCCTCATCTGTAAGTGCATATATTTGGTGACCATGCTCACAAGAATTGTTGTTTTTTTCCTTTTTTGGAAGGAACAAAGTTTTATAGTCTCATGCAGGAATACAATAATGCTAGTTTTTGGCAAACAACATTCAAACTGTTTTCAAGCCATTTCTGTCTTAACTCCTTTGTTTGTTGGTCTGTATGACAAAAATGGACATTTTGCTACCTACAACTTCTTTTGTGATTCCTTCTCCTTTTCCTTGTTCCATATTTTTTGGGGAAGATTCATTTTCAGTGAGAAGAAAATATGTTCGTAACTGTCACTTTGGGAAAATAACTTTAACCATAGTCTGGGGCTGCAATTATTTAATGATCAAATTAATTTGTTAGTCATCCGATTTATCAGTTTCCTGATTTCTGCACTGAAGTGGGGTGTCCTTGCCTTGTTCTTGTTAGATGTGCTAGTGGTTGGGAAAAGGCCCTGTCGGCAAAAGTGAGATTGGGGGTTGGTTATATTCTTTGCACGTGCCTTGACAGAATTATAAGAATTATGTTTAGTTCTTTGTGAATGTTTCCTCTAATCTGTCGAAGTGCAGTTATTTGCTCTGCTCTTCTATCCATCTTCCAAATTGTGTTCATTCATCCTGTGACTGTCACAAAGGTCCTACCTTTTGTTACGTCAGTTTCCCATTCAATGGTGTCTTCCACATCCATAGTCTTCCTGCGCTCCATTTAACACAAGAATTGCTTGAATCTTCAAGAGACGGCTCTTTTATCAAAACCCACTTATATATTACTTCTACCCTCAGCATGGTATCGCGCTTCTTAAGATCTGGGATCATAAAACTTGCCGACTCTCTGTTCAATCCTCTTGTGTACTTTGTAGTATCATCTCTCTTCCTCCTCTCATTGGTACTTGCTGCTGATAATCAGCAACTGTTATCTGACACCTGAGTCATATATCACTTGATTTTATCCCTGACATACTGATATTGTATACAAGAGTTCAAATACTCCATGTTCGCTCATGCCCGTGCCTTTGTACTGCAAGACTAAGTCCAACAACACACAAAGGGAGATGAAAGACTAACTCCAACAATACATGGGGAATGAATGAGGATATGGACTCAGACTATGCTTTGAACCTGACACTCACCTTAGGGCTAGCCCAGTGCACAAGATTCCCGTCATAGTGGGGTTTGGGAATGATTAGATGTAGACTGTTTCTGTGACCTGACACTCATTTTCAATCACAATATTGCTTGATTCACCCCGTGACACTAGTTGATTGCTTTGTCTTTCTGCATCTCTGCACCTTCCTGATGATCCCTATGACCAAGTGAGAAATGTGCAACAAGAAATGGCTACCAATCCCACACGACCATCGTGTGCATCTAACTGTTCGACTATCAATTGTGGGTGAAATGGCTTCCATTGAAATTATGCAGTTTAGTGCCATGAACATTATTGAGACCCACATCGCAGCCATCAGACTGATATGAAAATGCTTTGCACCAGAGGTTGCCTACTTACAGGTAAAAAGATTATGCTTAGACAAGCTAATAAATGAGTGTGTTGGATTTCTGAAGTGTTGTTTACAACTCCAGATAATTGAGGGTCATTATGGAATCCTCAGCATACCCACCAATCCGCAGATTCACCACTGCAGCAATATTCTTATGCAATGGAAGTACGTGCCTAACCTGTTATATAAACTTGTGTGTACTACCTAACACTAGATATATAAACTTCAAAAACTAGGATTTGAAACCTTGTAGAGAAACTGACTATATTGATTAAAATCTGAAACAAAAAATCTCTCAATGTATTTTTATGCTTCAAGAGACCAATGTTTCTTTTGTGAGACTATTACAAAAACTCAAAAAAAAAAAAACCAAAACCAATTCGGAATATGTTGTTACAGCCAATCATAACACAATACATACATACACATATATATATATAACAATTTACAAATCAACAGGTGACAACAATTCTGTGTTGAGCCTAGCCAACTAAACCAATAACAACAGAGGATTTCCTTTTATTAACTTCATCCAGTAATTCACGACTTCCAAAACAAAATCTTGACACTCAGATTACATTTACCATCCCAACAAACAAAAAGTGTACATGAATTTGGTGAAACATCCACACACCAAAACTGTAACAATGTTGAAGACATATAGACTTGACTCACAAAAAGAAGAGTATGGTTAGAAACCTGTATAATTGAGGAATGACACTTTCTTTATATTCATCTCATCCTTCTTCTTCTTCTTCTTCTTCTTGCTCATCATCCATTGCAGCTGAAGGCGTTGTCTCTTTTTCTTTAATATATCCATACTTTCTGAGAATCCATAAATTCATACGAACAACATTTCCTATGAAAACAACTGCCATCAGTGTCAACCATGTCAAGACTGATATCTCTGTAACCTCACGAAGCATGCTTTGGACATTAATATCAGTAGGGGACATGTGCCGTAGAGCTATGAAGTAAGTCACCACTTGTGCAGTGATTGCAATCCACATTATCACCATTTGAATCCACATCCACCTCCTTCGTTTTATAGGTAGGCCGCTAACAAGTAGAAGAATTATACTTAGAGATGAAAGGAAAGCAATTGTGTTGAAAATCATGAACTGACCATACTCAATTGGCTCAGTAGTTGCCATCACTGATGTCCCCACAGTGTGAGATTTGTCCTTAGGGATGTTGGGGTCTCTCGCATAGGTATCTTGCCAAATGCCTCCCGGTGGGGTTAGTCCAGCTTGGAAGGCAACAGTAGCAATCAGCGACGCCACCACCATCAATGCACTCCGTTTCCTACCAAGCCAGTCAGTATGCTTATGTTTCACCACTGGTGGCTTTTTCAAACTGCTCTGTTGCGAGGTTAGTCGTCTTGTGATCCGAGAAACCTTTGATGGAACCCGGTCATTTGTGATCAAATGCAAATCTTTTACACTTAAAGCTCCAGCGGCTTGAAGTGAATCTTCAATTTCCATATCTCTCAAATCTCTGGGACTGTGTATTAGAATATCTAAAGCAGTAGAACTATTTCCGTTCAATGTATTTACTTCCACTCCATTGGTAGAAAGCAAGAACTTCACGGTCTGCACAATTTAAAAACAACCTTTTGTAAACTAAAATGCATAAAAAGTTAAAAAAACTTTTTAAGTTTTAACCATTCAGTTACACAAGAGAGAGGAAAAAAGAACCACTCATGCAACCAATCCAAAAGATAAAAAAGCATACAACAATGGATTGATATTAGGATTTATAGCAGATGTTCCAGATTAAAGGATTTTGGTTGGGTAACTCTTAGGCTCATCTCGTCGGCCTATAGTAATGGGAAGCAGAGTGTAAACTAGTAAGGGTCAAGACTCGAGAACAAGAAGCAAAAATCCATTTTCAAAATCTTCCTTGACCCTTAAACATCTGTTTGGTTGGTTCTTTAAATTGAATGGTTTCATTTATTTTTACATACTAACATTTAAAGATAAAAATTTATCATCTTGAATAGATCCATTTTTTTTTAATAAAAGAATTGCTATATCAAAACTTCTGACTATGGCCATTTGAAAATGAACATTTAAGAGAAAATCATAGCAAATTTCATATACAATTTTGCTCTCACCTACCTTTCTCTTTCTTTAGTTGGTCTGTAAAATGTGTACATACCAAATTTTCATCATTAGATAATGACTTCAAGGTCTGGATGTGAAGTTTATCTCTTGAAATCATCCCAAGAATCTAATCCAAAGTATATACACACAATTTATATATACATATATGAGTACATATAGATACATATATGTAAAGAGAAAGCATAAGTACCTCAATTTGCTTCTTGGCCACTGCAATATGCAAGATGGTGTTGCCATCACAATCTTTCCAATTTACCAGCACACTTTCTTTATTCATCAATTCAATCAGCAACTTCAAAGCCTCCAACCTGTTATACTTCACGCACAGGTGCAGAACCGTCTCACCTCGGTCAGTCAACACCCGAGTCGACTCGGGAACGTCCCAAACCAACTGAGTCAACACCTCAACTCGACCCTTAATGGCTGCAACATGAAGGGCCGACCTTCCACCTGTATTGAGAACCATACACATCTCTGAGTCTACCAATAACAACTCCTTCACTATTTTCAGATGCCCTTTCGCTGATGCGAGGTGGAGCGGTGAAGACCCATCCGAGTCCAACTCGGAGGCGAGTTCGGGCTTCCGACTCAGTATCTCCCTGACAAAATCGACGTGGCCGAGCACGGAGGCTATGTGTAGCGGCGTTTCGGAGATGCATGAAACGATGATTCTGTCTAAAATTAGCGGATCTTCTTGAAGCAATTCGAGCAGTGAATCTACACTTCCCTTCAATGCTGCCTCTGAGAGCCTCTTCTCCATTTTCTCTCTCTAAAACCTGTTTTCCTCCGTCTATATGTATCACTCCATCGTCTCAATCTCTCTCCGTATTCTCACCCTCTGACCAAAAGTCAAATTCTACCCGCCGGCGCTTGGGTCAGAACTTCTTGGAATTTAACGCAATCCAATAAGAAGTTTTCACATATAAATGCTATATATAATATATATATATATATCTATATATATATTTGGATTAGATTTTTTGAGACTAATTAACAGCGTATTCATGACGTTTAATTTCATTGGCGGTTTGGATGTGGAGCCTAAAGTTGCTTTATAACGAAGGTTCTAAAAGAAAAATATGATTATATATATATATATATATTTTATAAATGAATGAAAATATATGTGATAAGAAGAATACGAGATTTATATGAATTTTATAAAAATATAAAATAAATAATTTATAATTAAAAAAGTTGTCAGACTTATTCTCTGGTTAATATTAAATTATCATCACTCTGTTTTTAAATTTAAATAAGAAAATCAAAACTTTTAATTTAAATTAAAATTATTTTTGACACATTAGTATATGAATGAAAATAAGTAATTAAATGTGATATATAATGAGTTTTGCTTTATATTATAGAAGTGAAGGATCGTCTGGGTAGCCGGTAGCATTTATATCTTTGTTTTTTTCATTTGAATTATTAAAGTTGTTCTAATAAATTATCTTTAATTATTTGATTTATTTCTTGAAATACACAAAAATATGTTTGTTTATATTTTTAAAACAAGATTTTTAATTTTAAAACGTGAGATACGTATTTGGCAAATTATTAATTTTAATTTTTTTTTAATTTTTTATAATTTAAATTATCATATCTAAATGCATTTTCATAGTTTTTTAAAAAATTAATTACAAAATTTTTAAAAAATTATATTCAAATCACTATCCAAGCGCAGCTACAATATTTAGAACTCAAAAGTCAAAACTCACTAAATTAATAAATAAATAAAGGTGTGAATTGTGCATTGGACAGATGATTTGAAGGATTAAAACGTTATCATTGTTTAGTTATACTTAATTTTTTTTAGCAATTTCATGATGTTGACTTTTGACTTTTGAATATTGATCTATGTAATTTTTATTTTATTTTTTTGTTCCTTTTATTGTTTTGTATGTCAAATGGTAGGATTGCAGTCTCTGCCATGTTATTGTTAAGTTAATATTGTTATATTATATATGTATATATATAATTTATTTATTTAGATTGATTTTTAACCGTTACTAAGGTTTGAAATTCTTATCACAAATTTAAGAAAAAAAATGATAAAAAAGGCTACTTGGTATGAACGTCAAATTATGAAGCTTCTTCACACACACACACACACACACACATATATATATATATATATTTGGGTTGATAAAGACCCGAAACTTAGTTTGAAATTTTGGTCACAAATTCAAGGTTGATAACAAAAGGCAAATTGTTATTAGGTCAATTAAGAAGATTCTATACGGTCAAAAAATAAAAAAAATAAAAGAAGCTTCTACTCATTAAATAAAGTTGACAGATCTTATTTTATTTTTAAAAGGATTTGCCTTTGGTAGGGATTCCCATGGGATGGTCACTCACCCACATGGAAGATTTGATTTCTCAAAGATTAGTGACGAATGGTTTAATTCGGGATATAATTTACTTAATCATTTTAGACTTGTTTTTTCAACTAATTATGTTACGTTTAGGTAGATAACTTGACAAATTTTACTGTAGAAGACTTATGGCTCAATGATATACCCCTATGATGCTATATTAGTACTTGATGCACATTATGCTTCATGGAAGGTCCGCACGTGCTAAAGAATGTATAAAAAGCCATCGGGAAATCTGTGGTAACTATCCGATGGTAATTGTTCTTTTCTTTGCAAAATTCAGAGTCTTAAACTTTGTATTTTAGTATTGAGAAATTGTAATCAAAGTTCCATTTACGTGACCAACAAACTTTTTTTCAAAGCATGTAATTTTGTGTTTGTGAGTTAAGCTGGTTTATATATAATTAACGTGTTTAAGTTATTGATTAAGTATGGTATCAGTACTTATTGACAACAATTTTTTATAAAGTGCAGTTTGAGTTTTGAGTTAAGCTGGTAAATTTAACTTTTTTAATTAAGTTGGTCAAGATTATTATAAATGTCTCATTTGATATTTGTTAAGTACTTTTTAACAGTTCATAGCATTCAACTGCTTAATTCAAATAATATTTTTCTATCGCTAAATCTACATAGAAAGCATAAATCCACAGCATCCATAGCTCAATTTGCTTAATGGAGATGCAAAATAGTAATGTCATCATCATCCTTTGAACGTACGTCTCTTCTCAAAATTTCTCCCTAAGTGAGAAATGGCCAAACATTCTGAGACCAGCAAGCGTATTCATTGACTCAATTTGCTCTTACTTTAATTCCTTTTGCTTGGTGAAGTAATTGTCAAATGTCAAGATGATGAGCCCAAAGGGATGCCATCTCATCCTTTCTCTAGTGCCCAAGGTCAGCTCAATGGGCTGCACAAAAACATCCAAAAGGATAGACACTGAGGGTTCATCAAATAAGCCCAACGGGCACTAACAATTCGTTTGTTGTGGTCTTGTTTGGACGATCGGACAAAAAAATAGAATTAAATAAAATGTAGTTGAATGAGATGAGAAATAAAATCTTATAGGATACACGTTTAGAACTGTCCAGATAAAAGATCTAAATATGTTGTTATATTTCAATTTTATGTTTGAGTGTCTACCGGATATAACAATTTTTTATTTTTTTATGAATTATTTTTTTCAAGGTCTTTAAAAACTATATTTTTGAAAGTCGTTTAATTTTTTCTTTTTAAATATATGCATACAAGATGTCTAAAATTAAATTTTTATTCAGAAATCAACTGTAAAATCTAATAACCATAATTACAATATTTTAACACGTGTTTGTATAAACATCATTCACAATATAACAATATTTCACTTTCGAGGTGACTAAAATAAAATTATGATTCCTATTGCTAAGAATCTTCCAAATCAATTATTATACATATATATATATATATAGTAGTAGCATTATTTATATAACAATCCATGTATAGATATGAAAAAAATACATTAAAAATATGGAACGTATCATTAAAAAAAAAAAAGAATCTTGAACAGTGGAAAAAAAAATCTAATTTTTCAACTTTACTCTTCCATAGTCTTCATCCTACTATATTGTGGGGTTTCAAACTTTTTGATGATGTGATATTGTATTTTTATTCCAATGGGATGGAATAACTCAAATACCATCACTTCCTTAGTGTAAGTTATATCCTATGTAGGTGGGATATAAATGGTTCGCGAGTTATAAATATTTAATCCAATTAAAGACATCAAACAGTGGGATGGGATAATATTTATCCTATCTAACTCTCTTACCCAAACGTGGCCCAAGGAAATATGTTGTACAATTTTTTTTTCTCTCTCTTTCTTTTCTGGTTGGACCGAATGCATGAATTAGACCAATCAAGATATGCTATCAAGACGTAGCCTTTATTAGGCTGAGTCAGGCTATAGACTACCCCAAACTTGTGTTACTCTTTTTTTTGAAAGCCAGTCCAAATTATTGATGTCGATGACACTTGCAAAAACTTATATTTTTGTTATAAATTTATATATACTCCAAGAGTTGTTAGCGAAACTTATATTTTTGTTATAAATTTGTAAATATTTCAAGAGTGGGTAGCTAGAGGAAGGTGTCATAAATTTATATATATCCCAAGAATTACTAGCGAGAGAAAGGCCTCAAGAATTGCTAGCCAGAGAAATCGAATAAGAATTGCTAGCGAGAGAAATCGAATCTGAGAACTTGAAATGATAAATTCCTAAACTAATGATTCAACGCTATCTCAACTAACTCATTGATCAAAAGAAAAACATGATTGATCACAAAAAGTGCATTATTTTTTGAATTCACAATTATGTTGGCCATTCACTCATCAATCATGCAAGTTATATGCTTCCTAATCCATACTTGATCACATACATGAGTTTGAGATAAAGTTAAGTTTTCTTCTAATCTTTTCAATTTTTTCTACATAATGAAATTGAGTTTTCCCTTCATTTTAAAAGAAGATGAGATAAAGTTTTCTTCTAATCTTTTCAATTCTTTCTACATAATGAAATTGATTTTTTTTAGTAAAATTATCATTGAGATATGGGAGGAGACCAAACAAATAGAACATGTCAAAGTTTCAGTTTGTAAGAGTCACAGGCCAGAGAAAAAGCTCAAAGCCAATGATACAAACAGTTTCGGTTTGTACAATGTATATATATATATATATATATTGATCAATAGAAAGCTATGCCATATTCTCTCATATCTTCAAGTGTACTTTAATACATAATACAGACCTGCTCTGTTATTGTTTATTCATAACATTCCTGAAAATGAAAACCACTAATCCTTTCGTTTGGAATCCCCTGTCACAGTTCTTGTACTTTGTTCTATTGGAAATTATTGATTCTGTAATCTTCACTGTTCTTGGAAATCGTTGATTCTTGAAATTATTGATTCACCCTACACAATACAGAGATTAATCACCAACATCTTGTGATTTTGTAGTACAAATTTCCCTTCAACACCAAAATTCTTGATATTATTGCAACATTTTTGAGTTGGGATTGAAATTTTGATTGACTCTGTCACAGTTCTTGTACTTTGTTATTCTCTGTTAACTAATGTGATCTTCATTGTTCTTGGAAATCGTTGATTCTTGAAATTATTGATTCACCATACACAATACAGAGATTAATCACCAACATCATGTGATTTTGTAGTACAAATTTCCCTTCAACACCAAAACTCTTGATATTATTGTAACATTTTTGAGTTGGGATTGAAGTTTTGATTGTGATTGAGCTTCAGCGATCTCATTTTCTATTTCTTAAATCCTTCTATAAGTATTATTATGCTTACAGTATTTCTTTGTTCTCCTTTTTTTTTTCTCCTACAGTTATTGAGTTTCTTATACTTTTCTGCCAGGTTTTCCAGAGAATCTATATTATGGAGGATAGCTGTGAGAAAATTGAAGATCCTGTATGTATTTTCAGTAACTATTTAATCAAAATTTTCTCCTTTTCGAATATCAACTGTTTAAATAAATCAACTGCAGTGGAATGACTGACATATCCACAAGTTGATATATAGAACAATTATATACAAAAAAGAATGGCTGTAGGTTATCAACACAAAAGGTGACTCCTCTCGACTCTTCCTCTTCAAACCTTACTTTCGTAAATTTGTAATGGGCTGACAGCTCAAGTAATGCGAAGGGTTTCAAAACTGTATATAATTTTATAATATAACTCATATAACTTGTAGCAAAAATCTTATTCGAGTTCAACATATATATGAAACACTCCCAATAAATATATAATACAAATTTTCTTGACACAATATGAGACACTCACCTTGTGCTCTTAAGTACTTGTTTGACTTCTCTACCTTTCTAAGGAATCCTACACACATTTTACAAATTACTATTACGTTTGAACACAATGCGATACCGTTTACTTGTCTTTTTAAGGTTCAAGTTGGACTATCTTGAATTTTAATGGACTCTATTCTTTTATTCTTTTAATATTATTATTTTTAACTCTTATTAGTGCTAATTTAGACCAAATTCAGCCCTCTTATAGACTAGAGACAGCAGGTGCAGTTTTCATTTTGGTACCATTGAAATTACATTTCCCAGTTTCCAAGATCAATACTTGATTACAAATTAGGTCTATTTAAATTACAGCATTCTCAATGTATTTTGTTTTGTCACCTTTAGCAATTATTCTCAAATATCATTCAACTTAATTTATCAACTTCAATTAGGATTATTTGTGTCAATTCCCAGCAGTCAATTACAGTCTAATGCACCCTGATTTCAGCTGCATTTCTCAGCTTTTATGTGGCTAAAATGTTTCTTCCATTTAATTGACTCAACACCAAGCATAAGCTCAATTACTTCGGCTTAATTCATGCCATTTTTCAAAATCCCAGCAGTACTTTTTCCTAATTTTCATCAGATTTAGGCTTTTAGGATAACCTAGCACTAATTAAAATATTACATTGCTAATTAAAAGGTCTTGCTAATTTCCAGCTACTTTCAACATTTCATAAATTGCGTACCCTATATTTACATTTTTTTGACAAGTAAAAGCAAACCACTAAGGCACCATGGGTATACAACAATGTAGGCATGAACTATACAAAAAGATGCAAAAAAGAACAAAAATAGAGAATATATACAAATTTACAATACAAATGTACAAAAAAAGGCTAACCCAATGCACGAGACTCCAGCTATTGTGGGGTTCGGAAATGATTAGATATATGCAGCCTTATCTTTGCAAGTAGAGAGATTGTTTCTCCAACTCGAATCCGTAACAACAAAACACGCTTACGCACCACCCAAACAACACCAAACCACAACAACAACAATTAGAATGAAAAAGTAGAACAAACCACTGAAATTTTACCAAGATATGAATATACAACTGAAATTTCACTCATTTGCTTGAATTGATGAAGCACGCGAGTAGTTTTATAGGTTAAAACAAATATTACCTGCAAGGCTTTGGAAGGAACCCTAAATTAGAAAGATAAAGCACAACATGTGAACACAAAAAATATTTACATTCGTTAGAGATGAAAAGCAAAAACAGAGAGAGCCATGAAGTACATTGTGTATGTATATATCTAGTTATGCGTATATGTATAATATATTGTATAATAAAGATCTTTAGAGAGAGAGAAGGGTTTTTGGTGAAGCTACAGGGGCTTGGTGGCTTAGAACCTCGCCAGAAAACCTTGACGAGCTGGGCAGAGAGAGAGAGAGAGAGTTTTGGGTTTAAGGCTCAAATATCACGCAGACAAACCAACAACATTTTAAAATCTTTTAGTGAGGCACAATAAATGTCACTAAAAGTAAAACTTTTTGACGCTTAATGTGTGCAGTCAAAGGTCTCCCCAACAATCCAGGACTCCAGTAACATCGTTTAAAAATTTATGATTTTTTAGCGACGCACAATAACCGGCAATAAAAAATAAAACTATTACTGAAGCTGAAGTGTGTGTTGCCAATATTTTCACCATTTGCGAAGTGTAAAAGGTCACTAATAGCTCCACATTGTTCCTATAAACATTTTCCGTCAAGATGAATGGATGGTAATCCACTTTTTTCTACCCTTATTTGCGACTCACCCTATAACGTCGCGACTACACCACTATTAGCAATGCACACAACTGAGTGGTGCAAATAAGCTACTTTTAGTGATGCTTTACCATGTGTCGCTACTAAGAGTGTCACTGAAAGTCTGATTTGTAGTAGTGAAATTTGTTTGTCTGTCTAATCATGGAAGTTGGAAGCCATTTGAAGTGACGCCATTTGATTTTGTTTTTCATAAAATTTGAAATGATGTATATATATATATATATATATATAGAGAGAGAGAGAGAGAGAGAGAGAGAGAGAACTTAAGGGAGTTTTTTTAACTTCATTTATAAAGTAAGGGTATGTTGAAATATCGATAAAAAATTTTGTTTCTTATAATTTTTGCAATGACTCCATGTACTGACGGAATTTTTGTTTCAGGAATATGGAAATGAAAATTTAACTATTTCATTTTCTTGTGGTGTCCATATGAACCATCAATATGGAAAACCTCATAAAAAGAATTTTGAGATATATATATATATATATATATATGTGTGTGTGTGTGTGTGTGTGTGTGTGTGTGTGTGTGTGAGCGAGCTAGATTTGGGACACGGGGGTATCCTGACCTTTTTATCATGCTTTTCAAGCCATTAGAGACATGTATTACTGGCTGCCGTTTGTTCTTTTGGTCTATGTTGCACGGACATGGGACATGGGACATTGACACACTGATACACCAAATTCTAAAAACTTAGGACCTAGACATGGCGAGCATATGGAAATGTTCTAATATTTTTTCATATAACGTGTATTATGTGGGACAGATATGTGTCTTAATGTGTACTGCTGCTGCTGCTACCCTCCCCCTCTCTATCTCTCGCTGTTCCCCCCTTGTAGCTATATTCTACTTTGCATTAAAAGCTTCCATTTCATGCTTTACTTTTTTTTTTAATTTGCAGGGATGTTCAGTTGTGGCAGGAACACTGCCATTAATAAGGGAATACAAAAAGAGCTTGGAAATACTAGAAGTGATTTGAAATGGCATTCGAGAAAATCTTTTGGAAGAAAACATGCTATGTTTGCTGCTAAGATCGTATATGAGCCCATCATAGCGGTCTCAACGGTAGAAGAGATTCAAGCTGTAGTGAAATTGCAACATTTTACTTCCTGGGATGGCAAAGTTCTAGTGGTCAGCCACAATGCTGAAAATGAAGTGAAGATGAAAGCGGAAGCAGAAGAGAACAACCTGCAAATTCTTTCATTTTAATTTTTGTATATTGTATCTGAATTGACATTTTTTTTTTTTGCTTTTCAGTATTGGCTAGATTCGTGAACAAGTTATCTTCAGTCCACCAATCTTTCAACTTAGCTTTTTACTCATATCGGAAGTTTCAATAGATCCTCATTTCCAAGATACTATTTTTTTACTCTAATTGAATCTGTGCATTTTTTATTTTTTATTTTGTTGGGGTTGGGTTTAAAAATTTTTAATGAAAAAAAGGGTATATGCAAATTTACTGCAACTCAACTAATATTACAAATGCTTTATAGTGTTTTTTTTGTGTGGGTGTGGGGGTGGGGGTGGGGGTGGGGGGAATTGCTGCATAGTTAGTAAATTATAAATGGGAAATTAAGTTTAAGGTTCACATTTAACCATTTATCTACAATTTGAAGCATTTAATCCTAATTTAATCAAAGATGAACAATTTCAGTAATAGATTTGTAGTAGATTAGTTATGTCCAACTATTTGGATCTTAGCATCACACCTCACCTCTTTACCTGAGTGATGAAAGAGCTGAAATTGTGGATAAACAAGCAGCTGCTACAGTTAGTTACAAAACGAAGGATATTTACCCAAGACGTGATGCAGGAGCATCTGTAAGGTTGGCTTTGAGAACGAAAGGGACACTGCGGGAGTCGCACATCTTAGAATGGCCAAACGAAAGTCAAGAGGATGAAATCACCACCAAGGGAAATCTCCAAAGACGAGGGAAATCACCATGGAACTCCGGGGGCTCCACATGGCTGAAATCACCACTCAGGCTATGACGTGCTTTAACCGTGCAGTTGTGGTGATCCTCCAGGACGAGATGCGTCACGGTGATCCTCCAGGATGAGATGCGTCACAACCCTGGGAAGCAGTGTTCGCGCACAACTCTCCATTTCACGGTCATGGTCTTGCTCCTATTAGTGACCTGGTCATGGCCCGCGGTACAGTTTGGTGTGAATTGTGATACACCAGGTTATAGCCCACATTGAGAATAAAGGCCTTAGCGGATTAGAGGTTGGTGAGAAGGGTTCGGTATTGACTGATCAAGGAATCTCCCTATCAGCTACTTTGGCCAATGAGGGAAGGACAGATGTCATGACTAGTGTGAATGATGGAACCTAAACTCTGTACATCCAAGACACCTATAAAAAGCACCATTGCCCAAAAGGTCCCCCCCCCCCCCCCAGAAAAGGATTCCTTGGCTATTGCTCTTTGCCATTGCTAATCTGACTCTCATTCTTCCTGACCTCTCACTCGCCCTTCTCTCCATCGATCTTGTGTTCCTCTACTACTTCCACCTTGCCTTTAGCCCAGAACATTATCTCGGCGCACTAATGGCACAATGCAGAGAAATGCAAATGCTGTTCGGAGTGAACAATCAACCTCAAAAATTGACTGAGCTAGGGGCTGCCATAAATAACTGATCAGGTGGCATAAGCATTGGTGCTAATGCTGGGATTGAAAAAGGAAAGACAACTGCAAGATTTGACACACGAAATGGTGCTGGTGCAGGCACTTCAAAGGCAAGTAGCTGTTTGCAGGGTCGTTGCTTCACTTGTGGAAAGAAAGGGTCTTTTCCATGACGAAGGATGAACCTGGTCGAGCTTGATCATGAAGTGGAAGAACAAATGGATCCTGTATATGATGAATATGTTGACGAAGAGAAAGACTGTTGATGTTCTTTTAGTGCAAAGAGAGTTCTTAGTAGTGCGTCGAGTGATGATAGCACCCAAGATTGAAGAAAAAGACGATTGGAGGAGGCACAATATTTTTTGAACTTATGTTGTCTATGGAAGTAAGTCTGTATTGTTATTCTTGAGGAGCATCAGTGAGAAACATTATTTCAAAGGAGGCCGTTGAGAAGCAGAAGTTGCCAACTGAGAAGCATCCTAATCCGTATCAAAAGGCCACAGTTGATTGTTTCTCAGGTAAGCTTAATTCATTTTGATTCTATTCACTTGTTTTGGGTTCTACTGTTATACTAGTGGTTCTACGCTCGCTCACTCTCTCTTTCTATATCTCCAATGCCTTTTGGATTTCCTTTGTGTGTTCCATACGCGTATCTAGTTCTGGCTTTTGAGGATTAAGAAACTTAGGGTTTGGTTTTTCTTGCTATGGAGTTGGCTCTCACTGTTTGATGCATCGAATCATGAATCTAGGATTCCTATTGAATTGGGTCCTTCATGCAAGGATGATTTGGCCACTGCCCATAAACAGTGTGCTGAGGCCTGGTTCAAGATTAAAGGCAACAAGTGAGAACCCTTAGTGGCCTTGCAAAATTGAAAATCTGATCTTGCAGCTGTTTTATAGGTGTCCAAAATCACAGTTTTTTTGGTTTCATGAATACGCTATCCTATTTTATCTTCCTCATTCAGTCTCCTAATCGCAACCCGGTGCCCTTTGACTTAAATCAGTCTTCTAGTTGATGTGCTTTTTGAGACTTTTTTTTCTCTATTGATATATATTTGTTAGGAAATACTATAGGTCTCACTGTTTATTTCTTTCCTCTGGTGAATTTGCAGGGGCTTTCTCTTGGATTTGTGAGGGAGAACTTGATGTGGGTGCTTCTTGTATCCATTGAGTTGTCATAGATGTAATGAACCTACTCTTCCTCTTGGTTTAATATACAATTTTAAAATCTTTGTTTTATTTACACTTAAGGCCAATGATGACTCCTCAAAGTTTCCAATGCAGAGCTCTTGATTGCTCTTGGCTTCTCAACAACATGGTTATTTTCCTGTTCTGTTACAAATGGGTTAGCATCAAATTCAACTTCATGAAATGGTAGTGCAAGATATGATATATTTGTATATGTGTGTGTGTATTTGTATACACATGCAAAATCACAGCTTTTTTTTTTTTGTTTCAAATTTAATATTTCTCATTTGTATAGTTGCTTTTCTCCATTCTTGTAAACATCAATAACGATCAGATTAAATTGGGAGCTGAATTTTTTTTTTTAATTTTTAAAGATTTATGATATTACATTCTGATTGCCAGTTCTCTACATGATAGTTGTCACTGCAGTCACCCTCACATGATTAACCTGTACTCGAATGATATATTAACAAGCATTGTTTTTCCTTGTGGATTTAGGACAAAAGTTATTGATCACTCAGCAATTCTTAATTACAATCTTGTTATGCATCTGAATTTACATTCAGTGCATATTTCACTAGCATGCTAGATGGCATGGAGTTTTACCTGAACCCCATGTTGTGGGCTGACTATCAAAACTTGAACTGGCTGAATGAATCATGAAATGGGAATCTCTCATGAAAAAATCAGTTTTTTTTTTTTTTTGTTTCAATTTAATATTTCTCATTTGTATATTTGCTTTTCTCCATTCTTGGCTCTTTAGGATTCTGCACTAATCTTGTGCCTGTCACGGATGGGCCAGTAGATATGATCACATTATATATATATATATATATATATATATGTATAGTCATAAATGTAAATAACATTTCTTTACTCACACTTGGTGTGTTTCAGCCCCAAATCAGAACTTTTTTTTTTCTTTTATGAAGTTGAAATATTTTATTAAGCCTAACAAAATGGGCGGGTTGAAAATAGATCAAGTCAAAATGAGAAAGAGAAAGATTAAAATAGACACAGAAGTTTAGCATAAGAGATTCCTCAACAACCCAAGCTTAACTGAAGGGAAAAGAAAAAGGAACCCAATACTCATACTGACAACAAAACTCGAATAAAATTAGCAGTTTCAATGCGCTGCAAAAAGAATCAGTTAACTTGAAACTTGCGACCATAATTCATTTCTTGTTGTGCATATTAATCAGTGATTACATTTTCATTTCCAAGTTCGCATAGGATTACAGTGATCTTGCATTGTCAAAAACTTCTCTAAATAGGATTTTAAATAAAGCAGCCAACATCTATCTCAGCCAGCAGGTACCCATGATGTACATCAGAGCAATATGCTTATAATCACACCTCAAAATGGCCCACCCATATTGCCATTAGCAGCCATAAAATTGGACTCAAATATCCCCCATCATTTTAGTAAACATTGGCTTACAATCAATGTAGGAACAGCAGCAGCAGGACCATCCAAGTAATTATCTACCCAAAAACCCGGTCACATGGTACGAATAAAATCATAAAAGTCGTCACAGGCATGTGATGGGCTCATGGAATAACTTCTAGCCGAGGCCTAGGGAGCGCCCAGTGACAGCTGTGTGATGGTTTCATGCCTGATTTCCCATCTTTCCCAATAAAACATAAAATGTTGTTCTTCCCATGCCAAGAGTGTATATATATATATATTATAAAAAGAGAAGGTAATGTTCTAGCCAAAAAGCCAATGAGTTAAGGCAAGATAGTCCATGGACCAGAACAGCAGTCCCCAGACCAGCATGAATGTTTCATTTCCCTATTGAACACTAGTCCCCCTCAACAGCAAGCCACTGGGTGGAAGCACAAAATACATATTCTGCAGAAATCATCCAAAAGATATTTCAGTTCAGTTGTCTGGCCAATTGCCTTCCCCAGTGCGAACAAAACAGTATGGCCTTGAGAAAAAACTCAACTCAATCCCAGAAAATTCTGCTCATCTTGACATCAAAAGCAAAACAATATATATGAGTAAATTACACCCCCCCATAATTTCACACGTTTTCACTCTATACATTACAGGTGTCAAAGATCATTTTTTTTCGACAAGCCGTATCAAAGAAATATTCAGTTGACAGATAAAAAAAAAAATACATTTCTAACGCATAAAGGGGTGTATTCTTTGACTTTAAAACTAAAATGGGTCAAAGACTAGTGAAACTATAAGAGGTGTCAGTAATTTTCCCTAATCATTAATGTCAACACGAGTCAACCCCACTGAAATGTGTCATCAAGTATCAACTTAATTAACAGAATTCATCCTAGTTTCCTATATCAAGACATGAAACAAGCTAGATATATGATCATACTTGAATCGGATACGCTTTCCTACAAGAGTAAAAACTATATATATCCCAATTTAGGATCAAATACACATGTTAACGAGTTGCAAACCAGTAATACATCCAAATAAACAAGATCATAGTACTCGATGCAAAGCAAGCCAGGAAGCCTGGCCAACTAGACAGTTGAGTCCAACGAGACATACAAGAGGTGAGAACCAACCAACCTAAATGGGCTATCAAGGCCGAGCTCTCTTGTTGCTGCATGATGGGCACTTGTACTGCTTGATGTGCTCAGCCCTGGCAGGGGTGATCTTCACACACTTGCCATGGAACCACTTCTCACACACATCACAGCAGATCCAGAACTCATCTGAAGCATAGTTTTCCCCACATGCCCCACACAAGGTATCCCCATGCTCCTCTTCATCTTCCTCGTCCAATCCCTCCTCATCCTTTGCTTGCATCCCCTTTGAATATTTTCCCTGGGATTCAGAACCTCGCTGTTTTCATTTACAAAAGGGAAATTGTGAGAATGGAGACCCGCAATTACAGTGAATACCAATTGAAAATTTCAGAATTTGACACCCATAGCAGTTAAATTGTGGAGTAACATATTTCCAAGCCCATCATTATTTTTGGTACCACAACAATCCATGATTCACATAGCATGAGATGATCCCTTCATGTCACATGAAGGAAATCTGCTATTACTAATTAACATTGTTTCTGAAGACAAAATATCGGAAAATCCTTACATGTCCACACATGGAATAAATCTGCTATTTCCAAATAAACTTTTCTACAGAATAAAGGCATAACGAACAACAAAAAGCAACTCAACCTGGATCTGAGTAGCCAGTATCCACCCATTGAACATGGTTGTGTTTTCCGCTGGCCAAGCCAAGCCCTAATGCAAGCTTGTTATGCTAATCAAGCTAGAGAGGAGCCAGGCAGGCTGGCAAATGATTACTACCATGTAGCCTTCTGTGATTTTCAAGGCTAAAGTAAAGTCTTTTAGGGCCTTGATGATTTGCAGTTCATAGCCATTAAACCTTGATGAACCCATAAACACCAACAGAGTTGAGCCCTAAGTCACCATATTTGTGAAAGAAGAGGCAAAGCCTGTGCCAAACCAAGTAAGCCTAATATCCCCCTCCAACGCCCACCCCCAAAGAAGAATAAAGAAATATAAAGGGTAAAATGAGATAAAAAAACCGATCTACCGAGGCATATTCTACATTTCAGGTTCTTCGTAACTGAGAAATCCCTCCCCAAACATAAGTGAGACAATACCCTGCCCCAAAAAGGAAACATTCACCAACACCTCCACTATATTTTAGGATCAATTTAAATGTATGATGGATAAGAAGTGGTTAAATCCTATTAAAAACAGACCATGACATGGGGTAGTCAGTTTCCAAAACAGATAAAAGATGCCTGACATTATGACCTCCAAGCAAAATAAATTGCGATATGGATGTGGCAGCTCTGGAGCCCAAAATGGTCTCTAAAGCCTGCACGTTCAGTAGGTCAGACAGCAAAGATAAAAAAATAAAAAATAAAATAAAAATGCAGTACGTACTTGTTGCATAGATTATAGAAAGATACTCTCAAGATCGTGATCCATCACTTGTCATAATTATTGAGCTTATTACTGAAACTCAACTATTCAAATGTCTTAAACTTGTGCTGAGGTTAAGCCATTGCCAGACTAAGTTTAAAAGTCCCGTATATCAACTTATCATTTTTTTCCCATTTTTGACAAATAGACATACACCCATATCCCACCTCGGACTGGGGACCCTACACCTTCCCCCTTGGGAATGGCAGGACCTACCACTCAAGCTAAAATCTGGTGGCCACCAATCAACTAATCATCATCAAACCATGTAGATCATGACACAGCAAAATCAACAATCCTGGTTCATTTAATTATTCAGAAGTATTAGAGACCAAAAAAAAGATGTCTCTTTACCACTTTTGAGTTTGACTTTGACTTTGATTTCTTGCTGCTGTTGTTCGAGACTGACGACTTGTCCTTCACTTGTTTCTTCTCAGCTCCAGTCACAACCTCAAATATTGTTGGCAGATCATTTATCATATTGAACAAACGCTTCCTGCGTCACAAATTCCAGCAAGATTTCATAAATCTAAATGACAATTAACTTTTTCTTTGATAATAAGATACAAATTGGCTGCTAACCCTCAGGGGGTAAAATATGAAAAAAAATTAATGGAAAAACAACTGGTTAGGTATTGGCTTATGAGATGTATTTTTTGTTTAAATGCTCTGCATAGGAATAAATTATTTGGTTGAGAATTCAGTTCGCTTGTCCAAAAAACAATAGAGTGCTAATCAATGGCAAAAGAATTCTCCTCTGCCAAGTGTTTTGGAAATGACATGAGTTTGGCTTCCAAATGGATCGTACTATCGTAGCATACTGTCAAATATTGGAAATAGAAACCTTCCCAAAATTATCTCAATTTAGGTAACAGGTATTTTTCTAGACCACTCATTTTGTTTTCCATTTAGGTTATTTTCCCAAATTATAATGAATCCTCTGGTTAACAATTTGAATCTAATTTGGAATAGATCAACTCTCCAACAATTTAATGATTCAACTTTGATTTGATAATTATTAAATATATGTAAACAGGAATGAATCCAATGTATTAACAAAGAGAGCAATGTCATGTTTGTACATCAATCTTTCTTTTCTAGAAAACTTGAAGCTTAGAATTTCAAATGTACCTGTCAGCTTTATCAAAACCAAATCTCGCACCAAAATAGAAGGCCACAGCAAGCAACCATGCATCACTGTGGACAGCAACAAGAGCCAACCAGTCCTTTTCTTGCATCCCATCTCTGGCAAAGTTGATACCTAATGCAGGCTCTGGGAGTTCCGGAGGGACCTCTTCAGCTGGTAAATTAACTTCCCACTGCTCACTAGGAAATCCATACAAGCAAAGATTTTCCTTCTCTGCGAGGTAACCAGTTATTCAAAACATAAACATCAATACTGAAACAAGTAGCCATCCAAACTAGCTACAGAATTGTACTCATTTTCAGGATAAAAAAGAATAACCACAAAAGTGAACTAAAAATTGGAAAAATCATCATCCCATCAAACGTAGCCAGTTAAAAATAAGAAATCCATAAAATCATAGTAGAAGAGTTGGACAATATAAAGCTAACAAACATTATAAGAAATAGAATTATGCAAGAGAAAATCCCAACCAAAAAAAAAGTACACGCATACATATAATATTTATATTTATATTTATATATATAGAGAGAGAGGGCGAGAGAGAAGGGGGAGGAGGAGAAAATTGTTTGTGAATGAGTGCACCCCTCAATATCTAGTTGTCTTTAGAAGCAGTAAAACATAACATACACACATGTATTAATTCTACTAATCCTTAACCGAAGTCTATGATCTAAATACACACGGATATATTAATTAAGTTGTTGGGGCATTAGACAATCACGCAAATGAAGATAATAATTGATGTAGCTAAGTTGATGAGCAAGAAGGTTCATTTAAGATCACTAATGGGATCCAAGTGACCATCAGGATTACTACAACAGTGTGGCAAAGCCTACAGATTTCTATTGAGGTAGATCGATGAAGTCAAAACCATTCACTCTGGGTGCAGTCATCTGAATGAATCAATTAGGTTGTGCTCCAACAGCCAAAACAAAACCCTCAGCTAACTTTCCTGATACAAATTATCCACCTTGAAATTAATGTGGTTGAAAACCAATATATTTAAGCACTGTAGGTTTTATTTAGTCTCAATGTGACAAAAAGCACCAGCAGGGTGCAATTAACTGAAAATGTCACCACACGACCTCCTACCTGTAAGTCACAAGACTCACAACTATCCTATGTGACAGGAGTGACAATCACCGCAGAAGAAGACAAGCAACTCCATGGTAATTGGTCAAGGTACAAAGAATCAACCCGTGTTATCAAATCCGGCCCAGCGGTGGACAGTGAACCGCCAAACCGGATACTTAACCTGGCCAGGTGAAGCTGGGGACCGTTTAAGGAGTGAGCCAGCCTTAGCCTGTGAGACCCAGGTGGTTTTTTTAGAAGCCTATTGACCCAGGTTAAAGTGAACGGGGTGGGTCTGGCTCCCTCCTGTTTTTACAGGTTTCTTTTATATAAAAATTTGAAGACTCATTAGCGGGAAGGCTTGAAACCACAACCTCACCTTTTTGTTGATGTCTTAAACCAACGAACCAACAACATGTCATGTTAGTTGATGAGAATGCAAAATGTCATATTTTTCTCTCTTAATGTTTAGTCTTTTATACTTATTTGATGCTTAAATGTACTCATTATTCTTATATTTTGATTTAGGATGCAAAAGGAGGCATTAAGTGCAAAAAACGCTAATTGGGCAATTTTCGGACAGTTTTGACATTGCTTCGTAATCTAGGCATAACTCTCTCATCCGAACTCCGATTGAGATGATTTAAGATTCTGTGGACAACCAAGAAACAATTCTACAACTTTCATGTTTTGCGTTTTGCGAGATTCGGACTGCATCAAGGTCAAAATCGGGATTAAAGGTACTACACCTGCACTGCTGACGTTTTTGGGCTGCGCAAAATTCTAATACAATGGTCCACGCGATTTATTTTTGAAAATTCCAGATCTAGTGAGAGAATTCTAGCTAAAATACCACTTTCCTAGTTATATTAGGATTTTATTTTATTTTTAATTAGGGCTTCTAAGAGCAGCCGTCACACACGCACATCTCTCTCTCTCTCTCTCTCCCTTCTTCTCTAATTTTCTTCTTCAAGTTTTCATGGCCGTGCGTGGCTAAACTTTTATAATTGGTCGAAGGAAACGGAAGCCTCGGAATCAATTAAACAGTGAGATCTAATTTATTTTTATTGTTCAATTTATGCTTTGAGTATTAGATGTTTTTCTGTGCTTATTTTCATGATTGTCTCGTTTAATTACTAGGATGTCTACTAGTTTATTATTCGTTGCAATCTACTACTAGATTAGATATCAAATCCATAATTGTCCTGATCTCTCTAATTTGCGAAGTAACTAAGATTTAATGATTTGCTGCGTCAGAAATTACTAAATCTTAAGAAGAACGTTCGACTAAATTAAATGCAACCGCTTGTGCTTATGTTGTTTAGCTTCACTGATCTTTCTAATTCCTAAAGCTGCTACTAGATTAAATCTTTAGCGCTTGTGTTGAGTTGTTTAATAGTTAGTGTTAATTAGATCGCTTGTTTTCTAATTAACTACGAATAAGGAGAGATAGGAAAATAATTCTAACGGTGAATATTCAAAGTTTGAATTGATATTTATTTGCATCAATGATCAGTTGTAAAATTCTGATGGTGAATGTTGACTTAGACCAATGCTTGCTCTTTTGATTGAATTTGATAATTTAATTTGAATTGTTCCTTAGTTGTTTTTTGTTTAAAATTGTTTTCATTATACTCAAACCCTCCATCTTTGTTTATATAGCATAAAACTAGGTTAGACACTCTCCGTGGGAACGATCCCTACTCGTACTACTACATTATTTTTAGGAGTTTAGGTTTTATTTTTAGTTGCCTGCGACAGCACACCATTTCTCAACGCGGCTTCTAATTTATTCTTAAGCATCTTTCCACATTACTTCCCTGACGACATCATGCATTTATACAATTTTATTCAATCACATATCAAGAATTAGACTAGCAATCCAGCATCACATATGATAATAATAAAACTTTTTGATGTTTTGTTAAACTCATGCCCATCTTTAAATTCTTAAAATAATATTTAAGCAAAAATTCCAATTCATTTTTACAATTTTATTGTATCAACAAATAAATATCTTACTTAGACATATTAGACCAGCAATCCAGTATCACATATGAAACTAATAAAACTTTTGATGGTTTTGTTAAATTCATGCCCATCTTTAAATTCTGAAAATAAAATTTAAGCATAGATTCAAATTCATTTTTACAATTTTATTATATCAACAAATAAATATCCTTAGACAAATATGCATTTTATGGGTACTACATTTTTTGTATGTATATTTGTATTAATGTTTCAAAAGTTTTATATGTTGTACTCTAATCAACAATACGCACAAAATATGCTCTTCTATTTTCAGAGAAAAGTTAGTATTAAAAAATAAAACAAAGCACTACTAATTTTTATTAATCACTTTATATTTTCAACACATTTAGAATATATGTTGTAGCAGTTCAACTATGTGACTTGACAATTGAACCGGTGACCATTGACCCGGTCCCTTAACCAAGTTGACAACCAGGCCGGATTTGATAACTGACCAAATCTCATCCATTTTTTTTTTTTTCAAAACTTATACTTGTATCATAACATAGATATCTATTTAGTAGAATAGGGTCCAACATGTGGCTTCCGCCGAACATACATGAAAGAGCTCTTATGCATGCAGAAACATGATATATGAGTAAATAATTCTCGCTATTTTCAAATAGATCAGGATCGGTGGATGCCTAAAATAGAAAGTCACCACACAGTGACTACCATTTATCACTAGGGCAGGTTGACATGACTAAAATTAGTGACAAACATTAAAAAAAATGGACAGGCACAGACAATAATATCGCATTTCAGAATGCAAATGTCAAAACCTACAAAGAATTTTTTTTTTCTCCATCTTATAGTCAGTGAGAGATCCACTTATCAAAAAGAAATGTATGGATACCGAGTTATTATAGGAATCCTCATGGAGCGGTGTTTGCAAAGCAAGCCCTCAAAGGAAACATCCTCCTAGCATGGAAATATCATTTTCTTTTTTAAGAAGACAAGAAAGATCCTAGAGATCCTTATCCTTTTTTGCCCTTTTTTATCCATTCTATAACCTTGATGCAATCATATTCGTATAGAATTTTGAGAGAATCCAACCCTTTAGCATGACTTAGAAATAAATTCTATATCATGAAAATCTAATATTATACACCAATCTAATTTTAAATAATCTAACAGCTAACATCAAAGCTCAACAGTTTGTAATGAGAATGAAAAATAGTAATGTCTATAAAGATAAAGTACATATAAACTTAAAAGTATAGGTTAGAATAATTGAGAAGTTGTACAGAAGTAACAAGAAAGAAAGAAACTAGCATGTTTTTTTCTTTTTTGGTGGAGAGAGAGAGAGAGAGAGAGAGAGAGAGAATAGTGATTTCAACAAAAGCAATTACTTAACACAAAAAAGCAACTAAAATATGTCCCAGAGTTGTGCAAATGCAAAAAATCATTATGTATTGAATCACTGGAAATTCTGGGGCAGGTGGAAAACTTCTAAAACAGCTCTAACTAATAAGGTGACCTAAAGAAAGTAGGCAACTAATAATTTATTAAGCGAGTAAAGTAATTAGAGTAACCATATGAAAAAATCTAACATAAATAAATTAGCACTAATAATCTTCTTCTTTTTTTATTGGTAATGGTATTGGATATATAAATGGCGCCCGATGGGGACGGACCCATTTACAAAAAAAAGTGGAATGGATACAATAATTGAAGCCTAAGTTCCCCCAAAAAATTAATATAGCTATCCAAATACGTAGGCCTAGCTTCTTTACACCAAAAAAATAACAATTTTAGAACATCATCTTTAAAACACCAAGGAGTAAGCTCCACCCCTTAAAAAATTCTCCTAATTCTTTCCTTCCAAATACTCCAAATATTCCACGCAATTTTCAATAATCATTATAAACCAACTTCTCAAAACTATGACTTTTGAAGACTTGAAACATAATTAGAGAGACTAGCATTACCAGACTAGCATTACTGACTCAACCTTAAAGTAAGACTTGTATTGTGGACTGGGCACCTTTGTTATACAAAGTTTAACCACATCTTCCAAAAACCAAATCCACAGTCCAAACATTTTTTCCCGATAAGTATCCATAGTTGAAACACATAATCTTGGATCCATTATATTATAGACATTAAAAAAAGGGTATAATACCAAATATAAAGCTTTTTCACTCTTAGATGACAATAACAAAATCTAGTTCAAAGTAAGAGGATAAAATTCCAATCTATGTGGACACCATTCCAAATTCTACATGTCTGGAGCCACGACAGCATGAGCTCACCAATATACTCACCAATATACACACCAATAAAATTCCACATGTTTCCATCCACATCAATTTGTACAGACAGCCCCAAGTACTTGGGTACTATGTTTTGTCAAGTTGAGGTGTTTGTGCAACAATAAAGGGGTTAGTTTAACTGGAAAAAATGATGATGACGACAACAATGGCAATAATAGTAATAAATTCTATTTCGTTTTATCAATGAATAAAAACCAACTACTATAAGACCAGCATCTCACCTAGTAAGACCAAACCCAAAACAACTATTCCCAAATTGGCTACAACCAGTAATTAGTCTCAAGGCAATGGCTTATTGCATAAAAATTACATGTCTATTCACCAATAATGAACCAAAGTAATAGCCCTGCGTGCGCATACTACTAATGTACTTGGCGCATGCGCGCACACACACATAAAGAAGACAATCTTTGGAAGATGTTGAAGCACTAGACTAAAACAGAAAATAGAAAAAGTGAGGTTCCATCCTTCAAACCCTATATTAATTTATTTATTCAGCAATTCTGGATGAAGCTGGTAACCAACTCTAAACAAGTGTTCATATTAAATCACTGGAAGAAAGTCAAATGGAGGCTCCAGCCCACCAAGTCATGAAAGACGACAGCAAGGAAAAGCAAGAGGGAAACTAAATAACAAAATCCTAACTCTGAACCCTAATCCAAAGCCAATATTCATAGAAATACAGAGAAATATTCCAGAAGCATAGAACATTCAAAGCAACATATACACTTATTTCAATACTTGCAAGTCAGTAACATAGGCATCTTCTGCATAATACATTCAATGGAGTAATATTCAACTAATCATCAGAGTGATGACAATCTTATTTAAATGCACAAAAAACATAAGACATGGTACAAAAGCTATTACAGATTATGCAACAAGGGGGTACTTATAAAAAAAAAAAGGGCAGCAAGGGGGCACAAAAATATAAATAGGGAGGAGATTTCTTTCCCAAAATATTGATGTTTTCAGTCAATGGAGTACAAATCATTTTGAAAACAACTATTTTCTAGCAAGAATGTTTCAAAGTGTCCCGAGGAGGTAGCTAGTTCTCTGCCTAAATTATAGAGACAAGTGATATTAATAATTCTGAATTAAAATTTTCTACCATGTACAAGGAGGTTGCTAAGGCCTCACTAGTGATCTATATAGTCTTTTGGTCAAATGCAGTCCTATAAGCTCTTTCAGAAACACGGCAGCAGATACATTACGCCCAAAAACCAAGTGGTCGATGATCAAACACAAGTTCAAGACATGACACTGAAGTGAACCTTTTTTTAACAGAAACAAAATACATCTTTTGTGCCACATCCATTATACTATGCATGGAGCATGGAAGTTAATAGACCCCCTGATTTTCTGTCACGCTGTGGAAAATAATCATAACTAGACAGCCAGTTCAAAATCCAACCCAATCAAGAAATGGAAGTGTATATATAAATAAATGTATATATTTGAGTGTGTATTTCTGTCATAAATGCAACCACGAAAGACAAGGTGATTGAAAGTTCATACATGTGCTGATATGCACATACATTAATGATAGGGAAAGGTGATGGAGTGAGAAAAAACAGTGGAACCAGGAGATTCAATTGTCACCACATTGTAAACTCTAACCCAAATTATGACCACAAATGCAGACATTACAACAAGGAAGAATAAGCAGGGGGGAAAAAAAAAAAATATATATATATATATATATATATATATATAAAACAAGAGAGAGTGAGAGAGAGAGAGAGGAACAAGAAGCTATATATAAACAAAAATCCTAACTAACCAGGATCGCACTGCTGATAAAATTCTTCAACATCTGCGAAAAATAAAATTATAGTGATCAATAAAACACATGAGAATGTAATAAAACAAAACTGTCTAAAACTCAAACTTGAAAATATGTGTGTGTGTGTGTAACATGTGAGAAAATGATATACCGATGGTGAGAGCTTTAATCATGCCGGCTCGACGACCCTTGAAATCCCTGAAAACCTCCTCAACTGTTCGAGGGTTGTATTGTGCTCCTCCGTCCATGGCCGTAACACAGATTCACAACCAGTTTTCAAATTAAAAAAATATATATGAATATAATGTAAAAATATATACACTAAAGAAATTGAACACACGGATATAATCGAATACTAATAGTTTTCAAGGGGTTTCTGTTGAGATATGACGACTGAGAGGACCAAAAGCAAACATTCAGCAGGAGAGAGAGAGAGAGAGAGAGAGAGAGAGAGAGAGAGAGAGAGAGAGATTGGATTTGGCAATGCTTTGGGGTCGTTTTAGAGGGAAAAAGGGCAAAAAAATACTTGATATATCCAGACTCCAGAGTCAAGAAATAATACTAATTAATATAAATTTATATTTGAAAAAAAAAAAAAACAAATAGGGTTTCGGACATGGAGGTTGAAGGGCTGGTTGAGCCACGTGGCTTACAAGTATTGGCGATGAGATGAAGTAGTAGAAGACTAGAAGTAGATGTAGGGTAGAAAAACTTCTGCGGATTTGAATGACATTTTCAAAGTGATTTTGAAGGAGTGAGAGGTCCAGACAGAGATAGCGAAGGAGGAGGTTTTCGTGTGAAACGGGATCTGTTCGCAGTGATGATGATGGATCGTGATATTGATCAGATGGTACAGAATGACTGACTGAGATGGTCATGTTTTGGATTAAGTGGGGTCCTGATTTCAGTCCACAAATATTTTTCTTTGCTTTGCCAGCCGGCGCACCATGGGTTGTCGTGGCTTTGGCCTATGACCTGCTCTCATCGGCTCGTTGCTGGTATTCTTTGGATTGCCATTCCAACAATAGGTATGTCACATGTTTTATGTTTTATTTTTTTAAAAAAGTTCGTATTTTATATATATATATATATATAATATTATTAAATGAATATATTATCACATTACTGTACTAAATTTATTCAAAAAAAATTTCTATTGCTCTATTTTCATCGACAATGTCAATAAATATTGGATGTTTCTGAATCAACTCTTTTTTTCACTAGTATTCATGAGTCACAAATGTCGAATTTTTACAAATTTTATCGTTTGTTTAGTACATAAATTTGTATCACGTGTTTAAATTTAATGTATGAATAACATAATTGAATCATGTCCAAACTCTTATCCCACTTCACATAATTGGTGTGAGAAAAAAAAATTGATAAAAATTAATGACCCTTAATATATGAAAGGAATGTTGTTGGAATTTATAAAGCTTGTGATTTGATATGGGATCCAACAATAAAGTTACATACACCCACATCGTTATTATAAAAAACATAATCGAATTAGTAAAAATTTGTGATCCCAAATGTGTGAAAGGGACGTTGTTAAAATTTATAAATTTTGTCCTCCAAACTAGAATTAATGATAAAATTACATATATTTAACACAGATATGCAATACCGCGATTCTAATTGTGGGTTAACCCATTATAAAGCAAATTTTGTATCTGTAATGTGTGGTTATTCTACTGTACACTTTTCTTTGTCTATGAAAATAGTTGATTGTCTATCCGATATACCCGTTCCGTTTCTCATTAATAGCTAATTTGCCACTCAGTAATATTATTTGTATAAGCACTACTTTGGTTAATAGGGGACGTAAGATCTCGTAAACTTGGGTGTTATACACAACAATCAAGTCAGTGAAAAACCCACCCTCGCGGCATACTAACATTCTTCTTATTTGTATTTATCTATTTATTGTTTTGGACAAGATTTGGACCCGTGCATTGTCTCCATAGTTGATACTTGATAGTTGTAATGATGGACCTAAAGCCAGTGATTTTACGGCAGTTTTAACGGACAAGAATGGAGCTGTTATGCAGTGTAAACAACCCACATTAGGACATGGGTCATGGGTTCATCCCATTAAAAATGCCATATTGAGTTTCTTTTTTTAACTTTTTCAGAATTTTATGTGATTTATATTTTTATAATTAATACGAAAAGTCTTTACTACTTGTTATACAGTTCTATTTAAATTAGAGTCCATGAGATCAATTTATTGTATTTGAAAAAAAAAATGCAATAAGCTCATATTAGTTTATGAATTTGGACTTGCAATTTTTTAACCTGAATTTAATTAAGTTGATGAAAATAATAAAAGCATTACTCAATTATCCTTTTTTCTTTTCTTTTTTGTCATTTTTGTCCATTGTTATATCACAATCACTTTTCAACAATTTTTACAATACCCAAATGCTTTTCCCACATCTCCAAGAAGGAAGATGATATTTGGATTGGCAAAATACCCATTTGTCTCCAGCTACACACCGCCATACATGCACTACCACAATAATAGCCAAAATCAACATCCATTTTATATTTTAATATGTATTTGTCACCCTTCTCTCAAATTTCCCATCAATTTTAGATCCCCCTCTCTTCACAAAGGATCTATTAGGAGTGTCACTTCGTGTTATCGTATCGTGTTCAGATCGTGTCAAAGCATACATATTCAAAAATATGTGTAAACCCTAACCCGACACTATTAACTAATCGTGTCAAGTTTCAAAACCCGAACCCAACCCATTTATTAAACAAGTCATACGTGTCGACACACTTAACCCGTTTATTTTAATTTTTTTATTTTTTAAATAAAAAAATTTACCTATCTTTTAATATGTATAAATAATTTTCAAGTTTAATAACTTTAAATATGGACCAAATCAAAGTAGAAACCTTTTTTATAAATAAAAAATCTTAAAACCTTGATAAATATTTGATATGAGATGAATTATCTTAATTCATAATATATTTTATAATTAAACATGTTAAATCGTGTTAAACGAGTTGACACTAATAAAACTCAAACACGACCTGTTTATTAATCGTATTATACAAGTCAACCCGTTTATGATCCAAACCTATTTATGCTAAACCCAAACCCGTTAATTTTGTGTCATGTTCAAATCGTGTTGTCGTATCGTGTCAAAAATTAACACCCCTAAGATTCATACATGGATACACACATGGACTGAATCCATTTTGCATACACATATAACTCCAGAGAGTGAAAAAATTGAGAATTGAAAGCCATTTTGACAGTTATTTTATTTGGCTCTCCTCTCGAAAATGCTCTTATTCCCATCATAGGCTTATTCTCATTTACATCTCATCCAATCTCACATTGCAATTAGAAGAATAGTAATGTTAAAACAAGAATGAATAGACAATATAATTTAAGTCCATGTCATATTCACACTGGGACTCCCACGTCTCCCATGCTCCAAAAGAGTTCCAGATAGTTTGATAATCCATCAAATTTGTTAAAAAAGAATCATGCAGTAACCGAACGATCCAATAATTTTTCAAACTTGTCGAATTGTAAAACTAACCTCTACCATAATACATCAAAATAGAGTTACAGATAGTTAAGAGTATATCAATTCCAAGTACATATTAGCGTTTTTATAACTTTCTTATTTCATGCAAGTGAATCGGTCAGATTTTATCAGATATGCAGCAGAATGTGAAGTCCTAAAGTATGCCAAGGAGCATTCACATTTTGGCATCTTCTGAAATTTGTAAGCCAAAAAATTATACAAGGGATGCAGCAGCTCTCAACTGGCAATCACAAAGGGCTTTTAATCACTGCAATGTCAACAACAACAACAACAACAACAACAAAAAAAGGTACAAATAGTTTGAATCTTGATTTGAGTAAATTGATTTCACCTCAATGAGTTTGAGTCTCAGCCAGTCACCTTTCCTCGGAATCTGAAAGCAGTCAAAATAACCATCAAAGAACAGAGGAAGGTAGTAAATATTAGTGCCAAGAGTGAGCTCTTGTAACCACTATGAATATTGAAATAATAATAAATTAAAATAAAAAATTGGTGAACGAGAAAGCATAATTTGGAATAAGAAAGCCTAGGACGAAAGCAAAGAGGCAGCCAGAAAGTGTGGAATAAGAAAGACCCAGGAGAATCTACAACTACAATGTGGCCATTGATTTCTAAAGAGTCGAATATCTTAGGAGATAACATATGAAATTGACCCCTAAAGTCTAATTACACAGAATAACCACTTTGCTTTGAGATGATGAGATCCTTTTTTTTTTCTTTTTTTTGATTAGCAAGACACACTCACATTGTCCCATTTGGGACTCAAATTTTCAACCTCCTCTTTTGGAGGTAGAGGAGATTCCACTCAAGCTAATGCTTGAAAGTTGAGATGATGAGATTGCCCACTATCTAGAGAACAACACAAATAGCATGCCCTAGTACAGTGGAAAATCACATAGCAGATGGTACAACTAAAGTAGATCGCTATTAAAACTAAAAAAAGAAGTTAAGCCTGGATTGTTCAACAACAAAATTCAGCATTAGTGGCATTGACAAAGGAGTTATCAGATAAATCTTATCTAAAGGCAGATGAGATCTTTTTTCTTCCTTTTTTTGGCTTAGTAACACACATGTCCCATTTGAGACTTGAATTTTCGACCTCCACTTTCAGAGGGAGAGGAGATTTGACTCAAGCTAATGCTTTGAAGTTGAGATGATAAGATTGCCTACTATCTAGAGAAGTGGAACAACACAAATAGCATGCTCTAGTACAGAGGAAAATCACACAGCAGATGGTACAGTTAAAGTAGATTGCTATTAAACAAAAAAGAAGTTAAGCCTGGATTGTTCAGCCCATAAATTTTAAGCCCAAACTTGGGTTGCATAAAGATAGACCTCAAAGTCAGTTCTCTCAAAAAAAGACCAAAAGCCAGGCCACACAAACCCCCAACAAAATTGAGCATTAGTGGCAACTGACAAAAGAATTTTATCACAGAAAATCTTAACTAAAGGCTGACATGATTATACATTTAACAGAAAGTGTCTACAAGTGTCAGTGTGTTTTAGTTTAAGAGGGAGTGTTGAACAACGTAGGCTTGCAAAAGTTGGACTTTGATTTTTGAAGCCCAAAGCTTACCATTACCCTTGCAGGAACTTTCATCATCCTTGGTTTTGACCTTGTAGGAAGATTTAATGTTCAAAAATTAACACCGACCTTGTGGTAAGTGCAAGTGTGTGTTTGGGAGGGGAGCTTGGAGCACATGGCCTGCAATCATTGGAGTTTTAAAGATTTGATGTTCAAACTTACCATTGCCCTTGCGGGAAGATTCATCATCCTTGCTCTCTGGAACATTTTGTTCTAGAAACAGCTGAATCGTTCTCCAGTAGCGATCACCACCTGCCAGCCATGTGTCCATATGCATGCCAGTGGGGAAATCCACAAAGATGCATAGCCTGTTATGTGCAGCTGCTTTAGCATACAGAATCTGCATGTGGGATGGAGGAACCATTTCATCTTGCAATCCAGAGAGGAAAAGTATTGGCTGCTTGATCTGCAGTCAAAAAGGTAAAAAATGATGCGATGCACTCAACGATGTTGCTTTTACAGACCTAATACTGCAATTTTGAGTTTAGGAATATCAAAAACTTTGTATGGGCATGGATACATGACAAAATTAAGCACGGGTACAAAAGGTTAGATTCAGCAAATTTGAAAACTCAGGGTTGCTGACTTGCTAGATGTGACAGTATAAATAAAATTAAACAGTGATTGTTTACCCTTCACAAAAATAATTTTAATAAAAATATTAATCATACAAAGAATGATGTAACAACCGATGTATACTGAGTTTAGAATTCCATTTTATTCACTTCCAAATTTTGCATGGGTACAGGCATGGTGCATGTCTGATCATAGATCACAATAATTAATGTTTAGAACATTTAGAAGAATCAAAAGGCATTTTACAAGAATATGACAGTTATCTATCATTAAAGATACACCTTTTAGAAGTATCCATGTAGCATAGAAGTCTCGGGTTGCAAAGCAACAGCTTCTATTAATTAGCCTCACCTGACCAATGATATCAATGGTACTCCATGGAGAACGGACAAGATAATTAAGAACCCTGGGACCTTTTGAACCACTTCCTCCAATAAACCATTTCAAAAAGGGTAGTAAAACTCCAGCCATGTCCAGGATAGATGTGAAAGTGTTCTCCAATATCAGGGCAGCAACCTGCAAAATTATGTGTAAAAGATGGGCATAATTAAATAGATATATTCTGAGCATCATGATAACAAATCAAATTCACCGAAACAACACCAAAGATGCATGATTAAAAACAAAATATTCATGTCAGAAAAAAATGTTAAGGACACACGAATAGGATAAAAAAAGAAAAAGAAAAGAGAAACACACAATTTCAATAACTATATATTAAATAAAATGCTTTTCAATTTGTTTTTACTTATCAAAAAATATATATTAAATATAATGCTACATAATAATGGTCTAAGAAGCATGGACACGGACAAGGGATACAAATACAACACGACATGGACACGGCATTTCTCAAAAAAGTAAGACATGAATACGTCGAGGACATGTTGAATATACGTATAGATTTTTTATATAACCATAACAAGAACTTAACATTATTTCAATTAAAATTGATATAAAAACAAATAAAATACAAAAATATTATTAAGATATTAGAATAACAAAGTCATTAAATAAAAATTTAAACATTTCTTCATTTAATCATCAATATCCATGATTCAGGTTCCAAAACAAATTTACTAACACACACATATATATATAATATAACCATAAAAAACTAAGGAGAAGAGAAGAAAATGAGATAAAAATCCACAAAAAAAAAAGAGAAAAAGAGAACATGTCCAAAACACTTACTAATATGTACTAACTACTAACATGTCCTAATGTGTTCATAATGTGTCCAGAATGTGTTTGAATTCAAAAGAAATACAAAAATTTGAACACCATTTTTTTGTGTATTTGACACGTGTCCGGAAAATATCCGAGAATATAGGTGTCCAACACAGACACATGAGTCAAAATAGAGTGTCCGTGCTTCCTAAATAATGGTGCTTAAACAAAACGCATCAAATAGAGAATGCCCCAATCAATTCAACTACTTCCCGAGGCAATAGACAATATAGGGGTACTTGGTCAAATAAAAACTAGGAGTAACTGAAGAATACTGTAAAAATGACAAATCGTAACAGACCAGAAGTATGGAATCCAGAAATAGTGAAAAAGGCCCCTTAATCATAGCTCAAAGAAATGCTATCAGTAGATATGATCAACAATTACTGGATTCATGCTGTATATACGATGATGTGGTCATCAACTATTAGACCATGATCACAGTTTCCAACTCACGGTTGCTCCAGGAATTCAGAATACAACTATATACTCCTATCCAGATTTCAATTCAAAAGTTTGCTGTCTGCTTGAACTCTTCCTTTTATGATAAATGTAATTGGTGTCTTCTCCTTTATGGTCTTACCCAAGCATATGCATGGGTTCACTTTGAGCTCAAGCATGCTGCCTGCTGGTGTCAATAAGAAAGACATACTGAAAATCTGCCGAATTGTTTGAGGTTCAGATTCTTACATTTTCAGAACTACAAGGAAATTCACATACAAGTGTAGTACTTCTGATGTGAAAGATTCACTAAAAAAAATTGCTCAGGTTTTATTTTCCGGCCCACAAGGAATTTCATCAAATTCTCAAATGAACCTATCGTTAAAATTGAAACTACATTAATAAGAAAATAAAAGATCGTCACAAAAGGATGCAATGAGCATTTGTGATTGAAATGATAGCACATCATATGGAGTTGGAGAGGATAAACATGCTTCTTTTAAAAATTCAATACAGGAAATAGAGAATTCAACATTTCTATTTATCCCCAAGATTGCTCAGTCATGAAATAAGTTTACAAGGAAGTGAGCACAACAATTTTAAGGCAGTCGTGGCTGGACTTGTGGCTGTGGCATTTTCCTCTCACCAACTCTTACAATCCCCCACCTCCAAACAAAAAAATAAATAAATAAAAATAATAACTAAATAAAAAGAAAACCAAAAAAATAAAGAGTACAAAAAAATAAGTAACTACATAATTGGTCATGTGTGGATCCGCTAAAAGCAACTAAAAGATTCCATCAAGGAAAAAAATTTCAGATCTCCCCCCTTCCACCCCACCCCACCCCACCCCACCATCTCAGGAAAGCTTTTTCAATGAACTACTGAACTAGGTAAACCAACCAACATAGTAGACTAGCAAAAGCATGGCATCTACTCCCCCCCCCCCCCCCCCCCAAAAAAAAAAAAAAATCTCCGACCAATTGGAAAAAACCTAAAACCCTTAATCCAAACCACATGTCTTGAACCCTCAACTTCTATCAACTGAGCTACCTTAAGGTCAAACACTATAGTCATTACTCATGTTGAATGCACATAAATATGTGAATACTCAGATATTGAGACTACTGCATTGGAAATTACCCAAGATAAACAGTATCAACATCTTAAATTTATCACAGATCCAGTGATGTTCCCTGCCAGAGGCCATTGACTGGTGTAAAAGCTATGCAATGATGTCTCAATTCTCTATTCACAATAATTCGGTCAAATGGTAAAAATTCATGCAAAAATTTTAGCAGGGCTACATAACAATATTTTATAATGCAAAAGTTTTATATCAAAAAGGGAATATTATATCTGCAAGTCTAGGGTCACATGCAATGAACTGTTTCAGCTTTCAAGTATACACAATTGAATTTTTGTTACACACATATATAATTTATCAGCTCACCACAAAACAAGAAGAGGAAAAGATACTCACAGATTTTAGTAGAGCCATACCTTTTCAGGGTTGTTTTTGGCAAGTCCAGCTCCAACTGCACCCCCAAGCGACCTTCCAAAGACAACTATTCTAGATGTGTCAATATCAGTCCTCTGAATCAGATGATCCAGAGCAGCCTGACCAAAAGGAAGAAAAAGAATGCCAATTAGGATTTGAGAGAATCTACACAGTAGAGGTTGAAAATTATAATCAAGGGAAAGCAATTGTTGGGAAAATAAACCTGAGCATCCTTTGTGATTCCATGTTGAGATGGGTAGCCATCACTAGCCCCATAACTGTTTATCATAAAGAAACATTAATTCCTATTTAGATGAGAAACATCATATATGTGTGTATACACACACACACATTGTAAAGCCACTGGACATAAACCTTCAAATAACAAATACATACCCTCTGTAGGAAAGCATAAAAACATTGCATTGCAACCTCTGTAACATTATGCGAACCATTTCAAGACGGTGGGCAATATCTGCAGTTAACTAGTAAAGGCTTCCAATGGAAATTGAATCCTATGACTATCAAGACTTCAAGACGGTACAAAAATGTAACAAGCAATCAAGAGATATAATAATGTAAAGACAACTTAACGCCAGTTTTCCAAACGACAGCACAGCAAAAGGATACTTCCAGCGTTTTCTTGGAAGAAGAGGATAGTTGGACCTGCAAAACAAACAGCTCTACTTTCTAAGATTACGTAAAAGTCTATTAGAATCCTAGCTATCTAATGTGACCAAAACATAGGGGCAAAAAGGAAGAACCTGTTAACTGGATGATATCACAGCAACAGTTATCAACTTATCATTAACTCACTGCATTAATATTGTATGCATTTATGCATGCATGCGAATTCTAAAGCTCATTGTGTCAGATGTGCAATGAAGCTTCTACAGAGTGACTTTGTGCTGTTATAGCCGTTTATTTCATTTTTTTGGTACAGTATGCTGTTGTAGTGTTGTCTGGTTCTCTTGTACCTTCTTAAACAAATTTAATTTTTCCCCAACAATCTAGTTGGCATAGATAAGATTAACATCTCAAAGCCTATTTCTGTAGATTAAATTCATGTCTAAGTCCTTCCAAATCATAAAAATTTAATATATCAAGTTCAAATAGACCAAAACATCAAATCCGAACCCTCATTCCCAACGTTCTGTATCTGAGCAGATAATTAGAAAATTTGGAGTCCAAAAGGCAAAAAAAAAAAATATTAACTAAATATTAGCTAAACATAATTCCAATTCCTCCAGACAATTTTCAAAGGAATTCCAACGTCACATGAAAGGGTCAATTCCAATTTCCTTGGACACAACAAATTAATGATCAGAAATCCCTGACTCCAGAATCGTAAATTGTTAAAATAAATCAAACAGAAATCAAAACCCTAATTCTCCGGCAGACGAATCTTCCAACACAATTCAAGCAGAAATCAAAGAACATAGAAGCCATTGGACGCAAATCGGAACGAGATATACACATAAAAACGTCGATAAATAGAGAGAGACCTCTGCAGTCAGGGAAGAGCTTGATAAACCAGGCATGAAGACGAACTCCGTCTGGAGATCTGAGCCACACGTCCTCGTAAATGAGACGAAGGCGAGCAGGTGTGATGGGATAGGACTTGGTGAGACCAGGCAAAACCGGAACGTAAACCAGCTTCTCCTGAAACGCCACCAACAATGCCATCCCGGCCACCACTATGCCTCCCACTCCATACAGCAACAGACTCACATACGACACCATTCTCTCTCTCTCTCTAACTTTCTCTCTCTACTTTCATGTTCTATATGCCTGACGCAATTTCTCTCTCAACAGGTGTGCAGACGTGCCTGCCGAGTGGCGGAGGTACTGAAAATGGAAGCTTAAAAATGGTGGGAAGTGGAACTCATCAAGTCGACTTGACCATACAGGATGGTGATTGCATCTATGAAGGCAACGGGGCGGGTCCGGGAAAAGAAATTTCACCCTAAACCCATTTAAATTCGTGATTGGCCGGGGCTGGTTCTAGGTCTCTATTTATTTTATATTTTTATTTATTTATTTTATTAAATTAATTATAATTAATACATTTCAAATATATTAAAATTAAAATGATATTATTTTATGAATAAATTATACTAATTTTTTTATGACATTTTTCACAATTACACTAATCTTCTCTAAATTTTTTAAAATTATACCGATCTTTTCTACTTTACATAATAATATACAGTCACTTTTCTTATTTAATTTTTTTTTTTTAAATGATAACATTGTCTCTGTTATTTATTTATTTTTTGAATTTTTTAAATTTGACCAATTTTTTTAAAGATTCTTTTATTATTTTAGATAAAAATAAATTTAACGTAAATAACTTATTTTTATTTTATATAAAGATTAATTTAAGATTTTTATTAATATTTCTTTAGAAAATAAAAAAAAAAGATTAAAATTTAAATTTTTGAAAAAAAAAACATGAAAAATATAGTTTTGTCATTTTGAATAAAAAAAATTGACTGAAGTGAGGTATTTGTATATTATTATGTAAAATAGGAGAGGCCAATGTTATTTCAGAAACTTCAAGAAAAGTAAGTATATATAATTGTCAAAAATTTTAGAAGAGGTCAGTGTAATTTATTTTATTTTTATTTTTAAATATATAACTTTATCAAATTTGTATAAATTTATAATATATGACTAAAAAATATTATTTTAATAATTAATTATGTAATATAAAATCCATTTATTATTTTATTTTAAACGGGAGGGTGTCTTTACCTCAAATCTTAATGGATGGACATAACTTTCTTTAAACTCGTTCCATTAACGTGTTAAATTGTCATTTCTAATTTCATCACAGCAAAAGAAAAATAATAAACAACATTTTTTTGCACATAATTCTTTTATTTCAATAACGATTTGGTTTGTTATTCTATTTGTGTTTATTGTTATATCATTACACAATTAAAGAATAAAAAAAATATTATGATAAATAACTAACCCCGAGTATAAAATTTTATTAATTTTTTTATACGCATGAATTACGAGATTAAAGAAACATAGAGTGATCGTGTCAGTTTTAAATAATTAAAATAAAATTTTATTGAATAAAATTGAATATATAATGACAACTAATATGCATGCTTTTAATGATTTTTATTTGTTCCAACTAGAGATGTGCTGGATGACCCATGCACTATCTCCTTTTGCTAAAGTGAGTTCCTGCTTTTTTTCTTTTTCTTTTCTTGTATTTTTTAATATTTAATTTCTTTTATTTTCTTCTTTAATTCTTCATCCTTTTACACTTAAAAGATTATATTGTCAAAGGTTTTTTGACCAACCTTTTCTTTGGGTCTAGATTTAAAAATGTGAGAAGTAATGTAAAGGAGAATTTTGTGAACCTTGGCCAATTTTATGAGTGATTCATGCTAGATTTCACTGTTTTCACATTTAATTTTACAATCTAAACTATCATTTCAAAAAACTAAAAAAGATCTTTACATTCTTTCAATTGTGCTCTTGTAATTTATTTATTTTTTTTCTAATAAAATGACATACTTGTAATCTCATACAATTTAAATTTATTTAAAAAATAAATTAATTACACTAAAAACATTCAAAGCATTAATCATGAAAATTGATATTAAAAGCATTAACCATTAAAGCATCACTAATAGTACTATCTTTCCCAAAACAAATTTTATCGAAGATAATTTATCAAAATAATATGATATGAATTTCAGAGGCGACTTAACCGTAAAGGCAATAAAGTAATCGCTTTAGGTTTCAGTTAAAGATAAGACCCTAAATTTTATATACTATAATATAATCAAATTAGAAATCTAAGATTAATAAAAGTCTAACTCTACAAAAAGGTCCATATTTTATGGATTTACAGTATAATTAAATTAGAAATCTAAGTTTAATAAAATTGAACACTATTAAAGGCCCCATAAAGACTCCATAAAAAAAATTTAATTTTATTAATAAAATTTTATTCATATTTTACTCTAATCTTTTATTCCTATCTATTTAGATAAAAAAAATTATGTAAAAACTCTATTATTACAGTTTCATTTAACATATACATTTCTCTTGTTGAAAACAATTAAATTTTATATAATAAAAGTAAATATAATATATATATATAAAAATAAAGTAAAAAATTATATTAATATTTTAAAATATCTCATTTAGAGTAGTTCTTTTTTATCGCTTTAGACCTCCAATTATCTAAAACTGACCCTAACGAATTTGGAGACATTAGTTGTACATCAAATCATAATGTAATACTCACTTAATACAAGTTTTTCATGTCATTTGAAATATTGATTTTCAATGACGGGTCAATTATGATTTCTTTTTCTTTTTCACGGAAATACTAAAGTTTTCTATGAAAGTATGATCCGTTTCAAGAGAAATAGAGATGGGTAGTAGTGTTGGTGGTTTGGTGATGATTGGCCCATTAAACAATTGAAGTTTTTTAAAATTACAAAGATTTTTCTTGAAATTTTTACCTTTTTACTAACAAATTATATATATCTATCCTGTCCTCTTGTCCGATTTTTTTTTTTTTTCAAAATAACAAAACTACTTATTTCATGTTTTTTTCCCTTCCATTTTTTCAATTTTAACTGAAATTTTCTATTTTTCTAATTATTTTTGTTTCGTTTTATATAAAAATAAATTCAAAATAAATAGTTTATATTTTTTTTTGATAAAGAATGTTTTACTCAATATTTTTTTGAAAATTAAAAAAAGAAAGTTAAAAAATGATCAAAATTGAAAAAATACAAAGATAAAATAAAATAAAAGGGAGACTTTTATCATTTTAAAAAAAATAGACTCAAGGAAAAATATGTATAATTTGTCAATAAAAGTAGAAGATGATAGTGTAATTTCAAAAATCTCAAGAAATGTTTTTGTAATTGTCAAAAAGTTTAGGAGAGAGAGTGTAATTTATTCAAAATATTTTTACTTGTCCAAAAAAATACAAAAGAAATGTTTCCCTTTCCCCATCCTTCAAAAAAAATATACAAAATTAGCCTTCCAAACATGACTTCTTTTGAGCCAAGTTTGTGTCCCTAAAAAGGATAAGAAATTCAGTATAAACCAACTTTTCTATTGTTTTAATTCTATGAGAAATTTCATCTTCAACGGATTAGCGAACATGGATAACGAAATTATTCACTTTTTATTATTTCTCGGTTTTCAATTTTCAGTATATTTCTCATTTTTATTCCTATCGACTCGAGCTTATTATTTCATGTATCCGTATCTAATTGAAAAGCAGGTCATTCTAGTGATGCAGTCATAAGGATCAATCATAGCTGAAAAGCAAATAACACATAAATCAAATGAATAAAGTCAAAGATGTTATTTTTATGTCTCCTATAAGTAAAACATCTCATCCAAATGATATAATATTATAAGTCAGGTACATGCCAGGTCAATAAATTCGATCCATGCAAAAACTTCAAACAAAGTCCAGAGAGAACAGTACAATTATGCCAACATTGTCAATTCACTACCTTTGGATGAGTCCAAACTCCAAACACACAGGAATCAGGATCCGTGAACAATGAAAGCTCAAATATGCAGGTTACTCCATATCAGTTTTCTAACTAGATGTATTCTCAACTGTGGGATATCGTTACAGAAATCATGTTAATGGCCAGTTCCACTCCAAATATTTTTCCAATAAGATAAAAACGCTATGCCCTTTCATAAATAAAAAAAAAGCTAAAGGAAATGTCAACCTCTTTTGATCAATAAATATGGAGATTGGAAAGCTTTTGTGTACAAGGAAAACATGCAAATCTACGACCTAACAAGAACTGATTACCTCACACAGAAATCCTTACACTTCTTCTTTGGATGGAGCTTATACACACACACAAGCCAAGAGAAACATGATTCTTCCCCAATAACTCAATCAATACTTTACTACTCATGACATGACAGACCAAACCTTAACTAACAAAGAAACAAAAAAATACAAGGAAATGTCTAGTTCCTTCCCAAAAAAGACCCAGGTACCAGACAAGGCACTAACATAGATTAAGAGCAGTTGTAATAAAAAATTCCAAACACATCCTATGAAAGCAAGATTTGCAAAGAGAATCCCTGAAATAACAGCTTCCAAAGATGATTACAGAAAACAAAATGAAGGTCATCTCAAGGATGGCAACAAAATGATCACAGAGTTAACAAATCATATTCTTGATAATGCAGAGCTTTGAGAGCCTAACACGGTGGATAACTCTTCAAGGAACGTAGCCATGTACATTAAAAGCATTAATCATGAAAACTGATATTAAAAGCATTAACCATTAAAGCATCACTAATACTATCTTTCCCAAAACAAATTTTATCGAAGATAATTTATCAAAATAATATGATACGAATTTCAGAGGCGACTTAACCATAAAGGCAACAAAGTAATCGCTTTAGCTTATATTCTTCCCCAATAACTCAATCAATACTCTACTACACATGACATGACAGACCAAACCTTAACTAACAAAAAACAAAATAATACAAGGAAATGTCTAGTTCCTTCTCAAAAAAGACCCGGGCACCAGACAAGGCACTAACATAGATTAAGAGCAGTTGTAATAAAAAATTGCAACACATCCTCTGAAAGCAAGATTTACTCAGCGGAGGTATCAATCTGAAATGGAATGTAACACTGCTCTTTCAGTGGGGATTCCAACTCCATACATAAAAAATAAATCCCCATGTATGGAGCATTTGGTAATCAGCAGAAGCATCTAGGAAGTAAATAGAAAAAAATGCTGAATAGATGTACCTTGATCAATGTTGACTCTCCTCCCTAAAAAAGAAAAAAATTAAATGGGAAAAAATGTACAGAGCAAAAGAACAAGAAGGATTCATGCATCTTTGTAATTTAGTATGCTAAAGACATTTTAGTTCGTATATGCTAATAAAAGAACCTTAATGAATAGAATACAAACTACGATAATAACTTCGAAATAGTTTTGATAACAAACCAGTAGATAGATGTGGATTTTTTTTTTGCAAATGTCCAAACCGGTAATGGATATGGAGGTCATGTTAAAACATGCCCTTCCCACACGATGATTACATGGTCAATAAAATTGGATCACACAACTTTTTCAATTATTAGCATTTTCAAATTCAAATCTAACTTCAAAATATAGTCATCACACACCGTAGACCTCAACAAACTAACTAGAACTAGCAAAGATTGCCAAATAATTTAAAACTCTTTAAATTTATCAAACTTGATGCTAAGCAATAACTAGGTTATACTTCAAACAAAAGCCATAATAATATGAATGATCACTTAAAAACCATTGACAAATCAACCGGTGTACTGGTCGCATGAATTGCAACGAATCGCCATTGACAGCATCGTCTGCACCTTGATCTGTTGATTTTTGATTTGTTTGGTCTCCTCCCATATCTCAATGATAATTTTACTAAAAAAATATCAATTTCATTATGTAGAAAGAATTGAAAAGATTAGAAGAAAACTTTATCTCATCTTCTTTTAAAATGAAGGGAAAACTCATGTATGTGATCAAGTATGGATTAGGAAGCATATAACTTGCATGATTGATGAGTGAATGGCCAACATAATTGTGAATTCAAAAAATAATGCACTTTTTGTGATCAATCATGTTTTTCTTTTGATCAATGAGTTAGTTGAGATGGCGTTGAACCATTAGTTTAGGAATTTACCATTCCAAGTTCTCGGGTTTGATTTCTCTTGCTAGCAATTCTTGAGACCTTTCTCTCATGTAGTAACTCTTGGAATATATATAAATTTATGACACCTTCCTCTTGCTACCAACTCTTGAAATATATACAAATTTATAAAAAAAATATATGTTTTCGCAAGTGTAATTGAAATCAATAATTTGGACAGGCTTTCAAAAAAAAAGAGTGACACAAGTTGAATTTATGGGATATATATAAATTTATGACAAAAATGTAAATTTTCAAAAGTATCATCGACATCAGCAGACTTTCAAAACAAAAAATGATATACCATAAAAGAACAGGCCAATCAACACTTGACACGTGTAACCGCAATCCGACCTATGCTCAGCCAACATGATTCTCATTCAGCCAATAAGGAAAAACTCAAGCATCCAGATCATCATACAAGGTCGGAAGTGGCCGAACATATATATATATATATCCAGAACAAGGTCACAGGGTTCAGACCAACACTACAGAACTCGTCATCACCTTAGCAGATGCCAAGCAAGGAATAAGGAAGCGGTCTTCAACAAGGAAGCAGTCTTCAACAAGGAAACTACCATCTATGGTTATCTCTATGCAAGGTAGCCGCAATCTCCAGTAATCAAATCCCTATATTCATGGCTTCTATGGTTATCTCTATGCAAGGTAACTGCAATCTCCGGTGATCAAATCCCTATATTCATGGCTTCGAATCCTAACCAACTTAGGAAAGCCACGGCTTATAAATTAAACCCTAAAGGTACGCCTTATTCTCTATGCTCATTCTTTGGCTTTCAATACAGTCTTTCAATTCTCTTACTTACTTAAGCATCGGAGCGGCTACCGCCGGAGCCAATCCGGTGGTCCTCTGATCATCTCTCTGAGTGTTCTACAGGTCACGGAGCCCTCACGTGTTGCGAGTCAAAAAGTGCAGCATCAGTTTGGCGCCGTCTGTGGGAAACGACTAATCTCCAAAGTGCTCTACTCATAAAACTCATCTTTTTCCCCACCGGAAAACCATGGCACCAAATCTCCTACCACGACAGAATGCTCAGAATGCGCAAAACACTCAACGTCAGCCGCCTGCTCCCCGCACAAGGGGGCCAGCGGCCAATCCTATGCGACAAGAGATCGAAGCCATAAAACGACACAATGAACTGGTGCAGGAACAGCTGCTTACCATCACTAGAACACTGGCGACACTTACACAGAACCAAGCGATGGGTTCTCCTAGCCCGCCGGTCAACTTCGTTGCAGGGACGCAACCTCCTGTTGCTACAGAGAACGCCGAACCTCATGCGCAGGCTCCAACTAACCTGCCTGGGCACCCCTCAGGCGTTGCTCGCGCTGGTCGAGATCCACAGCCATCAACAGTTCCTGGCTGGGGAACATCCGCTTTCGTTCCCGACGTGCATTACCGAAGCACTACTCGAGCCCCAACTCCTAGGGTTTCGGAAGCACCGCTGGCATCGCAGGAACCTTATCATGCAGCACCAGTCCCTCTGGTTCGGATTCCTCCTCCGTCCGAAGGGCGTAATCAACCCTACTACCCTGAAGCCGAGGCTGTCAGACAGGGTTCACAAGATGTCAGAGTCAAAGACCCGCGGAGGGTAGAGGAAATTGCCGAGTCAATAGACCAGACAGTCACCATGAGAGGACCTCAGAACCCTCCAGAACAAGACGAACTGGTCAGGCTGCTCAGAAGACTGGCCACTCCGTTCACTCACGCTATCATGTCAGAAGAGAGGCCCAGAAAGTTCATGGTGCCCAAGTTCACTCTCTATGACGGATCTGGAGATCCAGGAGATCACCTTTCTCATTACCAGCATACGATGGCCCTCCACGGAGCTTCGGATGCTTTCATGTGCCGGACGTTCATCACCAGCTTAAAGGGAACTGCTCTGAAGTGGTTCCACAACCTCCCTCCGAACTCCGTTACCAGCTTCTACGAGCTCGGTAGGCAGTTCTTGGATAGGTTTATGACCAGCAGGAGGCTCAGAAGGGGGCCAGAATTCCTGCTGAATGTAAAGCAGTCCAGGGAGGAATCCCTCCGAGCCTACATTGCACGCTTCAACACCGAACTCACTGAGATCACGGATTGCAGCCCGAAATTCCTTGTAGCAGCCCTTACAGCCGGGCTTACCCAAGGTGGGTTCAGAGATTCCTTGACAAAGAACCCTACAGCCGATATGGGGGCACTAATGGATCGGGCCAGAAAATATATCAACCTGGAAGAGGCCAACCGCTCAGCCCAGAAGGGCAAGGATCAGACCCAGAGGGATAATCCGAAGCGGGAGGATCACAAGAAGGAGGATCACAGAAGAGACTCCAACAAAAAGAGGGCCAGGAGCTCAGAGAAGAGAACAGCTCCCAGAGCTGTGTACAACTCCGCACTAAGGGAGTTCACCAACTTCACTCCCCTGAACACCACTCCGAACCAGGTACTCCGGCAGATCAGAGATCGGGAGAACCTGAGGTGGCCGGAGCCAATCAAGGGAGATCCCAGCCTGTGGGACCAAAGTAAGTATTGTAATTTCCATAAAGATCATGGACATACAACTAACTCTTGCAGGACCCTCCGATATGAGATAGAGCAGCTCATAAAGAAGGGACGTCTTCGGGAGTTCGTCAAGCAGGACGGACGACAGAACCCCCAAGAGGACAAGCCTCAGCAGCGGCCAGATCAGAGGCCCGAACAGAGGCAGGAGCAGAGAGAAGGACGAAATGAGCCTCAGAGGCAGAACAATCACGTCATCTACGTCCTCCATGCTGACTCCCCTGTTACAGGAATGTCCAACAGGGCAAGAAAGAGATATGCTCGGGAGGCCAGAACCGCCCCGAACGTCCTGCAGATCTCCAACGTCGAAAAGAGGCTCAAGCCAGGGCCGGAGATCCAGTTCACCGAGCAAGATCTAGCAGGGGTACACTGCCCTCACAGTGATGCCCTCGTTATTACCCTCAGAATCGCCAACTTCGAGACCAGAAGAGTCCTGGTCGACACTGGCAGCTCAGTCAACATTCTGTTCTATGAACCGCTTAAACAGATGGGCATAGACCAGGACAACGTCAAGCCCACCACTGCCGTGATGGCAGCTTTTGATGGCAACCTCAGCACCCCACTGGGGAGAGTTGACCTTCCTACCACTGTAGGAGAAGTGAAGGGCAGAAGACCACCATCACGGAATACATGGTGCTGAACATGAAGTCTCCCTCCAACGTCATAATCAGGAGACCCTGGTTGCATCAGATAGGGGTAGTCACTTCGACCCTTCATCAGTGTCTGAAGTACGTCCACAACCAGAGCGTACACTCGGTCCGAGGATATCAGCCAACCTCCCGAGAGTGTCACGCTATTGCCCTCAAGGAGAAAGCTCCTAAATAGCAATTACAGTACACTCGGGACTGTGCAGATCCGGTCTTCACTCACACTTCCGAGGTGGAAGATTGCCCATCCAGCGTTGAAGAACCCCTGAGTCCAAGGGGACGTGACAGCCGAGCCAAACCTGTTGGCGAGCCCATTAAAATACTGGTCAGTTCAGAAGCAGAGGGGCGTTACTTGTACGTCGGCCCAGATCTTACACCCACCGAGCAGGAGAAGATGGTCAGGTTTCTGAAAAACAACCTCTCTATCTTTGCTTGGGAGACCAGGGACATGGAGGGAATAGATCCTAATCTAATAACTCATAAACTGATGGTAGATCCGGATCACCCCCCAGTCAGACAGAAGAGAAGGCCGATCGCTCCTGAACGGCATCGGGTTATAAACGAAGAAGTCCAGAGGCTGCTGAACGCCAGGATGATACGGGAAGTTTTCTATCCCGAGTGGCTAGCCAACACCGTGCTTGTTAAAAAGAAGAACGGCAAGTGGAGAGTCTGTGTTGACTATACAGACCTCAACAAAGCGTGCCCCAAAGACAGCTTTCCACTGCCGAGAATAGACCAACTGGTTGACGCCACTGCAGGGCATGAACTTATGAGTTTCATGGATGCATACTCTGGATACAACCAGATCCAGATGTACCCTCCAGATCAAGAGAAGACTGCCTTCATAACCGAAAGAGGACTCTACTGCTACAGAGTGATGCCTTTCGGTTTGAAGAATGCTGGAGCCACTTATCAGCGGTTGGTGAACAAGATGTTCAGCCCACTACTCGGTAGCACCATGGAGGTTTACATCGACGACATGCTGGTAAAGAGCCTTCAGAAAGGCAGTCACCTCCAGCACTTGGCCCAGACCTTCGATATCCTCAGACAACACAGGATGAAGCTCAACCCCTCGAAATGTACCTTTGGAGTTACGAAGGGAAAATTCTTGGGATACATCGTCTCTCAAAGAGGTATCGAAGCAGATCCCACTCAGATCCAAGCCCTGATTGGACTGAAGTCACCAAGAACCAGAAAGGAGATTCAGGCACTGAACGGCAGAATTGCCGTACTAAGCAGATTTATATCCAAGTCCACCGATCGCTGCCTACCTTTCTTCAAAGCTCTGAAGGGCAGCAAGACTTTGCAATGGACAGAAGAATGCGAGTAGTCCTTTCAAGAACTGAAGGAGTATCTAGCCTCTCCAGAGCTCCTGTCAAAACCAGTACAAGGAGAAAAGCTGCTCCTGTACCTTGCAGTCTCCGAGAACGCGGTCAGCTCCGCACTGATTAGACAAGACAGAGGAGTACAGAGGCCTATATTCTACGTCAGTAGGGCACTACTTGACACGGAGAAAAGATACCCAGAAATAGAGAAGCTGGCCTATGCCTTGGTTATATCAGCTCGGAAGCTTCGACCTTATTTCCAGGCCCATCCAATCGAGATCCCAACTGCCTATCCCCTGAAGTCAATACTGAGGAAACCTGAAGTATCGGGAAGATTGGTAAAGTGGTCTATGGAGCTAGGGGAGTTCGACATAGCATATGTACCCCGGAACTCCATCAAAGGGCAGGCCTTAGCTGACTTCGTAGCCGAGTTCACCCCGGCACTTCAGAACAAAGCACAAGTCACCGAGACTTCGGGAACCTGGCTGCTGTACATTGATGGATCGTCAACCGATCAAGGATCAGGGGTAGGCCTGGTGCTACAGTCCCCTGATGGGCTCACATCAGAAAAAGCAGTCAGCCTGGGATTCAGAACTTCTAATAATGAAGCCGAATATGAAGCCCTAATCCTAGGGATGAAACTTGCCTTGGAATGCGAGGCTCAGAACCTCGATGTCTTCTCTGACTCCCAACTGGTAGTAAGCCAGGTCTTGGGAGAATTTGCCATCAAAGATGACAGGATGCTTCGGTATTCCGAATTGGTGAGCCACTTGAAGAATTCCTTCTAGACGTTTACCATCCAGAAAATTGAGAGAAGCCAGAATTGCAGAGCAGATGCTCTAGCTAACATGGCCTCCCGCCTCAAATCTAAAGCAGACTCCACAGTTCAAATCTCTTTTCAGCCAGGATCCAGCATCGAGGAAGCACAAGTTGCTCAAATTGACGAACAGCCCCAGAACTGGATGACCCCGATCCTCCAGTATCTAAGGTCCGGTCTCCTCCCAGAGGACAAAAACAAAGCCAGGAGAATCCGAATCAGAGTGGCTCGGTACCTGATCCTGAACAACAAGCTTTACAGAAGGTCGTATTCTCAACCTCTGCTAAAATGCTTAGCCCCAGACGAATCACAGTATGTCTTGGCTGAAATACATGAGGGAATCTGCGGGAATCATAATGGGGGCAGAACTATAGCCCACCGAGCTCTATCGCAGGGCTACTACTGGCCCGGCATGTTGAAACAGGCTAAAGAATATGTTCGGAAGTGCGACAAGTGCCAGAGATTTGCCCCATACCAACATCAGCCTCAGCACGAGCTTATCCCGATTCCTAGTCCTTGGCCCTTTGCTCAATGGGGAATGGACATTGTGGGCCCGTTACCACGAGCACCTCCAAACAGGAAGTACCTCTTGGTGGCCATCGACTACTTCTCTAAATGGGCCGAAGCCGAGCCTTTAACACATATTACAGAAAAGGAAATCGAAAGCTTCACCTGGAAGAACATTGTCTGCAGGTTTGGCATACCACGTGTAATTATCTCGGACAATGGGACACAATTCACTGGTAAAGGCTTCAAGGCATTCTGCGAAAATCTCAACATCAGGCAGCACTTTGCCTCTCCAGGCCATCCGCAAGCAACCGGGCAAGCAGAGGTCACCAACCGAACAATCCTTGACGGGTTAAAGAAGAGGTTGGAACAGGCCAAAGGAAAATGGGCAGAAGAACTCCCTGGAGTCCTTTGGGCCTACAGAACAACCAGAAGAACTCCCACCTTTGAAACTCCCTTCTCACTAGCCTATGGAACAGAAGCAGTAATTCCGGTTGAGATCAGTATGCCAACTCTGAAGACTGAGGCCTTCGAGCAAGAATCCAATGATCAGCAGCTGATGGAAAACTTGGATTTGCTCGAAGAGAGAAGGGATCAAGCCAGCATCAGGATGGAAGCTTATCAGCAAAGAATGGTCAACAAATCCAAGGTAGGACTCAAGACAGTCAACTTTCAAGTTGGAGACTTCGTCTTAAGAAGAGTCTTTCAAAACACCAAGGATCCCACCATGGAAAAGTTGTCACCAAACTGGGAAGGCCCCTACAAAGTAACAAAGGTCGTTCGACCTACCACTTACTGGCTTGAAGACATGACTGGGAAACCTGTTCCTAGGCCATGGAACGTAGAACACTTGCGGAAGTATTATCAATGAAGATTTATTTTCTTTTACTTCCATAAACTGTTCATCTATTAATGCACAGGCCTCTAGAGCTTGGTCCATAATGTACGAGTTTTCACTCGGTCCATCTATTAATGCACAAGTCTTATGACTTGGTCCATCTATTAATGCACAGGCCTCCAGAGCCTGGTCCATAATGTACGAGTTTTCACTGGGTCCATCTAGTAATGCACAGGCCTCCAGAGCCTGGTCCATAATGTACGAGTTTTCACTTGGTCCATCTATTAATGCACAAGTCTTATGACTTGGTCCATCTATTAATGCACAGGCCTCCAGAGCCTGGTCCATAATGTACGAGTTTTCACTCGGTCCATCTATTAATGCACAAGTCTTATGACTTGGTCCATCTATTAATGCACAGGCCTCCAGAGCCTGGTCCATAATGTACGAGTTTTCACTCGGTCCATCTATTAATGCACAAGTCTTATGACTTGGTCCATCTATTAATGCACAGGCCTCCAGAGCCTGGTCCATAATGTACGAGTTTTCACTCGGTCCATCTATTAATGCACAGGCCTCCAGAGCCTGGTCCATAATGTACGAGTTTTCACTCGGTCCATCTATTAATGCACAGGCCTTCAGAGCCTGGTCCATAATGTACGAGTTTTCACTCGGTCCATCTACTAATGCACAGGCCTCTAGAGCCTGGTCCATAATGTACGAGTTTTCACTCGGTCCATCTATTAATGCACAGGCCTCCAGAGCCTGGTCCATAATGTACGAGTTTTCACTCGGTCCATCTATTAATGCACAAGTCTTATGACTTGGTCCATCTGTTAATGCACAGGCCTCCAGAGCCTGGTCCATAATGTACGAGTTTTTACTCGGTCCATTCATAAGTGCACAAGCCTTCAGAGCCTGGATTACTCTTATACACAGGCCTTCCGAGCATGGTCCGTCTTCAATCTACAGATTCTATGATTCAGCCCATCCACAGACAGAAGTTCCGGGCATCTACGAACTAAAGTTTCCTAGATCGGAACACCTTAGATCTGATACTTATATTATTTGGTTTATCTATCAAACAAACAACAAGTACTATGGTTCCGACCAAGGGTAAAGTACTTCGATTCAGGCGTTTTTCTAAGTTTCTTTGATTTATTCTCAGAACAATCAGAAATGCACAAGAAAGTGTTTAAGCTACAAAAGAGCACATTCACAGAAAACATCAGATCTGAGAAGAAGAAATCTAATTTTATTGATAATTCAGAAGATTTACATCAGTACAAAGACACCACTACAGAAGCTATTACAGAAGCTACGCTTGGCAACATAACGGCTCTTCTCCTGGGATGATAAAGGGGCACAGGAGCCAAACTTCCATTACTGCCGCTACCGGCTCCATTTGAAAGGAAGGAGCCCTGAACCCCAGTCTGCATCAAGAAATGCCCAGGCCATTTCATCATCACTATCACTGGTCTCACGACCAACTGAAGATGAGGGCTCTGGGTTTCAGGGGGCCTTCAATCTTCTTCTTCACACCGTCTGTTTCACCCCAGCCAGATTGAGACAAGGCACGAAGAAGAGGAGGCACCCCACTTGCGTCTACATCACCGACGCTCCAGGCCTCGGTTGAATCAAGGAAGGAATACCACCAATCGGAGGAATCTCGACCGAATGCCAGAGGAAACAAGAAGACTTGTATTTCCTTCAATCCTTCCTTGGAGACTGAAAAAAGGGGAAGGTTAACTCTCGGCCACAGTTTAATCGCTCCTAACTCAGGCAAGGAATCACCCATCATCTCTGGGCAAATGGCAAAACTCCGGCAGCATATGAGGCCTTTCTCACAAGGGGACAATTTGAAATCAAAAAGATGAACGCAACCATATGCCTTCATCCCCATTTATATAGACCCTTGAAGTCCAAAAGACGCCCAACTGAACCGTCACAACGGTGAAAAAGATAGTGGCCTCGAAATCCTAAACGACGGTTGAATAAATAAATGGCGCATTAAATGTGCCGCTTCGATATACCAAGGGACAGGGTACGGAACCCTCTAAACAGAGACCACAGTCCAGCACTGAAGCGCCCGAATTAACAGAAAGGCGAACAAAGTCTAAATTATATAGACCCCCTATTCAAAATTCAGATCTCTCAGTCTTAACTATTTTTATGACAAGCCAGGTCATATCTCAAAACTCAAACAGCTCGGATATATCCCGATCCAAGTACTCAGCATACCAAGCATCATAACAACAAGTACAGAGCTGCCTAGTTGTCTTCACAAGCTCTTGATTCAGAGCTGCCTACCCTAAGAGATCTACAAGGGTTTAATCCCACTCTATCAGGCTCTATCTATCCGATTATATTTACTTTCTTGTCTTATTATAATAAGACAGGTAAAATTAATCTACATCTCTTACTCAGTAACCAGTATCGAAGCTCGCAAAAGCAACTATTGACTACTGAACAGTTGATCTAGCATGCAAAAGACCTAGAGCAGCCATACTTACACAGAAGGGAAGAACACAAGAAGAATTTGAAGGAAAAATAATTTTATTGATCGGAAGTATACGTCCATTATATCAAATAGCAAAAACAAAAAGGGGATAAAAACCCATAGGGCCTCAAGACTTCCAGAAGGGCCTGCGTCCTCATCTAAGTTAAGGGCACGGGCCCCAACCGTCTTATCCGGATCAGGACGAGATGAGGCAGGTTCAGGGGGAACAATTGATGAAACGTCAAAGCCCGGGAACTGAACCTGGAATCTAGTTCGGAAGCTTTCAAAACCAAACAGGATCAGCTCATCACCCATCTGGTCAACTTCATCTTTTAATATCATCTCAGTCTCAGCCCGGGCATGATCAGTCGCCTCCTAAACCTTCTGATCGAAGGAACTCCGGAGATTAACCAACTCCGCCTCAAGCCCCGTAACCTTCCGAGCATTTATGTCCCTCTCAGACTCTGCCACGGTAAGGTTGGTGGTAGCTTCCTTCAGATCCTCCTCAATGCTCTGGATTTTGGATCGGGCTGTCCCAAGCTCCACCCTCATCTGTTCCACTTCAGCCCGCAGCTTCTCGGCCTCCTTAAGGCCCATGGGGGTCACCATCAGAGCAGTCAAGCTATGCATACTCTGCGTAAAGCAAGACAGACGGGTTAGATTGAACGAACAGACAGGCAGAAAAGTCAAGAAAAAGCTTCAGAAGCTACCTTCATCTGGAGATTCATCATCTCAGTCATCAGCTTGGAGGGGTCATCCCCTCTGTACCGATGCGGGCCATGAGCCCATATTTGATCAAACGCCCTCTTGGCGATCTGATAGTCCGGCTCATTAAACGGCTCGGACGATGCAGCAGGTGCCTTACCCTTCCTAGCCCTCCTGCTCGGACCAGAAGAAACAAGAGGAGCAGCCGAAACAGGGACGGTAGGTTCAGCCTCCTTTTCGGCCTCGGCAGGAGCCGGCTCAAGAGAGCCAGAAATCAACCTCCTCCTCTTTACTTCAAGGGGGCATCAGGTTCAGCTCGGGAGGAAGACTCCCCCGCCACTGGGGCATCCAGCACAGCCTATCTCGACGTCAACCTCTTCTTAAGCTCTGCATTACAGGCAGCCATCAAGTTTGCTGGAGTAATAATGACGGAATGAGCTCGGTCAGGAGTCGAAAGCAGTGCTCGCTACTGATCTCGCAGTACTTCAGTAAAGTCGGGCCTCTTCCAAACACTCTTATCTGCACACAAGTAAGGAAAGACATGTCAACTTATCAGTTCAGAAGGCATAACAAGGCTAAAAGAAAGTCTAAAAGAATAAGCCTCACCCCTATAACCCGTAACACGAGGGAACGACGAGGCCTCTCCTTTCTGAAAGCCTTCATGCTCCCATCCTCCTCCAACAAAGAAGTACCACTTCTTCCACGTCTTGTTGGAAGTAGGAACAGAGGTCAGGGGTCGAAACCCCTTCTCAAAGGACATATAGAAAAGGCCCTCTGCCTGCTTGAACTTCAGATCCATATTACTACGGATCAAGTCCAGAGACACATCCACCTTGTTCAGGTGTCCCAACACCACAAACCCTAAAAGCTGCCGCCAGCTATTGAGATTCAGGTCGGCAGGACAGAGCTTGAACCAACAAAAGAACTGCCTGACTAAATCCGGTAATGGGAGCCTCAAGCCCATTTCAAACCAGGCAAGGTAAACACAAATCTCCCCGGCTTCAACATTATGGGGACGATCCATGGGGCCTGGCGCTCTACAGGTCACATTCGTGGGAAATTTAAATTTCACCCTCCATTCATCCAAAAGGCTCCGAGTGACAGCACTCTCACCCTCTTCTCTACGGGAAGACCTACCAGAGGTCTCCCTAGCCCTGTCTCGGGGCTCCTCGAAAGCATCAACTATCCTAACTCCAGGACTAGTGGGAGGATCAATAGGCATCTTCCCAATAACTTCGGGAGCAGGATTACCCACATCTTCCACAGAAGACGGTACAGCCATCTCAGGAGGATTTCCCACTCCCTCATTCACAGTTGGGGATTTAGGAAGAGCAGACATTATTCCCAGACTTAAGAAGAAAGAAGCAAGAGAAGAGGAAAAATCAGTCGAACCTGTTCTAACTCAGGGAACCAGTACTCTTCAAGGTCACACGAACCAACAATGGCGAACGAAATCTCCTAGCGCAGTGAAAATGACGGGGGAAAGGTCAGTCCAAAATCTCATCCTGTATTTATAAGCGCAATATCAGAAGGGACCCACCAATCCCAAGCGCCATGACGGTTCGGAACAATGCTGATTTCGAGAAACCCGACTATCAGCCCAGTACAATGATGACCTGGAAAAGACCTAATCTCTGGCTGCGCAATAAAAGCCTTGGAAGGCGAACGGACAAGACACATGACTCTCCGAAAAAGGCTTAGCCCTAGTTGCTTGCTAGCATCAAACTAGGACTTGGGGGGGGAGTAACTGATATACCATAAAAGAATAGGCCAATCAACACTTGACACGTGTAACCGCAATCCGACCTATGCTCAGCCAACATGATTCTCATTCAGCCAATAAGGAAAAACTCAAGCATCCAGATCATCATACAAGGTCGGAAGTGGCCGAACATATATATATATATATATATATATATCCAGAACAAGGTCACAGGGTTCAGACCAACACTACAGAACTCGTCATCACCTTAGCAGATGCCGAGCAGGGAATAAGGAAGCGGTCTTCAACAAGGAAGCAGTCTTCAACAAGGAAACTACCATCTATGGTTATCTCTATGCAAGGTAGCCGCAATCTCCAGTAATCAAATCCCTATATTCATGGCTTCTATGGTTATCTCTATGCAAGGTAACTGCAATCTCCGGTGATCAAATCCCTATATTCATGGCTTCGAATCCTAACCAACTTAGGAAAGCCACGGCTTATAAATTAAACCCTAAAGGTACGCCTTACTTACTTAAGCATTGGAGCGGCTACCGCCGGAGCCAATCCGGTGGTCCTCTGATCATCTCTCTGAGTGTTCTACAGGTCACGGAGCCCTCACGTATTGCGAGTCAAAAAGTACAGCATAAAAAAAAAAGTGACACAAGTTGAATTTAAAGTTCTTTCATTTGAGTGTCAAAAGTTAAAAATATAATAGTCAAACATTAAAACTACATTATAGTTTAAAAAAAATTTTAAATAATATAAAAAATAGCAGAAATATTAGATTCTATCATTCAAATGGGTTGGATCTAGATCCGATCGGAAGGCAAAAACTGCACTAGGATCTATGTTTAAATTTACAATATTAAAATTAGAGTCCTGAAATTTATAAAATACAACTCTTTTGAATTTCGAGTAATGCTAGTCTTACTTTTATATTTTATCAAAATTATTTACCTTCATGAGTTGTCAGTATTATATTGATTAGATATTACATGATGTCATATGATATACAGCCAATACAAGACTGCCAACTCATGAGGATAAATACTTTTGGTAGAATTTTTAAGTAAGCTTAGTATTATTGTTGAATCCCATCATGAGTGCAATATCAGCATTATAGAAAGCCACTGGAAAAAGATCATATTTCACAGATTCATTAATCCTTAACATCTGTCTCCTTTTCCACTCACGGTTCTTGTAATCTTCCATTATCCAGAGCTCCAAGTATCCTTTTGGTGCATCGCATACCAACCCTAATCGTCCTCGATACTCCAACAGTTTTCTTCATGGAATCCCAAAACCTGGTTATTGTTCATGAGAAAATAAATTACAGCACCGGCCACAACAGCATTTTTGTTGGTGAAGAGCACGCCATGAGGTAGCAATACATCTTCCAGTTCCCTCCATTTCCAAATTTCAGAATCAAAGATCTCGCATCGAAAATTACAGTAGTACGTAGACCTAAAAGAATTTAAAATTTGAGATGAGAATATGTTTCATAAAATAGATATTAATTAGTTATCAAAACATGTATATTAGTAAGTTTAAACACTTTCCAAAAAAAATGCAAAGTTGATATAAATATAAAATAAAAAAATGTTATGTTTTTTAAATATTTATTTTAGACTTTGCATCCCAAATGATATGACATTGTTGAGAGAAAGAAAACAAATATTATATATGTGTATTGTATTATATTGTGTATCTTATAAGGAAGAGAGCTTTTCTTTATATAAAAGAGAAAGGGCATAGAAAAGGTAAGTAAGGGAAAAGTGAAAAAAAGAGAAAGAAAAATCTTAGAGTTATACAAGTAATCAACAAACCATAATCACCATGTATACATAATAAACCCTAACTACTATATATACACTTATATTGTGAGAAGTGGCATTAATCATATAAAATATCTCTTAATGGACAACAATTAATACAACGTCATCTAATTGTATCCATCTAGATCATTGAGCTTATTGTTTTGTACTTCAATTTATTCTTCTCTTCGTATCCGAAAACTCACTGTCAGATATCCTTCGAACAAAACTTCTTCTAGTACTTCGAAAAGCCTTTAAGAGAGCCTCGTCCTCTTCTTCTTCTAGTTTTCTCTTCTCTTCCTTAGCTCTGCTCTGCACCGACTCAAGCATACCATCTAAACTCACAGTTGCATGCCTGGATTTTATAAATTTGATTTCATGTAATGCACTGATATTTTTCATCTCTTTCTTGGCATCTAAACATCTCATCACATCCCGCTGCCCTTCTGTTTCCTTTTTCTCCTGACGCGAATGCTCGAAATTCCGAGTCGCACCGTACTCAACCGAATAACCGTCGTTCTGGGGATCTGTTGTTATACAAATCTCACTGCTGCAGGCAGGGCACTTGAGATAAAAACGGAAGATCTTGATCCCCAAATACGTGACTCCATTAACTTCTTCTTTGCGTGCATTAAATTTTGTGCCCTGAGACACGTATGTCCCACATGTAGTGCAACGAATTCTCATAGCGAGCATCGTTCTCACTTTGATTTGCTGCCTGTTCGATTTTCTTCTTATTTTTGAAGGATCAAAATCGGGAGGGTAAAACTTTGATTGTACCTTCCTTTCGCCCATTCCGGCCCTTCGAACACTTCGAATTCACTCACAAAACTGAAAAAAATAATTAGCGAAAAGAATAAAAACAGAATATATGAAAGAATCGAAGCGAAACCCACAGATGAAACTATTGTTGCCTCCGGAACGATGAAGACTATATATATAAACCATGCATCAATCCTAATCCTTCTAGAACTCAATTATACACCCAGGCGATAAGGTAAAATTAGGATCGTTTCCTAAATTCTATGCCTTGGCCCGTAATTCTCGAGTTAGTTCTGGGACTTAGGGGGAAAAAAGAATTTAATTTTTATTTTAGGATTATTTTTAACTTATTTATCAATTTAAAATTATGACTATATATATATATAAACCATGCATCAATCGTAATCCTTCTAGAACTCAATTATACACCCCAGGAGATAAGGTAAAATTAGGAACGTTTCCTAAATTCTATGCCTTGGGCCCGTAATTCTCGAGTTAGTTCCGGGACTTAGGGGGGAAAAAAGAATTTAATATTTAATTTCTTTTATTTTCTCTTGCTTATTATTGTTGTTGTTATGTCCAAAAATGTCTATAATCACAATTGCCATATATTTGAACTATCCTTGAGCCGTTATCTATTTGCCCTAGGTATGGATTGATTGACAAGCACACATAATTGGCAAAATTATGGGCTGCAGAGTACACCTTCAAGGAGCACAGGAAACAGACCAGCAAGTGATATATATATATATATATATATATATATATGGCTTCATGAGAGTTGATCATGACAGAAGTAGTAGCTCAACTTATTTCATTCTCTTCCAAAATTAAATAGAAAAGCCCCACTTGAATTGACTTATTGATCACCTCCAGAGATGACTTGGGCTGAATGCACAGACATCTCCATCACCTGCAAACTTCTAGGAATACAAAGCATAATAAATGTGACAACACTACATCTTAAGAGCACTAAAATGCAGCTCCAACCACAATCTCAGCTTCACCTAAGATTGGTTTACTGGATTAGTTGACCCGACAATATCATCTATCATAACTCTTTTTTAAAATTTAAATACAAAGACCAAACATGTTCAGTAATTACAAAAAAATATCATTTACAAAAAAATATCATTGACAAATCAACCGTTGTACCAAGCATTTTCATTAACACCATACCCTTCAATGAACAATGTTCTGAAGATGACAATAGCATCAAAACAGAGCAGTGACAATTATTAAGTGACATCGTAAAGGTCCAATAAAAGATGGGATGAAGGATATATACGAGGCACTCAAAGATCAACGAGAGAAAATAGAACTCTAGGAAGAAATGATACCAATATTGTGGATCATATCATCGAGATAAGCAAGTAACATAACTGATTAGGAGTATTTTCCAACACCCAAGAAGTTTCAAAAAATAATTGACAAACCCAAGATGCTCCAAAAGGATTTGGAAAACCCATGTTCAAATAAAAAAAGGCTATATTAAAAGCGCTTTTAAATAAAAAGGTGCTCTTGGTGAAAGCGTCTTTAATTAAAAGATATTAAAGAAAAGTTTAGACTTGAAGTGTTTTAACATTTTAAAAACGCCTTTAATAAGACATGCTTTTTAAAATCATGGATCTTTCAAATATTTTTAAAATAGTTTTTCAATTTTTAACATCACTTGTCTTTAAAAAAAAAAAAACTCTGACTGATTGTGTCCACCAAAACATTTTAGAAACAGAAAATGACCTATCAATAGCCAAACAGAGATAAAAAAAAATTAATCAGATTCGAGTCATTAGGGCACCATTCTTCTAAGAAAGCCTTAAAAAAATGGGTAACAATATAGAAAATTAGATACCACAAATAAGCACCACCACACAACAAACCAACAACAGGCACAATAACACTGATCCACGTACATCAATCCAACCACAAAAAGGCAAGCCGCCCCAAAAGAATTGTTCTCACTTTGATTTGTTGCCGGTTCGACTTTCCTTCTTATTTTTGAAGGATCAAAATTTGCAAGGTAATATTTCGAATAAATCTTTCATCGCCCATATCATATCAGGCCACTTCCGGTGGTCACTCAAATTCAAACTCAAATTTTTACGTAAAAATTGAATTTAAACAAATCTTTAAACAGATTTGATATGAATTTGAATTTACGATTGAATTAAATTTGAGTTTGAGTTTGAGTAACTACAGAACATAACCTCAGCACTTCAAACTTGATTCTCTCACGAGAACACTTTGAATTCGATTCAATACCACGTCTGTGTACTTCGAATCACCGATCAAGTATTGCAGCAAACTGAAAAAAATTTAGCGAAAAGAATAAAAACAGATAGATCTGAAAATATGAAAGAATCGAAGCGAAACCCACAGATGAGACTATTGTGGCCTCGGAAACGATGAAGACTATATATATATATATATATATATATATATATATATATATAAACCATGTATCAATCCTAATCTTACTATAACTCAATTATACACCCAAGGAGATAAGATAAAATTAGGAAAGTTTTCTAAATTTAATGCCTTGGCCCATAATTCTCTCACTGATGATAAGGATTATCTAATAAATAATTTCAAATCAATATTATTTCTTTTATTATCATAACTCCTTAATAAATAAGAAATTATCCAAAAACATTATTTAAAGTTAAAAAATACAAATAGGAAAAATAAAATTACTTGATAAATATGCAATTGTCTTAAAACGTTATCTAAAAAAGAAAATTAGTAACAATAAAATGACTTAGACCAATTATAATAAAGTCTAACAATCATAAATCAATCAAAATAACGATAACATCTAATTTATCTTTAAATAGAATAAAACTAATTCTAAATAATTATCTTCTTGAAATTACCCAACTACATTCAAATATATGGAAAGCTACCATCTTACCTACCAGTGTCAAAGGGTTGGCCGTTTCAACTGGTCTACTTGTGCCAATGTGACAGTATTGTGCTGGGTCGACTTGTGTTACTAATTATGTTGTGTTCGTGTTGTGTTCATTGAGAAAATCATAGGCCAACACGGCCCATGTCGTGCCAGCCCGTGGGCCCATCAATTTTTTTTACTCTTTTTTTTTATTTTTTTATTTTTAATGACTAATATAAACTGTGATTTTTTTAAATGTTATTTTTTTGTTAGTCTAATTATATAATATCATTATTTTTTATTTTGTTAGTTGTAATTATAATCTTTTGTTTATTTTTACTTTGTTATTTGTTAGTCTAATATTATTATTATTATTTACTTTATTATTTGTTGTTATATATTTTGTTTAAATTTGTCTTTTTTTTCAAAATCTTTATAAGTTTTGTTTGAATATTTTCACATAATAATAATAATAATAATAATAATAAATGACAATAAAATAAAAAATAAATCAGGCCTAACGGGCCGTGCCCATGCTGGCTCTTCAGATGTGTCATGTCGTACCTAACCTGACCTACTAACTCTTGTGTCTTGTCATGTCGTACCATTTCATAACGTGTCGAGCATGTATTAAGTCTGGACCAATCCAGCTCGTTTGAAACCTCTAATATTACCCTCATGACATGAAAACAATTCTAAACTACCCTTAAGATATCCAAAATGATCAAAAAACACTTTAAATGGTAAAATGATGTTGAAAATTATAAAAAAAAAAACATAATTGGATGACTAAAATGGACTCTTAGGGGTAAGAAAGTAGCACAATTACCAAAATAATCCCTCAAACCAGAATTAAAGTGGTGTCAAAATTTCTTGCAAATTTAAAATTAAGCATCCTAAAAAAGCAAGGACCTAGTACATACTACTTGAGTGGGATGCTATTTTTTTTCTTCCCATAAAAGGAAAAATAAAAAATACAAATAACAACAAAAAATGACAGTATTTTTCAAATTTAAAGGAAACGGGTTGTTCCTTCCGTTCAGGTTTCTCTGGACTCCAAAGTCTCATTCTCTCATTCTTCCAATCACAACCACACACACACACACACGCGCACACAAATTATTTTCATACATGTAAAAGTGCATTTTTGTGTATATATTTATAGTTTGAAAGAGAAAATAGACTAAAATGAGATGAAAATGAGAATGAGAATGAGGAAGAAGAGATTAGAACGTGGATTCCTACTTAATTCACATTTGCACCTAAATCACTTCCAACTCTTAGTGTCTCTCCTTGATAATGGAGTTCCTTGAAAAAAAAATAGAGAAAAGATAGACATCTTACTAGTTCGTTTGGATAATTAGGAGGGAAAGGAAAGGAAATGATAGTATTAGTTATGAGAGAAAGGAAAAGAGATGAGAGGAGAGTGTAATCCCTTCTTTATGTTTAGATAACTAATGAAAGGAAATGAAAGAAAAGACTATTATCTTGTTTGGGAATGATAAAGGAGAGAAAGGAAATGAAATGATTTTATATTATTTTACTATTATGCCCTAGGACAGAGATGTTATTTTTATTTTGGCTTTTATAATTTTAAGAGTAATATTGGTATTATTAAAAATTCATTAAATCTTTCTTTTCTTTCCTTCTGTTTCCGCCCACTTTTGGAGGGATAACAAAATTACTAAAATGAGGGTTAAGCTCTCCCTCCCTCCCTTTCTCTCCCTTTCCTTCTTAATTTTTAAAACAAACATGATATAAACTCTTCTTCCTTATCATTTCCTTCCTTTTTCTTTCTAATTCCTTCCTATCCAAACATACTGTTAGGTTTGTATAATATGAGTAGAATAAACATTTTGCAAACTAATGATAGTTTTGGCACACTAATTTATAAATAATAAAAGTTGATGTCTTTATAATTTTGATCAGAAAGTCGAATTTTTTCTAAATATATGTTAGTGATATGAGTAATTTGGGATAATATTCTTATGTTGAATGATTTTGAGATATCTAGGTAGTTTGAGATATCTACGTAGATGGATACTGAAACCTTTTGCGATTGCTTGTGGATCTCTCTCTAATAAGACAATAGATCATATCTAATAGACAAGACACTAAATTCTGCACTAGATTTACTCAATAGTCCATGTGATGATTTGATGGGAAAAAAAAAGCAAGTCGAGACAAGAATTAGAAAACCAAGTACTTGGGGCTAAAGACAAAAAGGGACAACAGTTGCATAGAAGTCAAGCTCTAAAACCATTGGTTGTTCTTTAAGATATTTAAAGTAAGCACTAACAACTATTAAAGTAAATGAAAGAGAGTTACAATGAGATTTTTACAAGGTTCGAATTATCTTACGTTCTCGATTCAAGTTTTTTATTTAAAATTTTCATTATGTGAATTCCTTGAAGGTGGAGATTAATCTTTTTACAGCGCAGAGCTTCTTACTCTTAAACCTAACAAAAACTTTTTTTGTCTCACAAAGATAACCTACCCTCAAAACCTCACAACAATGAGAATATAAAGTTTTATACCAAGACTTACTCTCTTTTTGACGTGATTTGGTATAATGAAGATTATTCTCTAATGATTGATTAATAAATGCTTGATCAGCACTTAAGATGAGTAAAACTTTGGGATAAAGAATAAACAACAAATAAGATCTCAAGTCAAATTGAATATGTAGAATGTTGGGGCATGTAATTGTTAACAATAAATGTTGTACACAACCTCTTTATATAGGCCTTCAAAGAATATAGTTGTTATATTCAAAATATGGCCATAGGCCCTTTTAGATATGTCAAAAATTTAAATTTAAAAGTGTCAAATCAACAAAATCAGTCAGTCGTCTGAATTCATTACTAAGTTGTCTGATTCATAATTCAGTGGAATGATGAACTCGACTAATTTTTCTAGAGCCAAGAGATTCATTGTTTTAGAGACATTCAGTCAAGGGAATTGAAAATCCTAATCGACTCTTTTTTCCCAGTGTCAATTTATTCATAAAATGCTCGTAAGATTCAGTTGGTCCATTCTTCAAGTTAATTGATTGATTTTGTTGACAGTGAACCAATTGTTAATGAAATAAATGACATTAAGTCGACTGTTTCAAAAACTTAACCGACTAAATATGACAGTGACAAAATAGACACAATTTATGAACATGATTTAACTATCTAATTTGACAACTTAGACGACTCAATTTGACAGTTTAACAATGTTGCCTTTTTGTTCAATGTTTTCTTTTTCAAATAACTTAGATTTTTCAAAACATAAGGTATATCAATGTTTTGCATTGAAAAATTATTTGTGAACTGATTTTAATTGATCATATAAATATTCAATGGGTTATTTTATAATTAATCATATCCTAATTCACTCAAAGCTCAAAATAATAAAAATAAAGTTTTCAGTTGATTTCTTGGGCTCGAATGTTTCCACTTTACTTGAGTTTGACTTTGATACTTGGTCATAAGTAGATATCAACATTTTGTCGAACTTTTCAATCTTTGGTCAATCATAGTCAATACTCTATTTGAGCTAGTTGATCAATTTGCATTACTATTTAAGATAAAATGTCAATATATATACTCAATCCCTTGTTATTATCAATATTACTAGAACTGTTCTTAGTTGAAAACTTTTAGTTAAACACATAGAAATAGAAAAATAAAAAAAATTGAAATAAATTAAAATTGAGATTTTTTAGAAAATAAAAAACTAGATAAAATAAAGAGAAAATAGTTACAAACTGACACCCCATTCGAAATTTACTAGGAGAAGTAAAATGTGCAAAAATTATCACTTATCATTACAATCATAGCATGAAGATGAATCTGAACACGAATCTCGAATGCTTGAGTGAACACAAAACTTGAGAAATAAATCAAAATGGACTTGAACCATTACAACTCAATATAATTTTATCAATACGAATTAATATACACATATACAAACCTAATAGTCCTAACAAACAGTGTTTATGATTGGTGGCGGTTGACAGACAGATTGGTGGTCCTTGGCTGACCTTTTATTGATTAAAGGATGGTGGCAATGAATTTATTTTAAAATTTTATTACTAAATCAACATTAATTTTTATTACCTATAAAAAAAAGTCAACAATAATTTTTATTAAAATGATAGTCAATTATTAAAACAGTTTGTACAATTATTTATAGGGTTGATTTGCTCTAATAAAAAGAAAACCATTTTCCCAGTTGATTATAATGGAAAACATGAGGGAAATAAATTATGAAAGAAAAAAAAGGAATAATGTGGATTTTTCCTTCACATTTTCCAAATTCCTATCATTTTCAATAATTTAAATTTTAATGTTCTTTAAACAGGAGAAAATACAAAAGAACTTATTTTTACATGTCAAAAAAAATACAAAAGAAATGTTTTCCATTCCCCATCCTTCAAAAATTACTCCCTCACTCTACAAGATTAGGGAAAGATGAATGGTAAGCAAGGCATACAAAAATGAAACTTCAGACCCCAAAAGCATCACATGTTAAGTGGTTGTTTGACCTAGCTGAGGGCAACCAAAAATGGCGTCGTGGAGAGGAAGCTCCTGTCTGGAGCTTTTGGCCAAAACGCTGAAATTTGCTTTGAAAACGCTCCGCCAAATGGAGCTTAAAAGGGTTTGTTAAGCTGTTCCCTTAGAATGCCAACAAACTAGTCCATATAATCATTTATCCCACACAAAGAAACAAAAACCTACCAAGTTTTCATAAGATGGCATACTTAGAATGTCAAATTAACCTTCCAAACATGACTTCTTTGGAACCATGTTTATGTCCCTAGAAAGGGGGTGACACAATACTTGAGAACATCGTCCTGTCTCTTTGCTTTTCTGAATCAGAAATTGAAAATCAAAAGTAAAAGTGACAAAGCCAAGGATGAATTGCACAGCCAGTGATGTGGTATTGCCTGTTTCCACTTCTCACCGAACAACCGTAGCATGGTGCTGAGTCCCGTTGCACATAAGCCCCCCGCAGTCCCAGAGTCTGTGATTTGGACACCGGAAAAGGATATCACGGTTGGTGACACTCATGCCGGTTTCTGAACGACAAATTTGGAACTCCTATGCATGTCCAACGGAGTCTGAAGGACAGTGGGAGCTAGTAGGGGGAGTGTGCTCCAATTGTTGAAGCTTTTTCTTGCTGAGAAAGCGTCCACCGGATCCTCTAACCCTATTCACTGCATGAAGATGCCTAGACTCATGAAGATATGGCTGCATTTGAAAGCATGACTGATTCAGTCTATCTTCAATAAGAAAGGAAACAAAATTTGGACTAAAGGACTGCATCATTTGTTAAATAGACAATCATTACTATGAATGGTGATAATAATATGCTGAAGTAGCAATTCTCAAAAGTCTGAATAGATTAATGATAGGAGTCACCATATGTAAACCTTGAAAATTATACTCTGTATTCACAGAAGTAGCAATTATCATGTCCTTGAACAGTAAATCTTGACCCCAGAAACTGGCCAGCACAGGGGCAGGGGGGAGGATACAAACTCACCGCATAACGGGTCCACTAGTAGAGCATCTATTCAAAAAAGAAGACTAACAGGATAGGTTTTGATCATATCTCAATTGCATTTTGATTCTTTTCCCCTCTAATTTTTCCCTCTTTTCTTCTTACAGTCTGTTTGGATAAGTTGAAGGGAGATGAGAAGAGACGATAGTATAATCCTTCCATTTTGTTTAGAAATGATAGAGGAGAGAAAAGAAAGGAAAGTGTTTGATATTAATTTACTATTATATCCTAGGACAGAAATGTCTATTTTTTTTTACCTCTACAATTTTAAGGGTATTACTGGTATTATACAAAATTCATTAAAGAGTTGTCTCCTCTCCCTTCGTTTCTGTCCATTTTTGGATAGATTGTCAAATGGGTCAAATAATTGTTAGAACTTTTCCTCTCTCCTTCCTAATTTCTAAAATAAGCACTCCCTCCTTCCCTTTCTTTCCACCTCCTTCCATTCAAACGGGCTGTTAGTTCTAAGGTGGAAAGACTGCAAATTTGAGATAAATGAAGAGGAACCAACTCCCAAGTAAAATCGAATGAGTGGATGTACATACCCTACGAGATTTAACAAGTTTCTTTTGAGCCTCAAGCTTTGCACGTGTTTGTCTCCTCCTGAGGATTCCATGATATTGTTTCGCATTGACATAAATGGGACCGTCTTCTGCAACATCAAGGGGTAGGGGGACCCGGGCAGCTGCCATTCCCAGCATCTGGGGCTGAATCTGGTGAAGTTCAGATATAAAAGGAACAAAATAAAGCATCTAAAGAATAGTCATAGAGGATGAAGTAGGTCACCACAAAGGTAATTAGAGATTACCAATGGTATTATATCCTGGATAAAATGAAGGTGGCAGCACAATCATATTGGCAGATTAACACAAAAAATAAACAGTGTGTCCAACAGTACTTACAATAGTCTGCTGTCCATATGCAGTGAATAACCCACTGAAGTAGGGATCAGTGTGAGGATATGGAATGCGAGTCTGAAATGGGAGGAGGTTATAAGCATCAGTTATATGACCAAGATAACAGCCTAAATCCAAAGGGCAACAGCACAACTTACCATTATTTGGCTAATATCAACTTGTGAAGGATCAGTGATGGCTAAACCCGGATGGCCCATTAAGAAAACTGGCTTCATTTGACCTTGAGTGTGTTTTTCCATTAGTTTCATTTTGAACCGAGTACATGAAAAAGCACAATTAATTTGATGTTAGACCAGACAATCATAAGAGGATCTATATATAAATATCAGCAATTGAGGATAAATGTTCAGAAAATTTTATGAAGGTAGATCCTTCGGGACCCCACTTGTAACCTAATTAATACCACATCAATGCAAACCTTAGAAAACAGACGTGATATATAGTAAGAACTAGATTCATAACCAGTAAGCACTAATCCTAACTCTTTGGTTTCATTTGTAAGAATCAAATCTTATGATTCATCATGTTTTAAGATTATTTTGCAACCAGCTCTCAGCCTTGCATCAATACTACGTAAGCTGACAAGAAAAGGAACAACAACAAAAACACATCAAAGTAGCATCGAAGATGATACAACCAGATAACATTTTTATAACTGAACTCCCATCCTCACAAACCTTATATGTGATGTGCAACAGGAAGTATAAATATGAGAAGTTGTTCAGCCCACTCAATAATAACCATTTTCACCTTAAAAGTGTGATTAGATAAATGATGAACAAAACAATAAAAATAATAAAGAAATTTAAAGCATCTATACCAGATTCTGATGAAATGCAATGATCTTGAGAATTGGTCCCTCCCATAGCAGTCACTTCATGATGAGATTGACTGGTACTGGTAGATTGAGTTGAGGATGACTCTCGGTCTTGTAGTTGAAGACCTAAATCCTTTGTCTCCTGACAGAGTGGCCATGAAGATTCCACTTTCAAGCTTAAATTCTTGGATAAAGACTGAGGAAATTGTTGTTCATTTGAATTCCAACACGACGGGTAATTAACAGCAAAATGGGATATCGAATGGATGGGACTTTTATCAAAAAAATTCTTGGTATTTTGAATTCGTATAGCCATCTAGGTCAACTGGTGACACAAAATCCTTGAGATCCTTCACAAACAAACAGTAGTTGTTTTGGCTTACTTTCAGATTAGCTCTGCTCAAGGAAAACACAACATAAAATAAGCAAGGCCATCTCAATCATCCCAAAATAATGAAATGATGAGAGCTTCGAATCTTGATTCCAATCAGCCAATGACAAGCACAGAAAGGATGGAGACCGCATAAATTCAATAGAAACCAACTTTTCTATTGTTTTAATTTTAATAGCAACTTCATCTCCAATGTATAAGCAAACATAATAACAAAATCATTCGCTTTTTATTATCTCTTGGTTTTCAATTTTCAATACATCCCCATCTGTATTCCTAATTTTGACTATTGGATCTAGTCCTATGAACTCAGGCTTATTATATTATATATCCACATCTAATGTTTTGTTTAAAGACTCTGTATTCTTCATTGAATTTTATCAACAATTGGAGTGCCCAATGTCTAATACAAGTTGAAGTTTAAATTATTAAGACAGTTCACATTATAAGTAAATGCCATTAAGGATGGATTCTTTAGACTCAAAGTAATAAAAGATTTTTCAAAAATATCATTTAACCTGATAGTGCTAACTACAAGTTTTGTTTAGTTGCTTTATTATGTTGGGGAAGAGAGAGAGAGATATATCATTTCCGTCCAACATGAAACTCAACAACGATGGGATGCATGTTTTATGACAGTTTTGTGTTTGTGACAAGTTACAGCATATGGCCATCAGGGCCGGCTCTACCATAAAGCAAAAAAAGTAATGACTTTAGGCCCAATTTTTAGGCATTTATAGTATAATTCGAATAGAAGTCTAAAAGCAACAAAAGTCTTTTCTACAAAGACAGCCCTAATTTTTAGATGTCTATAGTATAATTCAAATAAAAGTCTACAAGACTACAACCAATTAAAAAAGTCTATTCTACAAAGAAGGCCTCATAAACACACTATAAATATATTAAAAATATATATTAGAAACAAAGGCATTGAAAATCAAAATTGAAAAAATGTATAAAAAAACAAGAAAGGGGCAATTTTGTCATTTAAAAAAAAATTGACTGTAATGGATATTTATAGTTTGTCAGGTAAAGTACAGGAGATCAGTATAATTTCAGAAACCTCAGGAAGCGTCAATACAATTGTCAGAAAACTCAGAGGTCAGTGTAATTTACCCAAGTTTTATTATTTTGTGGTTAGCTGATGAATTTTTATGTCACAATTGAAGCATGGAAATGCTATGGCCATTAGGTCGGCTTGAGGCAATTTGAGGCCTAAAGCGACAACTCTAAATGATATTTTTTTTCTTGAAAAAAAAAATCTATTCTTGCTTTTGAGATGCAAGAAGAATAATTAATTTTAAATAAAATACACACTGATTTAAAATATATTTATATTATAAGTGTTTTTATTAATATAATTATAAATATAACTCTAATAAAAAAAATTAAAAATGAAAAATTAAGGTTATAATGGCATTTTTTCTCAAAACAGGCATCGAAAATTGCCTTTGATTTTTTTGGATCGCTAGATCTTTTTATTTTCAAATAAATATTGATTAAAACCTTAAAATTTATTTTTATATAAAATGAAAATAATTCTTTAAAAAAAGCTATAAAAAATTGGTCAAAATTGAAAAAAAAAAAAAAACACAAAAGGGGCAATTTTGTCATTTAAAAAAAATGTCTGGAAAGGGATATTTGTAGTTCATCAATAAAAGTAGGAGATTTCGGTATAATTTCAGAAACTTCAATCAAAGGAGTTAAGTGTAATTGTCAAAAACCTTAAGGGAGGTCAGTGTAATTTACTCATAAAACTTACACCAAGTACTTTGTACAAACAATAACTCTGATTATCTGTTTCTAAGAATTATTGTGCTAGAACTTCCTTCTGCATTAATTCTACTCAATTGCAGCCAAAGTTAGTCTAAAAATCATCTATTAATGTTCCTAACCCATTCAAACTACGTGACATATGCAACAGAAATGCATAGTAATTTATGGCTTGACAGGGTCATAGAGATCGATCATAGTTGAAAAGCAAACAATAAATAAAATCAAGATATTTTAACATGAACCAGGTTCATGAAAGATGTTACTTTTATGTCTCCTAAAAGCAAAACATCCTATCGAAATGGGTACATGCCAGGTCAATGGACCCAGTCCATGCAAAAACTTCTCAAATCAACATACCAAAGTCTAGAGAGAACAGTAAAATTATGCCAGCATTGACAATTCAATACCTTTAGATGAATCCCAGCTCTAAACACAGCTGTCCAGGATACAGCTATGTTAATGTAAGACATATGTGAATAAAGTGAAACTCATTTCTCCGTGAACAATGAAGCTCAAGCATGCAAGTTACTCCATATCAAGTTTCTAACTAGATATATTCACAACTGAGGGATATTATTACAGAAATTGGGCTAATGGCCATACCATTAGTCTGTGATTTTAGAAGTTCCACTGCAAATATTTTTCCAATAAGATAAAAACCCTATGCCCTTTCATAAAGGGCATTACCCATTAATTAGTGTGTTGGAACTTGGGATGGTAGACTTGGTATAGACCCAATCGCTTTAACTTTTCACCCCAAGTGGCTGCTTTAAAACTCGATCCCACTCTTTCATGCTTGGTATCCCGAGCTTTTACCATTGCACTAAGCAATGATCCACTACCACAATCACTATTGAGTGTCTCTAAACTCAACAATTGTTTTCTGCATATACATAGAATGCATGAAAAGCTAGATATACCACAAACATCATGAGCAGTATATTTAAGAAACAAACCCATCTCATACAACCATCAGGTGTTACCTTTAGTTATATCTCTTGCCACCTCCAATGTGGGGAAAAAGGAAAAAAAATACATCTAATACCAAATTCTAATTAATGGGAGAAAAAAAAACACCAACAAGGAGTTCCATCAGTTTTCAACTTATTAAAACTTAATACATTTTCTTTTAAAAAAGCTAAAGGAAATGTAAACCTCTTTTTATCAATAACTATGGAGATTGGAAAGCTTTTTGTGTACAAGGAAAACATGCAATAGGTGAAATCTACAACCTGACAAGAACTGATTACCTCACACAATAATCCTTTTAACAATTTTTCTTTGGGTGGAGCTTACCCACACACACACATACACGAACCAAGAGAAACATGAATCTTCCCCAATAACTCAATCAATAACAGACCAAACCTTAACTGACCAAAAAAGAAATATTAATTTGGGTCAGCAAAAATCTATAAATGTAAAATCGGGAAAGAATTTTATTAAAAAAAAAATAATTAATCGTATTGACAAGAAAGGAAAACAGGCAGACTATAGCTTCCTATAGTGGGAAGTGCTTAAATATATGGAGTCAGAAGACTCAGAAACTAATAGTTCCGCCTGAAGTTTCAGGGAGGTGAAAAGAGTCTGGACACAAAAAGTCTCATCAGAACCCAGGAATTGCAAGAAGTTCACCCAAATCTCCTTCCCCATCTGCAACACCGCCACAACGGTGATCTCAAACTCCACATGCATTCAAGATTTACCAAATAAAACTAAAATACATAGATCATATACCCATATATATATATATACACAACAGAAAGGATGATAATATGATGTAACAGAGAACGATGGAGAAAGAGCATACGAAGCAATAGAAAACTTGGAGACTGAATATGGAAAAGAAACTGCAAGAACACACACATATGCATATACATACACAGATACACAGATACACATGTAACAGAGAACAATGGAGAAAGAGAAATGGTAGAGACCTTTAGGATCTAGTTAGGTGAGAAGAAGCAAGGAACAAAACTGTTGGGATGAAAATCGGCATGTCTCCTTCCTTGAAACCCTCTAGTCTTCTCTTTCTCTCTCTAAAAACACACAATATCTTTCTCTCTCTCGAAAATTTCCTGTATTTTTCTCGGCTTTGCTATAACTAACACACAAGAAGATACTCACCACCCACTACCACCACCATTTTCCATCACACCCCGCTCCGTCTTCTTCTGAGAGGGACCCACCACAGCTCTCAGCCGCCCTTAACAGTTGAGAGTGCTACGTCACGCGACTCCCCCATTCTCCAACTGCTATGGCGTTCACTTCCATCGGTCGTTTATTCACGCGCATGAACGTGAGAGTGGAATTGTTAGTTTGAAATTGTAATGTTTTTTAGATTTTCTTCTTAAGTTGCGTATTTCCGATAATACCATCAGCGCTGGTGGCGACAAAGGACGATTCTTGTTACAATGACCATGGATGTTTTTCTAATTTCCAAAATGCCCTTGTTGTCTGCAAATTTAGATAAGTTCACTTTTGAGGATATACTATGGCATGTACTAAGATGACACGAGAATGTATCGGGTGTTCCATGCCACCACATGGCCTTTTGATCATTTAATACTAGAATGCCACGTGTGATAGACTCAATTGAATGCATTAAGATGACGGGAAGGAGCATCAATGGCAAATCCAAAGAGACAAGGATGGCACTCAAAAATTTGGATATTAAATTTCTAAATTTTTATATTTATAAATTTATATCAATTACATCATGTAATATTCAGTCAATACAACACTGCCAACTCATAAAGATAAACACTTTTAATAAAATATGAAAATAAGACTAACATTACTCTAAAAAATTTTAATCCGTCATCAAAAAGAGGTATATAGTACCTCAAGATACCACACAATTATTTCATCATTTAATACTTTAAATGTCACGTAAGATACGTTATTTTTATTTTAGTATGACATAACTTACATGTTAACTTATCACTGAATCTATCTCGAAAACCTCAAAAATATTTTCAAGATGATATAAATAAGTTTGTGATGAAAAGTTTTTAAGTATATCGAATTCATCACGTGACTATAAATTCAATCAATTATAATATAATACTTATTCAATAAAACATGTGACGTTTGATTTGAAATATAATTGACATCTGTAACCATTTTTTTACAAATATCAATTTTACAAATTACTGTCACATGATAAATCTGATCCATTAAAAAATTTCTCTTTCATCACAAGCAAAAGTTATCACGCTATGTTAGAACATTTTCAATATAAAATGTCATTCTTTTCATTTTTTATTTGTTTTTAGGATGAGCTATATCTTTAATTTATCATTTTCTGACTTTTCTTTTGTCTACTTTCCCTAGTGCCAAACGGACTTGCTTTAATAATATAACTTCTTTATAAGTCAAACTTGTTCCCCAATCAAGTAAAGCAGTTGAGACAATTGAATAAAGAGAGGGATCAGGATAGAGAATGACCATTCACTTTCTTATCTTGAAGCCCACTTCACTGTGGAGGAGGAAAAGGAACAGAATAAAGTGATGCATGAAAATTTAATATGAAAAAACAGAGGAAGCATTGTGTGTGTTTTTTTTTCTTTTTTTCTTTTAATTATGTCAATATATTAGTTTTGAGGGTTTGTTTTTGCCATAAGGGCCTCCAAAACTATGTGACATTTACTGGTTCGTTTGGATAGTGATTCAGATATAATTTTTTGAAAAAAAACTTGAACTATATTTCAAAATTTTGTAATTAATTTTTTAAAAATTATGAAAATGTATTTGAATATAATAATCTAAATTTTAAAAAATTAAAAAAAATCTATTTTGAAATGCGTATCTCGTGTTTTGAAATTAAAAAATTGTTTTTAAAAATATAAACAAACAACAAATTCTGAATAATAGATTAGGGACTTTTCTTTAAGCTTTTAAATTTGTTAACTTTTGGCAAATGCTCTTATATTAGAAGAAACAACCGAAACACTTAACTCAGTGTCAAATACATTTATTCAAATGCTTACAACTTAATTTAAATTGTATTTTTTTAAACTACATTTTTCTCAACCCATAGTCTTTCACCGCTCATCCAAACAAGTACTGTATAAAATGTCTAAAACAATCTTGCTTTCCTTGCAGTCAATTTTTTTTTTTTTTATTGATAATAAAAATCGAACTCTTAACTTCACAATTCAATAATCGGCATATTAACACTTGTTATTGTATGGACAATACTCGACCTTAAATTAGGTTGGAGGAACCTCTGATCCGAAATTATGAACATGTGTCAACTTATTAAATATATAGTGCACATTTATTTTATTTAATATTTATTTTTTCAGTCAAAATAAAGTCACATCATATTCATGTATAATCTAGCAAGTTGTAGGGGAGATGAGTATTTTTCCAACCGTGTTTCAATAACTTTTAAGTTTTCTATATCCAATCTTGCACATAACTACATAATACCTACCCAAAAAAAGCACAATGATACCAAAGCAGGGTTTAGTAGATTACAAGGAAAGGCAAAAGTTGTCCATTTCTCATTGTTGTCTAGTTCATGAGACAAGAATCTAGGTGGGTAGACTTCTCCCTCATGACTCATGAGTAAGCTTTGGTAGGGTGGATTTTGATTAATTTCCATCACAAAAACGCCACAGGAAGAGACGAGGAAACGTCTAGTTCCTCGTCAACAATTTCTTAAAAAACAAAAAACGAAAAAACAGGCACTAAACATGGATTAAGAGCAGTAGTAATAAAAAAACTTCAACATGTTCTACCAAGGCAGGATCTGCAAGAAACAATCCCTGGAATGACAGCTTCTAAAGATGATCAGTAGAAAACAAAAGAAGGTCATCAGAAGGATGGCAAGAAAATGACAGAGCTAATAGATCCTTAGCTTTATAAATGCTTGATAATGCATAGCTTTGAGAACCGAACATGGCGGATACTTCTTCAAGCAACGAAGCCGGTTCAGATGCTAACTCTTGAGGATTTGAATACCGGTGACTCACTATGCTGCCTGTAAATCCAAATTCTAAATCAGCTGTGAAGAAGCTCAGGGTACAAAATTAGCTTCAGTCTCAAGAAACTCAGGCATATTTCATCATCATCAATGGTATGCCAAATTTCAGGGAAAATACAAGTGTTAATGAGTCACTCATGAGACCTGTATTCTGTATTCATTCATAATTAAATTATAAAGCCAAACGCAGAGTTAGATCATGAAACTTTCAACTTTCAAGCTAAGGAAAATATACACTAATTTGTAAAAGTTTAATAAGTTAATTTTGAACAATTAATGGAATATTCAAAATTTCCAGGAAATTTGAATTAGGCACTCTAAGAATAGCAGGGCCTAGTACAGAGTGGGATGCTAATTTCTGTTTTCCCCAAAGAAAGAAAAGTTAATTAAAAGTACAAATAACAAGACAAATGTTGATCCGACCACCCGCTCTTCCTTTCTCAGGTTTCAACACAAGCACAAATGCACGCCACATAACCATAATAGACACACCGGGTCGTTCATCATATGTCATGAAGTACAAGACTCTGCATGGACAAGAAATTAAGTGTATTTGGCTGTTACTAAGACGGGTGAGAGGTGCAGTGAGTTTTTTTTTTTTTCAAAACTAAATAAATAAAGAAAATATACAAAAAGAAAAAAGAAGAAGGATGAGAAAAAGTAAGCTTATCATATAACATGAAAATGGAAAGTAGACTAAAAGAGCTGGTTGAACCAAGCATAAAAGTGAGTAATATTGAACAAGCGCATGCACGCACATTTATATATTATATTTTTGATAGGTTAAACCCAAATATTTCAGCAGGCAAGACTAACAAATTTGTCTGGAAAGTATAGATTGCTATGAATTAAATGGCCTTCAGAATCTAGTCTGATCATCCAAAGACAACATATCAACAATATATTAGTCCAATTATTATCACTATGGAAGGCAACAGGTTGCATCAATATATGACTCCAAATGACACCAGATGAACATATTTTGATAACTCACCCAATGTAGTCTACAGTTGTAAATTGATCCTTTCAGACTCTTTGAAGTCATATCTGAATAACTCACCCAATGTAGTCTACAGTTGTAAATTGATCCTTTCAGACTCTTTGAAGTCATATCTGAATAAAATTGACACCCCCAAGTTTTCTCCTGTAGTTCTGCTATTATTATAATATCTTCAATCAGCGCAAAAGTTCTCATTATATCAACATGAGCACCACTCTGGTTCCCCGGCCCTCTAAAAGATTAGCTGGAGGGGCATGATTATACTTCCTTATGTAAGTATGAATGCCTGAAGGATTGAATCGGGTTTTTCCTCGCCAACCTTATGCAACCATGAAACCTGCCCTCAAAACAGGGATTGGTTCGTCTACATCAACAGACAAAACTCCATCTTTTAGACAAGTGCATTCAAATCCACCCTCAGCTGAGTTATCAATCTGAAATGGAATGTAACACCTAGCAGCAGGACTTAACTTGTAAGCTTATGCTCTTTCAGTGGGGATTCCAACTCCATATATAGAAAATAAATCTCCATGTCTGGAGCATTTGGTAATCAGTAAAACCATCACAGCAAAAAAAAAAAGAGGAAGTAAATAGACAAATTTTGCTAAATAGATGCACTTTGATCAATGTTGACTCTCGTCCCTAAAAAATTAAAAAGAAAAAAAAATCAAATGGAACAAAATGTACAGAGCAAAGAACAAGAAGGATTCACGTGTCTTTGTAATTTAGCATACTAAAGATGTTTTAGTTCGTATATGTTAATAAAAGAACGTTAATGAATAAAATGCAGACAAAGGTAATAACTTCAAAATAATAAACCATCATATAGATGTGGATTTTTTTGCAAATGTCCAAACCGGTAATGAATATGGGGGTCAATGGGTCATGTTAAAACATGTCTTCTACATTTATTGTTGAAAGGCAGTACTTCCCACACGATGATTAGATAGTCAATGGAATTGGATCGCACATCTTTTTCAATTATTAGCATTTTCAAATTCAAATCTAATAAGTAGAATCCAACAGACCAAAATAAGAGTGAAACAGAACATTTCACACGACCAGTAACCATTTAAGTAGCACGTATTATGTGGCAATCGACTCGACCAGCACATTTCAACAATAACTTTCAACATAATTTACAAGTGCAATTATGATTCTTTAATATACAAAAAATAATAATCAGTTAAAAAGAAACGAAGAAGTGTGACAACATTGCTACATAGCAACGAACTCCATAAAGAAGCTTACTTATTATTGTTGTTGTTATGTCCAAAAATGTCTATAATCACAATTGCCATATATTTGAACTATCCTTGAGCCGTTATCTATTTGCCCTAGGTATGGATTGATTGACAAGCACACAAAATTGGGAAAATTATGAGCTGCACAGTACACCTTCCTAGGAACACAGGAAACAGACCAGCAATTGATATATATAAGGCTTCACGAGAGTTGATCATAACAGAAGCAGCAGCTCAACTTATTTCATTCTCTTTACTAGGTCAGATCTGAGGTGACATTACCAGCATCTCCTTCCAAAATTAAATAGAAAAGCCCCACTTGAATTGACTTATTGATCACCTCCAGAGATGACTTGGTTTAATGCAGAGACATCTCCATCACCTGCAAACGTCTAAGAATACAAGGCATAACAAATGTGACAGCACTACCACTTAAGAGCACTAAAATGCAGCTCCAACCACAATCTCAACTTCGCCTGAAGCATTATCAGCACCATAGCCCATCAAAAGAAACTATAACAAGATGAACAAGAAATGTACCCTTCAATGAACAATGTTCTGAAGATGATAATAGCATCAAAACAGAGCAGTGGCAATTATTAAGTGACATCGTAAACATCCAATAAAATATAATAGTGAAGAAGGAATATCTATGAGGCACTCGAAGATCAACAAGAGAAAATAGAACTCTAGCAAGAAATGATACCAATATTGTGGAGCATATCATCCAGATAACTTAGGCACGTAACATAACTGGTTGTGTCCACCAAAACATTTTAGAAACAGAATATGACCTATCAATAGCCAAACAAAGATAAAAAGTTAAACACATTCGAGTCCTTAAGGCACCAATCTTCCAAGAAAACCAAAAAAGAAAAGCAAAAGAACAATATAGAAAATTAGATACCACAAATAAGCACCATCACACAACAAAACAACAACAGGCACAATAACATTGATCCACGTATACTGTAATGCTAATCAAAAATTGAAAACTTTCAAGGTAAATCAATCCAACTGCAAAAAGGCAAGCAGCCCAAAAATTTTCTATTCTTTCTTGAACCTTGAATCCTTGGGACCAAAGCATCCTTACACGTGAGATAGCTTAAGAGTATGAATTAGGAAACAGAAATTTAATACTGAAAATAAAAGATTGTGTGTTTGCTTACAAAATGAGAAGCTTTAAAAATATATAAGGTATCAGACACTAATTGTTACAAAATAGAGAAGATAACGAACGGCTAAAACTTAAGGACAAAAGGAGGCAAGAGAAAATACTTGTTTTTGTTGCTGTATTTATTCATCAAATAGAACTGCCTTGTTATAGGCTCACACATAACAGATAATAGCATAAAAATAGGCACTACACAGCACTACACAACGTGCAAAAACAAACCCCTATAGACTAGGTAAATAAAAACCAATCTTGTTGAACACAACTCCATTATTAACCAATTCCTAAAGACTAGGGCAACTTTGACTGAGACAATATAGAGTAAAATAAACATGCAACACTAAATTATTCAACAAACCCTCCCTTGAACTGAAAGCTTTTAGACTTCAGTTTAATTATGTAGTACTTTCTTCAAGCAGGATTCTCCGAAGTGCAAATTCGCAGCAACCTTCTCAAATTGTGGAAAGAAAGAGATCTGAGAGGTTCAGGTAAATATATCAGCCAGCTGATTTTCACTTCTGCAATATTTCAGATCAATTGCTCCATCATTGCTGAGATCTCTAAAAAAATAATACTTCACGTCAATATGATTGCTTCTTCCATGTAGCACACGGTTTTTGGAGAGTTTGATGGCTGAGCTGTTGTCACAAAAAATTGTTGTAGCTCCCACTTGCTTGAAATGCAAGCTCTTCAAGAATTTTCCTCAGCCAAATAGCTGGACAAGCACAAGCTGTTGCAGCAACAAATTCAGCTTCAGTGGTGAACAAAGTTACGATTGGTTGCTTCTTAGATGACCACGAAACAGCCCCTATGCCCAGCATAAAAACATAACCCGAAGTGCTCCTCCTATCATCTTGATCTCCTGCATAATCGCTGTCAGTAAACCCAATCAAATCTGACCTTTTACCCTTCTTGTAGAGCAGCCCAAAATCTTTAGTTCCTTGCAAGTAACGAAAGATTTTCTTGGCAGCTAAAAGATGCAGCTCTGTTGGATTCTCCATATATCTGCTGATTAGACTCACAGAGTGCATTATGTCAGGTCTTCTTGTAGTTAAAAACATCAAACTACCCACAATTTTCTTATAGAGTGTGTTGTCCACCTTCTTTCCTTCATGATCTTTGTTTAGCTTCAAGCCAAACTCAGTTGGAGTACTTACAGGATTACAATCCTTCATCTGAAACTTGTCCAAAATCTCTCGCACATACTTCTTTTGAGAAATAAAGATTCCAGTAGCAGACTACACCACTTCGATGCCAAGAAAATAATGCATCATACCAAGATCAGACATTTCAAATTCAACCATCATAGACTTTTTAAACTTTGCAAACATGACACTATCATTGCCAGTAAATATAAGATCATCTACATATAAGCAGACAATGAGCATTTTCCCTTCATCACCAACTTTAACAAAAAGTGTGTGCTCAGTATGGACATTTTTGAAAACCTTCTTTCAAAACATAAGCCTCAATGCGACTATACCAAGCCCATGGGGCTTGTTTTAATCCATAAAGAGCTTTCTTTAATCCTTTAATCTATACACTTTATGCTCATCTCCAATCTTAATATAACCAGGAGGTTGATCAACAAATACCTGTTCCTCCAAGTTTCCATGCAAGAATGCCGATTTGACATCCAGCTGGAAGATAGGCCATGCATTTTGTGCTGCCAACGCGATCACCAATCTGATTGTATCATGCCTTGCAACCGGGGCAAAAACTTCTTTATAATCGACTCCAAACTTTTGCTTGTATCCCTTAGCCACCAATCGCGCCTTATACTTGTCAACTTCACCATTTTCCTTCAGCTTTGTTTTGTAGACCCACTTCACACCAATAGTTTTGTGCCCTTTTGGAAGATCAGATAGCTCCCAAGTATCATTTCTTTCAAAGGCTGCAATTTCATCGTCCATCGCTTTCCGCCATTTTAATTCTTTGACAGCACATTCGAAAGTTGTAGAGTCATAATCGGAAAATAAAGCAAAGTGAGTGATTGGATCTTCAGTTTGGTCAATTCTGGTTACCTCATAATCTGTCATCCATGCAGGCCTCTTTCGAACACGGCGAAGACATTCAGCTGCTGCATCAGTAGCTTCTGCTGCTGTTGGTGAAGTTTCAGTGGCTGTTTGAGCTTCATTTGGTGGATTTTTGGGGACAGAATCTGCTGGAATTTGTTGTTGTAGGGGCTGCTGCCTTTCTTCATCGTTTCCTCCATCAAAAATGACTGAAGTAGGCTGCCGCCTATTCCAATCCCAAGTGCTCTCCTCATCAAAAATGACATCTCTGCTGGTCACAATCTTCTTCGTGAGTGGATTGAACAGCACTTAACAAATTACTTTTCAAGTCAGGAACATAAAAAACATTGGAAATTGTTTCTACAAAACCATTCTTGGTTCTAATATTAATATCACCTTTTCCCATTACTTTCACAGTAGAACAATCACCAAAGCTCACAGCAGAATGAAAGTCTTCATTTAAATAAGAAAAAGAAGACTTACTTCCACACATGTGGTTGCTGCAGCCCATATCCACATACCAAACATCTGACTCAGGTTCCTCATTGACATGAGAAGCCATTAACAGAGTTTCTGCTTCCTTGTTTTCTGCAAAATTCGATTTCTCCCCTTTTTCTTCGTCTTTAGGAAGTTTAGTATAACATTCGGAACTATAATGACCAAATTTATGACATCTGAAGCATTCTACCTTGGATTTGTCAAATTGTTGATCCCGTCCTCTGCCTCTGCCTTGAAATTGATCATCAGCAGCCTTGAAATGTTGATAATGCCTGCTGCCATCTCTATTGCCTCGACCTCCCCTTCCTCTTCCTCTACCTCTACCCCTTCCTCTAGAATTTGAGAACTGAGTAAGAGTAGAAGCTTTTAGAGCTTGCTCATCCGTAGCTGAACTTTGGTTCATCTTTTGTTCGTGAACCAAGGGAGCTCTGGAGTTCATCAAGTGTGAGTTCATCTATATCTTTCGATTCTTCGATTGAACAAACAACATAATCATACTTTGGGGCCAACTGAACGCAAAATCTTCTCCACAATAGCCACATCTTCCATCTTTTCACCATGAAACCGCATCTTGTTTGCTATCCCCATAGTTCTTGCACAATAACTGGTAACAGACTCACCACCTTTCATCTGTAGTCTCAAAATCCCTTCTCAAGGCTTGAAGTTGTGCACGCTTCACTCTTGATGAGCCTTGATATTTTTTCTTCATTGAAACCCAAATATCCTTGGAAGTTTCTTTGCTAGAATTGTTTCCAGGATAGATCGATCAATGGCCTGGAACAAGTAATTCTTTGCCTTCAAATCTTTTAACTTCAGTCCTTCCAGCTCTATTTTTTGTGCATCTGTGAGTGTCACGCCAGCTGCTGGTGCTGCTACACCAGATTCAATGACATGCCAGTACTCTTTAGACCTCAAGAGGTTCTCCATCAGCATGCTCCAATGGTCATAGGTGACCATCAAAACGTGGAATGGCCGGCTGCGCAAAGTTTTCAGAAGCCATTTGTGCACTGCTGTTCGTGTGGCACTCAACAGCCTGGCTCTGATACCACTGTTACAAAATAGAGAAGATAACGAAAGGCTAAAACTTAAGGACAAAAGGAGGCAAGAGAAAATACTTGTTTTTGTTGCTGTATTTATTCATCAAATAGAACTGCCTTTTTATAGGCTCATACATAACAGATAGTAGCATAAAAAAAGGCACTACACAGCACTACACAACCTGCAAAAACAAACCCCTATAGACTAGGTAAATAAAAACCAATCTTGTTGAACACAACTCCATTATTAACCAATTCCTAAAGACTAGGACAACTTTGACTGAGACAATATAGAGTAAAACAAACATGCAACACTAAATTATTCAACACTAATCACTTTCATCACATCTATAATTTTGTAACAAAAGCAGTGCGCTGTCTGTTTTCTCTGGCCTCTGACTAACTGAAACTTTGACAATGATCTTACCTCCATTAGGAGCATTGGCATTGCAGAGCAATTCTTTTTTGTTTGAACTGCTAAGACAACTTTTTCTTCTCTTCATATCCGAAAACTGATCATCACATATCCTTCGAACAAAACTTCTAGAACTTTTAAAAGAAGTAGCCTTTAAAAGAGAGCCCCGTCCTCTTTTTCTAGTTTTCTCTTCTCTTCCTTATCTCTGTCCTGCAACGACCCAAGCATACCATCTACACTCATAGTTGCATGCCTGGATTTTATAAATTTGATTTCAAGTAATGCACTGATGTTTTCCATCTCTTTCTTGGCATCCAAACATCTTTTCTCTAAACATCTCATCGCATCCCCTTGCCCTTCTGTTTCCTTTTTCTCCATCCTCTCATCACGCGAATGTTCGATATTTCGAGTCGCACCGTACTCAACCGAATAACCGTCATTCTGGGGATCTGTTGTTATTCAAATCTCACTGCTGCAGGTAGGGCACTTGAGATAAAAACGGAAGATCTTGATCCCCAAATACGTGACTCCATTAACTTCTTCTTTGCGTGCATTAAATTTTGTGCCCTGAGACACGTATGTCCCACATGTAGTGCAACGAATGCTCATAGCGAGCATCGTTCTCACTTTGATTTGCTGCCTGTTCGATTTTCTTCTTATTTTTGAAGGATCAAAATCGGGAGGGTAAAACTTTGATTGTACCTTCCTTTCGCCCATTCCAGCCCTTCGAATTCTATTCTCTCACCGAAACACTTCGAATTCGTTTCTCTCGATCTCACCGACCACGTCTTTGTAGAATCCGAATCACCGATCAAATAGCCTTGCCGTCCAGTGTTGCAGCGAATTGAAAAACTTGCACAAAAAAACCGTTGCCTCGGGAAGACGAAGACTGTATTATTATTCAACAGCAAGGACCAGTCTTTGATTTTGTATGAATTCGAATCCTACTCTAATAAGGATTAGGCCCTGTTTGGTAGTGCGGCCAGCTTCTCCGTTTTGGGCTTAAATCATGGTTGCGTCGGGCCTTTTAAACGTGATTAGGGTGTAAGCACCAATGGGTTGGGTGCAACTCCAGCGAGTCGGATTCGGGACAAAAATGTGCATTAGACCGGAGTTTGTGACCGCTTTTTTCTTTATGTAGATCACTATTTATTTTTTTGATAACTCAATATTCAATCTTTTAGACCGGTTAATACGAGGAATCAATTTCATCATCTGTGTATCATCATTTTAACGGTGATGGACTTTGTTAAATTCGCCACAATTTTATCGTATTTTACTCTTAAACACTTCCTTAAACATCAGTGATTATAAACTAGCATTATTCTAACATTCATCTTGTATTAGGTACACTTTTGTAATAGCCTAACCCCACCTATGGATTTCTAAAGAGTAATTATTCTTTCTTGTTTTGAATAACTAATGAAGGAAGGAAAGAAGAGAGGCAAGGCGAGATTAGTATAATCGTTCTATCTTGTTTAGCAATTATAAAAAATAAAAAAATAAAAACTATTATATCTTAAGACAGATGTGCCTATTTTATTTTTATTTTTATAAATTTAAAATTATTATTAGTAATATAAAAAATTTATTAAAGAGTTGTTTTTATTCTATCTGTTTTTGTACACGTTTGAATAGATTGTAAAATGAGTCAAGTATTAAAACTCTTCCTTTCTCTCCTTCCCAATTTCTAAATCAAACATGAAATAACCTTTCTCCTTCTTCCATTTCTTTTCAACTCTTTCCATCCAAAAAGGGCCTGTAAAGATACAAAAATGATCTGTGCCCCAAGACAAGGGTGTGGTATTTATTCCCTCTCAACGAACTCAGACATGTTTCATCATCATCAATGGGTTAATGGCATGCCAAATTTCAGGGAAAAACAAACATTAATGAGTCACTTAGAACTCTTTACTGAATTCATTCATCATTAAATTGTGAAGCCAAAGGCCAGAGTTAGATCATGAAAGTTTCAAGCTAAAGAGAATATACACTACTTCGTAAAAAAATCTATACTTACAATTTTGAATAATTAATGGAATATTCAAAATTTCTGAGAAACTTGAAATTAAGCATCCGAAAAATAGCAGGGGCCTGGTACAGAATTGGATGCTAATTTCTGTTCTTCCCAAAGAAAGAAAAAAAATATATAAATAACAACAGAAACGTTGATCCGTTAGTTCCAACCACATACTCTTCATTTCTCAGGTTTCAACTCGAGCACAAAGGCACACCACTGTAACCGTAGATTCACCGGGTCATTCATCGGCTGTCTTGAAGCACAGGACTCTGCATGAACAAGAACTTTTGAGCAAGAGTATTTTAGCTGTTACTAAGACAGGTGAGAGGTGCAGTGAAAATTTTTGAAAAGAAAAAAGAAAGAAAAGAAGCAAAATGAGGAGGTGGAGGATGAGAAAAAATAAGCTTATCATATAACATGAAAATCGCAAGTTGACTAAAATAGCTGGTTGAACTAAGCATAAAAATGAGTAATCTTGAACACACGGACACACGGACACACACACACACACACACACATATATGGCATTCAGAACCTAGTCCAATTATACAAGACAATATAACAATGTATTGGCCCAATTACTATCACTGTGGAAGGCAACAGGTTGCAACAATGAATGACTCCAATTACTTAATGACACCAGATGAACATATTTTGATAACTTACCCAATGTAGCCTACAGTTGTAAATTGATCCTTTCGGACCATTTGAAGATGTCCGAATAAACTTGATCACCCTCCAAGTCTTCTCCTGTAGCCCCTGCTGCTACTCTTATAATATCTTCAATTAGTGCAAAATTTCCCAATATATCAACACGAGCACCACTCTGGGTTCCCCGGCCCTCTAAAAGATTACCTGGAGGGGCATGATAATATTCCCTTATGTAAGTACGAATGCCCGAAGGATTGAATCGGGTTTTTCCGCGCCAACCTTTTGCAGCCATGAAACCTGCATTCAGAACAGGGACTGTTTCATCTCCATCAACTGAAAAAACTCCACCTCTTAGACAAGTGCAATCCAATCCACCCTCAGCTGAAGTATCAATCTGAAATGGAATGTAACACCCAGCAGCAGGACTCAACTTGTAAACAGATGCTCTTTCAGTGGGGATTCCAACTCCATACATGGAAAAAATCTCCATGTCTGGAGCATTTGGTAATCTGCAAAAGCATCACAGAAAATTAAAAACTAGGAGGTATGGAGACAAATTTGCCAAATAGGCCTCCCTAAAAAAAAGGAAAAATCTGTACTATATTTATTTTTTCAGTGGCTAAGAAGAGGCAAGTGCAGGGGTCAAGTTCCAGTTGGGACATTGATGGGTATGTGTTTTACATAACTCCTCTCCCCCCAAAGAAGAAGGGGAAAAAAGAAATGGAGAAAAGAAACAAGACATCAGAATTACCTGCCAAATCAGATTAATATTGGATCACTTTCATATTGCAATATTATACATTCTAATCATGATATTATATCAAAATGCATGGTCAACATTTATGAAGTTTCAATATCAGATAAATCACATATTGACTTGAATAACTAAGGTTCCCCCTTTTCGCACATTTAAGGACCCTTTGTACCCAGAGAGAGAGAGTGAGGGAGGAGGAGGAAGAAAAAAGTACAAGATCAAAAAATCACTTGCAATAACAAAGAAAACTAGTCTTACTTCGTTTCTAAAGGATTTGACCAATATCTGTAATGTACATATTTTTGGTCATCCAAATTGTCAGCAACTCCATATGAAAAGTGAGCACTGCCACGCTTCATCATCTTTGGTGCAACAAAATGAAGTAAATCCAATATTGATCCAGCTGTGTAAATTTTGTAATCTGCAATGGCTTTGATACCCTCGACACCCATGTCATGGTACTCAGTCCATACATCACGGCAGGTCGTGTTTGCAAGGTTACTACCCTTAACAGCACCCTACAGGTCAAGCAATACCAAAGTACACAGCAGTGAGAACTCAAAGCATGCAATTCAAACCTTAAATAATTGACAAGATGCAGACATTAAACATATCATAGCATTGAGCATATCTGTGACATGTTTGAATTAGTGCCATATGTGACTACTAAAATGAATGACCTGGTAGTAATGCTTAGTTTTGTGCTAAAGGAAAGGAGCAGTTAAGTAGTACAGTCCAAACTCTAATAATTAATATTTAATAACTTTTTATTCTAATAGTTAATAATTTTTTGAGGAACCAATATGGTTCCATGGTGGATAATTAATAACTATGTTACTTAATTAATACTTTTTTTAACAAAACCCCATTAATTATTAGAATGAAAAAAAGACATTTTTACACATTATGTACATCACAGTATCCTTTACGTCGTGTTTTAACTACCTAGATCAATATTGGCTACAAGTTTGTCTTTGTCCATGATTATCGAGAAACGCTCCAAAATCTGAACTTTTAGTGAGTCGTATCCACAGTCCACACCAAACATCTAGCGAAATGAGACCTATAATCCCCAATCGCAATAACAACCCCCGCCCCCACCTCAAAAAATAACAATTTACTCAAGCTCTTTGAACCACTCACAATTACTTCATAGAGATCTATTGAGCAATAGCCAGCTCCCGTAGGCCATATCACACACCAAAATCCTAATCCAAACTTTATCACCCTACATGCTATATCTCCATAACCATTTTACCAATATTCATGGTTCACAACAAAATGATCAACATGAGGTGATCGCCTAAACGACATCTGACCCCCTCTAAAGACCCAACAAAATCAGTGACAACCCCAAAGCCACCGCAAGGGGTGAAACATTGGGCCATTATCTAACACAAGCATGAGGCAACTTGTATCAGTTTCAGTTTGTTGGTCCTAGCAGTGTTTTAAAAGATATCAAACAGTTCAGGGGACTCTACTTTTGTTGTATAACAGATATAATGCAGCAACCACTCAATCTTTCAAAAGTGATGTATGGGAAAAAAGAAGATATTATAAGAGTATCAGAGAGAGAAGAGAGTCAATATGAATTCATGGTCGAAATTTACAATATGAATTGGTGATTTCAAAGTGTATTAAGAATAGCATTCCAAGCTCACGTGATAGGAATGGGGTTAAACTGAACAAGGTTCTGAATCCCGGGTTCAAATCTGCAGTTTGCTATTTAGTCAATCATTTCATGTTAGAGTTAACATCACCCAATCAAAAGTAAAACAAGAGAGAGAAAGAGAGAGAGAGAGATTTCATTAACAATCATATGACTTTGAATCTTAAGTAACCAAGACGGAACTTGAACCATTACCCTGAAATCCATTTGCTCAATCTTTGATGAATTTACCTCAGCTACATCCTTCCCAAATGATATTATTCTCCCATAATTTACACGTTTAACTGAACTCCCTTTTCCATTTTGGCTCATTGGTTGAGTATCATTGCTTTTGATCTTCTTTGTATTACAATCGTGGTCATCTTCTGCTGACCAATCAAGGCCACCCCAGATAGTGTCCCCACCTTTTGGTATCATCGACATGGTTGAATCCCATGTATGAGTCATCTGCATTACATGCTGTAAAGTTTGAAAGCCAAATACATCCATATCCAAAACACCTGGTGCAACAGCCCTGCATGAGGAGTAAGACTTCATTATAATAAAAAAAAAATGGAATAAAATGTGCAGAGCAAAAAAACAAAAAGGATTCGCGTGTCTTTGTAATTTAACATACTAAAGATGTACAATTATCTCAATTTTAGTTCATATATGCTAATAGAAGAATCTTAATGAATAAACTATAGACTAAAGTAATAATTTTAAGAAAGTTCCGATAACAAACCAGTAGATAGATGTGGATTCTTTTGTAAATGTCCAAATAGGTAATGGATATGGCGACCATGTCAAAACATGCCTTCTACATTCATTGTTGAAAGGAAGTTCAGTACTTCCCACAGGACTGATTTAAGAGTCAATGGAAATTGATCACAACCCCTTTTCAATTATTAGCATTTTAAAATGTAAATCTAACCTCAAAATGAAGTCATCACAGAAATGGATTCATCACCGTGACTGATTGTAAAAAATGACCTCAACAAAATCACCAGAACCGGCAAAGATCACCAACTAATTTAAAACTCTTTAACTTTATCAAACTGGATACGAAGCAATAACCAGGTCATACTTCAAACAAAAACCATAATATGAATGATCACTTAAATAGTTAATTATTGATACGTTATTATGGCTACAACTGCATGCTATGAGGAGATTCTCTTATAGGCTAATACTAGTAAGTAGAATCCAACAGAACAAAATAGAGTGAAAAAAATACCCCCCCCCCCCCCCCCCAACAAAAAAAAAAAAAAAAAAAGAAGAAGAAGAAAACAACCATTGCAAAAAGGGAGCCCATATTTTTGGATTTTAATTACTTTATCTTCTTTCTTTTTCAGGATGAGGATAGAACCACATGAGTATACAACAAGGATTGTATCAAAGATTTCTGCTACATATCTGACAAACTAGCATTGGTTTCACACAAAATGGAACAAATTGGATCACATTAGTCCAGTGTTTAATTATTTCGATAGGTGAGTGGCCCTTAGGGTGAGGGTTGAACTGGGGACTCTAGGGAATATTACCCAAGCCTCTTCTCGACTCATCCAACCTTAAGGGTTTAGTCCAACATTTATGCATAGTGTTTATATTAAATAAAAGGGTAAATTGCACTGAACACCCCAGTTTAACTCGTTTTTAACTCAGTACCTTAGGGTATTAAATCCGATGGGTCGACCCCTTCAGGTGTTATGTTTCCTCACTAAACACCTCTTCCGTTTGTATGCCATGAAATAATGGACATAAAAATGTCACATGGTTGCACGTGACCCAATAAACACAAGCCAAATGATTGTTGAATTTTTAAGACAAAAATAGCCTCATATATGCATATATATATATATGTGCAAAGATATATGCATATATGTTTAGTCTCTCACTCTCTTAGTCAATTCCCTCTCTATCTCACTCTCACTCTCTCCATTCTCTCTCTATCTCGCTACAAATCAACATCTCTAACTGGTAGGAAAATAGCTTATGGTGGCCCATCTAGGAGAACATGCATGTTGTTCAACACTGCTCACCATTCCCTTAGTTCCATGAATTTGTCCTCCATAGTTACAAGGCCAATTAATTAATCTCTTCATTTTCTTCTCTTTGCTCCCATCTCCCATCCGCCAATTTCCCCTCTTCGTCTCTACTTCTTTCTCCAATGGTTACCATGGCCACTACTTCCACTCACCAAAAAACCGACCGTTCCCTTGCTCTACTAAGTTGGAAAACCCATTATCATCTTCGCTGATATATATATATATACATATACATATATACATATAGATATATATATATATATATCTAAAACATTTCCAGAGGGAGGCAAACCCATACTTACAAAAAGGGGAAAAGCCTACAAAAATTAAGGCCTAAGTTTCCCCAAAAAATCTTTAAAGCTATTTAGATACAAAGGATTAGCTTTGTTAGCCCAAAAAAAGAGTAATCTCAAAAAATTATCTTTAAAATGTCATGTAGTTGACTTAATCTCTTCAAAAATCCATCCTATTCCTCATCCCTCCATATACCCCAAAGGAGACAAAGGGGAGATATATGTGTGTATATATTAGCATTGCCATAGGGAGGCAAACCCATACTTACAAGAAGGGGAAGAGGCTAAAAAATTAAGGCCTAATTTCCACCCAAAATCTATAAAGCTATTTAAATACAAAGGATTAGCTTCATTAACCTAAAAAATGAGTAATCTCAAAATATTATCCTTAAAATGCCATATAGATGACTCGGTCTCTTCAAAAATCCGTCTATTCCTCTCCCTCCATATACACCAAAAGAGACAAAGGGGAACCATTCTCCAAACCACCCTCCCCTCCTTGCTTATTCAACTATATGTCCAACTCAACAACACCTCCCAAATAGATGCCGACATAGCCCATTCAACCAAATATGGTGAATGGACCAAAAGGTGATCCACCGTTTCCTCCTCACATTTACAAAGACAACAGCAGTCAAGCAAATGAAACCCGCTCCTCCTTAGATTCTCCATCATAGGGATAGCACCCCAAGCCATTGTCCAAGCAAAAGAAAGCTACTTTGCTAGGGACTCGAGATCTCCAAATCAATCTCTATGGGAAGAGAGCTTCTTCATTACCCGTCAACTCCTTGTAAAATGATTAAACAATTTAAATGGTAAACTTTTTATGATTGTTCACCATCAAAACCATCACATCCTCCCTATCCTCATTTAATTTAAATCTCCTTAACATCTCCATATATCCCGCCACCTCTTCCAATTCCCAATCATGAGAGTTTCTACTAAAGCATGGGCTCCATACAAGATTCCCGATGCAAGACCAATAAAGTAAATAGGAGATAGAAAAAGAGCGAAGGGAAGAGAATAAGAAAGAGAGGAATTCAGATAGAAACTTGAGAAAGAAGAAATCTAGAGGGGAACGGAGAACAAGCCGAGAGAGAGAATAGAAACAATATCTCAATATCAATATTTTATTCAATAATCAAGTCACCCTATTCTATTACATTAAAGGCATTTATATGGGCAAACCCTAACTAAACTTACCATAAAATCCTTAAAATACCAAAATAGCAATTACCAAAAGTGCTTTAAAACCCTAAAAATAAGAAAGTTAAAATAACTAAAAATAAATTCTAAACCCTAATTTTCATTCCTAATTGATTACCCAATTCCTTTGCGTTCCCCATCACACCTTCTCTAGCAACACAATCCACTACCAAGGCTTCCTTGTCACTCACTATATTAAATAAAGTAGGAAAATATTTTCAAGGGCCTATCACAACACCAAATATCATGCAAAAAATGCACCCTCGAGCCTACCCCCCACCTCATAGCAAACAAACTTTTGGAAGCCATCATTATCCCCTTTAATAGCTTGCCACACCCCACATCCGTATGCCTCCATAGACTCCTTTGAGAACCACATCTTTCCAAAGGACTTGGTCCTCAACCCTAAATCTCCAAAACCATTTCCCAAGAAGAGCTCTATCGAACATTTTCAAATTTTAAATTTCGATCCTCCCCCTTCAATAGGAGTCTTCGCCTTTGGCCTATGGATTAAATGAGTTTTCCTTTCACCTTCCTTTCCTTCCCAAGAAAAAATTCCGTTGGAGCTTGTCTAACTTCCTTTCCACCGCAATGGGAATAGGGATGAGGGGCATATATATAATTTGTAGGTAGATTCATGAAAGTACTTTTGATAAGAGAAATTCTTCATTCCTTCGATAGATATTCTCTCTTCCATCTCACCAATCTTTGCTTAAACCTTTCCACCATGGGTCCCATATCGCAGTTGATCTCACAGGATCCCCCAAAGGCAAACCCAAGAATGTAGAAGGGAAACACCCCACCTTGCAACCCCCCCCCCCCCCCCCATGCTAGTTCCTCAACTTCCCATAGAAATAGTTCAAATAATTTTGTTACAAAGCACAACTAGTGTGCTAGCAATCCTAGTTTTTGGTTGGGAATGGATTCCCAAGACTCCCCCGATGTTGCATGTCCCTATACATAATAGGCTAAATATTATTGTTGCAAAAAATCTGTACAACCCCCCCCCCCCCCTTCTCTCTCTATATATACACATATATATCCCTCTTTGCCACTTTCACTTTCTTTGACCATGACAACACCACCACTACCCAAAAGTTGCTCTCCAAACCCTCTCTGTTCAAGCATGTCAGAGAATAGAATCTTGTGGTATGTGTCCATTAGAATTTATTTAACCTAACTAATAGTATTGTTTGATGCTTTGATTTAGTCTTTTTTTGTCTGCTTTAGAGTTTGGTTTGTTTACCACATTGCTTCATTTGGTTGATGAGAAGAACTACAAAGAATAACACCAAAATCCTACATTATTTAACACCCCAAAACTAGATAAATATCCCTTGGTTCATTTGAAATATTTGTCTTTGAGAATGAAAGTGACATGACCCAAAACTATGCTTTCTTTGCTTTTCTTGATCCGTTCTCTAAGCAAACAAATAGGGGGAGGGAACTCAAAAGAAAATGAACAATATTATGTGGGTAGTTCATATCTTGATTCTGCCAAATCTTCTATGGGTTTGTTTAGATGAATGAGAGAGGAGAAATTGATGTACTCCGTATTTCATATCTTTATTCTGCCAATTAATCTATGGGTTCATCATCTTAACAATTGATATACTATATAATGTGTGCATTTTGGCACCATTTTGTAGAGAATTTTCAGCATTACAAAATGTTGACTTCTGACCCTGGTGTAATATGGCAGTTTCATCATTTCCGTTAATGGCTATTACTAGAATTTGAATTCTTAAACATTAAGAGGCCTAAGTTCACTTTTAGAGAATAATGAGTTAAGTGAAAACAGGTCAAACCACAGGGGGTGTCCTTGTAATATACCCTAAATAAAAAATCAAAGCACAAAACATAAACATATATCAGTATTTCGCAAACCTTATTTCGCATAGTAAAATTTGACAGAGGAAGGAGGCAAGCCATCGCAATAACATCCACTTCATAATAGTTATAAGAAAAACCTGGCAAAAGCAATTTCCTTGGCTTCTGCAGAGAATAATCCAGTGACTGCTTTAGGAACGCCTAAAAATGGTCCACCAATATTCATTACTGCCTTAATATGCTTAGCACACCAATCTGATCCACCCCCACCACCCATTGGAGCTGGTGCCTCAACCCATTTCATAAAATGCAAGAAGTACAGAACACCCATCGAATGTGGAATTACGACCACCTTACTCCCACCATTTGTAGCTACCATGAGTTCTAAATTACTTTTTATCCTGCTTAGAGTTTGGTCTCGTACCTGAACAATTCAGTTCAGCAGAATATTAATCTGATTTAGGAGAGTACTTTTTTTGAAACGCAACATGAATTTACCTCTGATGTTAAAATTGCTATCTTTACACCCCTCAATAATTTTTTGGTCAAGCCATCTATCAATAAGCCTACATTTGGGTTAAAAATTCCTTTCAATCTGTGTACAAGCCAGACATCAATTTTATTAGAGTTTGCAAATTGTCCCATCCATTTTATATACCACATGGGAGTTTAATTTTAAATTTTACTGAAAAAACTTTGATTTGCTTGATCTGATAACTACTCATACATGACCAACTACTTGTACATGACAAACATGGTAGGGATATCTTATTTAATGTTGGACTTGGAAAATCAAAACTGAGGGGTATATAAATAATAATCCTTACACTAGACGCAAGCTGATCCTAACTCTATATGAAAAACTAGACTAAAAAACAGATATTGCAAATAATTATATATCATCCCAGGTAACAGAATAAGGCTTTGGTGGGAAAAGAAGTCTTATGTCTGAAAAATACCTCAGTATTCTGAAATGAGATCCTCCAATCATATGCAGCCATATACATGTTTTTTGTTTCATATCCGATGCGAGCCAAATTCGCAATCAAAACTGCCCACACAAAGTATCCTGGTGCAAAGTAATCGGCCGCCACAAGTCCAGATACAGGTCTGATCCTCACACCAGAAGGATCCAATCCAGTTTCATTATCCAGTGACATGCTCAACCCAGCATAAGGGTCTGCAGAGAAAAACACATACAAAGGGTTCAAACTCCATTTATTATTATTGCAATAAATAGTTAGTGCTAAGAAATTCCAAGAATGTAAAGAATTTGAAGTGACTAAAGCAATGGGATTATAATTATCATGAACAAAAGTATGTGGTCAAGCTAACCAAAAAAGACTTGTAGCAACACCAGGACACTAGGTCAACATAGAACATAGCAAGAATTAAAGGGTGACAACATAGGTCTACCAGCTAAAACATGGATCGTTCGAAGGAAGATAGTATCTGGCTCGTAAATTAGTCTGTGCAAATTCTACTTGTGTCATTATAATAACTGCCACTGAAGCACAAAAAAAGTAGTAGTCTTATAATAGCATGGGTTCAGGGGATGCAATTGTAAACTGCACCAATGTATACCCAATGGCGGAGCCACATGGGGGCTAGGGGCGGGCAATGCCCCTCCCCTCCCCCCCCCAAATTTTTATCTTTTCACGAAAGACCCTTTTAAATTCTATTTTTTTGTACCCCCCCCCCCCCCCCCCCCTCCCCCGGGTAAATGGTTTAGACCCACCACTCACATGGAAAATACTAGGAAGCACAAGCTTATAGGAGTCGACCACTGACTGACTCAAAACTCATGTAGCCTTGAAAGGTAGGCAGAGACATAGCATTCATTTTATTAATCACTAGTTAGAGGAGGACCACATCAGCATTTAATTAGCATCTTATCAATCATGCTATACTGAAATTCATTATGAATTAGCTAAACAGCTAGAGTAATAGTGCCAGAGATCCTTGTATATATAACTGTATTTGAGTATTCTCCTCTACGTCATTTGGGCAACAACAAAACATGTCTGTCATCAAATAAATAAAATGAACAGCGAGTGAATACAATGAAACCTTCTTCTCTGCCCCCTCTTCTCTGTTTTTCAGTTAGTTCAGACCAATAAACTATTGTAGGTCATAATTTCTGTCTAAATCCAAGTAAGAAGGACAAGGAGAAACATTTGCAGATTGCCTTTTACTAATACTAAATTTCAAAAATGACAGAGAACCCATCAGCAACCACAACCTAAATTTTCCAACTAATAAAAGCAAAATAGAATAGTTTTGCATCTATACTACCATTCCATTTACAATTAAACACAATTTATATCATAACTCACTCTAACAAAACCATTTCAAAGCAAAATTAATCACTAAAACCCATAATTATCTGTTTAAGCATTAAAGCTCGTACCTTTTATAGACTTCACCAAATGTACCACCCCAAAGCCTCTTTCTAAACAATCCCTCAGCACATTGGTGTCCTTCCCACAGCTCAAGGACACCGGTGACGATTCCAGGGACGAAAACCACCGGATGCTTCGCCTTCAACCCTTCTTTATGCAATTTCACGCCCAGGGGATCGGGTACAGGTCCTGTAATCGCCTCTGTAACGTACTGAGGGAACGAAGCTGGCATTGCATTGTAGAGAAACAACAAAAACCACCAAATCGAACACATGCAACCAATGAACCAACAACAACTATTAACACACGACCATTTCTTCAAGTCCCTCTTCCTATGCTCATTTTCCTCTTGCTTATTCTTCTTTATAATTGGCTTCTCCTCTCTCTCTTTCTCTCTCTTGTCATCCTCTTTATCAATCCGAAACTCTAAATTCAAAGCTTTCTTGTGTTCAGACCCCTTTCTACGGCTCACCATCGACCTATATATAGATAGAGATATATAAATGCTCTGAAGCTAGCTTCGATTGATCATTTATGGCGTCTGATTTTAATCCTATTAAACCATAACCCTAATTGTATCAACTTATATATATATATATATATATATCTGTTCAGTGGTGACCGGAGTTGAGTGGCGACTCGTCGGAGGGGACCTCGGCGATTGCAAATATGGAGACTCACAAGTGTCTGGATCTGAATTGGGTCCACCAGGTGAAACGTTGTGAGTTAGAGATGACACGTCGACTGATAGAATGAGTTGTGGAACCAGCTCTCTGACTATGACTCGTGGTCCGCCGTCGATTGTGGAATTGTGATTGATAGATGTGATGTTTTGAAGTATGGACAAGGGAGCACATTAAATTTGCTACGTTTCTGTTGAAATCCTCATGGGACCCACCAAAAGAGCTGCCTATCAGAGCTTTCTGTTACTTAGAGTTAGAGTGGTGTTGTTTTAAGTACGCATTTCTGTCCGAATAAAAAAAAATTATTTATTATTATTATATTAATTATTTTTTAAAATATCATTCCATCAATTAATAATTTTTACATTAGTTATATTATTTGAATATCTTTTTTAGACAAACATATATAAATTATGTAACATTATCTTACTAATTTTAACCACCGAAAAATGATTTTGCCAAAAGAAAATTATCGAGTATCACACGCCAATGATAAATTATTTGAACAGTAATTCATAGCACATGTTTGCGTACATATTTGATGATCAATAATGTTTTTCTCAAATTAAACAATACTTGTTTGAATGAACGGTGAAAAAATATAATTAAAAAAAAAAAACAGTTTGAATTAAGTTGCGAGTGTTTAGATGAATATGTTTGAAACTGACTTAAATAATATTGTAATATTTAAATAAACTATTAGGTATTGAATGTGTAATATAAATAGAAAACAAACATTTTTCTAAATAGATGTTTGGAAAAAACCCCTCACTAAAACTTTTTAAAAACGACGTTTAGACTTGAAAAGTGTTTCGAAAATATTAAAACAAATATTCAAATACCAAAAAACCCGATTTGGGGTTTGAAAGATTGAAACTGCCCTTTTCGAAAATACTACCGCCATCCAAACATGTCTTAGATAAAAAACAGGTGTTTGAAAAAAGTCATTCACTAACACTTTTTTTCAAAACAGATATTTGAATTTGAAAATGTTTAAACATGCGTTATGTAAATATCGAAATAAATATTCAAATATATAAAATAAAAATAAATATAAAATTTAATTTAAATTCTGAAACATCTATTTAAAAATGTTACAGTTTTATCTAAACATATCTTCAAGCTATGTTTGTTCATATTTTTTTGTGCCAAGTCTGGCATGACATTTATAAACGTATTGAGCTTGACACGATAAGCAAGTACCAAGCCTCGTCTAGCATGACACAATTCGTGTTTGTGTGATGCTTGGGCGTACCTATTACAAAACTATATATTATATAATTATTTAGAGGCCTAGTTTTGTCACTTTGAATCAATTATTAAAAAGGTTAGTCGTGTTGTACTTGGACCGTACCATGCTTGTGATGGGCTTGTAGGAGTAGGAAAGGAGGCCCAACACAACCCATGGACTTGGTCGGAGCGCAATACGACCCAGTTAGAACCCTAACCTAATTCATGTCGAGTTTGTGCCGGCCTGGTCAATTTAAACTTTAGTTTAAATGCGCGGAGTAAGGCTCACTACATGGATCTTCCACTACGTTGCTTGGACAAATCTAATAGTGCTGAAGTGGGCTAAAATTACTGAAAACTAACTTCTTGCTAAGTTTTTGGGCTTAGCTTGTTACAACGAAATCCACGTTGGATTTTATCCTCTTTTGTCTCCGGCCCAAGCCCAAAGATGCCCCTCAAAGTTTCTTTACGTGGCCTCCTTGAATTTATTATTGAGAATTGAAACCCATATAGGGAGATGAATGTCATTTACAAAAATAGGGGACTTTTGTGTAATTATCAAATTCTTTAAAGTAGGTGAATGTAATTTATTAATTTTATTTTATGTTTTTTCCTCCAAATCATTGCTACATCCGATAAGGTTCCCCTAACAGGGAAAAGGGGAAAAAAGAAGAAAAAAAAGTCACCTATTTTTCAAGTGAAAACGAGAAGAGAAAGAAAAGCCCAGTAAAGCGAGGCTCAAAGCGGAAAACTCTCTCTCTCTCTCTCTCTCTTCCTCTTGAAGCTCCTCCTCTCCCCAACCATAAACAGAATTTAGATTTTCACAATTCCAATAACCAAACCCAGAACATAATTTTGTATTTGCATGAACATTTTCCCTTCATCCATGTACCATCCTCTTCTGTATATAAGTTTACACACATATATATACCAATTTGTATATGTATCTACATATTCCCATTCAAATAAATTTGTCCGCTATTGTTTCTCCTCATCTCACTCTTCCTTTTCCATTTTTTTTTGGTTGAAAATTTGACTTTTAGTTCTTTGTTACAGGAATATATCTGATGGCGTAATTTAAGCAGAGGCATTAAAAGTGCCCAAGCTGCGGGTACTGGTTGACTCGTTTTCTGCGCTTTGCAACTGAACTAGAATTGATCCTTCCAGGAGGTCTCATATCCAAACTATATATATATAGACACATATTTAATGTAAACATTTTGCTTATATGGTTTTTAATGTTGCAGGCTTGTTAAACGATTGCTCTCTTCTTTCTTATCCAGTCGATGCTACAGTGCTCATAGACTCCAATCCATCTCTGTTTCACAATCAGTGGCTCCCAAAATCGAAACATATACATAGACATATACATACAAGTCATACACATATAGATCAACTGGAGAAGAGAAAATGCTTACGTGTATAGCTCGCTCAAAGCAGCCCACCGATGAATCGCTTAATCAACCGGAGGAAGTGAACCCCAATGGCGGCCCTCCTACTAAGCAGGCGATCAAATCTCTCACTTCTCAGGCAAGTCATTGCACTCTCCCTCTGTTTCTCTGTGTGTGGATATATATATATATATATATATATCAATGTGATGTACGTTGTGTACATGTGGATATGTCGATGTAGAGGGATGAGACTCTAATCCAATTCTCAAAACATGGATGTGTATCGATAAAAAAAACACGTAAATTGGGGCTAATGTTTGGTTTTTCAGATCAAGGACATGGCATTGAAGGCTTCCGGAGCGTATCGGAACTGCAATCCGTGTACGGGACCATTGACTCAGCACCGACACAAAAATTATGCCGAGTCCGACTCGGCGTCGGCGTCGGAGAGGTTCCGGTGGTCATATCGTCGTACGGGGAGCTCGAACTCGAGCTCAACGACGTTGAAGCCGTGGGGGAAGGAAATGGAGGCGAGGCTGAAAGGGATTTCGAGCGGCGAAGGCACGCCGGCGTCGGCATCGGCGAGTGGCCGCCGAGTCGAGCGGGTGGTGTTGGTCGAGGAAAACGAGCCCAAGGAATGGGTTGCACAGGTGGAGCCCGGTGTTCTCATCACATTCGTCTCTCTGCCACGTGGCGGAAACGATCTCAAGCGAATTCGGTTCAGGTACTTTACTGTTCTTGCTCTGATCTTAACGGTCCTGATTTGTGTGTTAGTTACACTCGGTTTTAATCAAACGGTGTCTGTTGCTTCAGATTTTAGTATGTTAGTTACACTCGATCAACGTCACTTGCAACTTTCCATTGACGGAAGTGCCCCTGATTGCATTCCCTTCACAATTGATTAAAGAATTGTTTGGATACTTTTTTCTAAAAATATGCGTTTACACTTCCCTTTTGTTATATATATATATATATATATATATATATATGTAGAAGAAGTTCATTTCTTTGCTTTTGTAGTTTTTCTTGTTAGGACGAATTCATGTTTCTTGCAGTTTTCAGACGGTATTTTGCACAAGAAAAGAAGAAAATGCTTTCAAACAATCAAATTCTTATTGAAAAGATTTTGAGTGTAATTGTTAAGCAAGAAAAGTGTTCCTCCTAGATTTTTGGCTTGTGGGCATGAAGGGAACATAATTCATGTTTTGCAACCATTTGTTTTTTATACATAGATGGGAAAGGGGAAATCGAACACACGTCGACTGCGAAGGGAGTGACACTTACACCAGTCAGATAGGACCTCGGTCTTTTCTTGCAACTTTTAAGTATACTTAACAAAATGGTTTTCTTAAATATTTTTTTTAATCCTAACTATTTTATTGGGTTGATGGAACTAAATTCCTACTAATTCCATTCTCGTTATTTTTGCGGGGGTTTTTTGAACCCTTCTCTTCCGTGAAAAATGGGTTGGCAATGCTATTGGGCTTCTGCCCCCTTCTGCAATTTCTCAAATGGATTTTTAAAACATATTTGTTGATAATATGTTGTATATATAGGAAAATGCTACTTTTAGTAACTCATTATATGAATGAAAAAATAGAAATAATAGTCTTGAAATAGTGAAGTAATGCAATGAGTGATTGTTCTTAGAATTACCTTTACTTGTCTTTTTGTGTGTATCTGGAAGATATGTATGTAAGATATATGGGTGACAATGGCACCTCTATGCTGTAAAAGTCTAAAAGGTGACACCATGTAATTGATTCTGGTTTAAATTCTCAGCAACACAACAACCTTTTGCAATTATTACAAAAGCACGTTAAAGCAATTTTAGAAGCTACACCAACAGAGCCTTTTAGAACATCTGTTCATTTTGAAAAAAATTAGCGGAGTTGACGGTAATTTTGCCCGCCATTGTGGTGAGGCCATCCCAAGAAGGGCTCCTTTAAAAGGTCCAATAGGAGAACTCATTATAACTTGTTAGTGGGGCTGGTTTGATTGTGTTGGAAAAGCTTTTGCTAAGTGTTGTTTTTCGGAGATAATTTGTCTTCCTTTTTTTTTCAATATCACGCCTATTGTTTGCCTTGTCATCCTGTGACTGTTGTCATTTTGTTTGAAAAGAACTAGGGACTACAATAACTTAACATCATCGGCCACTCTAAAACTAGTTTATTGTTGATAGCTGCCTGACCAAACTAGATTGATGACAAAAGGTGCCCTTGTAATCGGCCACTAACAAGGGACAGGCCTATATAGCTTCCACTTTCTTGTTTTCTATGAGAAAGTAGAAGAATACCCGTATGATTCCTTTGGTGGTAGGCTTATAGCATCCATGAGAAACCCAAACAAAAACTACACAGCACATTGTTGTCAAGGGTGGAGCAGGATTTTTTTTTTTTGGGGAGGGCCATAATATTTTAGGAGAATTTTTTTTTTCTGTTCATGTAAAATCTTTTGGGGGCTAATTTGTTTTCTTTTGTAAAATTTGGAAGGGAATTTTTTGTTCTCAATATTAGAGGTCAAATTTATATATAATTTTTTTTATTGCAGAATTTAGCCCCCCAACCTTATACACAGCTCCACCTTTGATTGTTGTTTCCCTAATTGATGATCACGAGAACATTTGATCCTTGGCAGAATTCAACACAACATAGTTCTTGGATGAATTATCTTACACCATAATGCCTCTTGGATGGAGTGTAACCCAAATATTTTAATTATTTTATTGGTTGGTTGCTCTTGAAATGTAATTAAGCTACTAATTGATTATTGATACTTTGTTGGAGGAATTAGATACCCACTATGCAAAGTCAATGTTAATTATTTTAGTCCATCACAGCTTTAGCTTTTCAATATCCTTAAAATGTGGGGTGGCATTCCTTTTGTCAAAAAAGTTTGTGTGGGTCCACTTTATTGGCCTAATATAATTGATAACATTTAAAAAAAGATTGCCTACTATAATGCTTAGGATTGCCCTCTATGATGTGTATGAGGCTTTAAGCAACAGGGTTGTGATTGCACATCATTATGTGTTGCATAAAAGATCCAATTTCTCGTGAATTTAATTAAATATTTTCAACAATGGGTTTCATGTCAAAGGCACTAAAATTAGGTATTTCCATGATCATGCCTGCATTTTTGATTGTTTCACCTTTTTCCCCATGCTTAGCAGGCCCTATGTTCACATTTCATTAGATAGTTCCTACAACCATTACATCTTGATTGTTTCAACTTGTTTTAAACACATGGTAAGAACTATGTTGTTAATTCTCATGCACCGCTTTGACGAGCTTAATCAGGAGTTCTGATTTATAGTTTATTTGCTTTGATTAGCCGGGAAATGTTTAACAAATGGCAAGCTCAAAGGTGGTGGGCAGAGAATTATGACAGGGTAATGGAACTCTACAATGTCCAGAGGTTAAACCGCCAAGCTTTCCCGCTTCCAACACCTCCTAGATCTGAAGATGAGGTGAGATCCAAGACTAGTTAGGTCTTAGAATTGTGACAGTGAAAATTGAGTACAAAGTGGTTTTGTGTTGTCCCTACTCCCCATTGGTATTAATCATATGCAAGTTGCCAAAATTAAATTAATGCAGTATTAAATTATTTGTTTTGATCGTTGCTTACCGTGTATATTAGAATTTTGTTTTTGTCATCTTTCCATGTCAAAATAATGTCACTTCCCCACCTCTTACAGAGTTCAAAAATTGAATCTGCTGAAGACAGTCCTGTAACACCACCACTGAGTAGAGAACGTCTGCCTCGTACCTTGTACCGTCCAATGGGAATGGCAGTGGGATATTCATCCTCAGATTCACTTGAGCAGCACTCAATGCAATCTCGCTATAACTATGACTCTTGTGGTCTCAACTCAACCCCAAAACTCTCGAGCATTAGTGGGGCCAAGACAGAGACATCATCAGTGGATGCCTCTATAAGAACTAGCTCATCAAGAGAGGCAGATCGCTCTGGAGAGTTATCCATCAGCAATGCCAGTGATCTAGAGACTGAGTGGGTTGAACAGGATGAGCCAGGGGTTTACATAACTATTAGAGCATTGCCAGGCGGCACAAGGGAACTAAGACGTGTCAGATTCAGGTTAGTGTTCTCTCTCTCTCTCTCTCTCTTTTGGGGAATATGTTAATTCTGTGGCCTTGGTGAGCACACCTTGTGGTAACTATAGGTGGAGCTTTGTTACACATATCTGATGATTTGGATTGGGAGAATAGAGCCTTGATAGATAAAAATGCTTTTGTGGGTTGTGAGCACAGACATCACCCAGTAGCAACAGAATGTTGACATGCCACTCATTTCAGCTCCCATGTATAGTTTGGGTGAAAATAGTGTGTATATATATACTAGTGTCGTGCACGTGTGATGCATGTGTTCGTTTTAATCCACAACACTCATTCTCCAACTATACATTATAACTACAAATGAATAGGAAGTACATAATAAAAGAAACAATCACAAACATCATGTATACTATGACAATAACAATATAATTGTCAACATCAGAACGAGATAATAATCGATTTTATAATTAATGACGAATGTCATAAATAACTCATAAATAGAGGCTGTAAATCACTAGAGTTTAATAAATGAAGGGCAAAAGTATAAATTAAACACGACGGGGCAAAAGCATAAATTAAACATGACGGAGCAAAATCGCAAATTAGGCATGACGAGGGAGTAAATAGCAAAAGATTAATGATAGAAGGGTAAAAGCATCATTTCCTAGTGACGACGAACCTTCGTATATTTTTGTTTTTTGCATGATTGGGGCTCAGTGCAGCAAGGCATTTTGAATAATCCAATATCTCACACCTGTCGTGTATCTATGTGTTTGGAATGACTTAGAAGGTTGGTCCATGCTTAAGTTCTATGTCATTATTGGTGCCTCTACTTATTGCCGATCCTGACTTCAGTTTCCAGCATTCAGTCATGGAATTGGAATTGGATAGTTTATGTGGGCCGGCTGGGGTTGGGGGTGCTTTTGTGCGAAGTTAGCCTAGAAACATTACCGCCAGTTATTCTTCTTTGTTCATTATTTTATTTTGTACTTATAATATAGAATTGAGTTGAATTGGGTTTCCTTCTATATGGATGAGGATTGCAGCCGAGAAAAGTTTGGGGAGATGCATGCTAGACTGTGGTGGGAGGAGAACCGAGCCAGGATACATAAACAATATTTATGATTGACCAAATGGTGCTGTTGTTTGCTAATTGGGAAGATAGTGCCTACTGTGGTCGTATTTCTTTCTTCTGCCGGTAAAGTGTCTTCTTTAGAAGTAAGAAAAGATGCTGCTGGCGCCTCCATATATATTGGGGTGAGGTATACCGTTTTGTGAGTTGCATCCGTATAAGAAGAATCCCGGCTTCGTGATTGCTTCAAAACATCCTTGTGGATTGTGTTTTTTTTTTTTTTTGTTTTTGTTTTTTGTTTCCTCCTTTAAGTCACATAAAATTATGCTGGATGAAGGTGTATTTCGCATTGTATAAAAGTTGAAAGTGGACAAATGTTGAATTTGGGAGTAGAAAACAATGTTATTGATATCAAGGAGAAGGAGAAAAAAATCTCTCTTTGTTTTTTTTTGTTTTGTTCTCTCTTTTCTGAGGCTAACCAGGATAAGCAATTCTATGATGCTGTCTTGAGCTATAAAGAAACTCATATTTGTTCCACTTTGAAATTGTTTGTTGATGTGGAATTGTAAATCTACCCTGTGGATGGAATTTATAGCTTAGATGAGCTTTAATTTCTTCCATTGCTTTGAGTCTTTTGTCATATAAACTTGTATTGATGGCTCATAAAATTGATAAATTGATCACATACTGTATACATAGTTATCAGAAACAGATCGAATCAGTCGATTCAACCGGTTGAACTGAGAATCGGGCATTAAACCGGTTCGGTTCGATTAAAATACTGATTTTGTTAAAAAATCAGAAAAAATCGGTTGAACCGGCTGATTTTTAAAAAAACAAGTGAATCGGCTAGTTTTTTAAAAAAATCTGTTGAACCACCTTTTGTCTTTTTTATTACCTACAACTTTTTTTTCTTCATAAAACTTCTTATATTTGATGATTAAATGATGAAATTTAATATAAAATAAGATATTGTTGTATGTATTTTTGTTATATATATAAATATATTAAACTTATATATTAAGATAATTTCAATGATTATACTTATATTTTGTTATTTATCATTAGATAATAAAAAATATATATTTTTCTTATTATTTTCTTAATTTTTAATATATTTATTAATTTTTTTAATATATTAATTATAAAACCAGTTGAACCGATTGAACCAGTGAATTGTGAACCTGCCCCTTGTGTCTAGTCCGATTATGATAATTATGACAATATACGTTAAATATTACATTTTTTTTCATGAATGAATCTTTATTACTGAGTGTTTCTCTTTTGTTCGGAAAAATGTGCATTTGTTTCTTTTGTTCTTTGATACTTATTTTCCACTCTAGAATTTTGATAATATGCCTTTTGAAAAGATATCAAAAGACACATTTTAGTGAAATAAGTTTCACGTTTGAAGAATTCATTACTAATAAAAGTTTAATATTTTATGATAAAGAGTATGTGACTAAATTTTTTTTTTTTGATTTAAATGCATTTTTTCAAAAAATACTTTTTAAAACTATATGAATTTTAAAAACTAGTGTAAAAGTCAATATGTTACCGAAATTAATACAAAAATGCATAGGTGAAGTAAAAAAAATCAAACTATCTGTCATTTAGAGCAAAACACAATAGGCCTAAAGATGGCTCAGATTGACACAACTTCCATTTAACAACTGCAATGTTGCCTAGCAAACATCACAGCCACCATCTGCGAACACTCTAATCAACAGCATTGGCACCCTATCACCATTATACATTTTAAGAATTATCATTTCAAAAAGTTGGGTCCGAGCGAGTATCTCATTTATTTTTTTGACACCGAGAATGCAGGAATAGATTCATAGTGATTTTTTCAAGCATCTAAGACTGTGTTTGTTCCATAAATTAAATAAGAGTGGATTAATTATCCTTTTTACAGTGATAAAATTAATAATTTTATTTTTTTTATCATATTATGAGCTATTATTTATTCTGGATATTATTAATAATTTTTTTTTTTTTTTTTACCAACGGAAGACTAAGGCTTTGTTTGTTTTTGTTTTCAAAAACAGTTTTTTAATTTCAAAAAACGCATTTCAAAATATATATTTTTTTAATATTTTAAAATTTAGATTATCATATTTAAATATATTTTCACAATTTTTAAAAAATTAATTACAAAATTTTGAATATATTTAAAAAAAAAAATTTAAAAATTGTTTCTGAATCACAATCCAAACGAAGCCTAAGTGAGTGATCCAGAAGGGAGAATCTCAATTTTTTTTTAAAATAATTTTAATTTTGTCTTAAAAGTATTAAATTTGACTTTAAATATTAATTTGAGTTTATGATTTAGATATAAGTTTTGACTAAAACCAAATTATGCCTTTAAATACGAAGTTGAAGGGATTTTTTTTTATAAATATTTTGATTCAAATGTAAAATTGGTATGAATTTTGAGTTGAGAGTTGGAAATGCCCTTGCAAGTCGCAGCTACATGTGACATTTGCATTATGCATATATGTTTGTGTGTATGTGTGTCTATATATATATATATATATATATATATATAATACCTCAGTTATGTGATTCTCCGTTGCTCTCAATGTTTGAATTGATATTAGATTTTGTGTTCATTGTGATTCAGAAGTGTGAAAGTTTGTATTTGAAACAATTTTTACCCACTGATTGGCTTTTGAGAAAAATGAGGAAAGGAAATTGTATAAGTTTGTACATGAGTTTTGTTGGCTGAACCACTTGTAATGGTTATAGGCTTATAGCTACTTATATTCCTAGTCAGCAAGGAAATGGGATGGGGTTGTGAATACTGTTTCTGCCACAAAAATAAAATTATGAATGAGTCTGAATTAAATTTGGCTCACTGTCATTGTTCTGAACATGTTATGATATACTGGAATGGGTTGTGCACTTGTGCTATAACATTTTGTTTCCTTTATTTCAGTTCAAGATTGTTTTTGTTTTTTGGTTTTCCAGTTATCAGTGACAAGGATAGAAACATTACTCATGCAAGAAAAGCAATTGAGGAGGCTGCTGAGAACGGTGCTCAACTTGTGCTTCTTCCAGTAAGTAAATGAATTTAGTTCTTGTTCAATTTTGATTCACTTTTTATTTACCATGAATTTATATTTTGTACATTTGCTGCTCTGTTATCTGTCACTACTAGAAAATACTATTAGAAACTTTAAATCATAGTTACCACAATTCGTTATCCCTTAGTGAATTGCAAATTGAATCGCACGATCCAAAATGTGGATCATTCGTGATTTTGAACGCAAGATTTAGCATTTCAAATTAAAATATCAAAAGCTAAAAAATAAAATAAAATAAAATAAAACAAACAAGAAAATACACACGTCATTATAATTTTTATTTTATAATGGCTTGGATTTGTTAGAATTTTTCTGGTATATATATATATATATATATATGAATATTAAACGTATTTCGTTCCAACAAAGTGATCCACCGAAGTTTACCTCTAACGTATCACGTTTTATAACAAGTAAAGATCTACGTTCCCATTCCTGTTCCACGTACTAATCTACGTTTCAGGTGACATTGCTTTAAATGTTTGAATAAAAATCACTTGGATTTTGCAAATTGAGTGGAGCGAAGAGATTCCAAGTTGAAGAATTAGTTTCTTCCATGCTATTTCAATCTCATTTCAATTCTCACCTGAGCTATATCCCTATTTTTTTGTGCCTTTAAATGTCTATTTTCTCCAACATGCACAACTTGCAAATTTTTTGCCCCCGTAGAAAATATATAGTGAGAATAGAATCAACTGACCTTACAAAATGTGATAGAAACAATGTTTTAACTCCTGCCCACATTTTGTTCATGGCAGTAAGTCATTTTGTTTTTAAGCCAATACTTCTTTTTTTTTTTGAATTTTCCCAAAGTTCTTTCAAGGATTTCAGCTCTGGCTTAATCCTGCTTTAGATCAATAAGCACTTTTTTTTTAAAGGTTTTATAAAATGCTTAATATACAAACCTTTTAAAACATTTTCTAACTATTAGTATAAAAATCTTATACATAAAATGTATTGCAGAAAATTAGAGCAATATTATGAAAATGATACCTAGCATGACATTGATTACTTTTGAAAAATTAGTCGTCATGGTATTCCTACCAGAAAAGGACATTGATGCTGGGGTCAATGCATCTCCGTCAACTGCTATGCTGTCTGAACTTTAATGGATCTAGGGATCACAATAGTTGGTGGCTCTATACCAGAGCATCCTGGTGACTGGTTGTATAATACCTGCTGTGTCTTTGGAACTGATGGCAAGACACAGAGAAGGTAGCTGACTTTGCTATTTTTACTTGGCAGTCATTTAGTCAGCGTGCTATTAAAACAAATCATTAAAGGGCTAGTCTGTCTGGGAAGGGTCAGGTGTAAGCAGCATTACCCCTCAAGTAGAGAGGTCATTTTCATGACTCGAACCTGCGAGTCATAATGAAGCAACCTTACCGTTGTGCCAAGACCCGTCCTCTATTAAAACAAATCATTGATTTAAAATTTCCCATTCTGAGTGCTTTGCAATATTCTCACTGTGACTAGTGATGGCCTAACAATATTTTCTTGACATATTGCCTGAATACAGATACATCTATTTGACACTGGTATTCTGGGCCAGATTACCTTTTAAGGAGTCAAAAACTCTTACAGCAAGGGAGACCCCTACTATTGTGGACACAGGTTTGGAGTGTTTTCTCTTCACCTGTTACAAGGCAGTTTGACATAGATTAAGCTCTTTTTCCCAGTGCTTCATCTCAAAACCAGTATCTTGTGTAATTTAGACTCCAGTAATGAGTTTAAATCGAAGGTTTAGTGGCTTCCTAAGTAGATAACTGATTATAGTTTGAGGAAATAGACGTGTTCTCTATTTTCAATAGGCATATGAAAAAAGTTCAAATGCTGTTTCTTCTGCACATGATACTCCTTTAATCTGTTAGAGGGTGTTCAACAGTGTTGTTAGAGATTCAGTTGCCATTTTTCATAGCACTTGGTTGTTCAAGTTGGCACAATATGAAAAGATCTTTAAATCATTCATATAGGGAAATTTCTTGGCACGATATGATTTATACAAGTTCACCCACATGATTTTAATTTTGCCTTGTTCTCGAATTTACTAATTTTCTTTTGCCAAGTGACCATTTAAAATGGAAGAAAAAATGTATCGACTTAGAGGACTTAGCAGTCATTTATTTTTTCACTACTTTTATTTTGGATTGTCTCTGTGCTGATATTTTTTTGTAGTGAACTAAAATTTAAAAATGCAACCTTATTCTTTTCTTTTCTTAAAATGAAGACTTGTAACCAGTTCATTTTCTATCCACTAATCCTTTATTTGATGCATCAGAAAAATAAATGGCAAGTTTTATTTGCAGATATAGGGCATATTGGCATAAGTATATGTTACGATATTCGTTTTGCAGAATTGCAACGTTATATGCAGCAAGAGTTATGTTATTTTACATTGATATAGAAGTTAGTTATGAAATTTTATTTGGAAGCTTATTTCATACATTTTCCCATCTATTAAGACTTATATTTGATTTTGGTCATCACGCTAACATTTTTATCAATTTTCCAAATTTCTAGTAGTTTTATGTGATATACATTCAATACTTAAAAATACAATAACATATATGAAGGCCTTATGAAATAGAGTGCAAAATTCTTTTGTTTTCCTTGATTGATTAGCTGGGTTTAAATGGACCATTAGCAAAACAACTATCATTTCATAGCCTGATTTCTCCTTGTAATCTACCTATTAGAAGTGAAATTTATGTTTGGAATTGAATAAGCTCTGTCCTCGACTCCTTGGTGTAGATATCTGCGGTGTTTTAGCTGTAGGTTTTTTTTTTTATAATGTGTCCATGAAGCCTGCTGCCATTCAATCCTAAAGTTTTTTTCCTATTAGAATTGGATAAGATTCATTCCCAAAGGGTAGACCGAGTGGGTTGGACTTCTTGGCAGGACTTAACAGGTCGCCAGTCGAATCTTTGAGCCACCCACCTAAGAAAGCCTTGTGGGGGCAGAGAGTTTACCCATAGACGAAAAATCGACGTGGGGTTCTCTTCAATACCCAAAAAGAGAAAGAAAGAAGAATTGGATAAGATTCAAAAGGTTTCTCTTTCAATATTTGATCTTTTGAGTTTATACTCTTGCAGGCTACTGATTTTCCTTCTGATCATGTCTATCATTCAAACCATGATTAATTTCTCAGATATTCAGGTAAATTTTTTGATTGACAATGTCTTTAAAACCATTGTCATATATTGCAGCATGAATTTTTGGAGGTCTGCCATGGAGGGTTTCAAGTTCCATAACAGTCTTGAGCAAAGTTCAACTTTGTCAATCATTATTCTATTACGAAGATCATCAATCTTGAAGTATTGTGACAGCTCACAGAGATTAATATGTATAGTGAAAATTTTGATGCCATAATATTTTTCTAATCATATCATAATATCAGCTTTCTTTTTTGTTTTTGTTTTTTTTGCATAGAAAATTGGACTTATAATTCCAGATGGTATTAAGCAGTGGAAGCATTATTCCTAATCACCTTTTAATTCCATATGCTAGTAGTCTTTTTGTAATTTTATCTTTTTGTATTTCATAATCACTTTTTAATAATTTTTATTAAACACTTAAATACTTTTTATAATCAGTTTCTTATTTTCATCAGCTACTTAATTCTAATTTCTAACATCTATTTATTCCTAACTATATTTTTAAATGATTACAAGTGTCCAATTCTTAAACAGTTGGGGGTGAGTTTGATTTTACTTGTCTTTGTATGTTTGTGTGTGTATATATAGGTCACTCTCTTATAATTAATACATATAAGATATTGAAAAATTTATTAATTATTAAAATTTTTTCATATTTTTATCAATTGATAAATTTTTTTATATGTAAATAATTTTTGGTATAAAAATAAATTCTTATATGTGATTTTTTAAAGATATTTTAATTTTTCATAAAAAAAAATATATAATACTCAATTTATGGCATAAAAGATATTAAATGTATATTTAAAGTAAAAAAGTTACGTGTCATGATGTTATAATATTTTTTACTGTAATTATATAAAATTAATAAATATAACTACTATGATATGTCATAAATGGATTATATGAGTACATGAATAATTAATTTTATCTTTTTAATAATTAATATTATAATTTTTTTTATAAAAATATTAATTGTTAAGTAATGAAATCATTGAAATTATTATTTATCTACCATGAAATGAAATTAATTTCTTAAAAATTTAATAATTATTATATATAAATTGCACAAGCCTGCTGGAGAGAGAAAACACTCAAAGAGACACCCTCTCTCTCTCTCTCTCTCTCTCTCCTGCTTTATTTCCTTGCAAAATCCAAGCCGTGGCATTTGGCTTTCCCATCTCTCAATGATCTCTCTATCCAGCAGGTCAGAGCAACCATCAATGACACTATCTGCTTACAGTGCTTATCTTTCTCCGTCCATGTCATGGAAATTTCTATTCTCTCTCTAACACACTCTCTAACATAAATACAATGCACTCTATTTCTATCTGTGTTCGTTCACATGATTTGTTTCCTTCCATTAATGTGTCTTTGCAGCTCTCGGAACTTCTCAAATCAGACATTTAAGGCAGCAGACTGAGAAGACCTTTAAATTTCGAACGTAACCTTCTGAACTTTTGCTTAGAAGACATGAATACGGGGGAGAGGTTTCTGCGAGAAGGCAAGTATCAGCAACGAAGGAAAACGCCGTCGTTCTCTTCGTCTCTGCTCGACGCCATCTACCGCTCCATAGATGAATCAAACTGCGAAGAAGAAGCAGAATTCGCTCTCTGTAGAGCAACCACCACTGTGGTGAAGAAACAGAGCAACATTAATTTCAAACGAAACAATGCTCTTGATGATGAAGAAGAGATTGCGGGTCTGAAACGAGCAATTATGATCGAGAAATGGATGGAGAATCACAGTACTGGTAGTCGAAGTTCTAGACTGTACAAATCGACGTCCAGCTCGTCAGAATCCAGTTGCAGAGACAGATCAAAATCATCAGTTTTTACTGTTCAAAGACCGAAACAGATTCGAACCGGTGTTTCGGCTAGACTGGCCGAAAGGTGCGAGAAGACTACGCAGTTTGAGCCAACGCCGAAGTGTGAAGGACGGTTCACGAGGACGAAATCGAGAGCTTTGAAGATGTACGGTGATCTAAAGAAGGTGAAACAGCCGACGTCACAGGGAGGCCGAATCGCTAATTTTCTGAATTCTCTTTTCAATTCGAGAAATGTGAAGAATGAGAAGCGTCCGGCAATGGAGGATTTGAGTTCAGTGAGGAAGTTGAGATCGGCGAAGGACTCAACAACTTGTTCGTCGGCGTCCTCATTCTCGAGGTCTTGTTTGAGCAAGACGCCGTCTTCCAGGGGCAAATCGAGCAGCAATGGCTTGAAGAGGTCTGTTAGATTTTGTCCTGTAAGTGTCATCGTGGACGAAGATTGTCGTCCCTGTGGACACAAAAGTATATACGACGATGATCCGAGTATAATGCCGATACCCCTCATCAGAAAAATTGCAGAGATTTCAGCGGCGAAGAATGAGTTGAAGAAGCAATTCATGGAGAAACACAATGCAGCATCGTATAATTTCAGAGCTCAGAGAAAGAAGAGTACGAATGCATTTGAATTGAGAGAATTTCAATACGAAGACGACGTTGAGAGCTGTTCGAGCTCTGATCTGTTTGAGCTCGAGAACTTTGGTGCAGTTGGGATTGGAAAGTACAGAGAGGAGCTTCCTGTGTATGGAACCACTAATCTGAAAACAAATCACGCCATTGCCAGTGCCTTGATTCTGTAGTTCCGGGAAAAAATCAATGTAAATTACTAGTTTGGAAGATGCTAATAAAGAATTAATTGTATCAAGGTATTTGTTTATTATCATTCTTTCTTTTTCTTTCTTCTTCTTATTATTAGTATTTTGGATAATTAAACTGACTACCTTCAAGTTACATGACAATCAGAGGTTCCTCGGATTAAGACGGTTAGACAAATTAAGCTATTTGAACCCGATTAATTAAAGATTCATTCAAAATTGGTTTAAGATATAAATAAATCAAATTTAAATATATTTTAAGATTAATTAATTAATTGAGTTCTACTCAAGTTTTACTTAATAAACCAATAAACAATTTAATATTATATTAAAAATCAAGTTATTCGCAAATCAGTTCGATTAGAGATTCGTTTGAAATCGACACAAGAAATTTAAAAATCGAGTTTGAACACAATTTAAAATTTGTTTATTTTAGGGAGTTAACTTGAATAACTTGTTACTCGGCTAGATTCGGCTTGGCTCATTTACAATTCTATATTCAGTTTTTTTTTTTTTTTTTAAATTATACCTAATTTTTTATTATTATTCTATACTATACAAATCTCCCTTTTATATAAAATTATTATTGACAGGGTTAGAGTTTTAACTAATTTTTTTATATAATTAAAATATTTTTATATAATACACTAATTTCCTACTTCTAATTAACACTAACAATTTTGACAGAAAAAATGTTAGTAATTTTTAATTTTCAGATTTACAACGAAAGTGAATGTAATTATCACTTATGATTTTTATATTTTTGATATATATATATATATATATATATATATATAAACACACACCGACACACGTACACTATGTGCCTGCAAGTGTTACACTAATAATGAATGCTAATTGCTTTAGAGTGAAGAAAAATGATTTGTTTTGACTCTTCAGACTATGCTTTTCATAGTAAGCTTTGTGGTCCTCTGTTATCTATAAATCTCTTCAATCAAACTTTAAATTTCTTAAGAGGGGATTAGGGAAATAATTAGAGCCCTCTTTAATTTCAATTTGTTTCCATTGCATTATATCAGTAGGTCCAATTTAATTCGTGTGACTGATTGTTCTAAAAAGAATGGAAAGGGAATTGAAATTGCAAAGATTTTTTTGTTGGATACTGTTACTAAGATCTTGTTTTAACGGTCGAATGTAAATTAAAATGTTTGTAAACAGATAAGTGTGAACAGTCTATCGCATGAGGCCCCTTAATTTTTTTAATAAGTGAAATACTTTTTAAAATTAAATACGACTTGTTTATTAATCATATATATATATATATATATTTTTTATGACGGGGAACCCCACCCAGGACCCGGGTGATTCGCAGTTAGGACTTTCGCCCTTGGCTACCCCGAGCGGGCAAACCCCGGATACGCCCAACCGCCCATTAGTCAAACGTATCAGGAAAATCGCGAACTTGCAGAGCGGGGGGAGTCGAACCCACACCGGGAACATTTCATCACCCGAGGCTCTTACCCTTATCAATTGCGCTACGCCCGGATGGGCTTATTAATTATATTAAACATATCGACTTGTTTATGATTTAAATTCATTAATATTCAATCCAAACATACTATAAGATAGTTTAAGCGCTGCGTGAGAAACTCCAAATCGCAGGGTTATCACGTGATTCCCCTCCCCTACTTCGAAGACCGCTGTTGAAGTACATAAATTTATTTAAGCTCTTAGTTTAGTTTTTTAGTTTCCACTATAACTAGAGACCATATTGTTTTTTTTGCCGAGTAAAAATTGTCAGGTCCTGACTAATCTCCTTTCTCTGCATAGACCTTATCATCTCGCAAGGGTCATATAATGTCCGAATTATTAATCTTGATTGGATAGCTGACTCCAGGTAATACAGACGATTAGAGTTAAACTAACGAAATCGAAAAAATAAAGTCTTTTATTAGAACACTTGCCAGAGTCTTAAGTTAGTCCCAGGGGATTAACTAGAGATCAAATTAAAGTTTCATATGTATGTAGGAAAGAGAATAAAAAAAGCAAGGCGCAAACGCGTTTATCCATCATGCTTTTGCTTTCTCACCATAAGGCATGAGTCAATATAGAAAGTTCACAAATTAGAATTTGAAAATGCTATTGTTTAGAATCTTGTTTTTCAACCACTTTTTAATCACAACTTGATATTTTATTATTATTTTTGGGCCCATTTCGTCCTAAAATCCACAGGATTGATAGGTCTGTAAGACCCTAAAACAACTCTGATACCTAATTTTTTTTCATGAAATTTAAATATTTTTAACAAGATCAATCTTGTAAAGATTAGTATAGTAAAATAAATTAAGTTATTCGAATTCGACTCGTAATTAGTTCGGTTATAAATTCGTTCGAGATTGATTTACGAGATAAATAAGTCATACATAAGTATATTTTGAGACTTGTTAATTTATTGAGTTCGGTTCGATTAATCAATAAGTACTGTAATATTATATAAAAAATCAAGTTACTTAATTTCGACTAGATTGGAGACTCGTTCGCGATCGACTCGAGAAATTATAAAATTGAATTTAAATATAATTTGAAACTCAGTTTATTTTAGTGAAGTCAAACTTGAATAATCTATTATTCAAGTCATGTCCAATGATCTACAAAAGAGTATCTCCAATACTAAATGTTATTTCATCAATACCAAGTCTAGATTCTAGCATTATTAAGGTACAAAAATACCAAATTTTAACAACTCTACTCTAATTCTAAAATGCTATTTTTTAACACTATTATTTTTTTTGAAAACGTAAAATGGACTCGCATCCGTTTGACATATGCTAATATATTTCATGATATATCATAAATTAACACTAGCTGATGTCAAATATGACATTAAAAATGACATTATTATTTTTTTTAACAAATCAAATAATACTTTATTAAAACAATAACTTTTACATCAATATCAAATAGCACATGCATTGAAGTTCTCTCAACAGTAAAAATGTTACCCAAATTAAAAAAAATTTAAACCTAAATGACATCCCTTCCAATTGATGTGGCACGTGACACTCTGCATTTGTACCCATAAAAAAGAATAAGTTAATCTAAACGCATATTATGGCCATAGGGGGGGTGGGGGGGTGGGGCTGACACACAAGGGCCCTCCATAAGGAATCTCAGAAGTCAAAATTTGGGCATTGGGCTGGGATCAGACATGATAGCACACATGCAAACCAACTTTTGTAGCAAAGAAAAAAAAGTAGATTTTGCAAACCCAACTTTTTGCCCACCAGGAATATAGAGTAGTTGATATATATATATATATATATATATAGAGAGAGAGAGAGAGAGAGAGAGAGAGAGAGAGGTGAGGATTATTTGTAACGGTAAAATTATATTTTATCTAATTTTTCATTTTTTTCTTATCATGTCTCATTTATGCTTTTATCTTTTATTTATTAATTTATTATTATTGATGAGATTATATATTTATCATATTTTTTTGATAGACATTTTATTCATATTTTATTATTTATGTTTATAGACTTGTCATTTATTTTTTGCTAGAACATTTTATCTATTTTTTATTACTTATTTACGAATTTATTATTAATTTATATAATTTTTTCATGGCATGAATGATAAATTATGTTTACACATAATGCGAGCAACCAAGTAGTGTATATATATATATGTGTGTGTGTGTGTGTGTGTGGTGATTAGGAAGAGAATATAGAGTAATTGATTTGTAAGACATCCAAATCAACTATATTCTCTTGGTGTTTTGTCGGAGGACTGTAGGGATTGGCCTCCATAGTTTACTTGAGCACCACTTATCATTAACACTTTTACACCTAAAAAGTAAATCAAATAAAGTATTCAATAAAGAAAGTTGTCTTCAATTACACCCCCAAAGTAAATCACTTTTTTTTTTTTCTTTTTTTTTTTCAACACAATAGAAAAATCATTAATCTCTTAACTGGTATCTTCATTAAGTTGTAACTTAGATATATTATAGAGTGGGTATCATGATTTAAATTTTATTGTATATCAATGAGCTAACTTAGTTGAAATTTTGATTTTTTTTCCGTCTCTTTTGATTTTCTTTTCTTGATCAATTGCATTGTAGAGGAGTTGGATCCCTAGTTAGTATCACTTGATCAATTCTCATAGGAAGTTGGGAGTTCAAAATCCAGGAGGAGCATGTGAGGGTGAGGTGAGGTTTTGGGTAGTTTTTAAGGGGAATTTGAATTCTCTCCGGTCTCTTTGAATTCCTTTTCCTTTCTTACATAAGATGGACTCTACTTATAAAATTTAATATTTTAATAATTATTTATGAAGATAGATCCTATTTCATGTGAAAATGAAAAAGCCAAAAGAGGAATCGCTTCAGTAGGAGTAGGTGAGGGTGGGGTGAGGTTTTGTATAGTTTTTAGCTTTTGGCCCGGTTTAGGATTTTAAGAGAAAAGTTTCTCCTTAACTTAGGCAATAAAGAAAAATTTATTGTCCATAAACTCGACTTACAAACTCCTTTTCTTAATTAATTACCATCAATTACATAAATTTTATTTTGCAATTTCATCAATTTAAATTTATAATATCAATGAAAGTACACGTTATTATATTTTTTCATATCTATATATATATATATATATATATATATGTATATTAATATCATTAAGCCAAGCTTAAAAGAACCTCACCCTTTATATATATGTTGGTTGGATGCCTCCATGATTGATGTCATTAAACATCTAGAGGATTAATTAACTTTTAACCTCTCTAAACCCAATCAATAATCATCCCATTAGGTTAAAATGATAGGTCAATAGCCATTCTCACATGCAATTCTGATATGTAGTTTCAACTTTCAATTATGTAGTCTTCATGGTACAAAATTTCCAACAGCACTATGAAAAGAACAGGATCCAATTATTTATTAATGTCTAACCTAATTAAGGTTGAAATATGATTAAGAAGTTAAAATTATTGCAACCCACCAACCATTTATTTTGTGCATAAGCATAGACAGATCAGGTTGCACACCAACCATGCGCAAGTCCATGACACGTTCTCTTGTGGTGAAAAACTGATCTTGAGTGGATCAATGGCTGAGATTGTTTGGAGGAGTTTTTACAAAACAATCAAGGGTAAGGATCTCTGTCCGATAATGACCACTTTGAAAATCAAGTTAGAGAAAGGAAAATAAATTGCTCAACATGTAATCGAGAACGAATTTAGGGTTTAAGCGCATACGTTGCTCCTATTATATAATAGAGTCGTTATTGTTTTTGATAAAATTTCTCGTGAAATAAATCACAGGATTTTCATCTTAATCGGATAAGTACAAAACCAACAATTTTCTTATATTGAAGTAAGAAATTTAGGTCTATAGAAATGGTTGTACCCACAAACTTGTTGAGGACACAACGAATCCTTCCGACAATTTAGATTCAGATGTCAGGACTGTAGGCAGCTAAGTTGATAGTATACTAAGTTTCTCGACACAATTGCCGAGCCGAGCCAAAAATCTATCATCTAGAACTTTCGAACAATAACATGATTAGTTTTAGAACAATATGCGACTTTGATATCCACATCCTCATCTCGACAATGGTACGATGGATTAAAATCATTATTTGTGCCCCAAATAATGTAACAACATGAAATTGATTGAACATCACACTCATAATTCAATGTGCAACTAATATTATGTTGATATATCATTGGAGATGGTTTTTGAGATTTTTTTTTTTTTTTTTGAAACTATAGCATTATTCAAATAAAAATATTCGATTTTGTTCCAAAATTAAATAATGCATCGAATAATTGATAATTTATCATAATAAGAGTAATGTTTGCTAGAATAAATACTATTTGTTATAAGTAATTATATTAAATACTTTCTTAATTGTACATTATTTTGATGAAACTAAATTTATTGATAATAATGTTACTAATTTCATCAAATAGACCTAGTAAACACTTGCATTAATTGATTTGCTCCAATTAAAATTGGCTACATAGCAAAAACTAACACTTAGAGGTGAAACATCAAGTGTGTTAGTTGAATCATTCAATGATATAAATCATTGAGGAGCGATGCTAATGCACAATTGTGGTTGTGTAATTTTGACCATTCTTATATTTTACACATAACGTGTAATTAAACACGTCAAATATGTTATAAGTCAAACTTTTATAATTATCATCTGGAAGTGTGATTGAATAGTAAAGATGTTAAGGATAAAATTCAAGCATTTCGAATTTAAATTCTTTCTGTGTCGTTCGTTGACAGTTAGAGCTTAAAGAATGAGTCTGATTATCACAAATAGAAATGTTTAGTCTGGTGCGCATAAGCTGACACGGGATATCCATTCATTAAAAAAACTTACAAATTATATCATAGCATATAATTATAACACGAAAATATATTATAGAAAAGTGTTACAGTGAGTTGCGAAGATCGAAAACTTGCAACATAATTTATGTGTGTAATTCATACCCTCATATTATACTTGCGTAAGAATTATATTTGTAAATTAAATCATAAACTTTGAACTACTGCAATTTATCGCAATTAATCATAATGTTTCTCATATATCACAAATATGAGATTGTAAAATCATATCATTTGTAATAACAAAAAGATTAACACATCGTCAAATGACACAACACAAAGATTACACTATATATATATATATATATTGTAGGTGGTGGGGCTGCACGTGCTCTCGTTGTTTAGAGCTGATTAATTGAAAATTCGAAAGGAATGCCGCGAGTGGAAACTCTTAAACGAGTGACCGAGCCGCACGTGACCACCAGGTTTGTACGGGTGTAAGCTTTTAGCTTTTCAAACATGTCCCCACGTGCACTCGTGCGCCTCTTTTCCTCTTTCAGACAAAAAATATCAACGGCAAATTTCACACCACATGATTTGTTGAAATTGAAATTATTAGTTAAACAAAATGATATGCCATAAAAGAACAGGCCAATCAACACTTGACACGTATGATCATAATCTGACTCATGCTCGGCCAACATGATTCTCACTTAGTCAATGACTAAAAGCTCAAGTATACGGATCATTACATCAGGTCAGAAGAGATCGAATATACACCTTCAGAATATATATATCCAGAACTGATCACAGGGACCAGACCAACATTCCAGAACTCGTCACTGCCTTAGCAGGTGCCGAGCAGGGAATAAGGAAGCAGTCTTCAACAAGGAAACTACCTTCTATGGTTATCTCTATGCAATGCTCCACAAGGTAACTGCAATCTCCGATGATCAAATTCCTATATTCATGACGTTGAATCCTAATCAACTTAGGAAAGCCACGGCTTATAAATTAAACCCTAGAGGTACGCCTTATTTCTTATACTCATTCTTTGGCTTTCAATACAGTCTTTCAATTCTTTTACTTACTTAAGCATCGGAGCGGCTACCGTCGGAGCCAATCCGGTGGTCCTCTGATCATCTTTCTGAGTGTTCTACAGGTCACGGAGTCCATACTTATTGCGAGCCGAAAAGTGCAGCATCACAAAACAATGAAATTAATTTGAGTTCATACATTCAGTTAAAGGCCTTTTTATATTAGTTTAAGAGATAAATTAATTAATTTTAAATATATTTTAAAATTTATTGAGTTTAATTCAATAAATTATTAAGTAATTAATATTATATAAAAAATCAAGATATTTAAGTTTGGTTTGTGATATACTCGATTAGAGATCAGTTCGAGAATTTAATAAGTCAAGTTGGATTCATGTTTGGTTCGATAAGCGAATAAATAATCAATACTATATATAAAAAAAAAATTTTAATTCGGCTTACGATTTACTCAATTAGAAATTCATTAAAAATCTGTTCAAGAAATTAATAAGTCGAGTATGAATATAATTTTAAATTTCTTTCTTTTAGAGAGTTCAATTTAAATAATTTACTGTTCGACTCGATTCAATTATTATTTACAAACCTATCAGACATTAACGAGTTTAATTTGTTTTTGTTTTCATTTTTATTTTTATTCTTATTTTTGTGTCTTTAAAAAATAAAATTAATGAAAACTTTAAAAAATAAGTAGAATAACTTATTTTGGAGAAAAAAAAATCTAGTGATACTGTTGCAGTGTGCGCCAGTACCACTGGGCTTTTTTCCTCCTTTTGGAGGAATGAGATATGGCCCATGAGCCATCTATAAATGTTCTCTTGAGGAGGAGAAATAATCAAATAAATGGGCTCAGTAAGAATTAACAAGGTTACAAGTTGAGTCTTTGACATGACTATATTTTAAGGCTTATGTTAAGTCCATAAAGAACATCAAAAAGGTCTTAATTGGCCCATAGATCTAAGCCCAGGCCTATATTTGATTGAGACTGACCGACTCCTCAATATGAATATCAACGAGTTCGATAGCCGACCAAGCCCAACCGATGAAAACTTAGGAGTTAAGATTATATTTTCAGTGTTTCAGTGGACCCTACAATTTCAGATATCCGCCACGGCTACAAGGAACCAGATAAGATGCTGCTCAACTGTCCGATCAAAAAGAAGATCTTTCCGTGTTTATTCCCCCAACCACCATTCTCCGTTACGTAGTTGGATGATCGAAGGCCAATGCCAAACCTTCCTTAATTGAATCGTTATAGAGAGAGAGAAATAAAGACTTTTACAGAGAGAAAGAGAGAGGCATTGATCGAAATTCTACGTATCTTTGTTGATAGAGCAAGATGAGTTTTTTATTCGGCAAGAGGAAGACCCCCGCAGGTTCGTATTTCGATCAATATGTATCTATACATAATAGATTTTACTTAAAATTTGTTGCTTGGATTCACAGCTCTTTACTTATGTACTGATATAATTCACATGAATTGTACTGTCATACATTAAATGTTGATTAAACATGTTTTGTTACTTATTGATTCCTTGGAATTATGCACATAAAGAACTCAAATTTTGGTTCTATTGTTGTCTGATGGACGTTCGTATCATGATCATGGATGGAATACGCAACTTAGGGTTTTCATATTGTTTATCATTTGCCTGAATTTGTGCGGATCATTTCTGGTTAATTGCAGATATTTGTATTAACCAAAAAAAAAAAAAAAAAGGGCAGAGAAGAGGGAATAGCTTGCTTATGTAAAATCATTTTTTATAATTGATACGAGTTTAATAATTCCAAAGTAGTTTGTAAAAATGCCTTGCGAATGTTGGTTTTAGGTGTTTGAGATGTTCCATTTTGCAAAGTCAAAACAAATAAAATGAAGTAGAAATCAAGAAGGAAAAAGCCCTTTTTGAGGGACCTCCTGTAGGTTCAATTTGAGGAGAACTGAAGCTCCAAAATCTTCACAAGTGAATGCCAAGTCCACTTTATCGCTAATATTTTATCGTTTTAGACACGATGACAAGCTTGAAAACTGAACTCAACACGACTCAAAAATACCACACAGTCTGATAACTATGTAGGAAGCCTACAGCACAACACGACAGGACTCCAACCACTAAATAATTTATGATTATTGACTTTTGTAAACATAGTAATAATTTTAAATAATATGTACTCTATCGTAAGCCCCTAGTTACTTTGGAATATGTACAGTATTGTTACTTAAACTAAAGTAGATTTTTTGGCCCTTTATTTAGAAGAAATTTATTGTGTTGTGCGATGACAACCATTATGTCCAATAACTATATTGTGTTCATAAAGATGAAATTTTCAAGATACTAAATTAATGGATTTTACTTGTTACTCTTTTTTTTTCTAATATGACGAGGGTATCCGGACCTCTTACAGCATCCAACATGAATAATTGTAGATGTGTCCATTGTTGCTTCCGTTATATCCATCTTACAATGATGACTTGCAAAATGTAATCATCTTATCATGTTGAAGCCTCATCATCTGGGCATGAATAATGGTCTTTTGGGTCATTCATCTGTTTACATGTACACGTCTATGACAATGCAGACTCTGGCTTGCATGCTAATTAATTTTGCATTGGTGCTCTTGAGCTTTAGATAATATTGTTTCTCAGGTGCTTTTTTGGCAATATAAGAGAATGTGTGATAAGTTTTTGACCATACAATTTGATGTTATGATTATTCATATTTCCTGAAAGCCATCATTTTTAAGTTGAATTTGTTATTGTGATGTAGAATTACTGCGGGAAAATAAGAGGATGCTGGACAAATCTATTAGAGAAATAGAAAGGGAGAGGCAAGGTTTACAAGCACAAGAGAAGAAATTAATTGTAGAGATAAAGAAAAATGCCAAGCAAGGACAGATGGTATATATGTTTTTTGTTAGATTGAATATACCTCCTTTCTTAAAATGGTGCATATAACTTGGTAAAAAGGCACATATGCGATTCTGCCATTCTTCATTGTTACAGGTGATGCTACTTTGCATGTGAGATCTGCCTCTCCACCACATGGTGATACTGATTCAAGTTCGAAACTGATATGCTTGTATGGCCATCTGAAAAGGGACAAAATAGAATGCATCTTTTTTGTGCAAGATTTATCAGAGGTGAATTAAGGCTCACTTACAGTGTGCTGATTCAATGAAGAAGAAAGGATTGAATGGAATCTTTGGACACCCTATAGATTGTGGAAAGCAAAACTCGAGGACGAGTTTCTTCCCAACCTGGGGAGATTGAGGCAAGAGCATTCAATAAGCCTAGCAAGGCTATCTTAGACGTCTAAGCAACTCATTTCATCTTAATTTAGTTTATGTTTAGTTCTTTGTTATATATGTTAGTATTGTATTGTAATATCTTTTTCTTCTTTTATTTAAATGTCATGTGTTAGTGTGTTAGTCCCTTAAGTGAGGGTAATACTTTTTTTTCCCACAATTTAGGGCAACACACTAGAGAGATTGTATGTTTGTATCAATATAAATACAACCCAAATCAGTTTGTAACAACAGCCAACTCATTTTATCTTTAAAGAATCAAAGACTTTCAGCTCTCTTGGAACCCTAGAAGCAATTATCTCTTAGTTTGGCTTGAAAACTATTGTGTTGTTGCTCACTACAATATTAATTGCTTTTTTCTTTTTGTTTCCTGCACCAATATGTTAGTTGCTAGTGGAAGCCAGATACAAGTTATCCATGTGCACTGTTCAGGCTGTACATGGTCTGTGCCACCTTAGGTTAGGTGTGTTGTTTATGATAGATTTTTTCTTGTAAAAGAAAGTTTAGTATTCAGGTTATTCTTCTTTCATAAGTATTATGCTCTGTATGTATTAATGACATCATAAACGTCATCATGCTTATTTGAGAGGATTACTAAAAAATTGGCATATAAACATGCATTGGCCATTTTTATCCTCAGCAAGAGGGGCTTGGCATATTTAGGATTGTCAACTTGATTGCAACCTCGCTAAATTTTATTAAATGTACTTTCAATTTCTTATTAGTATTCCCTGTCATCCCTGCCACTGTGCGCGCTCATGTAATAAGTTCTCAGTTCATATCTCTGATCGTGAGTCATTAGTCTGCTCTTTTTTTAGAGGTGTTGTTAGTGTGATTTTTGTGTGAATAGAGTTGCTTTGTAATCATTTATTCTCTGCTTGATTGTGTGATTTAAGAATTTGTTTTCTCCTACTCCCTCTTCCTACTAATAAAATAGAGCATTGCAGGATATTATTCTTTTACAGTTTGCCGCATTGTTGATTAATGTGTTGATATCCCCTGCTGGATAGAATTATCATGTCTGTTCCATCATTTATGAACAGATATGTAACAAGATTATGGTTACATCCATAAATATATAGATTTTTGAAGTTCTTTTGTTCCAGGGAGCTGTAAAGGTGATGGCAAAAGACCTTATTAGAACACGGCATCAGATTGAAAAGTTTTATAAGCTCAAATCCCAGCTCCAGGGTGTAGGTCTTAGAATTCAGGTACATTTTGTTAATAATCATGTTTTATTCCCATGTTATATACAAGTTTTGTTACTTAATTATTTTTTTCTTAAATATGTTGTATAGAATTCTTTTGTAATCCTTGCTAAATTTTCCATGTCATACATATGCTTTGTTATTCTTCTTAATATGCACAGAAAAACAACAGTAATAATGGCGGTGATAGAAATCTAATGAGCAGTGTGTTGATTGGCTAATAAACACAAATTAACTTTGGTTTGGACATGCACAAATTTGATCTGTATTGGAATGCAAATTTCAGTTTCTCCTTTGAGCCATAAGATTATGAACTTCAACAAATTTATAATAACATTTCTAGTATCTTGTACTTGTAGTACTAAAATTTGGATATGTTTGCAAAAATAACAACAAATTCTTAAGAACTTTGTTATCTTCTAGTACTAAATATGGATTTCTTTTGGGTTAAAAAAAAATCAGACTTTGAAATCGACACAAGCAATGGGGGAGGCAATGAAAGGTGTCACGAAGGCAATGGGCCAGATGAACAGGCAGATGAACTTGCCATCATTGCAGAAAATAATGCAGGAATTTGAGCGGCAGAATGAGAAGATGGAAATGGTAACTGAGATAATGGGGGATGCCATTGATGATGCTTTAGAAGGGGATGAGGAAGGTGAAGAAACAGAAGAGCTAGTGAGTCAGGTTCTCGATGAGATTGGAATCGATATAAATCAAGAGGTATCTCTATCACTCTTTGGGTTCCTCTGTCAACATGAACTTATGGTCAATTGTTCTTTTCCTTAATCTAATCAATCTGATTATTAATAATGATGCTTTTATGGTTTTCAATTTAATGCACAGCTCTTGAATGCACCCTCATCTGCTGTAGCTGCCCCAGCTGCAAAGAATAAGGTTGTGCAAGCTGAAGCAACTGGAAATGATGACAGTGGGATAGACATTGATTTACAGGCGAGGTTAGACAATTTAAGAAAAATGTAGTTTTACTTGTTGAATTGTTTGACTCTGGAAGAGGAAGAATTATTTGGCCTTGTAATATTTGTGAAGAATTTGTCAACTCGTGGTTTGGTACAGGTCTTTTATTAAAGCTTTTAAATTGCAGACCATCTTAGATGCCTCTTCTTCATCTTCAATGGGTGCAGCCTTTAATTTTTCTACAAATGCATATATTTTATGGTACCCATCTTATAGAAATGATATGCATGTCAACAGATTGACAGTGTGGATGTAGTTTTGCTGGCATGGTTGTTAAAAGTTACTGAAACTGTCAAAAGGGTGAATTAACTGGAACAGAAAGCCTTTAGCCTTTGGGTTGGAATTGCATTACCATCTCTCTGTTTCACAGTTTGATTGATTTAAAGGGTTATTAGATTGTACACAGCCTTACCTATGTGAATTGGAGACTGTTTTCACGATTTAAATCCGTAACTTCCAAGTCATAATAGAACAACATTACTGTTGCGTCAATCACGTTCAATCATTTCCTTAAATCCCTTTGTTGTTCTCAAGTCCGTTACACTCCAAGAAGTCTTTAGAACTTGGGTAATGTTATTATAAGTTCGGACTCATATGAAGTAGAGTGTTTTGACTATTAGAAAATGAAAATTCAATTCCTAACCAATGGATAAAACATCATGGCGTCTAAGCTTGAACTTATAGTAGCATTCCCTCAGAACTTTGGTCCAATTTTTCTTCATTTTTTCCAGTCCTGGTTCTTCACTAGATTAAGTTATGTTGCCAATTGCTTTCTTAGTCGATCCAAAGCCTTTGTGTTTTTCTCCCGTAGAAATTTTCCTGCTGGGTTATGCTTGGATGTTCTAAAGTCTTGTTTGAATGGCAAGATAAGAGGTAACTCTTATTCTATTCCATTTTTATTTTTTCAATTGACTTGGATAATATATCACGTGCACTATTTATATTCCAATCAGATAGGATATAATCTATATGATTATCCTATCTATTTCTATTTCTATTTCTATCTTTTTATCTGATTGTCCAAATATGACTTAAATCTTCATCAATTATTGTGTTGTGAAGCGTTTGGGCGGATTCATTTCAAACCGTGAGCACTTCTTTTACAAAACAAGCAACTCAATTCTCAGATAAGGCTTCAAAACTTCATTTGGGACCAAAATTTTGCAGTTTCTTAGAGTAATCAGGCCTAGCCAAAAAAGATATTCACTTAATGTGGTTTGATTCAAAGTAAAGAGAAAAGGTAGTGAAAAAAGAAGAAGAGAATTCGGCCATATTTACACCAATAAACACCCAGAAACCTCGGCTAAATATTCAAGTTGAACATCCCAACAATTATCTGCTATCTAAAAACAAAAAAGAAAACACTCAAACTGAGATGCCTGAATCTAGCAATCCTTCTCCAGAATTCTCAGATGGCGTTGTCACTGTACCCCGTCGATGAAGAACCGGTGGCTCCACCGGGGCACGGCAAACCGGGCAGTCCAAGTGAGAATAGAGCCACATATCAATACAAGGAGCATGAAAGGAGTGCTTGCACCTTGGCAGCTGCTTGACTTCTTCATCTTCTTCAAACACTGATAAGCAAACAGGACATTCATATTCATATTCATATTCATAATCATGACCCTGATCCTGTGCCATTCCTTCCTTCTTATACTTGAAACTGGACACCAACTGTATATTAGGGTTGTCAAAACTCCGGCTTGACGACGCAGCTGGCTGCCGATTTCGCGACATTCCTTGACGCGACCTTCGTTGCTGATCAGCGCACCACCTTAAGAAGATGATATTGTACGCCGCTAGCACGACAGCGGCGGTTCCCACCACCACCAGGCCGTAGTACAACATGGGCAAGTTGGATTCCGGCGGAGGAACCGCCGGCGAGGCAGGGTTTGGAACATCTCCCATTTTTTGGGTTTGTGGAAAAAATGGCAAAGGGTTTAGAAATAAGTATCAGGAAATATGTAATGATGAAGAGAATTTTCTAATCCATTTATTATTTGTTTAATTAATAATACATACTTTAAAGCCGTGGTTTTAAAGGAGTAGTGAGTGAAGAAGAATTGTTTATAATCCCCATGAATATGAACTTGAAAACAATGGAATGAAGACAAAGCAAATGTTCAATCACTAGACAGTGCAAGAAGGTTGGCGGAAAACGATTGAATTTTAGATAAGCTCTCTCTCTCTCTCTCTCTCTCTCTCTCTCTCTCTCTCTCTCTCTCATTATTATTCATAATCAAGTGATTTATGCAGTGATCTATACTAAACAAGCAAAGCTAATACTTGCAGCTAATTGACTCATCTTGATCAAGATTGCTTAATCTACTATAGCTGACAGTATAACCCTGTTTATTCAGCATTCATAAAAAAAAAAAAAAATACAGAAGAAAAAACACATGGATTCATAATCTTATCGGTAATGCTACTCTTTTTACTTAGTTTCGTAAAACAAACCAAGATATTCAAGTAACTCGTGATCTATTCGATTGGAAACTTATTCGAGATCAACTTGTAAGATAAATGAAACAAAATTGAACATATTTTGAGAGGCCGTTTAACCAAATTTTTTGAGAGAAAAAATTACAGTCCCTAACAGTAATTTAGAAACGCTCTCTATACTAGCATCTCTTCAAAAAGTTTGTTAGTTAAAATAGCTTCATTTCAAAAAACTTGGACAAACAGTCTCAAAGACTCATTAATTTATTAAAAACTGCTTAATAGGCCAATAAGTAATTTAACACTATATAAAAAATCAAGCTTCTCGAACTTAATTCATGATGAGCTAGTTCAAGATTAATTTGAGATATTAATTAGTCGAGTTTGAACATAATTTGAAAGTTATTTATTTTAACAAACCAAACTCGAACAACCTATTCGACTCGACTTATTTATAATCATATTTTTTTTTACGTCAATCTATCATTCCCTCTTATATAAATGAGACTCATTTCCAATGAAGCCCATCATAAAACCCACTAACAGCCTATCGAGGATGATAGACAAAGGTGGTAGAAAGAGATGGAATGAATAGCGTTACTCTAATCTTATTCATTGTGCATGCTAAAAAAATTGAATTGAGTAAGATTTTGATAGTTTAATTTGTACAATCTTTCTCATAATATATATATTTTTGTATTTTATTTTATTTTTCTCTAAAGTATTATTTAAATTAGGTTATATGATTTATGTCACATCTCAATTTGTTTTTTCGGTGAACAGAAAATAACCATTGTGACTTAAAAGCCACACATATATTTAATCATTTCCAAATTTTCATTGATGAAAGTTTCGTGCATTAAAATATTAATAGTAGCAAATAATTATAAAATTTCTAAGTCAAGTCATATAGTACTGCTGTTTTTTTTTTTAATTTAAAAAGTCAACAATAAATAAAAAAAAAAGAAAGATAAATGCATTTCCAACAAGGTTCTTAAGGTTTCTTAAAAGCTTTTATAAAGTTCTTTCTAGGAATATTTTTGGCAGAATTTTTTTTTCTAAACATTTGATCCAATTTCTTAAAAAAGAAAATTGAGAAAAAATTTCCGCCCTCAAAACAAATCACTTGTCAACTGCCAATGAATATAATATAATATGATAATATAAACTGACATTAATGGAGTGACGTTTACGTTTGAGTCTCAATTTTTTAATTTTTTGTTTTTAACACTATATACACACATGTACTATATATATATAAAATAATTATCTTATATATATATATATATATATATATATATATATATATGATTTGCTTAGGGTCGACAGTATTTGATACAATTCGTGAATATAACTCGAAAACAATATAAATTTAAGTAGATTTTAGGTTAGACTTAATCATGTTTGGATTAAGATGTAATTAACACAATTACTATTTATGGCGTATTCGAATTGGTTCGAAATCAATTCATTTATTAAAACATATTTCATGACCCCAAAGTCGACTCGACCCAATGTAACACATTTAACGTGTTAATTTGAAATTGATTTGCTAATCCAAAATTGAAATGATTAACTTGACTATATATATATATATATGTGTGTGTGTGTGGTGTGTGTGTGTGTTTTTCTATTATAAATTTATAATATCAATATTATTAAGGAATTTTTAAGAAATGATTAATTATTAAGTAATATAATTATTAACTTTTAATCATAAATATAAATATTACAAGTAATAATATAAAAAATAAAGGTATTGAATTATTAAAAAACACATTAATTTATCAATTATAGAGATGTCCCATTAAATTTCTAAAATTATATTATTTTTTCTTATTTTTATTGACAAATTATACATATCTCTCCTTTAATCTATTATAATATTTGATATATAAGAAATAGTAAGAGATAATTCACTTTTGGTACGTTAGTAGACCCAAATTCAACATTTCACCAAATGATCGATGTGTCATTGTTATCCTTAATTTTATTTTAAATCATGATCATGATATACATATGATATAATACTGACACATCATTTAATAAAATGTTTTCGTAAGAATAACGTTACTAGTATGAAACTAATTCATCACTATTTTTTTTGGTCGATTAATTTGGAATTTGTGTAAGATATTTCAAATATTTCACGAGCGTCTACCAAAATGCATAGAATTATTTTTTTTTATAAAAAAAAGTATACCTTTGTAAAATATTTTATCCAACAATTTAATAATTTACATAGTTGATGAGAAGAAAAACATGATCAATCATAAAACCTGCATTAACAAAGTGCATAGGAGTTTTTGATTTCACACTTATCTTGTCTATTTAGGCATCAATCATGCAAGTTATTTGCTTCCTAGTTCATACTTAGATCACATATATGAGCTTTGCTTTATTTTAAAAGAAGATAAGAATTTTTTTTCTTGAATCTTTTATATTTCTTGTGCATAATGAAATTGAATATTTTTTTTAACAAAATTATCATTGAGATATTCGAGGAAACTATTAGTTTTTTTTTTTTGAAAAAAAGGATAAAATATTATTGATAAGTGAAAATGTTTCAAAAGTTTAAAAAAAAAAAAAAAAGAATTCTCTTGGAAGGACCATCAAGAATCGATAAAATTATAGAAAAAATTCACACCATTTTAGAAGAGGTCTGAGAAGCAAAAAACCTTACCTAAATCATTCCCAATACCACTATAAATCAAAAACTTAAAAATTACAAGTCAAAAAGAGAATATCAAAACAAAAACTATATTCTATCATTTAGCGTGAAGATGGAGAAGATATGTCTGATTGCAACGAATTCAGAATAAGGAGGTGGCTCTTCTAACCCTGTAAATTTAGTATCAAGATATCTCAAATGCTAGACTAACTCATGACGAACTGCAATGAAAAAATCAAAACAAATAGATCCTCATCCATAGATCTAATGCCGTCCTAAGAGAGTCCCTTCGATAACAATGCCCCTGGTACTAATGTCAGCAGCAAAGCATATTACATGCACGTAGAGCGACAATTGATTCTGCGATGCAACATTCATGACAACTTTTACCTTGTTAGACATGCCACCAATACAACTAACGGCCCATTTGTTTCAATCTTATAAAATTATTTTTAATTTATGCAAAATTCCAAATACACAAAATTGATAACCAAACATATATATAATGTCGATAAAAAACTTAACAAAATGTAACAGAGTAGTAAAATTATAGTGAAAAGAGATGAAGGAAGGATAAATGTGCAAGATGAGAATGACCATGAATAAGGCTGAGTTGGTGAGTCTTAGGGCAACATTTTACTTTTATATATATATATATATATATATATATATATTAAAAACTAAGTGATCAAAATTATATCTTTACAGGCTTATTGAATAAATCATATATTATTTTAAAACTTGAATAAGGTGTAGGTTAAGCAAGGAAGAAGTAATAAATAAACTTTAATTTAAATGGAGACTAAAAAATTAAAGGCATGGTCAGCTTAATTTTGATCTGATTTTGTTAATTATTTTTTTTGTTGGTTACAACTAGGTGAGTTTATTAATTAATAGCTCCTCTATGTTGTATTATAACGTATTGTTTTCTGTTTGATCATGTTATGAACTATATTCTAGCAGTCCAAGTATGTATATATATATATATATATATATATATATATATATAAAAGGAGTGGAAATAGGTATTTCCAACTTCAATCCTAATATATGTAATTGGGGGGGGGGGGAGGGGAAGTCGTTACTTTTAGCCCAAGAAACAACTATTCAATACACACAGTGTCTTAATTCTTTGGACCTTGTGGACGGGTCAAGTCTGTTTAATTTTACACACGTATCCAGCTACTATTCGTTTCCTATTATTCTCATCTTAAAGTACATAGAAACCCAGTCCAAGTATATATGTATATATCTATCTCTATATATGTATATACTCGTATCAGCCTCAAACCAAAACACAAGCCACTTGTCTTCTACAGCAAGTCTGTATTTGGAGGTTGAAAGAGTTGCTTTAATGGAGTCTCCTGAAATTTATTCTGAGATTATCTTCGAGATTTTAACTCGAACTTCATTAAAAACTTTAGACCGATGCAGATTGGTTTGTAAGGAATGGAACCATCTGACATACGAGTCAAGCTTCACGCCTCTTCACTGCCAGAGAACAAGCACCATATCTGGTTTCTTCATTCAACAGACAAAACTCTGCAAATCCTTCATTCAGTTTGTATCAATCAACAATGATTCGGGTTTGGGTTCGAGTTCAGGTTTCTTATCTCTTGATTTCTTGCCGGGTGACGTGGAGATCGCAGCCTCTTCAAATCAAGGTATTTTGTGCTGTGTGAGTCGGAATTACCCGCATTATCGATATTATGTTTGCAAGCCCAGCACTAGGCAACTGCGGGTTCTACCTAATCCAAAGATGAGATACTTCACTGTGAAAGTTGCCATGGTGGTGTTACAATCAAACCCTTTGCGCTATCAAATTGTTCGATTATCTCTCCCTAGGATCCTGTAAGTTGCAGCTTTCTTATACTATATATATCTTGGTTATATATATATATATATACACACACACACACACACACACACACACATAAGCAATTAGTGAGCTCTGATGCTGCGGGATTTTGGGTTTAAGTTTCTTCTACGATTCAATATTATTAGACTCGCACTGACTGACCTTATTACGTCAAGATTCATTATCTCACCCTATTATATCTCACCCTAATGCGGATTCATATTTTGTTATGCTAGTATGTCCATATATCTTTCTCTCTCTTCATATTTTTTTTTCCTACTTTGCATATGCAAGTTTTAATTGCACACAAGAGGGAGTATTATGCAATTTGAAATATATTATTGTTTCATGTTTTAATAATTTACGCTTTTAAAACAACTAAAAATCTCAATATATATATATATATATATATATATATATATAAACTAAAGTACAAAACAATAAGCTCAATGATCTAACAATTAGATGAGTTTGTATTAATTGTTGTCCACTGAGAGATATTTTATATGATTAATGCCACTTCTCGTAATTTTATTTCAAATTTCTATTTTAAATGATACATAATGACATGATAATTTTTTATTGTCGCACATTAATTATATGATTAAATGTATTACAAATATTACTGTTAACAATATAAATGTATAAGTTGTTAGGGTTTATTATGTATACATGGTGACTAGGATTTGTTCCTTACTTGTGATTTTCTTTCTCTTGCTTTCACTTTTTTTTCTTATCTTTTGTATGCCCTTTCTCTTTTATATAAAGAAGAGATCTCTTCCTTACAAGGATACACAATATAATACAATATACATATATAATATAAGTTTACTTTCTCTCAACAATTACAATGTCATATTATTTGAAATGCAAAGTCTAAAATAGATATTTAAGAAACATTACATTTTTCACTTTATATTTATTCTTTTGTTGTTGTTTGTTTATTTATCAACTTTGCATTTTTTTGGAAAGTGTTTAAACTTACTAATATACATGTTTTGATAACTAATTAATATCTACTTTATGAAACATATTCTCATCTTAAATTTTAAATTCTTTTAGGTCTACGTACTACTGTAATTTTCGATGCGAGATCTTTGATTCTGAAATTTGGAAATGGAGGGAACTGGAAGATGTATTACTACCTCATGGCGTGCTCTTCACCAACAAAAATGCCGTTGTGGCCGGTGCTGTAATTTATTTTCTCAGGAACAATAACCAGGTTTTGGGATTCCATGATGAAACATACACAATATTTTCGCTACCGGAGGCGGTGTGCAACAATGGCAAGTATAAGAACAAACAACTGTTGGAGTATCGAGGACGATTAGGGTTGGTATGCAAAGCACCAGAAGGATACTTGGAGCTCTGGATAATGGAAGATTACAAGAACCGTGAGTGGAAAAGGAGACAGATGTTAAGGATTAATGAATCTGTGAAAGATGATCTTTTTCCAGTGGCTTTCTTTAATGCCGATATTGCACTCATGAAGGGATTCAAAAGAGTTGGATTTTATAAATTTCAGGACTCTAATTTTAATATTGTAAATTTAAACATAGATCCTAGTGAGGTTTTTGCCTTCCGATCGGATCCAGAGCCAACTAATTTGAATAATAGAATCTAATATTTCTGTTATTTTTTATATTATTTTAATTTTTTTTTAAAGTATAATGTAGTTTTATGTTTGACTATTATATTTTTAACTTTTGACACTCAAATGAAAAGAACTTCAAATTCAACTTGTGTCACTCTTTTTTTTGAAAGCCTATGATACTTACGAGAACTTACACTTCTGTTATAAATTTATATATATATATCCCAAGAAGTTGCTTGTCATAAATTTATATATATTTTAAGAGTTGCTAGCGAAAAGAAGATGTCATAAATTTAGAATTGCTAGCGAGAGAATTCGAACCTGAGAATTTGAAATGATAAGTTCTTAAACTAACAGTTCAACACCGTCTCAACTAACTCATTAATCAAAAGAAAAACATGATTGATCACAAAAAGTGCATTATTTTTTGAATTCACACTTATGTTATGTTGGCCAGTCACTCATCAATCATGCAAGTTCATGCTGCTTCCTAATCCATACTTGATCATATACATGAGTTTTCCCTTCATTTTAAAAGAAGATGAAACAAAGTTTTCTTCTAAACTTTTCAATTCTTTCTACATAATGAAATTGATTTTTTTTTTTTTGTAAAATTATCATTGAGATATGGGAGGAGACCAAACAAATCAAACATTTGCTCTGTAACTAACTCATTAATCAAAAGAAAAACATGATTAATTGATCACAAAAAGTGCATTATTTTTTGAATTCACACTTATGTTATGTTGGCCATTCACTCATCAATCATGCAAGTTATATGCTTCATAATCCATAATTGATCATATACATCGTGTTCCCTTCATTTTAAAAGAAGACTGAGACAAAGTTTTCTTCTAAACTTTTCAATTCTTTCTACATAATGAAATTGATTTTTTTTTTAGTAAAATTATCATTGAGATATGGGAGGAGACCAAACAAATCAAACATTTCCTCTGTTGTGGCTAGAAGGGTATTTAAACTAATAGAGAAAAAGCACTATTAAGGGATTGGCGTGCAGAGGATGAGGAAACTGCAGAGAAGAAGCAGAAAAGGGATGTTGAAGAGATGGGAGATGCAATGAAATCTTGGAGAATAAGACGTTGGACTCGAAAAGAGAGATGGACATCAGTGCTAGACTGGATGAATTGAAGTCCATGAAGTCGAAACAGGCAATTGTCAGTGTTGAGGCAATGCTAGAGACTGTGAAACGCTCGGCTGAGGTGAAGGAAAAGAAGTTGGAAGAAGAGGATGAAGCACTCATAAAATCAATATTTCAAGGATCAACAGATCAGTTTATTACAAGGATGGGGCTGCTGTGAGGGATTGGGCTGAGACGGTGGAATTTGTCTCTCTCTTTTATATTATTCCTACCAAATCTAACAAAACTAATAAAGAAAAAAGCATATTAAGGGGATTTAAAAGAGGTATATGTTAGAAATGCAATTTTAATATTCCCTTGACATAGTAAAAAAGCGTGATAAATGCTACCAATTTTTGGAGGGATATTGCTAACACTTGTTTGATTAAGAAATGATATTCTTGGTGTATGGAGTTTGATGCATATTCAGTTCAAAGCTGTTGTGTAGGGGTTTGTCTCTTTAGTGCCTATTCAGTTCAATGTTGTTGTGCATGGGTTTGTTCAACTGTAGAGCTAGAAATTTTTTGAGTTATTAATGAAAAGTGTGCTTACAAGGTAAGGTATAAAGAAAAATATTGTAAAATTTATGAATTTTTAAATTGTGTGATTCTAAGTACACTAGTGTTTGGATGACAAGTTTATATTTTTCTAAATCACTAAATTATCCCCTTTTTAATTCAGAGTTTATTCTAATGTTCTGCAACTAGTCACCTAATTAAGGGTTCATAAATTGAATTGAAGGTAAATTGGAATAGAGATGAAGATTTTCTTTTGAAATAACATGATTTTTTTGGTAAAATTTTCTTTGCAATATCAATCTTATTTGATAGATTTGAATTTTTAGAGTTCAAATATATAATTTTTATATATAAAAAAAAACATATTTATATATTCAAAAACAAAATGTGATAACAGTGGCATGTGTTGGGTGCATGAAGGGAGACCAATCCATTTTTATTGTATTTTTGTTATATGGAGGGGCATTTTGTCAAGAAAATACTTGGAGATTTTTGGATTAAGATATTTTTGGCTGAACTTTGTGTTAATTAAATACTTTATGAGGAACCTATTATCTAATTTTTTTAAAAATTTTTAAGTACGGCCACTAAGAGAGGATTTCAAAATTTAAGAGTTACTTAATTGTGTATTAGAAAATAGGTGGTGTGTAATTCTCACCTTATTGTATTTTTGAAATATTTTTTTACTACCTTTTTAGTGAAAAAATAATTTTTTAGATCTTATTTTTACTTAAATAAAGTTAAAAATAATTTTACATTTTTTCCTTTCCTTCACTAAATTTGTAAATCAAATAAAATCTTATTTCTCATTTTATGTAAGTAGAAAAGGAAATACAAGAGAAATTATTATTTTCTACCATTTTCTTTTTCCTTACCAAATCAAGGAGTGTTCATCTATATATATATATATATATATATATATATATTAAATTTTATATTTTATTCTATTAATTTGTATTACAGTTCATTTATTTGTAATATTTGATATATTATATTTTTTTATATATACAAAGAATCCACCATATTGCATAATTATTTTTGAATAATGTTTACCAAACACTCAATAAATAAGTCAAATAATCATTTTTGTATATCATTCATGTACTTTATTTCACATGTTATATAACTAAAAATTAAAAATATTGATGGAATTTAGTACTCAAAAGAATGTCAATCAAGAACATAATTACAAATCCCTTTTTTGAGATGAGATTAAGTCCTAATGTATATGCAAATTAGTAAATAAACAGTAAAATGCTCTATTTCATGTCATAAAAAAACTACTTTGTATGCAATTATTAATCCTATTTGTTTTTGTTAGTTTTATAATGACCATTTAGCACATTAATCCAAAATTTGACAAGTAATCCCGTAAAACAAGTAGAACTATTTGAGCTTAGCTCGTAATCGATTTGGTTAGAGGTCCGTTCAAGATTGATAGACAAAATAAATCAGTCAAACTCGAACAAATTTTGAGGCTCATTAATTTATTGAGGTTGGATCAAACTTAGTTTATTAAGTCAAAAATAATTTAATACTATATAAAAAATTAAACTACTTGAATTTAATTTAACTTACTATCGATTCAATTAAAAACTCATTTAAAATTGACTCAAAAAATTAATAAATAAAATTTAATATAATTTAAAATTTATTTATTTTATTATATTATATTAAATTTAATAATTTACTATTCGAATCGAATTAACTCTTTCATATATAATTGACAAAAGGAGTAGTCAAAAACCCCCCAAATTGGGACAAGAAGGAAAAGAATAATAAGCCAATCAAAGGAAGTGCTTTTTATTCTTCCTAAAGTACCAAAAAAAGAAGTGCTTTTCAATATGAGTACGATCACTAAAGGACATCATTTGATGATAATGCCATGGCCAATAAAATAATATATATATATGTATATATGTCATGATATAGGATAAGAACGTGTAATTATATTATATATGATATGATTTGTTTGGACAGTAAGCTATAAGAATGGAATTCTTAATTCTATTTTTTCATCATTATAATGTCCTGTCATATCTTTCTCTTTAATAATGACAATGAAAACAAGAATTTTAATTTACCTTAGTTTAGTGGAACAAATTTTTGAAGGTTGACTAATAAGAATTTATCATTTTAATCAAATTTAACTTGTCAAAGTTTTCAAGCCATCTCATAACTCATAACAACATCTTCAATGTTAAAAATTATATTTTAATAATATTATAATATTAAAATATTATATTTTAATAGAATAATTATTATTCTTCTTAACTATAAACACTTTTTGTCTTTAGAATGTTTCGGTTGTTAGATTAAAAGCATTCCAGTTATTTATTTGAATAGTAACTTGTTGAAAGTTTGGTTATATTTAAAAGTAATTTTGACAAAATCAAAATTTGAGATAATTTTAACATGTATTTTTGAACTATCAATTATATTTTGAATTTAAAAAAGATTTTTATGAAAATACAAAAATTTTGGAGGAGCCCGTTATTAATTTTTTAAAACATTTCATATAAATGATGAGTAAAAATTCAAAATTTGAAAATTTTAAGAGAACCGAGGCCACTTAATTCTAATAATTTGATTTTTTTTATATAATATTAGAATGTTTTAATTATCACAAGTTAATCATACACAAATTTCAATCAAATTGAGCATAATCCAATGTTAGAGCCCTAAAATATTAAATTTGCCACTAGAAGAGGTGAGGTTAAAAAATGTATAAATAATGGCATTAGGTTATATTGAAATAACGAAAAGCAGGGGACCCTTAATTTAAGGCTTTGTTTGTTTCCACTTTTTGAAATAATAATCACATGCCGAGTTTGACAATGAATTTTTACCCTTTTTTGTGGTGAACACCAAGTTTGACAATGATGATTAGACATGCATGCACCTATCTCTGCAACAACTCCATTATGCTCTCTTTTTCCATAAGGACAACAAACCAGAATATGTTTTAATAAAAAGCTGTCCTTTGCCCATCCATGGCACCAATAATTTGGAGAGGTGGGCTCAGCCAAATCCAAATGACCCCAAGGACCCATTGATTTGGCATGATCATATGATAATATTTTCGGTGTCCTAGGATACTAACGTCGTGACAATGTTTTTATTTATTAATAAACTGATATATAAATTATGTCTTACTAAAATCGACAAAAGAAACTTTCATTTTACTATTGAATAGTAGCATAATCATGTGATTTCCAGGATACTGAATACTTTCTCGTAGCCTTGATGGCTTGAACATGAGGTGCTGGGCCCTCAAGGTCGAGTTGTGCTGAGAATTTGGACATGTGATTCCAGTTAAGTGGTAGATTAAGCAAAAATCAATAGTTTTTATGTTAAATGATAGTCACCAAAAGAGAACATGTCACTTCCACTTCCTGCCTTTTGGAGACTAATGAAGGATGGGAGGTTTCTTTGGAGTGTACAGTATGAAATAATTTGAGAGACCAATTTCGTTTATTAATGGGGGGATTTAATTAAAATCGAAACAATGTATTGTATAGACTAATCGTTCCAAGTAACAGTGGTCTTCACTAACTTTCGATCTAACAACTTTAGAAAAAAAAAAGTTTTAGTTGTTGTTTACCGCTGACTCGACTACTCCTACTTAAAATTAATCTTAAGTTCATGCTTATATTAAGTCTACTATAATGATAATTAAATAAGTAAATAAAATAAATATTAGACACAAAAGTGTTTACGTGAAAAATTCCCATAGGTAATAAAACTCGGCAGATGCAAAAAAAATACTAATCAATAATATACCGAGTATTAATTCTCAAAGACAAATCTTAAAGAATTAATTTGTCACGAACTAATAGATTATCGTTGGTCCACTTGTTTCTATCCGTTGTATATATATAAACACTCTAAGCCAATTTGAAATAGGTATTACACACCTGTGAGATTACTCGTTTAAAAATTAAATATTTATGAAAAGAATTACTATCATTAAATTTAATATGCCAGTCAAACAAGTCCTAAACGAAGAAATCTTGTTTTTATTTAATCCTATATTCTTCTTTTTTCTTGGTTTTATCTATTTTCTTAAAAAATTGATTGCAGTTGGTGTTCTTTATTAATTAATTGACCAATTTTACAGTTGTTTATTAAAAATTGACCAACTTGGTCCGCTGAGTGGGTGGGCCCACATACAATGCTCAACAAAGCTAGCCCTTAATAACATCTTAAGCACTCAACTAAATCTTCACCTAGCTAAACCGTGGAAAGTTAATATAATTAATATTAGGCTATCTTCTTATAGTTAGATTAATATAATAATTTAAGAGAATGTTTTACTATTTAAAAATGGATAATGTTATGATAAGTTCGAATGCATGTGAAATAGTATTTTAATATTTGATTAACTTAATATATATATATATATATATATATGATTCGCTTAAGGTCAACAATATTTGATACGAGTCGTGAAGATAATTCGAAAACTAACATAAATTTAAGTAGATTTTGGGTTGAATTTGATCATGTTCGGATTAGATATGATTAACATAATTACTGTTTATGTCGTGTTTATTCAGATTGATTCAAAATCGACTCGTTTATTAAAACAAATCTCATGACCCAAAATCAACTCGTTTAGTACGGAAGATGAACACGTGCTAAGTAACATGTATTGACCTAAAAAGCTTCACTAACATGTAAAATGAAGATCCTCTAATTACTATATCATTAACCAAATATAATTATGAATTTGAACTAGCTATGCTTCCTCTATATCCCTCCTTAACTTTTTTTTAAAAAGTGTTAAAATTTTAATTAAAATAAAACGTATTGTTAGAATTGTTTTTATAAAAAATGATTAGCTAAAATATTAAATAGGGTTTTAAGTAAGATTTAGCTACGATTTAACTAAGTAGTTTTTGAAGATACTCTAATTTATATATAATGGACAAAGTTTTATACAAATTATTTAGAATCAATTATGAATTTTGTCTCCTTTTTTTACTATATTCATAAGAGATCTAACAAGCTTTATCCTAAATTTTGTGTGTCTATATATATATATATACATATATATATTTAACATCAACTATTAATTTTGTGTGTCTATATATATATATACATATATGTATATACACATATATATTTAACATCAACTATGAATTTTGTGTGTGTGTGTCTATATATATATATATATATATATATATAGGTCATCCTTCATCCTGAATATCCCGAACTAAGCACGTTTTTATTTTTGTTTTTGAAAACTGCGTCACAATTTGCTTCCGTTTTGGAATTTGCCTCATTGTGCAATTCCTTTTTTTCATGCAACCAAAACCCTGTCTGGCTTTCTGTATTTAAAAACTCTCTCTTTCATCCATAGATTCAGACACCAGAAATTCAAAGCTTTGAACGTACCACTTGTTCTCTTTCTAAACTGCATCCCTCCATCTCAACTTTCGTCAAATCTTTGCAGAGCCTAATCTTTTATTAATCCCGTTTTTGCTGGAGAAATTTGAAGATTCAGCCTTTTGCTAAACAAATGTTTGTGGTTTTGAGTGACTGAAATTGGATGCTAATAGTTATAGAATTGCAGTCATGGAAGGTGGAAAAAAGGCAAGTAGCAGCGAAGTCGTGGTTGTCATTTCGGGAATCGAAAGTGGAGATTCTAAAGATTTCACAGGATTTGAATCTGGGTCATCATTTTCTTCCAAGAATATTGAGAAAGAGACTTCTAAAGCTGAGTTAACAGATCTTGAGAGCCTCAAATCCAGAGTTCAAATGTCCACACTTGCCAGCTCTTCTCCAGAGATAACCAAGTTGAGTCCAATCCTAAATAAACCTCCAAAAATCCCAGAAGAACCCGTTATTCGGAGACGGTCGATTGCACGGTCTGCGTACTCAAAGCCCAAGTCAAGATTAGTGGAGCCTTCATATCCTAGCGATTCAACTTTGGTTGAAGAGAGTAGCCAATTGGTGAATTCAAGCTCACCTTATAGAAATTCACCTCAATTGGCGTCACCCATCAGCAAAAGTAAAGCCGGTACCCCTAGAGAAAACGTAAGAACAGCTCCCATTACCCCAAAAACGCCGCTGATGGCATCGCCAGGAGGAGAGGATGAAGATGATGATGAGGTATATAAGACTGCCATTCGTAAGAACGATGAAATTTTGGTTAAGAAATTGAGGGTCATTCTATTAATTGAGTGTACTGCATTTGTATGCATAATGGGTTTCCTGATTGCTAGTTTAACTGTTCACAGATTGCAGAAACATATGATTTGGGGTTCGGAAATTTGGAAATGGTCTGTTTTGGTACTGGTAATATTTTGTGGTCGATTGTTTACTGAATGGTTTACTAATGTTTTAGTTTTCTTGATTGAAAGGAACTTTTTGCTTAAAAAGAAGGTTCTGTATTTTGTACATGGTTTGAAAAGGAGTGTTAGGGTTTTCATTTGGTTGGGTTTGGTTCTTCTAGCTTGGGGTCTTTTGATCAACCGGGGGGTCAGGCGATCAAAGAAAACTGCCCGGATTTTAAATTACATCACGAGGGCTCTCGCATCAAGTCTTATTGGAGCAGCTATGTGGATGGTGAAGACTTTACTGGTAAAGCTATTAGCTTCTTCTTTTCATGTCAAGAGGTTCTTCGATAGGATTCAGGAATCTATATTCCATCAGTATATTCTTCAGACCCTTTCAGGGCCTCCATTAATGGAATATGCAGAAGGAGTATGGAGTTCAAGGAGTAGTGGCCGGTTGAGTTTCAAGAATCCAAAGAAAGGAAAAAAAGAGGAGAAAGAAGAAGTGATTAATGTAGAGAAGCTCCATAAGATTAAGCAAGAGAAAATTTCTGCTTGGACCATGAGAGGGTTAATTAAAGTGATAAGGAATTCAGGGCTGTCTACGATTTCCAATGCACTTGACCTGAGCATTGATGATGAGAATGTTGAAAATACGGAGATTACTAGTGAATTGGAAGCAAAGGCTGCTGCTTATCGGATATTTAAAAATGTAGCTAGGCCTGGTTGCAAGTAAGAATGTTTGCCTTTTAAATGTTTCCATGCTTTTATTATTTTTGGTTGTTCTGGAATTGTCATGCTTTTCATTGTTGCACGGGTAGGTATATTGAACAGGAGGACCTCTTGCGCTTCATGAAAAAAGAGGAAGCGGATAACGTGATTCCATTGTTTGAGGGAGCTGCAGAAACTGGAAAGATTAAGAAATCAGCTTTGAGGAATTGGGTGGTAAGATCTCTGTTTATCCATTTTCTGAATGTGGGTTCCATGCACCCATTTTCCTTGTTTCTGTTTTTGCAAATTTCTCTATGAGTATGTACATTGCTGGATTATTTAATTATTTATTTTTTTCTTCCTTCTCATGCATATTGATTGCAAAAATTGGAACTATAATTTTGGACTTGTGTGTCACCGAAGGATGGTAGAGTTGCATGAAAATACGAACATTGTATTAACATAAGTCCTACAACCTAACCTTTGATAGAAATTTGGGTATAATCGTTTAAAATAATATGAAAATTGGTAGCTGTCAATCATGGCATCTGCTCTAAGAAGTACTATACATGGGTAAAGGAAACTCAAAACTTGTTTAGAAAACTGCCATTTTTTTTTGGGTATATCCACTTCACATTAATGGATGAAAACCTGTGTTAGATGGGTGGAAATTTTTACATCTTGACTCTAATGAATTAGTCCTTTTTTGCAGGTGAACGTCTACAATGAACGCAAATCGCTGGCACTTTCTTTAAATGATACCAAAACAGCCATAGAGGAACTGAACAAAATTGTTGCTGGGGTTTCACTTGTTGTTATCATTATTGTGTGGTTACTTTTGATGGGATTTGCAACAACCCAAGTGCTCGTCTTCATTTCATCTCAGCTTTTACTTGTGGTGTTTGTGTTTGGCAACATGTGTAAGACTGCATTTGAAGCCATCATATTTGTATTTGTGATGCACCCATTTGATGTAGGCGATCGTTGTGTCATTGATGGAGTACAGGTAACTCATTGGGCCTGACGTATAATTTATAATCTGGATTACTTTGATTCATTTGTCCTGATACTGAAACATCACAGATGGTCGTTGAAGAGATGAACATTTTGACAACAATCTTCTTGAGATATGACAATGAGAAGATATTTTATCCAAATTCAGTTTTGGCTACCAAACCAATCAGCAATTTTTATCGAAGCCCAGAAATGAGTGATTCTGTGGAGTTTGCTGTCGATGTTTCCACTTCAGCTGAGAGTATTGTTGCTCTAAAAGCTAAAATAAAGGCGTATGTCAACCGTATTCTTTTGTGCCTCTATATCTACTTCTACTACACTACAATGAAATGTCTGAATTACTTCAACATAGTCATGTTTATAGGCTCCCTCAGCTCGAAAAGGTTAAATTATTGCAAATAAAGTAGTATTTTCTTGATTATTCAACCACATAGAGACTGTTGGCATCTACTGTTTGCTAAAAGACAGCATTTTATTTACAGTATTAAGTAATGATTTTCTTTCTAGGTTTTATCAAATTATATACAAATGGAGATTGTAGCGTTTAAAGTCTGTGGAAAAGAACAGTGGCTTTTGCCGAAAATTGTTCTAGAGCCAGCTACTGAGCTTAACATTTTAAAACTAGAGTGTTCTATTTTATGTTGGAAATGTCGTGATAGGTTGATGTCTTGGGGATTGATAGTGTTTTGCTAAAATCCAGCTACGACAACTTGCCTAAAATATTATTCTGTGATATTTCATATGATTGTGTAACTCATCGTCCAGCCATTCTAAACATACCTATTTTCCAAATTCCTTTTCGTGCTAAAGTGTTCTCAGTTCCTTGTTTCATTTCAATGCTTGATAAAAATATTATTAGGATCTGGCTAACATAAAATTCCAACTTCATTCTCATCTCCTCTGTGATACCTTCTGTTCTTATGCTTTTTGGTGTTAACTGGATTGTGTATCCACAAGCTAAGCTGGATATCACTTCTTCTTCAGTACTTTTTTCATTCTATTCTTATTTTTGTCGACCCAAATAGTTGGGATAAGACTTTATTGAGTTCGAGTTCTATTCTTACTTTTATTTTCTATCTTTTATAATCATTTACAGCTCCACTGTCAAGCATCTAGAGGAGCATAATGCTTGAAAATACCTTCATCACCACAATTGAAATAGCTTTCAAGTCGTTTCATCATGCTGGTTTTATGATTCAGAACATGAAATTCTGTTCAAAGTGCACCCCACATATCCTATGCCAAAATTTAACGTATCTGAACATGCTTAGGAGAAGTTTTGACAATTTTTAGTTCACAGTTGCAATCCTGCAGTGCTGTGCTATCATCACATGATAGCCTGACAGCAGAGAGTAGCACCATTGTTTGGGTTAGTTCTTTTACAGACAGCTCTTACCAAACTCAGATCTTGGCTTATGCACGGTCTGGATGGTGGACAGTTTGAGTCCACAATTCAATTGCACTGGATCAAACGTCAGGCCAAGTCCTGATTTGACAATATGCCAGGCTCAACCTAGCTCATGCATAAACCTATTTGGATATAATAGACTGGAATAGAAGTCCTAAAACTTTTGTAAATCTTAGTGCTGTTGCATCAGTTTCAAATTTGAGAAATTGTAGATAGGTTGTTTGTTTAGGACAAATGGATTTGGACAGAATTCCAATTTATGCAGTCAACAATTATGACTTATTGGAATATTTTCTTGGATCTTTTTGCACATCGGGTGCCAAAGAATTATGAAGAATGCAAATACTATACAATGTCACTCAAATTTAGTCTTTCGATATCAAGCCCGACATTGTAGAATTAGTGTTTTACTATGTTTTTATTATCAAATTTTCTTGACAATTTATGGTTAAATATTCCAATCAATTTTTAAATTGCTCAGCCGATTGGTTTGTTATTGGTGTAGTTGCATGCATTAGAAGAAAGCTCTAGCTGAGTTATTCCACCAATTGAATTCCTCTTTCAGATGCTTACCTCATCTAGATTCAAGAACTCTTTACCTAAAATGCCTTAAACTCAACTCAACAAAGTCCTATCTTAATTATTTGGGGTCGGCTATACGAATCATGTCTTGTCGTTATGCTCTATTTTAGACTACCTAAAATGTCTTAAATACTCTAAATTCATCAACTTCAGAATTCTGGTGCATTTCATATTTTCATCTACTTCAGTTTGATGATCTTGCTTTTGGGAGTCCTAATACATGTTTTTTCATTTGGTCATTTTTCTTTTATCAGGAATGATTCTCTGACACTAGGAGTATTTTGTTTTGAAGTTGGTGTGTCAGCACTGTTTTTCTTTTTGATAGATGAACTGGAAAGATTACATCACCATACAGAGCAGAAACTAGTAGATCACTTCCAATCAACTTGTTGAATCTCTTACTTTTAAAGAAGTACTTGTTTTGTTCAATAATGTCTGCCTCTCTCTCTCTCTCTCTCATATTGTTGAAATAAACTTTGTGGCTCTCACCTTAACATAACAAGACTTTGACAATAAATAGCAGAAAATTGTTGTCAATAAAATAACGATTCTACTTTAACTTGGCAGTCTTCATATTTTTCCCAGTGAAAATGATGAAAATTTAAATGATTCTGCATCATTGTTAGTGTGCTTAATTATTTATTTATCTATTTTTTTTCGTTTTCCAAATAGATATTGTCTAGAATAAACTGCTGTGTGGGTCCTTTCAGGTATTTAGAGGGCAAGCCTCAACACTGGCGTCCTAGCCACAGTGTGCAGGTCAAGGAAATTGAGGAGGTGAACAAGATGAAAATGGCCCTCTATGTTACTCATACCATAAACTTTCAGAATGCTGGGGAGAGAGGCAATCGAAGATCTGATCTAGTCTTTGAGCTAAAAAAAATCTTTGAAGAGCTTGGTATTAAATATCATCTTCTCCCTCAAGAAATTCACCTCAGCTATGTTGGGTCTGCTGCCTCAACATTTACAACTGTTCCACGGTGACGATCATTTTGCTAGCATAAGAATATCAGTGGTTCATGACAGGTATGTGCCCATACTCTGCGCTTCATATTGAACTTTCACGGCTGCTTGCATCCTGAGTTCCAAAACCCTGTTTTTGGTACACATAAAGATGAAAGAATTTCTGAACCTTTCAAGCCTTGTGTAACCATCAACCTCCCCCCTCTTGGTACTCTCATCTGTATAAATATTCTAATGAATTGATGACAAATGTTCTAATAGGCTTAGCTTTCATGTTTGAATATAACTTTCCTAACTTGTTTGGGTCATCACAAACTGCATCTGGGACCTGGTATGCTTTGATTACAGATTTTAAAAGCACCTAGGGTCTGATACCATAAAAGGGGATTCCAGGTTCCCCAGGATCTTATAGAAGTTTTCTGTGATCAAAGTTAATTGTTTCATGTATTGAAAACATTTTTTTTCGCTTTCAGTAGGAATGAGTTGATAAGCCCTCACTTCAGCAGCAAAGGTGTTTTTGAATATTTTATCTGCGTTTGACGTTTGATGGAAACTACAGATGTACAATGTGGGAGCTCAAAGAATAATCACTTCAGTTATTTGTTGAGGAGGCAACAGTAGGTAATTTGTTTCATCTGAAGGAAGAGTGTTCAAAATGGAATGTGCTTGAAACTTAGGAAAGGAATAATACCACGTTTATGCAGTACTAAAATTTGAGAGTAGAATTGCTACAGCAGTTTTTTGTTTTTATGTGTTAAATGTGAAAATATATTGACCCAATTACATTAGAATATTTTGTAATATGTTGTGGAGATGTAATTTACATTCATTTGTTCAATTGGAGTGTTGTTCTTGTCTTACAATGAAGTTATGGTTTCTGTTTTTTTTTTTCTTTTCTTTTCTCTATGAGGGGGAAATTCTACTTAGTGTGCATGCGCAGCGCTGAGTCTTGACCCTGGACTGTCTGTAGAAAGAGAGAAGATCTCGGATGGGCTTCGGTCCCTGTTTCTGGTTTTCTTTTTAAGGGTATCTAAAAATGGTGATCGACTCAGTGATCTTAACAAAGGTTTAATTTAGGTCACAGCTCAAGACCAAGTTTCAGCCTGCAAACACCAAAGTTAGGGGAAGTTTGCCTGAACTGAAAAACATGTATGAAATGATCATGAAATTTTTCCTAAGTTCAGCTCAGACTTAGGAAAAGTAGGAATTGTGCCACAGATTTGCACTTGGGCGTAACTGGAACTGGACTAGGCATAGACAAATAACCAAAGCACAGCTCTTATTATGGGCCATGGACTTCAAAAGTCCAATAGGGCATCACTGCAGGGATGGCAACCCATGAGAAAGGAAAAAAAAGTATGGTGGTAAGGCAGCACAGAGTAACTTCATGCTCATTCGTAACAGATTTTGACATGTGATATAAATGCTATCAGAGTTACGTTTTAATACGAAATATATGTCACATGTCAAAATGCATTAGCATTGAAATTTTTCATATTACCTTATTTGTAAGCCTTTTTTTTTTTGGTTGTCCACTCATGCCCTCCCCTCCCCCAAAAGGAAGGCCGTGAATTCAAATCTCATTTCTTCCACTAAGAAATGTAAGCTTCATTTTTATGGCTTATATTTGAGAAGTTCTTATTTTTGTTTGATTGTTTTGTATACACTATCTTTGTAATATTGCAGTTGTATTGTTATATGAAATATGTTATATTATTGTAGTTGTACAGTTGATATTAATATATGAATGTAATATACTATAAAACGTATACACTTTATTTTGACTTAAGTATTCGTATCAGACTCTCATATACTCTTTAGACAAGTGAAAAAAAGTGCTCAAAATCATTTATTTTTAAATTTCGAACACGTTAGGACATTAGTACATGCTCTGAACACTTTTTTTTAAAGATTTTTTAAATCCTATTTAGATCCTATTTTTTTATAAAAATTATCATATTTATATATTTGTGTCATATTCGTATTCCTATTTGTGTCCATGCATCTTATGTAATACCCATCATCTCTAAGAAAGAATTAGGATAAAAAGAAAATTGGAGAAAGAGGTATAGGGCAATAACAATGGGATAAGGTTATCCACCAAAGCCAAATGGAAAAGTTGACACGTGAGACGAAGATCTGTCATATCTCTATTTTCCACCTTTCATTTTTCCCTCTCTCTCTACCATTTCCATCTAAGCCCCCTCCTCTCTACAATCTCAGAACAACCATATCAAACACCATCCCCTTCTCATTCTCCCACCAGACAAACATAGTGCAAAACTAATGGCCTCTACTTCTGCAATTCTGGCAGCACTGCCATCAACTCCGGCAACCCAGAGGAGGTTGCCAGGCTCCGACGCCTTCTTCAAGCCGTTGGCGGTAAAGCCTTCAAAGGTAGTGGCTGTGGGATCAAAGTCCAACGGAAGGTTCCAAGTGAAGGCTTCATTGAAAGAGAAGGTGGTGACAGGGTTGACAGCAGCTGCACTGACGGCTTCCATGGTGGTTCCGGACGCGGCTGAGGCTGCCGTTTCGCCGTCCCTGAAGAACTTCTTGCTTAGCATTATTGCCGGTGGAGTTGTTCTGGGTGTAATTGTTGGTGCTGTGGTTGGTGTTGCCAACTTCGACCCTGTCAAGCGAACTTGAGAGAGAAATAGTTGGGCACATGCTTTGGAGCTCTTCTTTTCTCTCTCTTCATGTACTTGTCGTCTACTGTATTGTAGAAGTGATATGTGTTGTTATGTGTAATTTTATTGGATGTGATTCTGCCAGAAAAATGTGAATTTCAGAGATTTCAAATTCCATTTTCGCACAACAAAGATAACAAATCTTTCTTTTGAGATCTTAGAAGCAATGCATTTTTTTTTTCTGTTCACTTACATTTCCTGTGAGAATTATAATAACACTGTTATAAATAAATCTTTTTAAAGAGACACCCCAAAAATAAATAAATTTACTTGGTAACTTTCCATGGCTAAGGAAGTAGGACGCAGTAGCTCCAGTCTCTCTACAAGATAAATCTCTTCCCCTTGATTATGGGTAGAACACAAAGCTCAGTCACTTCCCCAACTCCTTATGGTTTCGGTCTTCCTACGAGATAAATCTTCCCCTGTAATTATGGGTAACCCACAAGGATCAATAAATTTCCTTGGTTGGGGATGTGCAGCTTCGCTCTCCTTACGATCCCATTCTTTCTACAAAATCCACCACGTTGTTGCACCATGAAGGTAAATCCCCCCCTTCCCGGATTATGGCATGGGGAGGCGTGCCATACCATAGTTCACTTGACAATTGCTAGAGTTGGTGGACTTTGTTCATTGGCCACAGTTGGTCATGCTTTGGGCAGCCATGGCTAAGGTAGTGTGCATGGTCGCTTAGGCACACGCATTGTCAGACATGAGGCGCGCACAAGTCCGTGCACAACTAGGTAGTTCAGCTTGCAAGGAAATGTGTCTTCTTCTGTTAGTTCAAGAAATGTTACTTTGACATATATAAGGGGTGCGGTCTCTTGAATTAGGCACCTATGGGCGACCATGCTATGTGCCCCAGTGAGCCTTGGCACCTATGGGGCAAGACTGTTGGCTAGTCAAAGCGATGTGTTGTGGTGCATGAGGTGACTCCACCTTCCACCATCACCGAGGACGGTGGCAGGTGGTGATTAGACTTGGGCATGACCCGAGCATGGCATAAACTCGGCCTAGCATGCCAAGGATATTAAGACCAAGACATGAAATGGCATGACTTGTGACTAGGTGTGGCTTGGTGCACGACTCAGTGGGCTATTCGGTTTAGACCAAGACATGAGAGGACATAGCTTGGCATTGTGCCTAGCTAGCACAAACCTTGGTGCAGCATGTGTGTGTGAATATAGTTCGTGACAAACTCGCACAAGTGGTTGTAGCAAGGATTGGACAGTTACAAAGTTGGTTGTGGGCTGGCACAAGATAAGAGTGTCTTTGGACAGACAATGATAACCAATTTGTGCATGTGGCTTTCTCTATGGCTAACAGTAAGGTGGCAGTTATTTGGGATAACTGCCTTGTGCCTTGGTGGCACTTGAAGGTTGAAGACAACATGTGCAACAGTTGCATGGCAGTTGCAAAAGTTGTCTGAAGCCTTAGGGCGTGTTATGAGGGGTGACAACATTAACCTAGCAGTTGAGGTTGTCAACTACATAGCTTATGTGGCAAACACTAATTGGTCCAACACACCTAGCAGTTAGGGTTGTTAACTGCAAAGTCTTGTGTGGCATGAGTTGGTTGGTGCCAACAAACCCTAGGGCAGTTGAGGATGTCAACTGCATGGCGATTACTTTCGGAGTACTACCTATTTATGTGCATTGCTAGGGTTGCAGAGTTACAGTGAGTGGGAGATGAAATTGAGAGAGGAGTCTTGTCTTGCAACCCTTAGTCGATGTAGCTCTTGTACTTAATGAGAAGTAAAGATTGAGGGTTTTCCTTGTTAACGGCTGTGTGTTTGTTGCCTGGTTCTTGTGTGCTTGTGCCTTAGTTCCTGTTTATTAAATTGTGTCATACAAACTTTGTTGGCGTGTGAAGCCTCTTGATAGGCAACAACCTTTCAAGACTGTGTGGTTAGAAGACTGAGTCGGTGAAGACTTGGCGCCGCACAAGCAAAAAATCTGATATCAAAACCTAATCAGTAACAATAGTGCACATGGATCAGTAACTACCCCAAACTGGGGATGCAAAGCTTAATGCCCCCACCCAACGAAAGATCTAGTAACTTCCTATGACTTGGGATACACAGCTTACGATCCTAGTGCATCCCACAAGATCCACCATACTACTACACGCAAAATCATGAGATCAGAGTCTACTCTAATACTATTTATAATGCTCCAAAAACCTAAAGACATGACAACATGACAAGAAATGCTTAAGCGTAAATTATTGAAAATAAACTTGAAATGTTATTTATATGCCAACCGACCAAACAGAACCACCGAAAACAATTGCTTTATATTGTAGAGACTAAAACATGTATATTGAGAGAAGTGCACTGAAGCACGACAGTTGGTATTAGGGACGATGATTTGATCCGACATTATTCATGAAATTTTATATTTGTGTGTTAATCCATACACGTATCACCATGGTAAGCTTTAGACGTTAAACAAATCACAGTAAAAATCCCTTTTACAAGTAAAGGTCTCCAAATTTCAATATGAAATAAATTATCTTGAACTCGTTATAATTGAATATGTTAAACGTGCTAACATTACTAACCCCAAAACAGAGACCTATTTAACAATCATGTTATACCTCCTGAATCCATTTATGCTCGACCAATGCTTAAATTTGTATCTTATTAAAATTGACACTCCTGTCCAAAAACGTGAATAGTGAATAACGCTCCGATTGGAATGAAATTATTCTAAATGGTCATATCCTGATTCCCAAGAGGGAGAACCTGTCTGCTTGAATTTTTCTAATTATGAAAACAATCAGCACCAAGCTCCTAGGGAAGCTTCATTTGCCTCGGATTGAATGACATGACAAATTAAAATCGAAAAGCACAAAATAATTTGAGGGGAAACAATCTTTTGAACAGAAAATTCAAGCTTCTACAAGAACTAAGAAAATGAGAATAAAGCAAAATAAAAAAAAAATTGAATTACTCCAACAAACTTTGTTACTGACTTCGATAACAAAATTGAAATAAAAAAAAGAAAAAAAAAAAAGATAATGGGATACTTGACACATCATCCTCTTAAATTCCCAACCAAAAAAAATAAACAGCACTCAAATATTCAAAAAGAATAACATTGGAAACTGATTTGAAATGCACTAACATACGCTTCAGACCTCCGGGACTTCAACCTCACTAGTCATGATTGGTGGTGGCCTCATGTATTCCTCTTCCTCCTTGGGAGGATGGATTGTGACAAGATCTGGAAGTGGGGTTGTTGGACCCTGCTTTCCCTTAGGATCCCAATCGAGCATGATCTTGACCTTGATACCAAGTACTCCCTGTATGACAAACAATGCAAAACATTTTTTTTCAGTAAATATGTATGATAAACAATGTAAAACATGACGAGATGACAATTTAAATGCCAAATACAGCAAAAAAATCCAATTTTCTTTTTGCACAAAAAAAATAAAAAGATTTGAGTTGAATCGTTCAATTGTGTGTTCATGCAAAAGAGAGTGTTTGTTAAATAAGATTTGAAATTATCTAATAGACTATTTTAATCATCAAGTTATATAGTATTCAAATATTTATTTTAAATTTCTATACTCCATCCTTTTCTATATTCATCTTAATTATGAATAACTAAGAACGAAAATAATAGTAAATAGCTATGGTCCAGTAGTTTATTGATTTCTTATCCATGTACAATTTCAGTTCCATGTAGAGAGAGAGAGAGAGAGAGAGAGATGGAAAAAGAGATAGAGAAACCTGTCTCAAAAGAACGTGACGAACAGCTGAGTCAATATATTCATTGACTGGTTGACCAGACGATATCATGTATCCATCCTTAAACTTCATAGATTTGGCACGCTGCGCCCTCAGCTTTCCACTAACAATGACCTGTCGAGTACCCATTATTTGTCTACATTCAAAACCCCAATGAAACAGCAAAAACTGAATCTATGAAAGCAAAATGCTGCCCATGGACATACCTCGCATCCCTTTGCCCCACTCTCCATAATAAATCTCAAAACACCATAGCAGGCCCTAGAAGAGGATAACCATCAAGCACATTAGTATTCAAGCATGAATTCCAAATTAACAGCAGTAAACTCCATCCCTAAACCAGAATCTATGTAGACCACAATAGATAGATATAGAGAGAGACAGAGAGAAGTAGTAAGAGAAACTTACGAATGACGCCAGATAAACATAAAGTAATCCCACTGAAAGCAAGGAGCATACAGCAACCAAGACCACATAAACCAATCCAAAACCACATAAATACAACACAGGAGATTGGTACATAGCTAAACAATCCAAAGGTCCTGGTTGTTCCCATGATAAACACCCAAAAAAACAAAGAAAAAATTGTAATAATTTAAATGCTGAAAGCAAATTCAAACTGGCAGTGTAACATTCTACTCCTGACCCAACAACACAATGATAGAATGCAACGAATGGCTCATGTATTGTGGTCCATACATGATTTCAAATTTGAATTTACAAAACATCAGACTAAAATTATAACCCTGGATTTATTGCCCATAATTGACTCAAGAAAAGTAATTATATGTCCAAACCAAGTAAGCTTTACAATCATATAATTTCATCAAAAAGGAAAAGAAAAACCAAATTAGTGCTTGTTAGCTTATCAAATAAGAAATGGCAAAGCCAATTAGCTCATCACATCTGCTTATATTTGGCAAGAAAGGTGGATTATCCATATTTAAAAGGTGTAAAACAGAAATTGAGTTAAGGGCATTTGAAAGGATAGTTTTTAACTATGTCGCCACCCAAAGCATGCAAATTTAAGTATGATATGACTTATTTAGCAATATCGCTTGGAGAAGCATGCTGATATTGCCATCTTCCGACACAAACTTGGTATAAAAATAACCCATTTGCTTTATAGATGGCAGACCAAGAGTAGGACATGACACTGATGGCAGACAAAAAGAAATGAAAAAAAAAAAAGACCATGGCTCCATGCAAAGTTGAAGTCGATTCAATAGGCGTATCAATGAAAGCATGATCTAAAAAAAAATAGGTAAAATTTAAACTGAAAGTGAACCAAAAGGGCTAATTAAACACCAATCTGCTTTGTAGTTTTGTAGATGACATTAGACTATAATCTAAATTATTAAGCAAGAGCAAACAAGACTAGAAAGTCTTACAATAAGACTACTAATATTTTCAGTTTGGTTCTACTATCCACACAAGACATCTAAAATCATCTCATCTCCGAAGAATATCAAAAAACCATTTTACTAACGACCTCTATAAATTATGAAAACAATGACCCATAGTCTATCTTAAGGAAATCAATATCTCACACATTTTTAGTGCAGTAATGAACAGCATAGTTTATCCACATAAAAATCCATTCAAAATCCTAGTTAGCATTAGATAATTAAATAAACAAAATTGATAGAATAATATTGGCGAAAGTACCTCCTAACAGCGAGGCCACCAAGAAGCTTGTAGCGTAGGGATTCGGCCTGAGCGATAGCACAGAGGCCTCTGTTGTTGACTTTCTCAGCATACAACTCGACGCTGTTCTCCGGAAACTTGAACCGTTTCTGTACAACCGATGTCAGCTCCCTAATTCTCCTCCCCTTCTCACCTAAAATCAATCAAAAAATTGAAAAAAGAAAAGCAAAATCAATAATAAACCCTATACATCCAAATCAATCAAACTGCTACTACGATTAATTATCAATGAGAAACCCTAAAATAAGAGGATTCACCGAGAACATTCTGAGTTCGAGTGGCCCTAATGATGATCTCAGTGCGCATCGGAGTGACCCTGACCTCGACTCCAGAGTATCCATCCTCAGCTAGCTCTCTGGTCAAGACCTCATTCAGCTCCGCAAAGAACACTCCATCGGCCACAAACTGTAAACAACTCAACTCAGAAGGAGTATTTACATGTATACAAACACACAGATATACACATGAACACATAATATTTATATATATATATATATCGAAGTGAATATGTGCATAAAGAACTAACCTTTCGCTTTTTGCTCATCTGACTCGCCATGCTTGCAGATTGTTTGAGGGAGAAGCCAACCTACGCAACTTGGGAACACGAGATCCAACGGTGGCTTCGGTTTCTGCTCTGCAAACCCTAATTATATTTGGGTTTTGCTTCGTGCGCTATTTATATGTAAGAGGGCTAAATGATCGAATGGTGAAAATGAACTCTAGGGCTTGGTATGGACGGGCCAGATGGATTGGGGTCTCCGTTTGATGTCAGCCCAATTTTGGACTGGGCCGAATTAGATAGTCCCTTGGAAAGGCCCAGATATACAGCTGCTGGCCTACATCATGGAGCCCAGCAACCCAAAGGCTGAGGCTATTCACACTCCACAAAATTAATGGGCTTTACCATAATAAATGAAAGTACCAAATTATCCTTGATTAAAAATGAGTTTTTAAGTGGGTAAGAATAATTTAGTGATCTTGTTTTATAAATATGGAGTCCTTATAAAAAAGCAAGAAACCTTTCCATGATAGTATATGGTACACAATTGGGCCAGGGTCACGAGAAAGACTAAGGTCATCTAACTGAAACTATACTCTAATTACCCTATCACGGATCGACTAATCAACAACTATACTCTAATTACCCTATCACGGATCGACTAATCAACAATTGAACGAGATGAAATCCAAGCAAGTGAATGAACGAGTGATGCTACGACAAGCATGGATTTTAATGATTATAGTCCGACTTTGGCTAGATGATAGTCGGCACTCCCCATAATCGAGTACACGAATGACATTTATAAAGGAGGGTTGGGTTATAAATCCAATTTGTATTGTCAAACCGCAAACACCCCAACCCCTATATAAAAATGGAAAATATAACTTTAAAATTGTGGCTTGAATTTCTCTATCCAAGGCTAATCCTTGCTACAGAGCCCATAGCTCCACATCATTGGCCCATGGTTGTAAAACAGCTAGAAATTTTGACATGAACTAGATCTACCACCAATCACGTCTTTTCATGTAAGTAGGATGTTACTTTTATATCTCTTAAAAATTAAACATCCTATTCAAATATCATGATGATATAGGTCGCATCCCTGCACCCCATCCATGCAAAAACTTCTCTAAAATAGCTTGGGTGGCCCAATAAAATGGACTCAGTCTACTATTTGTGACAATGTGACATATCCCATGCCATAACTTCAGAACCCACTTGAACTCATTGGAACAAAAAGGGCCCCCAGCTCAAAGTAAGTATAGTTCACTATTGTGTGAGATTAGAATAGCTTTGAACCAGGTGAACCCAGCCCAGATTTTAGCCCAAGCTTGAAATGTTTTGAGCCTCTTCATGCATCATTAAGTATAGCGTTGCTACTCTGTGTGTGTGTGTGTGTGTGTGTGTGTGAGAGAGAGAGAGAGAGAGAGAGAGAGAGAGAGAGAGAGTAAAGAAAATTAGAAGAAAATAATCTAAAGTTGGGAATATGATGCATAATGTTAACTTTTCACAATTCTCATTTGAATAATTTGTTATCAACTATACTTCATGATTCCACAAATAAAGTTTCTTTAAAAAAAAATTGCAGTACTTGGGTAATTTAGCTCTAAAATTGGGTTCTGTAAAAATTTAGGACTGTTCTTGTTATTCTTGAGTTTAATACTGATACATTATTTGAGATTTAAAAAGGTTTAATAGTGGTACATTATTTAGAATAAACTTTTTTTTTTTTGTCAACGCACTTTTGCACATTTTGAAAAGTAAACTTAATACTCGTTTGAATGAGTAGTGAAAAAGTGCAATTTGAATCAGCCTTTTTTCTTTTAGTTTAACTAAAACACTCGTTTAGACTTATTACAGTCTTGAAAAGTACGGTTTATAAGCTGAATTAAATACTTAATTTATCAAAAAAAAATTATTTTGGACTTAAAATGTTCGTTTTGAGATCCATTAAGTCGAACAAACACACACTTAAGGAAAAACTATTTTTACAAATGCAAATATAAAAGTGAAAGTGCAAAAAGTATCCCAAACAAACCCTCACTCTCAATCTTTTTTATTTTTTGTTATGACATATTGATAAACATTTTGTAGGTTTTTGAGCTAACAAAATGAAATATGCAATTTTAAGGTCTTAATATAGAGAAGTAATAATTAGTATTGGGTGGAGTGGTAACATTTTTTTATAAAACATCTAGTTATTAGGATCGATATTGTTAAATTCTTACTAATCGTTTCTCTATTTTCACGAAAACATTAAATTTTATTTTTCTCTCTCAAAATGAACGGATAATGTCACTGAATTATTGTCTTGTATCGACAGATCTTACAAAAACTTGATGACTACTATTGAGTAAAATCTCAAAGTTTAATCCCATTGCTTATAAAAGAAGAACAAAAATTTAAAAAGAGAATGTAGATATGGTCTGATAAAAGGGTAGGTCACAAGTTGATTTTGGAGAACAAAAGAGCTGTGTCTTATTTTTCAAATCTGTTCCATCCAACCAGTTGGGTCTAGCTCTTGGATTGCACCAATTATTGCTTCATAGATACTCTTTCTTTTTGGAGGGTTAGATGGTGGACCCATTGCTACATGGTTTACAGTTGTATTCCCTTCTTGAAGGATTTTCTATCTGGATCATAACTACATGATGAGAATTTTAGTAGTTCACTAAAGCCAAAACAACAACAAAAAGGGCACATGGGATTGCTTTATTCATCATTTCTTTAAGTTTTGTTTGTCACTCCTCTTTTATACCAAACACACAAGTTTGGAGTTTTTCTTTGTTAGACGCACGTGATTAAAAAAAAATATTTAATTTTTTTTTTTATGTTTTTTTTAAAAGTATTTACAAGATATATGATAGATAAAAAGACGCGATTATAAATCACACCTTTAAAATAAATGACATTTAATTTTTTTTATATTTTTTTAAGCGTATTTAAAAGATGCATGATAGATAAAAAAAAAAAAAAAAAACATGATTATAGATCATGCCTTTAAAATAAAAAACGTAAATTCAAAATGTATTTTTCTGTTAAAAAGATTTTACTTTTACAGATGAAAAAAGTGAAATGTAATATAACAGGAAGGTGCATTTAAAAATTTGTGTCTTTAGCATAAAGATGCATTTAGAAACCGAAACGATCTTTTTAAACTAAAAATGTATTTTGTAATCACGCTTTTGCGATAAACATGCAGTCTTCTAAATATTTTTAAAATAATATAAAGGGTTAATTACACTTTAGTATCATGAATTTTATCTTGATTTCAAAGAAGCTCTTGATTATCAATTGTAACATTTAATTTCTCAATTTTTTATTTCATTTTAATCGAGGCCAAGTGTAAACGGCCGTCCCAAATTCTTAACGGCATCTATTTTCGCATTAAAATTATAGAGTCTCATTTGAAACTCGTTTATAATTATAAAATATTATTTTGAAACCCATATAAAATTACAAGATACTACAATGTAATTAATTTGGAACGGTTGTTTACAATTGGCTTCAATTTAAATGAAATTAAAAATTGAAGGACTAAATTATTATAATTAATAATCGAGAGTCTTATTTGAAATCAAGACAAAACTTTAAGATATTAAAGTATAATTAATCCTAATTTAAAAATAAAAAATATTATTCTAAAAGGCATGTGAATTGCTAAAAAACTCCACAAGTTTGCAACAAAGCTTGACATATGCTAGCTTCCTTATTACAATACTTTTTTTCTTTCTTTTTTTTTAATTAATTGTCCAATATTTTGGATAATTATAATTATTATGATAATAGTAAAGTTTGAGCATGAAACCCATTGTCTATGTGAAGGATAGTCAATTAATATACAAAAATAGATTTATGTGTTTCCTCCCTATGTTTAAGAATGAAAATAAAGAATATGAGTGATGTATATACAATCCATGTCAGTCCATGATATAAACAATGATATGGATGACTAATTAGACTAATTCTAATTAATATCATAAACACATGATTACAGTTACAATTTACTCTTTAAACTAGAGCTATGAGGCATTTAGAGTGACGTTATTTATTATTAATTTAATCTCCACAAGATTGATTCATACTTAAAATAAGCTTAGTGTTGCATAATCAACTATATTTTTGGGTATATAATCAAATTTAATAATACCATGTTGGAGAAGAAAAATATTTTATGAAGCACATCATGGGCATGAAGCCCCAACGTGATCCAAAGTGGTAAAATATGCATAAATAAAGTTTAAAGGATGAGGATAGAGATTAATATATATATATATATATATATATATTATTAGAGCTCTTTTGATGGGAGGTGGGGTGTTTTAGCACTTTAATCCATACACAAGGAATTGGAATACTTGAGTTGGAAGAAATTATTCAATGATAATTTTATTTTTAAGAGTAAATTATATCCAAGTCACTTATTTTAATTGAAAAAGTATAAATATTTTCATTTAATTAATTTTTTTCAAAATAATAAAACTACTCTTCTCATTTTTATTCTTATTTTTATTCTGTATTTTTTTTCTAACTTTTTTTTAAAGATTTTTTTTTATTTTAAATAAAAATAAATTTTAATTTTAATCAATATTTATTTAAAAGTGAAAAAAGAAATATGAAATTAACAGTTTTGTTATTTAAAAAAAAAATTAATTGAAGAGTGAATATTTAAAATTTATCATGTAAAATAAAGAAGGTTAGTAAAATTTAAATTTTTTTTAAAAAAATTAGTATAATTATTAAAAATTTAAATATAATTTATTTTATTTTTAATTATATTATAATTTAAAATAAATAAAATATCAATCTTTAAATTATTTAATGATTAAAAGAATTTATTTCATGAAAGAAGATTAATATCAGATATGTTAATATATTGGAATCTAATGGAGATAAGACGCCGTATTACTATAATGACATAACGACATAAAACTTCTTCTTGGTAACTTATCCCGAAAAGACATAAAGAAAAAAAGAAAAATGTGATTGATTGGAGTGGGAGAGAGTGAAGAGGGAGCTCCGATAGAATATACTATATATATATATATATAACTATATATATATAGACACACACACACACACACACACAACTGTGTGTGTTTCAAATGGCGAAATGACCTAGTCTTTTAAAATGCAAACATACATAATGGAGTCTAATCTCCACTAATGGATGGGAAGGACAAGGAAAACTGAGTCACTGCTTATGAAAGTTGCTTGTCTGTGATGTCATTTGATGATATGTTATTAAATAGTCAAAGTCACAATCATGGTACCCATCAGGACATAAATCATCCCAAAATGTACTTTCAGCCATTAGATTTGTGTCTTTCCCCCATATATATATATTTTATATATATATATATATATATAACTGTGGATGATTCAAGCAAACCCTCTTAGATTTTTGTGAGAATGTCAACAAAATGAAGTATGGGAACGGGGGACGAAGACCCTGTTCCAAACCCGCCCCTAGAAAAAGAAAATTATATGAATTTGTTTAAACCCGGGATAATTTGGGTAGATTTTGACAAAATTTTTATTTATTTATTTTATTAAATTAATTATAATAAATATATTTTTAAAAAAATTATTACATGTATTAAAATAAGATATATATATATATATTAATAAAAAATTAAAATGACAATATTTTCTTTTTTAAACATATAACTGTATCAAATTTATGAGTAATTAAAAAATATTATTATAAATATTGATTATGTCGAATATCTCAAATCTTAACAGGGTGAATACAATTTCTCCTAAACTCGTCTCATTAAGAACAGGACATGACAGATTTTCAATGGGATGAATTGAGTTTCTATCCTTACACAACGTTGTGATACCATTTCTTTTTTTTTAAAAAAAAAGAATAAAAAAACATTTTAACTAATTTTTTTCAATTTTTGAATTTATACTGATATTTTTATCAAAATTTTTAAAAATTATCCTACATATTTGAAAACAATTTCCTGCTTATTCTTTTATGAAATTCTCGAATTATTTTGAATAATATATAATGGTAATTCATTTTGTTTATATTTTAAACATATATTGTATCTCTTTTCTAATAAAAAAATATTTTATAATTTTTCTAAATTATTAAAGATATTTTCCTTAATTACAAATTATTTAAATGTTCGTATCAAGTAATTATCGAGTCATACCAAACACTATATGAGTTGACGCCAACGAGATTTTGGAGTTTTTGGAATAAATAAAAAATTATTCAATATTCTTGAATTATTTAGTCCAATTAGCACATGACACATGTTAACAAGTATGACAAAAAAAAATTGATATATACACTTTTTTTTACACATGTTTTATATTTATTGGTCGAAATATCATGTTCGGAATGTTCTGAGATCATTGAATAATATCTTTTAACAGTCTCACACGCAAAGATATTTAGTAGGTATTTGATGAAACGTGCCTAAAGACATTTTCGCGAGTGTGGCTCACGATTTTCTCTTCCACCCACGAAGCCAGACGAACTCTTAGGTGACTTGGCATGTTAGGTTAACCCTTTTAGAGTTACTGCAACAAAAAAGTTAATTACTTAATTAAGAGAACCTTTTGTTTTAAAAAATCTTTAATGAGGATTTCTTTAAACCACATGATATTAAAGTTATGATCATTCTTAATATTGTTACTTAGGCATAATTAATATGTAAATTGGTCGGTCTAAGCATGGGGATTAGATTAATATAATCAGACTACTATAATAGGATTAATGTAATCATATATAGAGGATCAATTATTGTATAGGTGTAGGGCTCAAACAAAGACTTTGTTTTCTTTCCAACATATTTGCTGGAACTGCTAAGGAGCAAAAGGAAAAGAAGAAGAAAAAGCAGATTCCCACTTCACATGTTAGGGTTTTAGCATGTTTTCTTTGTCTTGGCTTGTTTTTGGGACCAACTCATCTGATATTTTACCTCTCGCGGAAATTATTATATGAGTCTGTCGTCATGTGAAACGAATTTTTATAATTTTAATATTTTATAAAATTTATTTTTAAAATCATAAAAATCATCACAAATATATGATGAGCTTATAAAATAATTTCAAATATTTTTTGAATGAACTGATGCAGAATGATAGGATAATACATCATTCTAATAATATCATGTTATGCTAAGAGTACAGATATGGATGTGGGGGGTCACGAATACAATACAAGACGGATACACAGACACACCATTTCTAAAAAAAAAAGACATGAATATGTCAAGAAGATGTTGAATATATATAATTTTTTATGACCGTATATGTTTGCTCAATTAAAATTGTTGCAAAAACATACAAATTACCAAAAAATTATTAACTATGACATAAAATGTATATCAAATATGTCTATAATTTGTTCAAAATTAAAAAAAAAAAGTAAAATAAAATTTAAACATTTTTTTTTACATGTTCAAAAATTATTCAAGAACGTGGGGAAAATACATGCATCCAAATAAAATATCCGTGATTAATAAATGTCATATGTGATATATCTCATATATTTTTAATATCACATAATATATGTGACTGAGTATTATTAAATGGACAAATTGGAATGTGGTGCTCATAATATTTCAGATAACTTATTAATCTAATAATTAGCTTAAGCAATCCAGATTTAGTTAAATTAATGATGTCGTCGGTATCGTTTGATCCGGTGTAATTCAGCCATATTCCCTTGGCTGGATTGGCGACCGGAATATCATCTGATGTGTTGACGGTGGGATCGAGACTCAAGATTGAACCCTTTACTTGGTCCAACTTCAATCAGACATCTCCATTCTTTATCATTATTATTATGGCTTGTCTTACTGTCAAAGCAATACTATATATATATATATATATATATATATATATATCGAGAGAGAGAGAGAGAGAGAGAGAGAGAGAGAGAGAGATTAGCTTAAATGGGAAGGTCTTGTATATGGATTATGCAAATTGAGTCGCAATGTGTTGATTATAGAGAATTCATCCCATAAAAAGGGGAAAATCACTAAAAATAAGTAATTTTTTAAAATTGAAAGTACTCACTACTTCAATATTTATACATTATTTTGGTAAAAGTCAAATATACTCCAAAAATAAATTTATTTAGTTAGGATAAAAATTATAAATAAAAAAAAAAAACATGTTTTGGAAGCTTATTGCATTTCTAAACAATTTCATAGATGTTTCCTAGGTATTATTTATGAGATATACCTAAAAGTGATTCTCAAAAGCATCTTATGAACTTGCTTTGCCAATTTTTTATTTTTAAAGAATTTCCTACAAGTTTCCTGATAAGTAAAATATGGAATCAAATCTTTATGACTTCATAAAATATTACTTTTCACAGGTAATCCAATCAATGATGAGGTCTATGTACCAAATACCAAAAATGAAAAGGAACATGCAATCATAGATAGGCCGTGAGTGAGTCGAATTGCAACACTGATTTGTTTAAATTTTATTCGTTAAAATAAACAAATTTTAATTTGTAATTTAATTTATTTATTTCTTGAGTTGAAGATCCTCTAATCGAGTTGATTGTAAGTAATTTGACATTTGATATAATATTAAACTGCTTATTAGTTTATCGAGTCGAACTCAATAAATTAATAAATTTAAAAATATGTTCAAATTTAACTTATTCATCTTGCAAAATCAAGCTCGAACAAAACGATTACAAGTAGCTTGACTCGCTTTGCGGTCCTAAGCTTTGTTTTATAATCAATTTTCAAGGGTTATTCAAAAAGCAGTGAACAAGACTTTCGTTATTGTAAGATTAAAAAAAATTAGATGTGCGCAGCCTTATCTGGACGGGCTAAAAAACGAAAAGGAAAAGAAAAAAAAAAAAAAAGAAGAAAAGCAAACTGAGGGAGCCTAATAAGTGAAGGAAAGGATAAGCATGGAGAAGTTGAGTTGCATCCCAAAAAGAACAATTGGGCCCTTGTCATTGTTGGAGGTCACTGTTTACATACATCTGTCACTCTTGGAACTGTAGTGCTTTGTTTTGAACTACCCAAGCTACTTTATAATCTCCTATTGAATTCTTTTTCTATCCATTTCTCTATCAAATACCATCCAAGACATTGTCATTGGTTAGAACAAACAAAAAAATATACAAAGGTCAAAAGTCCATCATCTCTTATCTGAGATTCTGTTCTGTGTGGTGGCGTGTGCTTGGGAACCAAAAAGATTATATCTAAAAGCTGCTTTCTTTCAATTGTTTCAGAGCATCTTTGCAGATATGTATGGCATGTATATATATATATATGCTCAGTTCTCCACACACACGCGCGCGCACACACACACACACACACACACATCATGAACAGTAACTTCCGAGCAAAGTGAAAAAGAAAAGAGGTTTTTTGATTTCATGGGAGAGGACTGAAAACAGTATCTGCCACCTCTAGAAGAAAATGGCTTTGGGCTGAGGTTTAAATAAAAAGGGAATAAAGAGAGTTTCCATCAAAAGTAGATGAAGAACCTCCAGAAAAGAAAGTTGATTGGGAAAATCTTTAAAGACCCATATCATATCAGCCCTTTGACAAACTGGAAAAGTGACCAGAAGAAGGTAAAAGCTCATAAATCACCTTTAATGAAGTCAATAAATCTTAATTGTATTCTAAAGAAACATTGATTTTTCATATAAAGAACAGAACAGAACAGCTCACTTCAACAAATGCAACCTTTATTACTAAATATCAAGAACAAGAATCAAAAGATTAGATGGCACAAACATGCTTGGTTTCAATTAAATCCACAGTTACAGCGATTAGAACAATTATTTTTATGAGAAATAAAGAGTAAGTGAAGACACTAAAGAAAAGTTGACTAATACAGCAAAGTTACACAATCTAATCATGATCAATTTTCTTGATTTCCATTATGCAAAAGAATTAAGAACAGAATTAGGTCAAGATTATCTACCCGGGCCTATTCCTCTTGTGCCCAGCTTTCCCATCTGATTTCAAAGCACCACTCGAGTCTCCTTCAGATGAAGCTTCCATAGATTTGGTGAAAGAACTTGAAAGATCACCATAGAGGTCAACAACCCTCCTGATGTTGTTGTTGAGCTCTCTGATCAGACCCACATTCCTGCTCAGGTTGTCAGGGATCTTGGACTCGTGGTTCTGGTTAATCTCATTGATTAACAACCTATTCTGATCCAATATATTCTGAACTTGAACAAAGTTCTTCTGAAATGTCTGTAAAACCTTGCCATCTAATTGGGTACCATTACCTAAGCCTGAAAATGTCTCCCCCTCCATTTCTGGGTATGTAAAATTATCAAATCAAAACCAGTCCTGCAATAAATAAAGCACAAGAAGAAAGGGTAAAAACAAATGATCATGACAAGAACACAAGATGAGACAATATTTATTAAATTATATTTTTTTTTACTTTAAATAATACCCATTATCAGTATCTTCCTCAACTGTACTTGCTTGCATTAACAAAATACCAGACAAAACATGATAAGGTTTCGGATTTTTTTAAGACATTTTGCATAAAAGAGACAATGTTTGAACTAAGAAATCATGACCCCCCATGGGTTCCTTTCAGATTTCACAGAGGGATCATTTAACAAAAATGTATTTTTCCATTATTATTATTATTATTTGGGGTATGATGAGATGTAAAAAGCAGATCCGATTTCCATAGATGGGAACCTTTTAATATGCACTCAGAAATACCCACCTAAAGGCTAAAGCTCAGAGTTTCAAAAGAAGAATCTCAGGACCCAAAAAATAGTCAATGATGCAGAAAAAAAAGGATATGACCATAGGGGGTACTATTCCAGTGTCCAGAATTACCATTCTTATCCTATAGACATACATACATATATACATCTCTGTGCTTGTATGCCTGTGTTTGTCTGTGTATAATATATATCTACTTATATAAATATATATATCGTCAAAAAATTGTTGAAAATAAATTAAGCAAAACAAAACCCATTTCAATTAAAATGGCTTTTACTAGAAATTCTAGCAAAACAGAAAACAAGGTTGAGATTGGGAATTCAAATGTTCAAACTGCACTTTAAACTTGCAGCTCCAGAAGTATGAATTCCTAAAATAAGAGGGTAAAGGAAATTTTAAAAACCATGTATTATGACCCAAAAAAGAAGATTAGAAATTAACGAAAATCAATCGAGTAGAATACGAAGATCTTTCAAAAATAATATTGCGGCAATTCAGCCAATAAAAAATTAAAAATTTAAAAGATGTATATAGATATATATATATATACACACACACACACACACATAAATACATAACACATACATATTGTTTGAGACAGTTAACATGATTAACCAAAAAAACAAATACAAAAGCTCGATAAGATCAACGCTTGAGATAATGTAAGATAAACGCACCCATCAACCCAGAAACTCGTAAACTCCGGAAATTTTTAAAAAATAAACGAAAAAAAATGAAGATATTAATTTATTAAGTCATCATTATATAGGTATATAACTACAAATACACTGTTGTCGTACCTTGAAAATCTGGGAACATTTCTCTGAGAACGAAGACACGGATTCAAAGAAGTAGACGAGGGATTCCCGAGGAACAGTATGTAAGATCGGCGACGGAATCGAATCTCCGGAAGAAAGTCCCCCTGAATTCTGAAGTTTAGAGAGAGAGAATATGTAGATTTGACGGTCACGCTCCGACCCACCCTCTCTGTCTAAGACTCAATATTTCTCTCACTTCTCCTTTTCCAGCCCGTCTGTTATTTCGTAATTTATTGTACATTTTTGTTCTATTTATTTATTTTTGGGTTCTACTCGTCTAGATCTTGCTCAGACCCGAAGTGTGTCTGCTTAGCAACTTAATTAGACACGTGGCACATGAGTTGCAACCATGCCATCCAAAATGTAGGACTCACTTCTAGGTTTTAATCTTACACCAATATACTCAACTCAACTTAATAAAATCTTAACCTAAATTATTTAATATTAGAATTTAATTATATGAATCTTATATCATTATTTATATAATTAATTATAAAACTTATATTTATAAAAAAAAGTAATATAATTTTATGTAAACCGTTTGTTACTTAACAAAGCTTTCTTTTTTATCTGAATTTAGAATTAATTATATCTTTTTTATCAGAATTTAGAATTAATTATATAATAATAAACACAGAGACAAAGTTATATACTCATTTATAAAAGAAAATAAAATATAAATTAGTAACGGTATGTCACTTTGAAAATTGCATGTAAATATGTTAGTAACAATATCATATTTTTAATCCTTAATTTTTAGTTTTTAAAAAAGTTTATTTCTTTCGATATGTTTTCAAAAATTAATTTATATATTTTTTTTAAAAAAAAACAGTTTCTCGGTTTGAAAAACTGTTTTGAATTTTTTTTTCAAAAAATTCATTTTTTAGAAAATAATTTAAAAAATATGTTTTTTGAAATTTAATTATTTCATTCTTCAAAACACACAAAAAAAAGCATCCAAATGGGCCCTGGCCCACTTTCTCACTTGCCTAATAAATCAAAGGAAGACTTCTTTTAATTTCTTTAATAGTAATTTAATGTCAATTTTTTTTTTATACATGCATTTGAGAAACTTTAATGGATCTTATCTAAGAGAAATACAATGAGTTAAGTACTATGCATGTGACCTTCAAAGGACATAATTTATCATTATAATTGATTCCATACAACTAAAATGTCTTTGAGAGTTTTATATTACTCTCTAGCTGGCCAAGTTTGATGGAGTCTTAACTTTATTCTTTATTATCATGTTGAATCAAAGATATTCAAAACCAAAAAAAGTTGAAATTAAGAAAAAACTTTCCTTATGAACTGTCATATTGTGCTTTTTACAATCTTTTATGCATCATTCAACATAGGTTTTTGTAGTTTCACTTTGTTTGCTTTCTGAGACCAACTTACCTCTTTTCTTTAAGCACATGTTGCTAGCATAACATTTTTAATATCTAACTCTATATGATCATCATACAGTGCGACGAAATCTATAATTTCAATATTTGTATGGTTCACATAAAGATTGTCACATGTGTGTGACAGGTTTGTGAAAGAACTTCTCAAGAAAACTGATGAGATAAATCTTTTTTTCTACTCATGAATCTTCCATGTTTAACCAAAGTACCAAACATTTATAAAGTCTCAAATCTACTAATGTAAAGGGATTGTTACAGAAATGTCTAAATATTTTAAAAATGAAAAAAATTATGAGTTTGTGACATGTGATTTCACTGCGAGTTTTCAATAAAGTCCTATAATTTCAATTCAAACAATGAAGTTCCTTAATTTATAAAATGTGTTTCAATTCAGTACAATTGCAAACAATTGTTCAAAATTGTTATGTAATATGTAATGTAAGCAATGATGAAGGTGATACCATTATGTTCGAAATTTTATGAGGCAATAAAAGCCTTACGACCCCATTAATCTAATTTTAAGTGTAAAAGAACGAATTGGAACAGGTTCTGTAACAATTTCTGATTGACATTTGTAATTGGATTTGATTGGAGTATTTTTTTTTGTAAATCAAGAGACTTAATTGTTTCAATTTAAACTCAAGGTCCTTATTTGAAAGTCATACAAAATTATAGGGTACAAAAATATAATTAACCGAAAAAATATATACACTTTTTGTAATTCCACTTGTTTTCGCTTGACCCTCTTAAAATCATTTATTTGTTAGAAATGTATTTTATTTTGTTGTCAAGTGGTAAGGCAAGGGGTTTTGGTCCCACTATTTCGAGGTTCCAATCCTTTTGTTCCAAAACATATCCATTCTATTAGAATAAAAATTGTATTTTGAAAAACTTTGTGTAAAGGTTTAATATTTGATAGAATTTGATTCTTGTGAGGTTTGATACCTCGATGCCAACTCTTCGTCACCTAAGACTGTAGTATATTTCAAGAGTTTGATTATTCATTCATTAAAGTGATACATTAACTAAGTTTGAAACATCTTGCGACACTTCAATCCATATCTAGTGTGAACTATGTGGGCATTAGAGTATTAAGAGGACCTTTTTTCTAATACACTTCAATCCTTAACTTGCAGGTGACTTTGATGAATACCCTCAAAGTCTTATCCACTCGACCACAATATTGATACAAGAGAGAAAGAATTGAACTCACGCCAATTACATAAAAGAATAAACACTCACACCACTCGTATACGTCTTCAATCCTCTCTTAAAAATAATATATAAAAGCATACATACAAATTTTACACATTATGTGGGGGGCATTGATTTGGACGCCAGACTCATCTCATGGACAAATTGTTTGCCCATTGCTAGATGCACATTTTAATTTTGTTCCATTAAACCTCTCTCAGTAATTTTGTGTTTTTCATGCCTCTTGGGGATGCAAAGTGTATATATATATATATATATATATATATATATATATATGAACCCATTTATATATAATTTTTTAGTTTCTCATTAGTTTGGCTGATAATTTGGCAGTAAACAAAATTTGAGGTAGTCAACACAAAGAAGATACTGACAACCGTAGTACAGCTGCAGATTTGGTCAAGTAAAAGTGTACATGAATAAAAAATCATGATCAAAGTATAGAGATGAAATTTAGGGGCAATGGTCCAGCTTAAATATTGGATCATCATCTCATATTTTTCATTAGTAATAGATTTTTTTGATACACAAGTTTTGCATATTTGTCAGTGTTAAGGAGAGGTAAATGTTAGACAAGTTTATCAAAAGTTAGGTTTAAAAACTCAAACTCATCTCCTTATACTAAAATCTTGTCATTGTGCCAAACAAAACCTTTATCGGAAGTCCAATTTAAATAAGAAAGGACAGGTTATCCCCTCTGTCCCTAATACTTTCAAGATGTTATTTATGTACACTTTCAGTCACATTTTTACAAGTGAAAGTGTGAATAACACCAGAATGAGAATAGCTTCACCCTTCAAGAAAATGATGGCAATTAAAGCATTTTTAGAGACAATAATAGCTAAAATGAGTTTTCTAATAACCTAATCCAACCCAACCCAACTCAACCCAAATTGAATAAAATCCAGATAATCAAACCCTATATTTAAGCTACAAACAAAAGATGGGAGTGGATTCGGTGCAAAACAAGGAGGAGGCGATGTTGGCTGGTGACGTTGAAAGTAAGAGCAACTCTATTTCACCCCTCTCTCAATCTGATCTCTCTTCTCATCTCCTTTCTCACAACTGGGCTCAATCAAATGTGTGAAAAGTATTTGTGCAACAAGGCCTACGAGAGATAATAACTGATGAAGATTAGATTCTCATTGATGAATATATATTTTTTGAGATAAACACTCAGCTCTCACACTGATTTTCTAAACCCGAGTCCTAAATTTATACGCATTTTCTAAGAGAAGATTCACTGTTCATTGTTGTTAATTCCCAACAGTTATGAACAATGACTAGCAGTTAGCTCCCCTCTGGATTTCACTTTTCTCCTCTCTAGATTTTCATTGGAGACGTATATGCCTCTCATTTAATGCTGCTCTTGCATTAGTTAGAGGCAAAATATCTCCGGTCATGACTCCCTTGTCGGAACGCAGGAAATGGACGAATGAAAGGGGAATTGTTAGTTAGGCCACATATATATTAATGTATAACAACCTTACGGAGGTGTAATTAATGTAATGAGTTGTCCATATATGTCTGCATTACGAGTAATGCTAGTCTTACCTTTATATTTTATCAAAAATGTTTATTTTCATAAGTTGGTAGCGTTGTATTGGACTGAACAACTAATACAACACTGACAACTCATGAAGGTAAAAATTTTTGATAAAATTTTTAAGTAAGTCTAGTATTATTGCTGCATTATAGTAACCACTGTTTAAATCAATCATATGCAGTTGAAAACAGTACAAGGACATGTTCTCTTTCACTGTGGTAAAGTACATCAATTAGATTGAATGAGGCTCCTACATTTTGTTAGGTTTTGGTAAAAGAAGAAACACACACATATATAGGACAAACAAATCAAAAACACAACCCACTTTTTTCCTCATTGCAGTCACAAGACCACACATAGTGCTGATATTATTGTGCTACACTGGTTATCATTATTGGCCATTTTTGGAAGCATCTCCCTATGTTGGATCCTTTGCTGCTCAGACCTTTTTATTTTTTCTCTACACAAGTATGGCAGTGTATGACACCTTTATTTACTTTATTATATATATATATATATATATTTGAATGGTTGAATGTTACAAGATATGTAGAATCAAACCAAAGAAAAAGGAAAAAGAAAACCAAACACATCCTGAAATCAAAATTTGTGTTATGGGGGTAAAAGAGCATATATGAGGGCCATGCCCACCACTACTTGCCATCCATAGATCTGCCTTTGATTGAACCTCTCTTATAATTTCTCTTCAAAGTTATATTAAACCTTGTGAATATACATGTATTAGAATTTGATATGTGGCAAAGTAGGCCCATCCAAAATTAAAATATCTCTCTCTTATATATATAGGACTCTAGTTTGAGCCGTTGCACACACATAGAGTATGTATGATTTTTTTTCTCTCATATTGCTTGTATAAAAAAAGAAATTGAAATGATAAAATTCATTATTTAAAATAATTTTTTTTAGATAATCACTATTTTTTAAAAGGGTTCTTCGGTCCTGTCTTAAAAAATGTTGTTCATTAGGACAGGTCCAAACCCATTTTTTTAACTCCAAAAATCTCTCAATCTTTTTGTAACTAAAATATTCCTTAACGTATAACACTCTCATGTCTCGTAATTAACTACCATGAATTAGGGAAGTATTTAAGGAAAAAAATTCAAAATTCAAAATTCAAAATTCAAAATTTAATAATTTAATAATTTACAAATTATAAATTTATTTTGAATAAAATTTATTTATTCAAACTTTAAAAAATAAAATCTATCAAACAATATCCATATTGTATATGAAAGTTTGAAAAAATTATCACTACGATAAGGAAAATCTCAATCCACGAAAATAAGACTGGAAAATTTCAGTATTTCAAGATTGTGTTTAATATACATTATTTTATAATGTGGTGTACTACAAATGAGATATTACTTTATTAATCAATTGGGGCTAATCCAATTGACCACCATGTCTTCTTCATTAGAGGGGGTCGTGAGTTCAAGTTTCACTTTCTTCATTAAGAGAATGCGAACATTATTTGCACTCAACCATTGGTGGAAAAAAGGGGGAGGATTATAATTTTTTTGGAAGAAATTTTAGAGGGGAATTTTTTTTTCAACATGGAAAAAAATTTACATTCAAAATTTTCTTTTCTCAGAGAGGAAGAAGACGGGGGAAGAATTTTAGGGGAGAATTTTATTTTCTCAAATTGAAAAAGATTCACATGTAAAAAAAAATTATTTTTAAAGAAGAAGATGATAAGGAGAAAATATAAAGTTTGTATTCTCTCTCCTGATTCTTATATTTTTTTTAGCTACCGAACAAAGCTTAAATAAGAAAATCTTAGTAAGAAAACATAAAAATTGATCAAATAAATGGTAAAAAAAATTTCTTAGTATCCAAACAAATATTAAAAGATAAAATTTTCAAGAAAGCTTCAAAATCTAGCAAATAAATGGTAATGAAAAAAACCCGAACCTAAGATATACTTCAAAATTAAGATAGTTAATGAGTTGTAAATTTTAGGATGAGAAATACGAGAAAGATGGGTAATGAATAACTGAACTAAAATTTTGGGTGAACTAGTTTGACAACGACCAAAGTTTTTATATATAATTTTTTTTTCTTTTGGATAAATCCCACTCCAACCCCTATAATAGTTTCGTCAGTGTGTGTTGGGTTGGTTTATATGATCTATATTTGAGAAGCTTCTTGATTTGTATAATGTAATATTTCATTGCTTTTCAAAAAAAATATTTTTTATTATTTGAAATTTATTTTTAAGATAATGCTTTTGCAAGATAATGTGCAAAGGTAATGAGGGGTAGTTTGGACATTACAAAGCAAGTGCAATTTTGCAGGCGGGGCTTCATCTGTCCCCAAGTCCGCCCGCGGATCTTCGTTTTGGCCGAGAATGGAATTTTATTGTTAAATCTCCTCAAACAAGTGGTTCTACCCCAATGACTTGTCGACGCGTGTTTTCCAAGGCTCGGGAGATCTAGAGGTTCGGTTCCTAGCCTACCCAGATTCCCAAACCTGCTGATTTGCTGCAACTGCGAGACCCACAGAGTCAGCTAGTGGACACGCAATCCAACACCGACGTTGTGCACCTGACGTAACATGCTACGGACACCCACACCCACCCAACACACACTCACACACACACACACACACACATATATATATATATATGAAACCTCCAATTTTGATATTTATAGGCCATCAATTCTGTGGTGCTGTCATGTTACAAGACTGTCCTCTTCCAAAGGCATTGATTGATGATGCACCTTCTTTGTCCCCACCAAGTAAATCCAACAGGCCCATGATTCGTGGACTTGCCAACAATTTCAAAATCAAGATGCCTAGGCCCCACCACATACATCAAACAATACGATAATTCTAGGACGTATTAAATTTTTCTCTGTTGAGTGTTCCAATTATCCTTTGGGCCTATCAAGAGAGTTGTTATTTATTGGTTTGAGCTACATTGCACCTAAGATAGTAAGTATCAATTACATCAATACATTTAGTTGATATATATCGATTCAGATGTAATATATGACAATTAATAAATAATTTTTTTTTTTTGATAAAAAACTCAAATCAATGATTAGACATTTAATTATTATATTAATTTATATATTTTTATTTATTTAAAAAAATAAAATTTAAATCAATTATTCTTATTATTGACATCGATTGAACCCTTGATCTTTTTCTTGTAAGTGTCAAAATTACAAAGCCAGTGGATAATGTAAGAATTAATTAGGGTTAGTTTAATTAGTCATTAATGACCTTTTTCAAAGAATAAGTCACAAACTCAAACCTTACTTTAAAAAAAAATGTAAAATTAATTTATTTCTCTTAATTATGGGTCATGGGTTAAGCTTATTTTTTTCAAGGTCCATATTAGTGCAATTGCAGTGGGAGTTCGGTTTCTGGAATATTTGATATGTACAGTTGAATTTTGTTCAATTTCAGTCACTTTATGTCAAATTAGTTAATCATCATTATATTATTAAAAAAGGCTACGAAAGAAATAAAAATACTAAAATATTAAATTATATTAGAAGATATTTAGCACCCTCACTAAACTCAACTCTTGCTAAGTTGAAATTTCATTACTACAAAAATTAAGATTATGATCCATGTTGATTAAATTATGAAATCCATATTTACATTCCAAAAAATGATAGAAGGGCTCCACTATTACAACATAAAAGTAGATCCCTCCATTTTTCCTTTGGATTATGAATATAAAATCTCACTACATGTTCAATCATTTTTTTTTTTTTGAATAGAACTGGTGCAGTAATGTAAGTAATGGGCCGCCTAATAAAATTATGTCATGAGTGATATAGTTCATTTTTTTAGTGGGATATAACACGTATAATAGAGTATTATTGAAAGTTTTTTTTTTTTTTTTTGTGCTAGAAAAATGGGTATGTAGATAGGCTATTCTATATACCCGCCGAAGAGCATTGCTTTTCGGTATCACATAAGCATGTGCGAGATATCTCACCACACCTATGTCAGAGCTAAAGCTTAGGTTCCATTGCGTACTCTGGACATTAAAAAATAGGTTTAACTCCGCCGAACAGCTATGAAGACTTGAATTTAAGCGTTGAACGAAAAAATTTGAGTATTTACCTACTAAATCAACCACTCGAAGATGAAGGACATATTTTTACTTAATGTTCCAGACTCAAAAAAAAAATCTCTTTTTTTTTATTAATTTGGGTAAAGAATGTGATACCACTATTTGTTTGTCACTTGTGCAGGCATACCAAAATCTATATTAACTCTTTAAAGCAAATAGGAGAATCTCTTACCATCCAAATCCAATGAATGGACGTTCTAACTTATTTTCTTGTCAAGACTTATTATTAAGTATTGACTTAAGAATTGTATATATAACAAATGATATATATATATATATATATATACCACTATTTTTCGTCACTTGTGCAGGCATACCAAAACCTATATTAACTCTTTAAAGCAAATAGGACAATCTCTTACCATCCAAATCCAATGAATGGACTTTCTAACTTATTTTCTTGTCAAGACTTATTATTAAGTATTGACTTAAGAATTGTATATATAACAATTGATATATATATATATATATATATACACACACACACGCACACACATACACTGAGCTTATCTTCTTGTCAAGACTTATTATTAAGTATTGACTTAAGAATTGTATACATAAAGATTGATATATATAGACACACATATGGTGTCATTTTAGTCAAGTAATGTTTAGCTTTAGTTAAGCATTCATGTTATCAAAGTTATGATATCAACAAGGCCTTTCTTTTTCAGAATTTCTTGGCAGATTCATCATAAGGAAAAGAAAATAGAAAGGAAGAATCTTAGAGTTGGCTATCTTGCACCACATCCATAATCATACTTCATACTCTTAATGAAGACTTTTTTCCCCTCTCATGATAAATGATGAGAATTAAACCTTTATTTTAGTACTCCTAATGTTAGCACTTTTATCATTGTATTATAATAGTTTTTTTTTTTTTTTTTTTGTATAGACCATGATATTAAGAGTTATTAACTTTATGCATAAATTCCATGAAATTCACATTCATATAGGGCCTCTAAATTTGAATAAGAAAAAAAATTATAAATAACTCAAAATATTTAACAAATTCGAATTTAGAATTCGTAAAAAAATGATTAATTAAGCTTAAATGCACTCTGGTTCGATACTCTTGCACTCCAACTAATTATGTATGAGATGCAATGAACGAGGATAAATAGGCTTTAATGAAAGTACATTTAGCTTCTCTTTATATTAGTTCAAGTATAATTATGGTCAATTTGTTCATAAAATTTAGAAAATTCAAAAAAATTCTTAAATTTGTTCAAATTCAGAGAAAATGTTCAAAAAATTTTAAAAATTAATATTTATAAGAGATCACGCAAGATTTAAAGTTGACTAGTGTTTACCTAACACAATCCTTCTTCTTTTATTTAAGTTTAGAGCTGATTTTGTAATAATATAATCCCAAATAGTTATGATACGACTTTGTTGAATTGAAAGACCAAGGTCCTATAAGTGGTGCAAGTATTCATTGTTTATATAAATAGTGTGAGTTCGATTTTGTTATTTCGCAGTTGGGAATCACCTGCTAGTAAGGGGTTTGCCCTCTCTCTTTCGAGTTTGCAGGTTCGATTTTTCTTGTCAACAAAAAAATTCTTGGAACCACCTTCTCGTATCCTCGTACGCAAAGCGTTCGGAAATAGTTGTGAAAAAAATTATAGAGTTTTAATCTGATGCACGTAAGTTGACACATGATATATTGCATTACTCAAAAATATATATATATATATATATATATATATTAAACTGAGTTGAAGATTTTCAATTAAACAAAAAGTCAACAAATTTAAAAAATTTAAATTCAAATGAATTTCCAAACTAACCAAAAAAACTATTTTTAGAAACAATGGGAATAAAGGAGGACAAATTGAATATCAAGAATTATTGCAAAATGAAGCATCTGTAGAACATGGACAGACCAAAATGATATTTTAGGTGGAAGGGAGTCAATACAAACACAATCTTGTCCATAAAACCCAGATTAGATTTAGAGGCAGTTGGCAAACAGTAGCAGTGGTTGTGGCGTCCCAGTCTCCTACTTTGTTTTGGCCTCTTTAATCTGTGGTCGTACTGAAAACGATTATTCCAATACAACACTTGTCCTTAACTCCTACATCCTACGTAAGCTACACAGTGGCATTGCATCATAATTATTTGAATAAATTACATCATTAATAATTTATGACTTATATACCGATCGTGTTTATATATTTACATGAAATGAGATTCATTATTATGAGTTCTATTAACAGAATTTATTTTATGTGAATATATTAATACTATACGAGTATTCAAGAGTCGGGGTACTAAGAGGGCTAGGTCAGACTATAATTTTTTTTTTTTGGTTGATAAGGAGTATCATGATTCAGCTTACACGTATCAGATTAAGCTTTCTTTCCCATGACAGTCAGATCATGCTATAGTTCTCTTCAAACTTTAGAAAATATTTTTTATACAAATAAAATTTTGATCCTTATCCAATTAGTATAGTTCAAAATGTTGGTCCAGTCTAATCTTTACCTCTTAGTTTTTACATTTCTCATCTAAATTTTTATTTCACCTCCAAAAATTTTGATCCAACTCAATTTTTATCCATTATTTATTTCATTTTCTAATATAAGATTTTGGTCCAATCGAAAATTTTGACAAATTTGTTTCTAACTCTTTTAATTTTCTTTTACTGGTTCCGACCTTGTGAACACCAATACATGGATAACAAAACATGTATAATGTCATTGTAAGTTTAAGTATATATATAGACATAATATTTTAATCATCAAATAATTTAAAAATTAATTTTTATTTACTCTAATTATCTTAGTTTTAATTTTTAAATTATTTAATACTTAAAATATCTTATTTCTAACATTACTCCCGAAGGAAATACAAGAAAGATGAACCTCGTTAATCCCCATCACTGGCCTTCCATAAACATAGGGGTTTTTCCAACATTGTGTCTCACAACTCCTAACCACTCTTTTGCACCAAATGGCTTTGCAGGTCCTCTCTTCTTTCACAGACACTAACACAAACACATACACAGGCGTGAACGCGCAGTGGTTCAAACAGCGTATTGGGTACGTGGGTTTTCATAAAATACAATAAGATATGCCTATATATATCGATCATATATATATATATACACACACACACACAAAAAAAAAATGCAATTTTGAGTATATAAATGCACGCAAGTCTTAGATTAGCCAAAGTGCGCAATTTTTCATGCAACAATTGGTATCAAGCCGCACAAAAGTTTCTCAATGACAGTGAAATTTCCAGAGACATGGTTTTGATATGGAAAAACATAATTGAAACATGGATATATTGGAATATAGCAACTCAATGTATTGTGATTGGTTTTGATAGCTGTGTTTTCATTAGGTATTGTGAAGAAAGATGGTCAAAGTTGATTGCTTAGACTTGATTAATTCTATGTGATGCAACCCTGTTGGGTGCTTGGTGGGGTACATTGGGGAATATGAATTATGACATCTTTGGGAAAATTGATGGAACTCAAGTCTAAATTATTCCAAATTGTAACTAGAATTTAGTTGGGTTATTTTGTTTAAAGGCACAAATTATTGGAGAACTTTTTTCTTTTTTGTTGTTGTTGTTGTTTACTTAGAGCTAGTCCAGTGTACATGGAAGGTTAGATATAGGCATCGATACATTTGCGAGAAGAAAGGTTGTTTATGTGACTCGAACATTGTTGTTTTCATTGGTTAGAATAAAACATGTTGACATATCACTTGTTCTACTTTGTGGTAATGATGTAGACTTGTAGTACTTGATTTGAAGCCATAGTGTTTGTGTCCATGGTATGGCCCCTCAATGAGTTTCTTTCTTATAAATAATGTGTTTACTAGACTAAGAGTGGCTCTTTGATATGGTGCTTTATAGTGTTCTGCCACAGTGGCTCTTACTTAGTCTTGTTGGAATATTGACAAAAATTTTTATCGATAGAAATCAAAATTTTATCAATTCAAATTTCCAAATATTAAAATGCATGAAGATACCAGATCAAAATATGGTTCATGCAACTAATCACCATACATATAATGATCTATATTGCATGCAAGAAAAAAATAATTATCAATTGAAATTTCCAAAAATTATATGTGCATAAGATAGTGGATCAAAATATGGTTCATGCGACTAATCACCATACATATTATGATCTACCTACTTCTAGAAGATTGAATTATAGGACTGGAAGAGATATGAACTCTATCTCCATGTTTAGAAATCTGAAATTCACAAACTCACCTGCTAAATCATTTCTATCAATGAATGATGACCCCTCATTGAGTGAGGAGAGTGTGAATCATCATGTAACAGAACAAAACATGAAAGATTCTCAACTAGAAGCATAGAGAAAATAGAACTAAATGGCCCAACTTAAGCCACATTGGAGTCGGTCTGTTTCAAACAGACAAGTTCATTGAGAACTCACCTTTGGTGTTGGGGACAATCCAAGGCTGCACCCATCAACAGATCCTCCTTCTGAATTGATCAGCCATTAACCAGAATTTGCAAATTTAAACAGAAAACAGAAGTAAAAGAACCAGAAAATAGATAAACATAACTTTTTATAACATAGATTGCCAGTAATGTCTTGGCAATATAAAAGTTGAGAATAATAAACTTAGCCCATAGCAGGGGTAGATTTAGGCGGAGTTCTTAGGATTTATTATAAATTTAAACATACTGATAAAGACAAAGTCTTGAGAAGTTTTATTAGTAGATATGCAGTTATACACCGCATTTAGCTTGACCATTGATGAAACGGTCTACTTCTGTTTTGGGAATCCAGGTTTCTTGCTTCTCCCATACTCCAACTTCAGCATAATGTCCCTGTGATATAATGACTTTCCTGGTTCCTGAGAATCGACATAAATTGGTTCCTGATTAGGTATTGATTTTACCCAGATGTCAATTATGTCGCCCATTGTCAAATTTGGGCTCAATCGTTCACCCGCGCAGAAGATGTCTACCTGCACAAACACAATATCAAAAAATGTTATCTACAGAAGCACAGAACAATGCAACAACTTGTTCCTTTAAGAAACACACACACTGATCACTGCAAATTTACTCCACAGTTTCTATAGATTTTGTCCAAATGCTTTAGCAACTTATCCTGCAGACAGCCATTTCTCAATTTATTTTATTGCATGCCAACTCTTCTCAGTATTTTGGAACACGTATGATTCAAAGAGTTCTCCCTTATCACAAAAATTATACTGAACTTTCTGATTAAGCACAAATAACAGTCACTTCTGCCATAATTAAATCTTTCCTTACCACTCAAAAGTGAAATTAATAGGGAGAGTTACCTATATATTTAAACTAGTTTTATAATGACCACATAATACTATTATATCCCCCCTCAATTATAGTCTTGAGAGTTTCTTTTCCTGAACTATTCCTGAAATTCATTACCAGAAGCTTCCAGACTGATAAACACCTAGGAACTGAATTGTGATATGCATTTCTGTATGCATGCACACAACAGTATATGATTGTTAACTACTAGCAGTGTAAGGCATTTACCTCAGATTCATCTTTGAGGTTGAGTTTGGTTGCCACAAATTTCTGGATGAGGGTCACAGTTAAAGTCATTCCATTCCTGTAATTAGATGCAAATTAGTTATAGGAATAGCACAAATGATGAAGAAAATTGTGTACTAACATAGATGTCACTTCTTTACTGAAAAATGCATATTAATGATCCGAACCAAAAGCCTTTTTAAAATTCACTCAAATCCACCAACCTGATTGGGTGTAGTGAAACATACTAAACCTATCCATCCCCATACCCAGTCCACTGCCTCTCCTAATCATTATGATGAATGCAACAGGCATGATATTTCACTATTTATAATATTTAAGCATACTAAAATAAGATAAACTATTTCTTACTATTCATAATCTAAAAATATATGCTCCACAATAAGAATAGTGCCAAACATGAAAAAGAAACAGCTAGAAACCAATTTAACAAAAATAAAGTGCTATTTAATCTACCAATAAACAATGAGCCATAACTAGCTCAGGAGCTACATCTTTAAACATACAGCTAACTTCTGAACCAGAAGTGGAAGAGAACATGTAACTTCTGAGCCAGGAAGTGGAAGAGAACACGTATGCATTTCATAATACATTAGTTGTATCTAAATATGAATCTAATAATTTCAATGCTTAGGCGTCACTTTTCCTGCTAGTGATTCTATTGTAAAATGAATGAGTGTGTACATATGAATCAACTTACTTGACGTGGATATTGGGACTTTTTAACGCAGGAAATGGCTTTCCATTACTGCAAGGAGTTGAAAATTGTTGTTGTGAGCTAAAATTATTGAAAGGTTAAAAAAAACAAGATATTGTTTTGGGACAATCGGACAGTTTACTTACTCATCTTTATGTGGAGCTAGATGGAACCAAACGGGATGAGGTGTCTTTTCAGGTTCATCAGAAAGTGTCCTTCCTGATGAAGCGTCATCATATTTCTCTCCTATGTCAGAGAATCCTTCAAAACTATCTGAAAGTATTTCTACACTAGAGTCGATTTTTTCTTTATCTTTTTTCTTGCCACTCAGCGGATTGAGGAGCTTTCCCATGCTTCTTCCCTTTTCTCTTTGAATAGACTTTCAAGTTTGTGCCAACCTCAGAAGAATCTTGTCGAGCCTTTGGTTCAGAGATAATACAAGCAGCTTGAGGCATCTTACCAGAACTTTGCTGTAGTTCAGTGAAGAAAAGGGCAGAGTTAGATCAAGAAAACGCAAGGTGTAATTAGAGCCAGTATGAAATATTCTAGTTTAATATACAAGAAAATATCGGGGATAATTGAATACCTTCTTGTTAGGAACTGGTGGTGGAAAATTTGAGCTTTCATGTGAGGAAGTTTGACTCAGATGATCTGTCCTTTCTGCAACACGGCTAGCATCGTCAACTTTGTTTAAAGCTCTCTGCGATGCACCTATAGCCTGAGGTACAGTTTCTGTTTCAGGTGCAATGGCTTTAGGAACTTCTGGCCTTGTGTTGTTACGCTGTGGAGTTACAGCTTTTGCATTCCCTCTTGCAGAGCTTCCAGGTGGGAAAATTGTGTTTGCAATATTGTTTAATTTCTCATCAAATCTGATGAAAAATTTACTAGTCAATTACATTAAGAACCTTTATACAATAGGGAGCAAGAATTGGGAAACATTGAGAGAGAGAAGAGCAAAGAAAAATAGAATTGCTCATTTAATTCATGAACAAGAATTCATAAACTGACAAGCAAAAATTCTTGTCAACAAAATGATCGCCCCATGCCATCAAGCTTGAAATGATCACCGGTAAAGGCTAAAAAAGAAAGAACATAATATATATTATGTATGCCAAAATGCCCAAATGCAAAATCAATTTTGGGGCTGCTAAGATTTGGCAGTGGGACAACTGAGCTATAGATGCAAGGCAACCAAAAGTATGTACACTTAGTAGTGATTTTATAATTCTATTTAATTACTGTTGAGATAACAATATTATGGCCGCTTGATTAATTATATATTACCTCACAAAATACAACAAAACATGCTACAAAAGAATAATAATTTGAACCTGAAATCACCTTAGATATTGTTCGGGGTTTGGGCCTAAGTCCTCCTTACATTCTGGGCAGCATTTGACTTCAGCCTCCTGAAGTTTTCGATAAATACAGTCCTTGCAAACTGCAAATAACAAAGGTTTCATCATAGTAATCTGAAATATCAGTTCTCTGGTTGCAGAAAGAAATTTCGAACTCCCGTATGCTAAAAATTTCACAACTTATAATTTAGTGATCAGAAAGATGGATTAACTTTGTAAGTATGTGACACTTGTGTATTTCCTTATTTTTCGCTAACCATGGCCTGAATAAATATAATCTACAAGTTACTAAAATGAATTCATCCCGAATCAGTTCTTCTCTTAATTGCGTACAAGATTTGAGTTTACTATTATATTTTGTCAACCAATATGCTAAACATTACTGATTATGCTGATTTTTTTTTCTTCTTTCTATTGATTGTGGCTTTGTACTCTTGAGCAATAGCTCTTATTTACTGTTTCTGATGCATTCTGCTATATCGATCTGATTAGTTGTATAACTTAGATACCACTGTTTGTGCTTGACATGGATATGAGATGTTTGGTGTGGTTAACTTTTAAAATGTGAAGACAACTAGTGGACTTGAATATGCCTGGGTGTTGTGTTTCAAAGAAAAAAATAAAAAAGGATGAATGCTATTCATCTCTATTATGTAATCAATCACTAATTATATAACATTTTTGGAGTTCTAACAATCATTAATACTTTTATTGTTTTTGGTGCATTAACTAGAATCTCACAGATGGATATAAACATTTTAAACATAAAGTTTGGTTGAACTTCATTTACTTCAGAATTACAGTTAGTTTTAGGAATGATGCAGTAAGTTTTGAAACCATGATATTGAATGAACTACCTCTTTTTCATACCGAAAAGATAGGGAAGAAAAGAAAATAAAAGAATGAACTACCTCTATGGAAATTGGAAGTAATGTTATTAAACTCAAATGTCGATATTGGATGGAACTAGAACTTCCCTAATTAATCCATCTGACATATTACCAAAAATGGAATAACGTAATGATAAAAGAAGCAAATGTGAAAGTTGCAGAAAAGCATACATGTATGAAGGCAGAGATTGATTGAGGTAGCCTGCGTAAAGATGTCCCCACAAATTGGGCAAGTAAATTTTTCCGCAATCTCTTTCCGATGAACTACTCTTACACAAGATTTTGACATGTTAGATGCTCCAGATTGTCTCACATGAGATTTGCCAATGCACCTTCCTTTATTCATTGTTTCGAGTATGGACTTTCTGCAATATGAGCCATTAAGTACCATAAAACACCCACAACATTGACGTGCATAAAAGTAGAAAATCAAAGGGTATAAATATGTGACAAATCTTAAATTATATCCTTAAATGTCAAACTACATTGTCCATTCATATCAAGTTTTATATAAATTAAGACATAGTAATAATGCAGTGATGTTTAGAGCAAAGATACATAGATATATAATTGATGATAACAATAATTTTTGGCTTGACAAACAAATTTAAACACCAAACATTTCCTCCAATATAGAAGAAGCATCTATATGGAAGTTTTTTAGGAGTATCAGTTGTGTCTCTATATGTTAAACTGCTTAAGGATTGGAATGCTGCATTTAGGTGTTCTCTCCACAAGATATGTTTTTACAATATGATATGCTTGGTCAATGGCTAGTTATGGTATCTGAAACAGAAACGGGTATGTACGCTAAAAGAAAGATGACTTTTACTGGTGAATATTTCTTGGCGGTTAGATTAAACCGCCACAGATACTTACGAATTGTGTTTTTACTGGCGGACTATGTTGGCCGCCGCTAAAATTTGAAAAAAAAAAAAAAAAAAGGGGCCTATGCACTATATAGAAAATGTGAGTTTTACTAGTAGATATTTCTTGGCAGTCTTCCTAACTGCTACTACTTAAGAATGGTGTTTTTACCTGGCGGATATGTTGGCCGCCGCTAAAAACTTCACATTTGAAAAAAAATTTGCCTATGCACTATATTGAAAATGTGACTTTTACTAGTACATATTTATTGGTGGTAATCCTAGCCACTAATACTTACAAATGCTGTCTTTACAGGCGGACATGTTGGCCGCCGCTAAAGATTTTAAAATTGAAAAAAAAAATGCACTATATAGAAAATGTGACTTTTATTGGTAGATATATCTTAGCAGTCATCCTAAAATGCCGCTAGAACTTTTACTATTGCAAGTCTTTATGCCAAGTTAGATTAAAGCACTACTAATACTTAACGGATGGTATCTTTACCGGTGGACATGTTGTTGGTCACTAAAGAATTCACACTTGAAAAAAAAGATTATGCATTAATTGTATAAAATATATGACTTTTATTAGTAGATACTTTTTACTGATTATCCAAAAAGGTCGCTAGAACTTTTACTATTGCAAGTCTTTATGCCAAGTTAGATTAAACCGCTGCTAATACTTAGCGAATGGTATCTTTATTAAAGACTTTACATTTGAAAAAAAAAAAAAGGACTGCACTATAAAGAAATTGTGACTATTACTAGTAGATATTTCTTGGTGGTCATCCTAAAATGCTGCTAGAACTTTTACTAGTGCAGTATTTATTGGTGGATAAGCTGACCACCGCTAAAAGCTCTACTTGTATTTTATAAAACTTTTAGTGCCGGTTTCAACCTCTACTAAAGGTGAAACCGCCGCTAATGATGAGATTGTTTTAATGGTCAACACCATTTGCTCCAAAAGATGGTATGGCAATGGTAAATAATCTATAGCATGTTGTTAGAACCCAAAAATAAAAGGAAGAAAGAGGCTAAAAAAGGTAGTTCATTATGCTAGGAACCCTCTGGATTAGGAGAAAAAGTAATAGAAAGAACGAAATATACCAAAAAAAGAAAAAGAAAAAACATTTTAGAGGAAATATAACATCAAATGAATCTGCAATAAATTAATGAAACAAACACACACACACACACACAGAGATATATATATATATATATATACATACATTTATCCCTTTATAGATTTTAAGTATGATAGCAACCTACATTTTCATGATCTTAAATATTAGCTTTGTTTAAGTGAGAAAAGAAAGTATACATTTAATCAATTTGCTTACTTTTGTGTTTATCGTAATTTCAATTATTTTCGAGCCAAAGAAAAGAAACCCATGAAAAAAAAAGTTAGAATTGAACTTCGATTTTGGTAGAATTCTAAAATCTCACTTTTATAGATATGGGATTTCAAACTCAAGTTCAGTCATTTTATAGTAGACTTGGACTTGGAGCTCCAAATCTAATTGCAAGCCAAGATTAGAGATGTAAAACTCCCTAGATCGGCATGGCATGGTCTGTTAACTTGAGACTCATTATTATCAATGGGTCATGTTGTGTTAGTTCATTTATTTATTGTGTTGTATGGTGTCATGCTTAAGTCTAAAAAGGTTTTAATGGATACTAAATAATTTATACAATTAATGTATATTTTTTGTATAAGCTATAAATGTATACTTATTAAATGATCAATGTATACAATAAATGTATATATTATGTATACTATAATGTAATTATGTATATAATTAATGAGCCATGCCTAAATGTGTCTAATCCGTGCGTGTTTGGGCTTCTAGTGGGCTCTTGATGGGTCGTGCCTTTTGGACTGGCAAGGGCGGGCCCGTATGACCCACGTACCCATATCATGCCTAGTACGGTTCACGTGTCAACCGTGTTCAGCCTGTTTCGTGTCTCCCTAAAACATGATTAAGTTAGTCCTGACCAATTTTATACCTCTAAGCCAAGATATAGAGTTCATGCAACCAAACATAACTTGAGCATGAACCCTTAGTGATTGAGACATCCCACACAAATAGTCGTGAGACTTAACAATCACTTGGCCAAAGAATTCGTGGTTGTCAGGTCACTGTCATTAGGAAAAATACCAAAATCAACTTGGGATGAGATGGAGATCAAAATTAAGCACACAATCAATGCATGATAAATAAAATGCATTGGAATCTAGAAACATTAAGGCATAAAGATTATAAACTATGGATATAATGTCAATTCATGTATAATGTATACTATAATTTAATTATATATTAATTATTATGTATATTAATTAATTTATACAACTAATGTATATATTAATATTTATTCATGTATACTTATTAAATGATCATTGTATACAATAAATGGATATATGTTAAGGTGTATGTTATGTATACTATAATTTAATTAGGTATATAATTAAGGGTAATTTATATTGAGCTTCCCTAAAATTTATGACAATTACATTGACTTTCTCTTAGGTTTCAGAAATTACATTAACCTCTTTTACTTTACCTGATAATTTACAGATATCTCTCTTTTGTTAAATTTTTTTTCAAATGACGAAACTATCCCTTTTATTTATTTATTTTTGTATTTTTCTAACTTTTTTAAAAGATTTTTTTATTTTTATATTTAAAAACAAATTGAAGGTAAATAATTTTTTTTATTTTATATAAAAATAAATTTAATTTTTTATCAATAGTTATTAAAAAAATTGAAAAAAAAATATGAAGGGGTAGTTTGTCATTTTGAAGAAAAAAATTGACTAAAGAGAGATATTTATATATTATCAAATAAAGTAGAAGAGGTCAGTATCATTTCAAAAATTTTAAAGAAAGTCAGTATAATTTATCCTATAATTAATGGGTCATGCCTAATTGTGCTTGAGCTGTGCGTGCTTGGTCTTCTAACGGGCTCATAACTAGTCATGCCTAATGGGATTGGAGGGATAAGCCTAGCGTGGCCCACCTATCCATATCATGCCTGGCATGACACACATGTGATCTGTCTTGAGTCGTGTCATACCTACTCAACCATGTTGAGCCTAAGGGTGGAGCCAGAAAAAAATCATTTTGGGAGGGGGGGGGGGTTTTAGGAATTTTTTGGGAAATTTCTTTTTCTATTTAAAGTTTTTTTTTTTGGGGGGGGGGGGCTTGATTTACAAGTAATTTTGTGTTCTTTTGAAAAATTTAGAAGAGAATTTTTTTTTCTTCAAAAAATTTAGAAATTTTTTTTGACAAAATTTGGGTGGGGGATTTGTAGCCCCCAAGCCCCTTACTGGTTTCGCGCGTGACTGAGTTTATCTAGTACCTGAACTAATCCAATCCAATCCAATCTATTTTACATGTCTTGTCAAGATACAAATTGTATCCTCAAAGGATTCATGATTATTATTAAAAAAAAAATACTAAATCAACTACCAAAATTAACTTGAGATGAGACAGAGATCAAAATCAAGCACACAATCAATTTATGCATATATCGATGATGGATTTAATGCATTTGAGTCTTCAAACATTAGGCATAAAGATTGTCAAGCATTGGTGATAAATTATAAATCACCAAATCTTCAACATCAACAATTCTATTTTCATCTGCAAAAAACTTGTGAGAACAATCAAATCCATTTACTTGTAAGCACTAAAACAAGAAATAGAAGTAATCAAACAAAAACAAGTTTCAAAAATTGAAGAACATCAAGCAAAACTTTTTTCCTTTTTGGGTCAAATAATTCTAACCAATATTGTTATCTGAATCTTCGATCTTTCAATCTCTTGCGTGAAATTCTTTTAGCACCTAAAACATATCAATAAATTAATTAGTCATTAACAACTAATCTAACTCAAGTAAAGCATCTCTACTCTAATTAAATTATATATGAGAAACTAAATCAATAGAACAAATAGATTAGAAATTTTCTCATAATTCTCACCTGAAATTAGAAGTGATTCTTGTGAAGTGTTCTCTCTTTGCAAAACAAGAATTATATAGAGGAGAGGAGAGAGAAAGGACAATGGCGACGTCAGCATTCACATTTGACGCAATATTTACCTTTTTTGGCATTTTCCTATGTGCAGTTGGGTCCGCTTGTCTTCTTCTAGAAAGTGCGCCTTCATGTAGTGTAACTCACTCACACACACATGTTGTATTAGTCATCTAGAGATTTATTTTGTTTACACGTGGTGAACATCTAAGAGCATTGCCATGGCTGGTGCCAGGTGGGCCCAGATATGTGTTTGAAATAGAGTGGTATTGTGGACTCGAGTACATGCTATCATCAATTCAAATGGTCATACACTGGCTTCGTGCATGACCCAAAAGTGTCAAGTGGGTCCCACCGAGATTTGGTGGGGGTGCAGGTGCGTGAAAAGATAGGCTTCTTTTATGTGACGTGGCTCTTTTTGGACAGATTATGGCAATATGCATGTGTGACTTGTGTCCATGAGAGCCCAAGTAATCTCATTCAAGATTTTCAATGGTTTGAAAATTTGGGCTGTGTGGACCCCAGCATTTTTGGGTGGGGCCCATTGTCATTTGCTGAGCTGTTACACTTTTAATGTGCCATCTCATCCTTTGGATTTTAAAATTTTTTTTCATATGCAACAATTGTTTCAGAAATTGGATTATTTGGTTAAGTTTTTAAAATAATTTTTGCATTTGAGAAGATTGGAAGCAATTTCAAGATCTCATGAAGTTATTGTTTTTCTATATGTATTTTTATGTATTTAAAAAATTATTTTAAATATATATTAAATTTTTGTTTGAGGTGTGTTTCCTACGTTTTTTAAAACATTTAAGACGTCTGACCAAATATTTCATAAATTATTTATTATAAATGATGATCCATTTTATTAAAAATTGAAAACTTTTTATTTGAATGTTTTTGTTTCAATGTTAATTATTTAGGGTTATTTCTCACAGTTTTTGCATTTTTATTTTTGTTTTCATATGCATTAATTGTTATAGAAAATAGGTTATTTGGTTAAGTTTGTAAAATTAATTTTGCATTTGAGGTGATTGGGAGCAACTTAAGGCACTCATTAAGTTATTGTTTTTCTTTGTATTCATTTTTATATATTTGAAAAAGAAATTTTAATTATGCATTAAATTCTTGTTTGGGATGCATTTTCGACATTTGTTTTAAAACGTTCAGGATGCATGACTATATAATTCAACCTTTAGACATTTTCTCCCAGTTTTTACATTTTTATTTGAGTACTATCTTGATCAATCGCAGATGTTAAATCTTTGTGACTTAATTGATTCGTGTAACATACGCATCTGCAAGTGCATTACACGAACCAATCAGGTCGAAAAATTTTCTTGCATTTGAGGAGACTACAAACAATTTCAAAAACTCATTTAGATGGAGTGTTTGCTCAACTATCCTGAACGTTCAAAAAAATATTTGAAACGCATCCGAAATAAAAATTTAATGAGTATTACTTTTTCACATATATAAAAATGCATAAAAAATAAAAGAATAACTTAATGAATTCTTGAAATTAAATTCTTCTTAGTCTCCTCAAATGCAAGAAAATTCTACACTTAATTAGTCCGTGTAATACATGTGTGGACCCGTGTGTTACACAGACCAATTAGGTTGTGAAGATTCCACTTTCACAACTGACCAAAGTGATGCTCAAATAAAAATGCAAAGTTGTGAGAAACTGTCCTAAGTAATTAGCATCAGGACAAAGACATTCAAAAAAAAGTTCATAATTTTTTATAAAGTGGACTACCAATTATAATAAATGACTTAATGAGTGCCTGAAATTGTTCCCAATCTCCTTAAATGCAAAATTTATTTTACAAACTTAACCAAATAATCCATTTCCTAAAACAATTTTTTCATATGAAAACAAAAGTAAAAATACAAAAGTTGTGAGAAACTGCTTCAAGTAGTTAGCACTGAGACAAATGCCTCGAAAGAATGAGTTTTCAATTTTTAATAAAATAAACCACCATCTACAGTATATGATAGCAAATGGTGGTCTACTTTATTGAATGTTAAAAACTCATTTTTTTTAAGGCCTTTGTCTCAGTGCTAATTACTTAGAGTCATTTCTCACAACTTTCGTATTTTTATTTTATTTTCATATAAAAAAATTGTTTTGAGAAAATGAATTATTAGGTTGAGTTTGTAAAATAACTTTCGCATTTGAGGAGATTGGGAACAATTTCAAAAACTTATTAAGTTATTATTTTTATATATTTTAAAAAAATAATTTTAAATATGCATTAATTTTTTGTTTGGGATGCGGTTCAGATGTTTTTAAACATTCAAGACCCTTGACCAAACACTCCATAAGTAATTTATTGCAGATGTTGGTCCAATTTATTGAAAATAATGAACTCTTTTTTGGATCCCTTTGTGTTGGTGCTAATTACTTAGGGTCGTTTCTCATAGCTTTTTGCATTTTTTTTTTTGTTTACATATGCAAGGATTTCAACTTTCAAGATAGTGGAGCATATCTGCTATAAATGACTTATGAAGTGTTTAGTCAAGGCTTTTTAACGTTTAAAAAATATTTATAACACATCCCAAATAAAAATTTATTGTGCATTTAAAATTACTTTTCAAATATATAAAAAAGCATATAAAAAATAACTTGATGAGTGCCTGAAATTTTTCCCAATCTCTTCAAATAAAAAAATTATTTTACAAACTTAACGAAACAATCCATTTTTTAAAACAATTTTTGCATATAAAAACAAAAAAAAAAATGAAAAAGTTCTCCAAAGTAATTAGCATTCAAACAACGAGTTTTCAACTTTCAATAAAACAGACCACCATCTACAATAAATGAGAGCAGATGGTGGTTCACTTTATTAAAATTTAAAAACTCGCTCTTTCAAAACTTTTGTCTTAATGCTAATTACTTATATCATTTTTCACCGCTTTTGTATTTTTATTCTTGTTTTCATATGAAAGAATTGATTTTGAAAATGGATTATTTGTTTAAGTTTGTAAAATAATTTTTGCATTTGAAGAGATTGGGAATAATTTCAGGGACTCATTAAGTAATTGTTTTTTTCTATGCATTGTTTTTTATATTTGAAAAAGTAATTTTAAATATGCATTAACTTTTTGTTTGAGATGCATTCTAGATATTTTTCAAACGTTCAAGACCCTTGACTGAACACTGCATAAGTCATTTATTGCAATAGTGGTCCACTTTGTTGAATGTTATGAACTCTTTCTGGATGCCTTTTTCTCATTGCTAATTTCTTAAGGCCGTTTCTCACAACTTTTTTATTTTTTTTTTGTTTACATATATAAGGATTTTAACTTTCAAGAAAGTGAACCATCAACTATTATAAATGACTTAGGAAGTGTTTGGCCAGGCATTTTGAATATTTTAAAAAATGTCTACAACACATCTCAAACAAAAAATTATTGCGTATTTAAAATTACTCTTTCAAATATATAAAAATGCATATGAAAAATAACTTAATGAGTGCCTAAAATTGTTCCCAATCTCCTCAAATGCAAAATTTATTTTACAAACTTAACCAAATAATTCATTTTCTAAAACAATTCCTAAGTATGAAAGCAAAAATAAAAATGCAAAAATTGTGAAAAATAACCCTAAGTAATTAGTATTTAAATAGAAGATAATGAATTTTCAACTTTCAATAACAAAGTGGACCAGATAGTCCACTTTATTAAAAGTTTCCAGTCCACTTTATTGAAAATTGAAAACTCATTGTTTGAATACATTTGTCTCAATGTAATTACTTAGGCCGTTTCTCACAACTTTTTGCATTTTTTTTGTTTACAAATGCAAGAATTTCAACTTTCGAGAAAGTGGATTGCCATATGTTATAAATGACTTCATGGAGTGTTTAGCCAGGCGTTTTGAATGTTTAACACAATGTCTAGAACGCATCCCGAACAAAAATTTAATTTGTATTATTTTCTCGCATATATAAAAATGTATATGTTGTCGCAACTTTTTGACTCGTCAGGAATCTGCTCTCCGATGGTATCAAGTCTAAAAGAGAAAAGAGTCAATGTGCCACTAGAGAGGGCTCCGGTGGTAGCCTCTCTGATAGTTAAATTAGATAAATTGTAAGAATGATGCTTTCAATAATAATCTTCAGACCAGAGGAAGAAGACCCCTTTTACGTACCTCAAGTGTTAGCCCTTATAGGATGATTATCTGCCAAAGTTGGTAGAAGCTGGTACTGACTAGGTATGGGCCTGCTGTCGCCTGATGGTGGTGATCATGACCATCAATCTCAGTGTCACCACCTACCCTGTTGTGGCCAACTGCTTACCTGTCACCAACTATTTTACTGTTATCAACTGTTTCTCAATTTGTCGCATTGTCCTTTCGATGTCAGTAGGGCTAGATGACGGTGATGGTTTCTTCGGTAGTTTGATGTGTTAGGTGATATAGATCGGTACCCCGGCATGTCGATCCGAGGTCGGTGGACCGACTATACATCGGAATACCTAGATGAAATATGACCCAAACAGGGTTTTAACTTAGACACGTGTCAGCTTCTGATCTGTTAACGTAAATTTGGCGTATCAGTATATAAAAAACAATAACTAAATTAGTTTTTGAAATTGTTCACAGTCTACTCAAATGTAAGAGAACTCTGCGATTTAACTAGTCCGCATAATACAATTGGAGACGTGCAAGAAAACTCTACAATCTAATTAGTCCGTATAATACAATTGGAGAAGTGTGTGTTGCACAGAGATCCCACCTCCAGGACTAGCTTAGGTAGTGCTAAAATAAAAATAAAAAAGTTGTGAGAAATGACCTTTTAAGTAACTAGCACTAAACCAAAGGCATGCAAAAGAGAATTCATAACTTTCAATAAAGTAAATTACCATATGCAATAAATGACTTATGGAGTGTTTTTGGTCAGGGTCTTGAATGTTTAAAATTTTTTTGCAAAACCCATCTGTCTTCTTATTCTTGTATATGTTAATTAAGTTTGATCAATGAGATTGAGATGAAAGAGGTAGAGATGATTTACTGGATCAATGAAACTCACAAATAGTGTATATATATATACACATAATGGGTTCATTGATCCAGAAATCCAAGCCTCGCAATAACCCAAACCTAACATCAACCTCAAATTTCAAATTCCGCCTCCCAATTGATCACTGTCATTGCATTCATAGAAGAAGAATTTAGTACCAACTCTTCATTCTCATAGAAGAAAAAGCATTTCGATAGGAATGGAGTAAGGGATGACCCAAACAGGCTCAGGCTGTGACAAACGCTTTTTGTAGTTGAAGTCGGATTGCAGCGTACTGATAGGAACAAGCCAGAAAACATTGGACTGATAAAAACCCAGATGACAAACGCTTGCTGTGACAAACGATAGGAACCCAGGCATTGAACTGATAGTCGTTACAATTTAAAACATCGAATCCAAAATCTCCTTAACAAACGCTTGCTGGTATTCGAGGTCAAGCCAAAAAACAAGCCAAACATCACTCAGAATCCCCTTCCAGCACATGGAAACGCTAACCAAGCGGGACCAGCCTCGTCGACCACCGGTTACCTTGAGACCATTGGCCGCTACGACTTCAATGAGCAGATTCGATCCACCATGATCGCACACCCAAAGCTCGATCCAACGTCCGGTGAGCCATATCTCAAGTATTTCTGATTCGCTCATGATGGAAGGAAGTCTCCGGACGTCGAAATACCTCTGAAACCCCAAATTGATTAATGTCGAAGAGAGAAAGCAAATGAGTTGGATCGACTCGATTGTGCGATTTGAAACTTCACACGAATCGGCTCTGGGATCTTTCGTCGCTCTCTCTATATGTGCCCAAGTGTGACGACGGGCTGGTTACTGGCAAGGAGAGACCCACTTCAGCTTTGTGGGCTGATCGTAGGGACGACGACGGCTGTGCAGGCAGTAATGGCGGGGTTGTGCAGGTGGTTTTGGAGACGGCGATGAAAGAGAGGGAGTGAGGGGGGGCTGCGCACTGTTTGGGGCTAGGGTTGATGGAGATTTGGATAGAGAGAGAGAGAGTGTTATGAATTTTTTTGATAAAATTATAATATTAAAATACAAGGGTAAATTAATAATTTTACTAATTCTGTTAACGGAGTTATAAAAATAAGACTAACAAAGAAGACTGTGTTATTTCAGAAAATATAAGGAAGGTATCTGCAATTATTAGAAACCTTAAGAAAGATAAGTGTAATTATCTCTATATATATATAATGGTTTTGCAAGAACAATAAAATATATATGGGTTTTGTGAGCGAGAGGGAATCTCCAGTGGCATGTTCTACAAACTCACTAAAATAAAGCGAAATTTTGGTGGATCGAATTGAAAAAAAAAAAATTAGGGATGTCTTTTTTGGTAAACCCTCACAACTTAGAGCCGACAAATTACAAATATACTATCATCTTCTTACTCATATATATAATACAAACACGCACACACACACACGTCTATATAAGTACCCCTTTAAGAATGGTTCTGGAGAAGAAAAAAAAAATTGAAGATGAAGCTCCCAATGACTTCCAAAGCGTGGGCCTGATCAATCGTGACCCACATATTTTAACAATCAAACCAGATTAAAACAATCAAATAAAAAATATCACACAATAACCAAAAATACATACCAGATTAGGGATTAGGGCTCAAAATTGGAAGTAAATTAATACCAGATTGTTTTCAATTGAACATGTAATGACAATCTACATGTTTAGCTCTACAAAATCCATGGTCGGTAGTTGTTGTGTTGGTTAGTGCTACGATTGCCGGTGGCGTTGCGGAGGAGAGTGGCAGCGTGATAAGGTTTTTCCATGGCTTTGGTTTCCAGCATGATAAGGCTTGTGCATGAGGGTTGTTTCACGGTGGTGGCAGAGAGGGTCGACGGCTGTGGCTCCCAATCTCTCTGTCTCTTTCTCTCTCTCTTTTTGCGGCATCCGATCTCTCTGTCTCTGTCTCTGTCTCTATATATATATATATATATCACATCTATAAATATATTGTATCAATATTATAAAGGAGTGAGTTTTTTACTCAAATATTATTATTTAATATATATATATTATCTTAATATTATAAAATTTTGATTTTTTGACTTAAAGTTTTGTCATTAAATAAATGGATAAATTAGTCATTTCACAAAATAACTTAACATCGTTTATTCGTTAAATTTAACGGGAGAAACAGCATAGGTTTAAAAATCATAATATAAGTATATGCAATTATTAAAAATCAAAGAGAAGTAATGTAATTAACATTATATATATATATATATTTAAAAAGTAATTTTGAATACGTACCAAATTTTTATTTGAAGAGTATTTCAAATGTTTTTTTCAACGTCCAGGACACTTAGCCAAACACTTTATAAATTATTTGAAACAGATAATAGTTTACTTTATTAAAAATTGAAAACTCGTTCTTTCAAAATCTTTGTCTAAGTACTAATTACTTAGAGTCGTTTTTCACAACTTTTGTATTTTTATTTTTGTTTTCATATAAAAGAATTGTTTTAGAAAATAGATTATTTAGTTAAGTTTCTGAAATAATTTTTTCATTTGAGGTGACCAGGAACAATTTTAGGAACTCATTAAGTTATTGTTTTTTTTTATATGTATTTTTATATATTTGAAAAAATAATTTTAAATACGCATAAATTTTTTGTTTGGAATGTGTTCTGAAGAGTTTGTGAACATTCAAAACTCTTGACCAAACACTCTATAAGTCATTTATTGAATATGATAATCCACTTTATTGAAAATTATGAACTCTTTTTTGGATACCTTTGTCTTAATGCTAATTACTTAGGGTCGTTCTCACAACTTTTGCATATTTTTTTGGTTTATATGTGTAAAGATTTCAACTTTCAAAAAAATGGATCACCATTTACTATATAAAGTGTTGGGTCAAGCATTTTCAATGTTTAAAAAACGGTTCAGAATACATCCCAAAAAAAATTTTATTACATATTAAAAATTACGTATTCAAATATATAAAAATGCATATAAAAAAATAACTTATGAAGTATTTATATAAAAATGCATATAAAAATTTATTACGTATTAAAAATTACTTATTCAAATATATCCTAATTTTTTTGTTTCGTGCCTGTCGGATCCATTTTACACCTTTATTTATTTGTTTTAGGAAACAAAATCAGTACAAAATATCAAAAAATGGACCAAACAATCAGACATTTAGCAATTTTTACAAATGTAAATGTTAAACTTGTTTCAAACAAGCTGTTAATAAATTTACCTTACAAGTCTCAAACTGCACCAACATTGCCTGCATTAAACTAAAGGCTAGGGCCCATCCTAAAAGAGTAACCTTCACACTATTTGGGCTAGGTTATACTGGATTGGGCGAAGCTTGTCATCAATTTGCAGTTTGAAGGGCCCAAATTAAAATGTCTTGGCCTCACCTATGAAAAGTGTACCTTAGAAATTATGTGGGCACCAGTAATTTTTGGGTAGATCGGTCCACGAATTAAATTTTGTGAATCACATTAATCACAGTTTGACAACTGAAAAAGAAATATTTTTTTTGTCTTTTTAAAATTAGACAAGTCATTCTCGTGACAGATTTTGATTAATGAACCAAATTTATCAAGAATTTCTCTGACCCACACCCATAATATATGAGTATAATTACATCTTTGACTTAATGCATTTTAAAAAAACGTGATTGACACATTGATATTATTGGGTTAGAATTGTGGACAATATTAATCAACGTAAATATATGTGGTCCCTTGGCACTACCCATCATTGAGTTAGGTTGAAAAAAAAATAGACTTGTTACACTGTCACTAAGACAAGAAGGACAATAATAACTAAGAAGTCTGTCTAACACATGAAAGGTTGGAGCAACTCTCAAATAATAACTAAGAAGTATGTCCCAGCACATTGTTGGGAGATTGGAGCAACTCTTAAATAATAACTAAGAAGTCTGTCCCAGCATATTGTTGGAAGGTTGGAGCAACTCTTAACTCTTAAATAATAACTAAGAAGTCTGTCCCAGCACATTGTTGGGAGGTTAGAGCAACTCTTAAATAATAATTAAGAAGTCTGCCCAGCACATTGGAAGGTTGGAGCAACTCTTAAGAGTGGATGTACCTGGAAAGTCATTCATTTTAACTATCAATATTAATGTGACATTGTTAATTCTCTGAGAGTACTTGTTTTGCGTATTTAAGTATTCTTTACCAAATCACTTGTGTAGGTTTCAAGTATAGGAAAAAAGCAGAGTCACTTTATGTCCTTGAACCAATAACCATCTACTCATATTGATATCAATTTTGAATTTAGTCATGAACAATAATCAAATAGATGTAGATATAGATATTATGAGAGGGAGATTCAAAAACTATTTAGAAGAGAGAGAAATAGATAGATTAGTAAAAAGAGAGAGAAAAGTGAAACAAAAATATATTAAAATATCAAATGAATACTTATGTTAGATACTATTGTTTGAGTGATTTATAATACCGGGAGCTATTGATGTATCCATAAATACTGTAGCAGCATTCAAATAAATTTTTTGAGTCTAAAAATAAATCCCCTCTTGGAGTTGTTGTCCAGGGAGGTAGAAATAATAATAAAAAAATAACAAAGTTGTCTTTCACTATCTCATATACAAATTTGCTATCTCCATTTGATACGTCTAAAATTTGGCACTCTAATAAAAGTAACAAATTTTAATATTTTATTATTTTGTATCTTTTGTTTATTATGATTATTTATATAAATTTAATATTATTTAAAACAATATATTGTTGATAATTTTTTACCATTACAGATAAAATTTAATTTTTTTATTAAAAAATAATTTAATAATTTTAAATAATATTTTTTATTATTCAAATAATATAACCATTTTTCAATATAAATTTTAATTTTTGAATTTTTATTAAAAAAATAATTTGTTATTTATTAAAAAAATAAGAGAGTCATTTTTTACCTTGCCATATTTTATCAAATTTTGTCTTTTCTATACAAATGTAAATGTTAGCAATTTTTACAAATGTAAATGTTAAACTTGTTTCAAACAAGCTGTTAATATATTTACCTTACAAGTCTCAAACTGCACCAACATTGCCTGCATTAAACTAAATGCCAGGGCCCATCCTAATTGGGCTGGGATATACTGGATTGGGCGAAGCTTGTCAGCAATTTGTAGTTTGAAGGGCCCAAATTAAAATGTCTTGGCCTCACCTATGAAATGTGTACTTTAGAAAATATGTGGTCCACGAATTAAATTTTGTGAACCAAGTTAATCATAGTTAGGCAACTGAAAAAGAAATATTTTTTTGTCTATTTAAAATTAGACAAGTCATTCTCATGACAGATTTTGATTGATGAACCAAGTTTACCCAAGAATTTCTCTGGCCCACACCCATAATATATAAGATTATTATTACATCTTTGACTTGATGCATTTTAAGAAAATGCTAAAAAAGAATTATAAATTACAGCAATCTAAACTAAAGAAAAATGCAAATTAGAGTTCGATGCAAACTAAAACTTGATTAAACAAGCTTCATGTGTGCCCTACCAAAAAATCAAGCCAATTTTCATAAATCCTGCACAATTAATTTTTGGAAAAATTAAGCCCATTTCATTAGGCCCGTTTGCATATAAAAATTATAGGGCTTTATTTGAAACTCATATAAAATTATAAGACTTTATTTGAAACCCATATATGATTATATAATACTATTTTGAAAACTCATATAAAATTATAAGGTACTAAAATATAATCAATTTGAAATAATTGTTAACGATCATTTGTAATTAGTCGCAGTTAAAATAAAAATAAAAATTAAAGAACTAAATTATTATAATTAATAATCAAAAATTTTATTTGAAATTAAAATAAAACTTCAAAAAATTAAAGTGTAATTAATCTTTATAAAAAAAGAGGATTTATGTGAGTTCATTGTTGAGGGTATGGAATATGGAGACACTAAAAAAGCGTGCTTGACACATTGACATTATTGGGTTAGAATTGTGGACAATATTAATCAACGTAAATATATGGTCTCTTGGCACTACCCATCATTGAGTTAAGTTGAAAAAAAATAGACATGTCACACTCACCAAAATAAGAAGGACAATAATAACTAAGAAGTCTGTCTCAGTATATTGAAAGATTGAAGCAACTCAATTGAAATAAAAATAAAAATAAAAATTAAAGAACTAAATTATTATAATTAATAATCGATAATTTTATTTGAAATTAAAATTAAACTTCAAAAAATTAAAGTGTAATTAATATTTTTTTTTAAAAAAAAAGGATTTATGTGAGTTCATTGTTGAGGGTATGGAATGTGAAGACACTAAAAAAGCGTGCTTGACACATTGACATTATTGGGTTAAAATTGTGGACAATATTAATCAACGTAAATATATGGTCTCTTGGCACTACCCATCATTGAGTTAAGTTGAAAAAAGATAGACATGTCATACTTACCAAAATAAGAAGGACAATAATAACTAAGAAGTTTGTCTCAGTATATTGAAAGGTTGAAGCAACTCAATTGAAATAAAAATAAAAATTAAAGAACTAAATTATTATAATTAATAATTGAAAATTTTATTTGAAATTAAAATTAAACTTCAAAAAATTAAAGTGTAATTAACCTTTAAAACAAAAAGATTTGTGTGAGTTCATTGTTGAGGGTGTGGAATGTGAAGACACTAAAAAAGTGTACTTGACACATTGACATTATTGGGTTAGAATTGTGGACAATATTAATCAACGTAAATATACGGTCCCTTGGCACTGTCCATCATTGAGTTAGGTTGAAAAAAATAGACATGTCACACTATCACTAAGACAAGAAGGACAAAAATAACTAAAAAGTCTGTGCCAGCACATTGGAAGGTTGGAACAACTCTTAAATAACAACTAAGAAGTCTGTCTTAGCACGTTATTGAGTGGTTGGAGTAACTCTTAAATAATAACTAAGAAGTCTGTCTCAACACGTTATTGAGAAGTTGGAGTAACTCTTAAATAATAATTAAGAAGTCTGCCCAGCACATTAGAAGGTTGGAGCAACTCTTAAGAGTGGATGTACCTGGAAAGTCATTCATTTTAACTATCAATATTAACGTGACATTGTTAATTTTCTGAGAGTACTTGTTTTGCGTATTTAGGTATTCTCTACCAAATCACTTGTGTCGGTTTCAAGTACAGGGAAAAAGCAGAGTCACTTTATGTTCTTGAACCGGTAACCATCTACTCATCTTGATATCAATTTTGAATTTAGTCAAGAACAATAATCAAATAGATGTAGATATAGATATTATGAGAGGAAGATTCAAAAATTATTCAGAAGAGAGAGAAATAGATAGATTAGTAAAAAAGAGGAGAAAAGTGAAACAAAAATATATTAAAATATTAAATGAATACTTATCTTAGATACTATTGATTGAGTGATTTATAATATCGGGAGCTATTGATGTATCCATAATACTGTAGCAGCATTCAAATAATTTTTTGAGTCTAAAAAAGATCCCCTCTCATAGTTGCTGTCCAGTGAAATAGAAATAAATTAAAAAAAAAAAAAAACAAAGTTGTCTTTCACTATCTCATATACAAATTTGCTATCTCCATTTGATACTTTTAAATTTTGGCACTCCAATAAAAGTAACAAATTTTAATATTTTATTATTTTGTATCTTTTGTTTATTATGATTATTTATATAAATTTAATATTATTTAAAACAATATATTGTTGATAATTTTTTACCATTACAGATAAAATTTAATTTTTTTATTAAAAAATAATTTAATAATTTTAAATCATATTTTTTATTATTCAAATAATATAAACCATTTTCCAATATAAATTTCAATTTTTGAATTTTTATTAAAAAAATAATTTATTATTTTTTAATGCTAATCTTTTGTCTTTTAATTTGTCAATTTATTGTAGTTTATGACCATTGTAATTCAAATTTTGAATTATTTATTATAAAATAATTTAATATTTTTTCTTTTAAGTATTATTTCTTTTCAATCTGTCTTTTAATGTTAATATTTTTTTCCAATTTGAGCAAAACATCCACAATTTTTTTTTGTTGAATGTAAAATATTGCCTAACGTTACTATAGTGACTTCTTATCACAATCAATATTTATTTTTTTATATTGTTAAAAATACTTCTCCATTTAGCTTCAAAAAGTACTCTTACTTTGCTCATTTTTATGCATCATATTCACATCGACACAAGTCATGCCATTATAAGAAGATTGTCTTTTTTTACTATAAAATTAGTACCTCATTTCTTTTTTTTTGTTGTTTCTGGTAAGATATTAGATTAAGAAGAATGAATAGAAAATTATGATGATTAATTTCTAATTTGGTCAACAAAAAATTTAAGATTCTTGTTGGTATTGATAAAATAATTGTTAAAATAACAAGAAAATATAGTGGATATTAAAATTAATATAAAAATGAAAATGGGTGAGCATTGGGTTTTATAAAATTAAAAAAAAAAAAAGTTATTTAAAATTAAAAAAGAGTCATTTGATTTTACCGTTGAACACTAAAAAAATAAGAGTCATTTTGTGCATGTAGTGTAGCAGAAAATGAAGTGAGCATATGATTTAAAAGATTGGGGCCCACAATATTTAAGTCAGATTTAACATTTTTGCCTCCTCCTCGTTGGAACACTTGAAGATGTGTGACCCTTGAAAATTAAGATGATGTGATGTGACCTTTCAGAATTAAGATGGAAAAAAACTAGTCATTGGAGATGGCCCTCAGACGAAGGAAATGTTCATATGAAATAAAACAAGATGTAGCAAAAAATATCTTTTTATGTGCCAATTGTTATACCACTTGTATTTTCAATGCCTTATTATTTACTATTTGGGTGGTCACCTAACGCACTATTAAAATATAAAAAAAATTAAATATGTCAAATTTTTTTAAAACAAAAAATAAAACAGATTTTTTCAGTCAAAAAGAGAATATTTTTTAATTTTAAAATTAAAATATTATTAATAAATTAAAAAATAATAACTATTTTTCATTATATTTATAGATTAAGAACACTACTAATCCTAAAAAGATACTAACGCATTCTACTAATATAAGAAATTACAAATTTCTTATACTTGAAAATAAGAAAGTATTAATAATAATAAAAAATTCCTAATAGGACTAATCCAAACTTAATTACAAAATTGAAAAATACTAAGAAAATTTGTCAAAATTGACAGGTCAGATTTTTTTCATTTTCAGGATCATGTTGGGTCACATTTTGGTCATTGTCGATCTACGCATGACTCTGCTTTAAACGGGTCTTGAAACACTTTCATTGATTTATGAAACCAAAGTCTATTTGTTTTACATCAATATCACATGGAGTTATTTAAAAGTGATTTAATTTTTTTGCTTTATTTATGGTGATTTCTTTTTGTTATAATATTGATTGTCTTAACAACTTTGCTGAAATAGTAAAGTTATTTTATTGTATACTAATCACGAGATCGAATCACAAAAATAATTTCTGTATTACAATAATAATAGCATTGTGTGCTAAATTAGATCTTTATTAATTGACGTTAGGTTCACTTCTATTAATGGTTGTGGGAAAAACATACTTGGGGAATATAGATTGTTTTTTCTAATGATGTTGGGGTTGCTGTTCCACTGTCTACTCTTACTTTATTTAAGTTCAAGTACAAATCCTATTGTGGGAGCTTTGCCCTTAACCAAAACTCCAAAATTGAGTTTCTATTTTTTAATACCAATAACAATCATATGAAACTTTCGCTAAAATTAAGGGTCTTAATTTTCTCCAGATTTCCATTTGTTGGCCCATCTGCCAAAGATGGTTAGGTTGCTGTGTGAAAATAATTAAACATATAACAAATCAATATCAAATCAAAAAAATATAAAATAAAACATACAGAGAAAATATAAAATTTACGTATATCGATCAAATATTTATATAAAAAAAATTAATATAAAAATAAAAATGTCCAGTGAAGCAGGTTTTTCAAATACCCGTTGTCAATAAAATGGGTTTGAAAAGTATCTAAACAGGTAAGTTTAGGCTTGGAAAAAAGGAATTTAAACTTGATAGCTTCCAATGGATTTGGGAAAGAGACATTTAAAGTTGCCCGTCCCAATTAATTATTAATTTATTTATTATTAATTTTTAAATATAATAAAAAAAATTAGTATAATTAGAGGGTGGGACGGGTCTAAGTGTCCCTTTATCAAATTCATATGGGTTAAGATATAGTTGAATGATATATGATGTAAAATTTTATGCGATATTAAATATTTCAATTCAATATTTAGAACTGATTCGGAATAAAAGGTTTGAATATGTTATTATATCTCAATCTCGTGTTTGGGTGCCTACCTGTTATAAGATTCGAATATAACTATTTTTTATTTTTTATTTTCTTATGTATTTCTTTTATAAAGGTATTCAAAAATCTATTTGTTTGAAAGTCACTTAATTTTTTCTTTCAAATATATGCATATAAATGATCTAAAACTAAAATTTTATTCACAAATCAATTACAAAAATTTAATAACCACAATCACAATATTTTAGAATGTGCTTCTGCAAACATCATTTACAATATAATAGTCTCATACTTTCGAAGGGACTCAAAAAAACTCTTGATCGGTATTGCTAAGAATAATCGAAATTAATAATTACATACATGCATCATATATATAAGAATCAATTTATTGATACAAAAAATACATTAAAAAATCTAGAACATATCTTAAAAAAAATTAAACAATGAAAAAAAAAAAATCAGGTTTTTAACTTGATTCTTTGATGTTTTCGTCTCTCTATATTGCGATATTGTAATTTTTTTTGTGATGATATGTCATTGTATTTTTATCTTAATGAGATGGGATAATTCAAATACGAGTGCATTCTTTATACAAGTTATATCTTACCCAGGTAGGATATAAGTGATTTACAGGAATATAAATATATAATTCAATTGAAAACACCAAACATAGGTTGGGATATTATCCATCACTCTCATAGAACTGTGCAAACATGACCTTGTGGCAAACATGCCCTATATTTATAAGTAAATGTTGCATAAGCAAAGAAGCCTCTAAGAAAGTGGGAGAGAGAGTCAGAGACAGGAGAGAGACAGATCAAAAATGGGAAGGAGACCATGCTGTGCCAAAGTGGGAATTGAAAGAGGAGCATGGACTGTTCTTGAAGACAAAATTCTTAGTAATTTCATTGAAATCCATGGAGAAGGCAAATGGAGAGATCTTCCCCAAAGAGCTGGTACACTAATAATGTTACTTTTTTTAACGTCTCCATCTTTTCTTTTCATTTTTGGCCATTTTTATATCTTGTTGCAGGACTGAAGAGATGTGGGAAGAGTTGTAGACTCCGATGGAAGAACTATCTTAGGTCAGATATTAAAAGAGGTAACATTTCTGTAGAAGAAGAAGAGCTCATTATCAAACTTCATAACCTACTTGGTAATAGGTAATGTCTCGCTCATTATCATTTTGAATCTTTAGATAATGTTTTGTTGCTCAAACTGTGTGTTCAAATCTGTGTCCAAATGATGAGATAGTTTTTTAAAAAAGAATAGTGACTTATGGAACATCACTTGAGTGTAGGTAGGCCTGACAAAATGAGTGAATTAGACGAATTTTGGACGAGTGCAGAAAACGGATCTGGTTAAAATGGATTGAATTTATATTTGACCTGTAATTAAACGAGTCAAATACGGGTTGGGTCACTTATGAGTTGAGCCAACCCGAATCTAATCCCATTATTTTTTCACTCTAATACAAAAAATATTATTTTGAAATAATCACAATAATTATTTTACTTTGGAATCTTTTGAAAATTCAACAAAACATCATTGCTAAAAGAAAATCAAGAATACAATTAGAAAATTAACTGGTCGGTTCAGTTTCAGTTTAAAATTCAAGTAAACCGAACCAATCCAAAAACCAAACTCTCACTATTTTTTTTAAAAAAATTAATATGTATATATATATATATATAATTGAGTATTATATATATTATACTACATATATATATACACACATACACATATATATATATATATACACACATACACATATATATAGTATACTATGTGTACTGTATATATATATACACATACTGTATTTTATTTATATATATGTATGTGTGTGTATAGATATATATATACTATATTATATATATGTATGTTATATATACATACTATATTATATATATGTATGTATATATACTTTATTATGTATATATATATACTATATTATGTATATTATATTTATTTTATTATTTATATATGCATTGTATATATGTTATATATATATATATATTATACTATATATATATGCACTTTATACATACGTGTATAGATATACATACTATATTATATATATGTATGTATGTATACTTTATTATGTATGTATATATATGTATATATATACTATATTATGTATATTATATATATATGCATTGTATCTATATTATACTATATATATATATGCACTTTATACATACGTGTATATATATATATAGTATACTATATATATATGTCATATATATATATATTTAGATATAGATATATGAACTATATAGATATATATATATATATAATATTATATATATGTCATGTATAATTACATAAAACCACTCATTAATATTTTTAAATAGTTAAGAGTTTATTAATTTTTAGAGTGAGAGAGAGTGAATTTTGAGTTTTATAATTACCAAATTATTTATGAACTACCCATTAGTTGTCATGACTATATATTGTATATGTTTTATTATCTTGTTCTTTTCTAAATAGATATATATATATATATATATTTATACTATTTTGTTATTTTTCATTCTCAATCCGTCAAACATCCATATTCAACCTGTATTGACCTGCTAAATTGACAAATTTCTTGTTATTCAACCCGTTTATGACTCGCTAACTAAATGAGTTATCTATATTCATTAATTAGTAGATGGGTTAGTATATATTGACAAATTTAAATAATATTTATCAACTCTAGTTAAGCGTAGGATTCACCATCACATCACTCACACAGATTTTACACCCATGTGAATAATGAGCACAACATGAGTATAAAGTAATGAGCAATCAAACGTTACTTTTTAAAAAATAATTAATGTAATAACAATCAATGACACATTCTCATTTGGGCACAATGATTTGGGTTATTAAACTTGGTCCTCCTAATTGCACGCCCAATTCTTATTCTCTACACGAGTTTGAAGTCAGATTACTGATCAATGTCAAGCTATCATATCTCCCTGTTTCTTCTCTCACACGAAATTTCATGTCTCATTTTCATGCCTGATAGCATGAGTATTGAATAATACATAATCTTAAATTAGATAAAAAAAAATTTATATTATCTACATTCGACCACAATTTATAATATATAATACTATATCTTTTTATTTTTTAAATAAATATTTATAAAAATCTTAAATTTAATTTTATATAAAATTAAATTAAATTATTTACCTTAAATTTATTTTTATATAAAATAATAAAAAAATTAAAATAGAGAATTGGTTAAAATAAAAAAAAGTTTAAAAATTGGTTAAAATTAAAAAAATATATAAAAACAAATAAATAAAATTGACAATTTTATTATTTTGAATGAAAAAATTAACTCGAATTGATATCTCTATTAGGTAAATTAAAAAATATCAGTAGCCCCTTCTTCATTCATCCATTTAGGCCCGACTAGGAACACGTGGAGACAAGCTAACTGGCTCGGGAACAGCTTCTTACTAGTAGTGTCTCACCTTGTACGTTAGCTGTTGCTGCTGCAGCAGGTGGTCACTCATTGCCGGAAGACTACCGGGGCGAACAGACAATGAGATCAAGAACTACTGGAACACCAAGTTGAGCAAGAGAATAAAGGGTCCACAGAAGACTCAAGATTCTACCAAACAACTCCATAAACTGAAAGAAAAGGAATCAGAAGGAAAATTTTCCGTGGCATTGATTCCGCAGAATCTACAGCTGGCGATACGACCCAAGGCTGTAAGAGTCACAAAGGTTATCATCCCACAACAATTAGGTCATAATAATCAAATGATCAAGAAAAATGAAGTTCCCACTTGGGACCATAGCACATCATCTTATTCAACCCTACTTGAAGTTGAAGATGATACCTCCTTTTTAATGGATATAGATATTGGTGAGGTATTTATATCAGATGTTCTTAGGTCAGAAACTCACCAAGAAATTGAGGAAAGAAATGAAAATGATAATGGAGGTGGTGGAGATTTTGGCGACATGAACTTGCCTTCTGGTTTTGATTTTATTGTCTCTTCATTTGAAGACTTCCTGAACAATTCAACTGAGGAATCACTGATGGAAAATTGGAGGGGGCTGGTGATACATTCATTTTCAACCAAATGAAGACTTGGAGCTGAAGATATTTGTCTCTTTTCTAAATTCAGCGTAGATTGATGAAGTCTGCTGCTCACTGTTTCAGTGCATGAATCCATTAGTTTTGGCTTATGAATATAAGAGTTGCATTCCAAGTTCAAAGTATTAAATATATTTTTATTTTGTGTGTGTTTGTGTGTGTGTGTGTGTGGAGGGTAGACTCTCCCACCAATACCTTTTTTTTTTAATGATGGGAACCTGACTCCACCAATCTTAATTTTCGGTCGCACAGTCGGATCGTAAATTTGAGTTCTCTTTCACAACTATTTTGCATAAGTTTTCATTTGCAGAGAGAATCCTTAAAAAAACTAGTAGCGTATTAAATAAGAAATTTCGCACTCTTTAAGTACTTGTTTTTTGGAGTAGTCTTGCTGGTATAGGATGGTTGAGTTCTTTGTGCCAACCATGTTGGGATTGAGATATTCAACTTGATGCCAAGCTTTTCATAAATAAAAGTCTTTTTTATAAATAAAAAACAAAAAAAAAATAAAATCTTACACTCTTTAAGCACTATTTTTTTTTTAGCACTCCAACCGAGCTACCCCTCTGGGGGTGTCTCACACCAGTAACTTGATCAGCATTGTTGCATGGAAATCACACTTGTGTTGTTCTTTTGAATCTACTGAAAGTTCCATGAAATCCAATTGATTAGTTATTAGTTGCAGATTGTTTGCTAGGGCATTTCCGTGTGTGTGTGTGTGTGTGTGTATATATATATATATATATATATATATATATAAATCTGTACAGCAGATGCATTGAAATGAAACTTTGGGCTTATTCAGAGCCTGCATTGGGCTTATTCAGAGCCTGCATTTAGTCTATGGAACCATCTTTAGGGATCAAAAGCCCTTGCAATTAACAAATTAAAGAGGCCACTTGTTTCAAAAGTGAAGATGACACTTGGCTTGCCATGTCGTTAGGTGTCTTAGGGTTTCCAAACGTGGAGTCAGGTTTCATTCATTTTCGAACATCCTCTTATTTTTTCAGTCGGGTATTCCTCTCTCTATATGTGATATAAATTTCAACTCCAGCCTCGAAGAGGTTTTATGTTGTTACGTTACTTGCTTATTGGGGGAGCTCCCCCATACCCTCCTGAGCTACTTGCTTGTGTTAAATAGTTTGTGCTCAATACCCATTGGTCATTTCACTTGCTAGATAGTTTAATTTAATAGTTCAAGCCAGTTTATACGTATTTTGACTAATTTTAAAATTCTGAAATTAATGATCGAACAAATTTTTAATAGTCTTAAGTCGTTACCGCTCAGTCAATTCTTTAAATTTTAATGATCGAAACTTTAAATTTTAATTTTCAAATCGTTACCGTTCAGTCAATTCTTTGAAATTTTTGAACATATCCTTTTACTTATTAGGTATCCCATAGTAGCATTAAAAAAATTTCTATCATGCACATATGGCGATTCTGGTTTCTTTAGTAATAGTCATTCCAAATGGAATGATCATTCCGGCCTAAAAAGTTTAAACAAATATAAGAATAGAATAGCATCAGGAATGCACATTTCATTTCTACCTTCATTCCGACGTACCAAACATGACCTTAGTATTCGATGAGATGGGAGCATCCCATGTTCGGATGAGACAAAATGTCACGACTTTTTGTCCCACATAAAAATACCATTATCATACACATTTATTCAATTTGTGAAAATGAAATTCAATTTTAAATAAAAAGTTATAAAAAATTATTTAAACCAAACATTGAGAAAAAAAAAAACTATTAAAAGGTAGGGTAGATTACCAATCTCTGTTGAAAATTTTGAAATGACACTGATTTCTTATATTTTTACTAACAAATTAAAAATATCTCCCCTCCATTAAATTCTTTTCAAAATGATAAAAGTACTCATTTCATCATTTTTTTCTTTTATTTTTTTCAATTTTGACCATTTTTTCCAATTGTTTTTTTCCATTTTCAAATAAATATTAACTAAAATCTTCTTTGGCTAAAAAATATAACTTATTTATCTTAAATTTATTTTTATATAAAATGAAAGATTTCTTTTTAAAAAAAAGTTGGAGGAAAATAGTCAAGATTGAAAAAATGTAAAATATATATATATAGAGATAAATATATATATATATATATATATAGATAGATAGATATTGTCAAGCCCAATGCGGGATACAATGTGATTAAAAGCTGGCCTTCCAGCCCAAGAGTCCTGGTCCGGCACTATCTTTGTTGGCTGTTGTAATGGAGAATAAGAGAACCTCCGTTTTCGGCCCATTTATGGAACAATGGTTTGTTTGGCCCAGTTCACCTACCCAAACGTGGCCCAGTTCATGCCATAATCATTCTGATTTAGACATCGATTTTTTTTTTTTGATACAGGACAAGGAGAAGAAGAATTGAAATCACGTCAATTATATAAAAAGTAAATACTTGTATTAGTCGGAATAAACAAACCATCACACTCTACCAATTAATGTTTGGATGAGCGGTGGCGTTTCTGAAATGAGTATTTAGGAATCCAAATCCGACTTCTTTTCTTTCTTTATATTTGAATGTTTTTTTCGACATTTTTGAAACACTTATTTGAGCATTTCCAAGTTCAAATGCTCATTTGAAAAAAGAGCCAGTGAAAGTCTTTTTCAAAACTCTCGTTTCGAAAATCTGTTTTTCATCTATACAGCACATTCAGCATTGTTAACAACTAATCAAAACATTACAATATCATCTCAACCCATTTCAAATACATTCATGCAAGTAATCATAACTTAAAATTACACTTTTTCAAACCGTATTTTTCTCAAATCATACTTTTTCACTGCTCATTCAAACAAATACTTAAAAAAAAATTAAAAGGTAGGATAAATTACCGATCTCTCTTGAAGTTTTTGAAATGAAACTGATTTTTCATATTTTTACTAACAAATTAAAAATATCTCCCCTCCATTACAATTCTTTTCAAAACGATAAAAATACTTATTTTTTAGACATTTGTTAAAATAGTTTAACACTTCTATTTGTATTCTTCATCTTTGATTGTAGATTTTTTTTGCTGTGATCCGTAAGCGAATTTAGTATTTTTTGACTTGCTGTGTGTTTGTTTGTTAACACTTTTCTATTTTGTTACTTTCTTCCACCGCAGTCTTCCTTGCACGATTATTTAGGGTTCTTCAACCTCGTTGTATTACTATCACTTAATTTGAACTCCAACTCCACCTGTAAACCCCATATCTGATGAGCCTTTTGTACCTAATCTAGCAGGGTGTAACCAAAGCTTGAACACAAAAGATATTTTGTGTGTGTGTGTGATTATGTGCACAAATTACAATCCTAACATGCATGAAAGTTGTTTTTCTAACTCATTTCATTTGCATTTTCTTTAAACACAAACACAAGCATGCATGTGAAGCATCAAATTTCATTGAATAATGTCCAAGTCTTGTCACATTATAGCCCGTTATCCATTTAGTGGTCATTTCAACTACTGGATCGGACTTTGAAAATAAAAAGCTATAACAAAAACAAAAACCAAAAAACAAACTTATTGCAGTATTGAATCGAATCAAGTTTTTCAAATAATTATCTAAGTTGAAAATGCTACACTTTGTGGTTTGGAAACTGATTGATGAGTCATTATGACAATTAATTTCCAAATAGAGTAATTTATATGGGACATAGAAATCTAGTTTGACTTTCATGTAGCTAGGGAACAAATGCAAGTGCTATATTATATTACACACCCATAAATCATGTACAAAAAAGATATTTAATTATATTTTCATCAATTAAACAGGGGCCACTAAGATATGATAATCTAATTTTTTTTATTACTTAATTCTTTTGCTTGGAAGTTTTGGAGAAAAAATAGAAGAAATGATAATTTAAAATAGAAAAGAAAAAAATTGTATTCATTTTCAAAATTATTAAATAAAAAAAACTAACTAAAATAAAGTGAAATTTTGGTGGATCGAATTGAAAAAAAATATAGGGATGTCTTTTTTGGTAAACCCTCACAACTTAGAGCCCACAAATTACAAATTACAAATTACTATCATCTTCTTACTCATATATATAATACAAACACACACACACACGTGTATATAACTACCCCTTTAAGAATGGTTCTGGAGAAGAAAAAAAATTGAAGATGAAGCTCCCAAAGACTTCCAAAGCGTGGGCCTGATCAATTGTGACCCACATATTTTAACTCGTTCTTTCGAGACCTTTGTCTCAGTGCTAATTACTTAAGAGTCATTTTTCACAACTTTTGAATTTTTATTTTTGTTTTCATATGAAAGAATTGCTATAGAAAATGGATTATTTAGTTAAGTTTGTGAAATAATTTTTTCATTTGAGGAGTTCGGGAACAATTTTAGGAACTCATTAAGTTATTGTTTTTTTATTGTATTTTTATATATTTAAAAAGGTAATTTTAAATACGCATTAATTTTTTATTTGAAATGTGTTCCAAACATTTTTTAAACGTTCAAAATTCTTGACCAAACACTCTATAAGTCATTTATTGCATTTGATAATCCACTTTATTGAAAACTATGAACTTTTTTGTGGATGCCTTTGTCTCAATGTTAATTATTTAGGGTCGTTTCTCACAACTTTTGCATATGTTTTTTTGTTTACATGTGTAAGGATCAAAAAAGTGGATCACCATTTACTATAGAGAGTGTTTGGTTAGGCATTTTCAATGTTTAAAAAAAGTTTTAGAGTACATCCCAAAAAAAATAATTATTACATATTTAAAATTACTTATTCAAATATATAAAAATGCATATAAAAAAATAACTTATGAAGTGTTTAAAAAATGTCTGGATCGCATCCCAAACAAATATTTAATGTGTATTATTTTTTCACATATATAAAAATGCATATAAAAAAATAATAACTAATTGAGTTCTGAAAATTATTTACAGTGTCCTCAAATGCAAGAGAACTTTATAACTTAATTAGTCTGTGTAATACATATGCAGATATATGCGTTGCAAAGATTACTTAGGTCACGAAGATCCCACCTCCGCGACTGACCAAGGTGGTGCTCAAATAAAAATGTAAAAGCTGTGAGAAACTTGTTTCAAACAAGCTGTTAATATATTTACCTTACAACTCTCAAACTGCACCAACATTGCCTGCATTAAACTAAAGGCTAGGGCCCATCCTAAAAGAGTAACCTTCACACTATTTGGGCTGGGATATACTGGATTGGGCGAAGCTTGTCATCAATCTGTAGTTCGAAGGGCCCAAATTCAAATGTCTTGGCCTCACCTATGAAATGTGTACTTTAGAAAATATGTGGACCACTACTACACCCCCACATAGGGATGGCAATTTGCCCCGCCCCGCCTCTAACGGGGCGGGTATGGGGTGCTCATAAACGGGGTCGGGGTAGGGTTGGGATAGGACTTTTAAAACTCCGTCGGGTTCGGGGCTGGTTCGAGGAATGGTCACCTCTCCCTGACCCTGCCCCGTTTATATATTAAGTTTTTTTATTTTTTGGATATATATTATATTTATCAATAAATAACACTATATAAAATTAATTTTAAGGTTTTTATATTACACTTATATATATATTTTTATATTATTTATTTTGAAAAAATAAATTTATTTATTTATTAAAATAAAAGTTTTAACTTAAAAAAAATATATAAACGGGATTCGGGGCAGGGCGGGGTGAAGTCGGGGTAAACTTTAAACGGGGCAGGGCGGGGTCGGGGTAGACTTTAAACGGGGCAGGGCGGGGTCGGGGAAAGGTCACCCCGCTCCGAACCCGTCCTGTTGCCATTCCTACCCCCACACGAGTAATTTTTGGGTAGATCGGTCCACGAATTAAATTTTGTGCACCACATTAATCACAGTTTCACAACTGAAAAAAAAATATTTTTTTGTCTATTTAAAATTAGACAAGTCATTCCCGTGAAAGATTTTGATTGATGAACCAAGTTTAGCTAAGAATTTCTCTGGCCCACACCCATATTATTACATCTTTGACTTGATACAATTTAAGAAGATGCTAAAAAAAATTTAAAAATTACAGCAATCTAAACTAAAGAAAAATGCAAATTAGAGTTCGATGCAAACTAAAACTTGATTAAACAAGCTTCATGTGTGCCCTACCAAAAAATCAAGCCAATTTTCATAACTCCTGCACAATTAATTTTTGGAAAAATTAAGCCCATGTCATTAGGCCTGTTTGTACATAAAAATACAAGACTTTATTTGAAACCCATATAAAATTATAGGGTTTTATTTAAAACTCATATACAATTATATAGAACTATTTTAAAACTCATATAAAATCATAAGGTACTAAAATATAATCAATTTGAAATAGTTGTTAATGATTATTTGTATTTAGTCTCAATTAAAATTAAAAAACTAAATTATTATAATTAATAATCGATAATCTTATTTAAAATCGAAATAAAACTTTAGAATATTAAAATATAATTAATCTTAAAAAAAAAAAAGGATTTGTGTGAGATCATTGTTGAGGGTATGGAATGTGAAGACACTAAAAAAACATGCTTGACACATTGATATTATTGGGTTAGAATTTTGGACAATATTAATCAACATAAATATATGTGGTCCCCTGGCACTACCCATCATTGAGTTAGGTTGAAAAAAAAAAATAAACGTGTTACACTATCACCAAGACAAGAAGGACAATAATAACTAAAAAGTCTATCCCATCACATTGGAAGGTTGGAGCAATTCTTCAAAGTGATGTACCTGGAAAGTCCTTCATTTTAACTATCACTATTAATGTGACATTATTAATTTGCTGAGAGTACTTGTTCAGTGTATTTAGGTATTCTCTATCAAATCACTTGTGTCGGTTTCAAGTACAGGGAAAAAGCAAAGTCACTTTATGTCCTTGAACCGATAATCATCTACTCATCTTGTTGTTAATTTTAAATTTAGTCATGAATAATAATTAAATAGATATAGATATAAATATTATAAGAAGGAGATTCAAAAATTAATTAGAAGAGAAAAAAATAGATAGATTAGTGGAAAGAGAGAAAAAAAGTGAAACAAAAATATATTAAAATATCAAATGAATACTTATTTTAGATATTACTGTTTGAGTGATTTATAATGCTGAGAGCTATTGATGTATCCATAAATACTATAACAACATTCAAATAAATTTTTTGGGTCTAAAAATAGATCCCCTCTTGGAGTTGCTATCCAGGAAGGTAACAAAAAATAAAAATAACAAAATTGTCTTTCGCTATCTCATGTACAAATTTGCTATCTCCATTTAATACTGCTAAAATTTGGCACTCCAATAAAAGTAACGAGCTTTATTTATGGTGATTTCTTTTTGTTATAATATTGATTGACGTAAAGAAAGGAGCGGCAGCAATAATAAAGTTTTCGAATCATGTCGGGTCACATTCTGATCATTATCGATTTACGCATGACTTTGTTTTAAATGGGTCTTGAAACACTTCCATTGATCCATGAAATCAAAGTCTATTTATTTTACATCAGTATCACATGGAATTATTTAAAAGTGATATAATTTTTTTGCTTTATTTATGGTGATTTCTTTTTGTTATGATATTGATTGATGTAAAGAAAGGAGCGGCTCTGCTGCAATAATAAAGTGATGTCAAGTCACATTTTGATCATTATCGATTTACGCATGACTTTGCTTTAAACGGGTCTTGAAACACTTCCATTGATCCATGAAATCAATGTCTATTTGTTTTACATCAGCATCGCAAGGAATTATTTAAAAGTGATTTAATTTTTTTGCTTTATTTATGGTGATTTCTTTTAATTATAATATTGATTGACGTAAAGAAAGGGGCGGCGTTGCTGTAATAACAAAGTTTTCGAATCATGTCGGGTCATATTCTGATCATTATCGATTTACGCATGACTTTGCTTTAAACGGGTCTTGAAACACTTCCATTGATCCATGAAATCAAAGTCTATTTGTTTTACATCAGCATCACATGGAATTATTTAAAAGTGATTTAGTTTTTTTGCTTTATTTATGGTGATTTCTTTTTGTTATAATATTGATTGACGTAAAGAAAGGAGTGGCTCTGCTACAATAATAAAGTTATTTTATTATAAGCTAATCACGAGATCGAATCACAAAAATAATTTCTATATTACAATAGCGATAGTCTTGTGTACTAAATTACATCTTTATTAATTGATGTCAAGAGATTCTTTGAAAAGATGCTACAAAGAAAATGTCAACCTTAGTTTCACTTCTAGTAATGGTAGTGGGAAAAACCAACTTTGGGAGTATAGATTGTTTTTTCAAATGATGTTGGCGTTGCTGTTCCACTATCTAGTCTTACTTTATTTAAGTTCAAGTAGTGGGAGCTTTGCCCTTAACCAAAACTCCAAAATTGAGTTTCTATTTTTTAATACCAATAACAATCATATGAAACTTTTGCTAAAATTAATGGTCTTAATTTTCTCCAAATTTCCATTTGTTGGCCCATCTACCAAAGATGGTTAGGTTGTTGTGTGAAAATAATTAAACATATAATAAATCAATATCAAATAAATATATATATATATAGAGAAAATATAAAATTTACGTATTTCAATAAAATATCTATATCAACAAAAAAAATAAAATTAACATAAAAATAAAAATGTCAGTGAAGCGGGTTTTTCAAATACCCGTTGTTAATAAAATGGGTTTGAAATGTATCTAAACAGGTTAGTTTAGGCTTGGAAAAAAGAAATTTAAACTTGATAGTTCCAATGGATTTGGGAAAGAGACATTTAAAGTCGCCTGTCCCGATTAAATATTAATTTATTTATTATTAATTTTTAAATAAAATAATAAATTTTAGTGTAATTAAGAGTATGGGACGGGTTTAAGTGTCTCTTTATCAAATTCATAAGGGTTAAGATATAGTTAAATGGGATATGATATAAAATTTTATGAGATATTAAATATTTCAATTTAATATTTAGAACTGATCTGGATAAAAAGTCTGACTATGTTGTTATATTTTAATCCCGTGTTTGGGTGCCTGCCCGTTATAAGATTTGAATATAACTATTTTTAATTTTTAATTTTCTTATGTATTTCTTTTATCAAGGTATTCAAAAATCTATTTGTTTGAAAGTCACTTAACTTTTTTTCCAAATATATGCATATAAATGATTTAAAACTAAAATTTTATTTACAAATCAATTACAAAAATCTAATAATCACAATCACAATATTTTAAAATGTGTTTGTTCAAACATCATTCACAATATAATAGTCTCTTACTTTCGAAAGGACTCAAAAAAATTCTTGATCTGTATTGTTAAGAATCATCCAAATTAATAATTACATAGATGCATCATATATATAAGAATCAATTTATTAATACGAAAAATACATTAAGAAATCTAGAACATATCTAAAAAAAAAAATTAAACAATGAAAAAAAAAAATCAGGTTTTTAAGTTGATTCTTTGATGTCTTCGTCTCTTTATATTGCGATATTGTAATTTTATTTGTGATGAGGTGTCATTGTATTTTTATTTTAATGTGATAGGATAATTCAAATACGAGCACCCTCTTGGTATAAATTATATCTTATCCGGATGAGATATAAGTGATTTAAAAAACACCAAACATATAGGTTGGAATATTATCCATCACTCTTATAATACTGTGCAAACATGACCTATAATTATAAGTAAATGTTGCATAAGCAAAGAAGCCTCCAAGAAAGTGGGAGAGAGAGACAGAGGCAGAGAGAGAGAGAGAAAAAAATGGGAAGGAGACCATGCTGTGCCAAAGTGGGAATTAAAAGAGGAGCATGGACTGTTCTGGAAGACAAAATTCTTAGTAATCACATTGAAATCCATGGAGAAGGCAAATGGAGAGATCTTCCCCAAAGAGCTGGTACACTGATAATGTTACTTTTTTTAATGTCTCCATCTTTTCTTTCCATTTTTGGCCATTTTTATATCTTGTTGCAGGACTGAAGAGATGTGGGAAGAGTTGTAGACTCCGATGGATGAACTATCTGAGGTCGGATATTAAAAGAGGTAACATTTCTGTAGAAGAAGAAGAGCTCATTATCAAACTTCATAACCTACTTGGTAATAGGTAATGTCTCTCTTATTATCATTTTTAATCTTTAGATAATGTTTTGTTGCTCAAACTTTGTGCTTAAATCTGTGCTCAAATGATGAGATAATTTTTTAAAAAATAATAGTGACTTATGGCACATCCCTTGAGTGTAGGTACGCCTGACAAAATAAGCGGATTGGACGGATTTTAGACGGGTTGAAAACGGGTCGGATCAAAACAGGTTGAATCCATATTTAACCCGTAATTAAACTGGTCAAATACGGGTTGGGTCAACCTAAATTCAACCCTTTATTTTTTTAACTCTAAATAGAAAAAATATTATTTTTAAATAATCACAATAATTGTTTTACTTTAGATCTTTTGAAAACCCAATAAAATACCATGGCTAAAAGAAAATCAAGAATATAATTAAAAAATAAACGGGTCGGTTCAATTTTAGATTTAAATTTGAGTAAACTGAACCAACCCAAGAACCAAACTCTCACTATTTGTTTTTTAAACAATTAATATGTATATATATATATATGTGAGTATTATATATACATACTGTATTATATATATGTATGTTATATATACACACACTATATTTTATATATATATATATGTATATATATACACTATATTATGTATATTATATATTTTTTATTATTTATATATGCATTGTATATATTATATATATAGTATAATATATATATATATATGTCATATATATTTAGATATAGATATATGTACTATATACATATATATAATATATTATAGATATGCCATGTATAATTACATAAAACCACTCATTAATATTTTTAAATAGTTAAGAGTTTATCAATTTTTAGAGTGAGAGAGAGTGAATTTTGAGTTTTATAATTACCAAATTGCTTATAAAGTACCCATTAGTTGTCATAACTATATATTGTATATGTTTTACTATTTTGTTCTTTTCTAAATAGATATATATATATATATATTTATACTATTTTGTTATTTTTCATTCTCAACTCGTTAAACATTCATATTCAACCCGTATTGACCCACTAAATTGACGAATTTCTTGTTATTCAACCCGTTTATGACTCGCTAACTACATGAGCTATCCATATTCATTAATTCATAGATGGGTTAGGACAGGTTGACAAATTTAGATAACATTTATCAATTCTAAGTATAGGATTCACCATCACATTACTCACACAAATTTTACACCCATGTGAATAATGAGCACAACATGAGTATAAAATAACGAGCAATCAAACATTACTCTTTAAAAAATTCTCATTTGGGCACAATGATTTGGGTTATTAAACATTCTTCTCCTAATTGCATGCCCAATTCTCATTCTCTACACGAGTTTGAAGTCAAGCTATCATATCTCCCTGTTTCTCTCACACGAAATTTCAAGTCTCATTTTCATGCCTGATAGCATGGGTATTAAATAATACTTAATTTTAAATTTGATAAGAAAAATTTTATATTATCTACATTCGACCACAATATATAATATATAATACTATATTTTTTATTTTTTAAATAAATATTTATAAAAATACTAAATTTAATTTTATATAAAATGAAAATAAATTATTTATCTTAAATTTATTTTTATATAAAATAATAATAAAAATTAAAAAAGTTTAAAAATTGGTTAAAATTAAAAAAATATATAAAAATAAATAAATAAAATAGACAATTTTAACTTTTGAATGAAAAAATTAACTCGAAATGATATCTCTATATTATTAGGTAAATTAAAAAATATCAGTATAATTTTAAAAATATAAAAAATAATCAATATAATTATCAAAAATTTAAAAAAAGATTTCAATTTAATTTACCTTTGTATATGTTTTTGCCCCTATATATATATATATATATATATATAGTCTAGATTCGTCACTGTGTCTCACCTTGTACGTTAGCTGTTGCTGCTGCTGCAGGTGGTCACTCATCGCCGGAAGACTACCGGGGCGAACAGACAATGAGATCAAAAACTACTGGAACACCAAGTTGAGCAAGAGAATAAAGGGTCCACAGAAGACTCAAGATTCTACCAAACAACTCCATAAACTGAAAGAAAAGGAATCAGAAGGAAAATTTTCCATGGCATTGATTCCGGAGAATCTACAGCTGGCGATACGACCCAAGGCTGTAAGAGCCACAAAGGTTATCATCCCACAACAATTAGGTCATAATAATCAAATGATCAAGAAAAATGAAGTTCCCACTTGGGACCATAATAGCTCATCATCTTATTCAACCCTACTTGAAGTTGAAGATGATACCTCCTTTTTAATGGATATAGATATTGGTGAGCTATTTATATCAGATGTTCTTAGGTCAGAAACTCAGCAAGAAATTGAGGAAAGAAATGAAAATGATAATGGAGGTGGTGGAGACTATGGCGACGTGAACTTGCCTTCTGGTTTTGATTTTATTGTCTCTTCATTTGAAGACTTCCTGAACAATTCAACTGAGGAATCAATGATGGAAAATTGGAGGGGGTGGTGATCATCATTTTCAACCAAATGAAGACTAGGAGCTGAAGATATTTGTCTCTTTTCTAAATTCAGCGGTAGATTGATGAAGTCTGCTGCTCACTGTTTCAGTGCATGAATCCATTAGTTTTGGCTTGTGAAAATAAGAGTTGCATTCCAAGTTCAAAGTATTAAATATATTTTTATTTTGTGTGTGTTTGTGTGTGTGTGTCTGGAGGGTAGACTCTCACACCAATTACCTTTCTTTCTTTTTTTTTAATGATGGGAACCGACTCCAGCAATCTTAATTTTCGGTCGCACAGTCGGATCGTAAATTTGAGTTCTCTTTCACAACTATTTTGCATAAGTTTTCATTTGTAGAAAGAGAATCATTAAAAAATCTAATAGCGTATCAAATCAGAAATTTCGCACTCTTTAAGTACTTTTTTTGGAGTAGTTTTTTGGAGTAGTCGTGCTGATATAGGATGGTTGAGTTCTTCGTGCCAACCTTGTTGAGATTGAGATATTCAACTTGATGCCAAGCTTTTCATAAATAAAACAAAATCCTACACTCTTTAAGCACTATTTTTTTTTTTTTTAGCACACCAACCGAGCTACCCTCTGGGGGTGTCTCACACCAGTAACTTGATCAGCATTGTTGCATGGAAATCATACTTGTCTTGTTCTTTTGAATCTAGTGAAAGTTCCATGAAATCCAATAGATTAGTTATTAGTTGCAGATTGTTTGCTAGGGCATTTCCGTGTGTGTGTGTGTGTGTGTGTGTGTGTGTATATATATGCAAATGTATATAATTTATCTAACATTATATATAATTTGTATATAATTTATGTAACATTATATGTAATATTGAAATTATATATATATATATATCTGTACGGCAGATGCATTGAAATGAAACTTTGGGCTTATTCAGAGCCTGCATTTAGTCTATGGAACCATCTTTAGGCATCAATAGCTCTTGCAATTAACAAATTAAAGAGGCCACTTGTTTCAAAAGTGAAGATGACACTTGGCTTGCCATGTCGTTAGGTCTCTTAGGGTTTCCAAACGTGGAGTCAGGTTTCATTCATTTTCGAACATCCTCTTATTTTTTCAGTCGGGTATTCCTCTCTCTATATGTGATATAAATTTCAACTCCAGCCTCGAAGAGGTTTTATGTTGTTACGTTACTTGCTTATTGGGGGAGCTCCCCCATACCCTCCTGAGCTACTGCTTGTGTTAAATAGTTCGTGCCCAATACCCATTGGTCACTTCACTTGCTAGATAGTTTAATTTAATACTTAAAGTCAGTTTGTACGTGCTTCGACTAATTTTAAAATTAATGATCGAACAAATTTTTAATAGTCTTAAGTCGTTACTGCTCAGCCAATTCTTTAAATTTTAATGACCAAAACTTTAAATTTTAATTCTCAAATCGTTATCGCTCAACCAATTCTTTAAAATTTTTTAACATATTCTTTTGTATCCCATAGTAACATTAAAAAATCTCATCATGCACATGCACATGCACATATAGCCTTTTTAGAGAGAGAGAGAGGGGGGGGGGGGGGGGGGGGGAAGGTCCAATGAAAAAATATATTCAAGTGGTACCACACTTAAAATTTATGTATTTGATAAAACTCACGTGAACAAACTACTGTCGGAGCCGAATACCCCACTCCTTTTGTTTCTATCCCCGGGTCCAATTAGTCTTATTATCAAAAAAAATTTGTCCCATTCACATATTATATAAGCCGAGAAATGTTAATGTCTATCACGAGTATTAGAAACTCGCAACTGATACTAATATTTTTTAATATAAGTATTTGGATGTATTAGAATTCTGGTATGCTAGAATAGAATAAGATAGAAATGAAATAACATCAGGAATAAAATGGAGCAGGAATGGAAAGAAAATAATTATTCTATTCTTTTGTTTGGCTGAATATCCAATAATAGAATGACAATTACATTCCTGTACTTGGTTTGAACCATCAAATTATAGGAATGAAGTTAATATTAAGTTAGTTATTCAAAGTACTTGTATAAATTTTAAAACTTTCATGTACGTTTAATGAAAAAAAAATTCAACCTACATTTGTTTTATTGTCAAAAAAAAAAATTCAACTTGCATTTTTTTTTTGGCAAAAAAAGAATAAAATTTCAACTTGTATTTTTTTTATTGGCAAAAAAACAATTAAAAAAATTGGTAAGGAATGGAATAAGCATTCCGTGACTTTTGGTAAGGAACAACGATTTTGACTTCTTTGGGAATAGTCATTCTATTTGGAATGACCATTCCGGTCTAAAAAGTTTAAACAAACACAGGAATAGAATAGCATCAGGTAATGCACATTCCATTCCTACCTTCATTCTGACCTACCAAACATGACCTTAGTGTTCGATGAGACAAAATGTCATGACTTTTTGTCCCACATAAAAATACCATTATCATACACATTTATTCAATTTGTGAAAATGAAATTCAATTAAAAATAAAAAGTTATAAAAAATTATTTAAACCAAACATTGAGAAAAAAAAAACTATTAAAAGGTAGGGTAGATTACTGATCTCTGTTGAAATTTTTGAAATGACACTGATTTCTCATATTTTTACTAACAAATTTAAACTATATCCCCTCCATTAAATTCTTTTCAAAATGATAAAAGTACTCATTTCATCATTTTTTTTCTTTTATTTTTTTCAATTTTGACCATTTTTTCCAATTGTTTTTTTTTTCATTTTCAAATAAATATTAACTAAAACTTTCTTTGGCTAAAAAATATACCTTATTTATCTTAAATTTATTTTTATATAAAATGAAAGATTTCTTTTTAAAAAAAAAGTTAGAGAAAAATGGTCAAGATTGAAAAAATGTAAAATATATATATATATATATATATCGAGAAAGATAGATAGATAGATATTTATATATGTCAAGCGCAATGCGGGATACAATGTGATTAAAAGCTGGCCTTCCAGCCCAAGAGTCTTGGTCCGGCACTAGCTTTGTCGGCTGCTGTAATGGAGAATTAGAGAACTTGGACCTCCGTTTTCGGCCCATTTATGGAACAATGTTTTGTTTGGCCCAGTTCACCTACCCAAACGTGGCCCAGTTAATGCGATAGTCATTCTGATTTAGACATCGATTTTTTTTTTTTTTGATACAGGACGAGAAGAAGAAGAATTGAAATCACGCCAATTATGTAGAAAGTGAATACTTGTATTAGTCGGAATAAACAAACCATCACACTCTACCAATTAATGTTTGGAAGAGCGGTGGCGTTTCTGAAATGAGTATTTAGGAATCCAAATCCGACTTTTTTTTTTCTTTTTTATATTTGAATGTTTTTTTTTGACGTTTTCGAAACACTTATTTGAGCATTTTCAAGTTCAAATGCTCATTTGAAAAAAGAGCCAGTGAAAGTCTTTTTCAAAACTCTCGTTTCGAAAATCTATTTTTCATCTATACAACACATTCAGCATTGTTAACAACTCATCAAAACACTACAATATCATCTCAACCCATTTCAAATACATTCAGCCAAGCAATCATAACTTAAATTACACTTTTTCAAACCGTATTTTTCTCAAATCATACTTTTTCACTGCTCATTCAAACAAATACTTAAAAGAAAATTAAAATTATGACCTCTTTTATAGAAAGAAGAAAAAGATGTCACTAAACTATTAAAAATTTTGAAATTTTAGAAATGTATTTGCTTACATAAAAAATGTAAATAAAAAAAATTCTTTTGTCACAGTACATCTAAAAACAAATATAAACACACACACACACATATACATTTATATTCAAAACACATAATTTAAAAGCCTCGATTAAATAAAACTATTACAAATGCATGTTCTCTAGGGTTTATAAACTTGGGTTTGAAGGTGAAGCAAAAAAGAATCTATGATTCGATCCATCCAATCTTTTTAACGTATCGTGGACGTATCATTCCCATTCAATTGGAACACGATAACATGCCCATGTGAGTAATGTCATTCCTATGGTCGCCCATTACTATCCCTTGCATATAAAAAACATTTCCTTAAAACTATACATACATATAGACACACACATATATATATAGAGAGAGAGACACACACACACACACACATACATTCAAGTATTATATATATACAAACACACGTAATAAGGGCTAGTGTAATGCAGTGAAGGATTAAATGTACCCATTTCACAAATATGAATTTACCATCATTTGATATAAATTGTCGTGACTCATTACGTCTTAATAATTAAAAGGATCTAAGCTTTTAAAACTCGAGCCGACAAGTTTTGTTTGTAAAATTTTTTTCAATTCAAATCTTAAATCATTTGACAAAGTTTGGACGGGAGATAGAAATTATTTTTGTGACTCAAAAGCATAATTTTCAGATCATGATAAATTAACTTTATATCAAGACCGACCTCATATATAAATGCACATATACATACAAGTATAACAGCATATTCTCCATCCAAAATATATAAAGTAGCTATGGCTCTTAATTAATGTATTTAATAGAATAGAATGGCATCAGAGCCTTCCCCATCTACAGTTACTTCCCACCTCTTCGTATGTCATAAAAAAATAAAAAAAAATATTCTAACCGATATTTTTTTATTGAAAGCAAAATTCTTGTCATTACACTAAGATTTGACTAAATTATAAAATAATATTTAAAAAAAAAAAAACAGATCAGAAAGCTTTTTTTTTTTAATTTTCTTTTTGTTTATTTATTATCATGTTATCCACAGCTATTCAAGCACGTTTTTCGATTTTCGTTGGCTGCGGCTGCTACGGGACGTTATCGTAAAATAGTATCTGTTAGTGATGTGTTTGGGTAGTTTTCTCAATTATATTAATGTACAATAGCAGTTTAAACCAAGTTGGTGCTCGGGGAGCGGCTGCCACCCTGAAAAAAATAATCATTTTCCTACCCAAAAATGAGGTCAATCAAAATTCGTTTGCAAAATGAGTTTTGAAAAAAATAAAAAAAAATTATTTTTCCAAACAGTTCTTACTCCGAACTCAGCACTTATATTATCCAATATATGCAATATAAAAAGTAAAATAAAATATTCACAAATTTTTTTACCAAATATTTAAATAACAAACGAGTTATATCATAATATTCAAATCTCTACCCCTTCTCTCATTGTGTGTGTATCAATGTGTGATTGTTGTGCCAAGATTTTTCTGACAACAATAGAACAGTTTCACAGGATTAAATGTTCATTTTCACCTTATTTGAATGTTCAGGAAAGAAAAAAAAAATTATTATCTTATATTTGAATTGTAAGTAAAAAGAAAAGAAAGTATATATAACTAATTGACAATTATATCTTTTTTATTTGGCACTTGTCTTAATTTTTAATTCATGCATTTACGGACATTTTTGTTATTTTAAGATTTTTCATTAAATAAACTTTCTTTCATAATTTTTTCTTTCTCTCCATCATAAACATTCAAACTAGAAAGTTGTATCACTTTAATTAAATCTTTTCTTTTCTCTCCAAATCATTTCATCTAAACAAATTTTTCATGATTCAATTCTTACTGTCATTTTATTAATTTTTAGGATAAATTACACCGACTTCTCTTAAAATTTATGAAAATTATACTGATCTCTTTTGAGATTTTTGAAATTACTCTGACATCTCAAAATGCAAATTCAATTAATTTTTTTAATAATGACAAAAAAACATATTTTTAATCATTTTTTAAAAAAAATTAATATAAAAAAATTATCTGTATGTTACTTCTAAATTTTTTTTTTTAAAAAAGTTTAAAAACTTTGATCAAATTGAAAATATAAATAAATAAAAAAAACAGTTTTAATATTTTGAAGAAAAAAATTAATAGAAAATAAATTCTGTATTTTCAAAAATATTAAAATTATATATTTTAAAATTTAAAGAAAATCATAACTGATTATAAATTTTTAAACAGATAAATATAATTTATCTTATTTTTTAAAAATCTTACAGTGGTTGATTGATTGGACCGTACAATAATTTTTCGGCAAAGAGGTGATAATTTAGCTCAGGCGATTCAAATTCCACGGTGAGCGATGTGGTGGGTTTAATTTTTCAAATCCAATCAACTTTATTAATATTGATTCTTTTATTTTTAACTTTTTTTGAATTATTTATTACTTTTAAATCGCAGACTAAAAATCTCTTTTGTCTCCTTCGATGGTAACGGTACAATAATAATTTTGGACCGTACAATAATAATATTGATAACCCAGTGATTTTTTCTATGATTGAGAAATGAACGGTCCAAAATGACTGATGTTGAAACATAGAAAGAAATTTGTGCATGATGGTAAAGGTACCTTCCATCACTGATGGTATATATATATATATATATAGAGAGAGAGAGAGAGAGAGAGAGCTGCAACAAACTTTCAACGTGCAAGAAAATAGGGCAAGGAGGCGGCCAATAGTACGGATGATAATAATCATATTTAATTGTGTGGTGTGTCCAAATGATCAAATAAAATCTCTAATATTAAAGTTAAATTTTAATATTATTATAGTATTAAAAAAAAATTTTGATATTTTTATTTTAACACTTAAATACTATTTATTTTTTTAAGTCAATAATTATTCTTTTTCTCAATTATCATTCTCAAAATATAATTATATTATTTTTAACTATTGAATTATATAATTCTCAGAAAATATAAATCATCTGAATAGCATATGTTATTTTTCTGATTAAATAGGATAAAATTTTTAAGAAAGTTAAAAATATATATATAATAGAGTAATCTTTAGTCGTGCATTGTAGCATCTTTTTATCGACACCGTTATAATATAGATATAGCTGTTGCATTGGACCTGTTCTCCTAATCATACTGTGTTTGCCGATTTTTTATTTTAATGATCGAATAATATCTTGTGTATGTTTACCGGAGATGTCACAATTTCAAATATTTCGAGGTAAAACATATTGTTAGCTATTAATTTTTAGTGAAGTGTTGCGTTGTGTTTGGTTATTAGTACTTGATATGATTCTACGGAAATTCATATGTAAATAAAACTCTTTATGTTGACAAAATAAAATAAAATAATATTAAATATTTTAAATTTGTGTACTAAATTTTGCATTCTAAATAATGTAATACATATCATTAATAATTTATCAAACACATCATTAATAATTCATCAATAATTAATTATCAAGTCATTTGAAATGCAAAAAAAAAAAAGCTGAAACAAATGAGAATCGTGCAAGGTACACACCCATCTATGTGAAAACCAATTAATTGCATGTGGAGGACTCATGTGCTGCATTAAAGTTTCTTGTTTTTTTTCATTCTCAACTCACACCACATCACATGCATAAAAGAACAATGATGTACATCAATAGATTTTTTTTTACTCTTGGACAAAAGGAGGTAGAGTTTATTATATTAAATGCACATTGGATTTATTTGCTTGTGTAGGAATGAAAAAAATTATTTAAAAAATTTGTTATATTTAACATTTTATTTTATTAATTATCATAAGTTTATTGTAAGAAAAATGTTAAAAAATTTTAATTTATATTTTTAATTATATGTCCAATGTAATGTATCATCTTGTAGTATTTGTAGCCTCATATGATTGATTTCTAAAAAATAGCATGTAGTAATGGATCTAAAACATAGAGTTGGGGAGAAAAATATAAAAGCTAGAATTTTAAGGATACTCTTTTAAAAAGATGAAAATTTGGGGGGAGAGGGAGATTTCTAATTTTTAAGAAATTTTTTTATAAAAATTAGAATTAAAAAATTTAATTTTGAAAAAAAAATTAAGGAGACCATTGTCCCCCTAACTTATACGTAAGATCGTCGGTGACAACATGTATTGATATATTACAATATTAGAAATACAACTGAAGATATAAATTAAAAATACATAGCGGTACTCTTATTATAATAACAAAAGTTCATCTGATAGAAATATTAAAAATCATATCCGAGTAAAACTAAGTTTTACTTTTTATGCAATTGGCGTTAATTCAATTTTTCCTCATAGAAAGAAAAAGAAAATAAAGTGTGTATGTATGTGTAAATTTTAATGAAATGGGAAAGGTCATTAAGCCACGTCATGAAGGCAAATGCATATTGCAAAGAGATGGTACATAGCACGAGAGAAAGAAGCCCAGCTATAAGAAGCAAGTCTCTCTCCCAAAATTAATGGGGACAGATCCTATATTTGTGTGGAGAAGTCTCCTGCAGCCCACGAAATAGAGAACCACAAGAACAGAGACCCACTTGAGAAATATCGTGTGTGTGTGTGTTCAGTATCTGTTAATTTTGATCAGTACTAGATGGGGAGGAGCCCTTGTTGCGCTAAGGAGGGTCTAAACAGAGGTGCATGGACTGCTACTGAGGACAAAATTCTCACAGACTACATTAAGGTCCATGGCGAAGGCAGATGGAGAAACCTCCCCAAAAAAGCAGGTCAGTTTGATGTGTGTGTGTGGGTTTCTTTGCTATATCTAGTGGAGAAATGATATGTGGATTCATCTGGGTTTTCTCTTTAGTCCATGAATTAATTCACATGCTTCTGCAGGTTTGAAGAGATGTGGGAAGAGTTGTAGGCTTCGCTGGTTGAATTATCTGAGGCCAGACATCAAGAGAGGCAACATATCACATGATGAAGAAGAACTCATCGTTAGACTTCACAAGCTCTTGGGAAACAGGTTTACATCTCCATCTCTCTCTCTCTCATTTTTTGCTCTGCAATTTTGTTAAATTCTGAATGGGATTTGAAAGCTCAATACAAAATGTTAGCTTGATAGACATTCAATTTAAGTTTTTGAAGTAACGGAAATGAAAGGAGCTAGCTTGAGTGGTAGCAAGCAATAGGATAAGCGCTTAACTAGCGCAAGTCCTGGATTCAAATACTGCAGTGTGCAAAATGTCTTGGGGCCACTCTCTCCACAAGCATAAGCTTCCGTTGCAAGTACTAGGGCTAAGGGCTTCCGATTTACGATTGAGTCACACAATCAAAGATTGTGGTTAGTGGAGTCGGTCTGGATTAATTCACAAAAAAAAAAAAATCCGATTTGAGAGATTTTGGATTCAAATCTCTTTTTCGCTACTTTGGTGCAAAATTTTCACTTTTACACTCTGTTTTCTCGATTTCACACTCCCGCGCTCTATTTTGTCACTCTTTTCAACCAACACGCGATTACACAACAGTTTAAATTTCTAGAATAAGTGATGATCTAACACAAAATGCAGACAACTTAGAGCTAAATTGAGTGTCTGGGCCTTAATGTTTTGAATTTTTGTAGGTGGTCTCTGATAGCTGGCAGGCTTCCAGGGCGAACAGACAATGAAATAAAGAACTACTGGAACACAAACTTAGGCAAAAAGGTGCATGATCACCACAAGAAGAAGGAAAAGATGAAGAAAAGCAAAGCTTCACTGGTCATGACACCAAAGATGGAGATAACACGGCCTGAGAATGAGTCGAATGTGGTTAAATCCAAGGCAATGAAGTGCTCCAAGGTTTTTTTTGGTCCACAGACACAAAACATTGAACCCATTGACACCACCACAGTGACTGCAGCAGGACAATCAATGGTTCAGAACACTTCAAATTTCACACCTATCCCTTCTGGTTCACCCAATGGGGCATCTTCATCCACTGATCTTGATCATGATCAAGAAGATCATGGGTCTGATTTTATGATGAATGTCAATATGGGGGAGTTTTGTTTGTCAGATCTTCTCAACGCTGACTTCATCATGCCTAAGTGATTTTGATTGTAGCAAGGAAATGCTGGAAGATTGGACCATAAGTGATTCCAATCAGCATGCGTTGGCTTCTTTTCTTGAGTCCGAGGAGAATTGGCTACCAGAATAATCTAAGTATTGATACCACTGATGATCTCTACTGTGAATTCATGTTTGATCTTTCTTTTTTTGCTTTGTAAGACTAATGTTAGCCATCTAATTGAAAAAGAAATCACTTTTATTAGCTGTGTATTTAGATCGGAGAATCGTGTAATTCAAAATAAGAGGGCAATCTTCAAGTTCCAAATAAGCCTACCAAAAAGTAATAATAATTCACTAGAGTGATAATTAAATGACTAGATGGTTGCACGAGCATGAGTTGCTAGATCGAGGGATACCAAGAATTCCTATTATAATTTAAGGACTTAGGTCGTATCTGAGTAATGCGAGTACTTACTTTTCACATAATTAGTATGAATTTGATTCTCTTTTTTTAATATTATATTAAAAAAAATTCCTATTAGAATTCGGAAGTGAGGAAACTGTTGGGTCTGCCTGATTCGATATTTACAGTGTTGGTTCTCTCTGAAGTTGCCTCCCTAGTTGGTGGCTTTTTTTTTTAAAGAAATTTTTGTATAAACCGAGTCTATAATATCATGCCATTGGAATAAGATGTCTAGCTCTTTGGAGATAGAAAAAAATAACATCCTGCCTTCATGGCAAGATTTAATTGGCACAATTCATGAAACATTGACCTGGTTTCTGCTTCCCAATTCAATGTTTTTGTTGGCTGTTCGCTGCCAGTTTCTGCTGGTTTGCTAGCTTTCTGGGGGTATATGCCCTTTGGTAGGTCTCCTCTCTTTTTGGTTAATGAATTCATCTTACTGAAAAAATATTATCATTAATCCCACAAATATTAATTCTTTTTTTTCTTTATTGTTTCAATTATTTTCATATTTTCTTTTGAGAAAATCAAGTTACATTAAAGGCAGACCATTTGGACCAATACACCTTCTGAATCAATTACAAATGTCATATACCAGGACAATGTATCTTTCAGTCAACTTGCATCACTCCTGTTGTTTTTAGCTGTATTTAAGTCATATGGCCTTTATCAAGTACGGTACACTAATCATTTGCATTCTAAGGAATACCCCACCCTACAAGAGTGGTACCTGCACTCTTTGTTGTTACTCTACGCAACAAATAATTCTTACGTGAAATTTTTTTAAATGATAGTGGTGCAATAATGTAGTAATATATTATTTTAATAATATTATATCATATACAAAATTATTTATTTTTAAAAATTAAATTGGCACATTAATAGGTCTGGTTCAAATCCGGCCTGGACCCGCTAACAACAAATCCAAATCCGTTTGTCCCGATCTGATCCAAACCGCTAAACTCTCAGTAAATGGGTAAGGTCTAGACCCGTTACACAAGACCTGTTAAGGATCTACCAATTTAAATATAATATCAGAATTTATTTCAACCGTTTAAGATTAATGGGTCCAGATCGAGTTCTACTAAAACAAGTATTTAACAGATTCGAGTCTTAACGGGTTTACCTAAACCAGGCCTATTGACACGTAGTACTCCAAACCTACAAAATATATATATATATATATATATATATATCTTTTTTGTGTATTCTATTATTGCAATCAGCAATTGCCCTTTTATCATATTCAACAAGAGATATGGTCTAGGCCTATATCAAATCCCAATCACATGTCATTTGGTTGGACTTTAGCTAAATTTAAAATATTAGTAAACTTAAACTCAGAAGGTGAGTTTTTGCTTCTTTGGGAGAAAGAAGACAATTGAGAGAGATATATTTTAGTAGTAACTGAATTTAATGACATTCATGTGTATGGGTATGTGGGCACCACTCCATTGAAAATGTAATATTTATAGTGTAAAAAATGGCAAGTTGTCATTGCAAAGAATTCTACATACATATAGAAATGTAATGAATTGATGTCACCTCTGAAGTTAATTATAGGTAAGATGTAAGATTATTTATATATGAAAACTCTATATCTTAGCTACGGTTTGATGTTGACAATAATGGTAGGACATTGGCATAAGTAGTTTATCAATTTTTATATAATTTTATATTTTTAAATTAGATTATAATCATGGTTATTTTTTTTTTAATGTCTAACCAATCGTTAGCATCCATGGTTAAAATTTTTAACAATTCTCACTTTCTTGTCTTCCTGAAAATTTGAATCCTATTCATCTTTTTGAGAATAAATAGATAATATTAATGTGCTACTGTCCACTTCAATTAACTGATTCTGATTATGATTTGAGGCATAGATATATTAGAATGCCTGCAGATTGAATTGTCAAAGGAATCTCCCTTGTAATTGAATGGCCTACCAAGTACAACTAATGATAGAAATAATTGTACATTTTATTGTTATACTAGCTTATTATATTGGTATTCTAAATATATACTATATATATAAACAATAAGTGGATATAGAGGCCCATTTGGAAGCACTTTTATTTTTTTTGTTTTCCTTGTTTTGTATTTTTAAGAATAATAATAATGAAAATTTTAAAAATACATATGTTTTTGGGTCATTTTCATTTTTTAATGAATTCAAAGTTTTGAAAACACAAAATACTGTTTTTAAATGAAGAACAATTTTCAAAAATACTATGTCAAATCCCTTTTCTGTACTGTTTTTTACTTTTATTTTTTTCAGTAACAGAAGACATATCTAAAGTGATAAAGTCTGTGTTTGTTTTTATGATATCTCTCCATATAGACAACTCAATGACACATCTATTCTAGCTTGGTTCGATTGAAAACTCATTTAATATCGACTCGTAAGATAAATAAGTTAAATTCAAATAAATTAAAACTCATTAATTTATTGAGCTAGAGTCAAACTTGGCTTGTTAAACCAAAAGTAGTCTAATACAATATAAAAATTAAGTTACTCGAATTCGGCTCGTGATCAACTTGAATTAGATATTCGTTCAAAATCGATACAAAAAATTAATAAATTGAGTCTTGAATATAATTTGAAACTCGTTTATTTTAACGAGTTCAAACTTAAAAAATTCACTACTCAACTTATTTACGACTACTAATCAATTCCAATGAAGAAATTTATAATTTTAGAATCAATAAAAACCCTTCTCCAATTTTTTTTAATTATTAAATAGTTTAAAATTTAAAAAATAAATAAAATTTAAATTTTAAATCATTCAATAATTAAAAAAATTAATCCCGTACTGTAAAAAAGATTTAAAGAAGTCAAAGAAAGCTTAACACAATAATTTTATTTTAAAAAAAATTATTTAATTATTTTAATAATAAATAATATAATATAATATAATTATTTAATGTGATTTGTTTTTGTCTGTTTGTAGGGATGTTTCTGATTCGTTTGTTTCTTTTGTTAACATTAAGTCAATGTTAGTATTGTGATTGTCGGAGTCTTCCCTGGATCACATGATGCATTGGTGTTTGTGACGACTGGCGACGACAATCAAGACATGGGTCCCACCTGACGTCCACCCAATCCTTAAATCAAACGGTTCTCTGTGAATGCCCCTCTTCCACGAACTCCTTGGATTTGATTTCTCCCAATTATTAATACGCGAGGGTAAAAATATTAAAAATAAGATTTAAATATTTTAATTTAAATTTGAATACGAGTTTTGTCTGTTTTAATTATTGATAATTAGAGTTTAAAAATAAGTCTAATTATTATAAAAAAAATTAATTTGATATAGATAAATTAATACAAATTATCCCCTAATCAATCAATTAAAAAAATTATGGTCTTAAAATTATAATAAATTAATTTTAATTCAAATTTTGAGACATAATGTATCTAATTTTAATCTCACAATACCAATTATCTACAAGATAGTTATACTGATCTCTCTTGATTTATTTAAAAATAATAAAAATTATTTTTATATTTTTAAAATCACACAAATTTTTTATCTGTTATGTTGATAATATACAAATTCTCTTTTTCATTAAAAAAATTTATCATTAATAATGTTTAAATTTTAATTAAACTTTTTATATAATTAAAATATCATTATATAATACACTGACCTTTCTTATTTTTACAAAGATAATAAAAAAATTATTGTAATTATCAAATATCACTTATTTTTAAGAATAAAATAATAAATTCATGTTTTTAAATCACGTTTATCTTTTTATCATTTTGATAAAAGAAATTAGTATAATATCAAAAATTATAAATAAAAAAAAAATCTTGTAATTAATCTTTGAAAGCCCACTAACAATGACATTGTAACTTTCTTGGATCGTAGAGTCGTAGTGCTATCAAATCTTTAAATTTGATTATTGGAGGGTCATTAACATTGATCACGACATTTAGGCCGTGAATTCTGCTTAGCTTTGTTTCTTAATCCCTTTGGACTTTTAATACTTAAATTTATTCTCATATTTCAACTCTCATTTGCTTAATCCGTAAAGTTTTGATGATAGCAATAGCATAACCAGAATTTACTCTTACAAGTCACCTACTCAAAAGAATTCGTGATTTTCAAGTTTTTGTCGTTTAAAAATAAATTAAATAAAATACACAATACCCGATTATTATTATTATTATTAATATGGATTCAAATGATGTGATGTTAAATTATTTATGATATTTTAGATAATTTATTAATATTTTTTTTATAAATCGATAAAAAATATGCTGAATCAGTTTACGTGTACGAAACTATTTTTTTTTTTTTTACTAATAATTTATTATTACATTATTTAAACTGCAAATTTTGGAATAAAATTTTAAGACATATAGTATGACTCATACCCAAAAATAATAAAATAATAGTTCCAATTGTGATGATAGTTTATGAGGTCATCTCATGGCGTGACGATAAAGTTTTGCCTATCTAGAACATTGGCTCAAATTTTAAGTCAAGAAAATTAATCACTACAAAAAACAAATAACTTACCTAGGCATGTAAAATGATTAGATACGGACCGGATCAGGAGTGATTTGAATTTGAATTGTTAAGAAAAATGTTTATTTCGATCCGATAATTCAACGAATTATTTATTGATTGATCTAAATATGTATATGTTAATTATCATATATCTGATCTGATGATAAAATTAAACTAATTAAACTAAAATATTATAAAATTATCTAACCTTGTAAATCTATTATTTATATTATAAATTATGTATCTTTCGGATCGACTTTTTTAGGATTGAATCATGCAAATCAATATCCGACCCACTTCAGAATACAGATAAAAAAAATACAATTCATATTCGCTTAAATAGATCGGATTCAAGTCAAATCTGATCTATTGATAGATTTACAATGTTGTACCAAGTGTGAGAACTTTGTGCACTAGGACGGCTTTTTTAATATGATGATGAATTAATTTAAATCTATTTAGTGGACAAATCTTCTTCACACAATACATAATCACCATTTAGAATTTTGTTATCAAATAGATCATTGACAGCAATTGCCAAACATGGAAAAAGTATCAAAAAGAAAGAAAGAAAAAAAAGATGATATTTGCAAATTGCAATGAAACCATTTCCATTTACATAAACTTTACATTTCAAGAGAGAAATTAATTTAAAAGAATTTGAATTCTCATTAGAGATGCAAAAGAAATAAAACAAAGAAAAGGGGAAAGGGGAAGGAGGAAGGAGGAAGACAACACATAAAACAAGTCATCCATCGTAAGCAAGTTTTAGTATTGGGATTTAATGGGATTAGTGGAGTAGGTTATGGTGTCAATGTCAAAAGTAAATGACAATTCTTAAGCTTTAAAATTCCACAAGTTTGAAATATTCATTAGAAAAAAGGGTGTGTTTGGACTGAGTCTCGGCATGGCAGCAAAGCTAGAGAACTCTATAGTCTTTTACTTCTAGAGGCATTCAACTTAGTAGGTGTTTGGCGGGGCATTTTTCTTATCCAAAACGGCTCATTTTGCAACCACATGTGATTTTGGTCAAAATAGTGAGTGTTTCAACAAACAAAAAAAAAAATGTAAACATGGTTCTGGTTTTGGCACATAATTTCTGTTGCTTGTAAAACCGGATTTTGAAAATACTAAAAAAACCTGTTTTTCCATAAGGTTTTAATTTATCCACTACTTATACATTATCTAATACTTACAAATTGCAACATAAAAGAAAAAAGAAAAAATTAACTGTAATAACTGACTTTACACAATTTTTATCAAAAACTCTAACAACAAATTAATTATGTCATATTAATTATTCAAAATTCATTCTCTAATAATTAAATCTCCATAATCAATACTATAGAATCTAAAGCACCCCCAAATGAGACATTAGTCGACACACATATTAGGTTTGCAATCTTCAATAAAGTAGGTGTTGGAGTTACTTTTTCAAACGTTGAAAAAGTCAACTCAAAACTATTTTTACGCAAACACACAAACTTAGACTATGTCTGAGGAATGTAGCAAAGTTATCTTTTACTACTTCATATACAAATTTTTTACTATATTAAAATTTGACACTCAATAGTAGTAAAAAAATTTAATATTTTTTATCTTTTTTATTTTATTTTAATTGTTAGATTGTTCCACATTACTCGTCTCTAACTCCTCTGATCTATCTATATGGCTAGCTGTTCATTTCTTTAACACTTGATTTTAAGGAGCTAAATGGACTGGACCTCCAATTTTAAACATGGTATCAGAGCCAGGCCAGAGCCTAACCTTGGGCTAGATGCACGGGACCGCTCACCTGGCGTCCCTTCGCGGGCAATGTGGTCCAGGAAGTATATTGGATTGTCCCACATCGCCCATCTCTAATTCTTCTGGTCTATCTATATAGATGGCTGCCCCTCTCCTTAACACTTGGGTTTTAAGGAACTGAATGGGCTGAGCCTCCAATTTTTAACATTAACAAGTGGGTTCTACAACTTTTTAATATAAAAACAAAAAAATCTTGCATATTTATTGGGTCCCATAATTTTTTAAGACAAAATGTACATTTGTTACTTCTAAAAAAGAGTAGAAAATTTGAAGGTTAGGTTGCTAAGTGATGTGATTCATCAAAACTGAATTTCTTAATAATTTGCTTCGTACCGTGGAGATGGCCGCACATTTAGAGAAGCAAAATAAGCACACAACCAAACACATTTTCCAAACCACGTCAAGGTTTTTGAAGGGATGCGATTCTAACTAACAAGTTTGTTGAAGGGATGCTGGTGTCGGGAGTGTTTCTAAGCGTCAGTGGTGCAATTTTTTTCCCAAAAAACTTTACCAAACGGCCTCTTAGGCCGTAGGGTTCAAAGTAGAGAGCAAGAAAAACAAACAAAAACATACAACACCAAGCACATGTAATTTTCGGTTCAATAAAAGAAAGAAACTCAGAAGAGGAAGACCCCACACACACGGGTCATTTCTATGAAGATGGTGACTTTTCATTGTATAATAAAGAAATGACTTGAATGTGATCTCAATTATCTACCCCAACTACACTTAGTTTAGGCAAAAATGGTAAAGCTATTCGATTTCAAATGGCCACTCTCAACTATATAAAGTTCTCTGAATACCTCTTTTCTCCCTTTTTATCAATCCCTTTTCATTGCCAAATGTGAATGACACTTTGGTCATGGAATCTCTCTTTCTCTCAATTATTAAAAATGAAAAATTATATGTACATTGCATATGTAGAAAATTGTGATTAAGACACGTACATAAATAGGAAGAAGTTTCTCTTACTAAGTTTAGAGCTAAGTATTGTCCTTAAAAATAAATTAGTTAAACTGTTAAACAATCAAGGATTTGATCTAGGCCAAATGGATTTATTGCTCCAATTAAAAGAAAATGATGCAATCTAGGCATGTAAACGGATAAATTCGAATCGGAAGACAGGTGATCTGTATCATATTTGTTAATAAAATTATCGGATCAGATTTAAAAATGTAATAGATTTATGAATTCCTAATTAAAATCCAGATTTGTTAACTATCAAATTGGATTAGATTGGATACAATAAAATTTTAAATTTTAAATTTTATATATATATCAATTATTGTCTCATATTATTTATATATAACACGCAAAATAAAAAATACACAAAACTTAACTCACCTCAACATAAACAAGTTTTATATGATTTAAAATTTAATATATTATATAGATTAAAATATATAATTCTTAATAATATATATGTAATATATAATTGGATCAGGTCATTAACGAATTAGATTTATTTGATTCATATGCAATTCATTTAATTAAAAGACTTGTTGAATTTGAATCAGATTATCAGATCAAAATTTTTAGACCATATTCAAATAAATTGATCGAATTCATATCAAGATCTGATCCATTAACAGTCCTAATATAGTCATCACTTGAAAACTTTGAGTTCATAGTATCCTCCTAGTTCCTCAAGAAAAATGAGATTTTAAATCACAAGCCGGGTACAATATAGAGGATTGCTAAATTGATTAAAGGACAATTCCAATGAACAATATTGAAGAGAGATTGATGTATGCAACTGAACTATGCAAGTTGAGATGCCGTTTTTTCGACTCAAATCCGTAACCTCTAAGTTACAATATAGCTACTTTGTTATTGTACCATGATTAAAAGAAGACTTAGTAAGATAATATTCTTGGCAAAATTCCAGGAGAGACCAACACCTAACACTATGCTTGAATACATAGGAGGAGAAGAATAAGAGAGGACAACATTAATTATGAGAGAGAGAAGAGGGGAGGAGAGGAAAGCGTAATTCCTCCTTCATGCTTGGATAACAAATGAAAAAAAAAATAGCGTAATCCTCTGATCTTCCTTGAGAACAACAAAAGAAAGAAAGGAAATTAAAAGAACATAGATTTTTTTACTATTATGCCATGGGATATAAATGTCTTTTTTTTTTTTATTTATAATTTTACTGTTAGAATTGATATTATGAGATTTTCATTAAAAACTCTCTTCTTTCCTTCCTTCTTCGTCGTCCACTTTTGGAAAGAGAGTAAATTAAATAAAATAAAAGTTAAGAGACCCCACATTCTCCATCTATCCCCCTTTCTTTCTTTTCCTAATTTTAAAACAAGCATAAAATAATATTTTTCTTATTTCTCTTTCCTCTCTTTTATTTCCAAATTACTCAATCCAAGCGGCGTGTAAAGGTCCCTAATCATATACAAACCTTTGGACACTTTAGAGAATAATTAACTGTTTGTATAAGGACCTAGGCCCATATTCCTATAGGGCTGGGCTTGTTTCAGATCATTGGTTGAAATACCTAGCTGAATTGAGGGCCCACCCTCCCCAACAAGAAGCACCAGTTCTGATCCAAAACCAAGCTTGCTCCCCAAGACAGCCATGGTAGGCCCTCCTAGCTCATATTGAACCCATTGGTTTCCTTATCCCCATTTGATGGGCCCAATATTGGATCTTCAGGCAAAAGAAAAACAACTTTAGTCTCTCCACCAACCAACTGGGTATAATCTCTTCATCCAAAGTCAATATCAATACACACGGGCGCATAGGGACGAGGCCGAGAATTTAGGTTAGGAGGAGCAAAAATTTTGTATGATATTTAATTATAAATTAAAAAATTAAAAAATTAAAAAATATAAAAACTTATATTAATCGATAATATTTTTGATAAATAATTATATTTATTACTACAAAAGAACTTATGAATTAGACAGGAGGTCTAATTAAAGGAAAAAAAATACTTTAAAAACTTCAGGATATGAAAAAAATTCCAAAAAACTCATAAAATCCTATTAAGATGTCAAATTAAAATTCAAAATATATGTAAACTGTGAAAAATTTTAACGTTAAAAAAATCCTTTATGAAATATATATATATATATATATATATATATATATTTAAAAAAAGTGAGAGGGGGCAATTGCCCCTCCTAGGAATGAGGTAGCCTCGTCCCTACATACAACACCAAGCACATGTAATTTTCGGTTCAATAAAAGAAAGAAACTCAGAAGAGGAAGACCCCACACACACGGGTCATTTCTATGAAGATGGTGACTTTTCATTGTATAATAAAGAAACGACTTGAATGTGATCCCAATTATCTACCCCAACTACACTTAGTTTAGGCAAAAATGGTAAAGCTATTCGATTTCAAATGGCCACTCTCAACTATTATAATTCTTTGAATACTTCTTTTCTCCCTTTTTATCAATCCCTTTTCATTGCCAAATGTGAATGTCATGGAATCTCTCTTGCTCTCAATTATTAAAAATGGAAAATTATATTTACATTGCATACGTAGAAAATTGTGATTAAGACACGTATATAAATAGAAAGAAATTTTTCTTACTAAGTTTAGAGTTAAGTATTATCCTTAAAAATGAATTAGTTAAACTGTTAAACAATCAAGAATTTGATGTTGGCCAAATGGATTTATTGCTTCATTTAAAAGAAAATGATGCAATCTAGGCATGTAAACAGATAAATTCGAATCGGAATACAGGTGATTTGTATCATATTTGTTAATAAAATTATCAGATCAGATTTAAAAATCTAACAGATCTGTGAATTCCTACTTAAAATCCAAATTTGTTAACTATCAAATTAGATTGGATTTGATACAATAAATTTTAAATATTATATATATAAATTATTATCTATATATAACACACAAAATTAAAAACACACAAAGCTCAACTCACCTTGACATAAATTTTTTTTATATAATTTAAAATTTAATATATTATATAGATTAAAATATATAACTTTTAATAATATATATATATATGTAATATATAATTAGATCAAATCATTAACGAATTGGATTAATTTGATTCATATGCAATCCATTTAACTAAAAGAGTTGTTGAACTTGAATTAGATTATCAGATCAAAATTTTTGTACCATATCTAAATAAATTGATCGAATTCAAATCAAAATTTAATCCATTGACAATCCTAATATGGTCATCACTTGAAAACTTTGAGTCCATAGTGTCCTCCTAGTTCCTCAAGAAAAATGAGATTTTAAATCACAAGCATGGTACAACATAGAGGATTGCTAAATTGATTAAAGGACAGTTCCAATGCACGATATTGAAGAGAGATTGATGTATGCAATTGAAGAGAGATTGATGTATGCAACTTAACTCTGCAAGTTGAGATGCAATTTTTTCGACTAATATCCGCTCTAAGTTACAATATAGCCACTTTGTTATTGTGCCAAGATTAAAAGAAGACTTACTAAGATTATATTCTTGGCAAAATTTCAGGAGAGCCCAACACCTAACACTATGCTTGAATACATAGGAGGAGAAGAATAAGAAAGGAACATTAGTTATGAGAGAGAGAAGAGGGGAGGAGAAGAGATTGTAATTCTTCCTTCATGCTTGGATAACAAATGAAAAAAAGATAGCATAATCCTTTCATCTTACTTGGAAACAACAAAAGAAAAAAAGGAAATTAAAAGAACATATATTTTTTTTACTATTATGCCATGGGATATAAGTGTCTTTTTTATTTTTTTTTTTATTTATAATTTTAAGATTAGAATTAATATTATAAAATTTTCATTAAAAACTCTCTTATTTCCTTCCTTCTTCGTTGTCCGCTTTTGGAAAGAGAGTAAATTGAATAAAATAAAGGTTAAGAAACCCCACATTCTCCCTCTATCCCCCTTCCTTTTCTTCCCTAATTTTAAAACAAGTACAAAATAATATTTTTCTTATTTCTCTTTCCTCTCATTTATTTCCAAATTACTCAATCCAAGCCGCGTGTAAATGTCCCTAATCATATACAAACCTTTTGACACTTTAGAGAATAATTAACTGTTTGTATAAGGACCTAGGCCCATATTCCTATAGGGCTGGGCTTGTTTTTGATCATTGGTTGAAATACCTAGCTGAATTGAGGGCCCACCCTCCCCAACAAGAAGCACCAGTTCTGATCCAAAACCAAGCTTGCTCCCCAGGACTCTAAAGCCATGGTAGGCCCTCGTAGCTCATATTGTACCCATTGGTTTCCTAATCCCCATTTGATGGGCCCAATATTTGATCTTCAAGCAAAAGAAAAACAACTTTAGCCTCTCCACCAACCAACTGGGTATAAAAAGCTCTACAAGATCAGAAGAAAGAAAATGAGAATGAGAATGGGATTCAAGCTGGATATTTTAATGTATCTTTTCCTTCAAGATATAAAATGAGTCAAAGTCTAAGAAACAAATGATTATTGCAAAACAAAATTAATCTTGACAAGTTTTCTTAATTTAATCAAAAGTATTTTGACTAGGAATTAGCAAGTCAAATATCTCATTCAGATAAGCCTAAAAAAAATTATATATATAGCATAAGGTTTATGTTTATGACTCATCAATCAATCCAACAAATCTCACACTTCACAGGGAAAGAATTTGTCAAGTAAATGGAGAACTCTATCTTCCTTTCTCAGATCATCTCTTCAGTGTTTTTGCTACTCTATTGTGTTGTTAGAGTTTCTTACTCCCTTTGGTGGAAACCCAAGAGGTTAGAGAAGTGCTTGATGCAGCAAGGAATTAGAGGCACTCCCTACAAGATGTTGATTGGCGACATGAAAGAGTTTGTGAAACAAATAACTGAAGCATGGTCCAAACCCCTTAATCTTACCCACCAGATTGTACCACGTGTCGACCCATTTACCCATAATATTGTGCAGAAATACGGTACATGTTTTCAAGTATTTATACTAGTAATTTATGAAACAAAAACATTCTATTTTGACTCACATATAACTCTATTTTGGCTCACATATAATACTGACATTCTCAGACACTTTCTGGACACATGAAAAAAGAGTATCCAAATTTTATTTATTTTTTCGAATGCCAGACGAGTTTGGGACACGTTTTTTTTTATTTTTCCTCCCTTTTTTATTTTTTATTTTTCCTCCTTTTTTCCTCTTCTCCTTAGTTCTTTTTTAGGTTATATATACATATAAATGTTCTGTGTAATAATTAGTAAATTTATTTTGGAACTTGAATCATGTAAGTTGATGAATTGATGATTAAATGAAGAAGTTCTTAAATTTTATTTAATGACTTTATTATTTTAATATCTTAATAATATTTTTGTAATTTACTTGTTTTTATGCTAATTTTAATTGAAATAACATTAAATTTTTATTATATGATCATATAAAAAATATAAAAAAATTATATATATATATATATTTAATGTGTCATTAGCGTGTTTATGTCTTATTTTTTTTAGAAATGATGCAGTTGTATGTTTGTATCATGTCGGATCTGTGTCTGTATCTATGCTTCTTAGCTACTAATTTTTATAAGATGGTTCATGTATAGTCGGTATAAAGCTTTCTTAAATTGAGTTGATAGTTGAATGGTTTTACATTTTGTGAGTACAGGGAAGGTATCTATGTGTTGGGTTGGGACAACACCTAGGGTAATCATCGAGGATCCAGAGCTGATGAAAGAAGTGCTCTCCAACAAGTTAGGTCACTTTTCAAAACCTCCACTGAACCCACTCATTCACATACTATCAAGAGGGCTTACAAGTCTAGAAGGTGAGACATGGGCCAAACACAGGAGGATAATCAACCCTGCTTTTCACCGAGAGAAATTGAAGGTTCCTTTCTGACATATCTTCTGCTTTTATTCTTAATTCAAACTTTTCTTAAGCTCTATCATTAAATGGTAAACTATAGTATTTAATCATCTGATTGGGTAAACCTCTTGATTAGTATATCTAACATTCTTTTTCTACTTTTCCCACTCTCCTGTTAAAGGGAATGATACCAGTATTTTCAACCAGTTGTCGCATGATGATCAACAAATGGAAAAAATCAGTTGGTGGTCAAGGAACTTGTGAAATGGATGTGTGGCCCCAATTTCAGGATCTTACTGGGGATATTATTTCTCAGACAGCATTTGGGAGCAGCTATGAAGAAGGAAAGAAGATCATTGAACTTCAAAAAGAGTTGCTAATACTAGTCATTGAAGCCATGCAAACCATATACATTCCTGATTTCAGGTGCATTCCTAATATTAGCTTAACGACTCAAGCACTCTCTGTCATTGACTTTCTTGTTTCTAGTATTTGAAATATGCATTAATGAGATTAATTAATTCCTTCTATCTCACTGGGGCCTTGGTGCAACTGTAAAGTTGCTTTATTGTGACTAAGCTAGCCTAGCCCTTCGTGAGGTCTCACGTGATGTCATTTTCAAGAACACCATACACTGACAGATCAAATGGGGATCTCTAGCATTAGTTAGGGCTCTAAGTAGCATTAATTTCAATTCATTGTCTTCTACAGATTCATTCCAACAAGAAAGAACCAGAGAAGAAAGAGCTTGGACAAAAGGATCACATCAATGCTCAGAACTGTGATCCAGAGTAAGGAATGCGAAATGAGAACTGGAAAATCTAAGGGTGATGACTTATTAGGCCTGCTTTTGAAACCTAATAGCCAGGACAATTCACCAGATAACGCGAGTAGCATAAAAACCAATGGTTTGACAATTGAAGAGGTGATAGAGGAGTGCAAGGTGTTCTACCTTGCTGGCCAGGAAACAACCTCAAGCTGGTTAACATGGACAATAATCGTCCTAGCCATGCACCAGAATTCGCAAGAGAAGGCAAGGGAAGAAGTACTACAAATATGTGGGAAAAGGGATCCTGATTATGAAGCTATAAGCCAGCTGGAAATTGTAAGTGTTCCTCTTCACTACCCCAAAAATAGAAGTATTTAATGTTGTTCATCAAACAACTATGACCTAAAATTTCCTTACAGGTGACCATGATACTTTATGAAGTACTAAGGTTATATCCCCCTGTGATTGCTCAATATCAACATGCTTACAAGGAAACCAAGATAGGAGAAATATCCGTTCCAGCTGGAGTTGATCTTACTCTACCTACATTACTCATCCACCATGATCCAGAACTTTGGGGCAATGACACAGAAGAATTCAAACCAGAAAGGTTCTCGGAAGCAGTTTCAAAGGCATCTAAAGAGCAGCTAGCATTCTTTCCATTTGGATGGGGCCCAAGGACCTGCATTGGGCAATATTTTGCCATGATAGAAGTTAAGGTGGCTTTGGCTATGATTTTATAACATTTCTCATTTGAACTCTCACCATCCTACATGCATGCTCCTCATACTGTTATAACTCTTCAACCGCAACATGGAGCTCAGATTACCTTACACCCAATTTAAGTAGTAAGCTAAGCCAGTCTGTTTAAACGGTTTGCATATTATAATGTGATTTTAGCATCACATATGCATTATCTGTTTTATGTTTCTGTTGGAGTGTCATTTAGTCTTTTGCAATAAGGAGTTCTACATTTACCTTTGTCATGATTTGGGTATATTTGAGTCCTCTTTTTCTTTTCCCTGTATTATCAACAGTTGATAATCTAGTAATAAAATCTTATCAATTGAATGATTTGTTTAAATGAATATATAATTTGGATCAAAACTCTCTTTTGAAAAAAAAAGGAACACAGCCACCTATTTCATTCACCAAACTGTTTCACTTCTAGCTTTCACTTTTTTTTTTTCACTTGTGATCAAAATGTTTGAGTTTTTGTGTTTTGAATATTATTAAGGAATATCAATACAATATGATATGCTTACATAATGAATCTGTTAAATTAAAAGGCTTAGCTACCAATAAGTGACTTAAGCAGAGGGAGAATGAGTAATGTAATATAAATTACCTTCTAACTGACACAAACATAAGATTCACCATTGATCAAGAAAGCAAGCATCACAAACCATATATTCAATATAATAAAATAAATATAGAACTCAAGCAACATGAACCAAATCAATTTAACTAATCACAAGATCTTCCCATTAGTGGATCATATGAATTAATCTTAGATAATCAACTCCACACAGAAATATTGGCTAGAATCAACAAATGGGCAATGATTGTAAGTCATTCATCCACATACCACATGTTGTAACATCGTATGGCTTCAAAAATCTGATCACTGTGTCAAAAAAGACAGGATTTAAAAGGCTTGTATAATCAGGTTTATGATAATTACGAAGTATTTCAGCCATTACCTGTGTACTTCATTCGATGATATTATTGTAATCCTTAGTTAACTCATTTCAGATAAGTGATAAAAAATTTCCACCTCTTGTAGTGGCCAATGTAGTTGAGAAATTACATTTCCTAGCTGAATTCCCCCACAATGAAACAATGCTTCTCTCTTGTATTGATAGCAACAACATCCTTGCAGACACACAATCCAAAACTGTAGAAACCTACCTGCACCCACTTCCAAATATTAGATATCTCACCAGGAATCTATATTTGACAACTCAAAATTTTTATACAAGAATGTGAATTAAAAAAAAAAAAGTCATATGCCAACTTCAGTAAGACTTTTTGGTATAGTTTATTACGACATTAAAACATGGGTTTTCACTTCTTTTTTTTTAACTCTATCGCATAATAATTTTTAAGCTTATTATATTTCTAAAATTTGGGAGAGTGAAAAGTAGAAAACAAATTCTCATTGCATCATTCCTTTTTTTTTTTTTTTTATAGGTAAATCACACACACACACTCACTTAACCTCTTAAGGGACTTGAATCCTCAACCTCCCCGGGGAGATACTAATCAAGTTAGAGCTTGTTGGTTTATTTTTCATTACTTATGTTGTAACTATAAATTGAAACAACCATCGATAATGAAATAATTTTATTTTGGAACAAATAAAAGGACAGAGCTAAAATTCTATGATTATGCTGCATACTTAATCATAAACTGTCACTAAGCTTCAGCTTGACAGAACCACTCCTGTACAACATTCAGCCCATAAAAGCCTGCCGGTAACTCATCCAAACCACAAGTCTTTTCCAAGGGATGTGTACCCTCGGGTGGCTTCAAGCTGCCGGCCTTCTCATTGCGCTCTGCATTAGCAGATTGCTTTAGGTACAGCAGGCTTTTGCACTCTGAGAGGAGGAACCTTTGGTGCAAATCTCATCTGCAGTAGCCCATAACAATTCATTAGAAAAATCTAGGAACCCTGTTCTTGTGGCTATACTTAAGAAGGCAGAAATTGAGACAAACCTTCCTACTTTCTAGGAGCATTATTAACAGACTCTGGACCCATCAAAGTTGAATAATAAACTTCTGATAACATATGATCTAACAAAGAAATTATCTTAAATAGAATAAAATGATGAAGATGTGATTTATATAGTCAATCCAGTTAGTTAGGAGGATTCTTTATTGAGTTGAGTTGTGGATTTTGTTTTTGAAAGATAAATTTTTTTATTTATTTAGAATTCAAGTTTACTTGGAAGATTTAAAAAATAAAAAAACAAAGTAAATATTTAATTAATATTAACACTTTGTCTTTGGTAAATTGTTATTATTTAGGATAAAAATAGATGGATAAGATGAAAAATAATGAAGACAAAAATAAAAATTATATAGGACATATATGCACACTATATTTCATAGTATTATTATAGTGATAAATTTACAAATACGTTCCCAAAAAAATCATAAAATAAAGTATTATACGAATTCCGATTTGAGATAGCTAGTAGAGTAATTATGTGCAGGGAGGGGTTTTCGAATTTTAAGTTGTATCTTGTTAATACTATGTTTCGATGGATGAAAAGTGATAGAGGAAAAGAAAAAAATATTATTATTTTTTTTATAAATTTAGTTAGCAAAAAATAAAAATAAGCAAAAAAATGTAATTTTCAAATATGGGTTGAATTTTCTTACAAGCAACCCATTATTTTTTTTTCCGACAAAAGATTAGAAAGTTACAAGAAATAGTATTACACTTGGATAGTAATTCAGATATAATTTTTTGAAAAATTTTTCTAAAAATTTTATAATTAATATTTTAAAAATTGTGAAAATACATTTGAATATGATAATTTAAATTATAAAAAATTAAAAAAAATTAAAATTAATAACTTATCAAACACGTATCCCGCGTTTTGAAATTCAAAATTTGTATTTGAAAACCTAACCAAACAAATTTTATACTTACTTCTCTTAAATTTTTTTATAATTGAAAAAATTATTCTTATAATTTTGAAAATAATACTGCTTTTTCTATCGGTCAAGTTGGTCAAACAGTGTTAACAAAATTTATAAAATGATCAAATTACCTTGTAATAAAGATGAATAATTTAAACAAAGAGTAAACTTTTTTTCCTAAATTGGAGAATATATATATATATATATATATTTTAAACACATTTTTAAGTCAAAGTAGCGATCTCTCTGAGAGATGCAATCCTCTCCATCTCACTCCTCTATCTTAGCTTCTCAACGCACTGCGAAAATCGCCGTCGTCGTACCAACAAACAACTACCACCGTCACACCATCAAGCAGCTACAACTCTCATCACCATTTCGCCACTGTTAAATTGCTCTTCCCCTACCACCTATACATCTCAACTACATCACAATTCACAAACGACCATTGGCAGAGGCGTCACCACCACCATTCAACACCACTATTGTCGCCAACAACGCCAATTGAGGGAAATAGAACCCTGGTGTGATTGATAATGGAGGAAGACATCGCCTCCAATTGCAGTGGCTGCAGATTGTAGTTTGGAGGCTTTGATTGCAACAGTTGCAGATTATATATATATATGTGTGTGTGTGTGTGTGTGAAATTGGTTGTTGGCACTGCTCCAGGTCCCCCAATCTCAAGCCCATTTCGAGGGCATGACACAAAACCATCCAATGACCCATCCATATTCGCTTGTATTTGACATTCTACTCCTGACTGCTTCTTCTGATTTCATTGTTCTCAGCTTTGTCGATCACATGAATGGGTGTCACTTCGTGTTATCTATCGTGTTCGGATCATATTAAAACTTATATATTTAAAAATATGTGTGAATCTTAATTTGACACTATTAACTAATCGTATCAAGCTTCAAAACATAAATTCAACCCATTTATTAAACAGGTTACACGTGTCGACAGATTTAAGCCTTTTATTTTAATTTTTAAATAAAAAATTTATTTATCTTTTAATATGTATAGATAATTTTCAAGTTTAGTAACTTTGGATATGGATCAAATCAAAGTATAAATCTCATTTATAAATAAAAAATCTCAAAATCTTTATAAATATTTAATGCAAAACGAATTACTTTAATTTATAATATATTTTATAATTAAACGTGTTAAATCATGTTAAACGAGTTAATACTAGTAAAACTTAAACACGATCTCTTTATTAATCGTGTTATACGTGTTAACTTGTTTATGACCAAAATCTATTAATTTTATGTCATGTTCGAATCATATTATCGTGTCGTATTAAAAATTGACACCCTTCATCTCTTGTGCTCTATCATGGAGTCAATCACTGAGATACTGAAAGATGGAGGTTTAAACACAACATTAAATTTGTCATTTTACCCTATCTTACGAGGCTAATATAGTTTTTATTATTATTTTAAAAGGGAAAATGAATATTTAAAAAAATTTATATATTTGCATCAACTATTTTTGTTACTGTCCATAACGAAAGTTAACGATAACAAATACAATAATTAGAAAAAGAATAATGTTATTTAAATTTTTTTAAAACTTTTTAAAAAATTAAATATAAATATCTCTCATTATAATTTTTCTTAATTTCCTTTTACTTCCTATTATTTGTATTTTTTATATTCTTTAGTTTTTTCTTAGTTCTTTTATGGAATTAACCGTTATTAATTTAAATATAAATATTATACATATTGAATCCAGTAAAGGCAAAGCTCAAGTATCTTCCTTTGATTCATTGATTGTCACTTGTTCAGCTTCAACGTAGCACCATATGCTTCTCAAACTACGATTCCCAATAGAGCCACAGAGCTAGGGTTTTTTCAGAAAAAAACATTGATAGTTCGATTGTCTGCAGTCACCGGAAATCAAATGGCGTGCGTTTACATTCCGGTTCAGAACTCCGAAGAGGAGGTCAGGGTAGCTCTCGACCAGCTTCCAAGGGACGCTTCTGACGTCGTCGACATCCTCAAGGCCGAACAAGCTCCCCTCAATCTCTGGCTCATTATCGCGGTTCGTTACACACGCATAAACACACATCTTTTATTAGTTTTTTTATTTTCATACGAAGATGTTGAAATTCGAATTGAAATTTGGGCAGTTTGAAATTTGCGAGTAATTGGCAGATACTGTTCGGAATATTTGAATTTTTATTGAATGGATCATGATATGTTGATTATTGGAATCACTAATTCCCCCTGGCTTGTTATATTCAGTGAACAAAGCACGAGTGCCATTTCATACTATTAATGTACATTGGTGTTAACATAGACGGGTTTTTATTTTTGATTGACTTAGTGTTTACTGATTTGTTATGAATTCCTCGGTATTTTTCATCAATACTTTTGCAGCGGGAGTACTTCAAACAAGGAAAAGTTGAACAATTCCGCCAAATTTTGGAGGAAGGGTCTAGTCCTGGTATTTCTTCTTTACCAATTTTGGCATTCTTTTTTACCATATTGAATTTTTTTCTCTACTAGTTTATTGGTAGGTTTAGGAAATGACGTCACTTTTTTATTTTATGTTCTTGAATATTATAAGCATGATCTGATTCCAGCTTTCCTGTGTTGCAGAAATTGATGAGTATTATGCTGATGTGAAATATGAAAGGATTGCCATTTTAAATGCTTTAGGGGCCTATTATAGCTACCTTGGGAAAATTGAGACAAAACAAAGAGAAAAGGAAGAGCATTTCATAATGGCAACACAATACTACAATAAAGCATCCAGAATTGACATGCACGAACCTTCTACGTGGGTTGGAAAAGGTGAGCATTTTTCAAATGTTTTATGTTATTGAAGACCTAGTTAAATCATTCTGTTTAGATGGATATCCTTATTTGGACTCACTCATTACGAGGACCGGGTGCACATTAGACCGTTTCGTAAGTGTGGTTCAAGCCCAAAAGGAGTTTAAGAAGACATTGCCTATAGAGTGCATAACTGAAATAATAATGAAACAGATCTGTTGAGATATAGGGAGTCTAAATTTTCTAAGGTTAGCAATGTATCGGTTGGTTGAGAAGTGATGGAGAAAATTATGAATTATTTTAATTATATATGAAGAGCTTTTAGACATTATATATCACCTATTGGCTAGTCGACAACAATGATGGTAGGTTCAAAGAAAGGGCGGGCCATTGATAGAGAATCAATTCCAAACCACAATGCTAGCAGATGGCAGGCCTCAACTTTTCTTTTCATTAATGAAACCTGCCACATTGTATATTTGTAGGAAATTAGGCAGAATTCCTCCATATCCTGTGAAACAAACCTATAGGATTCTCGTAGAAGGTGTTATTGAAGTCTTACCACTAACAAAGCTTTGAATCTTACCAAGGTAAATTATATGTATGTACCGAGAGTTCTTCCGTTCGCTCATTTTATGGTGAATTGGCAGCATGAGAAGAATGGAGTTTCCTTGGAAGATCATATGGTGCTTTAGAGTCTAGTAAAGGGGGTTTTCTTCGCTTGAACAGCCATGTGGAAAGCAACTTTGACCATGGATAATATTCAGAGGGGAGATTTAATTTGGCTAATAGGTGTTGTATGTGCAAAGAAGAGATTAAAACAGTCAACCATCTCCATTGTAGGATGGCTAGTGATGCCTAAAGTCTCCTTTCTCTCTTTGGTTGCATGTGGTCTATGCCTGCCTCAGTGATGGCCTCCTTTCTAGTTGGCGAGGGTGTAGAGTGAGGAAGAATTTGAGGGAAGTTGGAGAATAATCCCATCATGCCTCCTTTGGTGCATGTGGAGGGAGACGAATAGAAGGACTTTTCAGGGGGAAGATCTTCCCCCTTCCAGGTTTAAGATAACTTCTTGAAATTGTCACACTTTTGGGTGAAAGAGGCTTACCCTATTTGGTTGGGTGGGTTGGGGGGGGGGGGGGGGACCGGGGGGTGCCACAACTTTAAATTTTTGTGTGGCTCTTTGTATTCGCCTTGCTCAGGTGGCTAAGCTTTAATACAATTTATACTTATCAAAAAAAAAAAACTCTATCAAACCAACACTTAATCAACTCAAAGCCTTCTTACATCAAACCTCAAACCCTATCCCACCAAAACTTATTGTAGGGCAGCCTTGATTACCCAATTGTAGGATTCGTCCTGCATCGTGATAGAGATTTTTTGGGTTTGTATATAGAGGTCTTATTTTGAAGGAGCACCTTATATATTTAGGTGGTCAAGGGCTAGAGAACTTGCAAGAGAAACTCTATATGGATTAATGGTCTTGCTAATGCTGGGTGGTGGATTGGATATAAATCTAACTTTAAGCATTATTTTGCTCAAAGTTATTGATTTCAAGCTCGAATTGGCATTTTCACACTCGACATTACGAGCTTTTACCATTGTATCAAATCTCAATATAAAATAGGAGAAGTAAATGGAATGGATTGGTGGAACGTGATCCATGGAGAAGCCCATAATTGCTGCTATTGGGCTAGACAAGAATGAAGATTGTTCCATTCAATTTTACTGGGCAAGGCTTGAATTTGGACAATTTTTGTTTTATGACTTCCCATGATGAGCCAAGCATTTGATATAATTTCAAGTTGGACTCCTAGCTATTGCTTGGCTTTAGCATTAGCATTTTCCCAAGAAAAGTATTTTGTTGTTGCCTTTTAGATTGCTGTCCAGCGTGCAATCAATTTCAAGAATCTGGTTAGCTTTTCCTTATAGCTTTATGTTGAGAAATTAGAGGCTTCGTTCACTATGTTAAATCAATGCAGATCATAAGATAGAGAATAATAGTGAGTCCAAAAATAAAAGGCAAAAAAAGAGAAGGCAAATCACAAGCATGCAAGATGCACCAATTTCTTACATGGAAATCCTTCACTGTAAAAGGAAAAAAAAACAAGGAACCTAGCCCAAAGAAGCTCTTCCACCATCTCAGATAATGGGGTAACAAAAATCCTTTGTAGAAAACTTAGCCAACCAATTTTAAAAAATAAAATAAAATCTTGGACCATGCCAATCACATTTTACCTCATTTTTTTTTAAACAGTGACAACAAAGAATCTTCTTACCAAAATATGCTGTAGAAGTGTCTTTTCAACTTACTGTTGGAAAGGGTGATCAACTATTTGAAACCATATAGCTTCTAAAATTTGGAATAACCACCTAAAATTTTGCATAAAATGGTGTAAGAATGAGTTTTTGTTTGTCTGATTGTCTCAAAAAGAGGGTTGGTTTATGCTGCTTCTTTCAATAACCAGAAGAGACAGTGAGAAGTGTAGAGAATGGGCCGTCAAGAGAAATTGAATGGTCTGTACTTGTAATCATTGTTATTGATGGGAAAATTATGCTTTTTGTGTGTGTGAGGGATGGAAGATTGGAAGGGAGGAGAGGAGAGATAGAAGAAGTAGTTCTAGGGAAAGGAAGTTATCTTTTGTCTGGTTGACCCTGGTGGAAAGTGGTGTAGTGATTTTATTATCATATCTTACCTGTTAAAGACAGATATGTATAAAGGGGGAAGCCCCTCCTCTCCTTTTTGGCCACTTTTGAATGGAAAGGGTTTGGTGGGCCTAGAGGGAAAGCCCCCCCCCCCCCCCCCCCAAAGAAAAAAAAAACCCACCTTCCTTTCTTTCCTTTTCCTTTTGACCAATGATGGAAACTCCATGTTCGCTCTTTCTTTCCTTTTACTCTCCCATTTTTTGGCAAGCTAATTGTGTTTTTAATGTGTTTCTGTACTCTCTCTTATGGGGTTGGTAAGGGAATTCCTCTTTCTAGGCCTTTTTTGGAAGGTTGGGTAGGGGTATCTAGCCAACATGTGTCCATTGGTGGAGTGGCAGTGTTATTTTCTGAACTATATCAACACAAAACACATTGTCTAGATTATGCTTTGTAGATATCTCAATACTAAAAAACAAATCTGCTTACAGGTCAGCTTCTACTGGCTAAGGGTGATGTAGAACAGGCATTTGCTGCATTCAAGATTGTATTGGATGGAGATTGTGATAGTGTTCCTGCTCTTCTTGGTCAGGTATTTTCAGATGTTATGCTTGTTTGCAAATGAACTATATAAGATTGTTATTGTGTATGGTACATATTATCTTAGGGTTTTGTGTTTTGCATTTACAAAAGCTACTCCTGTAAACATGGTTGGCCATTTGGCCAAGTTTTTAAAACTGTTTTTTTTGTTGATTTTGTTTTCCAAAAGGCACAAAAGTGTTGTTAGGGCTGCTTTCCTCAAGCACACTTTTTTCATTTGGAGAAGTTCCCTAAACACCCACTTGGTGCATAGAAAGTTTTTTCTATATGATTTGTATTGGTGATGTCCTTAGTGACACTGATAAGAGGAGTTGTTCAAAAGGAAATCTTTTCCTTCAAGGGTTGTGAGTTTTTTTTTTTATCGGTATAGTTTTCTTGATTTTACAGTGTTTAATTTTTCCCCATTTTTTTCTCCAGTATGTATAAAATTAGTTGGACAATGTGATGGGGACTCCACTTAATTCAATATATCTGTATCCCTACTCTTTAGGGTTGGTTAAGTGAATCTTGTTTTTCTTTTCCTAGATACTTTATGTAGAACTATCTTCATTTAAATCATTTTAAAAATATTTGAGTATAGATTGTAACAAACCCACACGGCAGACCCCAAAAGGGGTGCCTTGACTTCTAGGGGCAACAGTGGTGCTATTCATATCCCTTAGCACTCTCTTACTTGGGCTCTGTAGGATTTTGGAGGATGGCTGGCACCATGTTGTTGCTACTGCCCTCTGGACCGGGTGTGCCAAAGGTGCATAGTACAAACAAGCATGCCACACACTACGAGAGTGACGGGCTCTGCAAACTTGTGTGCCAGATCCCAACAGGAGTACCCTAACTTCCGGGGGGCAATGTGGTGCTATATATTTTCAGTAACACTTTCTTACCCAGGTGATATGGGATTCCAAAGGATGAGCACTATGTTGTCTTCTGTTGCCCCCTGGAACTTAGGGTACTCCTTTTGGGGTCTGGCACGGATTTCATTACATATGATATTAGAGCTTGTCCCCATTGTGGTGTGTGGGCCATGCTGGGTTGTATTGTGCACTCTTGGCCCACCCTGTCCAAACGGGTGGTGGTCGTAAGTGGTGGCAGCAATGTGGTGGGTTCCATCCTTCGGAATCCTACATCACTTGGGTAAAAAAGTTGCTCATCTCATCATATATAGTACCACATTGCCTCCAGAAATTCAGGATACTACTTTTGGGGTCTTCTGTGTGAGTTTGTTACGTAAGCATTAGATTTTTTTTGGTTTTTACTGCAATTGACTAGCCATGATTACTGCAGGCATGTGTTCAGTTCAACCGTGGGCGATATTCTGATTCTCTGGAGTTGTACAAGGTTCGCCAATTCCCCACTATATTGTATTTGGGGTGCAAGGCATAGTTTTTCTGCCTGTTGCATTCAATATATTTATTTCAATTAATGGGATCTCAGGAAAAATCCTCTATCTGCATGACATTGTAATTCTGTAGATTCATTAGTCATGGATCCATTTTTAATGTTGATGTTAACTTATAATTGATGTGATTTGGTAAGAGGGCATTGCTAGTGGATCCTCAATGTCCTGGAGCTGTAAGACTTGGCATTGGCCTTTGTCGCTACAAATTGGGTCAATATGAAAAGGCGAAGCAAGCATTTCAGCGTGTTTTGCAGGCAAGTTAAACTAAGTAGTTGTTGCGCACTAATAATGTCTATTTATTGCACAAGCTGCAAGTTTTTGATTGATGCTGATTTCTAATTGTGTTTCACAATTTAATAACTGTAGTTAGATCCGGAAAATGTTGAGGCTCTTGTGGCACTTGGAATTTTGAATTTGCAAACAAATGATGGTGAGTTTCTGCCACTTTAAAATTTAAATAAGTATACTTACCAGAAAATGCTAACACCATAGCAAACTGTATTTTGGGATGTGCATTTGAAAACATGGTACACTAAGTTTCCAAAATGTTAAATTTGGCCTTCCAAAAATTGCTTCTCATATCTTTCCATAGTTTCCTTTTGATAAAACAAAAATTCAAGAATAATGAATAAAATTCTTATAGAATATAGAGGTTTGCAGGGGAAGAATAAAAAGAAAGGTTCAATGCATATCAAGAGCTCAACATATATAGGATACATCTAATTCAATGCATTTGTATGATTAATTCCAATATGAAAACTTTCTTGTGTTAATGGACAATTTGTGCAATTAATATTTCTCATTTATTATCCATCTTGAGGTTGCTAGGTCTGTTCTTTGGAGAGCTATTTTAACTCAAGATAATCTCCAAAGAAGAGGATTTTCCTTGGCAACTAGGTGTGTGATGTGTTGGGAGGAGGAAGAGAATATTGACCATTTGTTGCTTCATTGTTCGTTTGCGAGAGATATTTGGCAAGTCTGCTAATTGCTGTTTGGTTTTTTGTGGGTGATGATCAGTCGGTTGAAGGTGCAGTTAGAATGTGGCACGAAACTCTGGTGGAGCGTGATGTTAAGTGGGCATGGAGGCTCATTCCCCTTTGCATTTTTTGGGGTATATGGAGAGAGAGAAATAGTAGAGTTTTTGAAGGGGAATTTACAATCCCTTGTAGATTCAAAGATAGGATCTTACACCTTTTGTATTTTTGGGCTCTAGAAGCTTGCCCCTCGTGTATAGATTCTTTTGTAGTCTTTTTGGAGGGTTTAAAATCATGATGTAATTGTTTCTTTGCCCTTCTTGGGCTTCTATGAAATCTTCATTTACCTATCAAATATATATAACATTCTCATCACATTCCAACTTTGTCATCTATGTATGCTTACCCCAAGCATACCACATTCTAGACTCTAATGACCATGTTCCACTCCTATTCCATGCACCAGAACTATCCACGTTCTAGGTAACTTTGGTACATACTATAATGTATAAATGCACATGCATATAGACCTATATACATTCAAATATTCGAATATATATTTTTTCCAATGATTTGTACTGTCTCAAGGATTGGTTATTGAATGAAGTTCACTACAATTTTGATTTCTCACTTCAGTGCTGCATTTATCTGCACAGCTGCTGGTATTAGGAGAGGAATGGAAAAAATGCAGAGGGCTTTTGAGATATACCCTTATTGCGCAATGTCGCTGAATTATCTAGCGAATCATTTCTTCTTTACTGGTCAACATTTTCTAGTTGAGCAATTGACTGAAACTGCACTTGCCGTGACTAATCATGGACCAACAAAGTCACATTCTTACTACAATTTGGCACGATCATATCATACTAAGGTCTGAACATTATCCATTTTTCTTACAGCATTCTAACTGAGTTCTTTGTGCAGTTTTTGGTTGTCCAGAAAATGTGGAGGGAATTATTTTCCTTTTCTTTTTTGTGGTTGGCCCAAACAAGAAACAAATTAATGCAGATTCTGTGTGTGTATGTTGTGTTTTATTTATCCCCCGTTGTTGTAAGTCAACCATTCTCATCTTTCATCTTCCATGAAGTCGTAGCCAATTTCCTTAGCCCAATAAATTCTTGTGATGAAGCTCAAAACTAACTTTTTGGTGACAGTCACTTGCATGCCACTTGACCTTATTAAATCTGCCATCTCTGTGTAAACCATCATGTTCCCTGATGACCCAAACGTACTTTGATAAGGATTATTTTGATTACCCATGGCAACTTGATTGAACCAGTCAGATGATCATATCTTGTTGTCACAATATGATGCAGTATCTTTACAGTTTCCACTAACCATTGTGGTATGCCTTTATGTTTTCTCTCCTGCTTGTCGAATAACTTTTAAGTGATGTCTTTGATTATTTTCTACTAATCTTTTGTGATGTTTGTTTAAATTTTTTTATCATTGACTATGTATTAGTAGCAACATGTTAATTAATCATGCTTATGGTAATTCTTTTGGCCCTTTCTGTATGCTGATGGTACAAATGCTGTTTCTTCACAACTGTAGGGGGACTATGAAAAAGCTGGATTTTACTACAGGGCATCTGTAAAGGAAATCAATAAGCCTCATGAATTTGTTTTACCTTACTACGGTCTGTAGTTTTTCCAATTCTTTAATATGTTTGTATGCGTTACCAACTGTCACTCTCTTCTGTACGTGGTGCTTAAGGCTTTCTTTCCTAAAATCTGCTGTTTTGCCTTAACCCATACACTTTCTTCCGTTAACATTATTTCATTTTATAGAGAAATAAAAAGACACTGGTGATTTGTGCCTTGGAGCATGCCTTATTATGATTTGGCAACATGCAATGATAGAGCTCGGATGCTCTTGAAACCACTTGTTTCATATGCATAAGATCATTAGGTCCATTAGTCTTATACTGTCTAACATTATACGAAAATCATCATAATGTTACTTGGGTTACCTTTATTTCAGTGCAGCATTTAGAATGGCTGTAGTGTGGGCTTATATTTTCTTCTGATACATTCTCTCTCATCTACATGTTCACTGTATACTTTTTGTATATTTGGAAACAGGTTTGGGACAGGTACAGATGAAATTGGGAGATTTTAGAAGTTCTCTTTCAAACTTCGAAAAGGTCCTGGAGATTTACCCTGAAAATTGTGAAACATTGAAAGTAAGTTGATTAAAAAATTTAGGAATTGCCTTTTTAGTTATAAACCTGTTTTTGAGGTTTGTTCTCTATCCTTCTATTTTCATAGGAACTGAATTTTCTTTTTTCTTGACACAGGCTCTTGGGCACATTTATATTCAGCTTGGGCAAACTGAGAAGGCACAAGAGTTTCTAAGGAAAGCTACTAAGATCGACCCTCGTGATGCCCAGGTCATTTATCTTGTTATTTTGCTCTTTTTCATGGCATAGTTTATGTACTAAGATGGTTGTGGTGTCATGCATATGCTAGTACAGGGCATTAAAAGATGAAATTCTTTGGAAACAAAAAAATTGAACTTGGATGGTGCACTAGTCGCAATTACTTCATACCATCTTCCTTGGTCCGTTTATAAGATTCCTGTGTTTCATAGACATGCATGAGAAGAATGTACAGAGTTTTCTTGTCTCTCTGATGAAATCTCAAATTGAAGTTGTCATTGTTGGATATCACAGTGGTGCATCTGTGGTCGTCCACCAGAAGTTGTCATCTGAACATAACATATGAGATGGGTTTTCTTTCTATGCAATGAACTTGCCAGCTAAGGCTAGTAAAACTTAGTATGGTTCCTTGTAAAATACAATTTAGAACAAACTTAATATGCTTAAATGCTCTATAAGTATCGCTCATTTTGTTATATGCCACAGGTTGGATTTACCCATTTATACAACATTTGGGACCTGCTGTGACATTTAGATATAGTTTCAATTCAATTAAAGAATTGCTGTTAGGTGGTAATCATGGATTGAGATAAAATGAAAATTTCTTTCTTTTCTTATCAATAGTGAAGTTAATTTTATCCAGAAAGGAAAACGATGAAGATCTAAATTTAGCACTGGTATCTAGTCAAAATCATGTTACACGTCTATTAACAGAACATAGTGACTTTTCCATTATTAGGACCGAAGAATGGAAATTAATTTCCCGAGCCTAGGGAAACAAAAATGCTGATTGAATGGCAAAATTTGGACTTTCATACTGCTTCTACTTAGTAGTAGGGTTTTTGTTGGTGTGGTATATTGTCCGTTACATCTGTGATTGCATGTGGTGTGTAACTTTAGGGGATGCAATAATTGTGCACTTGGAATTAGTTTGCAGTTTTTTTATTTTTTAGTTTTATATTTTACAAACTGCTTCTCTTTTTTGTCATGCATATATGTGACATTATTTTCTACATTTTGTTATCCATTAAGATGGTCTCCAGTAGTCAGTCATATTGGACATGAACAATTCATCTTTACTTTGACATTATTAGGAACACATCTTTCTTCATTATTGCATGATTTTCCAAATTACATTTTAAGTACAATATTTGCTGGTAGTTTTGTGTCTTTTACTCATCTAACCTTAATACAGGCGTTTCTGGATCTTGGAGAACTATTGATTTCAACTGATGCAGGGGCTGCCTTAGATGCCTTCAAAACTGTAAGGGCCTCCCACTTTTTAATCTTTTTGGAATTGTTAAACTCGGGAAATATGTATTGGATGAAATTTTTTTATCTGGTTAACTTTTGGGGTATAATGGTTTGTGTAGCTCTATATGTAGACAATTGAGATTGTCTGTTGGTCAGACTGCAATACCTTCCCAGTTACTACAGTCATTGCTCTTGGTATTTGAAGGCTTGGCAAGAGAAAGACTACATGTTCTGGGGGTAATCTGTCAGACCTTTTGCAAGGAGATAACTAGAGAATTTTTTAGAATCTCTTCTTTAGAGATGTGTCTATGGAGAAGTGGTTGTTTATCTTCTTTTTTTTTTGGGAGGGGGGGGGGGGGGGTGTTGGGCGGCGGGGATGTAAAACCCTGTTATAAACGAGGGAGAAGGCCTGGGGGGGGGGGGGGGGACTTTGAATCACAACCTTTAGTTACTACTTGCATAAATTTCTTAGGGTATTCTAGTATTATGTCAAAGATTGCATTTTTTGGATGCTATGGATTTGCTTAGTGTTTTAAACTGTGCTAGAATCACATTCTTCCCTTTAATTTATGTGTACATTATCAACAAGCTCTAGCTTGGTTGGTGTGGGTATTAGAGTCCACGTCAGTTCTCTCTCTCTCTCTCTCTCTCTCTCTCTCTCTCTCTGCAATGGTTTAACACCTCCCACGTGGTGAATGGGGTCCTTGGGGACCACCACTCACATAGGCGCGAAGGTCTCACAAAGGCGCGAAGCTCTTTTCAGTATCGCACAACTTTGACCTTAAAGACAAACGATAGTGTTACACATCACTCAAACTCGGGCGAAGGTCTTAGAGTTCAGCTGACCCGTCCTACTAACATCAAATGACAGTCATGGTTGAGCCGTCCTTTGGCTCCCACCCTATTACATGTTCATGATTAGGGAGAACCGCACTTATGGCCCCATCATGAACGAGAAAGACTCGTGAAACTCTATGAAGTCTCATGAAGCTTGTTCATTCACCCTTCCTAATCATGGTTGCCCAAAGGCTTAGGGGCAAGCCTTGGGAGGCTCTTGAAGCCCGTTGCGTGGATGTGGTGTAATCTTCATGCCATGCTCCTTGACGTTCGGGATACCCAGAGTCTTGTGACATAGTGGTTAAAGTAACGGGCTCTCCAAAAACAGTTTCATGCATCTTATGCGGGAAGCTTTTTGAACCTTTTAGAATCAAGAGATTCTCCCAACTACCTCTTATTTTGGATATTAGTTGGATACTTGGAAAACCCAAGGCACTCATGTGGGGCCTAGGGATTGGCATGCAATTGACCACAATAAATACCCCTCAACCATCACAGTAAAGAGGATAATAATTTTCCATCTACCACTTGAGAGAGCTGACTTTCGCGATGCCCGTACCACACTCATCCTTCATACTTGAAATCCCGTGCAAGTTGGATTCCTCGCATTAGGAATGCCGTGGAACATCTCAAGCTTGCCCCACTCTCTCGGGAATCTCTCGTGAAGGTTCTAGATCACCTTATTGTCTCTTTGCCACTATACCTTGAGGGTCCGCCTGACATCAAGTTGCACTCACCACACAACTCACTTCTCTGATCCACCTAACATCACGGCATCTAGGTGGTCCACAGTTGGCATCTTCTCCATCACATCATTTGGGAGGTTGAGGGTTCAAGTTATCTTAAGGGACAAATGTGTGTATGAGAGATTTACCTATCCAAAAAAAAAAAAATTGATGTGTACATTTCTTTGTGTATTGTTCTTGAAACCATATCTGTATGAAGGCTATATTTACATTATCACTTGCTATAGATTTTCTTTTCATTTAACTTATTAAAAATGATGTATCTTTTGATCCACCTTACTGCTTGCTTTTTAATATTTTTTTCCTTGTCCTTTCCCCTTTCTCTTTTTCATGTTTCCTTGGATAATTTGGACCTTGTATGTTGTTACAGGCATGTGGTCTGCTGAAAAAGCAAAATGAAGAAGTGCCAATTGAGCTGCTCAATAATATTGGAGTTCTTCAGTTTGAAAGGGGAGAGTTTGAGGTTTGAAAATTCTTTAGATTTTGTTTGACTTTAATACAAATAGAAAAACGTTTGTTTCTTTTTGAATGCGTTGTTACAGCCAATGTTTTAAAAATCTTTACTGAGGCTTGCTTTGAAGTGAGGTGTCCCCAAAACGCTTTGAAGCTTTGAAAAAAATGCAGTGATCCTAGAAAACATATATTTCAAATTTAGTGGCACTTAAAAGTAACATTTCAAACACTTTTAGTGCGTCCAAAATGTTATATAAATTTGGGGGGCTTCAAAATAAAATAAAATAAAATAAAATAAAAGAATATAAATAGAAGATTGTGGAAACCCATTGCTTCATATCGATGGAACCCCTCAGTTGATAGTAACTTATAATCAATAATAAACCACTTTTTCACCAAGCGTCAGCTCAAGTGGTATCTCCTCCAGCTCTCAAAGTGAAGGTTAATGATTCAAGTCCCAATTGGGACAAATGAGTGTGTGTGTCTTACCTATAAAAAACACTTTTACTAAAATGTTTGACCACATTACTAAAAAACACTTTTATTATAAAAACACTTTTTACATAAATGTGTTGTGCTCTCCTATAACTTCTGTATGATATTTGACCTTTTCTTCTCTAACAAGCATGAAAGACTTGATTGAGAATAATTGATAATCAACAATAATGTTTGACCTCATTAATTGGAACCCCAACACATTATTAAAAGGAGATTTTACTCAGATGAGTTATGGTCTTTGCAATTTATAATCAACAATAATGTTTGACCACATTAATTGGAAGCCTAACACATGATATAGAAGGAGTTTTTACATAGATGGGTTATGCTTCGGCTCTCCTATCACTTCCATGTGATACAACTTAACTTAATAAAGCCTTATCCCAATTATATGGGGTCGATTACGTGAATCCTGTTTCACTATTCTAATCTATTTAAGATCATTCCCGCAACACACATTATCATATCTTTTTAAACTAGTTCTACCAAAGTTAATTTTGGTCACCCCTGCCGCGTAGCATGACCCTCAATATGAGTCATGTCGCTCTTTCTTACTGGTACATTTACTGTGTTCATTGTACATTTCCATACCATCTCAACTGATTTTCTCTTATTTTATCTTCTATAGGTGTTACTCCTATTATTTTACGAATATGTTAATTTTTATTCTATCCTTTTTTTTATTTTATTTTACCACACAATCATCTCAACATCCTCATTTTGAATATACTCGTCACTCATTTTATTAATATGCTGTTTCTTATCTGTCCAAAATTTAGTTCCATACAACATCGCTATTCTAATAGCTATTAATTCGATCGTACGTCTCCACTTAACCCATGTTGCTTTAATTCTATGAGTAATTTCTTCTTTATGATGACTAAGTGAACCTAGATACACAATTTTTCACTTTTTATTAACTCTTGAATTTCAATCTTCACTACAACCTTGTTTGTATTTCTAGTTTTACTAAAGTCAGTCAAGATATTCTGTTTTCGTCCTATTTATCTTGAACTCTTTTGATTCTAAAGCCTCTTTCTAAACTTCTAATTCAACATTTATCCTTTTTTTTTAGTTTCATTAATTAAAACAATATCATATGCAAAAAACTTACACCATGAGACTTCATTCTGTATATGCTTAGTCAGCTCATCGATAGCTAAAGGAAAAAGGAAAAGACTTAATGTTGATCCTTGGTATTCAATTTTTGTTTTAACTTATCTTGAGCTCTTTTAATTCTAAAGCTTCTTTCCAAACCTCTAATTCAACATTTATCATTTTTTTTTTTTTTAGTTTCATTAATTAAAACAATATCATCAACAAAAAACTTACACTACGGGACTTCATCCTGTATATACTTAGTCAACTCATCCATAACTAAAGCAAAAAGGAAAAGACTTAATGCTGACCCCTTGATGTAGGCCTATCGTGATAGGGAATTTACTTTTTTTTCAACATCTGTCCTTATACGATAATTATAGTTACAGCCCCATCTTAGATATCTTTTATCATTTTGATATATCGTTTTTTAGCTCCTCTATTTTCTAAAACCTACCATATTAGATCTCGAGGAACCCTATCATAGGCTCTCTAAATCGATAAATACCATACATAGATTTTTTTTTTTTTTTTTCTCTATATCTTTCCATTAGTCTTTTTAATAAGTAAATAGCTTCTATTATTGATCTTTCTTGCATAAACCTAAATTGATTCTCCGATATAATTGTCTCAATCTTAATTAGTGTTTGAATACTCTTTCTTAAAGTTTTATAGTTTCACTCATTAATTTAATGACACAATAATTTGTACAATTTTGGGGACCCCCTTTATTGTTATATATAGGTACTAAAATATTTTTTCACCACTCAACAAATTTTCTTAGTTATTATAATCTTATTAAATAAATTTATTAGCGAAGACACACTGCCGACCTCTCCTAATCACTTCCAAACCTCAATAGATATACCTTCTAGTTTTAAAGCCCTACCAGTTTTCATCTTTCTCAAAAACTTACACCTCAACGCTTTGAGGATTATGCTTCCCTTCGTAAAGGGTCAAACACCTTGCCGTACATTTTTTGTCTTTTAAAACGTTGATTATGATTTTACACTTGTATTCAGATAATTAATTTGTAATTATTTTGGAAAAATTATCTGTGCTTTTGTCTTAATCTTTCAGCTTGCTGAAAAAACTTTCAAGGAGGCCTTAGACAATGGCATATGGCTCGATTTCTTCAAGGATGAACCACAATCCTGTGATGTTGATGCCAGTTCATCTGTGTATCAGTACAAGGACATGCGATTATTCTATGGACTTGAGGAAGCTGGCAAGATTGTGGAACTACCTTGGAATAAAATCTCGACACTATTTAATTTGGCTAGACTACTCGAGCAGTTAAATAACACTGAAACAGCTAGCATATTGTACCGTCTGATTTTGTTTAAGGTATGTGCATTTATATCTGGTTATTGCCATTATTAGTCGATATTACTGGTGAATGGCTATGACAAATAAATGTATCAAGGATGCTCTTTTGCCCCCCCCCCCCCCCCCCCCCAATGTATTTTGTGTTGTATGTGAATACCAGTCCAATCAACATTTTTTTATAGAATTTTTTATGGGTAGCTTGGATTTGAAATAACTAATTGATCGAGAGCTGCTTGTTTGGTTGCTCCAACTTTGATGTTATGGGTCATGGACACAATTGATGTCTGGTCCTTTCGGGTCGCCTGACCTGGGCTGATGGCGCTTCATAACGGCGTTTTTGTCTGGGGTCCAGCGGCTCTCTAAGGCTTCGATGTACTAGTACCTGCCACCAAAACATCGTGAAGAATTCAGTGAACGCCTTGAAACACAGTAACACAAGACAATTCACTGAATGGTTGTTGGCTCTACCGGAGGAGTATGAAATCAACATATCGGATGCTATTCAGATAATTGTAGCATTATTTTACTGATAAAAAAATAGAATTATTACCTTAATAAAGTAAATTTTTGACGAATTTATCATAAAAAAAGGTAAAACTATGATACTCTAAAAACTCGTGATTTTTTATGCATCGATGCATGTTTCAAGCAAAAATCTATGCATCTAAAAGCACCTGTGTATTGTATTGATCTTGTGGGTGCTATGTAGTAGACCGATGTACCTTTGCTAGTCTCATGGTATTGAAACTTGAAGGTATCAAGGCAGTTGTTATTTATTCCTTTTCGTAAATTTTTTTCCTATATTTTTATTTTTCTTGCTCTTTACATTCTTTCCCCCAGTTGTGAAATGAATCTCAACTTCCTTGGCTTAGATAAACATAGGTGAATGAGGCTTTATCCCAACTATTTGAGATGGGCTACTTGAATCTTGTCTCACTATTTCACTCTTTGTAGGTCCAAGATTTTTTATCAAACAAACTGTGCACTGCCACGTCTTTTCTTACTATCTCAATTCCCCCCCCCCCCCCTCTCCCCCCCTCTCTAATTGTCACAACCTATATTCAATTTGGTCTTTACCCTTCCTCTAGCATTACCCTAAATGCGGGTCTGATCACTCTTCCTCACTAGTGGAGTTTTGGTCTCTTTGGCACATAACCAAACCATCTTAGTTGGTTTTTCTCTCATTTGTCTTCAGTTGGTGATGTTTTTATCTTCTCACAAATGTATTCATAACTAATTCTATCCCCTCATATCTTACTATATTTCTGTCTTACCACGCTTACATTGCAAGATTTGGATTTAGTCATCAACATGCTGTTTTTTATTGGCCTGATATTTTGTTCCATAGGGCACTGGTCTTATACTCGTTTTACATAATATACATATCAAATTCATAGGTATGTGACACAATACAGTAGATACTCCTCCATTTAATTTTATGAGCTACATAATATATCTTCCTATGAATAATCGAGCCTAGGTAGCCAGGATGTTGGCTCTTTGGTATCACTTGGCTTTTAATTTTTACTATATCTACATTCCTAAGTTTTCGAAAATTCCATATACTCAGTTTTGTCAAACCCCTAATGTTCAATACTTGGCTTTCATTTTATGGCTGAATTCCCAATTGTTAGGAGAGTGTTCTATAGTAAAACTATAATTCGCACATTGGAGACGGTCATATAAATTATGTTCTGTAATTATCCTTTGTAATGGGATTTGTCCTTTTTTTTTTCTCTCTCTCCCCACTACTGCTACTTAAGTACTTTATGACCATCTTTTTGTCCGTGTATTGCCTTTGAGTGGGATTGTATTGCATCTCAACTGTAATATGACATTATTCTAATTAATGGGCTTTGGTAAAATCTTTATTTTTCTGATGATAAACTATTGGATTTGTTTTAAAAAAAAATTGATATAGAACCATCACTTTTTTGCACTTGCTCTAATCATCTTGTCTCTTCAAGATAATGACTGGGTTGTGACTTGAATTCATGTGCTTGTTATGTAGATTTGAAATGGTGACACATTCTTGTGAAGTTGTCTTGACTCTTGATATCGCCCATGGATGTTTGCAAATTTGTAGTGGAGACAGTCAATGTAATGTGAATATCTGCAAATCATTAACCCTGATATTGGAAATTCTTGAAAGTTTTGTCCTAAGACAAGTCAATGATTTACTTATTCATTCTTGGGAATATTATTTGACTTGTTCATGAATTTCGTTTGATGTTCCACCGCTTGGTCCATATTTTGCCATCTATGTCAATTCGTCTAACCCGTGTCATTTTCTACAGTATCCAGGCTATGTAGATGCTTATCTAAGGCTCGCTGCCATTGCGAAAGCTCGAAATAATGTTCAACTCAGCATTGAACTGGTTGTTATTGCTCCTCCAGCATTTATATGACCGCTATTTTTTTTCATTTTATTTGTTATACTCTTATATCAATATTCATGATGAGATGTTTTTGTCATAGATTGTTGATGCTCTGAAGGTGGATGACAAGTGCACAAATGCATTATTAATGCTTGGTGACTTGGAGCTAAAAAACGATGACTGGGTTAAGGCAAAAGATACCTTCCGGACTGCTAAGGATGGATCTGATGGAAAAGACTCTTATGCTACTCTCTGTCTGGTGCATACTTTATTTAGAGTGCATTCATCTTCATGTTTTTAAAAAATTATTTTTTCCTTGTTTCATATTTACTATTACTATATTAAGTGGTGAATACTGATATTTTCCAATTTCTTGAAGAACATGCAGTTCTAACGGTTTACTTTTCACATCTGAATCTTCTGTGGACCTGAATGAAATTTTGTTAAATTATTCAATCATTCTTTTTTATGGTGTTATGGCTTATGTTGTCATTGTCATCAATTATCATCTTTGCTGTTATTTATTATCAACTAACAATATCAGCGCAGCTCATACATTTGCTTTGTTGTTGGTAAGGGAAATTGGAACTATTTTGCGGCAGTTCGTTCCGAGAAACGAGCTCCTAAGTTGGAAGCTACCCATCTGGAAAAAGCCAAGGAACTCTACACAAAAGTATGATATCACATCTTAAGTTCCATTCTTTGCACTTGCTACCTTAATTTATGCGCTTTTGCTCTTGAAAGTTTTCATTTGTAAAGTAAAATATTTTGACAATAATTTCTTAAAGATTTTCTTTTGATCCAGTAATGGGTTTGATCAAATTACAGTGTTAGTAGAGCCAAGTAGTCAGTATCTCATTATTGGGTTCTTATAAATATTTTTAGTATTTCACCAATTGTAGAAGAATTTCAAAGGAAAATGAAGGCGGTATTAATTTTTGTATCCATCAAACCAAAAGTTAAAAAAAAAAAAGTAGAACCAAAAAAGTGCATCGAATATAATGAGACAGAATTATGATCTTCCAATACATGAAGATTGAAACTGTTTAAAATAATTGGCCGTGCACATTAGTTTGTGTTTGCCTTTAATAGACTATATTCTCTTTTAAACAGTGATTGAAATAACCATTGAAGTTGGACGAGTTGGGAAGAAGCTTTGCCTTTGGTAATATCCCTTAAGGTCCCAGGTTCAACTCCCACCCTAAGGGCCTTAACCTATCAAACAAAAACTGTGGTTGAAATCGTGGTCCTAGACAAAGCAGAAGGGTGAAAAAAAAAGAGGATTCATGTCATGACAAGTTTTTGTTGAGTTGACTTTCTTATATACTTTTGAGTTTAATCTAAGTAATTTAACTCAAGATAGATGTTTTGATTGAAGTTCATCCTCTGGTTTAATTGTGCTCATTTAGGTTCCTCTTGAGGTTCTTCCTTCTTTATGCTTTCTCTGGAATTTTGCTCAGATGTTTGTGTCCTGATAAAGAAATCCTGGCAACATCAATTTTTTAATTTCCCATACTGCCAGGTTCTGGTTCAGCATACAGCTAATTTATATGCTGCCAATGGAGCTGGTGTGGTATTGGCAGAGAAAGGCCACTTTGATGTTTCAAAGGATCTTTTTACACAGGTCTGCTGAACTTAGTTTTGGGTCATGATCAAAGAAAAATTTCATGGTTGGTTGAGTTCCTTATAACTTCTCTTATTGTAGGTTCAAGAAGCTGCAAGTGGAAGTGTTCTTGTCCAGATGCCAGATGTGTGGGTAAATTTGGCCCATGTTCACTTTGCACAAGGCAATTTTATGCTGGCTGTGAAAATGGTTAAGTTTACATCTTTTCTCTTTCTTTTTAGTTGTCTTTACTTTTTAATATTTTCTTATTACCGTATGCCCATGCTGATGAAATACTTCATTTGCAGTATCAAAATTGCTTGCGGAAGTTTTATTATAATACAGACAGTCAAGTTCTTCTGTATCTAGCTCGTACTCATTACGAAGCTGAACAGTGGCAAGACTGCAAAAAGACTTTACTAAGAGCCATCCACTTGGCACCTACAAATTACACATTAAGGTTTGATGCGGGTGTTGCAATGCAGAAATTCTCGGCATCAACATTACAAAAGACGAAAAGGACTGCAGATGAGGTAAATGGTGAAACCTTCCTTTTGATTTTCCTCTTCTTCTTCTCCTATCTAATGAGACTTGAACAATTAAACTCTATGCTACTCTTAAGTTCTTTGTTTGGGCCATCCAAGTCCTAGAGCTAGTGTTTTCAGAAATTTTTTGTTACTATTTTCGGGTGCTTGGCAGGATATGGCTGCTTGAAAGTTATGAGGTAAGATGTATTTTAAATCTGTAGGAGTTGCAATACATGACTCTATATTTTAGAACATCAACTACATATGTACAAATCATATTATTTGTGACAGTGGGGAACTAGTGTAGAATAAATTTATGAGATACTCAAAATTTATCATTTTCATTAACTACACACACATATATCATATTATAAAGTGTGAAAATGGGGAAGTCGTGTAGAATGAATATACAAGATACTAAAAAATGATCACTTTTCATTATCTCTACTATATTTTCCTTGAGAGCGGACCTTGGTGCAACGGTAAGGTTATTCCATTGTGACTTGGAGGTCATAGGTCCAAGTTGCGAAAACAGTCTTAGCTTCCAGGGTAAGGCTGCACACATCTAACACTTCTCAAACCCCGCAGTGGTAGGAGCCTTGTGCTGGGATAACCCTTTTTGAATATTTTTTTCTTAAGGTGGTAATATTAATGATGTAGCCCATAGAACCAAAGCAATGTTGTTTGAAGTGAAGAAGTGATTTTGTTGCTTTTGTTAAATTGACAAAAACCTATGAAGTTACAGGAAAATCATATTTATATGGATATACAACAAGCCATACTTTATTGTACAAAATTCTGAAGTGATCATTTTCATTATCTTGAAATGATTTTCTAGGAGGGAATATTGATGATGAGATTGCACGTGGAATCAAGGCAAGCTTGTTTGAAGTTGATAATAAATTTTTGGGTGTTTTTTTATTGCAAAACACTGTTGAAGTCACTGGAAACTCCTGTTATATGGACACACACCAGCCATGCTTTATGGTACATAACATTTTGCTGTGAAGAAATGATATAGTAATGAAATGAGTATAATATAGATGAGGATGTAAAGATGATGAGCGGAATGAGAGGAAATGGAATAATTAGAAACAAGTGCAATTTAAAATAGTTCTATTTCTACTGTTGCTTTATATCTTTTGGTTGAGCATTTGAGATCAACAGAGGCAACACCAATTGAGGACAAGATGGGAGAATGTTGGTTGATATGGTTTATTCATGTGCAACTAGGACCAAGTGACCAACAACTGCTGTTATAGTTAGAGGTAAAGGTGTTACAATGACAAGAGGGAGATTGAAGCATACATAGGTGTATGACCGGTGATCTAGCAGGTAATTAGACTCCAGATATAGGTTAATGGGTGAGGAGGAGTTGGCGCAGCCCAGCAGATATAACTTTAAATGAGGTTTTGTGGTTTTATGCTCGATTTTTTTGTTTAATAGGCCTACCCATTCTTGGGCCCAATCCTTGGTATTAGAACTAGTCACGACGAAAAGTGCATGGGTTCTCTTTGTACCAAAAAAAAAAAAAGATAAAGAAATTATTTCCAGGATCATTTCTTCTTTGTTTCTTGTTTTTTTCTTTTATCCTGGTAAGAAAGAAGAAAAATTGAGGTTATCTTATTGATGCCGAGGTTCCTGATATTGTCACATTGATTTATTACCCAGAGATATTACATTGCTGATGCATCCTATGTGAAGTAACAATGGAAGTTGGTGTTGAAAGTAAGGCTGAAGTTTTTATATTGTAGAAGTGTCTTACTGTCTTTTACAGTATCTAAATGTACTTGACACTCTTTCATTGATTATGGTGGCTATTATATTATTAGATAACTACGCATTGTTTTCTTTTGATAAGTTCAAAAAATATCAATTAAGAGTGTTAGAAGATGAGAGGGGGTGCAGCTCGTGTATATGCTGTATACAGGAGTTGAAAGTAATAAACTCTCGTCGAGACTCAAATCTCCTATATAACCCATAAAAAAAATGAATGTATCTGGTAACTTCCCTGAAAGCTGTATCGTATTTAACATCAATCTCTTAAGCCTGTGGAGTGTGGACTGACATCTATGCTTCCTCGAAACTGTGGCAATTTCTCTCCTTCCAGCATAGTATTGTTGGAATTTCTTTCATTACTGGTTATATAGTGTACCGTTGGCTAGTGGCACTGCAAATAAGTATTTACATTATTTTTTCAAAATCATCTTTACAAGTCTTGTAATGTTGGAAACCCTGCTTTGTAGATTAATCCTCTCTCTCTCTCTCTCTCTCTCTCTCTCTCAATTGAAACTCTTTTCTGACATGATAGGTGCGTTCAACTGTTGCGGAGCTTAAGAATGCAGTCCGTATATTTAGTCAGTTGTCTGCAGCATCAAACCTTCACTTTCATGGGTTTGATGAGAAGAAAATTGAAACCCATGTTGGATATTGCAAGCATTTGCTTGAGGCAGCAAAAGTACACTGTGAAGTAGCTGAGACTGAAGAGCAGCAGAATAAGCAGAGACAACAACTTGCTCGTCAGGTCACGTTGGCTGAGGAAGCTCGTCGAAAAGCTGAAGAACAGAGGAAATTTCAGGTCAGCTGGTGTAAATATACCTAATTTTTTTGTACTTATAAAAAAAAATTAATTTTTTGTACATTTATCATTGTTGCTTTGTCCATTTACTCATTCTCTGTGGGGAGACAGTTGGAGAGAAGAAAACAAGAGGATGAGCTAAAGAAAGTGATGCAACAAGAGGAACACTTGGAGCGTATAAAGGTAAGGATTGTTAGCCATGTCATTTGCAGCATAGTTTCTGTCTTTAACAGTGGACACTATATTAGGAGGGTAGTTGTCTGTGTATTGTCACTATTGTGTTGAGGATCTTTTTTATTTTTTCTATCGTGTATTGTAAAGATACACTTGAAAACTTCTTAACTAAATAGTAAACATAACACGAAAAAGGAAACTTATATCGATTGACATATGAGATATATAACAGTGATTTCTAATATTTGAAACTGCTTGGTACTGTGTAACGAACTTTAAATTCAGGGTTTAGAGTATATGAATTCCATTGCATTGAAAAATGCACAGTTGCACACAAAACCTTGTAACATCATAAAAGTTAATGGCTTCTCCGATGGCATTCCTAAAAGTGTAGTTGCAAAAGTTCAACTAGGTACTTCTATTTTATAAGAATAGTGTATGATTTGTGATGTGTTAGTAAATCTATAGGTTCCAGGTTTCTTGTTACAAATTCCAAGAATTCTGAATTTTTTTCTCAATGGATAATTCTCCAAGTGGTTTTTAGTATGGAAAAAGAAGTGACTTGAGGCTGCCTCTATTTATTTGAAATAACCAAATTGTCTCCAAATTTAATTGTATGGCGAAGAATTTTTTTAGAGGACAAAAAATTAAGCAAAAGAGGGTTACTAAATGTGTTCTTTCAATTACAAGGCACCTTCAAAACACTAGGAGGATATATGTGTGTGTATATATATATATATATATGTATGTATAATCCAATAGAAAAAAGTTCAAAATTGAGTTCGAAAGAATTTGCAAAAACAATTGAAATGTGCTTGTATCACATTTATTATATGAATATTACATGTATTGTTCCATGTGTCATGTCTATCACAACATTAATCAAGATATGACCTCAATGACATGTAACACTTGTCTATACGTTGTACCACATCACACGCATTGTAAACTTTTGACGTTTATTTTAGAAGTATGACAAGATTCTTTAAAACTTAATATAATTAAGACAGAATGTGCTTGAGATTTATTCTCCTTTTGCCAGTTGATCATCAGTTATATAATATTAAAGATACATGTAGTGCAGACTCTTTACCCCTTGCCTGAAGAGAGGAGAAATTGGGTGGTGTTTGGAGGAGTTCAATGGAGGAATTTCTTGGTAGGCTTTAAATGGAGAAATCCCTTATCTGCCGCTGGAGAAACTAACTTATGTGTTGGACATTGCATGTCATTTTCTGACCTTTTCATTAGAAAGCATGAGAAATTTGAACTTGGAGCTACATGTTCTTCAACAAATTTACAAACAAGCTCTAATTTGGTTGATACCTCTGTTCAAGTCCCCTTTAGGGGCAAAGTGAGTGTGTGCGTGTGATTTACCTATCCAAAAAAAAAAAAAAATGTTCTATAAATCCTAGTTTTCAGTTTTTATTTATTTTTTTATATAATTTGGATAGTTCTACTCATAGTTACCACAATTCACTCTCCCCATTTTCTGACCTTTTCATTAGAAAGCATGAGAAATTTGAACTTGGAGCTACATGTTCTTCAACAAATCTACGAACAAGCTCTAGCTTGGTTGATACCTCCGTTCAAGTCCCTTTAAGTGGCAAAGTGAGTGTGCGCGCGTGTGATTTACCTATCCAAAAAAAAAAAATGTTCTTCTATAAATCCTAGTTTTCAATTTATTTATTATTTATTTTATATAATTTGGATGGTTCTACTCATAGTTACCACAATTCACTCCTTCCTGGCCAATTGGGATTACACGATCCAAAACATGAATTATGAGCGATTTGGAACGCAAGATTTAGCGTTCCAACCCTGAAATATCTGAGTCCCAAAAAATCATAGAACATACGAGAACATACATACATACATATATACATCGTTGAAATTTTATTTTATAATAGTTTAGATTCGTTAAAATTTTTCTTGTGTATATATATACGAATATTATTACAAATACAATAAAAAACATATCATGTTTCAAATAAATGTATTTTGTTTCAACAAAGCGATCCGAAGAAGCCTACTCCTAACGTACCACGTTCTATAACAAGTGACAATCTATGTTTCCATTCCCTTTCCTCGTATCATAACGATCTACGTTCCACGTAACATTAGTTCTACTCTTAGTCTTGATATTGTATGAAATTTGTCATGACACCTTTATACAGCATTCCGCACCTTCTATAGAAAAAATCTATATGTAACTGGGTATACTGTACCGGATCTGTCTTGAGTTGTATCAAATTACAGTAAATGATCTTTTGAAATACTGAGTGGCTAATCTTGTCTGAAACTGGGACAGGCTTTCAAAATTTTTTGTTTCTTTTGTCCATACGTGCTTAGGTCTGCCTTCTGTGAAGTTAAGGTTTTGGTTTTATGTACAGGTGCAATGGAAGAGTAGCACTCCTGCCTCTAAGAGGAAGGATAGATCCCAGATTGAAGATGAGGAGGGTGGGCATGGTGAGAAGAGGAGAAAGGGGGGAAAGAGAAGAAAGAGGGACAAGAGCTCGAGGTCACATTACGAGACAGAGGAAGCAGATGCTGATGTTATGGATGATCAGGAAGAAATGGAGGATGAACTAACCAACATGAACTATAGGGAGCCATCTAATCAGATGAATGATCAGGATGATGGAGAAGATAATGCTCAAGATCTTCTTGCAGCTGCTGGGCTTGAAGATTCTGATGCCGAGGATGACATGGTATGTCTCTCTCTCCATCTGTCTGTGTGTGTGGGGACTTGGGAGGGTTGGGAGTTGAGTTGCTGCCCTGTTTGTGGACAAGGCATTGTATCTCATCTCAAACTCATTTATTCTGAGGCACATCTCATACTTATTTATTCTGAGGCACATCTCATACTTTTGTGACAATCTTATTCCTGGAAACATGGTTATGTAGCGGTTTCAACTACTTTTAATCTTCTGGAAGCAGATTAGTTGCTTTGCTGCATGAGATATTTTGCTAAACATTTTGTTCTTGACTATGATTGTGTAATGCTTGTTTGTGAACTCATGCCTATCCGGTTATATATGGTTTGGAAGAGACTACCATTACTTGTGTCGTCCTTTATAAGGTATACAGGAGGGTCTAATGAGTTGCACTGCCCTAATTGGTCTCACCAGCCTTTCTGTTCCAAGTATGTTTTAATCACTAGTAGACCGTCTTTTCATCAACTAGTTCTTGTTGATTAACTGGTACTGTAAAATTTTCATCATGACTTTTTTGGTTCTTTCTAGATTGGCACATTTAATAGATTTTCCTTATTTGGTTGCCTGATGTATTGATTCTGTTTGCTTCTTGTTGAAGGCTGCACCTTCATCAAATACAAATCGAAGGAGACGGGCATGGTCAGAATCTGATGAAGATGAGCCACTACAGAGGAAACCAGAGTCCAGTCCTATTGGAGATAATTCTGGTGAGATGCAGGAAAGTGATGGGGAAGTGAGAGGAGATGCTGCTGATGATGATGATTGAGATCAAACATGTGAAGAAAAGCCCTGCTTATGTAAGAGATAAATGATCTCTCTCTCACAGTCTCTCTAGTTCCTTCCCCCCTCCCTTTTTCCCCCTTTCTAAAGTTTGAGTCACACAACAGCTGTGGTTCAGAAATGGTTAGAGTGAGGCTGTCTGTTTCAGGGTTCTCTGCTTGCCTGAAACTTCTAAATATAGATGTCGTGCGCTTTGATGCCGGACAGCCTTTTATTGGAGAATTATGAAGCATGGATACTTTTGGAAGGTTGCCGTATCTGTATCAGATACAGCAATCCAATAGGTGTCTGATACTCTTCCCAAATGTATCTGTAATTTGAAAATACATTTTTTGACTTCTAACATGTACCCAGTACTTCTGAGATACTCTGGGACACATACAACGTGTATTGAGCATTGAGGCGTGATATACACATATGAATACAAGGAAAAAAATTAAAAAAAGATTTTTAAAAAATCGAACCGTTGTTTTGTAGATTCTCTTGTTGATTTTCTTAGAAGCTATGAGACTTTGATTTTTGTGAGTGTCCTCTTTCTGAAAGTGGGTTTACCCCCTTGGGCGGTTTTTAATATATATTTAATTTGAAAAAATGTTCCTAGAGAAGTAAAATTGAGGTAAAATGAATATAAATCATGTTAAATTTGGTTTCAAATTCATATGCATGCAACATAAGACTTGTTTTTCTCATGTAATTTTTAATATAATGAGTTAGGAATTTAAAATATTTGATAGATTCAAAAAGTTGTTCCTCATTATATGTGCATGTCATAATAAATAATAATAATTTTTTATTTATATATCCATCCTTACATATATATTGCCATGCTTGTATCATGTTATGTCCCTACCATGTTTCATAACTGGGGAAATCTTGATATTATTTAGACATGCTGTCCCCGGATTAATAATTTGCAAATTATAATATGATTTCATAAATCTTGCTTCGAACTTTCTGTTAATGAAAAACATTTTTCAGATACACATATTTAGTGGCTGGTCTCTATTGTTTAATTTTGTTCTTTCTTTTCCAGGGATCAAGACCTTGAAGATATCAATGGCTTTATTATTTTGTGGTGATAGAATATCTGGCAACTGGATGTGGTCTTTGGTGCTGAGAAGTTTGTATCATATCGCCTTTGGCGACGAGAGCTCGAACATTGTATTCATCATCCCTCCATAATAACTCCAGATTGTCCACTGGTGTTATGTTTAAACACTACTTGAAAAGGTCAGTTATGTCACATTTTGCTCATGCCCATGATATAGATACGGTAATATCAGTCTTTCTGAACAAAAAAAACAAAAGGATATAGTAATATCGCAAGATATGAATTGGGAGAGGTTAGCTCTTATGATGTAAAGGGCTGTAAGTTCTCTCCCTCTCTCTCTCTCTCCCCTGATCATTAAATATACTTTCTACTTTTTGTATTCACACTATTATGCTATTAATTGAATTGATTCTGTACTGTTATAAAATAGAACAGGGAGATATTTCTTGGTTCAAGCATTAATACATGGGATGTTGAAGCATTTAGCTTAAAAAAATTTGCTGCCATCAGCATGTTTCACTTGATATTTCCTACCTGTTGGATTCACATTGAATTGTGCAAATTAATGGTCTGTTTGGTAGGAGAGCAAGTTAAGAGGAAGGAAAGGACCTTTTTTTTTTTTTTTTTCCTTTCTCTTGGCCCAATCAAATCCCCTCTCAAAAGTGGGCAGTTTGGAAGAGGGAAGGACTCTCTCTCTCTCTCACTCTCTCTCATGTGTTTGCCCTTGAAAAAGTGTTTTTCTTGTATGAGAGTAAAATATAAATTCAAATAACCCTTTCCTTTCAGTTCAACCAGATTAAAAAAGGGGGAGGGGGCAACTTTTTTGTTCCTCCCTTGAGCAGAAAACCGCAGTTTTCACTGGTAAGCATGTATTTTTAAATCAAATTTTCAATTTTCACTTGCCTTTATACTTATTTTTCAAATGTATGTTATTTTTTTAAGAAGATGTGTTTAAACTGAAATTTATCTAGTAGCATATTTTTCAAAAGACGTCTTTTGACTTAAAATTTAAAGTCTTAATTAATATTGAATTTTTCAACATTTAAAAGACGAATTTTTTTTTCTTCTAAACATGAGTTTGAAAAATAAGGAACAAAGTAGAAGCAAAAACAATTGTTAGAAAATCAAGTTGGTCTAATAAAAAACCCAGGAAACTGGAAAGTTAGATTTAAGTGATAATGGAGTTAAATATGCTGGTCCAAACTGGGTTTAAGGTTCCATTTGGTTAAGCAAGGAAAAGAGTGAAAAGGTGTTTAAAAAGAAACATACAGTGAGACTTGGAACGACGACGTTTGGAGATGAGTGCTTTTTCAGAAATGTGAGTGTTGAAAAAGTGAGGAGGCGGTCGGTGGATCATGTTTGTGAGTCAGAGTAATCAGTAAAGGGGGATGACTGAGGCTGACAGTCACAGAAGCGTCAGATGTGTGGACTGGGACTGGGTGGCTCTGTGTCTCTGAAACAGTACGGTAAAATAAGGTACTGATTTGTGTTTGTGTGTGTTAAAAGTCTGTAAAGGTACTGTCAGTCTGAACACTTTATTTTTATATTTAACACTGTCATCCTATGGAGCATCAGCATCCTCCCACCTCCTTAGTGTCTAGTCATGAACCAGACCCATCAGTTCGACCCAGTCCCTCTTTTGCCACTGCACCAGGTTGTATGGCTCCATTCCCCATCCACCAATTTACACCCCCCCCCCCCCCTCTTCCAAACTCTTACCAAATGTGTGTTGCTGTTCTTGCGCGCGCGCATATATATATATATATATTAGGATAATTTCACTTACTCTTTTTATTATATTTGACAATTATATGAATATTATTTTTGTTTTGTAATTTTTTAATATTAAACTGATATTTTCTATCACAATTGTCGAAATATTAGAATTAATGAAAATCATAAATTTACAATTTTTACTCTTATGTTATATATGATAATTTTGGAACCTTAGTTGTGATTCTTGAAAAGATAAAAAATGTCAGCATAATATACAAAAATATTTTAATTATAAAAAATAATTAAAATCTTGACATCCCCAATGACAGAATTTAGTATAATTTTAGAAAAGATTAAAAAGTCCCTTTTAATTGTATAACTCGAGTGGTGTTAGTGTATTGATCCCTGTATGTTACATACACACTGCAATTTGATCCAATGTTAGATGACATCTAGATACAATCAGTTTGTTGGAACCTTTATCAGAGATTTGTTTCCTAAGTGGTATCCATTATATGTCTACTGTTCACTTTATGCATTATCTGTATAGTGTAACCAATTACTGATTATAAATCACTTCAATAATAGTATTCTTTTCAAAAAAAATTTTTTTATATGAAGTTCGGTGGAGCCTTTAACCAAACTATATTAGTGCCAATATATATAGACCACCCTTCCCCACTCTTGTGACCTGCAAGCAGTTTAACTCCACATTGGTAGGTCTAATATCTCTTTCCATGAAAAGAACAGAAAAGCCTTGTTTGGTAGAGGAAGAATTTCAAATAACCCACTTGAGAATTTCTCTGCCATGAGTATATATATATATATATATATATATATACTATATCTAAGTATTTTGACTGGGCTGCATGATTGTCAAACTTTATCCTATGATCATAGGAAATTAAAATATAAAAAAGATTATTCTTCTTAGCACACAGGAAAAGACCATGGTAACAAGTACCATTGTCCCTTCAAAATAACTGTTAGTACTGCCTTGGAATGTAGTCTGAAAAATGAGCTGTATCTTGGATTCTTACAATTACTAAAAAGGATTTGTATTTATTTCACATAAAATTTGTAAACTTACTCTAGTGCTTCCTATATAGTATATATTTATACAATATATCTTGGTTTATTACACCAGCTTCAATGCAAGAGCTATCTCATCTGCTATAATCAAAATATAGTAGAAGTGGTTCAAAATATAACTCTGATTCAACAGTTATCTGATCTATCAGATCATAACAAAATTATTCATTCTATTATATTTGGTAAGAAAAATAGCTTTGAGGTCACTTTCTATATTCAACAGTTATATTTAAGTTCATCCAACAGCTTAAATAACTATCAACTATTTTCCTAACAACTTATCTAATGACATTTTTTTTTATGAAATATAATATATATTATTAGAATAAAAATACTAAAATGTAATATTTTGACTATGTAATAATGCTAAAATATAGCATTTTGTGTTGAAAATGCTATTCTACATCTTAGTGCAACTTGCTATAATTTTAAGTAGGGTAAATATTTACCAAAGATGGGGCCAAGTTAGAAAAGATACAATATAAGCAAAAGCCAACATAGACATTGGGTCCCTCAATGTTACAGTGAGCAGAAGGCTTTAACAAGTGCTTGAAAGCAACTATAGAAAAAGCCAAAAGATGTTTAAGATGTCATTCATATCGATAAAGACATACAAACATGTGCCAAAACCCCTGGGTTTTGGTTGAGACTTTCAGAAACATGATATAAAAATGAAAAGAGAAAAGGGATTAGGAAAGAAATTATAGACTCAAAGGAAGTAGAATACATGTCACCCTTTCATTTAACACAGCACAGTTCAGTTCAACCACCACTTGCACAAACAAAAACAAAGAAGTTTACAGTTCTCACACCCCGGTCACCATTCATATCATACTGAAAGCAGGAGGAGAAAAAAGCTCTGTCCCACCACCATGTAAGTACTCTTTTGGCCTTTGATTCAGAAACCCACCCTTGAAAACTCATTTATCTGCAAAACAGAAAATGTATAGTAGGGTCATATGTAATATTATAAGAGCATCTCCTCCCAGGGGGAGCATTGCAGGAGTCAAATGGCCCAAGTCACTACTCCAACAGGGGAGGCAGACAAAATGTGCCTCCAGCAGATGATAAGAGCCATACATGGCTCCTGTTGGGAAGAGAGAGGGGGAAGCAAAATTTGGTGGGAACTATAACTAAAACAATCTTTCTCTTGATAGGTTGGTTCAAGTTGTTTAATATTTTTTAAACTCAAAATGTATTAAAATCTAAAAATAGATATTCATTTTTATTACTATTTTTAAGAGTGCGTGTATTGACATAAGCATGATACTGCTGTGCTGCAGGAGTCAAATGATCATTTTGGCTATCCAAATAATGCTTTAATATGGACCCGGAACACACAAACACAAAGAAACCCAAAACACAATGGATATAAATGCATGTAGAAAATGGTGAATTCACTTACCATTATGGGTTGTGAAGAAGTCATGTGAAGAGTTGGGTATGGAAATTGAGAGCTGGGTTGACGAAGCTGTTGCATGATTTGAGGATTTATTATCTGAATCGAGCCATGAATCTTTGTTTCTCGGTGGCCATTCGTCGAAAAAATGGTGCATTACTTTCTGGGGTACTTCATCATGATCTCTCTCAATTTTAAAGGGCATTTCACATTTGACATTGCCACCAAATGCATAGCAATGTTGATCTTGCTTTTCTTGTTTTGATGTATCAGCTGCGCGATCTTGAATCTGTAAGTAAGAGTACCCAGAACCAGTCCTCTGTTTGAAATGGGTCAATGAAGAACTCATTGTCAGTGGTGTCAGCTGCCAAGATTCATCCATCGAAGAACCAGAATAACTTCTCATAGTCCCAGAGGCTTCTGACGAAAAAACATGGTCATTAACCTCCTCTTTCATTCCATGACCATACCTGTTTCTTCTTACCATTCAATAAAGAAAATCAGTCATCCACAGTAGAAGTACCATAATGTAGACACATACATATTTACATAGTAATATATGTACTAGACAGACCTGTAATCTGTGTCTGAATGGGAATAAGGACCTGCAGAGTCCAAAAGCAAGTGGGTAGTGTGGTCTTGAGATGACAAACCAATTCCTGGAGGTCTAGAAGAGGAAGAGTGGGGATAAAGGAAAGGGTGGTTCTGGTGAAAGTTGTGAGTCTCAGAGGCCACTGAGGAGAGAGAATGAGAAATGATGTTGGATTGGGTGAAAGTAGAGGAGTTTGAGCTTTTGGTGATTGATGAGATGGGTATTGTTGGTGTTTGTGTGGTTGATGAGTTAGTTGATGTTGTCATAACTTCCACAGGCTTTCTTGAACGGTTTCTGCCTCTATGCATGTGTCTCTCACAGTACTTGGAATCTGGGTATGCTTCTTTTGAGCACCTCCATTTCTTTCCATCTGTTCTCCTGCACCTGCCTGGTTCTGGATCAATTTTCCTCCCAAAACCCATCTGAAAACAGTTCCACCCAACTGCACCCACAAATCACCCAAAACCCATTTCCTCAAAATAAGCACACACACATACATATACACGCACACACACACAAACACAGACATATTAAGAACTTCAACTTTTCTTTTCTTTTTCACCTTGAAAAACCATATATATACAGAGGAAGAGCTATATTGGGCTTACTGTGTTGAGGTTGGTGGCTACACCCAACTGCACCCACAAATCACCCCAAAACCCTTTTGCTCCAAATAAGCACATACACACACACAAACACATACATATATTAAGACCTTCAACTATATATACAGAGGCAGAGCTATATTGGGCTTACTATGTTGAGGTTGGTGAAGGATGATCTTTGAGGAGAATGAAGAGTCCAAGTTTCGTTTGATGGTGAAGAGAAGATCAGGTGGGATAGGCATGCCAGAGATCATGTATTTGAAGATAAGAGCTTGGTGTTCAAGTTCTTCCCACTGAGTTGCAGTGAAGGGGAACCTATTTCTTCCACTCATCATTTTGTGTGGTGTGTATGAGAGAGACGAAAGAGGGAGAGAGGAATCAGAACTCAGAAGAGAATTTTTCAGAGAGAAAACAAAGATGAAAGAAAACAACTTTCAGACTTCAGAGAAGGCAGGGCAGAGAGACGGAGAAGTGTTAGAGAGGCCTAAGAGTAATAGGTATATTTATTTCAGGGACCATTTGGGTTGCAGAATCTTCTGTACATGGATAAACTAATGGTTCTGATCATAGTGCTGCCAACTCTCTCTCTCTCTCTCTCTCTCTATCTCTATGTATTATACTGCACCTCTGTTGCATCTGCTGCAACTATTCTGCCTTTGTTGCAGCTATTGTCTCTGCCATCTATACGGAAACTCATAAAATAAAGCGTGTAGCTATATTAAACAAATGACACATTATTATTACACAGTACACACAGAGTGATGCTAAACTCACTCATTTTTTTACTGTATTTTTTCCCTCTAAGATACAGTGGAGTCGATCCTACTTATACAGTAACCAAAATGCTAAAGCACAACAATTTTTTTTTTCTTACTCATTTTTTTACTTTCAAAAACAAAGTGACAGGACTTTTATATATATATATTTATTATAATTAGTTTTAATACTTGATTTTTAAAAGAGAAATATTTATTATATATAACATTACTCATAATGTAAAGTAGGTTTCACTCTATTATGTTTTAGAGTGAGAAATTATAATTCAAAAATATTACATGTATAAATTATTTGGAGAGTTGTTATTTCAATAAATTATTAAATAAAATGATCATTTTAAATTATTATTTGATACAATAAGATTCTCATACACATTATATCACTTTTTTAAATTTATAAAAGAATTATTTTTAAAACATTTAGGAAGTTACAAGTTTTATAGAAGTTTGTCACAATAAATTGAATAATGACGTAAAGAGGCGTTTAATTTCTTCTAACTAGATCGTGAGAAAATTGTACTGTCCGACTATTATTAGTCTTCACTTTTACTTTTTATCCCTGTACCTTTACCTCAGACCCCAGTACCCTCATTTACTTTTTGACCTTCAATCTGGGAAGTTTTGAGATATGGGATGGAGCTCTCAGTTCTGCTTCTAGTGTGTTTGCATTGGGTGTCCATGGTGTATGAATAGGAATGGTATCGGGATGATTTGGGGTGGGATGGTCCTTTCATTAGTTTTGATTTTGTTTATATATATATATTTTTATCTTGTCTTATGTTATTTAAAAATTTATTCCGACTTCGACTCTAATTTTATTTATATTTCTTGAGTTCATTATTTCTTCTTTCGAATCTCGATATATATGTTTTTTAAATAAGTTAAAATTTTTATGTTGATAAGTAAATTAATTTTATTTTTGTCAAAATAACTAAAATAAAAAATATATATATATATGAGTATAATATGAAAAATCTTAAAACTAATTTTATATAGTGTCATTTATTAGTAAATATAGTGTATATAAAAATAAATTAAAAAACTTAATATATAAACGAGGTGGGATGACCATTTCCCGAACTCGCTCCAAACCCGACGGAATTTTAAAAGTCATACCCCAATCCTGCCCCAACCCAGTTTATGAATATCTCATACTCGCCTATTAGAGACGGGATAAATTGCCATCCCTATGTATGAATCATTGGCAAAATAATGTATGATTGTAGAGGTAATTGATGCTAGGGGTGTTAATTTTTTGACACAGCCACGATATGAAATTAATGAATTAGTGTTTAATAAAAATAGATTTGAGTCGTAAATGGATTTACAATGTCGTATTTGAACTTTAGTAATGTCAACTTATTATAAAAAAAAGTATATTATGAGTTAAGGTAATTCATTTCATATGAAAAGTTTATTGAGATTTTGAGTTTTTTTTTAGTTATAAAAATATTTTCACTTTGTTTTATTTTGTGTCTAAAATTTATTAAACTTGAAAATTATTTATACATATAAAATGACAAATAATTTTTTTATTAAAAAAATTAAAATAAATAAATTAACTTTGTCGACTCGTTTAACCTATTTAATAAATAGATTATGTTTAGATTTTGAAACTAGACACGATTAATTAATAATGTCGTGATAGAATTATACATACATATATATATATATATATTGACACAATCCGAACATATGAGATGCTAACAAAAGCTGACACCCCTAATTGATGCTATTTACTTTGATAATAAGCAATGCAAATTTTGGTGTTTGGCTCAAGTGACTCCAACAAAGAATTGCTTGAAAATCACAAATTTTGATTATTTGATATATCCCTTTTGCCCTTAAATGATCCAGAAGTTGAATATAGACATACTGAGTGCCCTTTTTGTTAGTGCCATCATATTGGTGTGTGATGGATACATAAAGTTTGCACATGCACAATCACCCATAGGGAGAAAAAATTGAAAATGTCATTTACTAGCAAGGGCGGAGTTATAGCCAGACTTGTCCCGACAACAAGTCAATTTTGAGGGAAAAAAATAAAATTTTCCTCAAATTTTCTAAAATAGAATTCTAGCCCCCCTAATATTTTCTTTTGCCCTTGCTCTGTGAACAATTTCCAATGGGCTTAATTTGGTTTCTTGCAACTTGGGTTGGTGTTTTTCTTTTTGTTTTGTGTTGAAAGGTTATAGCAAAGGAAAAAAGTCTGGTGTGACCATCGCAGTGTGCGACTGTTGGATGCATATGAGTCTTGTAACAATACTTATATCTAAGCAACTGTTACACGGATGCAATGGCTAAATCATACTTCTTCTCTATGGGAAGCGATGAGCTACCAACTATTTTCGTAACTCAAGTAACCTGAGAAAAATGAGATGGTATTCATTGGTTAATACATCCTGGACCAATAAATGTGTGACACATTAACAAAATTGTCAATACAAACCAAATATTTTGTTGACATGTCACATATTTATTGGCCTAGGTGAAATGCAACGGGGATGAATGAATAATTTTTTTCAAAAAAGAAGAAAAGGGTATTCAAGTAGTATAGCCAACTACATGTGTCATAAATTTTTGTTTGGTTGCAATCAAAGTCACTTTGCACACTATTTGCTAGTGATGCAGTAGTTTGTACAAGAAATACACTTCTTGGAGCTGTCCCTATCCCCCATGACAGGCTCAAACAAATTCAAACCACCTTTTTTTGCACCAAACCCAAACTTTGAATCAAAGTTTTCTCAGGTGCATTTCTTGAATTCATTGGCTTTCAAGTTTCCCAAAACCTTAGCTGGCAGAGTATACACATAAATTACTTCACTCCAAAAGCAAACCCTAAAAGGGCTAGTTTTACAAGGGCCATCTGATTCAGTGGGTCACTTAGTTTCACTTTAATTCACCTCTTGTGTAATAACTATGGCCCAAAATCATATCATCTCAAGGAACATGTTTGGAGGATCATATAAAAAGGTAAGATTAGATAGGATAATCATATACCACCATTTTTTTAATATAAAGGATAAATTACATTGATATTATATAAAGTTTCTGACAATTACAAAAACATTTCTTAAGATTTTTAAAATTACATTGCCCTACATTACTTTTACTCACAAATTACATGTACCTCCCTTTTTGTCCAATTTTTTCAAAATGAAAAATACCCCTTTCGTATATTTTTTTCAACATTTTTTCAATTTTGACTAAATTTTTCTAACTTTTTTAAAGATTTTATTCATTTTATACAAAAATAAATATAAAATAAATAACTTATATTTTTAGTTTTCATAAAAAATGTTTTAATCAATATTTATTTGAAAATAAAAAAAAAAGTTACGAAAAAATTAGTCAATATTGAAAACATATAAAAATAAAAGGAACATTTTTGTCATTTAAAAAAAAAATGGACTGAAAATATGTATAGTTTGTCAATAAAGGTAGAAGAGCAAAGTGCAATTTTTGAAACCCTAACAGAAGTCGGTATAATTTATCCTAATATAAAATATAAATTATATCCTACGGGGGTTAGAATATAAATAGTTTACACAATATAGATATCCAAGCTAATTGAAGACACCTGAACGTAAGATAGGATAATAATTATCCCATCCAACTCTTTTATTCCATCGTCCAAGCAAGAACTTATTTTTTGCTTCAAGAGCTAACTTCAACACTCAGTCCTTTGTTGCCCACATGATTGTTGTTTAATCTCACTTTATAGCCCATATCTCCATCATGTCACCTAAAACTCAACTCAACTCAATTTTATCCTAATATTTTAGAGTCGGCTATCCATAATGCCACCTAAATTAAGTATAAAATCTATCCATGTTTTGGAATGTCCAAGGGCTTAATGCCCAAGCCAAAAACTGCCAACCAAGAAAACAGACAACCATGATTTGATTTATGACTCTGTCCAAAAATGATTGAATCACCATAATAAAATTGTGGTCCCAACTCCAAGCAAGAAGACAAATAAACATATTGACACAGCCTTGGACCACCTACACCAACAGACAACCACCACAAGGCCCTATGTAACTAGGGTGAGGGAAAAACACAAACAAGGAAGGAGTACAAAGTACCTTAATGCTATCCATTTGACATGAAAATTTTCTTTTGGGGAAATGACTGAATAAAGAAACTACCAAAGTGAAGAAACTAACATCTTTGTTTTCATCAATGGTGCAAGCTTAGTGAAGTTTCTTTTTGGTCCCAGAATAAATAAATCAAGAAAATGCAGAGAAAAAAGATGTTTAACTGCAATTACTCATTAATTAGAGACAATCAAGCCCCAAAACACAGCATATTCTACGTCTAATACTGCATTGGAATATGGATTCTCACACCATGTAAAAGTTTCTTCATCCCAATTGTATACCAAGAATTCTATGTATCAACACAATCTTATGGAGTCACAAAATTTGGACAGTACTCTTACACCAGACTGGACTTGGATTGAAAAAAAACTCACTCTGAATCCTTAATTCCGACTTATGCCAATCATTCATACCATCTAGGTTTTGTTGATTCGTCTAAACCTATCCTTCAGGCCCTGAAAGCTAAGTAGGTTGCCTCTGAGGTAATTCTCATGGAGACAGGATCACCATGGGAACCAATCTGGATGGTAATTCAAAAGGCAAATGGGTACCAGTGAATTCAGAAGGTAGTTTCATGGGTAAGCTAGGGTCCAGAAGGTGGTCTTGTTTCTGGTGATCCAGGCCAATAGTTGTGGGTATTCATGATGAATATTGGGTGTACCTGGCATGGGATCTGAGCTGCAGAGGTCATCCTAGAAATTGAATTTTTATGATCAGCTCTGATAGTTGAGTTGGGAGCTCCTGGATTTTCACCTGCTTGACTCCCAAATAACCCGGTTTATGCCTACAGGAAAACAGTCAACATACTTAACAGAGAAGGAATTACTTCAAAGATTGTTTAGCAAATCAAAGAATCAATAGTTTTTTCGGTCTTACAGCAGTAAGCAATCCTCCCATTTGGGCTTCTGTCTCTAATTGTATAACTTGACTGAGGTCATGGTTTAGGTGGAGGAACACCACTCCCCCACTCCACCAGACGAGAACTTGGGGAAGGGTTGGGGGAGGAACACCATCCCAAGAACAAAAATGACGATCTAGAGAAGCACAAAATAACAATACAATGGGTAGCATTGTGTTACTGACTTCAAATAGTTCAGAGTAATCCACATGTACCCAAGAACCTTTACCACAAAATAACAATACAATGGAATAGTATTGTGCTGCTGACATAAAAAAAAGTGTAATGCACCAATTACCCCCAGAGAGAGAGAGAGAGAGAGGCCAGTAAATTTTGATACATTGAAAAAATGGCGGGGGTGGGTAGGAGGGGTTCATATTTCGTATGATTTGCGTGTCATTTTCCTTTTACATGTTCTGAGTTTTCTCAGCATATCCAACAAAATCCAAATCATAATGTTCAATAAGGCTGTAGGACTGTCTATTTTACACAGAGAGGGAGAGAGATTGGAGAGAAAAAAGGAAAACAGAAGAATAATATTTATCACACCAAAAATTAGAAACTTACAAAAAAAAAAAAAAACTCTAAAAAAGATTATAGGTTACGGAACTTGCGTTCGAGGTACTATAAAATTATATATTTCCAGGCCACCCTTGCATGGCAACGCTATTCCTTCTGGAAGAAAGAGAGTACACGATCTGTATGTACAGAGAACATCTGTGTGTCCACAAAATGCTGTTTCATAGAATACAAGGGAAAACTAACACATCAATATGCTTTCAACTTATATTACTCTCCACAAAGGTACAATTTAAACAGCATTAAGAGAAAGGTCACTGCTTGAAATCACTTGCATCTTGTTCCAAAACAACAATAGACTAGAACTGTTATTTGTCATCTACTAGCATCCTAAGACAGATTCGAGAAGAAGAAAATGGACCATAATAAACCGAGAAGTCAGTTCCCCAGAAGTAAGGCATAATAAACTGAGAAGTCAGTTTCCCAAAAGTAAGGCATTGAGTATGATAAAAACAATACCAAGATAAAAAAAAATTGCTGGCAACCTTACTAAATTGCCATATGTACCATTCTTTTATCAACTGTGGTTAGGTAACAATGAACTATTTTTATCAGATCATCTTGACTTACATTAAGCAGTCTATATTACAATAAAAGCTCAAGGAACACACCTTCATAAAAGGTCGATCACGACTGGGGAATGACTCTATGAAACTCTCCTTCAAAAGCAATGATACCTAAAGTTCAAAGGGAAGAATATATCGTGTCATGTTATAGCAAAACAATTTAGTGATGCAATACCATAACATGAGGTAGTGTTCATCTAGAAATTAACGGAAGAAAACATGCACTGTATGCAATAGTGTTCACATGCTTACTTTTACAACTAGGTGTGTCAAGCCATGCATGTCCTTTGCAAGAGGGGTAACAAAGAAAATAATGACTCCACTTTCATTTAGAATTTTATATGCACGACACACACCCATGTCCCAGCAGGGACTTAAACCCTTCACCTCCCCGTAGGAGATACCAATCAAGTGGTCTTTCTTTCATAGCTAGAATAAAAAGGCATTGAAGTAAATGACACCTGAAATACCCCAATCAAATAATTTCCCCAATGCTTCACACTCTTCACAAGTAATCCAGCAAGCTAAATATTTATACAATAATTTTATAGACAACTTACTGATAGAACTTATGAAAGATTCAAATGACTGAAGATACCCCTAATTCTGAAAAACCAACTGACAATACATACTCAAAATCGCTGAGTTATTGTTGTCAAAGAGTTAATAGGTGTTCTTTGCATAATGCTAAGATACTGATTAATCTTGCACATAGATCATGATTACTAAAAGTGTCAAAGTACACTACTTAGATACCTTCTTAAGTGCATTTTAATCCATAAGAAATGAAAACCCAATACACTGAACAGCTTAAGTTCTTCATCAAGACACCGTTTAATATGTCTCATTACTTGTGGACACATTTCTAATTTCAATAAGCTTAACCTATATTTTAAGATGCAATTGTATATGCAATATCTATAAGTTAAACACCAGTTCAGAGTATTACAATAGCATGGAGTTTCTTGCTGAATAAGTAATGGAAAATTTCATGACCCCCCCCCCCCCCCCCAACCCAATTTCATCGAGTCAATCATTTCTTTTAGAAAACTCAGTCACTAAAGCCGAAGGAATACCAAAAACCAATTTCCAACAAATGTGTTTTCCTCGATATTCTAGTTGAAAAAACCCAAACCTTATCATCATTAGACTGAACATTTGTAATTGTGTGAGAACGTAATTTAAAGCAAAGAGAATCCAAATAAGATCTCAAAACTGCTAGGAAACCTTGGGCAGCTTCAACCTGCAAAGAATAAGAATAACCATGAAACAGCAGTTAGAAGAGCAAGAAAAAAAACCACCACATCAATACTAGATGAATACTGCAATTATGTTGCATTGAAAAAAAAGAGAGCCAATAGGAGAACCTTTAAGTCTCCTGCACTTCCACCCACATTAGTGTGAGAGGGGGTGCAGGATGACAAAAAAGAGCTTCCAATAGGGGCTCCCAATAAAAATATGGTAACATAAAGTATATGAAACAAGAAACAGGTAAGCAAAAAGAGTAACACAAGCTCAATTATTTTCCATGGGTTCACAAATGTTTCCAACAGACTGCAATAATTGTAATTCGTAAAAGACAAGCCAACTTCTGTAGAATACAAGGCTGGTGAAATATGAATTCCAAACCCCAAATAATAAAAATTACAAAAAGATGGAGAAGACAGGCTGAACAATGACAGAGCTCATATACAATATAGTAATCAAGTAGAACACCAGCTTGCGTTTTGTGAGGGTTGTGGAAGTATCAGATCTTGATCCTGTGCAATGATGTGAACAGTAATTTCCTTAAGGATTCATGACCTTCTTGGGCTAGCTATTTGATCAGTGCATACTCAAGAGACTAACAAAAAGTAATGACCTCCTTCCCTCAAAGGGAGTCTCACTTTATCCCAACTAACTAAGTGAGGACCCTCTTCTCCTTCTTTCCTCCCCAAAAGAAAGTCTCTTTGTAACTTGTCAACACGTTTCTCCACTGAGACCAGCAATGGAAAAAGTGGCAAAGTACATAGGAAGGCTACGTAACGTAGTTCTAATCAAGGTAAGCTTACTCCATTTGGAGAGATATTGTTTTGTCCATCTTGTTAATCTCTTTTGTAACCGCTCCACCATGGGTCCCAAATAGTTTTAGACATTGAGGGAGCTCCCAATGGTAACCCCAAGTAAACTAACGAGAGTAAGCCATCCCAAGTTCCAAGCCAACTCCTCTATTTCACCCACATCAACAACCAGAATAAGTTTGCTTTTTCCCAATTTTACTTTGAGACCCGAGATTGCTTCAAAACACAATAGCAAACTCCTTAGATGTCTAAGTTAGACGCTCTTTCACCCAACAAAAAATTAAGGTGTCTTCAGCAAGAAAAGATGAGAGATTTCTACTCTAGAGTCCACATGTTCCCCGACCATGAAACCTTTAAGACACCTCCCTCCACTGGTCTAGCTAATAAACTACTAAAAGCCTCCACGACAATCACAAAGAGGAAAGGGGAGCCAGTCTTCCTGTCTAAGCCCCCTTGAACTTCTGAAAAAGCCAGCAAAAGACCCATTGACTAAAATCGAAAAAGATACTAAAGAGATGCACATTTTAACCCACCTCATCCATTTTTTCCCAAACCCCATCCTACCAAGCAAGTACAATAGGAAATTCCAACTCGCATGGTCGTATGGCTTTTCAATATCTAATTTGTAGACAAGGCTCTTTTCATTACTCTTCTTCCTCGCATCAATGCACTTATTAGTAGTAAGGGCTGCATCAAGGATTTTCCTTCTTCCCACATAAGCATTATGACTGTCCAATATTAACTGCCCCAGCACACCCTACTAACAATTAGAGAGAACCTTAGTCATTAACTTGTATACTCCACCCACCAAGCTAATAGGCCTAAAGTCTTCCTTATCTTCTGCCCCTTCCTTCTTCGGCACTAAAGCAATGAGTAGGCATTGAGGCGGCTCCTCTCAAAGTTCCCAACCTAATGAAAAAACTGGAACACCTCCATTATGTCACTTCGAACAACCGACCAGTAATGCTGAAAAAAAAAAAAGCCATAGAAAATCTGTTTCCCTCGATCTTCTAACTCTCGTACTCAAATAAAGTTAAGATTTTAAAAAAAAATCCTAGTATCCTTGTCATTCCCTCACTAAATTCACATGCCAATCCGACCCTTAATTTCTAATTTTATTTAAGTAGGAGAAAAAAAAAATCATTTCCCTTCTCTTTCCATTTTCTTCATCAAATCCATGAACACAACAAAGTCCAAGGAACCCACATAAATTGCTAGAATTATTGTTAACCAAAAAAAAAAGATAATAAGCAAGGACTCTAGAACATGTAACTATGTAACCAGGAAATTGCACTACGGTGATTAAATGTGTTAACTTGTGGATTTGATGTAAATTGTAAACAGTAGCCAAAGCTAAAAAGTCTCGTCAAGAAATAACAGCTGCATGTTATAAAGTTAAGATTTAAAAAAAAAATCCTATTATCCTTTTCTTTCCCTCACTAAATTCACATGCCAATCCGAGCCTTAATTTCTAATTTTATTTAAGTAGGAAGAAAAAAAATCATTGTCCCTTCTCTTTCCATTTTCTTCATCAAATACATGAACAAAACAAAGTCCAAGGAACCCACATAAATTGCTAGAATTATTGTTAACCAAAAATAAAAAAGATAACAGGCAAGGACTCTAGAACATGTGACTATGTAACCAGGAAATTTCACTATGGTGATTAAATGTGTTAACTTGTCGATTTGATGTAAATTGTAAACAGTAGCCAAAGCTAACAAGTCTCGTCAAGAAATAACAGCTGCATATTATGCTTGGTGCCAGAAGTCTTAAGGCTTAGGGGTCCAACAATGTTAATTTTGGATATCTTATTCTTTAAAAGTCATGTGACCTATAAAGTGGCATACTCTCTTTTTGGGCTGAATACATTTTCAACCCAATATTACTGCTATATGTAAAATAATTTACAATTTGAGAGATTCTTATCTTTTTTTTTTTATCAGTAAGATAGATTCTTATCTTTATAAGCTATGGGAACAACATTTAAGACTTTAAGTGCATTAAATTTTCCTTGGACAATTTTGCAGTTAAACAACCCAAACCTAGTCATAGCCCATTCCCTTTAGATTATGAGGATTGCTTTCACTACCTTATTCCATGAGTTGTCTTGTTCTCCATAAGATCGGTATCTTCATCTAAAATTCCATTTTTTTAAAAAAAATTCATCTATATTCCATCTTTGTTCTCTAATCATTATATCTTTAACTCGTATTAGTCATTTGCCTTTCAATTTTCCTCAAATGCATATTTTTTCAAGTCTCCCTTCCATCTCTTATTAAAATACACTTTGACACAAATTTATCTGACGCCACTAAGCTATGTTTTCTGATCTGGTCCAACGATACAGCTTTGTAATTCTTCCATAAAGGTGGAACCATCCTGCTAATTAGGAGAAAGTGAAACGATAATTATTTGATCAAATTTTATAATCCGACTTTTAAAGCAACTACCTGTCGTTGTAAATATTTTAAATTCAGATATCACCCCCTGCCTCATTCCGTTTCTCCAAAACAAACCATAAACTTCATGAACATGAGAAGAGAAAAAGGGAAAGGGGGGGGGGGGGGTGTTGTCTTCGCTTGCGATAGGATGTAAATTCTTGTAAAACCCAAAACTAAACATGAATCTCAAGCTCTTTGCTTTAGTAACTTAACTCAACAAAGCCTTATCCTAACTATATGCGGTTGGTTACATGAATCTTATTTCATCATTCTACTCTATTTAAGACTTAATATTAGGATTCATTTTCATATGAGATCTGACAAGATTTTACATTGCCTGTGTCACTGAGCACAACACAGCCAGAGTACACAACCACCATTGTGAATGAGCAATTTCTTCTAGTTCTGACCTTCAATTGAATCAACATAATTCATGGTCTAAATTGCGGCATATCATGTATCAGTATCAAGAGTGCCACCCAACTTATAATTTGACGAACAAATGAAGTAATCGGCAATGTTTCAGATAAGTTGTCTCTGCCATTTGGTAATATCTTAACCTATCACAACATCAATATGTATCGGGTGACAGTTAGTGATCGAGAACAGGAAAGAAGCCATGGCCCACTAGTATTTGATCCTTGAGGGATTATATTGTTATGTAATTTTGCTTTTATTTAATTTGTATTTAGGATTTATTAGGATAAGATTTAGTTCCATAGAGATTCGATTAGTTTGAAATTGTTTTGAAGTGGCCTATATAAAGGCATATCCTATATAGAATTACTTAAGACTTTTGATATTGAACAATTACAGAATATTGGATTTTCTCCTCTTTGGTTTCTTCTCTTTTCTCTCGGATTCTCCTTCTCTCTTTCTTCTTCTATCCCCTCTTCTCTTATTCTTTCTTCTTCTTCTCTATTCTCTTTCTCCCCTCCTCCTACATCAGTTAGCCTCTAGAAAATGTGTTATGAAAATATTTAGTTCATCCTCAATTTTTTGGGGGGCAGTCTCTACCTTACTTAAATAAATTGCACCAGCAAGTGGAAACCCTAAACACCAAAAAGATGAAAGAAAAAATAATTGAAAACCTCTAACCACCAAAAAGAAGATATATAATATCTGGGGACACTGAAAATTACTCTTCAAGGTAAAGATCTCATCATGAAATCAACACGAGAAAATAAACTTCTGATCAGAGAAGGACAAGATACTGTCAAGTCTTATACATTCATTTTAGTAACTCCCCCCCCCCCCCCCCCCCCCCCCCCAAAAAAAAAAAAAAGGATATTAGTAAAAGATTTTTTGCAATAAGCTAACTCTGCCTGTGTTGTGCTTTCCATAAAGCTGGTCCCAAGCACTGAGGAGGGAGGAGAGTTGGAGTTGGTAGACAGCCAAATAAAACTTAATACTCATATCTCACGAAGTGGAAGTCAATGTTTAGTGCATTGATGAATTTTAAATAATTGTATCCGCAATAAAATTAATCATATTAACATTTTTTTCCTTCCCATGTCATTCTCAAAATCTGTTATTATTACAGAATTTTTTTGTGTACTCTCTGTGAACAGGATATTGGCAAATACTGAGTGGTTCTGAGGCCCATCAGTTTCATGATCGAGACTGATACTTGTAGCCAAGCAATGCTTCAGACCAACGATGAAATAGTAATACCATTTTAGCATTTTGAAACTAAGACAAGAAAAACAATTAACACTGTAATGATAATATATAGGATTGAGTGTTTTAAATTAATATCCATTGAAAGATAAAGATGACGAGGATCGAGCATTAGAATGTACCTGCACATCAGTACAATCGTACAATGGCCTTTTTCTCCCCAAGTAACTTTCTCCAACAAGTTTTGCATGGTAAGGACTCAAGGATGAAAATAACTCCTTGTGTTGGGGTAGTTGCGGAATTGTTGGTGACCTCACCTGTTGCCTCATGAAACGAGAAAAAAAATCAGATTACTTAGTTTGAAAGCATAAACTAAATAGTCACATATGTAACAAAATTAATGAGGCAAAAACCCAAAAGAAATTGACACTGAAAGCTGCTAAAGCTGATTTAAGCAAGTAAAAACAAGGGGAACTCAGGGTATAGCTATTAAATTTCATTTAGAGAAAGCTCATGGCAAGGGAAACTGACAGATTTTTGAAGCTGTTCTCCAAGAGATCGGGTTACCCTAGACTGGGAGTCACGTATCATCAACTGTGATATGGAGGGTGAGCTAGCTATCATAAAAGTGATTAGCGAACAAGCAGTTCTAAAACACACACACACACACACAGGTGGAAACCAGTTAGGAGAGGTAGGAATTGTGCTCAGAATTCCCATCTGTTTTTACTGATGCTTTGATTCTTTCAGCAGAAGCTGCACCTCCACAGTAAGAGGTGATTATGGAAAGTCTCTAGAATTTTTATGAAATCTAAAGCCAGAGTACCAATTTGCTAATTCCAAGCTCTACGTATCACCACATATCCCATGCTTCTTGGCCAACACTTCAACTTTAGCTTGCTGTGCTCCCTTGCCGCACAGACAAGTAACAAAGCAGACATACTATGTTCTGGGAAAGGTGCAAACCAGACTAGTGAGGTGCAAAGGAGACCTTTCTACAGCGAGACATTCACTTCTAGTTCAATCAGTGTCCAGTAGCATTCCCTGGCACACGATGTAGATGAACTCCCATGGAAGATTAGGAGTGAGATTGGTAAATGGAACATATAGTTTCTTTGGGGAAAGTACAGGGGCAAAGAAAAAGGTGCAATTAGTGGGCTAGGATCATGTGTGTAAGCCCAAGGAAGGTGGTGTTCTTGGGTTTTTTATTTTATTTTTCCATCATAATCTATTGTGAACATTTTGATGATGGCAAGAAGAGTGGAGGCAGGTGGATCCTCTCAGATGAGGATGCTCCATAAGAGCAAGACCTTAAAAAATATTATCTGGAGGAAGGAAAGTTTCTCATTTGCAATCCAAACCCGACCCCATTTATCTATTTGAAAGGCCAGAATTTTAAAAAACAAATGCATAAATGGGTGATAAGACATAACAAGTTGAAACAATTTCTGCTACTGCCCCCCCCCCCCCCCCCCCCCCCAACAAACAACACACACACTCCCCCATTGAGGAATTAGCTCCTGTTCTGTGGCCTGCTCAGTTTTCTCAACTGGTATGATCCTATTAAGTGAAACGAGCCAATATTTGAGTAACGCTGTCCCTCACTTCAATCCAAAAAGATTGAATTTTTGAAAGATATCTAGAGGTGATAGAAGCTATGGTGTTGAGTTCTTTCAGGCTTGCAAAATACAGTAAGTGATTTCGTCAACCGGAAATTTCCACCATCAGGGTAAATGAAACTGAACACTGATGGGAATTCAAGAGGTAATCCAGGAACCGCAGGTTTGATTAGAGATGACTCAGGAGCTTAGAAGGCGCTTTATTCAGAAAATTCTGGGTTGAGAATGGTAACAAAAGCAGAACTATGGGTGATACATCATGGGCTTAAACTGGCTTGGGACTGATGATGTATTATTACCAATGTAGGACTTGTCTTCAGAAACCATAGAATTGTGTGTTGGCCCAGGGTGGAAATAATTTGAAAGCCCAAAATAAGTAGCTGGCATGCTTTTTTTTTATTTTATGGGAGTACACGTGAGTGCTAATTTTATATAATAAAACTGTAGTGAAAAAAAATCTAGTATGGTAATGGTAAAGTGGCATTGCTATTTTTCTCAGACTTACACGAAAGTGGAGGCCTGGGTGGAGGATCTCTTGAAAAGTCTAAGCGGGGAACAAGCCTTGGCTTGAATGTTCCTTCTTGAGATGAAGTAGAGAGAGCCTTATGCAAGGGATAAAGCCCAGGTCCAGTGGTTCACTAGGCATCTTTAAGAAATGTACTGTCTAAAAAAACGTGTGGAGTGTTTACGCTTCATTCGAAGGGGCTTTGACGAAGCCTTAATCTTCATTGCATATCCTAAAAAGGGGAGCTAACATTAAAGACTCTCGCCCCATAAGCCTGGTAAGCAGTGTTTATAAGCTGATCGCTAAAGTTCTTTCCTTAAGAATGAAGAAGATTATGGGAAGCATCATTTCCCCATGTCAAAATGCTTTTGTAGAGGGTAGACAGATTCTGAACGCAGCTCTTATTGCCAATGAATGTATTGACTCCAGAATAAAGCAGAAAAGGAAAGGGCTGGTCTGCAAGTTGGATATTGAGAAGGCTTTTGATAATGTTAACTTGATCTTCTTGATGGGTATGCTGGTAAAGATGGGGTTTGGGGGTAAGTGGAGGAAGTGGATTCAGTCATGCATTTCTACAGTCTCTTTCTCGGTCCTTGTCAACGGATCTCCTGCAGGCTTCTTCCGCTCGTCTAGAGGTTTGAGACAAGGGGATCCCCTATCCCCTTTTCTCTTTGTGATTGCTATGGAGGCTTTGAGTCGTTTCATGGGCCGGACAGAGGAGGTTGGCCTAATCAAAGGCTTCCAGGGGGGTGCAGGAAGGGGTGGTTGCCCAGCCATTTCCCTTCTTTTATTCGCCGATGATACTCTCATTTTTTGCGATCTCTCAGTGCGCCAGCTTCGCTTTATCAGATGCATCCTTGTGTGCTTTGAAGCTGTGTCAGGTTTGAGGATCAATCTAGCTAAAAGCAGTATCACTCCAGTTGGGGCAATCCAGGAGTTGGAGTCTTTAGCAAGCGCTCTGGGATGCAAAGTGGGTCGTTTCCCCTCGACTTACTTAGGCCTTCCGTTGGGCGCTCATGCTCGGTCTATCGGGATTTGGGACCCTGTGATTGAGAGGTTTCATCGCAAGCTGTCAGGATGAAAATGCCAACTCCTGTCTAAAGGAGGCAGGCTCACCCTTGTCAAAAGCACTTTGGCCAATCTCCCCACTTACTTCATGTCCCTTTTCCCGATCCCGAAGACGGTGAGCAGACGTTTGGAGAAGATTCAAAGGGACTTTCTTTGGGATCTAGGAGTGAAGGACTTAAGAATCTTCAATACAACTCTCTTAGGGAAATGGTTATGGAAATTTGGAGAAAGCGCCACAGATCTTTGGAAGGAGGTCATTGTTTCCAAGTATGGGTGTGATTTTAGGAGATGGTGTTCGGGCAGCGTGGAAGGTCCTTTGGGCTGCGGTCTATGGGGTTACATCCGAAGAGAGCGGAGAGTTTTTCAAGAAAGATGTAGGTTTGTTATCAGAAAGGGTGACCGAGTGCATTTTTGGGACGACGCTTGGTGTGGGGCTATGCTGCTGAAGATGTTATTCCCAAGGCTGTACAATTTGGCTACCAACAAGTCGGCTTGGGTTAGTGAGTACATGATGAACATAGGGAATACTCTTGTTTGGACTCCTTCTTTTAGAAGGAACTTCTTTGACTGGGAGCTCGAGGAGGTGGTCTCTTTTTTATGTCTCATCAACAACTTTCGGGTAGTGGATGGTAGAGAAGACAAGAGGATTTGGTTGCCGGATAAGTCTTCCTTCTCGGTAAGCTCTTTTTATAAGAGTTTGTTTGATTATGGTGGTCCTCCCTTTCCCTGGAAGCTCATCTGGCATTCAAAAGCTCCCCCCAAAGCCTCATTTTTTGTTTGGAAAGCTTCATGGAAGGCTATCTTAACTGCGGAAAATATGAAGAAAAGAGGTTTCCACTTGGCTAACAGATGTTATTTTTGTAGGAATAATGAGGAAAGCATGGAGCACATTCTTATTCATTGTCAAGTCTCTTGGAGTTGTTGGAACATCATTTTCGCTGTGTTTGGCTTCTCATGGGTCATGTCAGGCTCCGTTAAAGATCTCTTGGATGCCTCCTTCCTAAAGAAATTAAGAGAATTTGGAGGCTGGCTCCCATTTGCCTCTTTTGGTGCCTTTGGAAAGAAAGAAACAATCGGGTCTTTGAGGATCGGGAGCTTCCTACTCCTTATCTGAAAGAGTCCTTTTTGCGTTTATTATTTTATTGGGCCAAAGAGGCTTCTCCTGTTAATGTTAATGTTCTTTCTTTTGCTGAATTTTTGGCGTCTTTAAGGACGGTGTAATGCTTTGGGGTTTTTGCCCTTATGCCCTTTTTGTGGGTTTCTAATATATTCTTCTTACTTATCAAAAAAAAAAATGGTAATGGTAAAGCGACTGCATTTTTAAACAATCAAAGATTTAAAAGATCACATGACAGAAATGAGTAGTACTTTGCTAACAAACTAGTCTTAATTTAGTTGTCACTACAATGAGAGACAAATCCAATTGCAAGGAAATACACACCTGGTTCTTATTAACATCAACAAGAATGACATTTGTTAACTTCGATTGCACTTCAGTGGTTTTGTTCTTTACACCAACCTACTTAGAAATTTTATAAAAAAAAAATGTCAGGAAGAGCCCACGAAAGTAAATAACTTACAAAATAATTAAAGAATTAAAGAAATTTGCACGGACGAAGTGTGATAGTAAAGGAAATGGTGAATCCCAAAAATTAATATATAAGTGCTATGACACATGCATAATCCATGCAAGATTTTATAATACTGAAAAATACAAAATATTAAACTCAAAAGAATTTTTATATCAAATGCTAAATGACAGAATCAACAAAAGCATCAATAAAAAAATAATTATACACTATGTGTGTATATTTATACTTGTGTGCTGAAACAATATCAAAGAATATTGAACCAGTCCCCTCCCAGCTGAATGAATGGTTCAAAAACTTGAAACATAGTACGTCACATCCTCAAAAGTCAATGATAATGAGATGCTATTGAGGAACTCACTATGTATGGTACAGGTGCATCCAAAAAGTCCAGCATGTCATTTGGTAAAACCTGGAAGTTCATACATAGTCAATGGAAAATATAGATCCAAAAGAAGAGTTAAAAAGTTGAACAATAATATAATTACCCAGAAGAGCAATCATTTTATTAAAAGCAGATGGGATATATTACAGTGCAGAAAGAAACAGTACCGCCACTAACAAGCTCTGCCACTGATAGGGACGAATCAGGGGGATTATTGACAAAACTGAAGCAGACAATATTCCCTGTACAACAAAACAAAATAAAATCCAAAAAAAAAAAGGTTTTAGTGTTTTCTTTTAATATTAATTCCTTAAGGAACATAGGAAAAAAAAATGAAAAGAGCCACATGAGGATTTGCTTTGAAGCACATCTAAGTGAAAACTAATTCAGCTCAATTAGCCTTCTTCCAAACCAAGCTGCCTGTAGCAAGATGATCCAGAAATACAGACAAGTGGAAACTATATACACCATCCAAACTATCCACAAAGCAGTCCATATCAATGAATATGATTGATCCTAGGGATTTATTTATGGACCAACAACTCTCAAGAAACCATTACAACAGAATGAAAATTAGACTGTACAAACAACTCATCAGCATAAAATCATGATCAATTTAATTTGTTTATCATACATACCAAATTAGAACAAACGACCACAATTTGCTTCTCCAGAAGAGCCCCAGCAAACAATGTTAACACCTGTAAAGTGCAAGGAAATTCAATAACCTTAAACCTTTGTTCACCATTTGTAAACCTCATAGACAATCAATATAGAAAAATATTGCATAAAATCACTAAAGCTTGAACACAAACAAGAAAAAACAACCAATATAAAGTTAACCAACACATGGTAAAATAGAACTCAAAGTGAATCCAACTTACGATGTCACATCACCTTACAGCTTCTTAGATGAGCACAATAGATGATTATGGAAGAAAAAAAAAACTGGTGACCTTGAACTCAGTTACAATTTTTTAATAATATTTTATTCTTAATCACAACAAATACCATTTGACACTGGAAGGTCAGATTCTAGTGTTGCTGAAGCTCCAGCTTTTTTTTGGTCAATTTAAAATAAAAAATCATGCATCCAGATCACCAAACTGGTCGTTTGAGCAGTGTTGCGGCTTGAAAATCCATTTGATTGAAGGTCCAAAGATAATTGGCAAGTCTACTAAATAATCTTGCCACTAGAAAAGCCAATGAAGACACAGATTATCTAAAACCTGCAAAACGAGGTGCCCCTAGTCCATGGAATACACCAAAAAATGCAGAGTTCCCCATTTAGGAATATAACCCCCATCACTACCCAATTATTAAAAAATAATAATTATGAAATCATGAGATATAAACCATGCTCTTGAAGTACCAAAAAAATTAAATCAAAGAAATCCAGTTTTCAATTTCCCCTTGGTTTCTCATATATATTACTTTTTTCCCTTGATTTTATATGATCCAAAATTTGTCCTCACACCAATGATAAGCAGGACCAATAGACTCTGAAACCACTCAATCTACCTTAGTGACCATACCCAAATGTAAGTACCAATATTATATTTCATCATATTAATCTTAAGCTGGTGGAACTAAAATCATAGACACCCCATGACAGGCAATATTGGTATTCAGTTGACGTCACTCTGGCCACTTTCAGCTTAAGGGAAGTTGTTTTTTTTTTTAAATGGTAAGTATCTTAAGGGAAGATTGACTTTTCCTTCCATGAAATTTTTGTTCTGGGCCCCTTCCTTAGTCAATGGACTGATAATTGAATGGTGGGATAATGTGTTCTTGCACAATTTTTTTTTTTGATAACTGTGTTCTTGCACATCACATACGTACGTGTACATGCATGCATCTTAAGAACAGAAAAGGATTAGGACCTTATATCCAAACATTTTGCAGTTGGACTGCCCTTTAGGTAATAAATTATATCAAACGAAACAATTTCAGTACCTAGATACATTGTACTTGTCTTAACAACTAACAACAAAGCTACATCATGATAACTCATGATCTTCTACATAAACTTGTCATGAGTTAATTCAAGGTTCTTCCATGATAGAACTGTAAATATTAAACACAGATTCTACATAAATATTTCCCTGGAGTAGGACTGTGATGGAGTCACCACTACTCAAGCAATTAAGATCTTAATTAGCAAAGTCAGGTAAGAAGCAATATACTAGCATCTTCATTTGTACAAAAGATCCAAGTCCACCCACAGAACTGTGAAGGTTTAGGAATTCAATACGATGATAGGCTCGGGTATTCATTTTGGATATCCAACCTCTGCAGTACATGCGCCGAGAAATATATCCCCCACATGATCCAGATGCAGGTTACCTGATAGCTTAAAACAAATGTATCTTACCTAATGAAGAAGAAAGCTTTGTCCCTATTCACTATGAAGTAAAGCTACTAAAGCTGATATATCATAACTTCAAAGAAAGGATGCAATATGAGGAATCCAACCAGACAATGAATATATTTGACTTACAAAACAGTCTTTTGGTTTTTTTCTTTTTTAAAAGGCAGTCACTTGGTAGAGGGAAATTCCGTAATGATGGATATTTCAGGCCATGAGGATTATGGATTTTGATCAGTAACAATATTAGATGATCTCTTGTTTTAACACAGAAATGGTAATCCTAATCGATCCATTTCATTTTAACAAAATAATCCCTTGTGACCTGGAGGTCATGGGTTTGAGTCAAAGAAACAGTCCACTCCGCTTGTAGGGGCTAAGGCTGCATACATCTAACCCTCCCTAGACCCAATAGTGGCGGGAGCCTCATGCACTGGGCTAGCTCTTTAATTCCTTGTTCTTGCAAGTTCGATTTTCACATAAGATCGTTACTTGCAATTCAACGAAGCAGTATCCCAACTACATGGTGAAGGATGTATCATACAAAACAAATGTAGACTGTCTTTCCAGACAAAATTCAACAGGTCATTACCGCTAATGAATCAGAAATTGCTACATGATTTCGAGGCAAGTTTAACTCAAAAATTACCAACAATCAAGGGCATGGGAAAGCAGAGATATGGCAATACATCCCCTTGAAAGGACAAGAAATGCCACTTCTAAATAGAGCGTAAACTTACATTCTCAAGTCGCAAGGAACCACATATGCATGCAACTGCCCATACTGACAAAGCAGTTGCCTCTTCCTCGGCCACAAGTGTGCTGTGTGCCTATAGAAACCAAACATGCATAAGTTACACAAGGCTGACAATGCCCAAAAGGAAAACATAAATTACATCTAGTAGCCTTGTATAAGTCAAGCAAAAAAATCAACCATACACATTATAATATAATTTTCTTAAAGAAAAAGAAGGGTTAGTTTAGCTACAATTACGACTACAAAATGTACCTCTGCTAGTTCCAAACTTGTACTGCATGATTTCAAATCAATTGCTGAACCAGCAATATTTAGTATAGTTGCCATGAGGTCTATGAAATTCCAAAGGATAAAGGTGTTCCAATGGCTGGAATGTAATTGTTGAACCCCTTGCGAGGCAACTTAATCTGGTAATACTTGCATATTATTTGTAAAGATCCGTGATTTTTTTCCTGCGAATGTTGAGAAGAAAAAAAAAGGTAAATTGGCAAGAAAAGACTTCGGAAGCACAAGAATGGTCCGGCAGAGAGATTAAAAAAATGAGGGAATATCTGAAACAAACTTTAAACCTTAGCCCATTCAAGAATATCGCTATGGTCACTGGAATCTTCCTGGCCAGAGAAGGATGCCTCCTCTATCTCTGCTTCATCGATGTCACTCCTAAAATTTCTGTCTTCACTAGGGGAACCCTGGAAACTGCATCAAACAATTTATATGGCATATAAACAGCAGCTCACAATCAACCATGTAATCTTCATTATAAATAGGATTAAAATTTAGTTCAAACAGTTTGATGTAATACAATAAACACAATTCCCCTCTGCTGCGGTATCTGACACAAAATAGAGAAGGCGCCTATGCTGCTATTATGTTATTGGGCTTGCTCTGCAATGGGTGGCCCAGGCAGTAGCAAGGCCAACAATGATAAACTTCTACTTTTAGCTTTGCATAAAAAAAAAAAAAATGTATTAATATTCTCACATTTGCTGCTTTACTTGCACTGTATCTCCAAGCCTCCAAGTCTCCAACCCATATTGATGAAGAGGAAAACTTAAATTTATAAATATATTACAGAACAAGGAACAAAAGGCACCACTTAGTTTTAATATTCCTACACAAAAAGCGCTACATTAAAGGTGAAAGAAAACTCTCGTCTCTCGGTACCTTTTTGTCACTTGAAGAACATACCAAAATGAACAGCATAATGTCTCTATTTCACTAATAAGTAACTAAGAAAGTATGGTAGTTCCTGCATAAAATTTATAAATACCAAAGATCCATTTTTTAAATTAGATTGATGATAGGCGTCCCTGTGGATTTTAGCAGACAATTTCCAGTGCCTTTTTTATTTTCCTTTCTTTTTCATCGAAGAGAAGAAAATGTGTATTCTGAATTTTCTATGGCACATATAACAGAATCCATAAACCAAGAGAAGATTCTATTTAAACCTGAAATTGGCATGATGCTTAAGCAATGACACAATATTACTAGCTCAGGCCAGTAAGCCTCTGGCATTACATGGGTTTCACTAAGTACTGATTCAATGACAGTAAGAAATGAGTGATGTACCTCGGGGAAGATTCAGAGCTTTCATACTGTTGATGTCGCAGAAGTGGCAGAACAGCATTTGGCAATTGTCTTTCCACTGATTGCTTGTTTGATACAAAATCAACATAAGTATCACAAGCTTCAGAGATCTGGGTTGGAACCACAGATTCTCTTTTAGCTGCAGGCTTCTCTATTTCAGTATCTACTGGAACAACAGCATCATCATTGAGATTACTCTTCAGCAATTGAAATTCCCCCTCAAGCATTTGATGCTCAAGGTGACAACCATCACCTGTAAGTCCTCCAGCAGTAGAACCACTCATGCTTAACTTGGGAATTTCTATTGTTCCATTCACCACATCATGTGCTCTATGTTCCAGTGAAATTCTTTCAGATTTTTCTTCTAAATTTTCTTCCTCGCCATACCCCTCAGGTGATTCCAAATCTAAATCACACATACCTTTTGTCAATCTTTCCAACCTTTCTTCGGTGAAGATGCTGAAGAGGAAAAAAGAAAAAAAAAAAGAGGGGAGGGGGGGACAATGTTGTCAAAATGAGCAATAAAAAGAACATAAATTAAACTGATCTTTCACATTAACTAATAAAATGTTTGTTATAATAATTAATAGCATATTCTCCAACAACTCATATGATTAAACTTTTTTTTTTTAAAAGAAAAAATAACGAACCCGTAAATTGCATATATATTACATTTGTCATTGTGCAAATGGAGGAAAATAACAGAAAATATGCAACATTTCCTTCAGTCTATAATTCCTAAAAATTCAATCATTGCCAGAAAGCCCAAAAGAAAATATCCCTTGCATTACTAAACATTGAATTAGATAGATTTTAAATACCATTAGAATTTAGAGTGTGAAAAAAATCAGATCTTATTTATTTATTTGTTTTGGGTAAGTAAAAATAAAAAATCAGATCTTATGATTTTCCCAAATTCTCATCCCTCACTATAATAAATCCACACTTGTTGGTGCTGATATAATTCGGACATCAGTATCAGGTATATATACATATATCCATGCACACGTGTGATAGAAGAACTATGCATTTTCATGTATATATACTCATGTATGTATAGATCTGCTGAGATTATTCTAGGTTCTCACTCTCTCACTCTCAATAAGTGGCACTTTCTTCATTGTCACCCCATTCTTCACTCATTCCCACAGCTAGTACATTATAATGCATTTTTAGGTAGCTAAAACCTCTATTCTCAGAATAAGAAAATCTCTATTCCTTCCCGTTGACAAATATACAACAATTCATTTATGCAAAATACTAGAATAAGAAAAGACCAGGTTCAATGGTTCATAATCCACCATCCACAAATATAATTCCACCTAGTCATCACTGCACAAGCTAGTTGAACAACTCGAACCCTAAACTTCTTACAAAGCATAATTATACAAACCAATTTATACCAGGCAACAACATAAAAAGATTATAGAGAAGGCATCCGTTGGATAAAAACATCAACAAACCTATTTAATACGCCAAAATGCAATTCAAAAAATGGAAGCCTTGAAAGAATGCAATAACACCGGTGTGTGGTTAATATATGGCGGCTCAAATTGGAGCGAACAGGTTGTCCATCTGAAAACATGGAAATCAAGCTAGGAAGGTTTTTGTACTATTTCCTCAACTAAGACACAGCAACCATACAAAGTTGAATCATCAGCAACCTGGATAATAAAAAGTAGGGTAAAAATGTCTTTCAAGTCCCGCCAACAAAATACAAGGAAGAAGCAAAAACATATTACTTTTAGAAACAAAAACTAATTAAAATATAAGCCTGAAGCAATACATTAATTATATGTAATGACATGCATAAAAATAACAACTAGCATAATGTTACCAGGAATGTAGGATCGTTATGGTACGGGGAACGGGAACAAGAACAGGAATGTAGATCATCACTTGTTATAAAACATGGTACGTTAGGGGTAGACTTCATTGGATCGCTTTGTTGGAACTGAAATACGTTTATTTGGAACGTGACATGTTTTTTTATTGTATTTGTAATAATATTGGATATGTATATATGTACCAAAAAAATTTCAACGAATCCAAGCCATCATAAAATAAAATTCTAATGATGTGTGTATTTTGTATGATTTTTTTGAGACTTCTGATATTCTAGATTGGAACACTAAATCTTGCGTTCCAAATCACTAATGATCCATGTTTTGGATCGTGCGATCTCAATTTATAATTCGCTAGAGGTGGAGCGAATTGTGGTAACCATTACTAGCATAATCAAAAAGAACTGATAACCAAACAGGAATATTGGCTGTAAATGAAAAATATACTTTTCTTAACAGAAATTGAAAATAATACAAGCATTCCAACTAAATTCTGCAAATTACAAAAACAGTAAGCATTAGTTTGGCCACCATGGAGACTGTTTCTTCTAATGATAAATTGTCTAGATTCTTGCATAGGCAAATAAGTGAGTAGGTAAACACATATGACAGCTCCTTGGCATTTAATTAACTAACAGTTCACATGCCATGTCCATGCTATATCACAATTTCTAGGTTACAAAATGCAACTTATAGAAACTGTCAAAATAATAAAACAGTGGAACAAGGACAACACAGATACCAGGTCTCTGACAAGAAAACCTCATAAAATTTGAAAAATGATACAATTATAGTCACAACATAGACTCAATGTTGAACATGGATACAAGGGTTTATCTAAAAACACGTCTCAGATTCAACCCATCACAGTATCCCATGATGTTAAGGGCTATACTTATTTCCCATTATGTACTACTATGGATAGCTTTGAAACATTAAGCAAGCATAGTTGTAATTTAGACGATATGCCTAACAATAGTTGAGTGCAATTAAGTTCATTAAGACAATTAAAAACAACAAATATTGCAATTGGGAAAATGTTCGCCTGTAAACAAGCAGATGCAAATGATACAAGTCCACATAAATACTGTGATCATAGTTGGGAGTGAGACCCTATTCCTGTTCCAGAACTGTAAAAAAGTTAACATTTCAAACAGAAAATTCATGTGCAGGGTTAAGTCCCAGTTGAGACATGGGTGTGTGTGTGTATTACCTATCAAAAAAATTCATGTGGAAGTAAAGTCATGAAAAACTCGAGTTGAGCATAGAAGCAGAACATATCAAATGAAAGAAAGCAGAAAGGAAGTAACATGGTATTTCACACATTACCTGTAACCGGAACACAAATGACAGGTCATTTTGTTTAAGGTGTTCCTGTAAAACCAGTAGCATGTTAACTGAGATCGTTGTCTGACGAGAAACATCTTTGTACAAATTAGAAGGTTAATTTATTTTGCAGATTATATCAATGTTGGAAAGTTTTGGCTTGCTAATTTAAATAGAAAGGTGTTTTGACAGTCATATAATCTATGCTATTAAGACTTGTGCAGAAATTCGAGGAGCAATTTTATTCTGTTTCATATCAAAGTCCAATGACCACAAATATAGAGATGAGTCACCAAACATGATATATAAGAAGTAATTAAGAAGGTAAGCCAAAATAAACATGAGATTTTATCTGTTTAATAGTAAAGAACTTTTCTACAATAATATAATGGGGAAACTGAAGACATACCTGCCCAAGAAGTATTTCATTCAACTCACTCATTGAAGGAGTTCTCTCAACAGCATTAACCTGAAATCATATGTACCATAAAAGATCACATCCATGTTGAATGATAGAAAATATATAAACAAAGAGACAAACTAAGGATAGGCAAGTCTCTCAGATGAGTAAAGTAAGTTTATTACAGATTTAACTCCATCAAAGTTGCAACAAGCACATCCAAAACCATGTACTAGTTAATTTAACAGACAAAAAGGAAGCAGGACCCACCAACAGAGAGCCCAACTAAGTAAATCAAATATACAATAATCAGACTTAAAAAGTTTCAGCCATCTTATTTGAATAATTTATAGAAGTCATTTTCAAATGTTTTCACAGAATAGAAAGAATAAGATAAATAGTAGATGGAATAAAATCATAATTGAATGCCTAAGTTCATTTGATCATTAAAAATCAAGTATTCTACTAAGAAACACTGATTCAGTTGTAGGTCGCAATCCCTTTTTTAAGTTGAGATGAAAATACATAACTGTCAACAAAATTCAAATATGAATGGCGTGTCCCCCATCCACAAATAGCCCAGCCTTTCAAATATTCAATATTTATTGTTTGGACTACAGTAATATAATGATGGGATATATTAGACACTCTTGAATTTTATGAATTCACAACATCCATACAAAACCATAGGAGAAGACTGAAAATAAACACTACGAACCCTTTCCTGGAGTACATTAACTCATCAATGAATGAAGAAAAGAAGCACCCATCATATGTGCAACTAACCTTTACACCTCCAGGAAAGCAGAATGAAAGGAGATCCTTATATTTAAGTGGTAGCGGTTTTTCAGGAGGGTAAACAAACAAGACCTGAAAATAGAAATCAAAAAACCATATCTTATATTCAAATGTTTTCAATGATATAAATGCAAACATGTTTAGCATTTTGCAGAAAAGAATCGGCACCTGGGGTTCAAGGTTAGGTTCTATACGTGATTGATGCTGACCACTGAGTCCACTTCGGAATTTCCCCGAACCTTCAGACTTTCTTCCAAAGTATTGCTTTTGAAGTGCCTGAATATCACAATTGGGGTGAAGTCCAACAACTACCATGCTCTCAAATAGTCTTGAAGGTTCTTTCAGAGACCTATGATCCTGCACAATTAAATAACATGACTCACTTATGCTTACAGAAGAAAAAAAAATCATTTCCATACATAACATGTCAGCGAGAAAGGGGGCATGTCAAGTCTTGAGATCAGAATTCTCTATGTCCACAAATTTCTAACACCCACAACTGAAAGTATCAGCATCATGAACAGCCTCAAAACTGAGGTTGCACAACTTATTTCATTTTTCCATTTTTTTTAAAAAAATAGTGACTATCCCAAAAAGCAAATCCAATACTAGGTATTAAAATCATATAACTACAAGTCATAAGCAAGAAATTTTTTTTTAAAGAAATACTAAGAACTGATTCCCAAATAGATGAGTACTGTGGACCCGAAGGGGTCCATTTGACAGAAATAAGATACCAAATATTGCAACTGAAAGCTTGCCCATTGACGCTTTTGGCTAGTTAGTACTTCTGGGTTGTACGTTCCACTTTTCACTTCAGGAGGTTGTGAGAAGCCTTTTATTACTTTAGAAACATGACGTTGAAGTTTCTGAAGTTGGCTATTACTGTTTTCATCTTTTGATGAGAATACCACAGATGGCCTTGGAGAACGAACAGCAGTAGCAGTAGCAGCTGCAGCTGCAGCAGCAACAGCTCTTGCAACATCCTCGCTAGTCTGAATGAAGAATGAAGCACTCCAGCCAGGGCTACCTGATTCTTCGTTCTTTGCCATGCTTAAAATTTCCTCTCCTGCCAAGGCAAGCATAAATGATAAGCCAGGCCCGATATATATTAGGGAAACTACTACTCAAATCACAGCTTAAATTTCAACAGACACAGAGCTTCAAACCATCCTGTAACGACTTAGAACTAGAAGTGGGTTTCAAACGCTTATTATATTGTCAAGATGATGAAAATAGAGACATGAATTAACATCTCACAACTTAAGCTTCAATGATTAGCTTCTTACAGATGAAATGCATGTTAGATGCACATCGGGATCCTTCAAGCCAACCCCATATGAGGTTTGCAACTCACATCATAATATCATATAAAACTCAAAAATACACCATCCCACCCCCCATTCGCAATCACTAACATTTCTTCTCTTTTGAATTCGCTTTTATCTTTGTCACATTTATTATCATCTGTTTCCTATATTTGACATAACTAGTTTTGTGAGTACTTTTCACCAGTCACTACACCTAAAGAATTACCTGATAGAATGGGCAGGGATTCGTGGCCATTGAAATGGTGACGACGGCACAATACATGACTTAAACGAAGACTTGGCAGAACATACACAAATGAGATGCTTAATGCTCACCCAACTGTAGGCATTACACATTACCTAAATCTATGCATCACACATTAACCCAACTATATGCAATCATCAACATGACGCTCCCATATATTCCACTCTGATCAAACTTTCTTCTACAGTTTTTGAAGTGGTAAAACTGTTTGGAAGCTACTCATACAATTATATTCTTGTTTCTGCTACCATTAAAGATAGTTGAAAATTACCCAAAAATTAATCCCACTTGTAATCACAAAATTGGAAATATAACGATTTCTAAGCTCAAACTAAAAATAAAAAAGTATAGTTTTTTTTTTAAGTCTTTGATGTTACTACTTTCTTTCAAACATAATTTGCTAGTTACACAAGCTTTGAAGGGGAAAAATGACAAATTTCATCATTCATCAAACAGAAATGCTTTATAGTGGATTAATTTAGTGATATTCCATTCAAGAAACAACTGATTGAAGCAAGAGAGCATAATAACCAATAAGAAGTTAAACTTCAGGTGCTAATAACAACCAAAGCACGAGTATGAAGATTAAAAAAAAAATGTCAACTTTAAGGTAATTACCAGAGAAGAAGACAATCAGAAATAATTCCAAAACATAAACAAAATACTAGAAACAAATCAACGAAACATATAGCATAACAGTTCCTAAGAGCAAATTCAATGGTAAAAATCGCATGGAAATGAAACAAACTCACCTTTAGATAATAGATGAATTAGGAATATATTTATATATACACAGAGAGAGAGAGAGAGAGAGAGAGAGAGAGTGTGTATATGTGTGTGTTTCAGAGAGAGAAAGGGCGTTCAGGCGGCCATAACAAAGAGAGCATCCAAATGAAGAAATCCCCAAAGAAAGAGAGAAAAATGGAGGCGAAGCACGACGGATGAATTATTTTAACATAAATGGATAATTAATTAATTGATATTTTTAATATATATATATATATATATATATATATATATTCAGAGATGAAGAAAAGATTGTCCTCGTCCTCGTGTGCGTTGGATCATCACTCGGGACGGTCGTTTCTTTTTTCTTCAATTCTTTTTTTTATTTTTTATTTTGCCTTTCATTAATGCGTTTTGACTCGTCGGGTTTGTTAATGTATTAACAGATACTCGAGAAAAAGAACATGTTTGGTAACAAGGATCCGAGGTGTCCCTTTTTTTCTTAATGTTATTTAGAGTTTTTTTTTTTTTTTAATACGTAAGCAGACTTTTATTCATTAAAATAATTTTAATTATTAAATAATTTAACAGCTAAGAATCTTATTCACATGTACAAACAAATTTTTAATAAAATTACTTTTTAATATAATAAAAAATAATAATTTTGTCATTTCTGATAAGATATCGATTTCTTTGAGATGTTCATTTTTCACACGATTATATTTTTTGTAATATCTGATAATTATAAAAAAAAAATTATAATTTTTAATACTATATTAATTTTTTTATCAAAATTATGAGAACAGAAAACATAAATTTAATGTTTTATCTTATTAATTTTTTTGTAATATTTAATAATTATTTTAATATCTAAAAAAAATAAAAAAAAATACTAGAATATTTTAGTTATATAAAAAAAGTTAGTAAAAATTTTAATACAGTAAATAATGAATATTGTATGAAAAAAAATATTATCAATGGAATTTTAATATAATTTTAAAAAAAAATCATTAGAAGTCTTTTTTTATTATGGGGGTAGGACGGGAAGGTAGCGTAATTATTTTTATTTTTTCCTTATTATTTTAGTGTTTTAATTACCGGCTAAAGTGGCTTTTTCTCTCTGATACGCACGGCGTGGAGTGCGCCTTGTTTCGGTGGAGACGAAAAGTAAAAAACTTGGGTATGACTGACTTCCCCTACAATCATGAGTCCGCAAGCAAGCTCTACCGACACGTGTCACTCAGGCATGTGACTTATCTTAATAAAAAATAAAATAAAGTGACCCGTTAAAGTTTAAACAGCTTGTTTCCAAAGTAAAATACAATTTTTCACTTTGAATAGTTAAAGGTCCATTTGGATGAAATGTTTTTGTTTTCATTGTTTTTGTTTTTATTTTATTTTTGCTTTTGAGAATGAAAAAAAAATAAAAACCTTAAAATACATGTATTTTTGGGTGGTTTTTAGTTTTTGTAAATTCAAAATTTTAAAAACATAAAAATTACTTTTATTATTTTCTCATAAAGAATTATTTTCAAATAAAACATTTGATAATTCATGTCAAACATTTCTTTTGTTAGTATTTTTATTTTCTATATTTTCAAGAATAGAAAATAATTTAAGAGTGTTATTGGCATTCCTTTTTTTTTTTTTTGTCAATAGACTTCACTATAAATGACAACTTACATTTTTTTTTATTATTTCATACATTTATAAAAAGACAATTTGAACCCACTAGTTATGTTTGCACTATATTTTAGCATATTAAATGTGTTTTTTTTTCGTGGTATTCAGTGTATTAAATGTTTTAGAAAAGTATGTCATTATTCGTTTTGCTCAATTTTTACCATATTAAATGTTTTTAAATTAAAGGTAGACTACTATGAAAAATTCAACATTTTTTTTTACTTTTTTAAATTTCCTCACGATTAATATAAATACATGACATAATTGTTTTAAAATTAATAAAATAATTTAAAAATAATTGTTTTAAATCCCATTTACATAAAAGGCCTCGAGTTTTATATACGTATAGTATAATCAAATTAAAAATCTAAGATTAATAAAAGTTTAACTTTACAAAAAAATAGTTTTATTAGTAGAATTTTATTTGTATTTATCTATTTAGATAAAAAAAAAATATTATATAAAAATTATTTTATTAAAGTTCCATTCAATTGGTTGGGAAAACAGTTAAATCTTATATAACAAAAATAAATATAATATATATATAAGAAATAAAGTAAAAAATTATATTAATATTTAAAAAAAAATCTCATGAATTATCATTTTATTATTTTAGGCCTTCAATTATATGGAGTTAACTCGAAAAAAAAAAAAAGGTTCTTGAGATATAAGATAAGTTTAGTGTACTATGGTTATGTATGTTTGTTTGAACAAAAAAAAAAGGTATAGACTAAATAGGACTTGATCTGAGGTGAAGTACTCACTAGTTGCTATGTGATATTTCATGTTTGTCTTTATAGAAGATGTGATTATTTTGAATCTCTCAAAAGTGAGATAGTCCGGTATTATATTTATTTTTTAATCATGAATTAAATTTGTTAGCGGTATGATTTATGACTGAATTCAATTATAAAATTAATAAAATAATCATTTTAGCCTTAATAAAAAAAGTTATAAATTTTATATATTTATAGTATAATTAAATTAAAAATCTAACCTTAATGAAAGTCTAATTCTAAAAATTGTCATAAATACTACTAATTTATAGTATAATTAAATTAGAAATTTAATATTAATAAAAATATAATTCTACAAATAAGGCCTTGTAAAATCTCAGTAAAAAAAATTAATTTTATTAGTAAAATTTTATTTTATATTTAATTTTAATATTTTTTACTATCTATTTAAATAAAAAATTATATAATTAAAATTTTAATTAATATATATATGTATATATATATCTTAAGTGCGAGAGTAACCAAATTACGTGAAACTGTACGTACGTAAGTCAAGCCGCCGGGATGGGAATTAGTTAACAGTTTCTGATTGAGTCCCGCGTGTTTGCAAATTAGATGCGGTTGGTGCCACGTGGACGGATACGATTCTCCTAGAAGAGAGATTGGCCTTTTGAGGGTTGAAATATTTCATCACGCGTGTTAAGGCTTTTTGCAGGGATGATGATGTGTAATGATAAGAATATAGGAAAAGGGGCCCCAAAAGGGCCCACTTGAGTTGGTCACCCATATGGGCCACATATTCTTTAATGAATATATAGCATATATAATACACCTCAAGAATCTTTTCATTAGGATGGGTTTTATTCGACGGATACAAGTATCAATTATCACATAATTAATGTGAATTTAATTTATTATTATATATAAAATAAATTTATATATTTGGTTCAAGTTGTTAATAAAAAAGTTTAATTTCTAAAAATATTATTGGTTAAGAAGACTAATGTGGGGTGGCTCCAATAATATTTGTATTGGTGAGGTGATTTGAACTTGCGAGTTTGAGATGATAAGCTTCTGATAAGTGGTGAGGTTCCCACTTCAGCCAACTCTAAGTTCGGACTTGCAAACTCGGAATGATAAACCCCTTATAAGTGGTGAGGTTCTTACTTCAACCAACCCCTTGGAGTTGGGATATATAACATTATTGATATAGCATTACTGGTAAAAAATATTTATACTTTAATACGTAATAAAAATTGTTCATAAATTAAAATAGGGATACTCCCAAGCCGTTGTATTCCAAAATTAGTGAAGCTAGATACATTTTCACTCATAACATGAATTTGGGTTGGAATTTAATTTTTAGCATGACTTGAATTAGAGACTTTTTGTTTTTGTTAAGAACTTTTTACTTGGTCATAATGTTCAAATAAAAACTTATAACTAAATACATTCAGAAAGAAAAATTATTGTGTTGACAAATTCAGAAGATTTTAGACATTAATATTCCGGGGCTTACCAAGCATTGATTAACAATTTATTTTCTACTAGAAACAGCCTAAAAACGGTGGTCAAGATATGGCATCCAAGGTATTGTTGCCCTTTAGTCTTCTTGTCATGCTAAACAGACTTTGTGGTTAATGACCGACCAGTCTTTGGAGCCTCATTGAATATTTTCCAGCATACTTGGGCTAATCTGCAAATTCTCAGCTAATTAGCAAATCAGTCCTTGTTTTTTTTCCTTCTGGTTTTTGTTAAGCAAGCAAAAGTAGTCATGGTCATCTTAAAAAAGTACTTACAAATATATATATATATATATTACATATATGTATGTGTGCGTGTGTATATATGTACATCGATTGGCGAGGCAGAACCCAGAGTAGCGTGTGCGCAATAAGACTTAAACCTAATCCCGATTTTGTTGAGGGGCAAGCTACACATATATGTATATGTATGTATATATATATATATATATATAGCTAGTTGTACAGGATTTTCCATTTTATAGTCTTTTCAGCACCAGATTCATTTCATTAGTTTAACGCTTTCAACTAACAATTTGGATTGGTGGATGGTTTAATAATATACTCACTATTCAATTGCAATGTCACGGAAAAGAACAAAACAAAAGCTAAAAGAACAAGTAGGTATTGGAGTAATTTGTAGTTATATGATATATATATATATATAATATATTAAAATAGTGACACATATGTTTGGAGTCAATTACTTTCGTTAAAAAGATTGCTCATGTGCAATTATACATGTCCAACCATGTTTATCATGTGGGTGGATCTTCAATGCTTTTAGCATGGTCGGAAGGCACCACGAAACCCCAAGGCCAGTCAACGATCGACGTCTAAGCATTTAACACCTCAAATTGAAATGCTTATGAACACCGTGCCCAATTTGACAATTCCAGTTCAACAATCATTGTACATAACTAGAAGACAAGATCACTCCAGCGCCAAACACAAGGCACGATCAAACCGCACCGGCCCATTTTATACTATATATTTTTCCTCTCTGGGTACTTCTCTTCTCCAACTTCTGACTTTCTCAGCCAAAGCGCGCAATCAGATTCAGAATTCAGATCGCTTTCTATTCCGAACAACAATGGAGGAAACGTCGTCGGTTCAAGGGCCCAATACTCTCTTCTCTCCTTACAAGATGGGCAAGTTCAACCTCTCTCACAGGTCAGTCCCATCTCTTCTCCTTCATTACAGGTGTTCCGCTGCTCCACCATATACTTGATGCTTGTAGTTCTTCACTCGAAAGCTTCCATACATTACGCAGTAGGATTTAGCAGCAATTTCGTCTGAAATTGGAAAGACAAGGGGAAGGGTATTTTTGTCATAAAATTTGTTAAATGATTAAGTACAATTACTTATTTTCTACCAAATAAAGTGAATTCAATTCACTTTTACACATACGGGGAAGAAAATTAGGATCTTAAATGAGCTGACTTAAATGTAATGTTATTTAAATTTATTTTGTTAAAATAAATATATTTTAAATTATATAAGTATTTATTTATTTTTTAAATCAATTTTAAACGATTCTTTTATTTATACTGTCGATATCAAATAAGCCTTTAAACAAAATTAATCAAAAATCGAACTCAAATAATTTAATTTATTTTACGAGAAGACATTTGCAGTAGTACAAACCACCACAATTTCATTAGTAGTGTGATATTTATGCATTTAATATACGTAATTCACGCACCAATAAACTTACGATGGTTCAATCAAGGCAAGTGTGGTTAGCATTTTTCATTTTACAAACAGAGAATAATTACTGAGAGGGCAGCAGAAATGTATTTTTTTGTTACGATTTTGCCCTTAAAATACTAACATATTTACGGTTTCTGCATTTGTGGCAATGTTTGGCAGGGTGGTGCTCGCTCCCATGACTAGATGCCGAGCATTGAATGGAATTCCACAGCCAGCCCTTGTTGACTACTACGTCCAGAGATCAACCAACGGCGGATTTCTCATCACTGAAGGGACTAAAATCTCTCCGACAGCCGGCGGGTAACGTCATAATTTTGATTCCATGTCAAAGAAAATTATTCAATAAATAAAAGGACACACGAGTCACTTCAAACCACGTGTTTTCCATTATTGGTTTGGTGGTTGGTGGGATCCATTTAAAGTTATAATGGTTCAAAATATTGACTGGTCTTCTACATTAGAGGTGTGCCGCCGCGGTGGTTGGATCATCGTGGTCTCATTGATTTGTGATATTCACATGTTGGTGCATGTAACTCATGTACCAATGAAATCATGGTGTTCTAATCACCGTCACGTGCTTACCATTTCTCTCCACTTTGAATTGTTATTAGTAGTCTTCAGGTACAATTTATGTGGCTCAATAAGTATGTCACATTAGTTATTAGCTTACACATTCTTTTGACACGATTAATATTTATGGGATAATGTTCAGTTACATCAGGATTGATGAATAATTTTTTAAATTATTAGTCTAATAATTTAGATGAACATCATATACATAAGCAATTACATGAAGACCGGGAGCCGGGGCTAAAATAATCTTATTTTATAAAAAATAAAAATTATATGTAAATTATACTTCTAATTTTGAAAATACAAAATTTTCTCCTTTCAACTTTTGCAAAAGATAATTTTTTTACTTGTAAATCTTCTTCCAATTTTGAGAATAATTTATTTTTCTTAAAATGTCCCGCCCCAACTTTAAAAAAAAAAGCATCCTAATTTTTTTTTAAGTCCTCTTAAAAAAAAAATTTCTGCCCTTGATTGCATGTGCATCAGGGTCGGCTTAGGTATAAAATTAACAAAACAATCGCTTTATGCTACACTTAAAAGAAAGCCCCAAATTTAGGTATCTGTAGTATAATGAAATTAAGAATCTAATATTAATAAAAGTCTAATCGTATAAAAACGTCCCAAAATCGCTTTAAATCCCACAAAGACCCAAAATTTTTTGTATCTATAATATAATGAAATTAACAGTCTTAGATTAATAAAAGTCTAATTCTACAAAAAAAAATCTCAAATTTTATATATTTATAGTATAGTTAAACTATCTATAGTATAATGAAATTAAAAATCTCAGATTAATAAAAGTCTAATTCTACAAAAAAAAGTTTCAATTTTTATATATTTATAGTATAATTAAACTAGAAGTTTTATTCGTATTATAATTAAATTTTTTTTATTGCTATCTATTAAAATAAAAAAAATTATGTAAAATATTTATGAGTAGAATTTTATTTAATACATAGATTTCTCTTGTTAGAAAATAAGTAAATTTTATATTACAAAAATTAAAATATTATATATATATATATATATAAAAGAAACAAAATAAAAATTTACATTAATATTATAAAAATTTCATTAAAAATTGTTACTTTATCACTTTTAACCCCCAATTATATTAACCGGACCCGTAATGTGCGTACATGACATAATCCTCATCTAAGGAACATTGAATAATTATTCTTATAACCACATGAAGACGGGTTATGGTAATTGGTACATACACGTACCAATCATATTCATGATGGCATTCGCCCGTCCAATAATAATCAGACGGTGGGTGTGATGCGAGTGTATATACATAGCTTACTAATTTTATTGTGGGGTCAGGTTTCCACATTGCCCAGGGAATCTACACAAGGGAGCAAGTGGAGGCATGGAAAAAGGTGGTCGACGCCGTACACTCCAAGGGAGCTGTTATATTCTGTCAACTATGGCACGTCGGACGAGCATCTCATCAAGGTATGATCTTGTGGTCAAACGAATCAACCGCTATGATCAATTATTGAAAGAGCAATTTTAATTTAATGAATTTTGATGAATCAATCAGTGTATCAACCTGGTGGGGCGCCACCAATATCGTCTACGTGCAAGCCCATATCAAATAGGTGGAGAATACTCTTGCCAGATGGGACCCATGGAACGTACCCAAGCCCTCGAGCATTGCAAACCTACGAAATATCCGAGGTGGTGGCACAGTATCGACAAGCTGCCTTAAATGCCATTGAAGCAGGTTAGATTAAAATAAATCTATTTATCTATATATATATATATATATGTATATGTATATGTATATATGTATATATATATACTTATGTTTGTATGCATGCATATGTTCATATGAGTCGGTATTTATTGATTTTGAGTATATTACATCCGAACTAGTCAATATTCAATTTAGTAGCATGTAATTCATGAGTTCGTTGTATAATGTAATTATTTTAGTATTTTGTAAAATTCATGTGAGATTCGTAATAAAACTAAAATTATAAGTTTTTTTTTTAACAAGCCACTAATTGTTTATATTTTTTATGCTTCAATGCTTTTTGGGGCTCTATGCATTTCCCTTGTAAAGTACCTACAAAATCCTTTTGCACAAAGTTACTTTGTGATAATGAAAAGTGAAAACATAATAGGATAATGTACATTAAACAGAGAGCATCTCTATATCTATTTCAGAAAGTAAGAGCATGCATGTATATATATATATATATATATAGTGGGCGTGCAACCATGATTCGTTTCTATGATGGGAATTCTTCTCATGCTTTTGACATGGGGACTCATTCGGTGACTATGAGTATGTCTCTTTTTAGTAGCTATATAGAAGTCAAAAGCCTATAGTCATGATACCATTAACAGTCTGTCATACCAATGCATGTACTTGTGAACTTGATTTCTATCAGTGGGCTCCCACTTGGGAGACAAAGGGACCTTTTTGACCTATTTATGCACCAAGTGCTTGTTTGTAGAGTAGGTAATTGCAGATCAAGATTCTAAATCTCTAACAAAAGTTTGATCAGTTCTATTCTTCATATATAGAAAATCATACTGCATGCTAAAATGTTACAGTAGCTGTGAAAATTTAGGCACCTTGTCTAAATCTGGAATTGCTGCTGATATTGAAATTTGTAACCATGGTTAAATCATTTGTTTGGCTTGAGTATTGGGCTTTGTTTGGACGACTGTATAAAAAAAGGAGATTAGATAGAATATAGCTAGATTGGATAATATATAAAATTTTGTGGGATATTGAATATTCCAATCTAATGTTTGGAATTGAGCCGAATAAAAGACCTGGATATGTTGTTGTATCTCCATTCCTGTATTTGGATGCCTACTGAATATAAGGTAAAGATATAAAGTTCAGTTTTCAAAAAATTATTTTTATGAAAGTCATTTATTTTTTTTTCAAATATATGCATACGAGGTAGGGGTGCACATGAGTCGGGTTGGGTCGGGTTACAAAAGAATTGGAACCGACCCGACCTTTAACGGTTCTAAAAAATTAGAACCGGAATCGAATCGCAACAATGAGAGAACCGAACCAACCCAACACAAAAATATTCAGGTTGGATCGGGTCAGTTCTAGTTTTACCTGACATACCAAATCAATTATTTCTTTATTTCTCTAAAAACTCGATTCCAATTATATGCATGTATATATGTTATATACATAATATATATTTTATATATAACAGGTTATATATATATATATGTATATGTATGTATATATGTTATATACATATTATATATAACATAATATATATATATATATTATGTATATATGTGTGTGTATGTACGACAGGTTATATATGTATATGTATGTATGTATACATATTATATATATTTTATATATAACAGGCTTTATTGATAATTTTTTTATATATATATTTACAGCAGTTTATATATATATATATATATATATATATATATATATGCACGCATATATTACATATGCCATTATGAAATATAAAATAATGGTAATTGTTTGTTTGCCGACAACGAGATAAGGACTTTGCTCGTGAGTTCATACACAACAATTGGATCATAAAATATTATATACGTCTTCATTAATTATATATATAATATTAATGTCGTAAATGTATAGTAATATATATGTACCACACTATATATATAGTTTTTTTATTTTTTTATAAATATTTTTTATTTGGAGTTCGGTTCTTGGGTTGAGTTGGTTTATCCGAACTTTAAACCGAAACCAACCCTGAATATTTCGGTTCTAGAACTTATCCAACCTAAACTATCTTTAGAACCGACTCAACCCAACCCATTTGGTTCGGTTTTACGGATCTCGATTTTTTGTGCACCCCTACGAAGTATCTAAAATTAAAATTATATTCACAAATCAATTAATAAATCTAATAATCATAATCACAATATTTTAGAATGTGATTGTACAAATATCATTCAAAATATAATAGTCTCTTACTTTTGATGTGACTCAAAAAAATCATGATCCCTATTGCCAAGAATCATCCAAAGCTATAATTACATGCATATATAAATATATAATATTTCATTTATTGATATGAAAAATATATTAAAAAATCTGGAACATATAAAAAAAATTAAACAATGAAAAAAAGAAAAAATTGATTTTTTTAACTTGACTCTACAACATTTTCATCCCTCTATATTGCAGTGTTATAATTTTTTTATAACGTGACGTCGTATTTTTATTCTAGTGGGATGGAATAAATCTAATACCACTACTCCTTTGGGATAAGTTACATTCCACCAGGTGGGATATAAATGATTTATGGGATATAAATATCTAATTCAATGAAAGACATCAAACATGAGATAAAGATAATTTATCTTATCCAACTCTCTTATCCTGCCCTCCAAACATGACTTTATAGTAGTATGTCTATCCGAGAACCTCTCCTGATTGATTTTGGACACAGTCAAGAGGCATCAGCATGTTTAAGAAAGTAGGGACATTGTGCTTTACAATTATAACTGAGTATTATACTTGAATCATTCCATTATTCCAAATCTACGCATTATGTTTATTTAGTTCACTGTATTACTCTTGGGCGGTTGTCATGAATTCATCCAAATTCTTGATGATCTGATACGACCCTAAAAATAGGCAATGTGTGGATATTTTTTTTTTTGACTTGTTTTGTTTGGGTATTTTTAACCTGTTTCAGTTTTTTATTTGGTAACCCTACATATATAAGGATGTTGTTTTTAGAATTCCTTCTTATGAGAAGATTCGATTTTGTGTAAGCCGTCATTGTGTGTAAAGAAATTTTTGGGTTTATAAGTGTTTTGTTCTTATAATCTCTTTGATACATAGTGAATTGATCATCAGCTGTTAGCAGACATAGACATCTTACCGAACTATGTAAATCTTGTATCTTCTCTGTTTTTTATTTTGTTCAAGATTGATTTATTGTTTGTTTTTATCACTTATGCACAATAGTTACCATAATCTAGTATTGTCAATTTTTGCATGTAACGATCACACAATATACAGGTTTTGATGGCATTGAGATCCATGGGGCTCATGGCTACCTCATTGATCAATTCTTGAAGGATGGGATCAATGACAGAACAGATGGATATGGTGGACCAATTGCAAACAGGTGCAAATTTTTAATGCAAGTGGTTCAAGCAGTAGCTGCAGCCATTGGTGCTGATAGAGTTGGTGTCAGAATTTCACCAGCCATTGATCACCTTGATGCCACAGACTCTGACCCACAGAGCCTAGGCCTGGCAGTGATTGAGAGACTTAACAAGCTCCAGCTAGAAATGGGATCAAAACTCACTTATCTCCATGTAACTCAACCTCGGTACACAGCTTATGGCCAGACAGAATCAGGAAGGCATGGCAGTCAAGATGAAGAGGCTCAGTTAATCAGGACTTGGAGAAGGGCATATCAAGGAACTTTCATTTGCAGTGGTGGGTTCACTCGAGAACTGGGAATGGAAGCTGTTGCCCAAGGTGATGCTGATTTGGTTTCTTATGGCCGCCTTTTTATCTCTACCCCAGATTTGGTTTTGAGATTGAAGGTCAATGCACCTCTCAATAGGTACATTAGGGCTACTTTCTATACACATGACCCTGTTGTAGGGTACACAGACTACCCCTTCCTGAGTGAGGCAAGTGGTAAGCTTCAATCTTTGTCACGCCTCTAATTTGAATACTATTTACATTATCAAGTATGTATTGGATATTGTATTTGAAGCCTAGAGCATAATTTTAATACTGAAGATCTTTCTTAAGAGTGAAAAATATTGATTGCATACTGACTAATGTTACCTAGAATGTGGAATGTTATGATACATGAGGAATATAAACGTAGATCGTCATTTGTTATAAAACATGGTATGTTAGGAGTAAGTTTATTCGAATCGTTTATTTGGATCATTTTATGCTTTTGATTCTATTTGTAATAAAATATATATACACACAAGCGCACACACACACACACACACATATATATATATATACACTGTAATATGTATTTTCTTGTTTGTTGTATGATTTTTTTAGGACTTTTGATATTTTTGATTGAAACGCTAAATCTTGCGTTTCAAATCATGAATGACTCACATTTCAGATCATGCAATCCAATTCGCAATTTGCTAAGAGGAGCGAATTGTGGTTACTATGATACTAACTAATACATTTGTAAGATTCTTGTAGTTAGAAACCTTTTCAACATGTAATAAAGCATTTGATTCACATCCATGCCCTAGCTGCTAACAAATCCAGAAGCTAATTTTAGATAATTAAACATTGTGTCATGAAAATTAATATTTTCTGGTGTGGGAAAACTTTAAATTTCACTTAACTAGTGATGACATTGGCACCTTGTCTTCTATCTGACCTGTTGCCACTTGCAGTGCTTGATATTGGTCTTCAAATGGGAGCCAAAACAGGATAAATAGGCTCCATGTTGGGATAAAAAAGTCTAAAATTTTGCTCTGCACACTCCAGCAGGTTTGAGATTGTCATTGAACATGGCAAACATGAATACGAAGGATCAAACATTACATATAAGAAAGATTTTCACAAAACTAGTTAATACATAACATAATGGAATGTGTAGCAGTTGCTTTAGCAGATGAAGTTTCCAGTTGCCATATGTGAAAATCTTTTCAAAATATATAACAGGTGTGTGGGTGTATATATATATTTTCTGGTCTATATAACATAAGTGAAAAAGTCTCTGGTTGAGGATCAATACCATAAGAAGTACAGCTTACTAGTGCAATAAGGCTGCAGGGATGGAATCATGGAAACAGCTTTTGATAAAGACACAAAAGGATGATGGCTTCATAATGTGTAGGTATTGTGAGCAGTGCAACCTTGTCCCACAGCGGTAGCAAGCATCAAACGAGCTTGGCATTCAAGTGTGAGCGATGCATCTTCCTTGTGAGCGCCCCTTTGGGTTAAAGCTCAAGAGGATAAAACCATGAGATTGGCCATTGGGTTGGACCAAATATAGATAGATAGCTTTGTAACAAGGCCTTCACCAATAAGCTGTTTATCATGCTCAAATCTACCATTTTCTGATGTCATAGTTACATAATAATAGGATAAATAATTGCAATGCTATGTAATTATTTGTAAATGGGAAGATTTCATTTTAATTGAAGGCCATCAATTTCCAAGTGCAGCATCCTTTCTGTAAGTTTAAATGTTTATATATCTTTGTATGCAATTGTTTTCCTATGCTTATTGTCCTTAAAACATTTTTATTTTTATTTTTATGTTTATGGTTGCTAAAATTGAATTTGGATGTATAAATTTTCCTGGGATTCTCAAATTCCATTATAATAACCGACATCAGAAAGACTATGCAAATTCCCATGTTTCATATTCACACACACGCACATATTGTTCTCTTTTGTTGACAATTTATGTGTAAATCTCTCTAATTATTATCTAGCTGCAATATTTAATCTCTAGTTGTTTTCTCTATTTGAACCCATTGATGGATTAATTGTAAATCATGCAACTTTAATGAAATTAAGTTTTTTTTCATGGTCCTGTCATTGATTGATTCCCCCCCCCCCCCTTTTTATTGCCTGGTAAAACACCTTGATTTGGCTCATGATGTCTTGGTAGTTAGCCCATGGAGCCTTCAGTTCCTCATTATACCATTCCAAAGCTAAATGCCTTTGTTGAGCTTGTCTTAACCTCTAAACTGGACTTCAATTTGTGGAGTTGTAATTGGTTTCATGAAGTTCTCTCTTTTATTTGTAATTGCCAATAGAGGTCCATTTCTGTTTTCCTTAGTGGCTGTTCGGAATTCTTCAAACCGATCAAATCAAGATTACTCTCATTAAGTTATTTGGTTTTCACTTTTCAGAAAAACCAACTCCCCTCTAGTCTGGTTTTGTTAAGGTTTTAAGTGTTTTTTAAGAAACAGATGTGAATCACTACTTACCAAACAAGTAAAAATTTAAAACTAGTTCCCAAACAGAGTTTTGGGCACCATGACATTATGTGATTGCTGAATAAATTTGAAAAATATGAAAAAAGTAATGCTTCTCTTATAGGATGTATTGCAGGTCACAATGCTAGTTATCTTTTAACATATTGACACTGTGACGGGTATGTAAGTAGATGGCAAAGGATATTGTATCTGCAATTCAATATGCTATCAAAAAACTAATTTATATTGTTTTATTGGAGCTAATCTTCATCTCTCTCTATATATATTTGATTTGATTTTCCTTTTTCCTGATCATTGCTGCGTGAGTATTTTGAGGAGGCATGCTTCCTCAGATTGATCCTTTGGGTTGTGGATGGGCTCCCAATTCTGTATTGTCATTTTTTATGATTTATCTCATAGCTAGCAAGGACAAAAAGAAAAAGAAAAAGTGACGAACTGATGATATTGGTGTTTGATTTTCCCACCAAAAAATGGATGGAAATTGGCAAATTTCCATTACCCAGTCACTGGAAAGTGGAAACCTTATCCTCTGCTTCTACAATATGCAAGAGAAATTGAATTTTTTTGAATGCCTATGTCTAAATCATGACAGCCATTACTGCAATGTTTTGCAACTTTTCCACCCTTTTTTTTTTTGGAAGATTCTCAATCTAATTTGTCCTTTTTTTTCATTTGTTGTTATGTAACCGCCTAACTGAGTAGCCCATTTCATTGTCTTGAAGCCAAAGGCTAAACCAGATATGTTGACATCTCAGTTAAAAATTTAGTGTATCTGTTGCCTGAAGTCTGGTTAATTATAATTTCACTGAATTCGAAAAACAACTATGACTCTAAAGATGGTAGATAAATACTGTCGACATCCCACATCGGATACAGACTATATTCATGATGAACTCGAAAAGATGGCACTGGACACCTCTAACCAAAGAGGCGCCTTTTGGACTTGGGGCTCAGAAGGGAAAACTCTGTGACAGCTCGCCACTGGTTGGAAGTTTATTCTTGCAGAATGTAAAAGATATTGGTTCATTTCTGATACTAGAAGAATCTTACAGCTGGGGAGCAGAAGTAGGGAAATATTTTTTGCTTGTCTAATGAAAATCCAATCACCCTAGAAGATGGGGAATTTATAAGATCCAAGCATTTTTTTCCCCTCACAGGGTAGCTTTAAAAGAGACAAGAAGACTTGCAGACTCATCCTGTCTGTCAAAAAATGTCTTCTTATGCCCTCACATAATCTTTTCCATGTGCTCATGGACCACATTTGCTGATATTTTTATCTTTAGACGCTTGTGTAGTTCACACATTTCAATTTGTATCTTCTAATCATAGGTAAAATCTTGGTCGACTTACAGCACAATTATAGGATAATTATGTATGATGATTTGATTTCTGTTTAGACTTTAGCTGATTGATAGATCATCACCTTTTAGAATTGATTAAGAAAGGCACCTTTATGGTAATGAAGATTGACTTTCCAGAATGCAAAAGTTTATAATTGGGTTAGCTGTTTCATCATCCACCACTTTCGCCATCTCCATCCGTGATTCAAATTTGAGTAAAAGTTTCATTTGATTTTGATGCTCTTCAACATTTAGTTTCTATTCAAATATTTTTTTTAAATTCCTACCTTGTCCCAAAATAATTCCCGTCATGTCCTAAAAGTTTTAAATTGGTTTTGAACAGTGATTTGAATCTGTGAATAGTATTGCACTAATTATGGTTTGAGTTCGAGTAAAATAGATTTGGTATGAGTTTGATTCTACTGCTCAAGAGATTTATCTGATTGATGGTTACACCAGCTGGTGCAAGATTTTATAAATGTTGCAGAAAGACAGTCTTATCTTCAACCAGAAAAAGAAAAAGAAACAGAAAACAGAAACCAATGGCATTGTTAAGATATGGGAAAAGTTAAGCAGATAAGTTTCTCGGATAAATTAACAACAAAGCAGCCAAAGACACTTCATGCTCTGTCATCATCAAGCATACATACCAGCATATTGTGAGGCCACAAAATAGGATATGCCCAATTTTATTGAGTTTTGATTGGTGCAGAGAAGCTAATTACATTATGATGCTGTCAAAAAATGGTCTGGAACATAATCCGGGAGAAGCTTTAAGGACACCCGTCAAGAGTGACCTGCAAAAAAGAAAAAGAAGCTTTAGGGACACCGATGGGGTGTTGGCCCAAAGCTCTTTGATGATCAAGTCAGTAATCGGATAATAATATGCATACGAGAATAGTGAAAATTGCCGTATCTTTTGATATTGAGGGGATATTTTTCCCTCATCCCATTATATGTGTATGTAGAATCTATACAGACCAAAATGGGATTTAGTCATGAGAACATAACAATGACAGTATTATATAAACCTCATTTCAAATAAGAATTTTTGTATTGACAAAAGAAGGGCTGAAATGACTTTTAAATTTTCATTTCATCATGAATTTTCTTTTACATGGATATCTTTTTTGATTGGCAGAATATTCTTCTTTTTCCTGTAATTCAAACGAAAAGAGGCTTCTTGTCATTTACCTGGAAAAAGATCGTACAGTCACATGCATCACAGCCCAGAAATCTGTCCTTTCCCAAACCTTTGTTTAACAACACTATTCTTGTGAAATCCTGCATGCATGACCACATCTCTAACAACCAATAGAATTGTTCCAAGAAATATCCATGGCACCCCATTCTATATAAATGGCACAATATCTCAGCAAACACACCAACCCTAGAAAGCTAAATTTCAATCACACACACAATCATTACACCTACTTATGAAGATGTTTCTCCCAATCATCTTCATCTTTTCACTCCTCTGTTCCTTCTCTCATGCTTCAGTGCAAGACTTCTGTGTAGGAGATTTAACAATGTCTGATGGACCTGCAGGCTACCCTTGCAAGAAGCCTGCTACAGTCACAGTAGATGATTTTGTTTATTCTGGTCTTGGCATCGCCGGAAACACTTCTAATCTTATAAAAGCTGCTGTCACCCCAGCATTCACTGCTCAATTTCCCGGCGTGAATGGTCTCGGCATTTCCATTGCCAGGCTAGACATTGCTGCTGGTGGTGTTGTGCCCATGCACACTCACCCTGGAGCTTCAGAACTCCTGCTTGTTGTGGAAGGTACAATCTGTGCTGGTTTCATATCGTCAGCAAACACTGTTTACTTTAAAAGTCTTAATAAGGGAGACATTATGCTCTTCCCTCAAGGGTTACTGCACTTTCAAATAAATTTTGGTAAGACTGTTGCTATTGCCTTTCCTAGCTTCAGTAGCCCTAGCCCAGGCCTCCAAATCCTCGATTTCGCGCTATTTGCAAATGATTTGCCTTCTGAATTGGTTGAGAAGACCACTTTCCTCGATGATGCTCAGGTGAAGAAGCTCAAGGCTGTCCTTGGTGGCACTGGTTAAGCTCAAGTGTTTTTGTATTGCTTTTCATTGTCAAATTGTTGAGTTTGAGTTTTAGTTGAGTTCTCAAATTATATGCTTAATGGATATGGATGCAATGTAACCTTTAAGTGTGCAATAAGCTAGATTTCTTCTGAAGGCTAGTGTTTTTTTATCTGAATAAATTCACTACATTAGATTGAATAGGTATGAATGGTTTCATTATCAGGGATTCTTAAAATGGAGAAACTGCAAATTTTCTGGGGGAAAAAAGTGAAAATAGAAAAATACAACTGTTAGAGATATGATTCATATTCTTGTATCAGATTAGGGTTAGAATTTAAACAAAGACAAGGAGATGAATATAGGCTTGAGAGAAGGAATTGTTAATTGGTCATGAAGCAATATGATAACCTTGTCTACTTTTTTGTATGTTCCAAACTTCTCAACTAGTTGAGCATGTTAAAAATGTTGTTTTCTTGCTGAAGCTAGATGCCCCATTGAGCACCTACTAAGTCACACACTAGCATCATCCTTGAGGTTGTACTTGACATGAGATGGTGATTATCAAGTTGCCTCAAGAACCAAACCTGTATCTATAGGTTATGTTTGAAATGACATAATAGTTTATTCTTGGTATCACTATGGAGGATGTTCTCATGCATATTATAAAAGAGCTAATTCAGTGCACAAGGCTTTCATTACTGTGGGGTGACTGTTTTTGTGACTCGAATCAGTGATCTAAAGGTCACATTGGAATAATTTTACCATTGCAGGTTCTCGTGCAAACTATGTAGTATACAAATTGAAGTCATTCTCTCAATATAATGGTCATTTGCTTTTAGGAATGACAACGGAGTGGGCTTGGGACAATGGATCCTGGAGTGGCTCAATCATAAAGCCAACAAAGCAATCGCTTTCACGCCCCACTTTAAAGCTAAAGGCCCCAAATTTTATATACTATAGTATAATCAAATTAGAAATCTAAGATTAATAAAAGTCTAATCTTTATAAAAGGCTCAGATTTTATAAATTTATAGTATAATCAAATTAGAAGTTTAAGTTTAATAAAAATCAAACACTATTAAAAGGTCCCATAAAAGAATAAAACTTAATTCTATTAATAAAATTTTATTTGGTATTTTACTCTAATATTTTATTACTATCTATTTAAATAAAAAAATTATGTAAAAACTCTATTATTAGAGTTTCATTTAATATATATACTTCTCTCTTGTTGAAAATAATTAAATTTTATATAACAAAAATAAATATAAAGTAAAAAATTATATTATACAATAAAGTAAAAAATTATATTAATATTTAAAAAGGTCTCATTTAAAATTGTTCATTTTATTGTTTTAAGCCTCCAATTATCTAAAGTCGACCCTGGACGGATCCCTCCCCCATCCCTGTCCCGTGCAACACCACCCCACCCCACCCCACCCCATTTCTTATGTCCCCCATCCCAATCTCCACCCCACCCTTTTCCCGTTTAAAAAAATTATTATTTTTTAAATTTTTAACTAATCAACTAATATTATTAAAAATAAAAATTCATATTCACATATATATAGAAATAATATATACATAATATACATGCATCTATTATACATATACGCATATTTAGATTTATATATGTGAGAGTATTTAAAAATATATGAAAATATTTATATAATTTAAATATATAATTGGGACAGGTGTGGTACCCCCGCCCATCCCCACCCCACCTTATTTATTTTCTTTCCAAACCCTTTCTATTAAGGGTGGCACGAGAAAAATTTTCATCCCTATTTGCTTTTGAAATGAAATACTAAAGTAAAGAATTATGTTTGTATAGTTTTGTTCTCCACAATGATTAATGTCACATGAGTATAGTGAGTCTCATATCGGGTATATATTGAGTTCTTGAGCTTATTTGTGATGATAGACAGTATCACTTAACAACTTAAACTTTTGAATTAGATGACAATTGTTTGTACGTAACAGCAAGACAAATGCATTTAGTCAAATTCGAATTCATTAACCAAATTAGAGTTACACAACTAAAATGAATGCTAGATTTTTATCTAAACCTTGCATCTGTTGAGTTTAGTTTTCTTGCTGCTCTTCCTTCTAGTCAATGGCTACCACTTCCCAGGATTACTAGCTTTCTTCACTATCATCCTTTTAAAAATTGTAAAATAATGTATTTTATCAAAATGATTTGGGTTGTGTAAATTAAGCACAACTCAAAGTATTAATGACAAGCATAAGAGGCTGATTTGGATGTTTTGGGCTCCATTCTCACAAGGGTACAAACACTCAATACAAGCTTCTTCGGAACTTTTGTTAAAGTAAACATGCAGAAAGGACTTTAGACCACACATCATTGGAACACAAGGGACAGAAAGCTGAATCAGAAACACCCCACATCATAAGTCCGTCCCTAATTGGTATTTTATAATATTATACTAAGTTCGAGTGTATACGAGAAATAATATTTTTTTATTAATATTGGATAATTTTAAGATTAAATTTTTATTTATCTTAATCACTTTATTTCTAATTTTCAGACTATCTAATGGTTAAAATATCCCATCTCATCTCGAGCTAACAATAGCATTATATTCAAAATATAATAATAATAATAAACAAAAATCTAGGGAAGTGTTTGAGATTTCTTCAAATCACCTCTATTAAGTTATCTGATTTTTAAGAAAATAACTCTTCTTTGATCTGACTTTGTTCAGGTTTTAAATATTTTTTAAGACTATATATGAACCAATATACTGTTAAAATAAAATAAAAAATTTAAAACTAGTTTATCTGTATTTTACAAAATCGATTCGAACTTTTTCCAAACAACCCTAGGGATAGAGAGGAAAACCAAGCCAAATAGTGCCAATCTATAAGAGAAAGGTAACCCCCTCAAAAGCATTTCATGCTGACTTAACTGCAAATTTCCCAAAGTTGTAGTAGCCCATTAAAGTCTTATCCTTTCTAGTGGGGTTAGCCACTGGGGGTTAGTCACATAATTTTGATGAAGCAATGCTACATTTTTTAAAAATATTTCTCAAATTTTTATTTCAAAACATGTGGCATTGACATGTCATTAAGTTATTGACAATACTTAAAATTATGTGTTTAATATGATTTTATCACATTAATCACATTTGAAATACAAATTCGGCATATAAATTTAAAAAGCATAGCATTTCTCATTTTGATGTCTTATGATGTAAAATAAGTAGCAGAAGAATTAATGAATTAATGGGAGATAAATAAGTACAATCCCGAGTTAAATTGTGTTGTGAAAAATGCTTTGAGTCACCTCAACATTGGCATATTGAAATCCCTGTTTTTTACTTGGATGGTTTAATAAAGTAAATTCGATACTTTTGTCAAATTTACACATTTAAGTTTTAATTACTGTACACGTCATTATTATTTTTAGAAATAGTATTTCTTCAATTACTTTACATATATAAGAGAAAACTTTCTTCCTTTTTTTATCTAGTTCTAAATTTGGGCTCAATTTCAAAAAGTCAAAATTTTGATTTTTTTTTTAATTCTCCTATTTTTCTAGTTTTATTGAGATTTGCTTGGTAGTTGTGATTTTTGAGTCAAATTAATAGTTTCTTCTCTCCATATTTATGATGTAATAAACTTCTATTATTTAATTTAATTAATAATATTTTAGAATTTAAATTTTAAAACTTTATTTTTCGTGTTTATTGTTTCATACTAAAAATCGGACGTACTAAATTTTCTTTCACATTTTGTCCCATATGATTCCACCCTCACTTGAAAAAGATTTCATATATGAATGATAATTTAATTTGAATATTCGAGTTGTGCCCCATTTTTAATGGGACAAGTTTAAAGATGATTTATTCTTTTTTTTTAAAAAAAAATTACCTTCAAAAAGGACATGAAAAATCAAATAGGCTTGTAAAAAGGATTCTTGCGGCACTCTCCCTATTTATAAAATAAGTTTTAAAAATATTTATATATATATATATATGTATGTATGTATGTCTGTATTGGTATAGGGCCAAGTTATCTCTACTTCTAATGATCACTTGAACTCTAAAATAAAACATATTTACTAAAAATTTATTTTAAAATACAAATGAACAAATGAAAGTGTGAATAATAATTCTTAGTATATTACTCAAATATAGAAAATCTATATATATATATATAGAGAGAGAGAGAATTAGTTGGAGCTAGTCTAGTCTTAATTGGTCATTATGTCTTTATTGTTCGGAGAGATTATGAATTGAAGTCCCACTTTCTTATTAAAATATGAGTTATTTAAGTTTATTGTTGTAATAAAGGTTATTTACATAAAATAAATAAATAAATGAAAAATTCTTGGTTTCTTTATTAAAATATAAATATTATTTGAGTTGATCGTTTAAATATAAGAGCAATGCTATACATACCTAATTTTTTTACCAAAAAGTGTTTACATGCTGACGTGACAGTGTGGTATTGGTTACACATCATATCATGATGTGATGCACAATTAATACCACACTGTCACGGCAGCGTGTAAACACTTTTTGGTAAAAGAATTTGGTAAGTGTAGTATTATTCTAAATATAATAAACATTATTTATATTAAAAAATAAAAATAAAAAATTCTTGGTTTGATTTGACGCGAATAAGAACATGACACGTGAATAGAAGGTCAAGTGTATGTTTTTTTTAACATGTGTCACTATATATTTTTGCACGTGTCATGCCAAAGAATACATATACATTCACGAAAATAGGCCAGGTAGGCTGGTAATGGCAATGAAAAACGAGGAGCTGGCTGGCTGTGGCAAAGGTTAGAGGTGTTCTTGCTTTACCTCTCCAATGCCAGTCTGTCATATCCCTCCCAAACCCTTCTCTCTCTCACTACCCCTATATATAGAAACACTCGTATGTTTATTATACCCTTCGTTTCTTCTTCAATATTTGGTCGTGAGCCTTTCTCGTTTTCTTTGTGTTTTTTTTTTCTTCTGAAAGAGAGAGAGAGAGAAAGAGGATTGAAGAAGGAGAATAGAAACCTTAGACCTAGACTAGGCCATCTCAAATCCCAACTACTTTCTAAAATCATGAGTCTCTTCGGCCTCGGAAGCAGGTATATTCCTCATATCTTCCAATCTATGTTTCACTTTCTCAACATTCTAATTGTCATATATATATATATGTATGTATGTATATATGAGGGCGGGTTTTGGCGCAATGGAATGTTACTCAGTTATAACATGGAGGTCATACTGATGGGTTCGAGTCACAGAAATGGTGGGGATCTTTATAGTAATCAAAAAAATTATTGGAGACTTTTTATCTTGATTTTAAACTTTATTTCATCCATTCATCCTTTGCATTTTTTTTAACAATAAATTAAATGAACATTAGTCAGAGATGGGAATGAATTAATACATTTTAGTGAGACTGTCTTGTGCGATTAGGTTTAGTTCAATCGGCACGTTTTAGTTGTTCTTTATGGCACCAAAGCACAAGACTTTTTGTTTGAGCTATTTTATGATAATGTTGTATAAAGCAAGGATAGTATTTAAATGGTAAGATCAAGATTTTGGGATTTATAAGGCTGAAACATAAGTTTTAGAATAGATTATAGCATGGACAATGTGGGGGGTGTATGATGCCCTTATAATTGAATATCTGCAATTATATTTGTTTAGCAGATAGGAAAACATACCTTCATGTTTTGTGCTGCAGCCTGGTACTTGGACTTGGCAGACTTTATGGTCTTTTGCCCAATTTAGTTTGCTGTGAGTTATTGTCCTGCACTTCCTCAGTTATCTCCATTTTTACTGCTGTTATTAATTTGTGCTTGCACACGTTGGGTAGGTGTGTTTGATTTAAAGCTTTGAACTTTAGTTTTCAACATATCAAAAATCTTATGCATAGAATATATATTATTGAGTTCTGCTGCAATCTCAGTAAATTTAGGAATCCATTTGTAGAAGGCATTATCACGGGCATTCTTGTTTCTAAGAATTTGTTGGTAGGATTGCAAATCCAAAAATGAATGGTGTGTGTGTGTTTTAGACTGCTCTATTATCATTTGTTTCGAGTCTACATGGTGTTAAATAGCCATTGCAAATTATGTAATTTTGGCAACAGACTTCACTATTTATCATCTGTACCCTCTTACTCTTGCCTTTTTGGTGGGGTCACCTCCAGTATTTGATTTTTTTGGGGTCTAGGATGACTTTAAATGAAACAAGGAATTTGATAATTTCTTATAAACATGAAAGGTGCCATCTTTTTTTTTTCTTTAAAATAATTGAGGAAAACATTTCCAAAATTGTAGAGTAGATTCGTTGTTGCTGGACTTAAAACTAATGTTAATTTATTCTTTTGGTCTTAGTTTTGAAATAACTAATAATAGATATCTATCATACTGCATTCTTCACGTGGTTCAAAAAGGCCGTCTTTTTACTGCTGTTATTATATAATGATGTTGGAATGATTATTCTCTCTTTCATTGCATACCTGTAAGATGAGGATATGTTTTTCTTTACTTCTTATACCAATATTAATTCTCTCCTAACCTTGAAATGTGCAGAAACCAGAAGACTTTTCGGCCTAAAAAGAGTGCTCCATCAGGAAGTAAGGTTAGTGTTCTACCTTAAAGTCACGAGGGTTCTTCCCCCTTTTTTTTCTGTCTTTATTTTTTATTTTTAAATTTAGATTCTTTTTATAAATTTTTTTTGTTGATATTTGGCTCAATAAAACCTGAAACTCAACTCCTTGGGGTTAATGGTTTTCTTCGTTATTTTGTGCTTTTTTTTTTTATCCATATGCAGGGAGCACAGCTTCAAAAACATATTGATGCTACTTTGGGTAGTGGGAACTTGAGGGAAGCTGTGCGACTACCCCCTGGAGAAGATCTTAATGAGTGGTTGGCTGTAAACAGTAAGAATTTCAAACATAGAACTTGCTTTAATATATGGCTTTCTTAACTATTACATGCTTTGATGGCCCGTGTTTATCTGCCAATATATTTTGGAACCTATGCATGCTATACAGTTTTCAGAAATGCATATAGGATTCATGATGAGATTGTAACTACAGATCAGTTGCTATTAGTACTTTTGTTCTTTCTATAGATTTTTAAAAAATTAATCCAAAAAAGAACATTTTAGGGAAATTTTTTGTGGTAATAGCTAGTACTCCCCAATATGGTATTTTCTGTTTTATGATTATATGAACATATGTTATCAACTATATTTTCTTATGTTAAAGAATTTCCTATTTTAACTTTACATATAGTCTGCTTAAAGCAACTTCAAGAACTAATCCAAGTTAAATAGCCATAGCAAAAGATAACTTGGGGATAAAATGCTCTAAAGAGTTACCTAAAAAACTTAGCACATGTGCTTCTGAGGTTTAAACGTGTGTATTTGTAATTGAAGAAGTCTGTAAATTCCCCCCATCCCCCCTCCCCTCCACCCCAAAAAAACCCTTCAAATCCCAAATCCTGCTGTACATTTAAAGCTCTGGATTCTGCGGCACAGAGTTGGTACAGCAACTTAAATCCGCGGTTGCATAATTCACTTGAAACAAAAAGTCAGGATCATGTAGGAGTTTGCAAGGAAAGTTGTTGGATGCTGACTCAATCTTGCCTCCAGATACTCTTTAAGACCAATACTATGAAGAATTTATTCAACCAAAAGCTATAAACCAATTTGTTTCTTGCTTTAAACAATTTGACTTTGGAAATTACACTTTTTGTGTCTACTTTTAGTTATATTTAGCATCCATCTTTCCAGATCCTGCTATTGGATTACAAATATAATTCTTTTTTTCACAATTTTTATTTGTTTTCTTGTGCTACAGCTGTTGACTTTTTTAATCAGGTGAACATTCTGTACGGTACTCTTACTGAATTCTGCACAGCGTCAACCTGTCCAACAATGACAGCAGGACCGAAGTATCTTTCTTAATCCCTCTCCCTAATAGTCATTCTGATTTTATTAATGGAATGTCTCATGTATATTGATGCTCGATCTTTTCATTGACCTCTCTAAAAATATTCTTGTGACTTGCCTGTTCTTTTATTTGCTGAAAACAGAAGACTTGCTTGTTCTTTTTAATTAATTTAGCTCTCTCTCAGTCTCTCTCTCTCTTGCACACACACACGCACACAAATACACACATGATTTCTATCTGATTTAATTAATGATATGGCAAATAATTCTTAAGTTGAAATGTGCTATTTTTTGTGAATATTGTCCAAGTGCTCTGATCGACATGGCATCATACATTTTAAGTATATTTGGAATTAAATGTACTTTCTCAACCTGTTTTGCAGTGTGTTATGCCATCATCATGTGTCTGAAATATCACCTTAATGAGTTAATAACAATGTCATTATGCAATCTGTAGGAATCTTCTCCCTTCTTGGAGGGGGATGAAGAACTACGAAACCAAGATTTTGCATTTGTCCCCAGAGAGAAATCATGTTAAAACGATTAAAAATGCCTCAAAAATCTTGATTTGGAATTCATCTTAGAAATGTTTAGTTATTAGGCTGGAGAAATTTGAGATCTGAATGAAGATTTATGTGTTTATTTCCTAGTAAATTCTTCAACATATCCTTTTTACACTACATTTGTCCAATAACTTTTCCTTCAGATCTTCCGTACCTTCACTTAAGCATGTCTATTTATCATATTCCCCAATCCGGGATTAAATCATATTAAAACTCATGTGTAGTGTGTACTTATTATATATCGACATTTCAATTCAAGTCCTCAAACTTGTGTCCCTACAGATATGAGTATAGATGGGCTGATGGAGTTACTATAAAGAAACCCATAGAGGTATCTGCTCCTAAATATGTAGAGTATTTGATGGACTGGATTGAAACTCAGCTCGATAATGAATCAATTTTCCCTCAAAAATTGGGTATGTGTTATTTCTTTATGCAGCAAGATGTGGTTCCTGATCAAAGCACTTGGTTTTTTATCTGAATCATTATGCACTGCAGGGGCACCATTTCCAAACAATTTCCTGGATGTTGCTAAGACTATATTCAAGCGATTGTTCCGCGTATATGCCCACATCTATCACTCACATTTTGAGAAGATCGTGAGTCTGAAGGAAGAAGCTCATCTCAATACTTGCTTCAAGCATTTTGTCCTCTTTACATGGGTAAGCTGTCAATTTCAACTACTTTTTTTGAATGTTCTGCATATTACTCTCTCCCCTTCTCCAATGGACTCAAATTAAAATTTACAAAATGGTATTGATTCATTACATTATCCTCCCTTTTGAAATATGTTATCTATGTTTTAGTGACCGTAGGCCTACAACTGATTTGCCTAATTAGCATTTTAGTTTCTAATCTAGCTAAAAATTCTAGGTGGTGGAGAAATATCTACTCTTTCAATATTTTTACACCCAAACTGTCCTTCAAGGTTTGCTGGAATCTGTTTTCTTTTGGAAATGTTAATATATAGTTTTTGGCAAGGCCAAATAGAACCCCATCCCTCCCTTCAAATCTCTTGCCAGAACTTCACAATTGTGCTATAATGGCTTTGACCACTGATTCACAAATTAAAAGCTGCCAATCTTGGAATTCAATTGAGGATTGAGCTAGACACCACTGGGCCACGAGAAATTATTCGGTGAGTCCATCAGATGCGTGTGATGGCCACTGTGATTTCAGCCATGCAGTGGACCCCCACGATATATTGAAATCACTGAGGCCGTCACACATGTGGTGGGCTCACCGAATAACTTCTCTTGGGCATGTGTAGCCAACTCTTCTGGTTAAGTAGATCAAGCCTACCTTCCTTTCGTCTCCCCCCCCCCCCCCCCCTTCTCCCAAGTCAAAAAAAAATTCTTTTTTTCTATTAAAATAATCTACCCAGTGTATTGTCAATTTAGTGTGTTTTTTTTTTTAATAAATATTTTACTAGGGTTTACATTGGATTGGACCCAAGGAAGAGAGAGAGTACTAGGGTGTAAATTGTTTTTCTTGTCTTCCAATTCTGCCCCATTTAAAGAAAATGAGAGAGAGAGAGAGAGAGAGAGAGAGAGAGAGAGAGAGAGATAACTGGGTTTCTGACTTATTTATCATTGCATTGTACATTTCTCTTATATGCTGGTCCATAAGTTTCTCTAATTGACCCGTATGTGTTCATGCAGGAATTCCACTTGATTGACAAGGGGGAGCTTGCACCTCTCTATGAGCTTGTGGAGTCTATCCTACAGTTGTAGTGCCTCACGGATTTTCTCCTCCCCCCAGCTCGAGAAGGCATCTTTGGATCGTTGAGCTTTCACGCTTATATAGCGAGAAACTATTCCAATTTTGTTCATTTGTATAAACATTTTTGCGAGCTTTTGTTTGCTCATTTATTTTTGAGACAGTCGGTGTGCCCCCCCGCCCTAGGGTATATTCTGAAGTGGTGGCTTGCAAATTTTGTTTTTGTTTATTTGTTCTATTGTATTGGATAGCTTTCTATTTGCTCATTTATTTGATTCCCATTTTGTTAGTAGTTAAATGAGAGGGGAGATTGGAAGGATACTTCTGTACTGTTTGCTGGATAAGATTATCATACCACCTTGGACTAATGGGCAGGAAGTTCTTCCAGAAAACATGTTTGTATTCTCAGCAAATCCATGGCTGAATTCAAGTAAGGTAATTTTGTATCACCCAAAGGGAATGGAACCCTAATTGCCAATTGTAGGCTTCCTTCAATCCCCAATGAGAATCGATGTCAACATCCTCCAAGGCGGCATTGATTAAGGCAACAAGCTAAAGGGCTGGCTTAAAATATAAGACTCCTGTTATTACGGAATTTGAGAAGGTTAAATATACGTAATCTTATCTTTGTGAACAAAAAGGCTATTTTAGCGACTTGAATCCGTGACTTTCAGGTCATAATAGAGCAAACTTACCGTTATGTCAAGATTGATTAATGCAACAAGCTGATTAGCTATTTTCCTTTGGATGCCATTGCAGCTCATTTCTCACTGGAATTTATCAGAACAAAATAAAAATCCAAAGATGTTTGGCTTTATAATGCATCAGAAGGGAGACTGTCAAATACAGCCCCCTTTGTCATTAACTGAATTCAAATTCTTGCTTGATGGAAAGAGGGGAGCAAAACCATACAAACAGACTTACAATGGGGGTATGACCTTTATAACCATACTGGGGAGAATGATAAGAAAGGAGCAGCTTAAGAGAAATATTATCTGAAATCATTTTTGTATGATTAATATTTAGAATTAACACAGTTCTTTCAGTATAATCCTCATATTTTCTTCGATTATACAAATGATTATACAAACCGTATAAGCTTGGGCTTGTGCACCTAATCAGAAAGTACTTCACTTTTAAAATGTTGGTCAGTGGAAAGAAGTCAGATGTATCACACTATCACTTGAGCAATTTACCTTTCTCATTCTGCAGTGACCCTCAAAATCAAGGCTGCAATTACCGTAACCTCATTGTATAGGTTCTGTAGTATCCCGAGAATTTGTTCCCGCACTTATCCAAACTGATTATCTCTTCAAATATGAAGTTTTGAGACCACCACTTCCCAAGAACAGCAGCTGAAGCTATGGCAACAAATCTTTTGAATTCTCTCTCACAGCTGAAATCGAGCTGTAATCATTCTCTGAGTTTAGCTTCTACTTTTTCAGTGTTCTTTCACAAATACATCCTGGAAAGGGATTTGCATAAAAACTCTCTTCTAGTTTTGGAAACTCGCCCGACTCCCTTAAATATGGAGCCCCATCTCGGTCTTTGTGAAGCTTCTTTACTTTAGAACTGAATTTTTTCCAAGTAATTTTTCCTTCATCAAGTTCATCAACAAGTTTCACTAAATTCATCCTGTACCAAGAAACTTACAATGATTACATTTCTGTTCATGAGTTGAGTGAAAACATACTCTAGAATCAGAAACATAAACCTAATATAATACTGATTAATGGAAAATGACCAAATCAGACATTTTTATAGTAGCTGGAAGATGGTAGGTCTAGTTGTTACCTGTCTGGACTGATAGTTTTCTTAAAGTCCTCAAAGCGCCTATGACCTTGAACTGCCTTTGCCATGTTCCCATCATAGGTATAAACAAAAACATCACTCTGAAGGGCAACGACATAGTCCAAACCAGCTAGCATATTCTGGTGATTCCTGAAAGGATTCAATTCATCTTCTGATGAAAGAGTGGAATGGGTGAAGATGTTTGGGTAGTCTTCCGTGAGATACTGCATACTTCCATTCCCATAAGCTTCACCAGCTACCAAGTAAATCCTAGTGCTGGAAGGGAAACCCAGCCCTTTGAGCAAAAGAGAAGTCTCCCTTGGGGTCAATGGGCAGCCACCAAGCTTTCTTCTCTCTGAGCCATCGATCTCTTTTTCCTTCCAATGGCTAACCTCATACCGCATCCTACGGAGCTCATCGTCTTCTTCTGATGTCAAATTACGACTGCATCCTGTAAACGCAAGCATATCCTTCTCATACCTGCATGGGAAAGGGAATGAATTAAGAGCAACATGAAACAAAATAACTGTCTAAAATCTACTGAACTCCTTTGTGACACACACAAACACTATATTATTTATTAGCAGCAGGTACTGCAGTAGGAAAATGGCCTTAGATTATATTTATTTTTTACTTTTGTAAGTAGTAGAACAGCATTAGGAGACAGGAGTAGCATTTTTACTATAGCTCTCAACAAATAAATAGGCCTATGAATGAAGGACACGATAAATAATTACAAACTGGTGATCTGAGAGTAACTGATTTTTTTCATTCTATTTTATATGGAGATTTTGCTTCCCATTGCTGAACAATGGTGATAGATAAAAATTAGTGATCAGAAAGTAACTGATTTTCTCTCTCTCTCTCTCCCCCCCCCCCCCCCCCCCACCTACCCTTATTGATTGATAGAAGTAACTTATTCATGCAGAACTTCATCCAAGCTACGTAGCTAGTACACTATAAGAGGAGGTCAAACAAATAGATAGGACTATGGTTGCATTTTGTGAAAGCTTGATCAACATAGACCAGCAACTAAAAAAAGACCATTACCCAATATTGGTCTTGCTTACGCAGAGTGTTGGAAAGGATAGATCGGAGACAAACACAACTTTTGACATTATTTCTGCAAAAAGTGGCCACTCTCAGACTCGAATTCGTATTATCATGCTTGACAACCCAAACATTTTACTATTACATCAAGCAACAGCCCCAACAACAGGAAGTAAAAATAAAATAAGCTACCTAAGCTAAGCACAGCATTAGACAACCATGTTTTTAGAAAACTTGAAGATTTTGTTTACTAAATTTCTGGGGCCCATAGGGGTACAAGTGCTTACCACACCAATGTTCAATAATAAAAGGCATGCTAGTAGATTGACACAATTTTCAAATACATATTATTAAATTTGGGTCAGAAATTATGCAAGATTTTTTTTTTTTGGATAGGTAAATCAAACACACACTTTTCCCCCTTAAGGGAACTTGAGCCCTCAACCTCCCATAAAGGGAGATGGAGGAGGTACCAACCAAGCTAGAGCTTGTTGGTCTTACAAGATATAATCTTACCTCAAAAGTCACTGATGGAAGACCTATACCAAAAAAAAAAGTCACCGATGGCAGGTTGGCACTTTTCATATCTGGTCTTACATTAAAATGTGAGCTGGTTTGGGTTCGTTAAAAAGCTAGTTGAGTTTTTTTTTTTTGGATCAGTTAAAAAGCTAAGTGATTATATGGCCTAAATTAGAAATACCGGTTGGGAAATATTATGGTTGTTGTTATTTATTAATTTTTTTATAGGTGGAAATATAATGGTCGTGGTTATTGAAGTGCATTGCACTATCATGAACCTTGAAAGCATGGAGAGACACTAATCATAGATGTGGTAGGATGGTGTAAGCTAGTTTTCAAGAGTAAGGCCAATCCCGAGCAACCCATAAGGGAAGAAAGAGAAGAGGAGTCTGTGGGTGTTCATGATTGTAGTTGAAAAGAAGGGTTCATTATTCCTAAGAGTATCTGAGTTCTTATTCATAGCCTCAACAGGTACATGTATATTAATTTCATTCAATTATGTAGTTTGTGCGCGCTAGATGCTTCACAAGTCATAAAAGTTTTACATGTACGAGAGAGAGAGAGAGAGAGAGAGAGAGAGAGAGAGAGAGCCATTATAACCAAACTCCTCTTGCCCCAGAAAAGAGGATATTCTAATCTCAGCATCTGTAAAAGAAAAATATAACCATTTGAACCTACCTCAAGTGGAGAGCAACATACGGGCTTCCATTCTGCCGCATTCTTGCAACCAAGATATTTCCAAGTTCTTCTATAGGGGCTGAATATTTTAATGCCTCATAATTTACACGGCACCTCAGTTTTTGTATGGAGTTCGGAAGACCATTGTTGGCAAGTCGGGAATCAGTGTGAGTAAAATACATTACTTTGTGCTGCTTTAGAATTGGGAGGACCTCTGATATATAATAGCTAACCTGAACAGAATATAAGTCAATTAGTTGCTCAGAATTTCATTGAAAGGTAAAAACAAGATGAGACATCTAGCATGGTCTCGTGCCTTGACATAACCACTCTCATGCACATAAAAGTGAGCATCAGTCAAAGATTTCTAATTATCTGAAATATAGCTAACCCCTAGTAACCATCAGATAATTAAGATAGTTATTGATGCAATTTCAAGTGCAGCCCTTTGAGAACTGGACATGTTATAGCCATGTGACCAATTCTGTAGAAAGGATGATAGCATCCATGTTCTCAGGATGAACTCATATAATATTTCTGTTGTAAATATTTATTTTTTGATAAGTAAAGGTATTGTATAAATGGCGCCTAAGGGGGTGAACCCACAATTACAAGAAGAGGCACAACATTAGAGCCTCAAAGAATTCAAAAAATCTACAAAAGAATTTCCCAAAAATATAGAAGTCTCAAAAAAGTCTCTTTCAAAAGAAAAGGGTGTAATGCTTCTACTAAAGATATTACATAAATATTATATGATTAACAAATTGGTATTAACCTTAGACCAAGATATTGGCGTCTTTGCGAAAGGCTCGATTTCAGCATAAGTAGGTGGTAATGTTTCAACTATGTGGATGTCATCCTTGAGTCTTTCAATGAAGTGTTGCCAATCAAAAAGATCTTTAAAATCACTGCAAATATGAAAATGAATTCAATATAAATTAGATCATCAGAAAACCATAATGCCTACAATAAAAGCACTTATGCAACTTAATCATTTTGTACAAGGGGCTTCAAGAAATCAACCTAGAAACCATCACTGACAAAATATCTTTCCATTGTAGATAATAATGACAGATATTGGTATGGTAGAAGTAATAGAAATGACGTATGATAAGGTAAGGCATCCCTCCTCAACTTAATCATTTTTGTACGAGGGGCTTCAAGAAATCAACCTAGAAACCATCACTCACAAAGTATCTTTCCATCATAGATAATAATGACAGATATTGGTATGGTAGAAGGAATGGAAATGGCGTATAATAAGGTAAGGCATCCCTCCTGAATGATTTTTTTTTTTTTGGAGAGGGGGGGGGGGGGGGGTTTAGCCAAGGAAATAGTGACTTTGTTGCATGGTACATCAAAATGGAGGCGATTAACCCAGCATTCATGTTAATTGGAAAAAAACAAAAGAGTGGTGATTTATGGCCCATGTATGTTTGCCCACATCTTTGCCCGAATAAAAGATAACCATTGATTGCTATCACGTCAATTGTTTTGTAAAAAATCATCTCATCGATCAATGATTCTCACATTAGCCACATCATTTGGGCACCTTTTTCGGGCAAACATGCTAGGACCACATAACATTGTCCACAAAAAAAAAAAAAGAGGAACTGAGGAAGTAACTCATAAAACAACCATTGGTGATAACACTGATTTTCTTGCATAAGGCTTCAGTTATCCAAATTAACAGAAAAGTAAAGAAAAACCTTTCATCAGCCCAGTAGGAGGTGTGATCAAGTGACGGAAGGACTAGTGTTGCCTTCATAATTTTAGCAACGGCAACCATATCGCAGATCTGCACTCTAAAATTATTTGTTTATCATACTAAATTTGATATAATACTTCCATAGCAGCCAATAATAAATAAATAAATAAATAATCAAAACACACAATAACCAGACCCCAAATCTCATTTGATTCAAGCCACCGTTAGCATTTATGAGAAGGTACCCATTTGTCTTTGCATCCAGCTCTGCCAAGAGAAGCAAAAGGAAGGAGTTGAGAAATACGCACACCCAGAAGCTAACAGAAAGTGGAAGCAAATTTATTTAACTGTAGAGAACCCTTACTTTTGTGACTTTTTGGCCTGTCAATGCACTGAGTGAAATTCTCACTGTTGGGCTTGGACCAGATACCTGAATACTAAAGAATTTCACTCCATAAATGAGGCAGTAAATGTATTCTTCACAAGACTCTAAATGAGTTAAACGTGTTGCAAGTATAAATTTGAGACTTACATCAGCCACGCTGTTCTCACTACCAACTACACCTGATGCTACCATCTTTAGAGTTCGATCCACATCATTTCCTCCAACACCATCACCTTTTCCCTCCATATATCCGTCATGAGAGCTTTGGTCGATTAGATTTGGATGAGCAAAGGAGGAGTCACTTACATCCTAATTAGAAAAATAAAAGATAATTTAATTAAAAAATAGTGATACAAATAAATAAAATGCAAACTGTTGCAACAGAAAAGAGGTCAACCAATAACAGTACGTGCATCATCAAGGAAAGTAATCAGGTATCACTTTGCAATTCCCCCATTAAGTTATAAGTCAGAAAGCAAAACAAGAAATGCTTTTAGTACATGTTTTCTGTTTATATTCATCTGATCAGGCTAGAACTCCCAGCATCTCCAATCTTTGTTTGAAGAGAAATTCCATCACATATGTCAAACTCCATATACGTATTACATGCATAAAACACAAACTAATAGTGTGACAAATCACTACCACACTATCCAAACCCTTAGGTGCTCCTCCCTACCATGGTTTCCCATTGCCAAAAGAGGTTCCTTACTGAAGGACAAACACAAACTTCTTGTAAGGCTATATCCAGAGACGAGAGTTACTGATATAAAATTCCTTTTGAAGTCATAGTACTATTTTTCCTCCCATTTTTCTTCAACATGCAATTTCCATTATCAGCTCTATCTTTTTTATTGGGCTTTCAGCAAAACAGAAAAAAGAGGAAAAAAGGTCATTCCTATCATTGATCAGAAAAAGAAAAAGAGAAAAGAGGGTGGGAAAAACAGAATCCATTACTATAAGTTAATATTAAACCCAAATTCAGTTACCAAAAATACAAATTCATATAAAATAATCGAAATTTATAAAAAGTAACATTCCAAGCTTCAGCATACACAATCATATATGCACCCATCAAAATTTATTTTTCTAACAAAGTTGCTACTAACGTAATCTTTCCATAACTGAAAAACTAATTAAGAAACAAACTGAGCATATAAATATTTTTTTCCTAAGTCTAACAAAGCATGTAGTAAATATATAAAACTAATGGTTTTAATAATATAAAATGTAGACTCATTTTCAGAGGTGAACCAACCTGATTGGACTCGATTCTTTCAATAGCAGATCCAAACCACCCATTAACACAAATTTTCAGAACTCCCAAAAACAAACACACCCCACAAAACACCAAGAACATCAAGTGCCCCAACTTCTTTTTCTCTCTCAACACCAAATCTATACCAACAGATCCAAAAGCCATAGGCTTCTTCCCATGAACTCTCTGGCTGAGATGATGATGGGTCTGCCTTTTTTCGAGTACTGACTCAAACACATCAACAGAAACTGTGTTCCCCTCGAGTTCAGATCTGGGCGAGTTCAGTTGGAGGTCGATCTCGTTGTGGGTACTGAAACTATTGTTATTATTATGCGTGTTGCTGCTTTGGGTGGTGGTGTTGTTATTGTTGCGCTTGAAGGAATGACCTCGGCGAGTCATTGGACCCGAGAATCGTGGGCTATTAACGCGCTGAGACACCCCATCGGAGGCGGCGGCGGCGGCGCTGTGGTGGTGGCTTTGGTGTTGCGGGATGCCCATGTGCTCTGTGAAGTTGAGGATGATGATCTCTGATTGTGCTGTTTGTTTTTTATTGGGAAATGTGTCGGACCGGACGACCCAACGGTCCCACCCAGTGTCTGAAATCACCGGCGATTGGGAAGATTAAGGTGAAGTTTTTGACAAAAATTGAATTAAAGAGAGCTCTCTCTCTGGCTTAGGAAATTATAATAGAATATCACCCTTAATTAAACTTAGTAATAAAACTTGTTAACAAAAAGTAACATTTTACATTTTTACCCTTATATTATTATAATACTTTTAAATTTTAACCAAAAAATTGTACTATTTTATAACACTTTTTAAAGTTTTTTTTTTTTAATTTTTTTATTACTTTACAGTGACCCCAAAAGTAATTTTTTATCATAAAATTAATCCTTCTTAAACCTTATAGTAGTGAAAATCTTGTTTAATTTATATACTTATATATATATATGTATATACAGATACGCATATATAAATATACATATTTGTATCTATTTAGCTAATATTTATGTTATCTTAAAAAAAGAATTTTAATATGTTTATTAAAAAATATTAAAATTAAAATTACTTATAAGAGATAATTATCAAATGTAGTTTTGTTTTTAACTCTTTGCTTTTAAGCCAAAAAAAAAAGAAAGTAAAAACTATAAAAGTTATTTCTTTTACATATTAATAATACTTTTAAATTTTTTTATCAAATGGTACTTTAAGGTAATTTGTAGTAATTTGGCTCCTAACTAGATTCATGACTGTTGACATATTTAATACATTTATATAAAAGTAATAAGGATAAAAGGGTAATTTGATATATTTAATACATTTATATAAAAGTAATAAGGACACAAGGGTAAATAACATAGAGAAATAATTATGGAAAGGGACTTGAAAATTAGTGTAATAGAACTTAGAAAAAAAAAAAATGCACATGTCTTTTTATCTCATAGTTATTGTCATTTTCATTAGATTTCACAGTTTAAATTATTGTTTCATAAGCACAAGGATTTTATTTATTTATTTATTTTATTGTATTATCAGTAGTTGGTTTGTCATATCAAATGGGCAATTTGGTCTTTTCCATATGAGATGGACAATGCTATGTGATTTATTAACCACCTAAATATCTAATTGTGTTTTGGAGTTGCTCTCAAAAGCAATTAGCCTACCAATATTGACTTGACTTGTTTTCTTAGTACACTCTTATACATTTCCACCTAAAAAACCAATGGAGAAAAATAATTTAATCTAAAATTGCCCCTTTTATTAATTTTTTTAAATTTTGATCAATTTTTTTTGATTGTTTTTATTTTTAAATAAATATTAATTAAAATTTTAAATTTATTTTTATATAAAATAAAAATATGTTATTTATCTTAAATTTTAAAAATATAAAAATATTTAATAAAAGTTAGAAAAATTGGTTAAAAAATGTAAAAAAATAAAAATTATGTCAGAGCATTTCCATCCTGTATGATTATAGATTAATTTCTATGAATAAACATAAAAAGTAAAATAATAATATAAAAATTGCTAGCCAAAAAAAATGCAAGTAAAAGAAATTAAAAAAAATTGACCACCGGATACTGTGATCGAACAATAAAGACATTAAGAATAAAATTTAAGATTTTTGAGTTCGAGTTTTTTTTTTACATCGATTATTGATAATTAAAATTTAAAAAATAAATTTAACTGTCATGAAAAAAAATTAATTTAATAGACGTAAATTAATTTAAAATATTTCTTAATTAATTTATAAAATAAAATAAAAAAATAAAAAAACTAATGTCACGAAAAGATGACCTTAGGGATACAGTATACTATAAGTTACTCCTCCCATTCAATTCATTAAAAAAAAAAAAAAAAGTGAACAACTTTGTGACAAGATGCTACGCGGCTTCGAGAAACTGTGGCAACTAAATAAACAATTGCTTTTCTCATATTTGTTTAATCAGAGACAGCAATGACAGATTCATGACAATCATGCAAGTGAATGATGGATCACGTGAAGCAAAAATGTTACGCAATCAACGGATAAATTAGATTAATTTTTTAAATTTTTAATAATTATATTATTTTTTTATTAACAAATTATAAATATTTTATTAAATCATTTTTTTAAATAATAATAATAAAACTGTTATTTTCATAATTTTTTTCTAACTTTTTAAGCTAAAGAATTTATATTTATTTTATATAAAAATAAATTTAAGACTTTAACCAATATTTATTAAAAAATTAAAAAAATATTAAAAACACATAAAATGGATAATTTTTTGTCATTTTGAAAAAAATTAATTAAAGATGATATTTATAATTTGTTAAGTAAAATAAAAAAAATCTATATAATTTTAAAAATTTAAAAAAAAATTAATATAATAGTCAAAATTCTTAAGTAAGACAAGTGTAATTTATAATTTTAAATCAAACTATTTCTTGAACTGGCGAATGGGTGTCCTAGCAACAAGAAGAAACCTTAATCACCATGGATGTTTGCCATGCATTGTGAAAAGATCAATAGATCATCAATCATCATACTCTGTCAATGCATCTAAAACTTGCCCCTGAATCCTCATCTTAGTGGAGGACAGGAGTCCACAAGCTTTCGATTAGGCCTCCAATCCATCAACCAGCTGTGAGTTGTGGGAATTGTGACTTTTGTGACCTTTTGTATTGTTTAAAAGTCAAAAGTCATGCAACCAAACAAGCAAAGTCTATTTATTTAGGGGGCAAATTATCAAAGTTTCACACATGAACATAAGTTAGATGGCTAAAGGTTATGGTTCAAGAATCAAGACCAACTCTTCTTAATATTGACTTTTCTTACTTGGTCGAGACACCTTGTTTTTATTTGAATGATTTGAGTGTTTGGTAGGAAAATTTTCCGTAACATTCAAATGACTATATCTTACTGTCAAATAATATATTACATGTAACGTGATAATAAATTTATACAAAATGTGGTATATGATTTAACTTTTAAAACAACCGAATATCAACTTGTTTTGGTGGGTTAGTATCAACTCAAAATGAATATCAAAAAGCAACGTTTCATATGCTCATATTTTGATGTCCATCTTGCATTCAGTTTATTCATACGGATGAGAACCATCATTTATAAGATATAACCTTATCTATTTTAGTAAATATATACAAGATAAATACCAAAACATGAACATTTAAATATTTTTTATATCAAAATTTTCAATTTTTTTCTCCAAATACACAATAAATCTCCTAATTAATACACACACACACAAGGGCGAGCCAAAAATTTTTTTTGGGGGCTATGAGTCACTCGAGTCTTTCCTTAGTTCTGTCCTTATACTGTATGTGTGTATATATATATATATGTGTGTGTGTGTGTGTGTATATATATATATATATATATAATATGGAGGGTTCATTTGCACTCCCAGTTAAGAATGTTTTCATCACTAGCACTCCCGCCCACTCTCTCTATGAGTGAGACTGCAAAGCAGCAAATGTAAGTTGGGAAGTGAGAATAAAGGTAGCTTGAAAAAAGACATTAAAATACTAATATACTTAAAAGATTGGGCCATTAATTACTTAGTGTACTGGTAAAATGTTACGTTGTCATTAATAAGAATGGCATGTTCATGCAAATTAATACCCTCAAAATTAGGTATGCTTTCAATTTATTCTTCCTAACAAACTATGTAAGCATGATGGATAATAATACTTTTTTTTTTCTTCAATTTACATAAGAGTAATGATATTAAAAGCTTGTTTGTATATGTGAACTATGATATATATGTCAAAGACTTAACAATTTTGAGAATCTTTTCAATTTTTTATAATGATTAATTACTAGCTTGGCTATGCATAATAGTTTTCAAGATGAGATATATGATGTGACTGTTCACTTCATACATAATTGATGTGGGTTGAAATTTCCTCCTCAATCATTGTATAAAAAAAAAAAATCAGAAACAAAAACAAAAGACATAAATGAAATGTCCATGGTTATTGATAAAAGAGTACCTTGTGGAATCTTTGTCAAATACAAACAAGATGCAAATGGTGCACTAATTGAACCAAAATTACATCACCAAGCATCTTTTTGGTTGATTGGGAATGAAGGTACCCTCACCAGAAATTATTCTACACGTATGCCACATTATGTGATAATCTTTATAATTTTAGTTATTTTTTGGTTTTATATATACATGTATATATATGTTCTATGTAATAGATAGTAAATTTGTTTCGGAACTTAAATTATAAATATTGATGAATAAATAAAATAGTTCTCAAATATTTTTTTAATTACTTTTTTATTTTAATATTTTAATAATATTTTTGTGATTCAAGTTGATAATTTTAATTAAAATAACATTATATTTTTATTATACGGTCGTATAAAAACTTATATATATTTAATGTATTCTTGACATATTTATATTTTATTTTAAAAAAAATTAATATACTTACATATCCGTATTCGTATGGTCTCGTATCATCCACGTTTCTTAGATTTACAATATATAATTTTTTACACAAGCATAAGGATCACTTTTAGTATATAAAAAATAAAAATATTAGATGCTTATGAGAGAAATAAAAATGTTTTATCTTATTGGAAAGAAGACAATTTCAACTCCTACTTTTGTCCTTTACGTGATGTTCATGGAAACTAAGAGCGGTAGATCCAAACAAACAGCCGGCAGCTTGGAAATTTTAAATCATATCGATTAAAAGACAATACCACGGTGTGAAAGATTCTGTACTCTTATGTTTGATTGTATTATACTCCCTCCGTCCCACAATTAGAGTTCCTTTTGGACATTCGCATTAAAAATAATGTATATTTTAAAATAAATAATAATAAATGACTCTTAAAATGAGACGAAGAAAGTAATTTTTAATTTTATTTTACATCAATTTTTATACTATTTATTTTATATATTTATATATAAAAATTTATTTTTTATATTAAAAACGTTCTTGTTGATTCATGGGTTGAACAAAGTCCAAATGAGCTGTAACCTATAAAAACATAATGCGCAATAATTCATGCACATTTTTGTATACTACGCAGATTCATCGAAAGCAAATTAATTTTTTTATTGATTTATTTTTAGATTGCCTGATCAACAATTCATATTAAAAAATGATAAGATGGGTGCATTGAATAGGTGTGTCCAATGAGTATTTCATAAAAGTTGTATCTTTTTTAAAAGGCACATTGAATAAAATGGTTGTAACTCTTTTTTTTAAAGACATGTCTTTTCATGAATAAGATATATTTTTTTTTATAAAAAAACATTCCATGTATTTATAAATACAGCAATACGAATTAAAAAAAGACAATAAAACTCTCTTTCTCGTAATAGAAATTATAATTAAATGATTTCATAAGAAGTCCTTTAACTTTGCTAGTTGTAGTTTTTCAAATCGAACGATTTTGTTGTATCTTAAAAACGACTTTATCAATAACTCATCAAAAGACTCTACTGAACAAGAACAAATTACGTTTTAAAAAAAATATTTTTAATACACCTCAAAACCTACATATTTATTCATATGGTTCCATATTTGTCCTTCAAACGATGTTCTACGAAACTGAGTGTTAGATCCTAGGAAAAACACAAGGATATGAATTTTTTTCTTTTTTTCTTTTTTGGTAGAAAAGACAACATGAAATTTCTGGGAACTAAAACATTACATAATAATAAACGGCAATCAAAAAGCAACAATATCTATTGTTTTAAATTTTTATATCAAAAGTTTTATTTAAATAATGTGCAAAAAAAAGAATGCCTATTTTTTTTTTTAATTTTAAATATTTTAGACACTTTTTTTTTCCTCCTATTCTCCTTAGTTATTTTTTTGGTTATATATATATATATATATATATATATACATGTGTATGTGTTATATGTAATAGGTAGAAAATTTGTTTCAGAACTTGAATTATAAATGTTGATGAATAAAAAAAAAAGTTTCAAAATATTTATTTAATTACTTTATTATTTTAATATCTTAATAATAATTTTTTTGATTTGAGTTGACAATTTTAATTAAAATAACATCATATTTTTATTATACAATTATATAAAAACTTATATAAATTCAACGTATTCTTAACGTATTTATATTTTATTTTTTAAAAAAATAACATGTTACATATCCATGTTCGTGTAGTCTCATATCATCCATGTTTCTTAGATTTACAATATATATTTTTTTACACAAGCATAAGGATCACTTTTAGTATATAAAAAATAAAAATATTACATGGTTATGAGAGAAATAAAAATGTTTTGATCTTATTGAAAAGAAGACAATTTTAACTCCTACTTTTGTCCTTTACATGATGTTCATGGAAACTGAGTGGTAGACCCAAAGAAACACACGGCAGCCTGGAAATTTTAAATCATATCGATTAAAATACAATACCAAGGTGTGAAAGATTTTGTACTTTTATCTTTCAAACGATGTTCTACGAAACTGAGAGTGTTAGATCCTAGGAAAAACACAACGATATGAATTTTTTTCTTCTCTTTTTTTTGGTAAAAAAGACAACATGAAATTTCTGCGAACTAAAACATTACATAATAATAAACGACAATCAAAAAGCAACAATATCTTGCTTGTTGATAGCATCGATATTGTGTCTTTACCTCCTGCATTATGTTTCTCTTCTGACTATATATATATATGTGTGTGTGTGTGTGTGTGGAAAGGAGCTGCAAATATATAGAACAGTGGAGGTGGTGCAACAATGGCGGGAACATCGCGGCAATCTATTAATGATACACTAGAAAATCTTTTACTGCATAAGCTGATATTAGATAGTCTGGGTGACAATTCACTAGATTTGCAGCGAAAGAGGCGCCGCCGTAGAAGTAGAAGAAGATCCTCAAATGTCAACTCAACAAATGGAGCCGATCCCTCTTCTTCTGCGGCACCTGATGATTCTGATAGCAACTCAACTAAATCGTCACAATCACAAGACAAAGAGGGTGAGTGTATATATATATATATATATATATATATATATATATTAAATATAAGATGATTGATACTCACTATAATAAAATGCAGGTGAATTTTATCATTTTTTTAAAAAATAAAAATAAAAATTCATTCTATTTAATGTTTTCCTTACAGAAAGTCTGACACAAGGAAAACATTAAATAGAATGAATTTTTATTTTTATTTTTTTTTAAAAAATGATAAAATTCACCTGCATTTTATTATAGTGAGTATCAATCATCTTATATTTAATAGTAAAAAAGTTAAATAAAAAAATTTGTTATATAAAATATTAATGTTTTCATAAAGGTTGAATTTATTACTCATCAGACTCGTTTCATTTTTATGAAAAAAAATATTTTTCGGTGACTTTGAAACAAATTCATTGAAAGCTCAATTTAAAGCATTTCCATCAAACTTGATCGAAGGGAGGAAATTTTTTGTAGTCCAAGACTATGGAACATGGGATATTATTATAATTTTATATTACTAAATATATATATATATATATATAAAATAAAAGAATTAAAACGTTTTTATATATTTATTCGATTTTTATTTATTATTAATTTATAATTAAATTAATAAAAACTCTTATAATATAAATTATTTAAATTAATATGTATTTTATTTAAAATTTATTGTTTTTGCATCTCGAAAATAAGAAAAAAATTTATTTTTAAAAAAAATCTTATTTAGAATTATTGTTTTAGGTTTCAAATTGTCTTGTATCAGTTTTAATAGAAATTTATTGTTTCTACACATATGACTGCTAATTTCACTGTTACAAACCGTTGCAATTTTTTGTTATTGAAGGAACCTTAAAAATGTTGGTCACCTCTGAGCTGAAAGAATTTAATGTGTAAAATTCTTGAATGAATTTGGTAACGGACGTCACAATGCTTTCTTTTAATAATATTTTAACATGTGTGAAATGATTTTTTTTTAGTAAAACATACTATATATAGCAGTGTCACACATTGTTACCTAGTGTATAGGATAATGTTTTCAAGTTGCTATGTTCAGATAGAATCATAGTCATGTCTCATGTCATAAGGAGATGTTGCATAACCTTGAGTTCAGTGTCTTCCATGTGTTTGCAGTGGCAAGAAGGGGGAATTTAAATGAGTATCTTCCCCTTTACAGAGCTGCTTTGAAAGGTGATTGGCCAGCTGCTGCTAAAATCATCGACGATGATAATAGTATAGTGACTGCTAGGATCACCGTTTTCTTGAAAACCGCGTTGCATGTTGCCGCCGGCGCTGGACGTGCAGAATTTGTGAAAAAACTGGTGGAGAAGATGGAAGCTGAAGATCTGGAGATTGAGGATGACAATGGTCATACAGCTCTATTTTTTGCTGCTTTAGCTGGTTGTAAGGAGTCTGCAGAGGCAATGGTGACAAAGAATCCTAACTTAACGCAGAAAACGAATCATGCTGATGTTACAGCAGTCCTCTATGCTTCATTATGTGGAGGAAAAGATGTTCTGAAATATCTTTGTTCTATGACTCGGAATGAAGAGCCAAGTTGGCCATTTTCTGGTGAAGCTGGTGGTCGATTACTCAACAACACAATTGCTTCTGGTTTCTATGGTGAGTTAGATTTGGGAAAAAATGTCCAATGATTCATTGTCATGACTATACGTCTAGGAAATGGTGACACATGTTTATTTTTGCAGATGTGGCTTTGGACCTGGTAGATCGCTTCCCTGACCTAGCAACAGGTCGAGATGAAAGCGGCGTCACTACTCTTGATGTGCTGGCTCAAAGGCCTGCAGCAGTTCCCCAGTGGAAAAGAACTTTCTCTGTTTCAAAGCCTTATCTACTCATGTTAGTCTCATCTACCCATCCTTTCTTAGCATCGTGAAATTAGGATTGATTAATGTTTCATATTAATTCCACAATTTTCATACCATCTCTTATAAAGAGGTGAGACCCATTAGTTAGCTCTTAAGTATTGGATCCCACCCCTTGTAAAACCTGACATGCTACAAGTATTAATATAATATGTTATCATGTAAGTCATTTTGAAAATCAAATTATGTATTGTCTAATATTACTATGTGAAGACATATCATATTGAAATATAATTAAAATACAAATTAATCATAGCATAGCATTTTTATTTTTGCTTTTGTTTCTAACATTATTTCTCTGAAAATCTTGAAGTTGTTAAGGGTGAAAAGCATGCCATACATGAACGACACGTTTCGGGTGATGAAGAGAAACCAATTTTTCTGTAGAGCTCAATTCATTCCAGGTATAATTTACATAATCTTCATATTAGAGTGCTTGTTGGGGAAAAAAATTCAGTGATAAGGTAATATAGAGAATTTCTATGATCAATCAAATCAGTTTTTGACATATAGTATATAGTTTAGTAGTAGCATGACATTATTTATACCAAATGTCAAAAACTGGTTTGCTACCACTGAATTTTTTCTCCTTGAGGAGGGACACTCTCTTTTTCTTTTTGTAATTTTAGTGGGTCCATTTTAAAAAAAGGTCCAATAATTTTATATCATAATATATATGTAATTTTTATTTTTAATTTTAAATTGACCCACTCAAGTAAAATATATTTTTCAGCAAAGCTGGTATATTTCTAATGACACTTTATCATGTCTCACTGAAAAAAAATAGATCATATCACACATGACGGAATACTGTTGAAAGGACACATTGTCACGTCACCCCATTCAAGATTTTCCCTTGAGTACATGTAGGTCAGTCCATGTCCCTCAGTAGTTGAAATTAAAGTTGCAAAATTATGGCAGGTATCAAAAGAGTGATTCAACTGTTGTGGAATTTCATTTATCATGGTATGTGATGCTTCTTCCCGTATTAATGCCAAACTATGATCTCCCTTTAATGGTAACTATTCATGATTTGTATGAGCTTGGTTTGCAGTTCCTTGTGTAAAGCAGGTGCATGATATAAAAGTAAAGCATACCCAATCCAGCAACCTATTGAAGAAGATATGTGACAAAATTGCAGAAATGGAAAGTCCATGAAATATTAGAGTACTTTCGAAAGGCAAATATTCTTAGTGAAGCAACAGAAAATGGTATTGTAGAGATAGTAATAGAGTGTATTCAGTATTTTCCTGATTTGATGTGGATGAGAACAAATGACAGAAGCTTGTTTCACATGGCTGTTGAGCATCGTCGAGAACAGATTTTCAACCTCATATATGGGTTGAGCGCTCATAAACAAGTGTTGGCATCGTTTAGAGTTGGCCCCAAAAACAACATGTTACATCTTGCAGCAAAGATGGCACCTTCTTTGCAACTCAATTCCATTTCAGGTGCAGCTCTGCAGATGCAGAGAGAACTCCAATGGTTTCAGGTTGTTTGTTCATACTCAACACTGGTCAATTCCACATATTTCCATCCTTTCTTTTGGATAAGTGGAGGGAGAGGATAATATAATTATTTAATCCTCTCATTTGGGAAAGATGAATGAGAGAGAGGAAATTAAGGAATGAAATGCTTTATTTTAGTGAATAAAATAGGAATTCACTTTTTCTTTAATATTGAAAACATGGGCAAAACGAGTAATTATCAACTATCTAATCCTTTCCCTCTCTCTGTTGGAAGGAGAGCAAAATGGGCTTATAAGCCTTTCCCTCCCTCTCCTTTCTTTTCTTTCCCTCCTTCTTCCTTCTTGCTCATTCAATCTACTACCCACATCATAAAACGTAGATATTTCGATCTTGTAACTACCTAAACTTATTCTTAGTGTTTAAAAACCTAATTTCAAGTATAATAAAATCATACTCTTTGTTGAAAGTTCGATATACATTAGTTGTTATTTCTCTAACATTTAAGTTTTTAGAGCTATTGGTTACTTAATTTCCTATCTAAGCCTTAATTATAAAATGTCCGGATGAAGTTTTTTCATTTATATTTATTTCTTGTTTGATTTCTTTGTACGAAGTGACACGGAAACATTAGTAATCCAATTTAAAAATACGAGTCTAAGAGAACGTACATTTTTGCCCTATTCTAGAAAGTGAAATTAGGGTAATTAGGTTTACAAACAAGCAATGATACTTAAATCTGTACTTTGAATTCTCTAATGTTTGATGTAGGAGGTGGAGAAAATTGTGGACCCTTCCTACAAAGAACTGGCAAATCTAGCTGGGAAAACGCCAAGAATGCTATTTACTGAGGAGCACTAAAGACTTAGCTGAGAAGGGAGAGAAGTGGATGAAGGATACATCATCATCATGTATGGTTGTGGCTGCACTCATAGCCACCATTGCCTTCGCTGCAGCTTTCACTGTGCCAGGAGGAGATGACAATGACAAGGGGATTCCAATTTTTTTGCGAGCCAAATCATTTGTGGTGTTTATCATATCTGACGCCATTGCATTGTTTTCATCTTCCACTTCTGTACTAATGTTCCTAGCAATCCTTACTGCTCGGTATGCAGAAGAAGACTTTCTGTACTCATTGCCAAAGAAGTTGATAATTGGCCTGGCCACCCTCTTCATTTCAATAGCATCTATGGTGATAGCCTTTAGCTGCAACACTTTTTATTGTTCTTGGCCACAGTGAAGGCGACAGTGAGGCATGGTTCGTCATTCCAATCGTTTTGCTCGCCTGCCTTCCAGTTATATCATTCGCGATGTTACAGTTCCCCCTTTTTGTTGAAATATCTCGTGCAACATTTGGGCATGGCATCTTCAACCGTCAAGATGAACATTCAATTTACTAGTCCGATTTACAGGGAAGCATAATATTCTATCAATGGACTTGAATAAATTTATGTAGTATTTGTAACCACATTTTTGAATTACAGTGGTTCATGTTTGAGTTTGAGAGTTTTACTTCTGAGCTTGTATGCCTCATATTTGGATTCAGTCATATACCATTGCAGATGAATTTAGATCATTAAACAATTACATCATTGATCTCAAAAACCTGTTGAACACATCTTCTCTATTTCAAATTTGTAGAATGTACATCAGTATTGTTAGATCACCTTTGGCTCTAAAAGTTCTGTCTTTTCCTCTTTCACGTGCAACTTTGTCTTTGACGTGAAGACTAGAGGAGATTAGAGAATAAATATAAAGATGAATTATATCTAGTTATTTTAACACTCCATATAAAGAGATAGATTTTCTTAACAAATGGGATTCAAATCACCCTTGATCTGATCCGAATCCGATCAGTTTACAGACCTACATCATGGTCGATATGTGAAGTGAGAATGGACAAGAATATCAACACTGCGGCAGTGGATGAGAACAATGAGAATGGGGAGTGTTGGAGCAAAGGTCTTGAGTCTTTTCTTTATTAGAATGATTTGGACCAAATCATGAAAATGGAGAAGGGACTGTTTTATGACAATGCTGCAGTACTCCCCTGCCATTGCCATTGCCAACCAAAATGAAGCTCATGCTGAAGGGGCAATTTTAGTCTCACTCCTCTTTATTGATGCCACTCAGGCAATGTGACTAACAAAAATGCACAAGGAAAGAAATACAATGATGTGAGGACAAATTAGTAATTTTGCATGCTCGGTTGACAACAGACTACAATTTATAATTGTCAAAAATATTAGGAAAAGGTTAGTATAATTTATTCTAAAAAAAACGTAATCTAACAGTCAAAAGAAAATAAACTTTGGTAATTGTCCTCAGCGACTGATAGGTTCTGCATGTCTAAGATGTCTGGCGCCCCGATTGCAGGGCCAAATTCACGACTGCGAGCCGTGATTTTTGGGACAGAGATATTTGTTTCTTCAGCAAAACTTCAGTTGGGGGTCGTGATATTGGTCAAAGAAGTGGGCCAAACAGACTCTAAAGAAGGTTCTGCAATCTCTGTGAGGAAGAAAGCAAATGGACGAAAAAAACATTATGTGATGTACGCTAATGGAAGATGGCAAACAATTCGTCCCTGAGCTGTCCAAAAAAATACTCAAGCTGTGTAGTGACCTGTCTTATAAAGCCTAGTAAATATAACATAGAGCAATTAATCGCTTCAGCAACTGAAGTTTAGCAATATTTTCTAGATTTCAACATCAACAACCAGGATGGACTGTTTTAATATAAATATGTGAAAACAGATGATTCTTGAGCTTCCCAAAAAAAAAAAAAATGGTTGACGACACAAGACTCAGATAAACAAAGCAAACTTTGTGGAAATAACAAGAGGAAAAAAATTAGAAACTAACAAACGGTAGACATGTCCAATTAGCTGGGTAGAAGCTCCACTCGGGAGGCACAGGAGTTCTACTGAAGATTGATCAGGTATATGGTACAATTGTGGATGGATCCTATCCAATGCTAGGATTCCTTGTACGAGCAATGCTATTTATAATTATAATTGTAGCACATAAAGCTACAAGATGGCTACCTCAATCCACAGACACTCTGATAATCTCAAGAAGATACATAACTACAAAGTTATTTCCCTTTGTAGCTATAAATGAATCAAACTATTACAAGCCCCGGTGAATAGGGCATGCTGAAAAGCTCTCCATAGCAGCCTACTTTTCCTAAAGCAGGAAAAAGGAAACACAGACGTAAAAGAAAACAAAGGCAAAATGATTTGTCATGATAACACCAGTAAATAAAGCCATTCAATTACATGAATCTGTTTTATACTAAAGAGACAGTTATCACTGCAAGAAACTGTTTTGATTTAATTACAATATTCTGCTCATGTGAATTTCCATCAATCACTATACAATCCATCTTAAAGAACCATTACAAAAAGATAAGATAACAAACAACTGATGATCATTATACTTCCATTTACTTACATGCTAAGCATCTGAGTCAGTAATTGAAATCTTCCCAGATTCCTGGGATCATGCCAAACAAAAAGTTTGGTAAGAAACATGGTGATTAAATATATAGGTTCAAAAATAAAAAAGTTCTAGAACAATTCAAGCCCATGGCAGTCTCATTTATTGTTTTCTTGAAACAGCGAGGAAAAATTAGTTTTAATTACAGCTGAAGTAAAATCTGGAAACAACTTTAAGATACAAGATTCAAGTTTGATTTTCATGTATCCGTATGGCAAATGCCTCTCAAGTAAAAGGAGTTGTCAGCACAATGATCATATTAATAAAATTAAGGCCATTTCTCCACTCCTATAATGCTCCTACTCTATATGCCAAGAAAAACACAAAATTGGCACAAATACCGGGAAAAAAATCAAAAGATGCAGAAAAAAATTATAACAAAGAAAAATGGATATGAACTATAATTTTTGTTGTTTCCAAATGTTCCAAATTATATAGATTGATTAAGATTATGATGCCATGTCAGTTTTTATATTCTTTTTTGATATCTTTTAAAAGGAGTGTATAAGCGCACCTGGTCCTTTGGCGATGTATGAGTTAAAATGGCTTCAACTCTATCCAGTGATGCTTGCAAGCGTCCTGAGTTCATGTTGAACAATGGTTCACCAGTGCCCACGGCCCTGTGAAAGCCAAAATTTCAACCATTAGCTATCCCCAAACCCACCAAAGAAATATAAATGTAATCTAATAGTGAAAGCAAGAGTGGCTGCTTCACCGAAAGCAATGAAATTCTCTGTAACGTTTCACACAGGCAAAATGATCACATCAAAGATTTTTTTTTTATCTCCAGCAATTTCCTCTATAGTGAAAGCAAAAGAAAATCAGGGAACTTGCCCAGTAATTTCTGGAAGAACATAGTCCGCTCTCCACCCGAACCGCAAATCCATGCCAGGGCACAAGACAAGTGATGTCTTATTCCGAATCCGAGATACACCATCTCCACCCAAACAAGTAGTAAGCTTCCATTTCCAACCAGTTGCATGTAACTTAAAACTATGCCCAATGCCAACCTGCACTATTTCAAGAACTCAACCTTGATGCAATGATTTTATACATGTCAGGACTCAAAGTTCACCAATTCAATCATTCTTACTGTCAACTGCAATTCCTTATGCGGCAAACAATTACATTATTTATATTTAGACACAAGCATTGAGCCATGCGTTCATAAATCATGAGAGAGAGGGAGAGAGAGAGAGAGAGAGACCAGAGAAAGAGCATCAAACCTGGAGATTTAAAAATTTGGTTATTGGGATCTTCTTGGAGAGAATGCGCACATCATTGTGTATAGGCTCATACATGAACTTCCATATTCTATCATGCGCAAGAGGTTTCAACACCAGCTTTGCCTCGAATTCATTGACTGGAGCATTATAAAACTGAACCAGAATGATGAACACAAAAGGTTAGAATTCAATGACAACATCTGACATAAATCTATAATAGCAATGCTTACCATCACAACCAGAAATGCTAAGAATGATATAGAAAGAGGATAGCTCAGTGTATTACATATTCGAGGTCATAGGTTCTGTGCAGGTATGCGTCCACATGTCAAATCAGAACCTGGATTTCAGAGCACTGGAGAAACATCTGTAGTCTTTTAAGTGTCCATTTTTCTTGCTATGTACCCACGGTACATAACATACTGTGGCCAGCAAGAGACTGGTTCATCCATAAGACTAACTTATTGCATGTAGTAAGGGAATTAACAGAGTACCTCAAGAACTATTAGTAAACCATGAAGGATTGCTCTTTTTCTTTTGTTGGACATGCTTTATTGGGTACTGGGTCTACAGTATGCATGTCTAACACATGTTATACCCATATTCTTTTGTCTTCTCATAAATACTTCATATATTTCAAAGTGTCTATTTAACATGGTTGGTCCGTGCTTAACTGTCTTAACAACGCTTCATTGTAGACAGTTAAGGGCTGCTTAATTTTCATGGTCTTTTAAGGGGTGATTTTAATGTGGTGAGATTACTCCTGCAAATTTTTTCAGACACCCCAGGTTCTCAGACAGGAAGACCTCCTATCCCCTCTCTTGTTCGTGATTGTTATGGAGGCTTTAAATTGTCTTATGGCTAGAGTAGAAAGAGAGAGAAGGGGGGGGGGGGGGGGTGTTCTGTTGAAGAGTTCTGGAGTGGCTGATAGGAGTAGTAAATGTGTGGAAGTTTCCCAGTTTGTAAGTCGACACTTTGCCAGTTGAGATTTATTTAGTGCATTTTGCTGTGTTTTCAGACAGTCTCAGGGTTGCAGGTAAATCTTTCTGAGAGTGATGTAATGCCTGTGGGGGAAGTGAGGGGGATGGAAGAGCTGGCAAGTACTTTGGGGTGAGATTTTCCCTTCATCTTTAACTTCCAGAAACCTCCATGCAGACTTCCCTCCCCATTGCTCATGCTTCCTTCCCTCTGCAGGACATGCAAATTGCCTCTCATCTTCCCATGCAACATTCTCATGGCTATCTGGCAAGCGGTGCTAACTGGGTTCTTGCCCATCTACTTTGGTTGTGACTGCTTGGGCTTTTCTACTGGGCCCTGACCCAATTCCAAGCCAACTGCCTTAACTGGGGATGGATTATCGCCCAAACCTACCCTCCTCCCTTCATCCACCACTCGGTTCCTTATTGGCCCAAGGCCTTGGCCAGCCCAACTCCTATTGGCCCTGTAGCCTCACCACAAGAGGACCCACATTCACTTCTGAAAGAAGCCCATTGAACCTTTGGGCCCTATAGCTTCCCAACCCACCTATTCTTGACCCATTTGCCCACCTGAGCACCTCAAGACCTGGCCCACCACCATAAAACCAATAGTGGCCCAGTTGGCCCAATCTACCACCATTACCACGCTTCACCCAATCACACTCCTACGTTTTGAAACTCAAATTTTCCGTCCTTAGAGATAAGAAAGGTTGCCTGATGACCAACAACTGTCTCTTCTCGATCCCCTAAAACCTCTCTGCCCTCACTCATTTGTTGCTCATGTCTTCCCATTACCCATTCCCCCCCCCCCACAAAGGCATTGCTGCTCTTCCACCTTCATTTTAGTCCTCCACCATAACGTAAGGGCCCGTCTCCAACCATATTGGAATTATGAACTTCCACGCCCCAGCCTTAATTGTCAGAGGCTGGGATCTTCTCCATAGACGCTTTAACCAAAATTCTCACCCATATGAGATTTTCTCTACATACTGTATCATCATCCACCTTAACAAATCCCCCGCAATAATCGCCTAACACTTTAAAAACTTCGTTGCTCCAGAAAAAGGTTAGCAAGCCCATAAACCTCACCCAAATTAAATGTTCTCCTCCGACGTCTCACAACACCCTGACGCTGTCCAATAGTCTAGAACCATGGCAAGCCTACGAAAACCCAATCCTTCTTTTTCAACACTCGATTGGTCTCCACTTTTGACAGGAATTCAAACAAAAACATGCGTCGTGCATATCCAGAACATTCAAACCTGTTGCCACTCCCCAATGCCTGTCAACCCACCTTTGGACTTTCTGACGATCAGGGACTAGAGTGTTCAGATCCCCAAAACTACTTTTCTAAGCATCCATGTAAGCGCTCCTTTGTCACTACATGAGCCTAGATGCCCCTTCACATCCTCCCAAACTCCAGGCGGACTCATCTCCACCAATACTGGAGTCGACGGCCACCCCCTGATCATCACAGCCTCATTAAATGAAACACCTCCTCTTCCTTCTTTTCTGGGTTTGGACAACCCTAGATTCCGGAAGGCTTGAGCCACTGTAACCATCCCCCCTTATCAACTTCAGGCAAGAATATGCTTCAAATCAATGTTCCAAAAGCCACTTCCACCCTTATGAAGCTTCCCTTGTTATTCATCCTGCTCCATAACCTCAAGCTCTTATTCCTCCCATGGAGCCCCAAGGGGAAGATCACTCTTCGCTTCTCTTTCAAAACCACCTCCAAGGTAAAACACAACCATTATAGCTCCGACCTTGTAACCCAGAGCCTTCTTACCACATTAGACCCCCACCCGATGATCTAGTAGAGCTCACAGTGATCATCCCCTTCAACAACCATGTTGAAACACTTCTTGTCAATCTGGGAGAACACTCTATCTTGACAACATAAACTGTGGTTTGTCTTTACAAGCAAATATCAAAAAATAAAAGGATCATTACTCAATGTTAGTCCCACCAACAAATAAATATGAAAGCTGTGAACCGGGTACTAATCTAACATTTGGCATCATTTGCACTAAATGGATGCTCTCAAACTCACAAAGATCTTATCAAACTTGAATAATCATAAAACTAGAGGTCAAGTTACTTCAACAAGAGGAGACTGATGCACTCTAATGTCACGAGGCTTTGATTATTGTGAATTCCACCATTCAATAGCTTTTAAGGCTTATTTTAGATGGGACCCATGAGAAAATAACATAGCAACAAATATATTATTTTCTCTCTGTCTTCTCTTTTTTACCCATACTCTTCTAATTATCTCTTCTCCTCTCCTTCCCCCTCTTCTTACTAGTAACTAGAGGCTTGGAAGACAGGATGCACCCTCTCTCCCCAGTTTTCATTCTTCTCTTTCCCTCCTTTCTCCTCTTTCTTCCTCATCATATATTTTCATTAAAAAAAGGCATAGTTTAGTCCCCCACTTCATGGTCATAGAAATTGTTAGAGTCCAGTAACATCACACACATCATCAGCATTATGTTATTAACTTATTACTAAAGCAACTTCTCCACATGGACGAAACCTTCACACAAACTAGAAAAAGGAAACGTCATCCATTCAACCATTCTAATTCATATTCATCTATTTCCACACGGTTAACCCTGGTAAATTCAACAGTACACGACTACCAAAACAGATAGAGACAATAGATTGTTCGCAAAAGACATCATATACAATACTTAAATTTATCTTTCTTTCCAAAAAACAACCAATAGGCAAACCAAGTATGGATCAATTAGGGGCACAAAAAAAAATGTAAATAAATTGACCTCAAAACAATTGAAGAATGTATATGCATAGAGATACCTCTAAATTGAGCCCGACACGATACCCCTCAATTTCTTTCCGGAACTTGAGAAACAACTCTGACGGCATTAAATTGATATTGTATCGTTCTTCCCACGAAGTGGGTTCTTCACCACTCGGACCCGAATCCATTTTCAAGAAATTTGATTTGACACTACAAAAAAAAATTCAATCAAACCATGTCTACCCGTTATCTGGGTCTCTCTAATCCACCCCAATCAGCAAAAGTTACCACCAAAAACACATCAAAATTTAGTCTTTTGTTCTCATTTTGCAAGCGTTAGTGCATATGGTAACGGGGTTTCAAATTCGAATGCAGAATGTAAACACAGTGCTTTCGATGTGTTTATGGCTTTATATATATATATATATATATATGTATGTATGTATATGTATATGTATTTCGCACGGAGCATACAAAGAATAAGAGATATGGGAAGTTCGTACCGTTTATACTACGATGATATATACATATAACTGGGTTGATTTTACAGGAATCGTGCACTGGCGGAGCTGTTGTTTACTGTTCTGCTATTTGTGGCTATGTGCTCTCACTCACCAGCCAGAGAAGCGGTCGGGAGGCATTGTTTTGGACGACTTGCCGGTAAACTCTGCTACTAGCAATTTCCTATATTGCTCAAGTTTAGTTAAAGACAATTATGTCCTTTGTCCATTAGGGATGGACCTAGGGTTGGTTTAGGCTAAAAGGGCCCACCTGTCATTTTGATTTTATTTAATTTTTTTAAAGTTGCTAAGGTTGATGATATTAAATTTCTAATTTCTTGAGAAAAAAAAATCTCTTATCAAATAGTATAACGTTCGCATTTGAATATTTATGTTCTCACTTAATATTATTTGTATCATATTTAAATTTGAATATTCATATAAAACTCTAGTAAAATACTTAAATATAAATAAAAATTTTAGGGTTAGACTTTTTCATGGACTTTTTTTCGTGGTCTCTCCTTGTTCTATCTGGGGACTTGAACCGTGATTTTTTCTTTAAAAATGAACAGGTAATACTGGGCATTGCCCACTTCGGCCAATCCTTTTGACTTGTAAATACATGTTTGATGGAAAAAACATTAGACTGCTTGTTAATTTGCTGTCTTTTAATGAATTGATGAAACATATAAAACAATGTCATTTGTATCAGCGTAAGTATATATTTTTTAGAGCAAACCGGCACTAAAAAACCATTTGACACTTTTAATTCTCAAAATACATTTGAACACTCAAGACTTCTGTAATAAGGGAGTTTTATGTGACAAATCCAATACATTAAAGAATAATCATGTTGGTCCAACTATTGGGGTTCTCACTAAGCTAAGTCTGCGGCTCAATATGAAGAGCTTGATTAGCTCAGTTATAACACCAGTCAGCTAAAGCAAAAGCCTCAGTCTAAACTCATGCCCAAATGCACTGCTTGTTCCTTTGAAGCAGTTATGGAACTTTAATCCAAATACACACACACACACACACACACACACTGTATCTATACATTATTAGCTATATTTGCAGCTGATTATTGGTAGTTTCAATTGGGTTCTTTATATAAGATATTGGTATATATATCATATATGTATCAAAAGCATTTCTTGATTGTTGGTAATCTCACTTTGACTCTTGATATATTACTCACCTTCCTTAATGGAAGTTGTTGGCTTTACTTTACTAATAATTTTGCTTCTTGTTAGGATAACAACGGGTCTCTGTCTCTCCTAGCTACAACCCATACTTTAACTCTTTTCTAAAATTTGGATGAGGAATAAGTCTAAAATCTGAATCAGCTAATAAATGATTTAAACATGTCAAGAAACCTCTTTTCTAAGATTTGGGGAATGGAATAAATATGAATCAGCTAATAAATGATTTAAACATGTCTACCCAAAGCAACCAGTTGAATCTGTCTGAGAGTTTTGAGTCATGACAGACGCTTGGACTTGGTACACCAAGAATCTGAGACTCATTCTTTCAACCATTGCGCTACCGCCTCTGCAGTTAACATTATTAAAGTTGATAGACGCTTTGTTATGAAGCCCATGAGATGGCCTTGCCTAGTGTAGGCCCATGAGATGGCCATTGCTTCATTTCAGATTGAGTTTATGAACCATTTGGATACATTCTCGTTCTCGTTCTCACTGTTTTCGTTTTTCATTTTTATATTTTGTGTTTTTTAAAATAGAAATTGCAAGCCGATATCACCATATTTGTTTGTTATTGTTATGAAGGTCTTCTCCATGATTGTTAAGAAAAAGCAGCTCCAAAACCCCAAGTTTAAGTTCCATTGGAGATGCAGGTCAACTCAACTTATTCATTAGTGCTTTGCCGATGAATTGATGTTATTCTGCCATGGAGATAGGCCTTCTATTTCTGTTTTAACAAATTCTGTTGCTTGCTTTGTTGATTATGCAAGTCTGTTTCCTAATGTTGCAAAAACTAATATTTCCTTCGTTGGCATTGACCCTTAACTTAAAGTATGCATTGGTAGAGGATCTGGGATTCACTGAAATTTCTACAAAGCTTAAGACAGTTGATTACCAAGCCCTTGTTGAGCGTGTTGTTGCGAAGATCAAGACTTGGACCAACTTATCAAGTCAGTCTTGTTCAGTCTGCAAATCTACTGAATGTGTTTTTCATAAGGTTGAGTGGGCAATGAAAGTAATGAAGGGTAAAAGCTTGAAAAATCTCCTTGCCAAGCTTTGTCTGGTTGTGTCTGTTTATATTGTGTGGATGGAAAGATATAGAAGAACCTTCTCTAATGAGTTCAGGGACATCAACCAGCTGTTCAAAGAGGCTAAGAGGTAGGCCGATGAATATGCAAGGATTCCCTGCAGATTCCATCAATTGTAGGATGAAAGAGAAATGGGGGCTGTGGTGCAGGTTGCTTGCTGTGGGCCTATTTTTTTGTTTTTGGGGTTTTTTTGGTCATCCAGTTTTGGATGGAGGTTAATCTGAGAAGAAGAAAAAACCATCCTGGTGCTTGCCTTGTCTGATCCTTTGATTTTTTGTCCTGCCCAAGCTGGCAGGTTGGTAGTTCTTGGGTCCCCCCCGCTTTTTTCTTTAATTTTTTTATTAAAGAAAGTGATATTAGACTAATCCAGATGCCTCCCTGTTAATAATACGTTTTTTAAATTAACTCATCCAACCCCATCTCTATTTATGATACATCTTACCCCACCCAAACTCATCCAACCCCATCTCCATTTATGATACATCTTACCCTATTTATGATACGTCTTACCCCACCCAAACTCATCCAACCCCATCCAAACTCATCCAACCCCATCTCTATATATGATACATCTTACCCTATTTATGATACGTCTTACCCCACCCAAACTCATCCAACCCCATCTCTATTCATGATACGTCTTACTCCACCCTATCTCTGTTTATGATACATCTTACTCCACCATATCTCTATTTATGATACATCTTTTAAATCAACTCACCCTACCTCCTCTTTATTTATGATACATCTTTTAAATCAACTCACCCTACCTCATACCTCATCTCTATTAAATCAACTCACCCTACCTCCTCTTTATTTATGATACATCTTTTAAATCAACTCACCCTACCTCATCTCTATTTATGATACATCGTTTAAATCAACTCACCCCACCCCATCGCTGTGTGTATTCTTTCCTCTTGTACAATTTTTATTTACCCAAAAAGAGGTATCTAGATTCTATGCTGACGGAAGACGATGAAAGTATTCCATTCTGCCATTATGTGGTTAAAAAACTGAAAATTATGTATGAACCTGATTCATAAATCAGGCCAAATTACCATGACAAGTCGTGCTAATAACTTGTCTAACATTACGAGAACCAAAAAAAATTCTTTTTCCATTAACAAAGTGATTAAATTTAATTTATAATTTCAGTCAACCCAAATACTAATCTCAAAAACTAACATCTGGTTAAACTACTCGGGTGACAACAACAATGAAGCTCTTAGGTGGTACAAAAGCATTCTAATTATTATATAAACAAAAGGGAAACAAGAAGCTAACTGTATTGTTGCGATTACATTGGTACCTAAAACAAGCACAGGACCTCAAGATCAGATCAAGAAAGTCCTCACAAAGAACCTCGACATTCTTGAGTGAACATCATTTCCAATTTTTGATTCATAGTGCACAGAAACTCAAAGTTACATGTCAATGCCGTTTGTCCTCATCTCCATTACTAATCACTAAGCTACTGGTGCCGGGAGTAAGGGCAGCAGCGCACTGCAGATCAGACAGAGAAAGAGAATGCCGCGGAGAGAATTTCCGTTGTGGAGGTGATGTCGATGATTCGTTGTTAGATGATCGTCTACTGTGTGGGTACAGAGGAGGTAGGCAGAGAGGCGACGATGAGTTTGAGGAGTTTTCACTGTTATTATTGCTATCAGAGCTGCTCATAGTTACTGCCAGGGCCAATGTACTTCTCGACTTGGCAGGTCGCTTTGATATCCCACCACTAGTACTTCTCAAAGGATAATTGCGATTCTCGTCCCAGAAATGATTATAAGCAAGCAAGTTCTTGCGTTTCCTTGTGTAGGCATTTTCTGGCTTAGCAATATCTTTAACGGAAGAACAAGAGGAGGCATCAGTTAGACTGGTAAAAGACTTCGATTTGCCACAGTAGAACTTGGATATGCCCCTCCTGAAATGAGTCCAATTCAACAGATTACAAGAAGCTCAAAGATAACATAACCACAAAAAAGAAGAAGTTTAAAGATACATAGAAGATCACGAGATTCAAGTGTAAGCTAATCATACTTAAATGGACAGTTTTACATTAGACATGAGATATCTAAGCCTGTTAATTTTTACTTGTTTAACACACACAAAAAAAAAATACCTTGGTTCAGCATAAACACGGAGAACACACTAGATATCTAACACCAATTAATTTTTACTTGGAGAGCACAGACGCACAAAACAACCTTGGTTCAGCATAAGCTCATCATTAGCAGCGATACCAAACACCTGTGACAAACCCACGTTCTTGGAAGCAAGTTCCTTAAGGATACAATGTGTTTCCACAAGTTCTAAAGAGAAGTATTCCAAAGTGGCACCATTCTGTCTCCTTTCCTTCTTTATTTTTCTCAAAACTTGTGCTTCAGAAAAATTTACAATTCCTCAAATACTTTTTTTGTTGTTGATAAATTCCTATACGGTATTCATGATTGTACCAAAAATTAACAGAAAAACTGTTCGTGAGTGAAAGGAATGACATGCATCACCAATATTTATCAATTAACCTAGTACTAGTAATGAGCAGTATTAAACACTGAAGTGTTCAATATTTATACCAGTGCAATTGCAATTTTATCACAGTAAAACATTAGGTAACTAGAGATGTTTACTCTAGATTTTAGATGCTTCATAATCCATAGTTCCGTTACAATATTCACAAACATTTATTACTTATCAAAAAACCAGAAAACAATAAGACTTCATAAACATGTGCAGCCAGCCAAAAACTAAAAATGTTCCCATTACACGCCTTATCAATACATCCTAATTGCTTCCAGGTACCCATGTTTCTACTATTTTAGAAACCAGTTTCTATCTTCCAATTCTTCACAAGCATAGGCAATTCAAATTCTAGACATTCTTTTCTAAACAACGTGAGGCTATTTTATATAACATCAAACAACTATGCAGCCCTGCACCTATTAGAATGAGTATCAATCTTGTTCACTTTTTCTGATCGATATAAAGGGTTGTTGCACCAGAATATGTCTTTGGAAGGCCAATTAAATAACTGCAAGCAACTAAACCGCCCCACAGCCCCACTTGAGCAAGCAGACATTTTTTAGAAATCAAAAGTGGAGCATGGAGCACTCAAAATTATACTCAAATGTATTGATTAAAAAAAAATATTATACTCAATAGCAGATAATGGGAACTTTAGTCATCAATAATTTGAGAAACTCATTTGGGATTTCTCTGCCAGAGTGCATGTAAGCAGTACTGGATAGGGATCACAGACAACAAAAACAAATCTGTTAAAGAACCTTACAATTCGTGAGCTTTACTATCCATTCCATAACCAAAAAAATAAAAAAGGGGACAACACAGAAGCAAGTAAATTTTGAATGTTATATACAGTACTCTTTGGTTTCTATGAGTTAAAATAACTTGCCTGAAACAAGCAAATATACTGTCATATTAGATCAATTAAAGGTTGTCTTGTTTTCACAGATCACATGTAATGAGAACTAAAAACATTCAAAACAAGGACACAAAAGGCATATATATAAAGGGGATTTCCTATGGCTGTACAAGAACCACGTACTTCACAGTCTAACTATGTCTGGGCCTGAGAAGAATGCCTGGTTGTAGCCTTCTAGGCTGCATCACATAAGTAATCCAGTTAGAAAATAAAATAAAAAACCCTGATTCAGAATTTAATTTCTCTTTCCTTTCATTATTCTTTCTCAGCAACCAAGCATAACAATAAAATATAAGTTTTAGTTAGTTGGTAATAAGAGGAGAAAAAAAAAATTCACAAACTCAGAATCACTCACATACTTCTAATATGTGATTTATTTAGTATTCACAGTTTTTCTCCCAAAACTTCCAACTATGAAATTCATAACTAACAAAATTGCATATAGATCCTTGGCTCTCAGAAGAAGATCTTAACTAGTTCACTAGACCCCTATAATTGATAAATTTTTCTATTCAACCAAAAAAAAAAAATCATCAAAATAAAGATCTAAAGGCATACCAAACTACCTCTTTCAGAGATATAAATGAAAAAAAATTATTGAGTTTTAAAGGGTAAAGAAATTTATCGAGAAAAATCAAACCCTAAAAAGCGATTGAGAAAAAGACACGTACTTTATGGGCAAAACTTCCTCCAAAGAATCCAGTGTGTCAAACGGCCCTTTATACGAGCTCTGAACCTCGCCCTCGCCGGAAACATCATCGCCATCCGACGACAGTCCCGACGAGTCACTATTTCTACCGATCGACGACGAACTACACGAACCCAACTCTTCCTCTCGCTCTTGTACAACGTTCTTTGTCATCTTACTATCCGGCAATAGCCGATCTCCGGCGAAGATCCCGGCGACCGGCCTGCCGGCCTCCTGCGAATCGTAGATCGATATGTAGGACATTCCATGACCATATCCTGACCGTTCGATCTGATTACTAGTATTGCTCTCCAAAGCGATCGACATCGTTAGAATCGTCGATCAGAACAGAGACAAACGGAATTATACAATCATCTGCTTATATATATCTATATATCTATATGTATCAGATAGAGAGAGGATTCAGCAGAAATGTAGAGAGAGAAAAACTGAGGAAGAGTCTGGAAGACGGAGCCTTATCCTCATCCAGCGACCCTTAAATTAGTGCAAATGGGAAAATAAACAAGATTATCTACGAGTTTTTCTTTTAAACATAAATTCAGAGGTATTATCTTATGGATCAGGCCGTATTAACAAGTTAAGATATTTTCTCAATTCCCAATTCTCAACCGGTTGATAATGGTGATGGTCCACCCACTGTTGATTATGTGTGATTCAGAAATTTCTTAACCACGTGTTCAGATCGGATGAGGTCGTTGTTAAATAGCAGGACACGTGGACACATCTTTTGAGTGATTTGAGAGTGGTGGCGACCGTGGCGTGTCCAAAATTCAAAGACAGGTCTGAAAGTGGGCCCTTTTAAGAGATATGGTTGGTTGATCCTCATGTTTCCACTCGGGAGGTGAGTCATTGATTCTCGTGTCTTAAGCAACTACTCATACGACGTCGTCTCCCTGGTATAAAAAATCACCTGCAAATCTTTTGTCCATTAAAAACATACATGATATATGTACAGACTTATAATTACATACATATACATGCAGACAGACATATATGTGTGTGTGTGTCGAAATTAATAAAACGGGCCCAGATATATATAATTGGTTCAATTTGTGAGACTCGAGAAACCGACCCACTTAATTACAATTTATATTAATTATAATAAAAAGACGTTTCTAAATTTTTATTTATAATATTAAATTAATTATAATGAACACATTACTCATATTAAAATAAAAAATATGTATATTAATAAATAATTAGAATAACATTATTTTTTCTCAAAAATATAATTGTTAAACTTCTAATGATTAACTAAAAGATATTATTGTAAATATTAATTTTTTTTTTATGGATCGGTGAGGTATCATGGGTCAACTTACGCGTATCAGACAGTCTTCCTTTCGTAACAGCTAGACTCACCCTTTAAATTCTAACTCTCAACGTTCGCGTAAAAGAAACTCAAAATGTTTAAATTTTATCATCAACGTCTTTACTACTTAGTTACACTTTCGCATAATTATAAATAATAATTATATAGCATAAATTTTATTATTATTTTATTTTATATAATCAATGTAAGATGTGACAGGATGACTTCACCCCAAACTCACCCCAAATTCTAACCGGATGAACATAATTTTTCTAAACTCGTCCTATTAAAATGGGGTATAATAGGTTTTCAATGTGATAGGTTAAATTATCATCCTTATACACTAGTGTTTCTCATAGCCACACGCTAGCGTGTAAGAGAAAAAAAAATGATTTTTGTGTATAAAAAAGGTACTGTTCAGATGAGATGAGATTCATAAACACGTCAAGAAATGTATTATACATATATATGTAATTATCGACAATACCGTCAATAACTTTGATGTAAAAGTATTCAATATTTTTTCTTGATTCAAATCATATGAAAAGTTCCAAGATTTGAGAGTAAACAAGAGTAGTCTTGAATCATCAACTAAAACAAAAATGATGTAGGTAAGAAAAGCTAATACAAATATAAATTATTTTCAAAAGTTAAGGTGAAGAGAAACCACACATTGTTAACTAAAATGATCGACAATAAAAAAAAGAAAAGCAAAAAAAAAAGAATAAAATTACAGCAGAAGAATACAAGGACAGATGATCATGCTTTCTCCATCTTTTACATGTCATTTTCAAGAAATAAAGTTAACTAGTTAGGACTCAGATTTAACTCGTCCAAGATAGAACAAATGTTTGATGCAAACTCTATGTTTTTGTAGAAATGAGTTCTAATTGCATCAGTGATTTATCAAAAGAATTAAAAGAAAAGCAACATCTTTGATTTTTTTTTGGTAAATCGCCAACCGACCCAAATTTAACTCTAATTCACCTGATATGGAATCAATTTGTCTTGTCAACTTTAAGAATTTGTAGAAGTATCTTCTAATCGTGACAGTGATTTACCAGAAAATCAAAAGAGAAAGACCATCTCCTTAAGCATTTTTTGGTAAATCACTGCCCGACTAGAGTTTAGTTCTGTTTCATCTAGTATAAACCCTTTTTTTTCTTGGGAACTCTATACTTTATGCACCAATACACATAGCCTTTTATAGAAGGTCGTATTGAATCTCAACCGTAGGATGGTATTCTAAACTTTTAATTGTATCCATCCATGTAAAGGTATCCTAATTAATGATTTTTTTAAAAAAAAAGTTTGATGTGAAAAACAAATTATAACCTGCATTTATGATAGTCTTAAAGAGGTTAACACTTAACAAATTTTATCTTTAATGAAAAACAAACTAAATAATTTCTTATTAGTGATAATTATGTGCTTTATTTCATAGGATGCCACCTATTATTGTTATTATTGTTTGGTAGAAAATAGTGTAGGTTGTTTTCCATCCTTTACATTGAGTGTGCTCTTTGATTTTTCTTGAGTTTCTATCAATTGTTTTATACATATCCTAAAGGGTATAAATGTATTTTAGTTAATCAAATGGTTTTTTGATAATAACAATTGAGAATTTCAATTACAACTTATTAGTATATTTATTATTTTGGTTGGAGTGCACTTGGAGCCAAGTTATACTTTTTAAGTTTATATTTCAAATGATATCACATTATATTATTAGCATTACTTTATATCATGTATTTAATAATAATTATAAAGATCCTGAAAATTATCAAAAGACATTTATTTTGATAATTTTTCAGCTCGAATCAAAGACAGATAATTAATTAAATTATAAAAAGTGAATTATTAATGATTAATATAATATTGTGAGTCTTAGATATAATTTTAAAAAAAATTTAGGACTAATATGGCTCACAAGGTCACATAGTCATTTTCAAATTCTAACAATCGAACTTAAAGAAACAGAGGGGGTATTTGAAATTTACGCATCGAATTTAGTTACCGTATCAATTTTGGTGTAATTCCAATATAATTGATTTTTGGGCACTTTTGCGTGCGTGCGCGTGGTAGATTGGCCACATGGTACCTCGTTCAGTGTGCAAAGCTTCTCAAAAAAGCTCGACACAATTTTATATACAATGCCATGTGACACTTAAATTGGACCCAGAACTGTGTAAATTTTGAAATGCCCTTGGAATTAAATAAATGATTAGATTAAGACTCTTGAAATTTTTATTAAATTACTATTTTTCCATTGGGCCTAAAAATAGTAAATAAAAGAAAGACTAAAATATTAAAAGGGGCATACCCAAGGTTTTTGGGATGCTTCGGACTTAATGGCGAGGCCTGTTTGGACATTTGGTGGCTCAAGTGTGGTCTTACATAAATAAAATACCTCTACTGTTAAATAGGGTAATTAAAAGGCAAGTTAAATCTTGGAAATAACATGTTCAAGGTTTTTGGACGCCCCAAATTTAAGTGTGATGTCAGATTAAGTAAACAAGACCCGGTAGTAGTCCCACCAAGATTAGTAAAATAACAATTCTACCCCTATAACTAAATCGAATAATTAAAGTGCGAATTTAATTTCAGAAGGGGTCAGTCTAAGGTTTTTTGATACCTTAAATCTAAATATAATGCCAGATTAAGTAAATTGGGACCCGATAGTGATCCCACCTAAATTAGTAAATGACGATATTACCCTTAGAACTAAATTGAATACTTGAGTGACTACTTAAAATCTAGAAAGGACACTTTCAAGATTTTTGGATTGTCATAATCTAAATACAATGTCAGTATTAAAAAATTAAGACAGTGTTGGTCTCACGTGAATGTATAAAATTACAATAATGCCCTTATATATGAAACATATATAAAAAATGAAAATTGAGATAAAAGAAAACCTACCTTAGAATTTTTGGATCTTCTAGATCTATTTTCAAGGTCCATTTGGTGAGATAGTGTCTCGATAGACGTAATTACAATATCAGTAAAGTTATAATAATACCCATAGGCATCTAATAGATATCTAGAGGAGGAAATAAATTACAAACTACCTTAAGGTTTTTGGACCTTTTGGGTCTGTTTTTAGGGTCCGTTTTGTGAGACAATGTTACGATAGACTTGAAATTAGTCTTCATAAAATTACAAAAAATATCCTTAGAGATTTAAAAGACATATAAATGATACAAAAATTTCGGGATAGGACTTGGGGTTTTGAGGTTTAAGGACCTATTTTTAACATTTGTTTGAAAAAATAGACACTCTATGTATAGGTTATAATATGATTAACTTTAGAGAACTTATGAAAATAACGTGAGACCTAAGTACTATGGGTCAGGGCAGCCTTGAAAGTTAAAATTATGAACTTATAAGATATTCAATACTTATACACGAAGAACTTAAGTAATATTTCTTACATATATGCATTGATTGATTATTACTGTATGCTTATTATAGGATCTTTCCCAATTAATATAATTACATTGTGCTTTTAGTTGAGGATGAAGTTGCATGCCTATTTTTTTTTCCCAATTTTAAGATAATCTAGTGAAAAAGTCGACATTCACTTTCTCTGTACTTTTATTTTATGTTCTTAGCATATTGATTTTCATTATTACTTGATAACTTTAAAGGCATTGTGGTCAAGGCAATCACAAACCATAGGAAAGGGACTTTCTCAACCCTTTCGTTTTTTTGTTTGTTTTATGCAACACGAAATATGAATAGGAACTAAGCATGTCAAATTCCTAGATAAGATCCACCATTAACACAAGAGAATAATCTTTAAAATTTGAAATTGATAATATTATTCAAAATTTGAATAATATATGTCTCTTACATCATATTTATAGATACTTCCAATTTGACTAAAAAATCAAAACATAAGTGAATCCTATTAAAATTAATAAATAAAAAAAAATCCGGATAAAGTCAAATTTGGGACAAATTTGAGTTATTCCCTAAATCAGAAACCAGATAAAGAGAAGAAAGTTTGCCTTTTACAACAACTCAATATGAGTTTTTTAAGTAAATTAATTTCAAAAATAAAAGTTTACTAAAATAGAAAAAATGAGTAATTGAAGGCTTAAATAGTGAATTTTCTCAAAAGGTAGCTTTGGTCTCAAAGAAAAGGTGAGTTTTGATTGTTGGTCTATCTTGAATAAAATATAAAAGTTTTTGGGTATACTTTTGTGGAAGTCATTACCGCCAAAATGTTCTAAGAAAACATTTTCAACAACTGTTACAAGGCCATTTAACTTGTAATTGAATGTTATTACATTAATTCTTCCACTACTTGTTCTGCATCGATTTTGCTTAAACTCTAAGTCATAAATTAAACCATCAATTCATAAGAAATTAAAGACTCAATCATTTTTTGAAGACATGTTTATAACGAAGTCCTCTGATATAAATTTGGCCACATGTCAAAGTAATTTTGAGATGAAACATTCTTCTTCATAATGTAATTTTATGTTGCTTTTATGAAAGATCTTCTAACAAAGGACTTCACTAAAGGCCACTGTACCACCAAACGAGGCTCACTTATATTTTTGGTACATGATCGGCTAGTTAAGGTTCATCTCTAGTTCTTTGGATCTATGAAACTTTACTGTTAATTAAACTAAGGATTTGGCCATAAATTAACATTAATCTTTTTTCTTCATATTTTGGATAAAAGATAGATCCAAACCCTAAATCCAAAAAAAAAAAAAGAATGGTTGTAAATGAGTTGAATCGAATCCAGTAGTGAGTTGTTTAAGTTTGATTCGCTAAAATAAATGAGTTTTAAATTATATTCAAGTTCCACTTATTAATTTTTCGAATCGATTTCGAACAGGTCTCTAATTAAATCGATCATAAACAAAACTCTAGTTATTTGATTTCTTTTATATAGTATTAGACCACTTGTTAGCTTATTGAGTCGATTTCGAGTTAAGTTCATTAAATTAACGAGTCCTAAAATATGTTTAAATTTAACTTGTTTATCTCACAAGTCTTTTATCGAACCGAACCCAAATAGCAATTGGTTCATTTTACGGCCTTTCAAATCAATAGTCGGTGTAAAAAAAATCCTTTTATGTTAAAAATTAATATTTTAATTTTCTTTATGGTATCATAAAATAATTAATTTTTATAGTATTTTAAATTTTTAATTGAAATGTAACGCTTTTCCCTTTCAAATATATTATTTATGTATAATAGATGGCATATTTCATATAATATTTTTATAAGTAGTTGAAATAACTTAAATTCACAAGTGTTACCTTGTGGATCATGTTGTATATACAAGTCAAGATGTTTTTTTAATTCTCAGTTCTCAACCGCTTGATGATTGTGATGGTGGTCCAACAACGGTTGATTATGTTTAATCATGAAATAATTAACACGTGTTTAATTCTGGTGCAGTGGTTATTAGATAACGTGACATGTGGACAGATCTTTAAGGAGTGGTGGAAACCAATGGAGTGTCCGAAATCCAAAGATGACCCGTGGAGGGGTTTGAAAGTTGAGGCAATTTTCAATGGGTCAACGAGACCCACTAAAAAATGACGTGTCCATTTTCATGTTTCCACTCGGGGGTGAGTCATTGATTCTCGTGTCTATTTTGATTTTGTTCAAAATGAGTTGTATCAAGCAATCATTAAACCATGTCATCTTGTAACTGTCAGTGTATACCACATTTTTAGAAATTATCTGACAATCTTTTTCCACTAAGGTTCATAAAATTATATAGAGATAATTACACTTACCTCCCTTGAGATTTCTGACAATTACAGAAACTTCCCTTGTGATTTCAAAAATAACACTGACCCTCCTGTCAGAATTTGTCTCCAAACGCCGTTAACGAATTTAGTCTATTTACCAATTTATCCTTACAAATTACGATTAAATGACAAAATTACCCTCAAAAAAATTTCTTAATCCTAACCTCTTTCTTCCTCTCTCATCTCTCTCTCCATTTCTCTGAAAACAAACATAACCAAATCCTTACCCAAACCACCTTCATACCCACGGTCACGTCCACCGCCATAGCCGCCGCCACCGTATCCACCACCATCACCACCGTAACCACCACCGCGATGGACCCTTGGCTTAACCCGTAAGAACCCTTGGCCGATCTCCACCGCCAATCGTTCCCCCTGTTTCGGCTCCGCCGAAGAAGACTGCAATTGCGAACCTCAACAGAACCCGCAGAAGCACCGGCCGGTACATGAGTATACATCTACCTGCTGCACCGCTGCCTCTTTCCCTGTTTCAGTTCCACACAACCTTCACACTGTTTGTTTTGTGGAAATTATGGTCGTGACCAGCCGGCTGTATCTTCACATATATATATATATATGTATATTTGTGGGCGTAGAATTGCCTAGAAGGCTGGAGAATTCTTCCTATGTCAGCTACAACTGGAATATGTCGGTTGCTACTGGAAAATTCCCTATTCCACCAGAACCTTCCTACTGTTGTCCATACGCAGATATACACATATATATATAGCTTCTTCCATAATTCAGAAGCTTCAAGATTTTCTCTAGAAGCTGCCCCTTTTTAAGTCTAATGAGTGAGATTATGTTTTAAGATTCTAGTGAAATTCGGGAGCAAAGTCTATTTGGAGTAAGAAATTTTGCCGGGTTTGGAGAAAATTTGGGTATTCGGGCGTGTTTCTGTCAATTTTTGGTTGATATCTTTAGATTTTCTTGTGTTTTTTGTGATTCTTTTTTGTCATTGTGGTAGGTGTTCTTGAAATTCTAGAGTATTGTGGTATTTTGATTAGATCCAACGGCTGCGGAAGTCCCATTTTCCATGGAATCTGGCGAAGCTTCTCCATTTTATGACGGCACTGGGCAGGGGTTTTGGAGGGGCTGGCGTTGGGGCAGCGGCTGGTGACGGTGGTGATGATGAATTCGGAGTCACTGAATTTCGATCAATTTGGAGTTATTGTTGTGCTGGTGGTGATGATGCCATTGGCGTGGTGGTGATGATGCCATTGGCGGTGGTGTTGATTTTTATCAATGGTAGCCCTGGCTTGTAGAGAAATTGACAGAGATGATAGTAAGATGGAGAGGAGTTTTCCCTATGGTGGACTGTCAGCGGTGGGGATGAAATTAAGAGGGAATAAAAGAAAAGGTAGTATGATGAGGGTAAAATTGGTATTTAGAAAAAAGTAGAAGATGACATCATCCTAAACCGTTTGGTCAACTAACGGTTGACTAACGGAGGGAGGTTTTTGTTACAGACATTAAAGCAGAGGGGAGGTCAGTGTAATTTTTCAAACCATAGGGGAACCATGTGTAATTTTGATAAACCTCAGGGGAGGTAAGTGTAATTTGCCCAATCATATATGTATAAATTATAATTACATATATATATATATATGTTTAATGGAGGGTTATAGTAAATTTCAATGTAGGTTGGTTTATCTTAGAAATTTTTTGAATGAAACTTATACCGGTTCGAGTGATGTGTCTATCCAAAACTCTCATGTCACGTCTATCCAAATCCCTTGGCCATCTTCATATTTTCATTTGACGTGAATCAATATTTTCATATCTGTTTTGATTTTGTTAAAGATGAGTTGCATTAAGCAAACATTTAAACGACATCGTCTTGCAACAATCATTGCATACCACAATTTTAGAAATTAAATGACAAAATCTTTGTTCAATAAGGTCTATAAAAAGATACATGCATAAACTATAATTATATATATATATATATATATATATATTTAATAGCAGTGGGCCACATATATTTAATTAGTTCAATTCATGAGACACGAGATGTTGGCTAACTAAATTATAAATTACATAAATTATATTGATGGACATTCCAATTATGAGATGTTAATATTGAGTCAATAATTCATAGAACCTATCTCTCTCACACACACAGTCACATACCGGATATAAAAAAACTATATATGATTTTTGGAGGTCTAAAACAGATACGATTTAGATGAGCAAATTTTGAATATTTTCATAGCATTGTAGTTTTAACAGTGACATCGGTAACCATATGTATAAAAATATATTATACATACAAATGTAACCATCGATTTTATCATCAAAGTATTAATTTAAGAATACCTAGTACTTTTTCGATTCAAATCACATAAGAAATTTTTAAGATTTCAAAGTAAATAAGAACAATCCATAGCATCAATTAAAAACAAGAAATGGTGTAGGTAAAAAAGCTAACACAAAGATGAGTTATTTTCAAAAGTTGTAGTTAAAGAGAAATCACACATGTGAACTAAAATGATTAACAATTAAAAAAAAGAAGAAGCAAAAATGGAGATCAAAAAAGACATAAGAAGGATTAAAAAAAGAAGAAGAAAGATATATGATTATGCCTTTTCTATCTTTTGCATGCTAAATTCAAGAAATATTAATCTAATTACTATCTTGTAAAAGTAAACTCTAATCAAATCAGTGATATATCAAAAATCAAAATCAAAAGAAAAACACGATCTCTTTAATATTTTTTTTTGTAGATCGTTAACCAGAGTTCAAATTTAATTTTTCTAAAGTAGAACTTACTTTTCATGCAAAATCTATATTTTTCTAGAAGTGAACTCTAACCGAATAGGTGATTTAACAAAAAAAATCAAAAGAAAACACCTCATAAATTTTTTTGGTAAATCACCGATCGATCAAAGTTTAGCTCTAATTCATTTGATATGCAATCAATTTTTCTTGTAAACTCTAAGATTTTGTAGAAGTAACTTCTAATCGAATCAATGATTAACCAAAAAATCAAAAGAAAAAGAGCATTTCTCAAAGCATTTTTTGGTAAACCATCGACCGACTAGAGTTTAACTCTAATTCATCTATTATGGAACTCATTTTTCTCCATAACTCTATGCTTTAAGCAACACTACAAATAGCCTTTATAGAGGGTTATAGTGAATCTCGATCGTAAGATGGTACTCCAAACTTTTAATCCTATCCATCCAACTTAAAGTAACTTAATTAAAGATTTTTTTAGAAAAAAGCTTAATATGGAAATAAATTATATCCTGTATTTATGACAGTTTGAAAGACGTCTACAAATTTTTAATAAATATGTCGTATTCAGATCGAGAAGTTTAACACGACTAGTTAATCGTGTTGTGTTGACACATGAATGTCTATGTCTATAGCTTAACATGACACATTAACATAAATTGACACTCCTAATATATATACACACACAACAAACTAGCCGAAAATTGGTTAATAAAAATTGTATTCACTTTCTTCCCAATAAAACTGAGTAAAACACAAATAACTTATAACAAGTGGAAAAAGAAAATATGAAAGGGTTTTTGTAACACCTTTTGAAGAACATGAAGTTAGTTTATATGAAATTTGCTGATTCCACTGAGTTTCTCTCCCAAAGTTGGTTGGAGAGGGAAATTTAGTTAGAGGAAGTAGCATTCTTTTGTTTTGGGAAATGTTAGAATCACATTAATCTTAATGAGAAATGCTATGCTTTTCTATTCCAAATTCTTATATCAAATTAGGTGACATTGAAGTGAAAGAATCACATTAATTACATGATTTTAAATATTTTTAATAATCATGTGCCATATCAATGTCATATCATTTGAGATGCAATTTTAGAAAATGCCACATTGTTCCACATTAATTACATGATTTCAAGTATTACCAGTGATTTAGTATCATGTCAATACCGCATTATTTGAGATAAAAACTTGAGAAACAATTTAAAAAAAAAAAATTTGAGAAATAATTTTAAAAAAAATGTAGCATTGCTCATACTTTTGTACATTGTGATGTGCCACACTAATTTATTGCTAGGACCTATTAAAATAGTTTTGATACTCTGTTTCATAAGGTTAGAAAATCTTTCGACATACATTGCCAAATACAATCACTTGCTTAATGTGTTAAGAATATTTTTAAAATCTACATAATTTTTTTTTAATGGCATTTACGTACATTCTAACATTAATGTCACATCAGAATTGTTTTTATTTTTTTTCCCTTCTCAGGCCTACTCGATTTATAAATAAAAGGTTACTAAGAAACTACATTTAAAATTAAAGTTGCATGAAAAATAAAAATTTAGTACTAAGAAAGTGAAAGGAAAAAAAGAAAAGAATGGGAACTTATTTAATGCTTGATTTGAACATAAGAAAGAATAGGACATGAGAAGGAATATGAAAGGATTTAACAACTCATTTTGTTCTCCTTCCAAAAGTGAGAAAAACAAAGGAAAAGAATTAAAGGGTTAATTTTATCCCTATTTTTTGGAACAAATAAATTCTTATTTTACCTTTTCTACTTACAATATTAAATATTTCAGCTCATTCCTTTCCTTTCTCATCTATTTTTCTCGTAACAAGATAGGAAAATTATATTATTATTTCCTTTCATTTTCCTCACTACTTATCCAAACAAGAAAGAGAAATTACACTAATCTCTCCTCTCGCTCAACTAATTTTTTTTTCCCTCTCTTCCTCTCCCTCTTACTTATCCAAACTGTTAGGTTACTTGTAGACTAGTACATGTCTATTTACCACTAAACAGAAAATGAAGACCCAAAAAAAAAGCAATAGTTGTAATAAACTGATTAATCTGTACATTCAGCATCAACTCTAGTGGTAGTGGTGTTGTATAATTTCACTTCTCCAACCATGAAACGGTGGAAAAAAAATTAAAGGAAAAAAGAACACGAAAATGTACACATTTTTATAAAAAGAAGCGATAAACTCTGCTCTCTTACGTCGGTTCGACTGATTCCTGCCTGCATTGAATTGATTTTTCAAGCTGATATCTTCTTTTGCAATTCCAAATTCGACAGCCGCTCAACCTCCAGTGCTCGTTCAAGCTTTTGACCATCCACCAAGAGGAAATTAAAGTTAGTTGATTATTATGGACACCGACAACAATAACAATAATAATAATAAAAATAGGGATTGTACCTTGGCTGCTCGGGTACTCCATTCTCCTAATATAGCTCTCAGCCTTTCATTCTCCTCAACATACTAACACAAAAAAATTAAAATCCATGATTAAGGGGAAATTAAACATATATATATATATTTGATGATCATAAAGGTTGTCAATGTTAATGAGATAAGAGTTCTAGTATGAATATAAGGTGGTTCTCTTAATTTAATTGACGATGCTCCACCTGGAAACAATGGGCTTCTTTGTTTTTCTCACAAAATGAGACTTGGAAAGTGTTACTGTTAGAGGAACTTCTTCAGATTATCAAGACAAGCCTCTCTTAAGAAAAATATAAAACCAAAAAACTTTTTGAGGGAAATTAAGTGGCGTGAAATAGGAAATCATTTTGCTCAAGTGTTATTGGGGAAACAAGCAAACGATTGGTTGCCTCAAGTGTTCTCAAAAGACTCTATTTCTCAACACCAGAAGGCGGCTGTTTAGCTACAGGTGAGAGTTTTTTTCCCACCACTATAGGTTAATTAGTCAACAAATGGTGATCTCTGTTAAGAAATGGGAGAAAAGCAAAAGGCAGGGTACTGTTCTACCACTAGACATGTTTATCTTTTTTTTTGTCTTTGATGACCCTTTTGGGGTCTTCTTTCAAGAGATCAGGATTTGCCCCTGATTGCAATCCCGTCATCCTTGTATCAATTCAAAACAAACCACACATTTTTTGTTTTTTAAACAACAAGAATAATAACAAACTAGGCGTCTGCACAAGTAATATAAAATATTATAGATTTACCCAGAAAAAATATAGAAATATTATAGATAAATTAAAAACATTACAAAGATTGACACTTCTTTAGAGGAACATACCTGACTGTTGGTAGTGCGAACACGCTGGATCTCAGAATCTCTCTCAGCAATCAAAGATCGAGCAAGCCTCAGCTCAGATTGAAGTTGATTCATCTGAAACATGAAAATCTTTCTCAGTATCTCAGAGAAATTAATATCCACATACTGTGTTAAGCAACCAATTACTCCAAAAGCTTAACCTATTAAAGAATGCGCCAACAATATATATCGAACTCTTAACACTCCTTTTCACGTGTGACCCCAGATTTGCACGTGGAGAAACAAACAAATCACAGATAAATACAAAGCAAAATATAGTACAACTTTGCACAAACAAACCAAACGAGGAATAAATGCAAATGGAGAGGCTTGAACCCAAGACCTCTCATAATCAAAGCTTTGATACCATGTTAAACAATTAATTACTCCAAAAACTTAAGCAGTCGCAAAATAGGCCAACAATGTATATCAAGCTCCCAATAGACTGTAATAATTGACTACATGCTTAGGTTTAAAAGCTGTGATATGTATTATTATAAGTTCGGAAGTTAAAATGGCTAAATACTAACTAGGATCAGGACTGAATGGATATATATATATATATATGTGTGTGTGTGTGTGTGCGTGCGTGCGTGCGTGTGTGTGTGTGTGCGTGCGTGCGTGCGTTCGTTTCCAATTTACAAAATCTTAAACCTAGAAACCATTCAATCTTGACATATATAAAGCAGCAGACACTTGATATCATACATCAGTGCCTAGAGACGAAACAAGGTTTTGGTTGGGACAGGTTGATGCCAACCCAGAACTAAGGCAAACTAGGTTGGTTTTCAAAAACTTTGAACCAGTACTCGCTTGAATCTAATCTTCTTTTTGGCAGAGATCCCATGAAGCATAATTGTGGCAAAGAATTCATAAAGCGTAACTTGGGTACCACATTAACAAGCGAATACATGCTTACTAATCCCTCCATTAAATTTAACTATAGTTCATGGTTGCAAGTCAAAACAAAAAAAAAATTGATAAGTAAAAAGTATTCATTTAAGACGCCCAAGGGGAGCGTTCCCATGTACAAAAAAACGATTCACTACTAATCTCATAGTATCCAAAAGCTCTATAAAACTATATGCATACGAGGAGTATGCTTCTATATTCCAAAAATATAATGTTTTATCTTGTCCACCCCCGCAAAAGGTCCGCAACCAATGCATTCATAATCCAATTGTATCCAAACAAAGAGAACACAAGATTCCACATCTCCCTCACAAAAGAGCAATGGAGGAAAAGATTGTCAATGGATTCCATCTCCTTCAAGCACATGCAACATCTCCCTGCAAGGTGGAATCCTCGCTCTTGAAGATTGTCCACAGTAAGCACCGCTCCCCACTCAATGGACCAAGTGAAAAATGTTGCTTTCAATGGTGCTTTTGTCCGCCAAATCACTTTCCATGGGAAGTTCTTATCATCCTTTCTAGGCAACTCGTTGTAGTATATGTTGACCGTGAATCTCGTATGCCCCTCCTTTCGCCACACAATTCAATCCAGACCCTCTCCTTTTGGCATGAATTTGTGAACATGATCCAAAAAGTCATTAGCTCTTCCATCTCCCAATCTTGGAAGTCTCTACAAAAGCAAAGCTCCCACACTATACCATCCACCAAGGGTCTAAGGTAATCCACCACCCTTGCCTCCAGCTTCAATGTCAATGGCTAAAGTGTAGGAAATTTCTCTTTTAAGGCCATCTCGCCACACCACACATCCTCCCAAAACCTCACCTACTCCCCACTCCCAATGATAAAAGCTATCAGATCATTAAAATCTTCCTAGCCTCTATTGTGTCTCCAAAGACTCCCCCCACCCCCCCAAAAGAAAAAAAAAAAGGTCCCTCTACCTCACTAGACATCCACCCATCTACCTTACACCCATATTTGGCTTTAATCACCCTCCTCTACAAAGCATCCTGCTCCACCACATATCTCCATAGTCACTTACCTAGTAAGGCTTTATTAAACACCCTCAAATAATTCATTCCTAAGCCCCCATCCTTTGATGACATGTAAATTTTATCCCAATTCACTAAGCACATTTTATTTTCCCCATCATTTCCTTCCCATAAGAAGTCCGTTTGAATTTTACCTAGTTTCTTCTCAATTTCCCCCGTCCTTTAATGACGTGCAAATTTTGTCCCAATTCGCCATGCATATTTTCTTTTCCCCATCCTTCCTTTTCATAAGAAGTCCCTTTGGATTTTATCTAGTTTCTTCTCAATTGACAACGGAATTGGAAATAGACATGAAGTATTTTGGAAGGTTCCCATCCCTTGCCTTCCCTCTCCAGTTCCAACTTCAATATGTGCATGACGTCCATAATGACCCACATCCAAGTTCCTCTCATGTTCTTTTTCCCTAGCTTCATTTCCTTTTGCAGCCCATCCCTTCTAGGCCCAAATGTCTTCCTTTGGCCCACGAATTGGCCCAACTCGGAGCGCATATGATTCAAATTCAAACCCCTGACATGAGCCTCCATGTGTTGCCCCAAAGATTTCTCCTTATCCCTGAAATCCCTTTTTGTCCTCATGCGCATGATGCGCGTCACTCGCAACCTTTGCTTTCTCTCTATCATTCCGGTCACCGGAAATTGTAAAACCTTTACTACCACTGGTAGCAACCGCTAACCACGGGCTCTATTCCACCCAGACGGGGATCTCAAATCTCCACGAACTAATCTCCACCTTTACAACACCAGAAGAGTTGTAGTTGTTGATGTTGCTAGAAGGCGAGCCCACCACTTGTGTCGCCTTTCCTTAATATGTTGAATGTTCATCAATACCCAAAAATCCCCCACACCAATCCCCAACTACCCTGAAGACATCCTGGTGCCACAAGAAGATAAGGAGGCCAATCAACCTAATCTACACTTCTTTTGGAACCATACCTACTCTCCGGCAACATCCCAATGCTGCCCCAGCAGTCGAGGAGTAATGGTTGACCCTCAAAAACACACTCGTTTGACCTCCATATCCTATTAAGCTTCTGATGATGGAGGAAATTCAAACAAGAACTGCGCACTGTGTAGCTCAGACACTTCCACAAGTCAGCACTTCCCACTTCTTCTCCATCCATCTCCTTACCCTTGTCAACCTCAGGGACATAGATGTTGAATCAGACTTCCCCATTTGATTAATCCATTTTGACATAAGCACCTTCCTCATTAGATCTGTGCATCACCCAAAGACTCATCCTTCCATGGAAAAGTCTCTCTGATCGTCTGCCCTCACTCCTCCTTTCCATATCTTCCAGTTCTCAATCGACAAATGATCCCTGGTCCCCTTTTGGTGATCTGGATCACTTCCCCCGGACGCTTGTCAATCCTTTCCTCCTCGAAAGATTTGCCTCCCCATTGTGCAAATCTTGATGGAGCTCTTGCCATCAGAGAGAGAGAGATTTACGTTTTGAGTTTCATTGCAAGTCAGAATAACCTGTTGCTAGCACCCTCTTAACATATTTACAAATAACAAATAGGTAGATTGTCACGCCCCATAACCTGAAGGTGTGATAGTTAAATTAAGTTAAATTAAAATGATTAAATTAGTTAAAATATCTCACTAGATTTTAAAAAAAAAAACTAAAAGGGCTCGCCTTAATTATTGGCTAGTTTTACCTTTCATGCCAACCTGATAATCCATGTACAGCAATTATATAATTCAATACATACGTCATTTCATTTCTAAGTTACTACTTCATGTTCCAAAATACATATCAAGCACGTTTACACATCTCAAGAAATATACGAATTTCATACTACATGATTAACAAAAAAAAATAATAATAATAATGGAGAACAGTCTATTATCATCATAGTATGTCTTCGTATATATCACGTAAGCCCAAAAAGAAGAGGCACATCAAGTCTATCACCATGTACTCCTCAAGACGCGGGATCCTTCCCGGTACCTGCATCTGGTAGGGGTCAGTACCCCAGTAGGATAACTAAAACAAATGAAACGTGACCGTTGCATAAAAGTATATGCTTGTGCTCGGTGGGTGGCATGCTATGACAGCTTATAATCATTAAGCATATACAACATCCATATTTGTCTTGTTACATTTTATGAGATTTACTTAAGTTCCACTTAAGTTCATTCAAACAACGATCAATTTTCTAAATTTCTAGGTTTTATTAAAAACCCCCAAAAAAAAAATCCCAAAGTTCTAATTCATCACTCATCAAGTAACCTGTACCACCGTACGGGACTCTCGACTCAACCGTCGAACCTCGGATATACACATTCACAACTCAATCCATACCGCAACATTTTGAGTACTCATATCATCTCATAAGCACACAAAACGCGTTCTAAACCAACACTCTTGGTTCTTTTCATTCTCACTCATTATTTTATCCTTCCAAGGATTTTTCTAAATTTTTTTTTTCTATGTACAAGACAAATAATTATTTTAATTTAATTTTTTTTTTTTCTCACTCCACACTCATCACAAGTGAGTGGTAACAATATTATTTAATAAAACACATGCTTAGGGTCCCAACAACCCAAATATAAACATAGATTTCAATTTGAGAATGCATGGGCATGCTTCACATATATAATCATTTACAAAATTGAAATCTAACACACAACATGGCAATCCTAGCATGCTTTTATACATGAATGTCATCTAGCAACCTATTCATTCCTATTTCAAAAGTTTTAGAAACACTACCTCACTTTTGTACAATTTTGGGAAAGTGTTCTTTGATTTTTTTCCGATTAAATTGCTCAAAATCAAAGAAAGCGGCAGTAGATCTCGACCCTCACGGAAGCCCGAATGATTTGCCAAATTCTTCCCTTTTTCTTCTTCTTCCTTTCTTCCCTTTTTTTTTTCTCCTCTTCTTCTCTCCTTCTCCACGCCACTATCCATCTCTGGATTTTAGTGTGTGTTTTGTGTGAGTTGTGTGTGTTACTTGGTGTGGTTAAAGTGAACCACACCTTTATCTTTTACTTTTTTTTTTTTTTTTTCTTTTGCTTCCACCGCACACACTTTCACTTCTTTTCATTTTTTTTTTCTTTTGTTTCATCCTTCACATAACCACAGCCACACACTTTCACTTTTTTTTTTTTTTTACCCAATTGCCTTGTACCTTATTTTAGTTCCTATTCATATACATGTACTCACTTAAATTTTGTTGAACAGATTTTATACCTCAACTAATTTAATTAGTTAATTAAATTTTAATTTTTTACAATATTATTCTTATAAAAAAAAAAATTACGGATCTTTACATAGATGACGTCATAACAATACCAAGATCAATAAAGACATGACATTTGATATAGAGCCACAAATAAGGTGCATAAATGAAATCTAACAAAAGCAGAAGGGAAGAAAAGGAAAAGGAAAACTATTAGGATATTAGCATGGTCAAAATTCTATTCAAAGATCTATAAAATGACAAGGTAATGGCACACATTTTAATAACATACTGGTGTAATAAAGCACTGGATATGAACCCATGGTTACTTATAATAGGCATTACCTCAGCCGAAAGTGTTCGTAGTTCCTGATCACGAGCTGCTAAAAGATGTGCAAGATCAACCTGCAAAGGGATCCAGTAGAACCTCTTACTCTTAACTATTCTTCATACAACTACTTGAACTCTCCAAGAACAGAAAGAAAACCAATTTAAGGTTCATTATTTGAAAAATTATACAAGAAATGAAACAATTTACAAACTCATAAAACTACTAGTTTCCACTCTCTAGTGTTTCACATTCCTCCATATCTCAAGGATTTCTCAATAATCATCACCATCTAGAACTAATGACTATAATACTGCAGGTTCATGATAAACATAAACATTCAACTGCCCAATTTAAATTACTAATAGAAAAAGAAAAAGAAACATTTATATTGATCTCAAATAACAGGATGGAAGAAAATCATCTCTAACAGAGAAGATGAAGATCTTTTAAGTCTTCCTAAACAGAATGGAGACAATTAAGCCACTAAAAAGGACTGATTTCTCAGCCATTACCACATTCTATTATGATTGAATTCCCAGGATCAAAATAAAGCAAGGAGGGGACTATAGAAGAAAAAGAGAGGAAAGAACACACACAAAAAAAAAAAGTGGTTTAGTTGCACATCAAAACATCCATCGATCCACATTAATAATAACACATTAAAAAATTACTCTTTGACAAGGATGATCATTACCTGAGGTGTGCTCCCATCATTAGATCGCTCATATTTGCTTAAGCACTCTTGCAATCGAAGAATCTACAATGGATACATGAGGTTTTGAAATCATTAAAAAAGAATACTGTATTATCAGACTTTATCACAAAACGGAATCATGACGCATACTGGAGCTGCTAACTGCCCAAAGTTTTCTATATCTAATCCAGTGGGCATCAGCTCCAAAGCAACCATAACCTATGAGCTGCAGTGCCAGATTGGTACTATCAATCACAAGATTATTGTATACCTCCTCACTTAGAAAGTGAAGGTTTTCCCGCTGATATTGCAACAAAGCCATTTGCTGATCAGAAAGCCGACCACCATCATGATACCTGTTACAACAAACGAACCTCAATATTGCTTAGAATGTTACTATCTGAAGTTTCAATCAATGTTTTATTATGGTACCAAGATTTAATTATCAGTACTGCAACTCCATCAACCAATATATACAAACCTATCGTAGCATCAATCATTATTCCTAAAAATTAATTAAAGGAAAAACCATCAAGGGATGCATCATTCTTTCTGCATGCGAAGATGTATTATGTTCAACCTGATGATTTCTTCCAATATTTAAGCAAAACCTTTATTCTGCCCCTGAAGACTCTGGTTCAAGTCAATTAACCAAAGCCTGGTAGCTTATCACAAAATCCCAACAAAAAAGGTAAAATAATTCAATTTTTTTGAAGTTTAAAGTAGATATTTTAAAATAAAAATTGAAACATTGGGAATACTATTATCTGGCTTTCCTTTTGCCTAGAACATCCCCTTATAAGTACAATTACCCCAGTAGATTCTTAAGATGTGTTTTTGACATTGTAGTAGTCATATTGTATGCATGCACACCAGTCTGTTATTTTAGCCTTTTGTTTTCATACATGAAAACATAGATTTTCCAGCATTTGTTTTTTCAAGATTGGAGGGAAATGTTAGAAAATATATTAATTTTAGTATATATTAATTTTAGTCATCCACTTGTGTCAAATTTTTGAAGGTCATGAAAAAGGCTGGCCAAGAAGAAGAATAATGTATATTAATTATTACCTCATCTTGTTAAATTAACTATACCATGGCAACCATCAAATTAAATAAAAGATCAGTGTATTCTCATGTACAAACATGCATGAATGCCTACATAAATAATGAATGTGACTGTGTGTGCAAGCACGTGCCAACGGTTATTAGAATATCTGCACATGTGGTTTAAGGCCCTGTTTCTCAATATAGATGGGTGTGAATCAAATAAAAGAGAAGTATTGTGCTGGATGATAATCAAAGTAAAAATTTTGAGTCGAAGTATGTACAGCAAAGAAATGACTGCACTAGCAAGGACTAAGGAGTTGTGCAACTAGGAGAATGAAACAGTCAAAACAAAAGCAAAAAAAAAAACAAAAGATAGAGTTTCGTTAGAAGACAAGACAGCATGTAATAAAAGGAAGACATAACCCAAGAGGGGAGGTGAGGCAGTTGAATATATAATTTATATCTATTGTGTATTTTGGGCTATATTTTCTTTCTTATTTTCTTTAAAGGAAAATTGCACAAAATAATAATATAAAATAACCCCAACCCATGACGTATTATACCATTCATCCTCAAGTGAAAAAACTTCTGGAAGGCTTGTCAATATATGGGAATTGAACATTTTGATATAGTTTCAGAGGTTGTAACTGAATTTCCAAAATACACTCTGGTTTCTAATTACCGCACTAAAAATGAGATTTCAATTCATGTGACCCTTAGAAAGGAAGTCAGGAATGTATTGCATTGATGTTAAAATATATTGCAAATAAAGTAAACTTTGTTGTTTACACTTTATCTCGATTTATTACAATGAAAAAGGCAAGGAAAGTTAGAAGGTAATCCTCAGAAAGCCATAACTCTTTATTAAAAATTGAAAACATAGATTTGATAAATATATCACTACCTCAAGCCTTCCAAAGAACTTGATGGTTGAAGTGGAGAATACAATGACTTTAAAACATCAGGTTGAGAATCCAATGAATTATACTGGTGTATGTAACCTGCAACCACCAACATACCCATGGAAACATATTGGGGGGAAAAACTGCAACAAACTTGACATATAATCTCCAACACAACAAAATTTTAGAGCTCGGACTCTTAAGTAGGTGCTTTCAATGTGACATGTTCTAACAATGATGAAGATATGATTGATACGAATGAACTCAATTTTAACTCATTGGGATAACAAAAGAATAGTCAATATTTTTAATTTCTTAGCATGGTAAAATAGTTATCCGACCAATGCAAGTATGGGACAGCACATGACCACAACCCAGTTATAATGGTTCTACCTGTCATTAAGCATGCTTGAGAGGGTAACATGCAAGACTAACAGCCTAGTATAAGCCCATTTACCACATAAAATTATCATGTATAACATATATATTATTTCTATACACATATGCATGTATATGTATTCACAAGCTAGGACGAGTCAAGCATAGCCCAGTTCAGGCTATCAACAAAAAAAAAAAAAAGCCTCTGACTCAGATTTGGGCTTGTCTCTCATACAAATGAGTCTGACCGAGCTGGTTTTTGAGCCTAGCCTGATCTGTTCATGAACAGCTCAACTCATTTGCAGCCCCAGTAGTTATCAAAATCCAAATTGGAGGGTCAATCTTTTATAGTAAATTTTGTGTATCAGCAAATTTGAGGTCGTTTTGAGATTAATAGTTAGTTTATTGTGTTTTAACTGTATATAAATCCAATTGACGCTAGTTGCCACTTATCCTCCACCACCACCATGCTAATACCACTACACCATCTCAACCTCCAAACATCAATTGATGCTCCACCACTACTTAAGTGATTTCAGCAGACTCGATAACTCATGTAGAAAACAAATACTCAGTTCCTAAATTCAATTCAATAATGTTCAGACAAGTTGAATTTAGAATGACTAGACCAAGTTCCTTGATTTCTCACTAGGTCAAGACAAAGGACTCTACAATATTCTGGCTAGCACAACATGTGCCACATGTCCAACTATGTTCGATAACTCATCTTTTGTAACTAAGGTTCAAAAGCAATATGTTAGCAATTACGGAATTATATTGAAGTAAAAGGGTTCAAAAGCTTCATTTGGGAAGAACAGTTATTACTTTGTAAGTCTCATGTGACATAATCTCTTTCTCTAAGAAAAAGGAGGGAAATTGAGTGCATGTCAACACAAATCTAAAGGAAGGTCATCGTTATATAAGGAGTATAGTTCTTTAGCTCGACACAGAATAAACTGTGAAATCAATACATCCCATTACTAAGAAAACACTAGAAGCTTATTCAACATACATGAGACATTTCTAAATTCTTAAACAGAACACATTAGAGATATTTCTAAATTCTTAAACAGAACTCATTGCACCAATTCAACTCAATATTTTCCCAGATATGCACTCACCAATGTAGAAACTCATAAAAAAACCAGCACATATTACTTCAATCAGCATAATAACCCTGCAAATTTGACAGGCAAGACAATATTATCATTAAAATATACTTCAACAGATTAACAATCAACTAGAATCAACAATTCAATTAAACGTATTTAGAAAAAATTGTCAACATTCATTGCCATTGTAATGTAACAATCCAGAATGAAACTAAAAGATATAGAAAGACAAGCCAGGAAGCCATCGGTAGTATAGGCTTTAATCTAAAAAACCAATAGAAAAAAAAATACTCAAACCTATAGAATGGATAAGCTAAGATATTGAAAATTATCTATATTCTGGCATTATTACCATCAGAATTGCAATCATGGGCCTGAAGAAAGGCAATAAAGATAGTATCAAGAAATTTTTTATAAAGATAGTACCAAAGAATTTTCCATTCAATGAAATACATGTTCTGGAGATACTAATGAATATAATTGTTGTACTTTTTAAACAAAATCTTTTTGAGAAGTCTATGTAAAGAATGTAGTCCAACCAAAGTTGACACTAGCCCAAGATCAACAATTGCGTTGTGAAGAACAAAACAAATATATATCACACTCCAAAGAATGAAAAAAAAACTTGGCAATTTTATTAAAGATCACTCCAATACAAGATAATGGATACAAACTTGTACACTCAAACTTGTAGAGAACAATTCACACATTTCTCAGAACACAGATTGAACTATTTTTAATTTAATAAAAAAAATCATTGATTTGAATTTGATTGAACTATTTTTTTGATGTACTCCTTCAACATTTGTTTGGTTTTCTCCAAAATTTGATTCAAGATGTATTAAAAATCAAGAGGGCTTTTCTCGCTTGTTTAGTATAGTCAAGTTTTGGCCTTATGTTGCAGGTGACGATGACGTAAAGTTGGTGATGGAGAAAGACTTAGACTCGGCATTAAGGCTAACCGCCCGGTGGTGTCACAAAAATTCAAAGTTTTTTGGGAAAAATTTTCTCACTGATTTTCAAGTCCAAATACAATTTTAATATACAACCAGTATATATATTGAAGAATAATGATTGAAGTGAGATTGCATTTTTTTTCTCGCTGATATTTTCCTGCAATGTTCCATTCATCTCATGGTACCAATGAACATAACCCTTCACGCTCCACCAACATCAAACTTTTGGTCACCAAGGAACTTCAGTGTCGGAAATCTTATAGGCTGCAACAACAGATGTAATAACAAACTATTTTTAGGCTGCCTTTATATTGAATCAGTTGAAAGGAAAATTTCTCTTGAAACATTAATGCAAAGATTCCGCTAAAAAACAAGCACGTGTTTTTTCCCCCCTCCAAACTCAAATAGAACAACTATCCTCCCTGCATTGGCAGTAGAACAATTTAGAATGAAGCATGTCTTAATGGTTGATCAGATAATCACATATCCATAGGATCACTTGTATACTTTGGCATGCCTACAGAAGTTAATTAAGCTTATGTTATAACTTATACAAAATGACAATTATGTTAGCACTACATCTTAAATCTTAATGCAAATATGATTGCAGGAAATGCGATTAAGAGAAAAGGGATTTCTGGAACCACTCAATAATAAAGTAAACAGCAAGACAAGAAAGTGTAAGGCAGTGGAGGCGCACATAACAGAATCACCAAACCAAAGAATTAAGTGCTCAGTAATTTAGGCATCTGGTGTGTGTACCTGAGTAATGTAGAGATAGAAAGAATATTGGGTTTCCAAACGATGACAAGCAGCATTGCAGCAGTTCCTGGCATGGAAGTGATATATTTGAAAACAATTTTTTTGATAACTAATAAAATTTAAGAAACAAAAGGCACCAATAGGGTGCACCCAAATACAACAACCACTATATAACTATAAAATCTTAGAATTAAAAAAAGATACGAAATTGTCTACAGCCAAGATCGGGGCCTGTGTTAACCAAATATGAAGAGTGCTTAGATCTGTAGCCTTTACATTCTATACTGGTGAGTCGGTGACACCAATCCTTCAAATATTTTCCAGTTCCACGCCTTCCAGATAACCCACCAAATGAAGAGGCATCAATGCACCATCCTCCACATCTCCCTTTCTTGTTTCCTCGCATAGCTTCCTTTCCATATGGAAAGAACCTCCAATAGCCATTATATGAATTACGTTGACCTTAACTAAGGTCTATAAGAAGAAATTTTTTCCACAAAAAAAAAGTAAGACTCAATAACAATTTCAACATTATTTCTCATTTTTAAACACACAACATTTCCCATGACATTGGGTCATGGACAGGCCAAATGGATAGTCTAATTTCGTTTTTCTTCACCCTTTGCTAAATCTAATAAGAGAAATTTGAACCATTAGACCACCAATTGTTAGCATGAGTGGTTTCTCCCACCACCCCTAAAGTAGAAGGTGCAGGGTTCAAATTCCGGCTGGGATATGGGTCAAGTGTTTTGCTAATTTAATATTTTTTTAAAAAAATCACTACTAGCAAAGTTGGCCAAAAAAAAGAAAGAGCTTTAAATAAAAAGCAAAAATTTTTGGCAAGTAACTCAACAATATTTTTCATTTTTATCCATGCAACATTTCCCATGAGGTAGGCAGTGCATAAGTGAATGGGATAATCTAATGGGAGAAATCACAAGACTTTAGAAATATAAAAAACATAGTTTCAAGTAGAAAGAAGAAAACATTGGTAAGCAATTGCAGTGTGGATCGTGGGACCAAATTCAATTTCTGGCACCATATAAAATAAATGCATGTTAATATGTAAAAGTAGAAAAAAATTCTCATCTACTACTGCAGCCAGTTGCCAAAGAATTGACCACATCAGTAACAAGTTACATTAAGAATTTAAAAAATTTATACCAAGAGGACAAATGTAAGTGAGGTCTTGTAAAAAAAAAAATTTAACTGTCAACCTATAACCTACATACCAATATAATTCCAAGAGAAACCAGGAACTAACCCAAACAGTCAAGTATGTTATTCAACAAATGAGTTTGACCTGTACCTAAAGAGAACCTTACATTTTTAGCTACACCAAGGAATTTTTACAAAAAAATTCTATATAGATAGAGCTTTTACATAATCTACCAACCCAAGTACCATTCCTTTTCACTAAGAGATGAAAAACTTCACAATCCATAGATCATATTTTCATCTCTCATAAATAAAGGAAGCTTTCTAAAGCTCTTTATTATCTTGGAAGCTTTTATAGAGATGCCGAGAAGTTTGATGATCAGAAAAGTAAACAATAGTGTCCAAAGAATTAGCCCCAGAGGTGGTGCAGGCAGCTTGCCTATCTAATGGTTCTGAATGTTAGTGCTTGGTACCGCTATTTTTTTTTTCCCTCCTTTTTGGTGATGTAATTTTGTTTCCTTTGTTTCCTTTCCCCACACCCCAAGCAAGGGGAGGAAAAAAAAAAGGTATTCCCAAAGAGCAGTTCGTGTTGCTATATGTTCAACTATACTTGCACTAGTAAAGTCTTCAAACCACCGTCACATATTTAAAACAAACAATTTAAACATTACAAAAACAACTTATTTGGAAATGACACCGAAGAACAAAAATACACGTACCATATGCAGTAATGGCAAATGGTAGGCGAACAATATGCTTCAACTTCTGGCTGAAAATATAGTAACCCTACAAAATCAATGAGCGTTTCATGGTTCGACACTAAATAGACCAACAGTTATGAAGCTAGACGATTTCAGATCCCAACAGCTGTATGAGAAGCAGTCATGGATCTTAGTAACCAAATATATCAGGTAAATTTGTCAATTTTCTCTCATAGTGTGATTGTGAACTGGGAGTAGTTCCTTCCCTTAACCTAAGCCATTAATTAATGATGTGAAAAATCTGACTTTATCCGATCCATGCCTCAGTTATAAAGAGCAATATCCGAACTTCACTAACTTCACTGGGTGCCAGTAAGGGCAATTCCCCAACTTCAGTGGAAGAAATAAGTCTACACGCGACTGCATATATAATATGTGTATACCTACATAAAATACATACATGTGTGCATCCAAAACAAATATGTTTACATCAGTCCATATATGCATGTAATAGAACCAAGCCCTGCTGGAGAAAAAAAAAAAATCAAGCTACTGCCTCCCTTCCCACCGGGTCTCTCTCGCTTGTTGGGTGTGAGTCTGTAATCATCAATTATTCAACTCCGATCCTTTTTAAGGAAAAGAGGTATAACTTTTCTAACTATACCTTTAGTTTTTTTTTTCTTTCTGTTTTTGGCATCTGTCTCTTACTAATACTTTCATTGCTCTGTCTCTGAGTATTACTGTGATTCAACAATTCTCCATGGTAGAACTCCACCTTTTTAACCAAGAAAAAGGGTATAATTTCTTTAATTTTGGAAATCTCTCTCCCTCTCTATCTCTCTCTCTCTCTCTCTAAATGTATGTATACATGCATATATATATATATATATATATATATATATATATAGCTTTAGCCCAACTGTTCTTATTAATTGCCCAAATTATCTCAACCTCGACTGATTAAAACACTATTAGGTTTTCAGTAATTTAAAAAACTTACAGTGTCCCAATACCAACAAGTTAAAGTAAACCCAAGCCATAAAAATAACAAATCAAAATGCCATTGCATAGTATTATAATGAAAAAGGAAATAAACCAAACTCTTCGGGATATGGATTGTACATGTTCTCATCACTTGGAAAGCTATAAAGCATTTAGTAGATTACATCAAGGAAATAGCACCCCACAAGAAGCAAAACACATCTGACATTCCAGTTATTACAATAGCATATCAAATTATGATGTCCTCCAAGTGCTGATGACAGTGTAATTACATGTGATTAGAGGGAAAAATCCTCAAGCCATGAATTAGAAATGTTATGATCAATTTGCAAACAATAAAGCATCTGTAGATTACACTAAAAAATAATGCGCCAAGAAGAAAAATATATATATATATATATATATATATATATATTCAATTTCCAGAGCTTTACTGATTTATAGCAGTAATACTTGCATCACAATCATCAGAAACATAAATATAGTGAACTTCCCACAGTAACAAGGGGTTTTCATGTACTATGCACTAAAATATATCTATTCAACTTTCTGTTTTTATTATTTAGATTATTAATGAGAAAAAAAAATTCCATGCAAATAAATAATAACTAAAGAGTCAATAAAGAGCAGATCTCATTGAAAATATTAATTTGAATGACCTGCAATCGTATTTTCTGGACTTGGTAGACCAGATACTGCTGAAAGACGCCTGAAAATAAAGGAAAAATTATCTTCAATGAAGAACCTATATTACTATTTTTAACCAATAAAAAATTGAACCAAGAAAAATTGAATATCAGAATCAAAAAGTGAAGCTATGATGTGTAGTGAAGCTAGATTTAAGAGAAATCAGCCACAGAAAGAATTAGAAAATATTGTGAGAGTAACCTGATCCCAATTATATTGTATTTTTATGATCTGATTACAATAACCAAATTGCAGCAATAAGCTGTGCCTACGGAAATTGGAATATGTTAGCCAACGAAACATCATTATCAGCCCCATAAGGGAAAAACATTATAAGATTAAATAGCAGTGACAACAAGCTTTGCGCTTTCAAGGATATTAAGTTCCCCACTGACCAATGCCACCTTTTTCTTAAATTCATTACAAATTTGTTTTTAAATTTTAAATGAGGCTATAACATATGACGAATTTTTAAAGAAATACAAGGTGAATATTTGCTAGTGAAAGTTGAGATCCATAAGAATAGAGACCCCTTCTCATATTTGACAGTATAGATGAGTCATTTTAATCAGAATTTTTAGTGCCGTGATAATAATACCCAAGGAAGAATATCCTACTAAGTTATGTTAAAGAAAATATGATAGTGAAGAGCGCTTTACTTAAATCAGGTAAATAAAAGAGAAACAAAGTTTCCACAAAGGAAAAGCAAGTGAGAATGGATGGATATAGTGGTGAAAGTAATAAGAATCTAGAAGAAAACGTATAGGAGTCTAACAACTTATATTTGGACAACATGGGACAATTAATCACATGCAAAAATTCATTCAAACCAAGCATTCAACTTTGTTAAAAGCAGATAATCTATTAGATTTGACAAAGGAATGCATCAGAGAGGAAATTCAGAAACAACGTTGCATGAATATGGATAATTCAAAAAAAAAACCTGTGACAATTAAAAGAGCAACGGCGCAACTGCTAAGCAATGGTGAAATTAATCCTTGTATAGGACGAAAAATCCACGGAGCCCCCACAGCCAAGGTAGCATAACCTGCCTAGAGTTGAAGAAAACCACAAACTACACTTCAATTTCCACAATCAAGAGGCAATAAAAACTTGCTAATTAACTGAAAATATCATAGTTCCCCTGATCACATGAGGAACTGGAGCCCCCCACAAAGAAAAATCTATACTTGCCAATAAAAAACAGTAAAAAATACTCCCAATGATGCTTGTAGGCTTCCGATGACCAAATAAAGGAGCCTCATGCAGAATATCAAGGAACCTACAATTCAAACGAGAGTATCAGCATACAAGCCAAAATCCTACTTAAAGTGGATTTGGCAGAAAAGGAATGGCTTTCCAAATTCAAAAAGTTAAAAAGTGTTCAAAGACGAGAATCAGAAGCCAGTCACAATTATTCGATCAGCATAATCACATTTTAGTATATTATATACATACACAGACCCAATTTAGCGTGACACTGATTAATTGTCCTCGTGCTGCATGATAGAATAGACATCGTGATACATGGAACTTTAAAACAAAAATCTTTATAAGTAAATTTTCTTCCAAGAACTATTTTCCATCAAAGAGCAACATGACCAGACAGGGATCATGGAACAAGGCTTTCTTGAGTTAAGTATTTTCTATAGAAAAAAAAACGCAGTCATAAATCATGCCTATGCCGTCTCATAGCAATTTAGCACAAATCATGACTCATTTAAGTATAACTATGAAGATAGAGTACAAATGTTTTCATGTGGAGACAATTCCTTCATTTTTTTTCCCTATTAAAAGTGAGTAAACTCACTCAACGAAGCACAGAACTGCCAAATCTAGACACATTCATGACATAAATCAAATACACGCATACACACATAATGTACAATACAAATCTTACAGGGTGTTTTCTTCAGCAGAAACGGTGGTGGAAGAAGCGTGTCTGTCTGTCGACATCTGCTTCTTCGGGTTTTTACTTCCCCAATTGATCACACTTTCTGTAGGATGCTTGGATTGAAAATGGTCATTCGTCGTCTTTAATTTCAACGTTAAACACTGGAATTTGACAAACAAATGGTTCGACCGTCTCGGCTTCAATTGTGTTGCTGCTATTATTGGGGACGACATTGGGCAATTCGTTAGCCTGGCCCAAATATGTGAATTATGGCCCAGCCCATACCATCTCAACCTTGGTCTTTTTGGGCCAAAACACTCAATAACATTAAAGTCATGTTTGTTCCCACTAAAATAAAATAACAAAGGAATTCGAATAAACTAATGAATAACTTGAGGTGAAAATTTGATAGAAATAGTTATTCTTCATTTTATTCTATTCTTTTGTTTGAAAATAGTCATTCTGTTGAATTTTATATATCAAACTTAATAATCACAGGACTAATTTTAGATAATTTGAAACTTAAAATGATAAAGCAACAACTCTAAATAATTTTTTTTTTTATTTTTAATAATAATGCTTAATTTTTTATTTAATATTAATATTAATATTATAAAATTCTATTAAATATATAAATATTTTTAATAGTTTGTTTCTTTTATAATGTATAAATTTGTAGTATAAATTGTAATAATATTCTAATATATATATATATATATATATTGAATAAAACTTTAATAATAATCTTGTTAAAGTTTTTATAAGAACTTTTTTTTTGGAGTTAGAATTTTATTAATCTAAAGACTTCTATTTTGAATTATATTATAGAGACATAAAATGTAGAGCTTTTTTTATTAGTGCATTTAAAGTAATTATTTTGTTAACTTAATACTAAAATCGGCCTAAGTAATGAAATCATCAAATATGTATTTATTATTATTAATCATTTAAAATTATTAATTGTTACCGAACAAAAAAAATAAAGATTCTTATTTCTTTCTCACATCGGATCATTCCTTAATTTATTACATTCTTTTATCATTCTCTTCTGGCTATCATGTCTAAAATCTTCCATACATCGAGGGAGAGTCTTGGCCATCTTACTTGCACGGTTGATTAATCAAGAGCTTAAACTTGCCTCTTTTGTTGGCTAACAGGACACCTTTCTTGGAAAAATGATTATACTTCTAAAAAGGGCAAGATAGAAAAAAATATATATAGTTTAGCTTAGGAATGTGGCCAAGAAGTAAAGACGTTAAAGATAAAATTCAAATATTTCGAGTTCGAATTCTTTCTTTACCTAAACGATCTAAAATATCTCTAATCGATTTATAAAAAATATATATATCGTAATCTTAAAAGATTTAAAAAACCCCAAAATATATATCAACTACAAATATATAAAAATTTAAACTTTTTGGTATTAGAAGAACAAAGTTGTCAACATAATATGATAGATGTAAACCTGGCTCACCAACCGGGTATGAAGACATATTTGAACATGAAGACACTTAGACTGAGTGGGAGGATAGCATTACTTCGAAATTAATTGGAGTTGTTAGATAGTGCTGTAAAATGAATCAAGTTACTCGATCTCGATTTATAATTTGAAGTTGTTAAATAGTACTGTAAAACAAACAAAGTTACTCAACCTCGATTTATAATCAGTTCGATTAAAGATTCTTTCGAAACTAGCTTATTAGATAAATAAATTAAGATTAAACATATTTTAAGAATCGTTAATCTATTAAGCCTAACTCAAATTCAGCTCGATAAGTCAATAAACAAACTGATATTATATAAAAAAATCAAGTTACTCGAGTTCAGTTCGATTAGACACTCACTTAAGATTAGAAATTAACAACTCAAGCTTGAATACAATTTAAAACTCAATTATTTCTTGGCCCAATTCATTTACCACCCTAGTTAGATTCGGGGTTTATTTTGCATATGTATGGTGCTGCATGTCAATTGAAACTCTCGAAGATGAGACTTTAGATGCAGGGATCATAGATCATAAGGCTTGCACGTCCCTCTGGCTTAAATTACTTTCAATATTACTTAGTTTTGGTGCTCGCAATGTTCACTGAGAAAATACCAAAGAAAATTACCAAGCTCCTTGACATCTCTATTCATGTAGTGGAAAGAGGTTTCACATAAGCCACTCATAAAGGATACTTCTTTTGCTACACCAATCATAAAGAAAATTTACATAAGGTCTTTCCATGTACATCAAAGCCACCATTAATGGGAACATTTGTATTTGTTCTTATTTTGTACATCAAGCCTGAAATTTCATCAGTACAACATGACACTACGTCCCATTGCATGGATGAACTATTACTACAACTGATACCGAACCAAGATTATAAATATAGCCCCAGATCTTTCAGAGAAACAGGACTACCATTTCTTCAAGAACAATTATGCAACGACGGGATACGATGCACAAGTCGCAATACCTGCAACCAAGTATTAATGTTAGTTTAAAGCATTTAAATGTTTGATTTTAACCATATAAAATTTTTGAATTCCATTGCCACGTCCATAAGCGCAAACCATCTTTACAAGGGAAAAAACATCAGGCATGGTCCATCCAGGCTTGTTCATTGGTTAAATAAAGACGAGCTAAAATTATCTGAAATACTTACCACACATATTCTTCCCCATCTCCATTTTAAAGTAGCCATTATCACCCCAGTCTTCTCCCCATGAATTCTTAATGAGCCAATATGGGACACCATTTTCAACTCCATACCCAACTGCAAGAACAGCATGGTTCACATCCTGCCAAATATATTGGATGAATATTAGAGAAACATTTTGGCACCATAAGAGTTTCTCAGCTTGCTGCAAATGTGAAGAGTTACAATGGCATTTTAACATGAATGGTCCTACATATGCATACATATGTGGGCACATCAACAGACCTTAATATCCATACACAGACATAACATGTTTAGGAACCTTGTCTAGATTTTAATTACCAAAAATAAAAAACATGGTTAAGAACCCACAATAATTGAAAAAAGTTGGATGATCAAAAGGAGCGGCTTCAACCTATTCTTGTTAGGAGAATTTGACCCCTATATGTAAATCTAGGACTAACATATGTGGCTCAGAAAACTATAACTAAAGTCTCTAGTATGATATCCACGCGATATTACTGAGATGTTGCTGAGATTAATCTTATATTCCTGAGGTTAATTATATATAAAAATAAAAATAAAAAACTCACCATAGGAGTGGTGCCACATGTGTTGTTGGTGTAAACTCCTTTCTGATAAAATCGGAAACCAGTCACCACCTCAAATGCCACACTCACAGGCCGAACAATTGCTACAGCATGCTTCAGTTCATCTTCAGCACCCTGCAATTATCTTCGCAAGTTAGGAAACCACAAAGAACAGCCCATGAATGAGAAGAATTTTGGGTTACATTACATAGGACACTGGAGTTGGACACTGCAACATGTAAGCCTTAATTGGGTCACACTTGGATCCATGTTAAAATTTCAGAACAAGCAAAGGCTATGATAGCTAACCTAATCCCAATGGGTTTAAAGCTACCGCTTTAGCCAAAGTCAGCGGAAATATTTTATTTATTAATATAAAAACCCCTGAAATAAACATATAAAACAATTTCGTGAAAGTTGAAGAAAATTGTCCATAAGTCTTACCAGGGTGATGTTGACAGTGTCAAGGACTTGCACACCAACATTTTCTGATGAGAATTTGCATTCGCCATCTTTTCCAGTGTAGGGGTATGCTTCTTCAGTTTCAAGGCCGCCATTGTATTTGATGTACTCAAAGGCTTGAGATGGCAACCCACCATTGCAGCCAAAGTTATTGAAAGCTTGGGCACAATCCACAAGTTGCTGCTCAGATAGAGAGATTCCCTTCCCAAATGCCTGTTTGTAAGCAGCCTCCAGAGCACCAGTGGTGCTGCAGATAGTAAATATTCAGGTTGCAGGCATAACAATGGTTACGAACTTATGGTTGATCAATTTCGCTTCAAAAAGGTTGCATATATGGATCTTAATTTGGGAGCTAACCTGAACGTCCAACAAGATCCACAGTGGCCTTGATTTTTGACTGGGCTGACAATACCCTCTAGTCTCCAGTCTTTCTATAAGAGACAAACAGAAACTGATATAATATAGTATTTCTGGCAAAACTATCCATGTAATAAGACCCTAAATTTCATTTGCATCAATAGATGGTTCAAATTTTCACTTTCCTATCATTTCAAGATTGCAATATCGTTTCATCCAATTTTGCGGTCAGTCTTTCAGAGCACCACAGAATAAGCAATAAAAGAAATAACTAAAAAGACCTTTCCGAGGTTCTGAACTTACAATTCAACCAAGTTTCCATCCGACAAAGGTACGCCCACATCATTGCACAGAAAAGTAAGGTCATACAACTAGTTCATTTCATATTTGCTGTGAAATGATGCGTGCGGCGCCCGTGTATGAATTATGATACACCATGATTGCGAACCTCAACAAATTGGTCATCGGAAGGAGCATAAATGATTTCAGCTTGAACCACAACTCTACTTATGTTCGACTAGTATTAGTTAGTAGATTATATTTTTAAGGTTCATCTAATTCCAGCAGAACTTAATATTAAAAATGCCATGGACGGGAGGTAACACTCAAGAACTTCTCACCACAAACATACCATCTTAGGGAGGACAACATCAGTGAGCTTGTGATTGCCCTTTATGGTGGCAGAACAGTTTTGAGCAGCTCCCAACCTGTGTCTACGGAACTCCTCCCATGTCCAATCAGCAAATTCTGTCGCAGAGACAAAGTCAGCAAATGAACCAGTAGGTCTTAATACTAATAGTAACAATAATTGCTGAGTTAGGTACTTCTCAATTTGGGTTTTAAAAATTTGGTATGAATCTGTACACGCACTTACATCTAATGAAATCAGTTAAGTGTGGATAACCCCAAACTTCATCATCTTTTTATAAATTTTGTTGGTTTCTAAAGCAAAAAAATAATTGTTCAAACAAAGTGGGCATTTACTAATTAGGTGGACATGAGTGGATTGAGCTACTCAACCACAAGTGGAGAAAACAAGAACAACATAACTAAATAAATAAATAAATTGGTAACACATCAATATCTCATCAGCAATAATACTCTTCATTTATAAATGAAGAAGGGTAACAATAATAGTCTTCATTAGCAGATCAGATTTTAGCTCATCTTTAATTAATATGAGAAATTGAGCTAAAAAATAATGTAAATCGGTCAATTATAAGTCATCCAATCGAATTTGCAATATTACACCCATCAATTGGTGAATTTGCATCCAAAATACGTTTATATGTCAAGCTGTGATTGGACTAAGAACAGAACTTTACTGAAGTGAAAAGCAGCTGTACTGAAGCAAAACGTCATCAGATATATAACAACTTTGTTTCAAGAATAGGAGGTCAACAGCAGTACAACAAAGCATCCAATAATCCAGAGACTGTAACAATACTTGCACATACATATACATATATATATATATATATTATTTAATTGAAGGAAATGGAAATTGACTTACGATTAACAGCAAGAGTGTAAGGAAGACCCTTTTTGTTATGCGATCTGATCAGCTTCAAGTTCTCGGAGAAGATCGAGAATCGGAGTTTTATCTCTTCGGCGTTCTCATACTTCTTCTCGTACCTGCAAATTTCAGACGTACACAAACCTAAGTAAATTAGATGAATCTACAGTCGTCTGATTTACGATCGACAGGTGAAGGACGGAAGGACGAACCTGTGAGCAAAACGGGCGAAGGAGAGGACATGGGCACGGCAAGTGTGACCGACGATTTTGAGGACGGAGGTCTCGAACTCACGAAGACCGTCTGATACGACTGATCTGATGGGGTTCTCGTCGTCGAAGGTGGACGATCCGGCGTATGCAGCAACGGCGCCGGCGATCAGGAGGAGGAAGAGGGAGAGCAAGGAGAACCGAGCCATGTGAGTCTCTCTCTCTTCTCTCTCTCTCTCTCTCTAAATTGAGTGGGTCTGAAAGAATATGGTAAAGATTGGGGGAATCGATTGGGTTTTATTGGCCAAGATTCTTGGTTGATTTGTGGGAAGATTCTGATATTTTTTAAGCTAAGGACGAAGGAGGTCTTGTCTCCAATCAGTATAATGGTCTAGGTGAATCTGAGCCGTTGATATTGAAAAATAGTGGGTCCTACTAAGTATTAATTGACTTAACGGCAAAGATGATCTGCGATCTCATCATTTGTGTGCTACTGTACGTGACGGAGAGGATGACACGGAATTTAACGGGCAAGTTGTAACTGCAGTAACGAACTTGGCGGCTGTTATAACGTTGTTCACGTCAGGAAGAATAAATTAGGCACGACACTAAATTTAGGAACCGTTGGGAGAAATTTTAAATTGTGAGAATTTGATTTCAAATAATTTATTATAAAGATTTGGATTTTATAAAATTAATTATAATATAATTAGTTTATTATTTGAATTTTTGACAAAAATATGTAAAAATAACTTTATATAATAATTTCTTATTTTTGTTATTTATATTGTAATATGTGTTAATAATATGTAAACAGTAAATAAAGAAGTAAAATTTGTAAAATATCAAAATTATTCACATAATCAAGTTTTTAACTCTTTTTTTTTTTAACATTTTACAAAATATTTTATAATTGTAATTTCATGAATTCCATGCACAAAATCACCTTAGGTAAAATATAGCACCCCTTTGCTCTCCTTTATTTTCTATCTTTAAAAAAAAAAAAGCAACAAAATCATTTGATTTCATCCCCAAATATGTATATATACACTTTCTTTGTGTGTGTATATATTTATATATACATAAACATGCACACACACGTATATATATATATATATATATATAAACCCTTTACCCATATTGGAGAAAAACTTTTTTTCCTACTAGAATTTTATTGTTATTTAAAATTTGTTCATCCTAATACTTATGAAAATTTTAAACTGTCTCGATCCCCTAATAATAAGCTATGTACTTGTCCAATCGAGAATCACATCGCGTATTATATATATATACATATGACTTATTATTTAATAATTAGAATTATTAAGAGCAGTCTATTTAATAATTTATTCAAAAGAAGACCTATTAATTAGAGATGCCAATAAATGAAAATTTTCAAATAATTTTCCTCCATTCAAAAATATAGAAGAAAAAATGTTTAAAATATCCCCAAAAATATCAAGAATCATCCAAAAACGTAGGTATAGATTATAGAAAAGAAGAACCTTTTTTTTATTGTCATTTTATTGAATCATATTATTCTATTCCATCCCTTTCATGGAAAAGAAATGGCAATTTCGTAGTATACAATTATTATCATTAGGAAACCAACAAAGTATATGATGCAAGGCATGACAAAATGGTTTTAGTCTTGAGACAAATCAAAAGTTAACTACTATCATTGTCAGGTCACTAAATTATTCTAAAATGGAGGCCCCAGACCCCAATTGTCTATGATTGTGAAATTATTCCCAAAGAAAAAAAAATTAAGATGGGGTCCTAAGAGAGTGAAGTTTTTGTACTACCTAAATAAGATTCCAAACATGTAGAATCTAGATATAATCCTCTCCATCCACTTTGTCAAATATACAATTGACTAAAATAATTATGGTTAATATAATGAGGTAACAATTGTGCTTTTTTCTCCATCTTATATATAAATTTATTGTTGAAATTTTCAGCGTCCTAATGATATCTCGTGTCTCATTTTATAAAAAAATATCACGGTTTTAAATCTTTTCAAAATGATAGTATATAATATTATGTTAATTTTTTAACTTTTGAAAGTGAATATCTTTTCAAAAGACACTTTCAAGATAAAAATTACTTTTCGAATAGATGATTTCTCAAAAGGATTCTGGTCCGGTAAATAAGTTGAAAACAATTCTATTCTAGTAAAAAATTTTAAAAATAAAAAAACAAAAACAAAACAAAAAAGATTGGAACACATGGGTTTGATTATGAATTCTTCAAAATGAATTAAGTGATTGTTTGATTGAGTGGTGTAAAAGTTCTGTTTTAGTTAATAAACAAAACGACTTCTCAACATAAATTCAAAATGTACTTTATCAAAAGTTATTGTCAATTAGTATAGTTTAAAATTTCATTTAAAATAACTTTGAAATTAAATAAGTGCGGTTGAAGGGTTTAATATGCATTAATGTATTTGAAAAATTAATCCAAATATAACCAAAGTCGGGTTTACTTTCACTAAATTATTTGACTTTTTTAAAAATTCGCTATTTTTTAAATTTAATTTCATTCAACCTCTAAGTATTTTTGAAAAAACAAATGCAAACCTTTGTTTTATTATAAAGTCATCACTAAAAATATAAAAATTTATAATCAATTCATTTGTATTCATCGAACTAGTTCTGACTTTTTTCAAACAGGTTCTAAATTTCTGATTCAAGATTAGAAATTGTGAGTAATTGCAGCATGATTATGAACTTGAAATAAATTGTGACCTAAAACTTATTCAATTTACAAAATTTTAATTTATTTCCATTAGGCATTTTGGAATTGAAGTTATTGCATTTTCACAAGGAATGGACCAATCAATTTATGACACATTGGAAGAAAAAAAAAAAAGTGATAATCAAGCACTAAAGCATGTGATTACTTGAGAAAATTTTGGCAAGCTTCCCTACAATTTGCATCCGTGGTGATCAGAAAGCTGGGCTAAGACTCGGCTCTCACGTCAGTTAGGGCCCAAGAAATGTATTGATAGGGAGCCCAACCAAATGCAGGCCCAGTTGCACGAGGAATTTACACTTACTTAGATAAGAGAGAACCTTAGTCCTATTAAAATCATGTCGTGTCCATGATTTCTATATAAGACAATTAAACATTTTTTTGAAAATGATTTGTATTCTTAATCAGATAATAATTATTTCTAATACTTATTTATTTTTGCTTAATTATGTTCTATTATTATATTAAATATAATGTAAGTGTTGATTATTATTATTCATGTAAGTGGGTAAGAACATTTTGATCACATTTTCTCTCCTACTTTAACAAAATAAAAAATTCAAAAAAGTTAAATTATTTGAAAATCAAATAAAAATGAAAGGAATTAAAATGACATATAACATTAAAAGAAATTTTCTTATTTTATTTTCTCCTTATTTTTCATAATAGCTGAACAAAATAAAGTGATTATTGTTTTTACATTAATTGTCTTTCAACATTGCCTTTCTTCTCTATTTTCTTCTCATAGTCTTTCCTCAATTTTATTCACATTTATATATATATATATATATATATATAATTTTTTTTTCTTTCACATTTTGTCCATAATTTTTGTTGTAACTCAAAATCGTCCTTATCAACTGCAACTGTCGATTGCATGGTCAAGTTATAAACCAAAGCTCCCACTAGTTTTTGGGATGCTCCTGCGGGAGCTCATGGGTGGGTCCAACATGTTTTGCATTTGGTGGAATTTGAACTCGAGAGTACAGCATTGCAAGCACCTACTTCACACTTTGCTACCACCTCGGCCAACCACTCTAGATTATTTTGACCATAGTTTCCTTATGATAATAGTGTTAATTTGTGAATTAAAGGATTAAAATGTGTTTCATATACACCCCTAAGTGAAAAAGCCGCCTATATGTCTGAAAATAAGTGTACTATGAATGCAAGTTGCCAACAACACTGAAAGCTGTTTTTATGTGTTTATGAAGCTATTTTCAAAATCGTGTTTGGCAAAATAATTAGATTTTAAAATTTATTTTTATATAATTTTTTTTTGGATAATACCAGTGTAAGCTCAAACTTATATAAGATAAAATCTTTTAATCGTTAAATGACTTAAAAATTAAAAAAAAAGTGATTGCGATGAAAAAAAACTTAATTTTTAAACCATTCAATACTTGAAAAGCCCCACTCCCAAGAGGTAGACAGTTGGTTTTGAAAACTCTTGTAAAATGCTTACTTAATAAGAAATTTCGAATTCAATTCATTATTTTTCTTAGGGGTCAGCCAACACTCATGTAAGCGAGTGTACTTATTATGAAAAAGTGAGAAAAATTCTACCTGATTGAAGAAGGGTAACTGTCCGAATGCTTGGATATCCTTTCACCCTTTTAATAATATTACGTAATTTTATTTTTGAAAAAACATGTTCAACCATGCCATAATAGAGTAGGTTTGGGTCAACATAAACTATTCGAAAAGCATGTATGATTGATAAAGAACCGCCTCCTTGGACCTTTATGTCAACAAATGAACAGAATTACTTCGTCTCTTTGTAGGATTTACCAAACTCAATTATTTCACCATTTCTATGTCTGTACTTGATTCCTTAAAACATTTGGGTTCTACCATTTGCATAACAAGTCACGACCCACAAAACATAAAGCACAAAGAAACAGAAGAGCTTGATAAATAAATGTATATAATGTGTTTTAGCTGTGTGGAGAGGTTGGAGAAGGTAAGCTCTATAAAAGGAAGAAGAACATCCCTTTGATCTCCTCCCAAGTCCACCCATGGAATGACTAGATTTGACTCGGATTCAAACCCAATGGTCAAACCCGACAAATATGGACTTGGATTGAATCATGGGTTAAGCTATCACTATAAAACAAGGTAAGTTCTGTCTCATTCGAAATCGACTTATAAAATAAATGAGTCATATTTGAATATATTTTAGAATTTGTCAAGTTTGGCTTAAATTTTTCGAACTCAACTTACGATCAATTCAGTTAAAGGCTCATTCTAGAGTGACTTGAAACATAAATAAATCAAAATTTATATTTTATAATTCAAACTTCAATGTATTTTGAAATTAGTCAATTTGTTAAACTTAGCTCAAATTACTCGAAATCAACTCGTGATTAACTCAATTAAAAGAATTAAAAGCTCATTTCAGAGCGTTTGAAACATAAATAAGTTAAAATTTATCATAATTTGAAACTCGTTAATTTTTACAAATTAAACTCAAATAATTTGTTATTCGACTCGCCTTGACTCATTTACAGATTAAGTTGATTTTTATTTCAAACATGTTTAGATGGACGGTAGTGTTTTCAAAACAGACATTTCGAAGTTCAAATCAGATTTTTTTTTATATATTTAAATGTTTATTTCAATATTTTTAAAACACTTGTTTAAATGTTTTCAAGTTTAAATCTCTATTTCGAAAAAATGTTAATGAATAGTTTTTTCCAAACTTTTATCTCAAAAATATTTATTTTTTATTTATATAAAATATTTAACATTTTTAACAATTCATCTAAATACTATAATATTATTTAAACTCATATAAAATACATTCATTTAAATATTCACAATTTAATTTAAACTATACTTTTTCATATTATACTTTTCTTAAATTGTATTTTTCAACTTCTTCATATGAATTCTTTAATGGAAGGAGCTCTGCCTGCGGATCGTGACTATTTCTTCAGCGAAAACGCCAACGGAAGTTTGACGGCTGACCCAGGAAAATCATCCTCACACCGTGTTGATCATATGTGAAACACAACTGGTGTATATTGTTCCGCGTCTACACACTAGAGTTTCCGGCCTAACGAATTTCACACGTACGCATTGTGTTTGGTCGGAAAAAGACATTAGGAATCTTATAATTTTACACGTGTTTAGAAACAAGAGGCCCGTGTGGAGATGTTCAACTTTCGAGGCAGCCGAGTCTTTGGTTGTTCAACTGACATACTCTTCCTCACGTGTATAAAAAATTAAAAAACTTTTCCCGCGTTTGATCATTCTTTTTAGGTAAATAAATTGCAAAATCATCCATTGGGGTTTTTTAACAATTCGCCACCTTTCTAGTATAATACATTGACGAAAGAACTGTATTTTTTATTGAAAATAAAAAAATGTTTAAATTTTTTTTATTTAATTTAAAATTAAGTATTATTTTTAATAAAAAATAATATTTTATTAAATAATGTACTCACTTAATTAAATATCAATTATAACTCTTATATAAAAGAAAAAAATTTCAATAATAAGATAATATCAAAAAATATTATTGGTCGTGTGAATAAGTAATGTTGTCAAATTATTATTATATTATGAATAAGAATTTTAAAAATAAAATAGAGAAAAAAGACGAGATAAGATTCATGTATTAATCCAGAAATTTGAGATAAGATTTTATTAAATTAAGTTTAGTTATTATAAATTAAAACATATATCATATGTCAAAGTTTTAATATGCATGACACCATCCATTGGCCCACCACTTCCACACAACAATGAATAATTTTGCAAAAATTTGAAAACTCTTAAGTGTATATTTGCAAAATAGGCAAAAGATTTTGCAAAACAGACTATTTATTAATATAAATAAATTATGTTGAATTTCTCTGAAATTTTTAACAATTATAAAAAAATTTTAAGACATTTTTAAAATGATACTGATCTTTCATATTTTTATTGACAAATTAAGAATATCTCACTTCCAACCTACTTTTTTCCTTTCTAAAATGAAAAAAAAAAGTCATTTTTATTTTTGTTTTTCTTTTTGCACTTTTTCATTTTGGACCATTTTTCAATTTTTATTTTATTTTATATAAAATGAATTTAAGATAAATAACTTATAATTTTTAGCTAAAGAAAGTTTTATTTAAAACTTTTTTAAAATGAAAAAAAAGTTAGAAAAATTTATCAAAATTACAAACAAATGAAAGGACACTTTTGCAATTTTTTTTTTAAAAATTGAGTTAGAAAAGAGATAGATATAAATTGTCAGTAAAAAATAGATGAGATAAATGTCTCAAAATATATATATATATATATATGTGTGTGTGTGTGTGTGTGATTATAAAGGTATAATTTAAACTTGAAAAAGGATGGGCAGTACTCTGCTTTGATGTTATCATGCAATCTGAATCTCATATGTTTACCTTTTATTGGTACAATACCAAGTTTAAAATTTAAAAATACATACCTAAGTGTTTGATAAGCACATGAAAACCTTGGCGTAATGATTATAACATTACCTTTCTAATGAAAGTTTTTGGTCAACAAAATATTAACAAAAAAATTCAAAAAAGGGGTTTTTCCAGGTGTTTGGTAAAGCTGCATAGAGAAGGTGAGGTAGTTGTTGTTTGCTTTATTCATTCATCCTAATTTTTTGACCTTTGCAAACTAGCTAACTGCTACTTAATAATAATAATTAGATTAAAAAAATTAGAAGATTGGTGTGTAATCGGTCAACGGATCAAGTCTGGATAGATTTTTTAATATTCGAACTCGAATTTGTCAAGTTTAAATATGTCTAGATTCGAATTTGGATCCCTTAAGACTTGCCTTAACTAGACCTGGATCCGAATCTGTCGGTCCGGGTCTCCGACTCCAAAATTCGACCCGTTTATAAGAATTAAAAAATAAAAAATTAGGAGTTAAAATTTTCTATTTAGAGTGGTACAACTTGGCTTTACAAACAAAATATTTTATTGGCCCCAATTATGTGATTGTTGATTGAAATTATTTCATGTGATAGCTAGTATTAGTTATATATTTTATTCTTATGATCGAATATATGATGAATGGTAAAATGACAATAATTGTCATCTATAAACCTTTTAATTTTTATCAAGAATTTAAGCCTACAAATGATTGTCTTACTCCTAAATATAATAGAAAATTGAATAACAATGATATAGAATGAAAATGACATAGAATGAAATAAAAATTACTTATCTAATACGAAATAATGCTCATAATGATTTTTAATGAAATGTTTATTTAATAAAATCGGGTATTAACAATTAGATTCATGAAATAATTTTACAAAGTAATCTCCAAAATATTTTCATAGCACAAGACGGTACTAGAAATTGAAAACGACAAATTCATTGAGACTCTTTATATTTTTTTCTCTCTCTAATTATATGTATATATATAGTAACTTTGTTAGAAGATTAACTACTATAACTTTAATATTATATTAAAAAGAGAGTATGTTTGTTAGTAATTTAATAGGTCGAGTTTTTAATAAATATTATCCAACAAATTTATACCTAATTTATTTAATTAATTTTTAACATATCCGAATCTTATATAAACGAGTTTGAATCCGAATCAAAGCCAGCCAGTTTACGGACCTAGGGGTGTGATAGTCTGTTCTGAATGGATTGGTAATCAGTAATCACTATATGTGTTAAGTTTTTCTAGGCTAATTAATGTTATGCAATTTGTGATTTTAAGGTAGGGCTGAGAAAGCTCCAACTTCTGACTAAGTGGGTTATAGTTTATCATCAAATGGTTGGTGAAAATAAAGAAAGCAGCCTGCCCTGGAAGAAGCAGGCAAGGTTAATCATTATCCTTTACAGGAAATTATGGGTGAGCTGATCTGGTAAGATAGAGATATATTGTATGTTGGACTTTACAATTTGACAAAAAACAATTATATATATATATATTAATATTATTTGAATGACGATGGACTTCACAAAAAGAGTTAACCCTTTCCAATCCCATTGCATGGAAATTCCAGCTTTGTGTTTGATAAAAACTAATGTACCTTTTATTCTTGGAAGAAGGTTCTATTATTAATTTAAATAAAATAATTACGTAATAAAATAAAAATAATATATTGCTTAAACTCCGAACTTAAAATATGCATTTCAAATAAGCCGATAATTCTATATTGACTGCTTATCACTTGATAATTTTTTTTTTTTTTATAAAAATATAAAAATTTATGGAGGGTAACCCGTAATTTTTTAAAATCTTTCTATATAAAAGTTTTGGGGTAAAAAAAATTAAAAATTTTAAAGACTCTAGTCCCCTTTATATACACCTCTGCAATTAACTGTATAGGAGAGTGTCATTATCCAGTATAATTGTCATTATCTTATTAATTTTTTAATTTTTCATAAATGATGAGGTGTAATTTTTTAAGAAATTTTAAATTTTTACAAATAAACATTTTTTAAAAAGTGTATGTATGATACGTCCATTGCACTACCAGAAATCAATTATTTGTAAGATTCAATACGCGTAATAACAAAAAAAAAAAAAAAATCAAATAATGAATCTGACTTTCATGTTGACGCCGTCCTCGTTATTATTTTTTTTTTTCCATATGAAATGACAATAATGTCCATTGACTTTTGAAATAGAGATGGGCCCACTTACCTACTACTCATCTATTGACAAGAATGTCCATCAAATCTATTCTCTGAATGGTTCTATTCTATGTATTTGGTAATGGAAAAAAAGCTTCTTTCTTTTGCTGACCAACTTGCATGATGCATGAAGAAACAAGATGTTGGGATGATGCCCCACCTACCGTTCTGATGGTCCCACCTTAGATCTCAATAGTCAACCATATATACGGTGTGTGATCAAAATCAAGCGTGGATCAGATTTTTTGTCACGGGGGGTTGATATGTCATTTTACTTGCATGATTGTTCGTGAACTTAGCTTCTAGATACCTTAGATGGTACAACTAATGCAAGCAAACCTACCATCTTACGAAGTCTAACGAACACAATTGTCGTCTGACGAAAATGCCCTCTGACTAGATAATTAGTTGAAACCGTGTTTTAATTCCGAGTGGAGTTTTTTTTTTTTTAAATAAAAAGAAAATTCTTTTTCATTTTTCTTTCTTTTTAAAGTTAGACATATTAAATAGAATAGAAAAAATTGAAAAATTAAATGATAGAGATATAAGAATTGTAAAGTATAATAAAAATATATAATTAAATTTCTCACTTTTCGCATAATAATGTTAAACACATACAATCTTCTACAATAACTCTACTTTTATTTTCATTAATAACATGTTTTTTTAATATTATTCTCAAAATATACATTTATTTAAATTAATTGTAGGAATTCCTATTATACCTAATATGGTTATGAGGGACATTATTTTCACAATTAATTAAGAAAATCTAAAATTATAAAAGCGTAATGATGCTATAAACTTGAATTTCTATAAAACATAATATTTTAATTATTTAATGATTTAAGTACCGAGTTTTTCTTCATCCAGATTACTTAATATCTAATGTTTAAATCATTTAATATGTAAAACAGACTGACTCATATGAGATTGAGTTTTCGAACTCAGAATAATATTGATTTTATTAAAATAGAAAAATAGAAATAGTAACAGAATTCACATCTTTGTCATAACATATTTAAAATCTATTTTAGAATTTTTATTTTGAAAAAAAACCCTTTTAGGAAACACTTTAAAGATGTTTTATGTTATTAATAATTGGATATTATGATAAAAAGAAAACAACCCTAAACACATATTTCAAATTTCTCATTTCTTTATTTTCAAAAGCACACAAAAAAGAAAAACAATGAAAATGAAAACCTATTCAACAGCCTTTTGTTTATTATCACTTTAGAATTGGTATTGAATTGAGTGGGACCTCCTATTATTTTCTGTTCTTATTTGTTGTACTCATTTAAAAAACAAAAACAAATCAGTCAATTTACTTCGAAAATCACTTTTGGACTTTTAAGGCAATAGAAAAAAATTTGTGTTCTGGAAACAGCTTGCCTCACAAATACTCCCAAACTCACACAAACAAAAGTCAAGAGGGGTACCCATGCCATTTTCCTTTCAACCAAATTTGTAGACTGCCGCCCACATTTCCCATTAATATATTTATTTTTCTTTATACACACACACACACACATATATATATATACATGTAAAATGGAGGTAGAAGAATTGCACAGCAAGAAAGTGTTAAACAAGAAAATAAATATCTCAGTTTATATAAATATATATAAGGGAGTTACAAACCTCTATCTATATGTCCCAAGAGAGAGCTTATTTTATTCTCCCCATTTAAGTTTCTGCAAACCATTTCCCATTTCCATCACCCATCTCCATTTCCTGGTTTTCTGATTGATCAACATTCATCCGACCAAATCATAATGATTTTTTAGGCTTTTATCGGAAAAAAGTTGATAGTGTAAAGTTGCATAAGGAATGACTATGACGAAGATTTCATGGCGATCTTTAGTGATGAGCTGTGGCGGCAAGGGAGAGACTCCGGTGGCGGCGAAGCCGGCCAAGCAGGTGGTGGCGAAACAACCTTCGTTCCAGAGGATTTCTGTAACGGATTTAAGTAATTCAGTGCTTTCCGAGGACCTCTCAAACTCCTTGGCTGGATCAAATCTTCATGTCTTCACGCTTGTGGAGCTGAAAGTGATCACGCAGAGCTTCTCGTCGAGCAACTTTCTCGGCGAAGGTGGGTTCGGACCGGTTCACAAAGGCTTCATTGATGACAAGCTCAGGCCTGGTTTGAAGGCTCAGCCGGTGGCCGTGAAGCTCCTGGATTTGGAAGGCTTGCAAGGTCATAGAGAGTGGCTGGTATGTATTTACTTATATACCCTTGTTTCTCTCCTGGTCAAAGTTTTCTTTTTCTTTTTCTTTAAATTCGTTGTGATTAATGGAAAATTAATTGATTTGATCCAAATAATTTTTTATTTGACAGACAGAAGTGATCTTTCTTGGGCAATTGAGGCACCCACATCTTGTGAAGCTGATCGGATATTGTTGCGAAGATGAACACAGGCTTCTGGTATACGAGTACATGCCAAGAGGCAGCTTAGAGAATCAATTATTTAGAAGTATGTTTTCTTTTAATTTCACTCCCTAATTTTCTCTTTTATGTCATACATAACTTATTATTTTAGTGATTTTTTTTAGATTTTACTATAATAAATGCATAAAAAATCACTTATTTATTTGTATTTAAAAATAAAAAAAATTATTGAAGAATTCTTTATCCATCAAAATGTTTGAATTTTCACACTTTATTATAATACATGCAATTTTTTAATTTTAAAGTAATATAGTGTTGGGCCAACTTTTGCCATAGTTGACATTTGCAAGAACCGCTTTTAATTGCTATAGGAAATTTTTTTTATTGGATATTAGTATTCCATTGTGTCCATCATTCCCAGTGGGCCATATCAGGATTTACCAGTACTGTGTGTATGTATGTGTTTGTGTGTGTGAATATATATAAAGATATGGAGAAAAACCAACCTTCTCAATCATAGAGAAGCATGGGGCCCAACCTTCTCAATCATAGAGAAGCATGGGGTATGACTAAGGTTCTTGACAGAGCTAAATACAATAAACACCATCTAAGAACTTGTGCAGAAAAATAGATATAATCATATAAGTCACTTAAATTTAATAAAGTCTTATCTAAATTTTCATTCTATTATATTTAAGATCATTTCTAAGTTAGACCAAAGTTAATTTCGATCGCTTCTCTTTTCTAGCACAACCTTGATATGAACTATGTCGTTCTTTTTTACTACTGCATTTACTAGTTTTCGTTGTATAGAAACATACCATCTTAACCGATTTTATTTTATTTTATCTCCTAAATGTGCTACATACACTCCTTATTTATGATTTTCTCATGAGCCTGCCTTTTAAGCATTGCCTTGTCCATTAATTTCTATAAATCAATAGATGAGTAAATGTTTACTTTTGTCAAATGGTGTGCAGGATATTCAGTATCACTGCCATGGTCAACAAGAATGAAAATTGCTCTTGGGGCTGCAAAGGGCCTTGCCTTTCTTCATGAAGCTGAAAAACCTGTTATATATAGGGATTTCAAAGCCTCAAACATCTTGCTAGACTCTGTAAGTTACCTTTTTTTTTTTTTGGTAGTTCTTTAATTAGTTTCCATAACAACATTTTAATTATCATTATTGAATTTTACTCATACTCTCTTAAACTTTCAGGATTACACTGCCAAACTCTCAGATTTTGGGCTTGCAAAGGATGGTCCAGAAGGAGATGACACACATGTTTCCACCAGAGTTATGGGCACACAAGGCTATGCTGCTCCTGAATACATTATGACTGGTAATTTAATTATATTCTGAGACTACACATGTTTAGTTCCAAATCTATTTAAAACTCCCAAGGGTAGCCCAAGTGGTAGCGGGATGAGGGATTAGTACTTTATACATATCAATCTCTAGTTCAAATCCCACAAAGTGTGGGGAGCCACCTCCTGCCGATTTGTATGGGCCAATAGGTTTAGGGGATAGGAAATTTTTTTTGAATGGAACTAGTCTGTCACTGTAGTGATGTATTTTTTTAATAATATGATGCCATATAAGTTATAATTCACTTTTTTAATAGGTCATACCACACACGGTAGTAGAAAATTATTGAAAAGTAACACTGTTGTATAGCGATTCAATTCTACTAAAAAATACCTCATCGATAAAAAGATTTGCACACACTCCTAAGTTTACACCTGGACAGGCTCCCAAAGGGTCCGGTTGATAGAGTTGGTGCCTGGGTCATCAATTTTTATTTATTTATTTATGTAATTAAATTCATGCTGATGCTTGCTTCTTTTGGTTTTTAGGTCACTTGACAGCAGCAAGTGATGTGTATAGCTTTGGAGTGGTGCTCTTGGAGCTTCTGACAGGGAGGAGATCAGTGGAGAAGAGCCGTCCTCATAGAGAACAGAACCTAGCAGAGTGGGCAAGGCCACAATTGAAGGACTCCAGAAAGCTAAGCAGAATTATGGACCCAAGACTGGAGGGTCAATACTCAGAATTGGGTGCTCAAAAGGCAGCTGCATTGGCCTACCAATGCCTGAGCCACAGGCCAAAGCTTAGACCAACAATGAGCACTGTGGTCAAGACTTTGGAGCCTCTAAAGGACTTTGATGACATCCCAATTGGACCATTTGTGTACACAGTTCCAACTGATCAAAGTGATTCACATAAGGAAAATGTAAAGGAAGGTGAAGCACAAAAGGGATTGAAGAAGGAGAATGGCCACGGGCACGGGCATGGCCGCCACCACCACCACAACCACCCACTCCACCATGGTCACCGGCACCGGTTGAAATCGCCGAAACCCCAGACCATCTACTCAGAAACTTCTCTGCAGCAAAATCTCAGACATGGTGTGAACTCTCCCATGCATCATAGATTGCAGACAGCATAGACTAGTTCAACTGTAAATCACACTGTAAATAGAGATCTATCCATGGTTGTCTTGGATTTGCATAGTGTGGCATTTTGTTGGCACAAGTGTAAGTTTTTGTGAGGACATGCTGATTATTTCAATTAATTCTTTCAAATTTACATTTTTTTTTTTCTCTTCTTACAGTAATGTATTTGGAGTCATAGTAACAATCTCTGTCCTAGTAGAGATAAAACTGTGTATATTTATGACTTAACACTTTCCCGATCTCATAGTTACCAGAAACTCATGCAAGAAAACTCTAAAAATTCAAGGCCGACTTTAATTTCGGTTGGGCTTGACTGAAGCAATCCAAGCCCAATTAACAAACGTATATATTATTTTTTATTCATGATCATTAGGATAAAATATCTGAATCGTGGGCACACATGTAAATGCACACTAATTTAGGCATACAAGAATTTTAGTTCATTAATCGATCCTAATAATTGACTTTAATTATTGAAGAAAAATGAAAATTTGGTTAATATAGGCTTTAAAAAAAAGGGAAAATAGTCGAACAACTCAAGCCAACCCAAGCAAGCCCAAGTTAAACTCGTCAAGCCCTACTTTTGTGGGCAACCCGAGCAAGCCCAACACATGAAGTTTAACCTAGGTTGGGTTCGGATTGGATTGTTTAAGCTCAAGATTGGACTCAGAATGGGTTTGGACAAAAAAATTTAGAACTCGAGTCAAGTCCAAACAAACCTCAAATCCGATCCAGTCCACCCGAATTGCAACCCTGATTAATATATTTGGAGTAAAGGGGATTGATATCTAAGTGAAACAATAGACCAATTCCAAATCACTATATAAAATAAGGAAAAAAATTGATTGTTGAAAATTTTTAGAGGAAACAACCACCAACTTGGATATGTTAATCAGATTCAAACTTCCAACATTAGAAAATACAGCTAAGCAGTTGGAATAAAATAGTGAGAGATTGTTACTGACATACAACCACAAATTCCAAACCTTCTGATTATATGAATTTTATATATAGACCACATCTTTGGTGATTGTATATAACATTATATTTGACAGATTGGATCAATTGTTTCCAGAGAAACCATTAAATCCCCTGTTTTGGTTGTTCTTTTCATTTTATGGAACTTAAAAAAAAAAAAAAGGATTGATATGGTAATCAAAAGAAGGATGATAGGAGAAGAAACTGCCAACCACTCAGCTGCATTACTGTCTTGTCTAGAGATGGAATATCTGCATAATTTTCTTCCATTTACTCTGATAATCATTTGCTTAAAAGAGAAAAGATAAATATCCCAGCACTCGTAGCCGATCTTTGTTCTACTTTTTTCATGAAAGTGGGTTCACTTATAGGTCCAATAGTGATATATACTTGGAGGTCCTTTTGGGAGCTCCACGAGCACTGTATCTTGTTGTATGAAAATGATTAAATAAATAATAAATTGATCTCAAACAAGTAAGATATACGTGGTTTGGTAAGATACTTATATCTACAGGTAACGATGATCAATTCATTATGTATCAAAGAGATTATAAGAACAAAAAAAAACTATCAAAACTCATTTTTTCTTAATGACTTCTCGTTTCTTCTAAGTCAAAACTTTAAAAGATAATACTTTAATATAAGTGAGTTACAACATAAGAGACAAAAAAACTAAAAAATAAAAGCGGGTTAATTTCTTTTTTCCAAAGGTAGCCCCCTAATCCTGATACATTGTCTATTTTTTGAATCGTCTTGAATCACAAACGAATTATTAAAAACTCGAATAAATTCATAATAACTATCCAACACATTTTACTTTTATAAAACATGTAAGACAAATATAAATTATAAAAAATAAAACATCTGTGATTATTTATACATAGAAAACATGTGATTGTATAAATTAATAAATAAATGAATAGACATTTTGAAAAATTGAGGCTTGATATCTTCCGATCTAACTTTAGCTTTCCAAGATGCCAAAAACATGTGGAAAGCTAAAGTTATTTATAAGTAGAAAACAAGTAATCCGACATATAAATTGATAAATAAATGAATAGACATTTCCAAAAATTGAGGTTTGATATCTTCCGATATAACTTTAGCTTTCCAAGATGCCAAAAACGCTTTATCTTGACAAGACACATATCTTAAATATGTTGATGTGTATTAGCCATCATTATATTGAAAAAAATGAACATATCATGTTATCAACAAATTATGCATGCATATAAAATAACTAAAATAAATAAATAAATTGAAGTAATATAAATTAGTGTAAGCTGGCTTATGATGCATGTAATCACTGACTTAAAGTTGTTGTGTCTTGTTATGTGATCGTCGATAACTTTAAAATATAACTCATGTACTTACTACTTATTTCTTCAAAGTATACGTTGATTGAGAAATTATTGAACTTATTTATAATCATAGTTGTATAAAAAATAAAAATAATATCAAATGATGAAAAAAATATAAAAAATTAGATAGAAGAGGAAGTATATTAAAACTCTGTCTCAGTGTATTTTACATAAGAATGCATGTCTATATTAACGGACAGAAGTCACAAAAATCTCTTAATGGCTATAAGTGACAGAAAACTCGCTCAAAATCAACAACTAAAAGTCAAAAAAAAAAAAAACAGTTTTGAAAATACAGCTTTGGATGCCCAGTCCTGAGGTACACAAAGCTTTCTGAGATTGGACCCTTCGAGGATTTTCGAATCTTGGACACTTGCAACCCCAAGTCAGGCAAGGCTTCAATTATAAAGGATTATATTCTCAACATGTACCTAATTCAAATCATGTTAAATGTGAGCCTCATCTTATCCAATATATGATTTTTGGAAATAGAATTACATATTTAAAATTTACTTTAATAGTCGTGCATTTAAAGATAAAAGATAGATGTATCATATTTCATAACTTTATCTTCGAAATAAATTTTAGAAGAATGAATCAAGAGGTGAGATAATTTATGAGAAGCAAAATATTTATCACTGCTGGCTCCTAATGGACCTGTGATAGGCATATAAATAGATAAATAAATAGACATTTGAGAGGTTCAGACTTTGATAATTGAGCTCAATTTACATGCATACTAATATATATGAATATGACATATCATGTTATCAGCAAACCATTCTGATTCATACCTCATCCAACAAAGTCTAAACATTTCTTTCACAAGCAAAGCCTCAATTAATGGTTCATTACAACATGTTACACATAAAAAACTGACACATACATGTGCTGTTTTAGTAAACGAGATTCTTGTCGGTATGAGTCTGATTAAAAAGAATTAATGAAACAACTTTACTATTGCATTAAGATCCATCTTTAGACACATACATACACATGTATATATCACAATAATAATATGTGATTAAAAATCATAGAAACATGATAATATTATAAGCACCGCTACTGTTAATCATGGAGATTAGATATTCGCGACGTGATTAATGCGTGTACATTACACGTATAGTACACGGATCAATTACGTCGCGAAGATACCTTCACGACTGGCTCTAGCAATTCTCTAATATTATATCACATTCAGAATTGGTAAAAATGAACTGGGAGTCTTGGTTCCATCACTGCAACAAGTGGGACTTTTCTAGGTGTTGACAACCCATAAACTTCCTCCATGCTCAAATCTTCTATCTTCATATTGCCAGGCAATTTCCAGTTGAACCCATGTAACAAATTAGCCAAACTTGACCTAATCATCTTTAGTCCAAGACTGTAGCCAGGGCACATCCTCCTGCCAGACCCAAATGGCAATAGCTCAAAACTCTGCCCCTTCACATCAATTGACTTCCCCAAAAACCTCTCTGGGCAGAACTCTTCAGGTGCATCCCAAAGTGTGGGGTCTCTCCCAATGCTCCAAGTGTTTATAAGGATTCTGGTCCCTTTGGAGATGTCATAACCAGCTACATTGCAGTCTTCAAGAGCTAAATGTGGTGCAAGCATTACAGCCACTGGATGAAGCCTCATTGTCTCTTTCATGATTGCATCTATGAAAGGAAGATGTGGGATGTCTCTCTCTTCCACCCATCTTTCTTTCCCAATAACTTTATCAAGCTCTTCTGTTGCCTTTTTTATTAGGTGTGGCTGTTTCATGAGCTCAGACATGGCCCATTCCACAACAGTTGCTGATGTATCTGTACCACCAGCTATTAGGTCCTGACCATGAGTGAATAAAACATGAAACTTGTCAATATGCAAGAAACAGTTAGAATTAATCGTCAAAAGAAAATTTGACACTAGTGGCACTTGAGAAAAGATGAAGTAATTTCTAAAATGTTACAAATAATTCAAACACCAGTAATGCTAGGATCACTTATTTGTACTACTTTAGATACCTCAGTTTTTGTTTTCAAATTTATAGATACCACCTTTAGACACCACCTTCTTATATGAGAAATATTTTTTAGTAGATCTGATTTTTTAAGTTTTAATGTGTTCTTACAATAACACTTTGTCATGTATATTATGTCCTACTAAAAATATAAGTCATATTACACATGACAGAATATCATTAGAAGTATACCATTCAAGAATTTTTCCTTACATGCGTGGGTTGGGTTCTACAGGTGGATCCCATGGTAGGTTCTGTAGGTGGTGGGACCTACCTTTGTATGAGGGTGGTGTCTAATATGGTATAAATAAATAGTGTTCGTAGCAATACTCTTCAAATTCATCATATTTGTATCACAAGGCTCTAAATGAGTCGAGTAATAAGTTGTTCAAGTTTGACTCGATAAAATAAATAGGTTTCAAATTATGATTAAGTTTGACTTATTTATTTATTAAGATAATTTTGAATGAATATTTACTCAAAACCGATTGTGAATCAAACTTGAGTAGCCTGATTTGTTATATATATAATATTAAACTATTTATATATCAAATAGAATTTAAATGAGACTTAATAAATTAATAAGTTTTAAAATTTATTTTATAATTTTAAAATAAAAAATTCTAATCAAATCGATCTAGAATCACAAATAGCCCAAAGTTCTACAATCCCGTGTATCATGGCCCAATCACGCATCTAAAATGAAAATGATTGAGCTGTGACTGTTGAGACCCTGATCAGAAATAACACAACTTATTTTACAGGTATATATAGCTGTAAAAGCAGTCATATATTCAGCTAGTTCAAGAAGAAAGATTGCAGAGAAAGCAGTGATACCTGTGTAAACCCCTTGATGCCATCACTATTGAGCTTAACCTCAAGATTAGGATCATCAGCCAGCTGCAACAGCACATCCACCATATCCTTAGCTACAAAATCCTTCTCCTTTTCCTTCCTTGCCTTGTGTTCTCCAAGCACATGATCATGAAACCTATCAAACTTCTTGCACAAAGCCTTCATTCTCTTCACATACCCTTGCAAGTCCAAGAAGTTAATCCAAGGTATCCAATCTCCAATATTCAAAACCCCATTAAGCAAAAACAACTCATCTAACATCTCCTGAAATTCTTCAAGAGTTACAATTGATCTTTCATTTTTTGATTCACTAAAATACTTCTTACCCAATACTATTCTGCTAATAACACTAAGTGTAATGCGTGAGAGATGATCTTTGAGCAGAACTGGTTTTCCGGACAATGCATATAGACGAGAAATGAAAGCTTTTCTTTCTTCAACTCGAATATATTCATAGGATTCTAGTCTTTTTGAGCAGAATAACTCAGTGAGGTAAATTTTCCGGCCTTGGCGCCAATATGGTCCATAAGGAGACCATGTTATGTTGCTGTAGTTGTATGTGGTGTGCTTGCCGGCGGCAGTTGGAGGACGAGAGGCGAAGATGTGATCATGGGTTTTTAGGAATTGCTTTGCCATTGCAGCAGATGAGGCAACTACAACTGGGTAAGAGCCAAATTTGAGTTGCATGAGTTGTCCATACTTTTTGGACAATTTGTGGAGGGACTGGTGGGGCAAGGGACCTATTAGGTTTAGGTTGCCGATGACCGGCAAAGGTTTGGGACCCGGAGGAGAATGGCGTTGCCGGTGGCCGGAATTAAGGAGTTTTGAGAGAATGGTTAATGCAGCTAGCCATGTTATGGCCAAAACAGCCCAAGAAGGAGCCTCCATGGTTTGAGAAGAGTGTAGAAGTGGTGGTTGTGTGAGGAGGAGATGCGGGGTATTTATAGTTGAATGGATTAGTGGGGTGAAAGTTATCCGATTCGCCTTGTTAGATGAGATAATTCTTGTGTTGCTAATAATTGAAGGTGTGTGTTAGATTGATATATATATATATATATATATATATTGTTTATTCAATGTTGTGAAACACATTTCACACTCAACACCTAATTTTGGATTTTCAAAAATTCTTGAAATAAGAACATTGCCTTTTCATCACATCATCAGATAAGGAATAGAAAATTTTTGAATGGAAGTGATAATAACGTATTAATGTACATTTTTAATAGTATTTGGGTATGTGTAATATGATCTATTTTTTTAGTAGAACTTAATACATATACAACAGAATATTATTAGATGGATGCATTGTTACATATTGTACTAAATTTATTAAAAAATATCTCGAAAAAAAATATCATACACGGTAGGACTCATGTTGGGGGTTTGTTATTTAATGTGCTTTTAAAAAAGAGAGTTATATTAATATTTTCTCTCTCAAACAAACAAAGGAAGTCTTGCAGAGAGAGAGAGAGAGAGAGTTCCGATGGATGGTGAGGCTGCAATAATAGAGAAATTTTAAAAAATGGATCCATAGGTGATATGGTTTGTCATATCACAATGTCACATGTACGAGAATATAAATTTGGGATATTAGCATTATATAAATTATTCATTCTTTAACAATTTAGCTTTTTAAAACAACGGATTAATTAACATGATATTAAAACTCTATCTAATCCTAATTATTGAGAAATTATCTAATGAAATTGTCATTTCATATCACTATTTGATATGGTATGACAGGCTCTCATAAAATTTTAGTTTTTTTTCTAGATTTAAGATAAATAACTTTCAAATAAATTTAAAAAGCTTGTTGAATTTGTAAAAATTAGTCACACTATATCTGATAATGCACAATGACTGTCCAATTGAATGACTGTCCAATTGAATAATTAGTCCTAATTATCTAACAGTGCACTTGAAATAAATGTGGACTAGTTTCAACTAGAAAAGACATTAATTGTTCATGATGCATATATATATATATATATATATATATAAAAGAGAAATAGTTGATTTATCGACTTTAATTATCTATTTTATTTACTATTGATGTGTTCAGGATACTTTTAAAATTAATTTTTTTATTAAGAATTTAAAAAAAGAGTTAGTGATGAAATCCTTTTAATTAACATTTTATAGGTGTCCAAACTTGGACTAGAGAGGGGCTAACTCCTATCAAACACGATTTATATATGTATAAAACTATGCTAGCTGATGAGTAACCTTAAATAATTCAAGAAGAAACGTGAAATAAGTGAGTTTCCTTTCAAATTGACAGGGCTATACGTCAATTGATAGTGCTGATTATTGACCTTACGTTAGAAACACAACATGGGTAGCTTTCATAAATAATGATAAAGTCTCTTGATTTAAAAATAAAAAATATGTGTTTAATATTGAGTGATTATTATGAATTCATCCGAATCCTTCCTTGATGATTTGATGTGATTTAAAAAAAATTAAAAACTAATTGACTGATTTTTTTTTGTATTGGATAGTTTGGCTTGCTTCGTCTTTTTTATTATAACCTGAGTATAAAATGGTATTATTTTTAGAGTTGTTAAAGTAGTTTAATTGATTTAAAAATAAAAAATAATTTTTTTTGCATTCGATGTTGGGTGATTGTATACTTAGATTTTTGATGATTTAATACGACTCAAAAAAATTAAAAATAATTGACCCATTTTTTTATATTGGATGTTTTGACCCGTTTCGTCTTTTATATTGTAACTCGCATATATAATAGTGTTACTTTTATTATTCCGACTTATGAGAAAATAGTTAACTTTGTCTATCATTGGGTGTAAAGAAAATTTTTGGGTTTATGAATTTTTTGCTATTGTAATATTTTCAATATATAGTGAATTTGATCATCATTGTCTATTGACGTAGGTTTATATCTTACTGAATCACGTATATTATGTGTCTTTTTTTGTATTTTATTATTTGTTTTTATCACATTTAAACTCTAGATTTATTCCTTTAATGACAAAACAATTATTAACACTTGATATGTTTATTTTTGTTTTTTATTCTTAGGATGAAAATCAAACAAGTAGTGCAACACAAACTAAATTTACAGGTAGCTTGTTTTTTTTTTTTTTTTTTTGCTTTTCAACAATTAATGTAGTAAAATAAGATCGAGGTTCTATTCAATTGATGTAGTAAGTACTTACTTTTTATACAATTAGCATGAGTTTGATTCTCTATTTTCGCATCGTTGTATATAAAAAAAAATAATTAATGTAGTAATTATAATTCAAATTTCACATTGATTTATGAAAGCATTTTGCCAAGATTGCAAAGTAAGAGTGGCATTTTCCAAACCAAATCCTTACCCCCACTCCTTTTTTAAATGTATATGCATTTAACTAATTAATATGATATATAGTGCATCTATTGTCAGCTGCCTAAACCTATATCTAATATGCTGCATGAATTGCTCGTGCTTAAACTGCAGAATCAAATTAATATCCTGCTCTATAATATCTTTATTGGACACTAATTACTTTTACTAGGTCTAAAGGACTTTTCCAAATCAAATCCTTAACCTCATTTTAAGTGCCCATGCCAACTTTAATTTCACCACTTTGTTACCATGGCATTGGCTAATCTCCATCTAATGATGTTGTTAATCTAAGTCAATGTCTAATATACTGCATGCATTTCTCGTGCTAATACTGCAGAACACTTGTCTTACAGGTCGCTTGGTTGGTCATCTTTTTGGGTAAGTGTTGGAGTCACGAGATCGCATCGCAAAAATAAAAAAATAAAATAAAATAAAATAAAGTTAGTGATATGATATTATTATACTATTGTCAATATATGATAATATTATATTACTATCAATATAATATATTATTTTTATAAATTTGCTGACGCTCGCGATACCAATGTACATTGATCGATGAATTTGTCTTTTATCTTGGAGATTCGTTTCTAAAGGCTTTTGAAAAATATTAAAATTAGTTATGTAAAATACTGATGAACTAATTATAAATTTTTTATTATTTAATAAATATTTTTTAATAATACGTATTAATTTATATTTAATCTTAAAAAATATTTAAAATCTGTATACAATTAAATCAAAGAAGAGTTAATTTTCTTTAATGAGATGATTTTGACTTGAAACAGCCCTAAACTTCACTAATATTACCAAAAAAATCAGCCCACGTTAAACTCCTTTTTTTTGTCTTTTTGCTCAGATATTTTAGTCTTCTTTCACGTCCGCAGCATGATGCCATAATATATATATATATATATATATAAAATTTTATAACATATTATTAAATAAGATCTGATACTTAATAAATTATTTTTTCATCATAACTTATTTTCGTCCAAAAACATAAAATTTATTATACAAAAATCATTCTACTATAATTTTGTTTTTCCAAACGAGTTGTTATTCGATATGAATTATTTTAGCACGACAAGATAAATTTTTGATTCATAATTATTAATCACCTCTAATAGTATGAAAGTTTTGCGAACATGCTTCACCGAAAAAGACTTTTTTCTATTACGTTTTTTCATAAATTTTTTTAAGGTACCTTAAATTTATTTTACATTAATTATTGTTTAATTATTTAATAATTAATACATGATGTGTTATGTATTAAGACAATATTGAAAAAAATATAATGAAGGGAATATTAGTTCATGCTTCATCTACTTCTTTAAATTTATTATTTTGTTACGTTCTCTTATTTTGATGTAACAATGATTAACAAGTATAATTTTTAATTTATCAAGTGAAATTCTAAGTGAAACCACTTTTGTATTGTGCCAATAATCACATTTATTACTTTCTATTGGGTCCACTTTGAATTAATAAGTTGCAAGTATTTTATTCATAAAAATTATGTTGTTTATATAATATTATATTTAAGTTTAATAAAAATTATTTATCAAATTAATTATATAATTATACTAATTTGATTTAAAATCATGATATAATATGTATTTAATACAATACTGTCACATTATTTAAGTAAATAATTTTGATAAAATTTTATAATAAAAATAACATTATTCTTTCTGAAAATGTATTTACATTTTGGATTTTTGTTGTAATACTTGCACTACATGTGTAACACGATTATATATACTCACACCCACACACACGCACATATATATATATATATACATATATATATATAGGTTGGGTGGGTGGGGGTTGTAGAAATCCTAAAATATTATTTTAGCTTCCTCATTAATAATGGTAGAGGTTGTTTTAGAAGGAAAAGTTCAAGGAGAAGGAATAATATAACATGTCTTGAACAAGGGAAAAGATGAAACCACACATTAAGATGCCAATTATATTATTATAATAGCCAAATCTTGTCGTCTCCAGCAGCACCGAACCACCTCGATCCTCCAGCCTAAATTGATTACTGAGTTTGGAGAAATTTTTGTATGACTTTGATTCATGAATTTGGGTCTTCTAATTAATTATTATCTAATATGTAGATGAATTGTCAATTTATGAGAAATTCTATTTCTTTTTCATTTAATTGACAAAGTATGATTGAGTTAATTAGTTTATAAACTTAGTATATGAACTCGATTTACAGAAAATTACTTTATTAATCTAAACCCCAAAAACACACACACACACACACTCACACACAACTAATGATATTAATTTGGCTACAGCTATCCATATTTGGATATAGTTTTGCCTAATTTAACAGATACTAATATTTAAATGGTGAAATCTCAAGGAAAGGGCATGCATAATGCTGCTATTATTAATGCTACACTTAGGAAAAAATAAGAGTAATAAAGGATGACACAAAACACAGCAAGCATGCATACCTAATAGTATAGAATATAATCACTTGCTCTGATAGCTCTATTATTGGATCAACTCATTATACTCATGCTGCATACAAGGATTGTCTTTGTAGGTTATCTACAACAAACTCTCACAGATTGCACTGTGTGCTAGCTTGGCACGACACTGCAATACAGTGCACCTACCTTCTATATATATATATATGTGTGTGTGTATGCCAATCGTACGTTAAGATCTAGTCATAATCATGGTCGAGGCACTCTAATGTATATAGAAGATAGTAGAATATTCTCTCTTATTCTAGAAGGAGTGGAGTGTACTACACTTGAGTCAGTAGGTTTGAGTGAAGCTATGATCTTAGCCTCCAAACTACATAACCTTGAGTATCCTATTATTAAGGTTGTGATCATGATCACAAGATTATTCAAGGTTGCTCCCTGTCTTTGAATTCATTCGTAATAGATAAGTTTATGATGATACATAGAATATGCCTAGCTTGCTCTAAGTAGGGAACTCATATTGGGTGAATTAATTGCTGCAATGGCGTTGCGGAAATCGAAGGTTTTGCTAGTCCTTTGCCATATTCGAGAGTCTTATGTTTTGCAGGACATTGGCACTTTTGGTATTGAGGTGGATTTGGATAATCAATTGTCTTTAATGCTCCAAGAAGAAAAGGATGCTCACACAGAATTGGGAGTGGTAATTAAGGACATTCATGTTTTTCATCATCAAGTGCCCATGAGTTGGCAAAGAAAGGTTCTTTAATTGTTAGGGTCTAGGTTTGGTTAGAAGACACCCATATTACTATTTGATTTAACGTCTTGATATATTATCTCAATTTTTGTTTCTAGTAAATTCTCTATTGCGTTGGTAAAAAAAAAAAAAAAATCTTATCCCAAGATTAGTTCGATTAAGTTAAAAAGAAACAATTTCCTATTATATCTCTTTTTTTATCAGCAAAAAAAAGAAAATCTTATTGATATAATCAACGTGCATGAGGAGTACAAGATTGAATACATCAAAGAGCCAAGTGCAAAAGCTTCAAAAACGAACAATCTTGTTACGCTAAGTTAAAGGAGTCATGGCCAGCTTGGCTTGGTCTAGCATAACTAAAGAAGGGCACGACTCAAAGGAAGCAAAGCTTAACCAAGTCTAACATCCTTTTTTAGTTTAGGAAAACATTTTTCGAGTTCAACCTTATGTTGTTTTCCCCCTCAGAGATCAAGATTGATATATTAAGAGATTACATGGTCTATCTCAAGAGATTATCTTTTGTACAAATCTCTAAGTTACCACCAATCTAGGTTCAAGACTATAATATATATATATATATATATATATATATCATATAATGGGCTTTACAAGGGAATATATTGGCTATCATATAATGTTCTATGCCATCAATGATTTAATATTTACCAAAAGATCCATCTTTACCTGCATGACATGAAATAGATTATCGGATTCATTAATTTTTCAATGAACCCGATTTATTAAAATGTTATGCTATATTTATAGCCATTGACAAAAAGAATCAATCCATGAGCTCATCACTATGATGCCATCTGATTTCAGTATTTTTTTTAGTTTTTATTTTTTATAATTCATGATATTCTGAACTAGTTTGTATGGATCATACTAAAACCCTATAATTTTCTTTTACAATTGTTTTACACTCCTACTTTTAGTATAATTTTAATATTATAATACTAAAAATATAAAAATGATCACACGCTAATTTCAATATTATAATACTAAAATTATAAAGATGATCACACATATGTCACGTGCTAATGAAATGACTTAGATTGAATTTGGTGGCAAAGCGACACAAGTGAATATTATAATTGATTTTACAATGTCGACACTATCTTTATAATGTTGACATCCACATATTTCGCCACTATTGCTAATAATGTCTGTTTGGTCATGGGCTTAGGCCTAGACATGGGCCCAATCACATGGTGACGGGTATTGCTCTATTTCCATTCGTTTTCTTCGAAACTGACTCCCAATCCTGAAAAGCAAGACGTGCCAAAACCCAAACAGAGCCCAGAGGAAGAAGTCGTGCCCTAGCTTCACTGGTTCAGTCATGGCTTCTCTGGACTCTGACGTACCGATGGTTCCCGTCGGGGAGGGTTCTAGCGGCGCTGGACCTTCGTCTTCTACTGCTCTGACAGCATCATCGTCGAAGAAGGCTAAGCGGTTCGAGATCAAAAAGTGGAACGCTGTCGCTCTTTGGGCCTGGGGTACTTTCTCGAAACTCCTACCTTTACCTTCTTCACTATGCATATATGTAAATCTGTATATATATACATATACATATATATATATATATATATATATATAGAATTATCTATATTGTTACGTAAAGTCGTATGGTAATGTTATATATTGATCTGTTGGTGGATGCAGATATTGTTGTGGATAACTGTGCGATTTGCAGGAACCATATCATGGATCTCTGTGAGCTAACTTTTCCCGATCTATATATCTATTTATAACACACATATATTGTATCTTTTTGTTATTTTGCTTTGTTTTTATTGTTTTGTGTTCTTATATAATAATGTCGTTTTTATGTTGTTTTTTTGTGGTCGTTGATTAGGCATTGAGTGTCAAGCTAACCAGGCCAGCGCTACCAGTGAGGAATGCACTGTTGCTTGGGGTATGTATCTCCTCTAAAACTCTAATTTGTACAGATTTCTCAATTTTATTGTTAAATTTAACAATAAAAAATTATGGAAAATGTCTAAAGGTTTGTATTTCTGAAAATATGTAGAATTAAGACTGTTAAAATTTTAGACATTAAGCACAGTCGTATGTATAGATGTTTGTATGTATTGGGTGTTGCATTTCTGCTTTGAAGGGAGAACAATCACTGTATGATAGCCATTTGCAGTTTTTGTTTAGTTCTAGGAACGAAGTGCAATGTCCCTGTAAATTCTTAGTTTTGTTAGATTAGTTAATCGTCTTGGTTCATATACCAAAGTTGGAATATACAAAGTTTTAAGGACTTTTTTGGTATAAGCACATAGTTTAAGGACTTCATGACCACATACAGTGGAATTTATGGTGTCTGACTGTTGCTACACTACTTGGTCCATTGCCCAATCTCTAATAGTATACCACTTGGTTTACCTCGAGCACATCCTGGCACATGGCAATCACTAACAAGTTGACGAATCAGCATAAAGCATGAACTGGACAACAGGTCATTGATCTAGATTGCTACACATGGTTCATACCTGAGCTGATACGTGTCAGTAAGCCTTCACTAGAGATCTTCTCGAAGATCCACACAGTGAAGCAATTTCAGAGCGAGGTCGCAACCCTTGGTCTTCCGACCTTTGCACACCTAACTTTGGATGAGGTACTTCTAGTTCCTGGACTTAGGGCCACAAATACAAGCCTAGTTGTTGATCGAGCCAATCTTGGCTCCTAAAGCCTAACAGTATAGCTCCATACTTGGTTGAGTCATCATGTGGCTTCCAAACTTGGTTAAGTCTCCCAGAGTTAATAAAGTTCTCCTCGAGGAACTCTTGATCTTCCATTACTTGGTTGCCTAAAGTCTAGCACGCGGTTGTGGGGGCAGAAATGCATTGTAGACCCACTATTCGGGATGTTCAGGATTTTGTGGCATAGTGGCTAAAGTATTGGGTTTCCATGGTGTCCATCACATCACCAGATTCTATAAAGATTCCTTAAACTTCTATCACTTTTCATTACATACTTCCAACTAACTCCTACTTTGGATTGTAGTTACTCATGTGACCAGTTTTTTAGATCGTAGTCTTGGAGGTAATTTTGACGTTGGCTAACTACTTATCATTTATTTTTTAATGAATTTGGATAACTTGAGCATGAAGAGTAAGCCTATTCCTAATTAGAGTTGCATGTGCAAAAAGAGTGGAAATTTCAAATCATCTCTTTCACTCCTCAGTTACTAGGGAGTTGTGGTAGATGTTTTATTTGGTGTACATTAGACTATGCCTTCCGTTATTGGTTAGTTGGTTGCCCTACTAGTAGAGTACATTGTGCTTGGTAGTTTTTTTTTTTTTTTGGGTATGATGTTTGGTAGGTTACTCCCCTGTGTCTTATGCAAAGTGTTTGGCTGGAATGAGATAGGCACATGTTTGAAGATGTAGAATTCTTGTTTATGGACTCTTTTTTTTTTTTTGAAAATTCTCTCTTTATAGACTTAAGGAAGTGATGTTAGATACTTCCCATTCTTGACTTCTAAGTATATTTTCATACTCTATACATGCAATCCCCCCCCCCCAAAAAAAAAAAAAAAAAAAACGTCGACAATTGGGTTATATAGGAGTTTATCGTTTGATTCATTTTTGTATAGTTTGTTTGTACCAATGTTACCTGACACAGATTGTTATGATTGATTCATTTCTGTATACTTTGTTTGTACCAATGTTACCTAACACAGATCGTTATGATACGTGAAACGGGAACGTAGATCGTCACTTGTTATAAAAATGTGGTACTTTAGAGGTAGGCTTCTTTAGATCATTTTGTTAGAATAAAATACATTTATTTGGAACGTGATATACTTTTATATTGTATATATATTCATATATGTACACCAGAAAAACTTCAATGATTCCAAGTCATTACAAAATAAAATTCCAACTATGTATGTATGTATTTTCTTGTATTTTGTATTTGTATGCTTTTATCAAGATTTTTAATATTTTATATTGGAAAGCTAAATCTTGCGTTCCAAATCGCTAATCATGCAATTGCAATTCGCCGGGGGGTGGGGGCGGGGAGCAAATTGTGGTAAAAGTATCATATTTTCAAGCTAAAAGTAGAGCTATCGTTTGGCTCCTTTTTGGATAGGGATTTGTCTAACTAGAGAATGAATTGTTGGGTGGCTGCACTTATCAAACAAAAAAAAAAAAATTGTTGGGTGGGTGCATGAACTTAGTTGAAGTGTTGTATGTTATGGAACATGTTTTTTACCAATTTCTAAGATGTTATGCCAATTATCAAGAAATATTATCGGAATTTATTGGACCCTTAGATCATGAATAATTACATTACCAGCTATTTTTAGTATGTTATGGCAGTATGTTTATGCTTTTTTTTTTTTGGGGGGGGGGGGGGGGGGGGTTCTCATCTACACTACCAACTCTTGTCCAATTCTCTTTAGGGCAATCACCCTTGGCAAATTTGGGCAGGGCCTAACTGAGCTCATGGCCGGTGATCACTTTAGTAGTTCTGGACAAGAATTGGAATTAGAGAGGTGCCTTGGCAGTTGGTTGGGGGGTGAAGGAACTGCTTTATCTTGTAACATTGAAATAAAGCTGTGGAAAAGTTGACATTAGCCAATTCTTTACTTGCTACAAGAAAAAAGGTTGACATTAGCTACAACTTTGTTGATTTTCTTGTTAATTTTATCAACCGTAATTGTTCAATTCACGTATGTCCTGTGCCATTAATTTTTAAACTATTGAATTGTTAGAGATTTTTTTTTATTGTTCTTTTTTCAAACTAGTCAATGGAAGTTTCTAGAAGAAGGTTGTCAAATTGATAGTTTGATCATTTTGAAGCCTTACAATTGGTGTTTTTAGAATTAGATTTGTTTGCTTTGCTTGGTTATTATGCTAGTTGATGGGTTTTAGTAGAATACTGAAAATGTACTCTTATTTTTAGATATACGGTGTTGAAGCCGTTCTATTGTCTGTGAAGTGGCTTCTATCTCTTTTGGTTATTTTCAATTTGTGGAAATTAATACTTTGTTAGATCTGTTTTGAAAAATAACATTTGAAAGAAAAAACATTCATGTTTAAGGATATCTCTGAATTCTGTTGGGTATTTGTGGAGCTTGAGCCATCTTTTGTCATTTTCTTGTTATATGCGATTGCTTGTTATTTTTAAAGAAAAGGTCATGATGCTTATGCCTTATGCATAGTCTCATGTGCTTGAAAAATTTTGTTGCTATTAACACCTCCCAAAACCATCGTAATGGATTGCTTGATTATTTTGCATGTTTATAAATGGGAAAGGAAATTGAATGATTGAAATCCTATCATTTCTTATCCTCTCCATCAGGAAATTCTGTCCAACTTGCCAACTGCTCTGTTATAAATCCCTTATTTTCTGTACTATAGTATAGTCTTTCAATTAGATCGTGGCCTGTATTTAGACATCATGATACTTGGTGCTTTGAGTCCTTGGCATCTGCATTTTGCATGGACAAATGACTTGTTTCAAATTATTTTTTTGGAGATCTGTCACTCCCTTTGGAATGAGTGTAAGCATGTTTTGATTTAGTGTAACTTCTAAATCACTTAAAAAATTGGGAATTCTAAAGAAGACAAAATTTGATTGGCATTTCAATAATCTTAAAGAATTTTATGCACAATCAGTATACTTCACAATGAATAACAAGGTTTAAGTGAAACATGTTTCGATGGGTGGATTGCAAATTGATAATGATGATGTAGTTGCCTGGAGGTTTGTTGTTTGATTGTGATGCCATCTCAGTGTCAATGATACCTTTGAAAGACAGTACTTTGTTTAGGTGTCAATTTTTATTTGTTGGACAGTTTATTGCTGCAGCTGTGCTTAAGTATTCTTTGTTAGTTTGTTATCAAGTTGTTGCTTTCATTTTTGTACTTGTGGGAACTGTTGTTTCACACCCTTATGTTGAACTAGCTATTGGTTATTAATTGAAAGAAATGTAGTAGTGGGCTGATGGCTACAAAAGGATTAGTATTGCTTCGATTATTCCCTCTCTGTACACAGGATGCTCCCCTTTGGCGCCTTTCTAATAATACTTATCAACATTCAAAAAAAGGGTCATATTTTTCTTTCTGCTCTTGATTGCACCGTTTTGATCTTTGTTTTCCTGGGCCTCTTTTTTTTCCATCTCTTTTCTTACCCCTCCCCCTAGTCAAATAATAGGAAGTCTCCCTCACTCTTATTTGTGTTCACATCCTGAATAATTTCTCTCAATTCGTTCTAAAAAAAGTATTCATAATCTTTTATAAATTAATGTTTTAATATATATATATATATATAGATATAGATATATAGATATTTTGAAGTTTTACAATTTTTCTCCTAATATGTAATAGTTCAAGACTTTTGTGACAGCTATTTTTTTTCCTTGAAGTTTTCTGTAAATTATAAAGTCTTGGGAGGAATTTTTTTGTATCCCTATTCTGTATAATATGAAATTTGTTTTGCATTTGGTTTTTCTTAGTGTAGGCAAGCAACTTTTAGAGAGAATAAAAATGAGCTCATTTTTTATGAGGCAGTAACATTCATGGTGCAACTCTTTATTCAATTTGTAAGCAAAGGCCATTGAGTCATGTTTGGATCAGATTTATAAAAGAATGGTTAGTCTGAAGGTTGTTAAGTAATGTATTATTTTCGTCATTGGGTTTTATATTTTGGCTCAGGGTGCTACTTTTGTGACACACCCATTAACATAATTGAGCTGGACATTTATTCTCTGTTCTGTATCTTATAGAACGTTTTTCGTTTGTGTTTTTTTTTCTTTAATCTAGTTTGTTTATATATGGTCTGTAATTTTGTCAGACTTGATTGTTATTGTCACTACACATATTACCTCTTTGGCTGAAACAGCATTGTTTTCATTTTCAATAGGTGTTTGCAACCATGCATTCCATTTCCACTGCATCAGCCGATGGCTGAAGACTCGCCAAGTGTGCCCATTGGGTATGTTATTTCCGCAACTCACCCGAACTCCATCCCTTCTTTATATCAGTCACCTTGCATGGTAGTGTCTTCCTCATTTCATTTGCGGTTGTCTTCTTGTTTGCACAGATAACAGTGAATGGGAGTTTCAGAAGTACGGTCACTGAAACCTCTGCAGTCAGAACAGTTGGATCCTCTATGTACTGATTTAGTTTGAAATTTTCAGATGTTATGTCTGTTTCAACATTCCTTTCAGTTTCTGTTGCAAATATTCAGCCTAAAAATTCTAAAGAACAATTTGGATGTGTAACCAGGATTTAGATTTGGTTTGGATATGCCCCAAGGTCGATATATGAGGTTTATAATCCTCTGTTAGTTACATCATACACTATTGTGTATTCAAGTGCAGTGTTAATATTTTGTCCAAAAAATTATTACAAATTGCAAAGATGGCTATAATAATGGGATAAAGAATTTTACATTTGGGGAAACGACTTTTAAAAACCTTGATCAATGGAGTAAATACGTATTCCTGGACAATTTATATGTGTTTGTGTGTGTGTGTGTGTGAGAGAGAGAGAGAGAGAGAGTGAGAGTGTGAATGAGTGCGGTTTGGATTCATTAGTGCTACAAGAAATGGATTTGGGTGGGTTTGGCATTGGAGAGTACGCACTCTTTGACAGGCACTTCAATTAAAAAAATCATTCATACCTATCCACTATCACTCGTACATATATAACTTTGTTGGTTGTTGGAGAAAGATATATAAAATAAAATTATAAAAGAATTGTGTTATAATAATATTTTTGTCATTCATTAAAAATATATAAAAATTTCAATAATATTATTTTACTTCTCTATTAAAATGTAATAATGTCAAGAATAAAATTTTAGTAAAAAAAAAAAAATTCTCAAAATTTTGAAAGGGCAACCTGGCCACCCCCAGTACCGCCATTGGGTTGGGTGTATGTGAAAAGATGGAACTGAAATGTTCTTAGTTTTTTTGTTTTTTTTCAGTCTGGTGTGAAATCAGTAGTGCGAAGAAAGCTGAAAGCGTGCAGGGTTCCTGCAGTTTTTTTCTCAAGTGCAGAGAGAGTGAGTGTTGGCTAAAAAGTGTGAAGAAAGCGTGCGAAGATCCTGCAGTTTTTTCTCAAAGGTAGAGAGAGAGAAAAAGATTGTTGGCGCCAGCATCTGCTGTTACAAGTCTCTTGTCAATTGGGACTCTCATGTGACCCTTTCACTACAAAACACAGTCCGTTGAGCACTTTTATTATTTTCACTCACTTCTAAGTTATTGGGTGAATCGAGGGCATGAAACAAGCCAATCAAACACAATCCGTTTGCTTCTTGTTTGGAGATGGTCTAATGTTTATTTTACTTTGAACGTAGGAGCGTTTTGAAATGATAACTACACGCGCCGCCCTGCGCATTCAAGGCAATTCATAGCGGAAGATGTATCATTCAGTTGTAGTTCGGAAAAATTACTGTTCTTTTACACAATTGATTATGTAATATGCTTGTTCATTCACTCAAAATGACGAAGAGTAAACGTAAACCCTTCCTAAGCAGAAAATCTAGCCGTTACATTCATAAATATTTCAACTTCCACAATCCCCAAAAGTCAAAAAGACAAAATCACTGTTGCACGACCCACCTTGCTTGCTGTGCCATTTTTGTTTCCCTAAAATACCCTCACTCAATTCGGGGAGAAATTATTTCAGGCAGACTGACACACAATTGCGTGATTATGTGATAATATTTTATATAATATAATAATTTTTTTATATATTTTTTTAAAAAAAATTGTGAAAAACTGTTACATTACATTATGACATAATGTAACAGTCTTATAAAATAATTACAAGAGAAAAATTTCGAGTCTGTCACATGAACTCTAACGGCTTCTTACTCTTGCCACTAGCTACTCGGGCAATGCACAATGTACTGTGACATGAATGCATGCCACTGGTGGCACTTGTGGGACCACTGATTTTTTTGGTCACCTAAGCTTATGGCAGTGTTTTTGGGAACTCTCCTTTTGAACCATCATTTTTCACAGTAAATTAAACCCAGTGCAGTTGTCCCACCATCTTAATTTCAGGTTTAAACACACTACATATGGTTATGTATCTTAATGATCAAATTTATAAGCTTGGGTTTGCCTATCCACATACAAAATAGGTGGACGCAAAAAAATGTTTGATTGAGGTAAAAAAAAAAACCTAAGAAAATTTTCCTTAAGATTTAATCCCAATAGAGATTACTTTTGGTGGTCTTATACAAGTTGGTCTCTCAACGTGTGCAGAGTTAAGTCGTAGAGCCGTATAACATCAGAGATTCAAGCTCACACCAAATTTTGAGCACGGCTCGTTCTAACTACTTAAAACTCGTATTATCAGCGTATTCATTAAGTGATAGATTTATCTGTAACTTGAAATTAATGCAGGTTGCTATTGATGACAATTACATTTATATTAGTAGCAGTAATAAGGGGTGGGTTCAAAGGGGTCCCCATTATGTTAAAGGCAAGTAGATGGCCAGTTTCAATGACACAGTTTTGGGTTGGTTTGCATTCAGGTTGTGTGATGAAGGCTTACCATCCAAACCTAACTCTCTTTTAAGAAAATGCAATTATATTTATATATATCAAACTCAAAAAAATATAATTACATTGCAAAGTAAATGGTACTGAAATTTATTGGCTTTTTCCTAGAAATAAAAAAATTAACTTTCAAGATTCCATTATGAACTCAAGACTAGTGTGATTATTCTGGATTTGGTGCACAAGAGTCCAAAGGAGGAACCAAATTAAATGGTGATGATGATGATGTTAGATTATGGCAATCCATGTGGACGGTTTCAAAATGAGATTCTCAGAGGTTTCTTCAATTTTTTTTCAATATACTAATGTTTTTTGTCGCGGGTATTTAGTTCTCTAGCCAACTACTTTTTCTCTGGTCATCACTCTTTTAACATATGTGAAGCCATCACTCTTTTAACATATATAATGTCTGTGAATTATTCCATGAAGAGTTGAATCTGAAACTTAGCATATGCATCTTAGCTAGAATCATTGAACGCTCTAACCCAAAAGACTACAAGGCTACAAGCAAATAACTAAGTTATGGAACAGCAACCCAAAAAAATCTACACTGCTAGTCTAATCTCTGCCATGAAATAACACGAAAATTTCATAAATAGTAATTATAATGAGTTAAATATAGTAATTTAAATTACTTGACACATATTTCAAATTTCTGTCATAAAATAATACGAAAACTTCATAAATAATAATCATAATGAATTAAATATGATATTTTTAATTTACAACATATATTTCAAATTTCTGTCATAAAATAACACAAAAACTTCAAAAATAATAATCATAATGAATTAAATATAATATTTTTAATTTATGACATGTACTTCAAACGTTCAAATAAGTAAATTAAAATTCTTTTAAAATTTTCAGGTAATATGAATTTTGTCGTTCTAAGGAAATGTGAATAATTATTTTTATTTAGTTATGAGTTAAACTGAGTTATTTTTTCAAGACTCGTGTTAAAGAAATTCTTAAAGTGAATTATGTCTTATTAATTAATTAAGTTTGATTATAATAAAATTAAATTGATTATAATATATAAATTGTAACAGTCAAATCGTTTTTTTTTAAAAAAAAAAAAAAAAGTAACAAAGATTTTACTAATCTTAATCGTGTGTTTAGTGGCCCACTAAGTAACATTCCTGGTTCATAGAACCCGACACGAGTTCCTTAAACGCTTCTATTCTCTCTCTCTGACAGTGGCAGCTGCCGTCACCGTCTTCCATATTCGTTTTCTTTAACCAAAACAATACAATACAATATATACATCCACTTATTTTATATATATATATATATATATATATATATACACACGCATATATAATCATATACATCATATCATAATATATATATATATATCAGCAGCCTTCAACTCCCATTCTCTCTCACTCTCCCTATCTCACTCTCTCTCTCTGATCTCTTGCCATGGGGTCCATGATGTGGTTCTGGTTCGTTGCTCTTCTTCTTCTTCTTCTTCCATGCCTTACGGTCACAGCTAAACAAACCTACATAGTGCACATGAAACACCACCAAAAGCCCTTGTCCTACGCTACCCACCATGACTGGTACTCTGCACACCTCCAATCACTCACCTCCACCTCCGACTCCCTGCTCTACACCTACACCACCGCCTACCACGGTTTCGCCGCCTCTCTCGACTCCGTTCAAGCCGACTCCCTCCGCCAATCCGACTCTGTCATCGGTGTCTACGAGGATACAATTTACACTCTCCATACTACTCGCTCCCCGGAGTTCCTCGGACTCGACAGAGAGTTAGGCTTGTGGACAGGCCACAGCCCACAAGAACTCAATCAGGCCTCTCAGGACGTCATCATTGGCGTTCTCGACACCGGGATCTGGCCGGAGTCCAAGAGCTTCGACGACTCGGAAATGCCCAATGTGCCTTCCCGGTGGCGAGGCCAGTGCGAGTCCGGCAAAGACTTCAGTCCTTCACTCTGCAACAAAAAGCTGATCGGTGCCCGAAGCTTTTCAAAAGGTTACCATATGGCCTCTGGCAACGAACCAAAAAAAATCAAAGAAAACGAATCTCCCCGAGACAGAGAAGGTCACGGGACTCACACGGCGAGCACAGCCGCTGGGTCTCACGTGGCCAACGCCAGCCTACTCGGATATGCAAATGGAATCGCTCGTGGGATGGCCACCCGCGCGCGTGTAGCAACGTATAAAGTGTGTTGGCGAATCGGCTGCTTCAGCTCCGACATACTCGCCGGTATTGATCGCGCAATCATGGACGGTGTTGATGTTCTCTCGCTGTCACTAGGTGGTGGTTCAGCTCCGTACTATCGCGATACGATCGCCATCGGAGCGTTTACAGCGGTGGAGATGGGGATTTTTGTTTCTTGCTCAGCCGGGAACGGTGGGCCCACCAAAGCCTCACTTGCAAATGTGGCTCCCTGGATCATGACCGTCGGTGCCGGAACGTTGGACCGAGACTTCCCGGCGTATGCTTCACTGGGAAATGGCCACCGGTTCAGCGGTGTATCTCTTTATAGCGGACGCGGGTTGGGAGATAAACCGATTGGTTTGGTGTATGATAAAAGTAGTAAAAGCTCGAGTAATTTGTGCTTGCCCGGTTCACTTGAACCGGAATTCGTGCGCGGGAAGGTGGTGGTGTGTGATAGAGGAGTGAATGCACGAATCGAGAAGGATGTAGTGGTCCGCGACGCCGGTGGAGTGGGGATGATACTGGCGAACACGGCGGCGACTGGGGAAGAGATGGTGGCGGACAGCCACTTGATTCCTACGGTGGCGGTGGGGATGAAGGTGGGAGATCTAATCAGGGAATACGCGAAGTCCGATGCGAATCCGACGGCGGTGTTGAGCTTTGGTGGGACGGTGCTGAATGTGACGCCATCGCCGGTTGTGGCGGCGTTCAGTTCGAGGGGGCCCAATCTGGTGACTCCCGAGATCTTGAAGCCGGACGTGATTGGGCCAGGGGTTAACATCTTGGCAGCGTGGTCAGAGGCTGTTGGGCCCAGTGGGTTGGAGAATGACACCAGAAAGACTCAATTCAACATCATATCTGGTAAGCAAAGGCAACGGTTATATTTTCAAAATGAGTAATGAGGGAGAGTAATGTATCATAACACATGTGGATATATTATGAATATACACTTATATGGGTGTGAGACCCGCACTCGTAATACTTATATGAATTTTATATTCATACAAGTATGTGTATAGATATATATACTATCAAACATTACTCGTAAATATTGATATTGCTTATTTATATCATTTTTTATCAAATCTTCTAGCATGTATATGTTCAAGGATTCATGGACCTACTATGAAACCCACTAGTAAGATCCACATGTGAGTGTGTGGTGTTTAAAATGGTACCAATAGGGCAATAAAAGAATCAAAATATTCATAATCGGTTTATAAGATAAATAAGTCAAATTTAAATATATTTAAAATTCGTTAATTTATTAAACTCGACTTGACTATATGCAGATTCAAAATTTGCTCAAGAAATTAAGAAATTGAGTTTGAATACGATTTAGAAGTCGTTTATTTTTACAAGTTAATTTTAAATAATTCATTGTTTGACTCAACTTAACTCATTTACAAATAAATAATAGAAACGGAGTCAAATTACTCTTTTGTAGGACCCAAATAGTATTGATGAAATGCATAGAAATGGACAATTTTAAAATAAGACATCCAAAGCTTAAATTAGTAGAATAATCCCAAAAAGATGTCACGGGCTGTTTTTACGCGTCTTTGTTATGATGGGTAGCCCAATTGATGAATGGATTTTAGTGATCATCCATCATTTTGTAGTGGGCAGTCTTTAGGTTTGGGTGCCTTTTGATCAGCTTTTGATTGAGGTGGTTCCTTCCTCCTCGTCTTTTTCTCGGGTATAGATGATGGGTTGGATAAATTATTGGGTGGGACGAGGATTCCATGTCATTATTTGATATGATGTGACCGTCTTTTATAAAATTTTAATACTTTTTTTAATTTTATGAAGAATTTTCTTTGAGAATTTTTTATGAGAAGTCATAACTTCATACCGAATAATAATATAGAGTAACAATCTTATTGAGTAACTTCTCGGTGGGTGGGTGGATGGTTGTACTTAAGTTGGCATAATGAGATTTAGCACATGCAAAGGTAGAGAGGTTCGAATTAGAGTGATTATATAATTTAGAAGATAAGAGTCAAAAGTGGCCTAAATTTGGGGGAGTTTACCTTTAAATATGGTTCAAAATTTTACTTTTCATGGAAAGAAGCATAAAACTTTTGTAATAATTTTTAAAGCAATTCATGTTGAAAATTAACTAAGAACTTTAGTTAATATTGGAGAATTTGGTGAACATTAAGAAGATTGAGCTCATATGAATTTGAGTTGATAGAGTGTCCACTGTCCCCTAGAAGTGGATTTGCCACTACCTTTGTCCCCATCCCATGCTTTTGGTGCATAAAGTGGATAAATCACTAGTCAGATTAATAGTGTAGACTGGTCCACTAAACTTATTAGGGCCTTTTAATAATGTGGTAGATCAAAATTTTGTATCCTCATCTAGTGCTTTTGGCCTACCTAAGGTGGTCTAAATTTTGAAATAGGTGAGCTGTAAAGCATGATTAATTATAATAACTTTTTTGAAAGAAAAAAAATTAGTGGGATAGTCTTTGGGTGTAATCAGATCATATTCGGATTCGGATTCGAATTCGAATTCGAATTCGAATTCGGATCAAATTAGGAGTAATCCAAATTTTATTTGTTAAGAAAATTGTCGGATCGGATCGAATTTTTTGATGTGTTTATAAATTCTTAATTCAAATCTGAATTTAAAAATTGTCGGATCAGGTCAGATTCGGATCAGATTTAATACGATATATATTATGTTATAATAAGCAAAGTTTAAATATATAAACTCAACTTAAGAAAATCTTATATAATTTAATATTTAACATAAAAAAATTAAATATATATTTTTATATAAAAATTAATATATAAGTTATATTTAATCGAATCACATCGTTAATAGATTAGATTTGTTTAATTCATATTTAATTTGTTTAACTAAATGAACTATAGAACCCAGACCGAATCGGATCAAGTTCTTTATACCATATATTGATAAATGAATTGGATTCAAATCGGATACAAATGCAGATGTGATTCATTGACAGCCCTCAATGGTCTCATGGTGAGTCTGCCATTCAGATTTAAGTTTATGAATCCCACACAATGCACAAATCTGAGTGGGGAGATCTCATGAATGAAACCTTCCCACTAAACTTTTTCCCTGACATGTTAACACAACTTGGAAATCACTTGACTTGGTCTTTTTTTGTCACTGATTTTTCCAAAGTCTCACGTGATTCTGTTCTTGTAATGAAAATTATAGGTACATCAATGTCATGCCCACATATCAGTGGACTAGCAGCACTGCTCAAAGCAGCTCATCCAGATTGGAGCCCAAGCGCAATCAAATCGGCATTGATGACCACTGCCTACACCCTTGACAACATCAAGTCCCCTCTCCGCGATGCCGCCGGAGGTGCATTTTCCACACCATGGGCTCATGGTTCAGGCCATGTCGACCCACACAAGGCCCTCTCTCCGGGACTGGTATATGACATCTCCACCCAAGACTACATTGCATTCCTCTGCTCCTTGGACTACACCATTGAGGACATCCAAGCCATCGTAAAGCGCCCGAACACTACCTGTTCGATGAAATTCACCGACCCAGGCCAACTCAACTACCCATCATTCTCAGTCCTGTTTGGGAAGTCGAGAGTAGTGCGATACACTCGAGAGTTGACGAATGTCGGAGCTGCGGGATCTGTGTATGAAGTGGCTATGGAAGGGCCACCAACAGTTGGGGTGACAGTGAAGCCCTCAAGGCTTGTTTTTGGAAATGTAGGAGAGAAGCAGCGATACACAGTGACATTTGTATCAAAGAAGGGAGTGAATTCTATGGCTAGGAATGCATTTGGTTCAATTGTCTGGAAGAATGAGCAGCACCAAGTCAGGAGCCCAATAGCCTATGCCTGGACACAGCTGTGAAACTGCATGATTTGGTTTCACTTTTTGGGTTTTATGTAGTTGGTTGTTTGCCTGTTCTGGGAAAGCTCCCAACAGCTCTGAGAGATGGATTGGAGAACTTGGAGATAGGAAGGCAATCTTGTAATGGGAAGGGATGAATTTTGGTGCGCTAGAAAACTAATGTAATAGAAATAGGCATTCCATGTTTACTACATAGTTTTAGTATAATAGAAATGAATAATATTTAGTTCTAAATTAAGTAAGAGGAATGTATCATAACCAAACTCAGTCACATGTAATGCATATATGCATTTTTGTTTTATTTTATTGTTATTTTTTTAGTCACATGATATTCATGTCATTGAATATGTGACAAATAAAGTACTTGAATAAGAGATTTCTCCTACCTGATTTGACAAATATTGTCCAATAAAAATTGCAACTTAGTTTTTTTGACAATATACCATTTGGATGAAAAAAAAGAGTTAAACATATATTTGAATATTTATGTGAAACTCACAAGTTGTGCAAAATATTCAAATTTAAGCGTAATACCACTGGATGATAATTTTTTGCTAAACTTTTTTCACCATTTGGACAAAATACACATTGTCTGACAAGATGGTATTCATTAGTACCAGGTGCATTCCTCTTAGACCAATGAGTGTTTGACATTAATTAAAATGACTGTGTGACTCACGTATTTTGTTGATGTGTCAAACAATCATTTGACTGGATATAATACACTGGGACCAATAAATATTCTCATTGGTCCCGATGTATTATACCCAGGCCAATAAATGTTTGACGCATAAACAAAAATGACAATGTGACCTACACACTTTGCTGATAAACAATCAATGGTCTAGGTGCAATACACAAGACCAACGAATAATTTTTTTACTAAATTGAGATGGTATTCATCAATCTCGAATGCAATTGAATGTGCTCACGTCCAAATTGCCAGATTCTCTTCACTGTTGAAAACTGGAAATTTGATAATAGTAACATGAGAAGTGTACTTACCCAAAAAAACATGAGAAGTGCAACCGAAATCCATAATCATGATCTGAATGACTTTTGGAATTTATAACTCTAGCAGCTAAGCTCCAACAATGTCTATGGAGAATGCGTTTTTTGCCTTTCTAGTCTGGCCATCTGTCTCCTTCTTCCATCCAGTAATCATAGAAAACTGGAAGCAATAAAAGCATTTCCTTTCTGTAGAACCAAAATAAGGCATGCAGCTTTTTTTGTCTGTTGTTGGCAAAATTTTTTATGCAATGCCCTATTTGATCAGTCCTTGAAAGCCAGCCTTAGATTGCTTTTCACTATTGACAAACTTTTTCAATTCCCAAGTAGTCCTTGAAAGCCAGCTTTCTATTCCTTTGTCATGACAAACTTTCTCAATGGTAATTATGCCATTAAATACAGAACCAGGAGTGCAAACTTTGAGGCTATTGACATCCAAGTTGCTCTAGAATAAAACTCTGGATTGATTGATGTGAAGGAGGGCGTTAGTGTATGTTTGGGGGAGCAGATGGCGGACCAAATCGTGTGCCCAACCCACGATTCTCCCCCTTCTCCAAATATCTTCTTCTACAAAAAGGCGTCTCCCCTGCGATTCTTCTCTCCCCTCCCCACCAAACTAACCCTTAGAAGGCAGCTAGAAGAGCTACTGCACTTGTGAGAGAGAGAGAGAGAGAGAGCTACAATTCTTTATGAGATGGTATTCAAAAACTCCTTTTACCATCCTATTTCTAATCCATTAGAACAAAGCTCTAAAAATCATTCATGGATCATGTTAACACCCTAGTTATAACCATTAATTCTCCAATTCAAATCTGTCCACTTTACATCCATTGATCCTGTGCAACCTAAGAAGTTTCTACCTTGTTGGTATAGCAAAGGGGGAAAAGAGTCATGGACCATTTCATAGGATAACTGTAAAGATTGACCTAAAACTAGAAAGACTACAAGAAAAGAACTTAAAGGAAAAGAGAACACCCAATATCTTGTGGCTATAGTTTTGCAGCAACAATATTGTGGTAGCAGCCCTAAATCATCCAAAATAAGGCCTGACAAGTGATAAATCAATTACTTGCATAAACAGTAAGTTCGATGCGTGACAACTGATCTAAAAATGAAGATAATCATTTGCTAAAAGCATTTGGATATCAAAAGAATTAAATGCAACAACAGATGAAGCCTCTAATAACTGAGACAGACTTGACAACCAACCTAAGAACATGTAACTTCTGAATGCACTCACTTCTTGGCCTCGAGTGAGGAATCAGCCAATTGAACCACTCATGCAAGTTCAATGTGAATCTATTCACATCACTGAACCAACCTAAAATCTACCCAATACCAGATTTAATTAGATGGTCATTCTAAAATCATTTCATTTAGAAGTGACAGTTGCAGATGGCAGACAAACAATGCAGACAGCAGAATGTGTAGCAGACTATTATTTCCTTCATAGATCTGTGGAAGGCTGACAATGATGCAATCAACTGTTTCTTAAATGCTCCGCAAAATTTATACTTCGATGGAATTGATAGAATTTGAATGGCGACTCGAAGAAGACAGCTTTCTTATGGGATTATTGCATAAATATACTAGTAACATAAACAGCAACGGTAGCAACAGTTTTTTGTACAACAGGAACAAAGGTGTACCTTTGGACATTTAGGACAAGAACATGTACATCTGCTGCAAGAGCAATCTGGGCACGAAGGACATTGACAAGTGCAACAACTTCTGCTGCATGACATCTTGTCAAAGCATTCAGAGCATGGCCAGAAGCAACACTGGCACTTGGGTCTTGAACAATTGACACACGATTTGCAGTTACATATATTACCATAGCAGCACCGAGGCAATTTGAGGCAAGGACAGCATCCATAACAGGAAATCCATGAAAAGTTGAAACAGGATGGTCCACTGCACACCAAGTGAATTAATCTTACAAAGGGAAACGTTTTCATAGATCCAAAATAAATTAAATCTGAATGAAAAAGAAACAGGTTCAAAGAAAGTGTAGATTTCTCCTGGGCATGTGCTTCTGATCAGTGTTAAGTTTTTACACATCACTACCAATTGAAAGTAATCGTCCAAATAAATGCTTGTATAAAACAGACTCCAATAAGTAGTGTGAGTTTCCCTTGGACCAGCACTTCTCATCAGATAACTATTTTACTTCACAAATTGAAGTTGAAAGTGAAGAACATAATACCAAAAAAAAAAGGAAGAAGAAAAAAAGTGAAGAACCAGTATGCCATTTGCCACAAGTCAAACGTTTCTTTCAGTTTTTTCCCTTCTTTTTTTAAAATAAGAACAGATTATTTCTCCTACTAATCTGTTGAAAGAAAGTGTAATAATCAAAGAATTGCAGGATCAAGATAAGACTAAAACAAAAATTGCTTTATTTTGCTCTTCTCATTGCTTCGTGTTGGGAGGTTAAGGGTTCCAGTCACAGAAATATCCTCTCCACTTGTGACGGTTAGACTATGTCCATCCTAACCTTCCCCAGACCCCAAAGTGATGGGAGCCTTGTGCACTGGGACTGCCCTTATCATTACTTAGTGCTGGCAGCAGAGTTACAACCAGGAGTCTGCTGTCAATGCCTCACAAGGTTCATTTTCGTTGTAAGCCAAAAATCAAAATGTTAATTGTGAACTGTGGGAGTCAAATAAGTACTATTCCAAACTTCTGCAACTGTAGATCTCATATGAGTGACATCCAACAAATGGATACGACAAAATGGTCATCTGAAGCATGTAAAACTAAATATCAATTTCATTTGTTCAATAAACAAACCAACAAAATTTCATTTCAAGACTTCTCACATATAAAACTGTGAGTAGCTAGTGGCCCATTTTTTGTAAACATTCTTTTAACTTTCTGAACTTGTTAACTTTCAACTTTTTAAAAGCTCCATGAGGGAAAAGATTCGAAGCTCAGGATTATCTACAAAGTAGGACAACATTAAGAATGAATATATCGGTAGATGATTCTAGGGCATTGAGAATTCAACTCGATCCAATCAGTTGGACAAGTAGTAGTTGTGCAAATAGTAAATACAGAAATTATGCAGAACAAAGAAAAAGTTGATTACCATGTGGCTCTAATGTGTTGAAGGTTGAAATTTTAATTCAGACTACTATTTATCTACAAGTGGTTACAACAAATACAATCTACATCATTATATCACCGCTATTGAAGTACTATGACCATTTTCATTTGTGAAACACATTAGGTTGGTGACTGAAGAAAATGATTTCTCCACAAATTCTGTTTAGAGTGTCAAAACAGAAAAAGAAAATGATCCTTTTTTGTACTTCTCATTTGGTGTTGCGGTAAATTTATCGCTGATCATTCACAGCTAAAAAATGAGGATGCAAATAGCAGTACTCCACATATACAGAAAAGATAAGGAAAAGACAAGAAGGTGGTACCAGAGCCACTTCCAGAAGCGACAAGACCTACGAATCTTCTGGCTTCTGCTCAAAAAAAACAAAAAAAAAATTTGGTGCAAGACTACAAACTTCTAATAAGCTTCAAGGAGAAGGTTGTTGATAACTTTCTTACGTAGGGATTAAAGGATCTGAATTTGAAACCACAAAATCAGCAACACTGCCAAATTGACAAGTTCAATCAAATGTAAGTTAGGTAACAACTGATGAATGGATATCACCACATAATTCTTAAAGTTGGAAAAAAAAAATTCTTAAGAAAATAAATAAGGATATTGACAATGCATATATGAATTCCTTTCACATAAAATAATTGATTCCAAAACCAATCACATACTCTTTGCAGCATTGGGAAGCAGGTTGAAGGCTTCCAATGGATTTTAACTCCTCCTGCTTGCAATAAAATCGTCAATAAGATTTTGCTACTCTGGAGAAACTAAAGGAAAGAAGATAAATTATAATAATAAAAAAATGAAAAATATATGTGCTTGAGTTGCATCTTACCTCTCTATGATCTATTGACAAAGCAAAAGACGGCTACTAGTTTTAATGATTGAATTACCACATGAATAAAGGAAATTGTGAAGATCGAACAGTTGCAAAATTCCTATTTCATGTTGTTCATTGGAAATGGCAACACTGCAGTAACATCATGTAATTACAGCAACCATTTTTCAATTAGAGTGTAGATAGATTTACATAATAACATGAGAAATTTTCACAATGGGCTCATATTGTACGTAAAAAACTGTAAAAAAATTAGGGAGCACAAATAGACACAAGCTAACCTATTATAAGGTTAAAAGCCTAATAATGTATAGTCTCACCTATGTTCATGTGTAGATCACACATCGTATAACATCATTAACGCAATTTTTCTAACTGGTCGTTTCCAGAATTCTCATGTTATGCAGAAAAATTTGCAAAAATAATCTCCAAGCTTGCACAGAGAACAGAGCAAAAGAATTAATTCCTCGTATTTTATGTGGCCCGACATTTATTATCATGTGACTGACTAGAGAAAAAGCATGATGGGTGAAATAATTTAACATAGAAATTAGAATCCTCTGCATTAACAACAGGAGGAATCTAATCGGCTCCATCAAACAATTAAGGATTCTCCATTGTCACAAAGATCTCTAGTAAAGGTTGAGCCTTTGGTAAGCAACTGCAAATAGTCACAATCACCTATTTCCATCCTCAAGAAATGTTAGAAACCAAATATGACAAATTCCCCTTCTCATGAGTCGTACTTCTTAATTTACACATAATGCACCCAGTGGCGGATATAAAGGGGGTTAGGGGTCACCATGGCCCCTCCAAAATTTTAGAAATTTGATATTTTACCCCTATTTTTTATAGATTTTTTTTGAAAATTAGGAAATCCCACCTTAAAATTTTTCATTTTCTTATAATAGACCGCATAAAATTTCAATTTTATTTCCCCCCCCTGTTAATGGTGTAGATCTGCCACTGAATGCACCCTATAGTGAAATTTCCGTTTTTCTAACTTTAAAGTCGAAATTCATCATAAGGAACATTGAGGAATACAAGAACAAAACTATAATCAAGGGTGCAAGAAAGAGGCATTGAAGGGTTCTGCAAGAATCAGGGGTTTGAGCTCCAATGGAGAATGGGAAACGACTTTATGGGTTTGAGGGCTTCAAGTCTAGTAAATCGGTTCCCACCGGCTTAACAGGTCCATGCCCTTGACATTAGTCATCTGAAATCCTCTTACAAGAGTTCAATTAGTCTGTATAGTAGTCATATCAGAGAGCTTGAAACTGAGATATATATATATATATGTATATGTATATATATATGTATATGTATATGTATATACACGGATCATGTACTTGTTAATCACAGTTTCAATTTTCCATTACCATATTCACTAATTCATTTTACTTATTTTTTAACTTCTTAGTAAAAATTTTATCTTCTACAGAGGATTGTTTCTTATATGGATCAATAAATTTTATACCACAGCTTAATTTCACCCAACATGAAAAAGTGAAAAAAAAGTTTACATTATTTTAAAAAAAGGAATATATGAATACCAAAACAATTTAATCCAAAAGTTAACCTCAAGAAAACCAATCTCTCTCTCCAACATCTGAACTTTAGCCAGCTCCCGGCGCTTCCCGTACAAATCTTGATACATCGGCGGCGACTTCGGACGCGGCGGCGGCAGCGAAGAAGAACCGCCAGAATTAGCCATTGCACCAATAATCCTCAACAGAACATATACATAAACGCAGATAAATACATACCCATATATGTTTTTATATGTAGTAAATGCATTAATCACTCAACAGTCTGGAAAAAACAATACTTGTAGTGGTAACCCAGTAACTAGCACTGGCACCAATAGCAGTAATAGGTAACACGAGAAAGAGAAAATGGAGAGAGAAGCAAATGTGGCTAGGTATGAAATGCAAAACGAAAAAATCGAAGAAGAAGACACAAGAAATAATTAAGGGTTACTGACATTTGGCATAATTACGGGTCAGACCCAAAAGTAATTTCTGGCAGCAATAAACCACGATTGCAGAAGTAGCTGCATGTGTGTCTCTATATATATATATATATATATATATGTGTGTATGTGCCCCTACGTGTCACTGGAGAGGGTTGTTCTATTATTATTATCATGACTCAAAAGAGTATATAAATTGTTACGATGTTAAATAGTTAAAAGACTTAATTTCATGTGTTTTATCCGTCCTAGAGCTTTTAGCATATTTGTCAAGTTCATAACAATTGGTATCAAAGCAGGCACCACGTCACGGGTTCGAGTCATGGAGGGGGCGACCTAGAGGCTGGATTAAAATACCTTAGTGTTATGTATGAGCATAGTATCAAGTCATTAAATACTGATAGTTGGATGGAGCCACCAAAAGAGAAAGGGCTATCAACGGGTTAGTGTCGATAGAGTAGGCCGCCGTGGACGTCAGTTCAGAAGCGTGGTGGTTTGTTACGATCCTAAATAGTTAAAAGACTTGATTTCACGCGTTCCATCAGTTCTAGAACTTTTGACGTATTAGTCAGGTTCATAACAATAAATTTTGAAAATAGACTTTTTGTTTGTAAAAATAAATAAATAAAGGGTTTAACCTTTCACAAAGTTTGAAAAAAAGTTAGATACATGCAATAAATTCAGCCTGTGAGTTTTAATTTACAATAAAGCAATTTTATTGTTATGCGAAGACGCATCCTTTTATTTATTACTTATATTTAATTTTTTTTAAATTTTAATATTTAGAGTATTGTGTATCGGAATAGTCTTTTCTATTTAAGTGAAGTTAAGTCTTCTATTCAACGATAATAATTGTAACATTAGTATTAATAATAAAAGTTAAAAAGATTATTATTGTAAGTTTTGCAAGTCAAACTTTTATGTAATTAGTATTTATATACATACTAATTACGTAATGAATGTTTGATTTTCATCATTGATGCAAAGGTACTGAGTTATAATAGAGATGATTAATAAAAAATTTGAAAATATTTACGAAAATCTAAAAAAATTCTTAAATAAAACTGATACAATGACGTGAAAATATACTATTTTAATAATATCGGGTCATGTATAATATGATCTATTATTTTTAATAAAACTTAACACATAATAAAATAAAATATCATTAAAGGAACTTGTTGACACATAATATTTCATAGCCACCCAAGTTCTCCTAAAAAATGAGATAAATTTGTGAGGTTTTTTTTTCACCATGAGAAATTTGAGAGGTAAGAAGTGGAAACTTTAAAGTAAGAGATGTGTGTTTGTTCGTGCTTCTCATTGTGTTTCCTTTTCTCTCTCGAGAGGGGACGTGGTGGGATGCAGAATTTGCAAATTGAGCAGAGACAAAGGGAGAAAAGCTCGACGATCTACATCAGACAGTGACTGCTATAGGATAGAGAAAGACAAAATTTTCATCGGATTTAACGCTTCACCGTCAACTCCATCCTTAACAATGTTGGTCTTCTTAACAATTATATTTTACTGTTTTAAACTTTTAAACATTTAATAATTAATTTCTTTTTTAAATTTAACTTCATTGTATAATGAATAATTATTAATTTATTTAATAATTGATATTTCTAATATTAATTATTAGATTTAAAAAATATGCATGTATACTCTCTCTCTCTCTCTCTCTCTCTCTCTATATATATATATATATTATAAATTATTGGTAACACTAGTTTTTTAGTAATGAAAACAGTGGTTTATCGAAAGGATTTTCTTATAGTAACTTCGATTAGATGCAATATAATTATATATATTATATATATAAAAAAAAAAAATCATCCATGAGAATATATATCAATGTTCTATGCTCATAATAAAAATACATATTTATGAAAGAAGGTTATACTAATAAAAGTTATGAAAAACTTAATAATTAATAATTTTTGAATATATCAAAATTAATAATTAGAGAGACAATTGTATCAAATTTCTCATCTAGCATGATTTGCCATATATGAATCTTATTATTCTAAAATAATTCTAAATAAAGTTTTTTTAAAATAAAGATTTTTTTAAAAATAAATTATTTTAAATTCGTTCCGTTCCATTGTAAAGAAAAAGAAACATTTTGTTTTCTTAATGGGGAGCACAATAAAGAGCTTCAAGATTGATTGAGTAATTAAAAAGAGAAGAAAGTGTGATTTGTCAGGCAGAATCACGAGTTGTATGTTTTCATATTCTGGGAAACAACCGGAGTTGACGTTTTGGAAGGCAACAATATATTATATTATATACTTGTAGAGTGATGCATAATTAAGAGATCTAGTTTAATCTAATTAAATCTAATGCCTGACATTATTCATCTATTTAATACACCATTTGCTTCAAATAATTGATTGAATTAGTAGTGTGTGACTATGCATACTAATAATTTTTAATATTGTATTATGGCTTGACTATTGTGTATATGTTGTATCAGATTTGAATACTTTCTACACAACACAACACAACACAATACTTTAGGGTAACTGAGTGAATAAGATCTTGAGAGTACGTACTTTTTAATGTTACCTGTTTGAGTCCTCCTATAATATTAGTAAGGATTCAATATGTTATATCAGATTTGAGTACTTCCTACACAACACAATACTCCTAAGGTGACTGACTGAGTAAGGTCTTAAGAGTTCGTACTTTTCAATGTCACCCGTTTGAGCCCCCCAGCAATATCAATAGAAATTCGATATGTTATATCAAATTTGAGTATTTTCTACACAACACAGCACTTTAGGAGTGGCTCAGTAGGTAAGGTTTTGAGAATGCTTTTTAATGTCACCTGTTTGAGTCTTCCTACAATATCAATAGGAATCCGATTTAAGTATTCCCTACACAACACAACATGCCAGAAGTGACTAAGTGAGCAGGTATTGGGAGTACTCTTCAATGTGACTAATCAAATAGATGAAGTAGCTAAAAAATTATCCCATCTAAGAATTTCTCCCACATTAGGATTCCTTGAAATTATACTTGGTAGATGAAATTGAGATGACGAAATTTCATCTTTTTACAAATATAACCCATTTTGAGATACAACGCATGCACATGTACATAAGTAAAATTCTTTTTTGATGAATCGGTAAGAAGGTATCTTGTATCAGTTTACGCATATTATACTAACCTCATCTATTTGTGACAGTTAAACTCACTCCTTAAAGTCTATTGCTAACGATTAACACAGAAAAAAAACTCAAATTCTAAACGGTTGAAATTTATTTTCAACGTTTTTACCGCTCAGTCATACTTTCAAATGATCATAGATTATAGTTTTCACTTTCCATTATTATATTAAAAAAAATGTATGTGATACAAAACGTTTTAACTATCGGATAAGTTAAAAATTAAGGATAAAATAATTTAAATATATAAATATTTAATTATAAAATAATTTAATAATTAAAATATTGTGTCTTTCATGCAATTAACTTAGAGTAATATTACTAAATAAAAATATATTTATATTTATATATATATATGTGTGTGTGTGTGTGTGAAAACCAATATTGGCTTGGGTGAGGAGCGACCTTGAGTGTTGGGTTATGCAACATCACCATAACGTGTGGCATTAAAAAATCAGCACCTCTCTCTCTCGAGTCTCGCCACCGAGAATCGGACCGTTAATTTTCGCACGCAATGGAGCTGAGGGTTCGTTCAGCGCAAGAAAATGCGGTCCCACATCGACATTGCTATCATGAAATGACAGTTCCGCGTTGTGTTGCGCGCTGTTTGCCAACGCCAATGTTTTGTGATGTGTCGTCTCGTCGATGTCCGCTGATAGAACACGTCAGCTGTTGTAAGACTCGTGTCATTTTAAATTCTACCTGCTTTTTTAGTTATTTTAAATTATTTTATTTTATAAAATTACCATTATCTTTTATTTTTTAAAAACTAATTTAACTTATATAATTAATATATTATTATAAATTATTGTCATATAAAATGACATTTAAAATATTAAACTTAATAATTCCAAACTTAAAGTGTTAATTCCATACCATGTCATGTGAAATTTGTTGATTAATATAGATTTTGATCAGTATTGAATTCTAATATTTTATTTGTAAAATATATTTATAGTTGAAGAGTCACAACTCATTATAATTTGTAATATTTTTAGATCATAGTGAAATTGTAATTGACGTAATCTTATTGTAGAGTGAATCATGTAAATTTTGTGTGCACGTATAATTTTAATTTAATTTTTTATTTGTTTTTATGTCTCACTAATTCTGATTAAGTGATTATAATTTTAATACATTGATTAAATTAGAAGAAGTGAGGATCTAAAGAAAATTTATATAAATTGGGACATCATATTAAGATTTGTCCATTCTCTTGTGACATATCCATCTTAATAATTTTAGAAAAATATTTTAAATGTAAAATTTAGATGAATTTTACTAATAATTAAATTTGAATTATTATTATAAAAAATTTATTTTATGAATTTTTCACGTACGTATGATTATTATTATTTTTTATTACATAATAAATTTTATAAAATATTAAAATTATAAAAAATATCGTAACATGTAACATGTGAAGGATTGGTGAAATAATCTCTCTTCCATTTGTACCATACTTGTTTTCCCTCTCTACTCTGTCCATTCATATTCATTCAATCAATGAGCTAGCATGTCCTTGGTCATAAGAACACTTAAATGAGCGTCACGTGAAGAACACAAGAGGAAAAAAAATGTCAATTTAATGCATTAATTATATTATATTGGTAGGCTATTATCTGTATCAATGTAAGACAAGGACGTGACAATTGTATATAATACAAATTAATGAATTTAGACTTATAACATAATTAATAAATAAGTCATGCATGAGTTTTAATAATATTAATTTGTTTAATAAAATTTTAACACATTTACTGATAAAAAATACAATGAATTAAAATAATTTATGTCATATTAAAAGTTTATAAATGAGTTTTGTTTAAATTTTGAAAATTAACATGTTTAGTTAACGATTTTAATTTGGACAGATATATATTTTAGAATATGACACGTTAAGACAAATTGACATCTTAAATTATAGCTTTTGTTAGATTTGATATTAGGGCTTGGGCCACCTTGTAAGGGCTACCTAGATGGGCCTAGCTTGGGTTTGTTCTGTTATTGGGCCTTCAAAATTCCTTATAGAGAGGTTCAAGTTCTGGTGGTCTGATCATGCTAGTATTATTGATTTTCTCTTTGTGGGGTTTAGGTTATTCTTGTAAATTTAACCTTTTTTTCTCTCTTTCGATTTTTTGTTTTTCCATGGATGAATTTTTTTTCTTCTCTCTTTTGATTTTGTGGTGTTAAAGATAGTATCCTCCTATTCTTGTAATAGGTGAAATTAATATATAAGTCTTATGAAACGATTAGAGTTAAGGTTTTAATTACGAGACAATATAAATATGTTGTAACCATATTTTTTATATAATAAATAACATAATTGCTCTCGTAGATGTAAGGACATTGTCAAATCACGTAAATTCTTTGTGTCATTTTTCTTTCTTTCTTTCTCTAATGTTTTTTACCATAGTTGCATAGATCGTTAATTCGCAACATGTGTAATTTTGTTTTTATTTTTTATTTTTTGTTGTTTTAATTGTGTGTTTTCCCATGAATTATGATCACGGTTCACTCGACAAAACATCACCTAAGGATCGCTACACCAATGAAAATCACCTAAGGATCGCTACACCAATGAAAAGCAAGAAGCAATGACAGATCTAGACCCCTACAGATCTAGACCCTTGAGATAGGGGAGGTAAGAATATAAAAATTAAAATTTAAGGAGGATTATTATAAAAATATTAAAAAATTTGGAAGAGCCATTCCTAATTCTTTTTAAAAAAAAAAATTATACAAATTAAGGATAAAAAATCAAATTTCTAAAAGTTTGAAGAGACTACCGTCCCCCTTTGTAAAGGCTACTGGCAAGAAGATATATTTACACATACACATACGCGCGCGCGCGCGCACACACACACACACACACACATATATATATATATATATATATATATATATATATATATATGAATGGAATCACTTTGAATAGCAAGCTTTTAAAATGTTTCTTCTAAGAGGAAAATTGTTCTTTCAACACCTAAAAAGGTTATGAAAGATATTCTATATGAGTAGGAGGATCATGAAAACAGTTAAAAAGGATGGCATTTATAAGTAACATCAAACGATTTTATTGATCTCAATCTCGAAGTCATAGTTGGGTAATCATGGATTAAAGGTTCAAAAAGAAATGGTTGAGATTAAAAGTTCAATTTTTATACTATATATGTTATTCTATACTATAATTTCCTTATCATTTGCCTTAGACTATTATTATCAACTTAATTTAATGAAGTAATTCTAATTACTCATTTAGACTAAAGGTATCAATAAATACACACAAGAATTAATCTTATGATACAAGCTCTTATTCATTAATTTGGAAAAGGTCAATTAACAATTGACACTTAAAAAAATGATTTGCATAATCTACTGATGTGTCAAATGTTCATTGATTCTGAATCTCTGATGCATGAAACTAAGTTTTTGTTAAGTTTGTTTTCTAAATATATTTAGTACATAAAGCTATTTTTCTAGATAAAATATGTTTTTCTCAAAACACACTTTTGTGGAGGGCACAAAAGTTGTTTTCCACTGAACATACATTTGTGCATCTGCTAAAATATATTTCAAACATCCACTTAAAATGATTCCCACTTTAGTAGTACAAGTCAATTTTAATAAGACACCCTAGTTAAGGAAATGCTACACAAATGTCTTCTTTCTATTGAAATACAGATGTGCTCAAAATATTCAAATATTCTCGAGCCATTAGGTAGCCAAATTTCAAAAAAGCATATGTAGCCGTTTGAATATCATCAAGACTTTACTCAAAAGGAACCTAATATATTAAGATATTTATTTAAAACTACATAAGCAAGTCATGCACAAATAATTGGAATGCATTTTTATTTCACGCGCTCGCGTGCCGTTGTTGTGATTGGCTAAGAGCATCTCTAAGAAGGAGAGACTTTTTGAGACAAAAAATTCATTTGCCTCATGTTACAGTATTTATGCTTACACTAATAGTTCCAACATTATACTTGCACTCCAACAATAGTAACCAAATTGAATATTTCTTTTATATTTTAATCTCTCTCTCTCTCTCCCTCTCTCTCTCTATATATATATATGCCTCTCATCCAGTACTGTTCATCAGCTGGAAGCAAAATGTCTCCCGTCATGACTCCCCATTTGGAGTGTAGAAAATGTATACTTCTCCCCTCACATATCTTTGAAATGCTCTAACACGGGGTGTATTAAATGAGCCTAGTAAGCACCACCCTTCCATCATGAGAGGAACAATTCTAATGAGATTGGTCTTTTAATGATGTTATGCCATGTGTATTATGACTGATCTTTTTCAGTGGTTATAGCATATGTGATAGACTCTTATTAGAAAGGTAAACTGTCTCGTCGTGGTCAAGTCTCATAAAAAAATCAATGCTTCCCATGAAAGGTTCATGTATGCATGGAACACTCAAAAATGATTATTTCAAAATTCTAAATTCATAATAGTCAAGACCTGCCAAACATATTGAATTCAGAACACCCCTTCCTTTTCCCTTGCATTTGCACATATATATATATATATATAGATATATATAGATATAAGATTGTTGAATATATGGAGCAATAGAAAGGAAACTTGAAAAAAGCTCATAAGAATTCTTGGGGGAGAGAGAGAGAGAGAGAGAGAGAGAGAGAGAGAGAGAGATGTCTGCAAAAGCCAATATTATGCCCATTGTGAGCAAGATGTTTTGTTCATCTTCAGATGTAGTTCTCGTAGTAAGAAGGAGACCACATGTTGTGTATGGAGGAGGATTTGTGGTCACAGACTGCAGCCAAAAGGTTGTTTTTAGGGTAGATGGCTGTGGAATTCTTGGCAAAAAAGGGGAGTTGATTTTGAGGGATGGAGATGGAGATGCTTTGCTTCTCATCCGCCGAAAGGTATATTCTAATTTTTCTTACCATAAGAGACTAGCTCTGTTCATACATATATGTATATATACATTTATATGCAGGCATGCTACAAAGTGAGGGTGTAATGGTGATATATATATATATATATATATGTATGTATGTATATATATAACCCTATCGACTTGGTTTAAGAAAAGGATGGAGAACAAGAGGAAATTAGATTTCAATCTTTCCATTTCAGTAGTTTGTTTTCCTTAATTAGAAATGAAAAACTCAAATACTCAAGTACTGGATGAAATAATTGTATTAATTAGGCTTCATTAAATGAAGAGTTTCATCCTTTCTGTCTAAAATGTTTTTGAGTAGTTTATTCAATCCGAAAGTAATCTAGATCAAACAAGTCGACTAGATATAATCGCACATCAAGTAATTTATTAGAGGGATGCTTTTTTCATCTGTCTAAGTCGGTTTGCTATTTCAACTTATTGTGTTGGGTGAAAATTAATTTCTAAAAATTTACTACCCAAAATGTTCACTTAATTTAACAACAAAGCAAAACGCAATAGAAATCAGTGTAACAAAAACATTGCATGATCTCCTCTTAACACATCAAGATTTATATAATTTCATATATACATAAATAAACAAACTGACAATCATACATGCATTACACACAGTTTGTGATCACTGGTTATTATAATTTTTTATTATTGTTATTTCTTTTAAATAAATTCCATAGTTATCCATTTTATTGACTTGAGCAATTGTTTTATTATTATTCCAGGGAGGAATAGTTGAGGCACTAAATGTAAATAGGCAATGGAAGGGTTACAGTTTTGACTATGAAGGATCACAAAAGTTGGTTTTCAGCTTAAAAGAGCCTAATTCATGTATTTTAAAGAAAAATCCAATCAAAATCTCTATTGAACCCAGGGGATGCAGCAAAGACTCTGGCTTTGAAATCAAAGGCAATTTTCCCGGTAAAGCTTGCAGCATCATAGACTCCAGAGGTGACATAATAGCACAGGTAATTTATTTTCTGTCTCAAAGTTATTTGTAAATTAAGTTGGGAAAAGGTTCACTGAGAAGGTCCCACCATGAGACTTCCATTCATATTTGAGTATTCATGTGGGACTCAACTGGGTTCCGCAAAATACTCAAATTTGAGCATAATATACCACCGGGTGAGACCTTCCCATCAACTTTTTTCAATAAATTTGGGAGGCTAAACACACCCCATTTTTGACAAAAATAAACTAATGGAAATAGAAAAAGAGGGATGGTGATGCTAACGTGAGGATTTTGTTGTAAATGATGCACATATATATATATATATATATATACAGGTAGGTGTGAAGAAAGAGGTAGAGGAGTTCATGACAAGCAAGGATCTCTATCATGTAGTGGTGAAACCAGGCGTCGATCAGGCCTTTGTTTTTGGAGTCATTGCCATTCTCGACTATATGTATGATGGATCTACCAGGTGCTAATTCAGAAATTAGCCGAAGATTATGCTATTTTTGTTCTTATAATTATTTAATGCTTTCAAGTTTTAGATGTATTTGCCAATTAAAGATGTAAAAGCTAAACAAAACTTCTGTAAATCTGTCTTTACATATATCTGGAACTTGATAGCTATGGAAACCAAAACTAGCACAATGGAGCCAACCTTTTCTCTGTAGGTTGCATTTCAAATTGTTAGCAAGGTGTGTTTGGTTGGCACAGAAAATATATTTCAACAAAGTTAATTAAATAGGCAATCATCTAGTTTGTGCAGTAAATTAAAGCGATGACCTTAAATCTTCATTAACAAACTTAATTGAAACAAAGATGGAACAAATTCAGCAGAAGACATAATATATTTACCATATCACAACTGCAACCGTAAGTAGATAGTTTCTTTCCACCCAAGAAGGAAAGAGAGAGCACATGAGGATGTTTCAAGGAATCAAATTATAAATCTGTTATTCCAGGAAAATGTGTGTGGACTAACAGACATGAAAATGAACCCACAAAATTGATGGGCAACAGCAACATACCTGACTTATCGTGATTCTGGACAAGCCAAACAATGCATTCCTAAAACAAAAGAACATGTACACATATAATTGTACGGTATGGACAAGACACATTAGTAGTTTTGATACTGAAATGCACACAGCTCAGGTGCTGCAGCTAAAGGAAGTCTAAAGATTAAGAGCGGGGCGCGAGGATGAGATTAACAAACCCTTCCAGTTGAAGTTCACTAATGGCTTCAAAGTCTTGACATTATTCTCATCTTACACCCTACAGGAGGTAACCGGATCAAGTTTCACAACTTTTGTGCACTGGTATGCCATATGCATGCATGTCGTTGCTTGGAGCTGAGGGTGTGTCTAAAGGATGATACTGATTGATTCTATTAAATGAGCCAACATCATCACCATCAACAAATGTTTTCTTCTGGTGTTCCATGCATCCAATTAACTAACAATTAATAAGCTATATGTCCACACAACAAATGGAGAAGGGGGGAGATGCAAGAAAGAAAAACCTGAAATCAATCTTCATAAACAATATGTCTATTTGAGGACTGCTTGGTGCTACTACAAGAACTCGATTTGGGATATAACGATAATACATGCACAATAAACTTTACTAGCTCCTTGTAGAAAAATATTTCATATGAGGTTTACCAATAAATTTGTTTGCCCAAGTAACAAGAGGCACTTCCCGCAGCCTATCCAGTAACAATGTTAGGCATACCCCTTAATCTAGGATACACGTATACAACATAAACCAATAACATCATAAATTCCTGTCAAAATATACAGGCGTAACACTACTTGAGATGATCCAACATGTATATATACAATCTACTGCTTAAAATAAACAGATAAACAGCTAGACCACATAATACTTCAGGTCAAAATAGCATTTATCTACTTAATATCCCTCAACAACTTTATATATATCCATGCAATTGCTCAACTCAGCGTACTTCACACACTCCAGTATGTATCAGTTGTCACATCAATATTCCATTTAAGACAGCAACTGATGGGAGTCAAGACTGTGAAGTCAAGTTGCTAGAAGACCAAAACAATGGTTTCTATTTGAAAATTTTGAAGAAGAAGATCCTAAATAAGATAACTCATCAATTCACTGGATGTCATCTTATCTGCAGTTCACATACAGTATATAACAAACAAGTATTGAGTGAATCAACATGTTCAACACCAGACAGTGAGGCAAACACAATGTATAATGAACAATCAAACACATACGAAACATGAGTTGCACGAGTTTTGTTTTGAAATATATAATATATCAACAAGAAAACATTCTGCTTTAATTTATGTACATATACGATTGTGTGACACAATTCATGGAACTTGACATGGCCTTAAACTCAACGATATACAAGCTGTATAAGTTTTTCTACATTGCCAAATAAAGCAAAGGGATAGACTAACCGGTGTCAAAAAAAAAAAAGTACTTGCCCGAAATCATCAAAAATCACTTTGTTCTTCATAATAGTGACCGATCCAAAAGTCAACTTAAACCATTCAATGACAAAACACCCATGGCGGAGCTCAACCCGAAAGAGAGAAATATCAGATAGATGGTTATAAGGCCCACACCCAACATCTTGCTAAGGCGCATATTGTTACGTTGTAAAACAATCAGTGACCAAATAAGCCCTAACATGAGAAATACAATTGTAAAATACAAGCTACTGTCCCTTGGAACTATGTAGGATGTTGGTCTATTAGACCAGGCCCCAAGCAGCATTGAGATCCCCAGACCAAACAGTGTGTTAAACATAGGCCCTGCATAGCATCCTGAGATGGAAATTTGCACACCATCCCCACCATTCATAGCTAGGGTAACATTTGACATTAAATCACCCATTGAGTTGCCCCATGCCAATATAGTTAAATCCAAGGATTGATGGCTTGATTCCAAATATTACACCTAATGCTACCAACAGAGCAACAAGCTCATTTGCAACAAGGTAGAACCAAACGATACTCATACAAAATCCCCCCAAAACCCAGGGAAATAAGAACTTGTAAGGCGGTTGATCAGCTCTGGTGTATATAAATGCAAGAACCCCAAGTGTACCACCAACTACAATACCAATAAAATAAGCAATTTCTCCACTCAAAGAACCAATATTGTCTTGGGTGTTCCAGAGGAATGCCAGAAGCATGGGCGCCAATGAAGCACTGGCCACAGCATAGCCTTTCGACCACCTCTCCTCATCAACCATAGGAATTGTCAGTCGTCTCGGAAGCATCAAGGGCATTTCCAGCAATAAAAATAACTTAGAACAGAAGGATATGCAAATGCAATCATTCACTGTCTCCTCGTCATTCCAACCCCAGCAAGGCTGCTGGATCTCTGCCATTCTAGCCCCCGCAGCCTCATTTGAATAAATTGCCACCTTTGAAGCCCAGATACAATGAGGCAGCTTAATTTGGAGAAGCGGCACATCATTTTGAAAATCAGACTCCAACAGCGATGCATATATAGATTCATCCACATCATTACTGTTGTGGGTACTTTCATCCCACATCGGAAAGGAGCCGGGACCGCTTGTCGGTTATAAGCACAGGCCTCCCTCCCCCTTGCAAGAGGCCTCCACCTGGGTTAGTCCAGAGTGGGACAAAGCCGTGCGGGAGAGTGCCCTATGGGGAGAGTGCCCAAAGCGGACAATATCTTGCAAGTCAAGGGGCCACGGTGTGCGGGCCGAAATGTGCAGCATCAGCTTGGCGCCGTCTGTGGGAACGTTGGGCCACGTCCAGCTTCTCATGCTCCAACCGGTCCACGACTGGGGGGAGCAGCTGTTGTGGGTACTTTCATCCCACATCGGAAAGGAGCCGGGACCGCTTGTCGCTTATAAGCACAGGCCTCCCTCCCCCTTGCAAGAGGCCTCCACCTGGGTTAGTCCAGAGTGGGACAAAGCCGTGCGGGAGAGTGCCCCCGTAGAGGGGAGAGTGCCCAAAGCGGACAATATCAGCTGAGCTCAGGCTCCACCTTACTCAAAAGAGGCCTTTTCCTGGGCTAAAGCCCAGGAGGAACAAAGCCGTGCGGGAGAGTGCCCTACGGGGAGAGTGCCCAAAGCGGACAATATCTTGCAAGTCAAGGGGCCACGGTGTGCGGGCCGAAATGTGCAGCATCAATTACTGTGAGAAAACATACTAGTAACAGGGAGCAATGGCAGAATGGGACCCAACTTTATCCTCCAAGCATGTTTTCTCAGTACTTCATTTGCAGCCACAGAAAGTACATACACCACATAAATTGAAACAAATGCAATTGCACCCCCAATGCTCACCTCACCAATAATCAAAATAACAAGAAGGCACATGAGAGTAAAAAGAAAGAAACATACATCTCTGATGAAGCACCTTTTATCAATCTGAACCCCTTGCTCCGCCACACGGATTGAAACGATCCCCACAACAATACAAGTAACAAACACAGCTCCACCCAACGCAATATTGAAACCCATGTCTCCAGCCTCACTGCCCACAAAGGCAGCAATGCTAGAAAACACATCAGGGGCTCCATTTCCAAAGGGAAGCAGAGTAACCCCAGCCACTGTAGGCGGCAACTTCAACAGATTCGAGAGTTTTTCAAGACAACAACAAAAGTAGTCCGCTGCAGTGTTGCCCAATAGATAAAACAGAGCAGCCAACCAAACACCCAGAGCTAAATACCCCAAATAACTGTACGTCTCGCAATCACAGTAAAAGAATACAATGTAATTGAAAAACCCACCGGAGGTGCACTGTGGATTGGCTATCAAATACTCACATCGGCTCCGGTAACCTTTCTGTTCATATAATCCGGCGCAAACTGTGGGATTTTTCACACTCAAATTATTCTGGACAGACCCATCATCGACGAGAGTATAATTTAACGAATTAACACTAATTTCAGCAATTCGCCTATGAATAGCCTCAACCCGAGCAGTCTCATCATATGAACCACTTCTCAAACCCCACTTAACCGGCGGCGACTTCGTGATAAAATGACTTTTCAGAATACCTTCTTCGTGGAAGTAGAAGAAGAGAAACAATACAGTAGCACAGATTCCATTGAAAACTCCGCGAAATCGAGAGTGCCTCCGATAGTAAAAGCCATTCAAGTCTTCCATAGAACTTGATCAAAAGTTGAAATTTTTCAAGAGAAATAGTATAAAGGTGAATCAAGGCAATTAAAGGGACAAATTAGGGGTTACGATGAAGACGAATTGACCTCAAAATCGAATATATAGACACATAAAGAGACCTAAATTTGAAGAAAAAAACAATATGGGGTTTTGAGAACGGAGCTCAGAGGAAAGTAGTGTAGCAGAGAGAGGAGTTAAGAACAAGAAAAACAGCTTTTTCTGCGATTCACAGACGAAAATCTCGCTGTTTTTATAGAATTCATCGAATGGGATTGCTTTCGATGGGGAAGAAGCGAAACGCGTGTAAGGGTGGGCGTATCTGATTCTCGCGGAGCAGCGAGAAACCAAGGTGGTTGGTTTTCGGGTAATTGGAATCTTTGAAATTTGGAATCCCTCCTTCTATATGGGTTTTGCCTTTTGGTGAACTCAAAGATTCCGGGAGGTTGTTGGGGCCGTTTGGTTGGGCCACTTGGCATTCAATGAACACGGATGTATATATTGTAACTTCTCTCCTCCTCCACGTGTAGAGGTCTCACTTGTGTCGGCCACGTACGGTAACAAGCGGCATGTAAATAAGTGATACGGTACAGTACATTGGACGGGTTTTGCCTTTCGGTGAACTCAAAGATTCCGGGAGGTTGTTGGGGCCGTTGGGTTGGGCCACTTGGCATTCAATGAACACGGATGTATATATTGTAACTTCTTTCCTCCTCCACGAGTAGAGGTCTCAATTGTGTCGGCCACGCACGGTAACAAGCGGCATGTAAATAAGTGATACGGTACAGTACAATACAGTGATTGGTGGACACGATCAGGTATGGCACGATATGATAGACTGTGTTGGGTTGACCTTATCAGGCATGAGCCATGAATGCGGCACGGTTAGAGAGATTCAATTCGGGCATGATACATATGTGCACGATATATATATATATATTTATTATTATTATATAAATATATTTAAGTAAAATATTATAATAATTTAAATATATATATAAATTAAACAAAATATTATAATTACAAATAATAAAATAAGAAATAGTGATATTATGTAATTAAAACAACAAAAAATATAACATTTAAAAAAATAATGATCCATATTAGTCGTTAAAAGAAGAAAAAAAAACAAAAACAAAAGAGTGGGAAAAAAAAACTAAGTAGTCCGTCATGGGCCAGGCCTAGTGGTTTGGCACATAGGCCCAACACGACACAAAAGGACCTGTTAACACGAATAGGTCGATTGAAATGCGTCGAACCAGCCCGTTTGACACATCTATCATTCAGTAATTATTCAGTGACACAGTAACATTAGGTCACAATACGGTCTCACAAATTTTTTAAAATTTTTAAAACAATTAGTTTTATGAATCACGAAAAATTTAAAAACTTTGTAAGAAACCACCACACTACATTAGATAGTAATATTGTGTAACAGTTTTACCAGATAAATTTTTTAGAATATTATTTTGATTTTTTTTTCTTTTTTCAAATACACAGAAGAACAATTTTTGTGAGTTATTAGGAGAGTATTAATGAAAACTGAATAATTGTAATCTATTATATTATATTTATAGATAAAGAAATCTAATAATTTTATTAAGGAATCACGAATATCAAACAAATCTTAATTAAACAAAGAAATTTGAATAAAATTAAAATTTGAACCTTTAGAAATTGTGCTCAAAATTAGAAACTTGTTAAAAAATAAAGAAGTTTTTTTTTCAAAGAACAACTTAATTAGAATTTTTGACGCAAAGTAATTAAAAATTTACTATTATTCAAAAATGGTAAAAACATATAATTGAATGGCTAAATGCACGAAATTGACCAAAATTCACTTTCAATCATAGCAAATTTGTAAATTTAGTCCATTGAGTTGTCTCAGTCAAAAGAAATTTTTGGTATGGTTATGTTGAAATAACCAAACTCAAAATATTTTTCGAAAATATTCACAAAGGCAATATGATTTGAAGTTAGGGTTTTTTTCTCTCTCATTACTTCGTGAATTATTTCACTACTTACTCTATGTCAAATATCAAAACAATTTTAAACTCGTATTGAATATAAGTAGCTTGAATTGAGTAGTGAAAAAGTTGATGATTGAAATGAACTTTTTGTTTAAAGATGGAATAAGATTAGATTAATTAAGTTTATAAAAAATTAGCGATTTTGTAAGACTAACGGAAACAAACTTAAGAAGAATTTATATGTACAAACCAACTAAGAGAGCTAGACTTGAAACTTATTTTGTTGCAACCCTATGAATTATTAATTTTTGCACTTTTTGACATTTGGAGAAACAATTTTAATATAAAAATAATTTTAAAAATTTTCACAAGTAATTAAACACATTTCTCGACCACTTTTACAAATGTAAAGATAAAAATAAAATTAAAAATACATTCAAACAGTCCTTAGTGCATGTTTGAGGGAGGATTTAAAAAAAAAAAAAAAAAGGGCCATCCTTGCGATTCTTCAGATGAAGGTTTGAGAAGCAGGGGGAAAACAGTGGACGGGCCATCCCAATAATTCAGAACTGGACACGTAACGCCAAACAGGCCTTTAATCGCTCAAAGGTCTTGGTCTTGGTCTTGGTCTTCGTCCATATTTAAATAAATGAATTAAATAAAAATTCGTATTACCATCCTCATCCTGAATTCAAAGCTGGGCTATCCAATTGGATTTGGGTCAACTTTCAAGTTTCAAGTCCAATATGAGTCCATTTACATTAACTGTTGCTACGCGAAAGAGCTAGTATCAGCCCGACCCGAGTCTCAAAAAATCAGAATCGTCGGGTTGAATGCCGTAGGGATGAAGTTAGATACAGAAGAATTAAAATAATACAAAATCCATCCATTGGCCGCTTCCGTAGCATAGTGGTAGTGCGTTCGCTTCGTAAGCGAAAGGTCGCGAGTTCGATCCTCGCCGGGAGCTCCCTTTCTAAATCTCATCTTTTGGAATAAACTTTTTTAATTGGGTTCAACCAGGTTTGGAGTCTCCACTTTGAAGCAGCTTATTAATGTTCATTCTTGTGGAGATTTGATAGTTTATTGGATAATAATAAATTATTTAGTGTTAATTCAATGAGCTTGATTAAAAGCTGTAACTTTTTTTACCTGCATTGCATTATTCAGATTTGCATGCATTGACTCTCAAAATTAAGAACAGCAATGAAACGGGTTGAGGATCAAGACAACTTTTCATTTCTGGTTGTTTAAAAATAGCTTTCTTGATCTAGTTACGCCCGATTTATATATGTCCCCCATTCCCATCCTGCTTGATCTGTTCCATCATTTTTTGTCTAAGAACTAATTTTTTTTTTTTTAAAAAAATAAAATTAATCAATTAATATTATTATAAATACAAATCTATATATACATATATATATATATACAAATAATATATATCTAATAAATATACACATATTATATATATATATACACACATTTATTTTTATATATGCGAGAGAATTTAATAAAATATTAAAATATTAAAAGACATTTATGTAATTTAAATATCTAATGGAGACAAAACATGATATTTAAACTTGTTCTTACTTCAAACTCGTGTCGAGTTTTGATATCCTTTTCCATATCAACCTCACATTTTCTCTTCAAACTCATCCCATTAAAACAGGAGTGAGACTGAGCGGAACAGGACATTTTATCATCCCTAAACTCTCCGTGCAATTTGTTTATGTGAGAAATTTGGCTGGCTCTGCATAGCTCATATATCATATCATTTTATAGTCTCTTTACATAACTTTAAGTCTTTTTCCCACTGAAAATGGTCATGAACAGAACTGATTTGCACTTAAAAGCAATAAAATGATGAGACTTTGAAGGAATTTGTGCCTTTCTTTCAGCCTTTCATTTGCTAGTTATAGGCTTCACTTGCAGCCTTCTAGCGGGGAGAATTGCAAAATACAAATGCACCGAACAGCTACAATTTTAAATTATTTATAGATTGATTTTACAGATTTTGGAAAATTTTAGGTTTCTAGGGCACCAAACAATGGTAAGTGGCAAACCAGATTGAGCGAGAAAGACTTGCTACAAATATCATATTAAACCAAAACAGTGCATAACATTAAGAGACCGTTTGGCCATGCGTCCAAGCCCCCAAATCTCAGCCCGCACCGCTCATTCCCTCCCCCCCCCCCCCCCCCCTCCTTTTTGCTCCATCCCCAAATTGCGGGGGGGCCGCGATATCTCCCCTCCCCCGCCCCACCAAACATGCACTTAACAGGTAATCTGAGCACGTGTTCAGCAATTCTAGATCAAGGTACAACTGGCTTAGGCTAGGGTTTGGTTTGAACTAGCATCCAATTCAACAGCTTAATGAGCTAAGCAGTTGGATTTTGTTCACCACTAGCTACCATGTCTCCACTTCACAACAAAATCCAACAACCAAGTCTGCCAGAATATGTGTCCCAAAGAGAAATAGCGGCTACCAAACTGTGAGACATGGGCAGTTGGGTGTTTTAATCTCTGCCATTTGGTCCTACCAAACTTTCAAATATCTTGATATTCTTTTTTAACTAAGTTGTCGATGTTAAGTTACTTTAAAAGTTTTAACTTGTCAAAGAATGAATTAACGATTTATAACACAATATGTGCAATCCTATTCTACCAAACTTTCAAATATCTAGCGATCCCAAAAAATCAAATAAATAAATAATATCTACAGGAAATATCTCTTTGGTCTCAAAAAATAACAAACGCAAAAAACTATCTTTAAAATCGAAATGAGATGCTCTTCCCTGTAAAAAAACACACCTATTCCGCGAGACAAGTAGGCACCAACCTCCACACCTTCTGATTTCAAACCATTTTTCTCCTAACATGGCTTGAATCTTCCCCTCCCCCATTCACACCTCACAAAAAAAAAAGGCCATGACCACAAAATGGCAAACCAGAATGAGACAGCAAGACTTACTACAAATATTATATCAAACCAAAACAGTGCAGAACATTAACCCTTTGTCTCCTCTTCACTGCTTTCTTTGTTTTCAAAAAAATCTTCCCAGCAACTTCATTCTTTGTCACCATGATATTACCTTTCTACTTACTTTTCCCACATTTAGTTACCCAACAAACATGCCTTGAAATGGATCCAAAATCACTATTTAAGCCAAATGTATAAGAATTATGACTTTAAAAAATCCTTTCTTAAATTTTCATTCCATAAACACAGGTCAATTGAGACTTATGTCATCAATTTAGGCCTTGTTTGCACATTTTTGAAAATTGAACTGCTATATTATTTTTAGATAGCATTAGGAAGTAAAAAGTGCAAGCTCTCATCATCCATGATAGTGCCATTACATATAATTAAAATTATCATCACAATTAGTGGCATAAAATTAATCTTTAAAAGGCTAACAAAATTAAGTTTTGCTTTGACAAAATTTATTTCCTGATCACCCAAAAAAAAAAAAAAATCATCTTAATGATTTAATGAAATGTTCAATATGTGTGTGAGAGGGATTTATATTTAAGCAGCTCACCAGATTAATCAAAAGTAAAATCTTTTTTAACAATAAAGAGTCTAAATTAGTAGTAACAACAATTTACAGTAATTATTGTAAACTCTTCCGAGATATTATCTGTTTCAGAGCTACCTTTTGAATTTGCCGATGGTCATCACCGAGACAGAGAAGTGAAGCAACTATCGGAACGAAGCAGCGAGGGAGCACGAACCTGTTGAAGAGGACTGCTTGGTGTTGATCGAAGAGCTCTCGGAGAATCCAAACTTCTCCGGAGAAGCCGTCCCATGGCGAAGATCGGATGCTCTGTAGTAGAACTCGAAAGAGGACTCGAAGACTGAAACTTTCTGCAGAAATTGATGTGCCGATTCAGAGCTTCCTCTGTAGTTATAAGCATTTCTGCTCTCAGAACTTCATCTTTCACTGCTTCAATGCATAAACCGCAAATCCACCTTCCATTATACCTTTCGCGAATTCGAGATATGTATTCTAAAGTGCATTCCTCCGTAAATCCACACGATTCGCATTTCACGAACTCAACTTCGACTTGAACACTCGCTTTAAGAACAGGTAATTGTGAGTCTGAACTCGAAATTGCCATTACTTCAAATGGTTTGGACAAGAAAATTTAAATGAACCACTATTTCTTTTGTACGTTGTACTATTAAAAACCATTTATGCGTTCACCTGAAAGCACTCAAACTACTTACTTACAAACGCGCGCGCACACACGCACATATATATATATACACACTGTGTTATTCTTATGTGAGGAAGAGAGGATTGAAAAAGGAGACTTGGGTGCGCCTCTGCAGGTCTTTTGCCATTGAGAAATATTATCATAACCGGTAATCTCTCATTCTTCTTTTATATTCGAACATGTATCACTCTGTGGACTCGGTAATAGGGATGGCTACGGGATAGGACCCGAGATGTCAATGCGGCAGCAACCCATCCTCAATCCCGTTCGGCCAGAAAAGGTTTTCGGCCAAACTCGTTTAATCATGTGATGGGCAGGACAGATTCTTTTCGGAGTCTTATTTATTTTTAAGTTTTTAGTTATTAATTTTATTAAATTAAGTATAATTAATATATTTTAAACAAAATATTTTATATATTAATATTATTATTTTCTTTTTCAAACATACACTTTAAAACAAAGTAGCATGATTCCAAATCTAACTTTCCAAAATCTATTCTATTAGAAATTTTTATCAAAAGAATTAAATTACAATTTTATTAGTCTAGAAGTCATTGAATCAAACCCAATTATTGATGTTACGAGGGTCTAAAGTCATCAACCGTCCACTTGTGGAAAAAACTTTGGTTTTGTAATGGTGATAGGTGGAGTGATTCAAGCAACAATTCCAAATCTTTCTAAATTTTGAATCTCATGTGATATAACAGTGCATCATTACCTGTATATATTTGATGTGAATCATTAATGCATTACTATATTATTTTGAATTCTAAATTTATTATAACAGTGATTCTAGACTCTTCCAATTAATATCATTAATGCATTTCAATTATTTTTAAAAGAGTGATATTATACATAATTAATTATCTCACTCTATGTTTTCACTTCAAAATCATTATGCATTCTATTTTTTTACTCTTAAATATATAGTGACATACTCACATATATTTATTATAATAAATTTCATCACCTAATTCATTATGTATAATATTATTCAAATAAAATATTAAAAATAACTATTTTTTCACCACATTTTCTCTCCCCTATGAGCCATTTGTATGACTGCATGCATTGAAAAACCCTTTAATATAAAAGAAAAATATAAAAATTTAGTATCAGTTTGGCGCCGCATGAAGAGCTCTAAATTGCGGGACCATTACGCAATTCTTACTCCCCTCCCCCACTTCAAAGACCTCCATTAAAAAAAAGGCGGGCCCGACACACGTTTCTCCTCTCCCCCACCCCACCAAACTAGCTCCAAGTGTTCTTGCATCATCAAGTTAATGACACCAAAGTAAAGGTAAGAATCTATATCATTTGAGGATCAATCACAGCAAACTGTATCATGATTTGAAGGTGTGGTTCTGTTATCCCACCCAAATGCTAGTTCTGGTTCTCAGATTGTCCCCTGTTCTATCTTTAGACCAATGACTTGTGGTGAATTAGCACATGAAAGGTGTGGTGGGGTTTGGGTTTGGGTTTTGTGGTTGGGTCACAATTCTTTCTATCATTTGGCCAGAAGTATTTACACACACATATATGTATATGATGATTATGAAATGTCAAAATCACATGGAGGCACTCAGATCAGTTAATCAGAAGCTAGCACTAATACGACATCTCCTCATAATATCACACTCAAATTTGAACATTACGTGGAATCTACATAGGTGTTGTGCGAAAATAATAAAAATAAATAGTAAATCGATCTCAAACAAGAAAAAACAAACAAAGAATCACAAGAAAATATGTAAGATATACGTAATTTGACAAGATGCAATGATGATCAATTTACTATGTATCGAAGAGATTATTAAAGTAAAACACTCACAAACCTGAAATTTTCTTTTCATCCAATCACGGCTCACACAAAGCCGTCTTTCTTTTCATAAGAAAGGATCTTAAAAACAACACTCATATATACGAGTTACAAAATAAAAAACGACTCGAATATGAAATGTCCAAACTAGACATGTCAAGTTTTTCTTTTAGACACAACCACCGTAAAACCTTCTCACTAAAACTTTTTTTATATATATATAAACTGAGGCAGACTAATCCAAAAACCAAGTAGCTTATGAGTCAGGACGCAGTCCACACACGCCCCTTCAAATTGAGATGGGTTTACTTGTTATCCATGTTACATCAAAAAAAAAAAAGGACAGGAAAACAAGCATGTGATCACTTAAAATGAGCCATGTGCAACTAATGCAATGCAACTTTTCTGGTATCCGGACATAGAATAATAGGCCATATATATAGGTAGGGAAATGGGGTAGCTTTCACCCGGAATGTGGACTGTGGCTTGGCACTTGGTTTTGTTATGGGAATCTTGTTCCTTTTGGGACCAGTAGGTGATGCATCATGGTTTGGTGGTATATTAAATCAGTACATAACTGTTTCAATCGACCACTTGCTTTGCTGGTTTATTATTAAGGGCTAAGAAGTACGCACATGGACAGGGACATACGATACAACTATGTAAATATGAAAAAAAGTAAGATATGAATAAGTTAGGAACACATTAAATATATAAATAAATATATATTTTTTAATATGACTATAAAATAAAAACTTAAAATTATTTCAATTAAAATTAGTCTAAGAACACATAAATCACAAAAATATTATTAAGATATTAAAATAATAAAATCATTAAATAAAAATTTTAACAAGTTTTTCATTTAATCATTAACATCCATGACTCAAGTTTCTAAACAAATTTACTAATTATTACATAAAACATATATAGTATATATGTAACACAAAAAAAGAGGGGAAGATTTCCAAAAAAAAAAGAAAGGAATCCGTGTCCCTAATGAGTTTGGGACATGTCGGAAATTTAGAAAGAAAAAAAAAAATTGGACATTCTTTTTACGTGTCCGACATGTGTCTAGTACGTGTCTAAATGTGTTCGTGTCCAACACATGTCTGATAAGAATTCAATAAGAATACGTGAACCAAAATAAAGTGTTTGTGATTATAATTAAGAGATTAAAAAGAAATCACTTTTTGTTTTACATGGTTGATCAGTTATGAAGTATGGACACTCTATTTTAACTCACGTATCCGTGTCAGACACTTGTCAAACACCGACACTCTCAAACCATTTCCGGACACGTGTTCGGACACTTGAATCATGAATATTGATGATTAAATGAAAAAGTTTTTTAATTTTTATTTAATGACCTTGTTATTTTAATAATATTTTTTAAATTTGTATGTTTTTATACCAATTTTAATTGAAATAATATTAAATTTTTATTATATGGTCATATAAAAAATATAAAAAAATTATATATATTCAATGTGTCCCTAACGTGTTTGTGTCTTACTTTTTTTAAAAATAACGTGTCTGCGTATTGTATTATATCCGTGTCCGCATCCGTATTTCTTAGTCGATCAGGCTTACAGTGCTTTGTACTTTCAGTCTTTTGAGCGTCAGAGTTGGACTTCACAATTGGTACATGCACACGCTTGAAGCAAAACCTTGTCGGGCAGCTTCTTATGTACCACCCATCAATCAATGAGACATCAAAACTCTCGAGGATCTTTGCTTTTGCAAATGGTGTCACACTTATGGTGGACCAAGAATATATGGTGGTCTGTGTAAGTGAATTTTGTGAATCCAAATAAATAGGAATTTCATGGACTTCTCTCTCTCCCATGTTTAACAAATGAGACATGTCTCCTCATATAAACCATGTGTCTCATGCATGATGCAAAAAAATTTTTATGAACCATGCTTTTTATTAATCGTGTAGCTCTTTGACCAATCAATTTTGGCCACATCAACAATTTAAAGTTCATTGGAACAGAGACCATGGACCACAGCATGTGTAGGAGACTTTCATTAATTGTGGGATTTTCTTGTTCAGACCGTCATTTAGAGTTGGATTCTGGGGGTTGCCATGTTAGTATAGCTAGGTGAGTTACATAGCTGGATAAAGCAAGAACATGGGTATGCTATTTTATAACTTTTTTAAGGGGAAAACAAACAAAAACAATTTTTTTCACCAGACAACTTTTTTTTTTTTTTTTAATCACCAGAGCCGAATCCACCAACTGTAACCTTTGGTCGTGTAGTCAGATTATGAACCAAGACTCCCATTCCATGACTATTTCACACAAGATTCGCTTTTGGGATGATGCCCTAAAAATACCCGTAAAATATTGAACCAGAGATCTTACACTCTTCAGCACTTATTCTTTCTGGCGTTTCCAACCGAGCTACCCTTGGAGTATGCCAGACAACCTTCCTTGTGGAATAACATCAATATTGCTCCTGATGGATCATTCTGGGTCACTTTGCTAGAGCTATTTGAACACTAAAAAGTTTATTTTGAAGTTAAATGATGATGATGATGATGATCTAGCAGATATTGTGCCAAAAACCACTGGAGGATGATGTTAAGCAATTCGTTTGGAGCTAATCAGCAGTTTGTCTGCCCGCTCCCAAGACGTGTAAACACTCAAGCTCGCAACACACAAAAATTGATTGATCAAATCAAAGGTGCATGCTCTGATGGTGGTGAACAATGGCAAGAAAATCAAGAAGTTTGATGATCCTAATGAAGAGCTGATGTCCTTTGTGTTTGAGGACCATCTCTACTTGGGGCGTCTAAATTTTGACTACATTGGAAAATTATCGGTGACACTGAAGTAATTATTTGGTGGTCTAAGAGCATGTGCTTCTAACAATTAGATGATGTGCAACGCGTACAAAATATACACATGGCACATCATTCAACCGTTAGAAGTACATACTCCCGAGCCATTTAATATTTTTCCAGGTTGGGTATTGCCCCACTTGAAGGAACTACTATTTAGCATGGTATGTGGCTCGTTTAAGTTAGTAGTACTAAGCCATTGGGTTGAGCATGTGCAATAATTACTCAATTATGAATCATAATTCAAATGTATAGGGTTTGCTCAGGCTGCAACTGTTCTTGCATCACATGCTAATGGCACCAAAATAAGGAAACCATCTATGTCTATTGGCTGTCAATTAGTAACAGCACGCTAAGTCATGGATTGATGGTATGGGAATTCCAGGGTATGGTCCTGTTATCCCCAAAAAGATGATGTTTTTGTCACTCACGAAGATTAGATTTTCACGGATTCGATCGTTCATGTGTTACACATAGGTGTATGATACGGATACACATTGATCCGACCTTTGTGAGCGCCCCCACCCTCAAATACAGGGTATGGTCCTTGAATGATCACCTGTTCCATCTTTTTTTTCTCTTTGTTTCCTGTTGGGACCAATAAGCTACAGATATGCATCTTGGATTGGTGGTAAATGAAATGGGGATATGACTGTTTCAATCAAGCACTCTGGTGTCTGCAAAACAAAAGACTAAATTATAGCATGAAAGAGAATGGTATTTTTTTTCCCATTCAGTTGGTGGTCTCATGCTCCTGATGGGTCCTGGATTGATCTGCTGGAGGTAATATAAACACTTGAAAACTGTATTAAGGTAAAATGCGGCTGTCATGATCCAGCACACCTCATGCCCAAAACTGGAGGAGCCATGGAAGTGAATGTTGCGACGATAAACAAGAAGTTTGATGATCCTAACGGGAAGGTGACGTATTTAGTATTTTAGTGACATTGGTTCTGGAGTTTTGAGGGCTATCTCTACTTGGGAAGTCTAAAACCTAATTTCATTGGAAAAATTACCATTGAAAACTGCATAACATTATGCAGGATTCTTAAGAATGATCACAAAGGACAAGAATTCACTGGTATTTGATATTGCGAGAGAATTTTGGGGCTGGCAATAAAGGTCATTGCAAATGTGAAAATTGGAAATTTTCAGTTTGATGGAAGGAAATTTAGGGGTTGATCTCTGCAGTTTTGCATTGCACAAGGTTGTCTTGGCATGGGACTGGGATATTCGAATGTCTTTCACCAGTTAGATTCTCTGTGATATATTACTTGGTCAAGAGGTATACCTCCTTCAGCTAGCCTTCTGTTACCATAAAAATTGCTGAGCCAAATCATGGGCACAACCACAGAGAAAGGGAGGGTAGGAGAGAGAGCATGACACGGCCATCGCTTCTGGAGACAAATTCTGTCACCTTTTTTTGTTTTGGGGGGGAGGGACGAAAACATAATTTTGGCAATTGATAATTCCAAATGCAAGAAAAATCTCTGCCTCCCACTCCTAATCAATATGAGCATATATTTATGATTCAACGTGCCAACATAAACATTTCTCATAACCACACTAATTTCAGGCCCTTATCAACCACAAAGTCTCCAATTTTTTTTCAACTGATCTTCAGTTGATTAAAGTCCTAAATCTACAAGATCTCCACAACCATAACCTACCACAAAATCAATTGTATGTAGCCTTATTCCAAATTTCCTAAAACTGTTCTATGCCAACATATCAACAAGCATGCAACCCTTAATAATAAACTAATCACAAATTCTTTAGAATGAAACCAATACAAAAATTACTTTTCCCACTTCTATTTGCATATAAAGTTATGGTCACCTTGCAAATCAAAAGTGTGCATAAGAGACTAATAAGTCAAATTAGAACCTTCTATTGCCTAGAGCCAATAAATAGTGTCTAATTACTGGGGTCCAACTCATGATTCACGAGTCCTATTAAATGTATAGTAGACCACAGACAAACCTATGTAGGCATGCTGAGTAAAAACCTGAGACTTGTCTGCAATCCTGTTGATTATGATGGTATTTTTAAACATACTGAAGGAGTTATTTTTAACCATAAAATACAGTGACAATGCTAAACAAAAATGGGATTCTACAGTTAGTTGCTTCAAGGAATCACAAATTTATTTAATGAACTAAATATCAATCTTAAAAGGTTTATTCAATGCTAAACTGGAACAGCATTTTCCAGTTAGTAGCTTCAAGGACCCACAGATTTATTGATGAACTAGATACCAAACCTCAAATTTTATTAGAGAAAATAAAATATAGTTGGGAATGAGGCGAATATAGCTGGCAAGGAATGCAAAAATCCTAGCATTAGAGAATTTGAGCTCTAAGTCTATAACAAGGTCTATTGGCTACTATTTAATGGAATTTACAGCATGTTGATGGTAACACTTGGCATAAAGTGAATGGGATGGATCCATTGGAGAAGCCAAAATTAAGGCAACACTTGGCAACAAATATGAAGCAGAATTAACATACCATTTGGCCAACACGTCAACAGGCATTTCCTATCCATATCTGAAAGAAAACTCAGCTGCTTCATTCTTGCTTGTAGGACCAATTTCCTAGCATCGGCTGGTAAGTGACAAGATAAACTTCATCAAAACATTGCTTCAAATGAGAACAATAAGGAGAAATCCCAAAATTCCCAGCTCATAAACTAAGGAAGTCAACCTAAAATAAACTTTGAAGTTCAAGGAACCAAAAACAAAATTAAGTAGTACATACATGTACATCCCCAACTTGCGAAATTGAGACATCAATTTTTAGTTACTGAATTTTTATATACAAAGTTGTGGGCTTTAAGGTTAGCTTTCTACGTATTAATTTTGTATTTGTTTTTATGTTTTTTCTTTCTTTTTATGATATAGCTTTCTACATGTTAATAATTCTTTCTTCATACAAAAAAAAAAAAAAAGACTCATGATCAGTTTCACCAACTCATGACATTGTCATGAATAACAAGTACACAGTTATTAATCACTCTACTCTGATCGACTATATCTCTATGGCTTCCACAATTTAGGCACAATTCCTTCATTCAATGCGCCAATCAGTCGTATTCTACATACGTGTTCAAACAAAACATGTACATAGTTTGATTCATATTTATAAAGATGATTCTTTTCAATGTTGGAAAATAAAATTTATCAGATTACTTAATGGCATACATATTGAATAAGTTATATTATAATATATTATCTTATAGTGCTAAAAAAAGATGTACAACCATCATTTTGATCCACATTTGCCCATTAAGGAGATATTATAAGCTCAAAATTTTCAAAATCCAGTTATAGCCTCAAACTAGTTTGTGTTTTTTATTCAAAGTGATTCAGATAAAAGAGCTTGGAAAAGTCACAAACCTGCCATGCCAGTGGCCAACAGTCGAAGGTGATTGGTAATAGGAAACAGGTGGGTGACACGCTGACTCTAGTCTGATCCAGAAGCTTGTCCTACTCATACAGTCAAATTGATTCAAGCCCTAGATCAAGTGCATAGAGTTTCTGTAGAAGCCATTAATTTTACTAACTGGAACTTTCTTCTGTGTGACCACACACCCAAACGAGGTTATTCCGGCTGCCTTCACGGCCTTAAAAGCAATCTCTGTTCGTACAACAGATTAAGCATTGAACATTACAAAAGTGAAAATTCCTGATGAATGTGTGTGTGTTAGACATTAACATATTGGTGGCGAATTGAAGAGAATGCTTAGCGACTCGAAAGAGACGACCTTCAGGTGAGAAGATCGTTATGTGACGATCGTAGCCACCTCCACTTCCTCGATTCATTGTTCAGTGTTGTTCAGATACGTTTGAAAAGGCGAGTGGAGTTCCCAAAATAACCCCTTCGTGTGCCATCTCAAAAGTTTTACCAAAGCTTCCTTCCCACATATCTGCTTGTCAGTTCCACATATATTTTGCAGGGGCAATGGCGGCTTCTGCGATTGGACTGCTTGATCTACGCGGCACTGCAAACACTAGAATTCGAGCTCAAGATTACAGTTAAGAGATGCATGAGTCTGGCAGAAATAGGGCAGAGAAGAGTGGGAGCTGCCGAGGACGACGACTACGGAGCGTCGGGGAGAGGCTTTCATCGGAAACTTGATATTATTTTTGGACACAAAATGGGCAGGGGCAATTTGGTAAACTAGAAATTCAGGTTTTCCGAGGTTTTAGGGGTAAATTCAAAATCTAAGTAGGGGTAGTTTGGACAATCCGCTTCAGCCGACTACTTCAAAAGATCTGAGCTTGCATAAATTAGGGTTTTGTTGTGTGCCGCAGTCTCCGAGCCTCTCTGTGTTCGTTTCTATTGCTTAACGCCTTCAGAACTAGGCTTACAGAGCACAGAGAGAAGATGGGTCACTCGAACGTCTGGAACTCGCATCCTAAGAACTACGGTCCTGGATCGCGTACTTGGTGAGTTACAATTTTGATATTCACTTCTTAGATTTACAATTAAACAATTTCTTTTGATAAGTTAGTTTTACAATTAAATATCAACTGTATATATACTATATATATGTGTGTGTGTGTGTGTCTAGTATTTGTGTATATATGTGTATATACCTTGTATGCTCTTATGTTCGTAGATGTAGTCAGGACGAAGCTTCGTTAATTGGGGTGTTTTATATGTGAAAGTAATTTTTTTCCGTTATTCATATTGATTTCAGTAAGAAATTTTCAAGTCTCAATTGTTTAAGAATAACTCATAAAGGCTCTTGCTTGTTTTACCCGAGGGTTTAACGGAAGAAGACACAATTTCGTGGAAAACTGAAGTTGACAAGGAAATTTGTTGAAATTGTTTCAAGAGAATATGCTATAAAAAGGGCCTATTATCTTGTACTTTTGTTAGGAGGCCTAATCGTCGTGTTACAAGGGCTGCAAACTGTCAAAAATGGGAAATTTGTCGAAAAAAAAAAAATTTCACACACCAATCAATCTGATCCCAACCAAATATAGCTGAAGTTTCCGTCAAATTTAGGTCCGAGTGACCTCCCTTAGGGTCATTCATGAGTTTTCTCCTTGTAGACTGTTGCTCATGTGAAGCCATGCAGATTTGAAGACCATGAACAGCGAACACCCCCCATTGGTTGTTTTTCTTGCTGTTAAATAACATAGGAGTAAAGAATAAGATGGGCATTCCTAGAATTTTTAGAAGAATTTCCTTGGCTAGAATATTGAGATAATTTGATTAATGTAATTTGAAGAGATGATTATTCCTAGAGGTATTTGATTGATTATGAGTTATGACATTCTTTTGTCAAGATATTGAAGAAATAGAAATAGTTTTCTGGATGCATACATTAGTTAGCACAGGTAATTGGTAATATGAATTTGGAAGGCCTGTCAACCTTAATGGAAAAACCTGAACAGTTGCACAAGAAGCCAAGACTTCAAAGGTAAAAGTACAAACTGGACTTGGCTCCGGTATAGTGTAAGTAGATGAAATAGATGGAAGTTATTGTTGAGTGATTCTTTGGGTCTCTTCCTTTATTGTCTATAAGCATAATATATGCATGTGTGTGGAAGTTTTGCTTAGACTGTTTAATTTCAGGTTTAGAATATACTTGTTTGTTTTTCATTTAGTTGAATATGCTAATCCTAATTTATTTTTGTGTCAGCCGGGTTTGTGGAAACCCACATGGGTTGATCAGGAAATATGGACTGATGTGTTGCAGGCAGTGCTTCCGCAGCAATGCCAAGGAAATTGGCTTCATCAAGGTCAGTTTTGATATGTTAAGGAAATTCGCTGAGCATGTGTAATGTTTTAATCAGTAGTGTGAAATTATTCTGTGTTTTACATCGTAATATGAAGTAAATTTTATTTCGCGAAGCATTTTACTAATTATCTTCTATTACTATTTGGCACAGTTCATATTAATTTGTAATGACTGCTGAAAAAAAGTATGTCTTCACATGCTATGAAAAAACAGAATGGAACCACATTATTTCCTAGAGAGGATGAGTTTGTAGCTTGATATTAAGTGTCATCGGTGCTCTCGATTCTATTTGGTTTCATACTTGCATTTGGATGAGTCAATTATCCAATGTGATCTTGTGGGTGATGTAGTGTTCAACCAGCGAATTTCATATGCACATAAATGCAGACATTATGTTATAATAGATTTACTTTTATCTGTACCTGTAGAGAAGATTTGTGACTAACATATCAGATAATGCACATAATTAGGCAGTTTAAATATTGTTGTTGCAACCTACATTTTTTAAGTTGGCTTGCTCCTTTGTATTTAGTAGATCTGGCATATGCAGCGATACTTGCAATTTTTCAGTCATGGTAGTCATTGCATTGCTGTCTGTTGAAATATTGATATGTTCTTATTACCTTTTCTGGTTAGTATATAACTGATGTTATTTCTCTGTTTTTTTGTTTTTCCAGTATCGTTAAAGAAGTGAAGAGTTAAGCTAAGCATGAATGGGAGCTGCAGTGGGGAACTTTTTCTTGTTTCTTTTATGAGGATTTGTTTTGAGAACCAGTTTGCGAGTTACTATTGCTCTTATTTTCAATTATAAAGTGTTCAGACCCTTTATTGAATGTTATAGATTTTGTGTTTCTTTGTTATGTTTTTCTCACTATTTGCGTGGCCTCAATTAACCACTTGAGATTTTAGTTGAATATTATATAATCATCCTTCGTTATCTGATTCTGTCGCCCCTTGCTGTGCTTTTTTAAGTTTTACATAATATAACATAGTAGTGCTGTGTATGTTTTATTTATTTCAATAATGTGATGTGTTAAAGATATGGTTACTTTGAAAATCATATCACACATCACATTAAGGATATTAATTAGAGATGCATAACATTTTTCTCTTGACATAATATTTTATATACTATACATAAGATATATTAGTATTACTATAAGTTTGGTCAAGTGAAATCAAATCTGATAAGTGAGAAATTCTTATATGGATTAAAAATTTATTAATCACTGAAAATTTCAATCCATTCCAATAATTCTTAATAAATATTTCAATTCGATTCGATGTAATAATTTTTTTAACAAATAAATTCAGTTCACCCGTTTATAGACCTACCACTGAGGAATGGTATGTCCCGAAAGTGCCAGTGAAAAAAAAAATACAAACGTGCAAGCAGTACCCACTGGCTTGATGTGAGTAGAGTCGGAAGCCATAACATTTCCAACTCTGGGACCTTCTAACATCCATAAGAAACTGATAGATGATGTGTCATCTCATTCAGGCGTTCATTCTTCAGCATATTAGATCCATTGTAGGTTTAAGGGTTTCTGTGTCTAGAAATTAAGAAAAATAATACAATTAATTTCATGTTTGTCATACTAGCAGGCCATCAAATTCTCTACCCGAGTACCCAACTTCCTCCAAACTCATATATATATATATATATATATATATATATATATATATATATATTGGTTCATATACCAGCAAACCCAATGAAATTTGCAAATAATGCCCAAAAGGCAAATTACCATCAAGAGCACAAAGAACAGTCTTATTCCCCTAGCTCTAGTAAATAATAGTACAGTTACTCTTGTCAATTCACCAAAGCAGAACTACATTACAAGCCACAATCAAAAAACTAGCGGGTTCAGTACCGTTGACCGTGCCAAGAACAGCAACGCCAAAACGGTTAGACATCTTCCAAATGGGGATGCCTCTCCTATTATTAGTTGCCCGACAATCCCCTGTTGACGAAAGCCTTTATGTCAAAAGCATCATTGCCAGTCTTTGTGATGACACCCTGGCACGATAATGAGTTATCAGACTGAAATTCAATCCATTATATTTGAACATATTTTTTTTGGCAATTGTATGTGCATGGCTGAGAGAGAGAGAGAGTGAGAGACCTTTTCAGTAACAATACCACTTATCATACTGGATGGGGTAACATCAAATGCTGGGTTCCAGACACAGATTCCAGAAGCGGCAACTTGTTCCCCAAGTCCTCCCTGTGCATGCAACAGTTCCTTTGCAGATCTTTCTTCTATAACAATTTCTTGTCCAGAAGAAAGAGATAAATCGATGGAAGTCAGGGGGGGCAGCAATGTAAAATGGAATACCATGATGGTTTGCACACAATGCAAGGCTGTAGGTACCAATCTTATTAGCAGTATCACCTGCAGTTAGATTTAAATGCATCAATTAAACATGCATTCTACTATCAATCATCAAAACTAAAAGCAGACATAACAATTACTGTACTGAAGTACCATTAGCAGCCACACGATCAGCGCCAACAATCACAGCATTTACGTGCCCAGCTTTCATTAATGCAGCTGCAGCTGAGTCTGCTATAAGAGTAGCGGGGATGTTATCGTGTACCAACTCAAAAGCTGTCAGTCTGGATCCCTGTATCATGTTGAAATAAGTATGTGTGTGTGTGTGTGTGTCATAATTGGCACTATTGAAAAATGAAAAAATATACTGGTAATTCTTAGTGAATTGGTTATCACCAACACAAAATAACCCAACCTTTCAAATTGTACAAAGGTAAACACCACTTCAACATAATCAAGGCACAATTCCTATCCCAAGTTTAGATGCAAAAAACCTCTGACCAATTCTGTTTGGCCAACCTTGGCCAACAGGAACTTGGGAGTCCGGTGGTGCTAGACAGACCCCCTCCTGGGGTGCTTTCCAGTTTGAAAGCTGACCTTTGGTCAGTTGCATTTGAGAGAGGCAGCTAGGCTCCACCTAGCTGGCTGGTGCTTTGTTTTCTTTTCTTGTCTTCGTTTCCTTCCGACCAAAAAAAAAATTACTTAAGAAGACATGTCCAACCCCAGTAACCCCACCCCCACCCCCCCCAAATGGGGGTCGCACAGGGGCCAAGTAGTCCCCCCTACCCAACCTTTCAAGCCAGAATGTCCATACAGCCATACTCACCATTAGACTTCCCGGTCATCATCTGAAATTACTGATCCTTTCAGTGAGTTTCATTTTAATAAAAATAAATAAAATAAAACTGTCGTGGTTAGGATTAATCAGACAGGCAAAAGAAGTCCCATAACCATCAATTAATCATGTGGAAAAATATTCTATCCCCAAAAGCTGCTTTCTACTTTTTGAGCATACAGTGCCTTGTTTTTGTTTCTTTAAAATAGTTTGCTTCAGATAACCTAAGCCATGATACTCAATTTCACCATACAGTTCTCAGTATCTTACTTGCCCTCCGAATCTAAAGAGCCTGAACATGAGCTACGCGATCAATCACAATCAGAAGTGCTGGACATTGCTAAACTGTCTCCCCTTCTTAATGCGGGAGTGAAGGCTATTTCATCTCTCCCACTGACCAGACACAGTGATCTGATTAGCAGGTTTGGCATTTGAAGCCTCATCCAGGTGGTGTCAAAAGTTAGGCTATCATATAGCTCTTAGCTAATAAATTTTCCCGAGCCAAGAAGAATTAACCCGCTGACCTTTGGGAAAAGCTTTGAGAGTCTGAAAGTTCCCCTGCGGTCAAGCTTTTGAAATGGAAAATTTGTTCCAACACCCCTTCAACCAGGATGAACCTTCATGCCCAAATTTTTTTCTAAATCTCCCATCAGCCCAAACAGAGGCAGAGTGAGTGGAACCCATGTCATTTAGATTCAGTTGGAGGCCCAGTCCGGCAACCACATGATGGCCCCTTTCGGCACTCTTCCCCCTGGGGAAGCCTAGTAATCCTTATGAGGGATTTGAAAGGAAAACTTCTACATGGAACTGCAAAGGCTTTCTAATTTATTCTGCTAGGACCTGTGAGGCCCTAGCAATCAGGAAGCCTGCAACATGGCTAAAACTCTGAAGGTGTCGGAAGATATCATAGAAAACAACTGTCAAGAAGTTTACACTCCCGACCTTTCAGATTCTGACCCACTATCAGACCTTGTATTGATCATCACTGATATATAAGTTATTTTTCCGAGTCTTAGATAAGAAGATGTGGCCAGTTTTTCCTCCCTCAGCTTTTAAGTTTTATCTTTTTTCTTCTTCTGACTGTTTCTTGTATTGTAGCCCTTGGGGCAAATCTTCCCCCAGCAAAGATTTTAACGGGGTTGGGGTGAATACATTGTCACCATACAACCTAAATTGTCATTTCTGGTTTTTGCCTGTTGTATAGAACATTTGCATTATAGCAGGAGTAGGATGCACAAATCAACGGATCTCAACCATCCAATACATCAAATATGAACTATTTGAAATGAGATAATGTTAATTATTAGATGTTGCAGTTTATTATATATTAATTACATGCATACACAAGATAACAGCCATCAGATAATCAGTTGCAGCTCCTAATTGTTTGTCCAGTAAATGCTATGATAAAGTCCATTTCTGAAAGTGCCCACATGAAGTACCTAGTCTATTCCTAAAACTGTTACAACATAATGCCAATAGCGAAGTCATTACATTCATCAGATATTCCAGACAACCGCATTTTACTCCAATTTGGCACCCCAGCCGTTCACAATACCATTTTGCCCAAATATGCTTGTGATATTGATAATATGGGTAGCACGATTTTTCTTAATGATGTTAATGAAAGTAATAACAGGTACAAGCTATGTACTCACTTGGTTGAATGGACGTGTTTCTGTGCAATATGCCCTCTCGAGAACTCCTTCAGCATGAAGTGAACGAATCACACCTAGAGCAGTACCATATCCTGCTGTAGCAAGACTACCAAAACAGTATGGATAACAATTAGAACAATACTAATATGGTAAACTCAGATTCTGCCAATTCACTGCTTCCCCATTTACTTTCTATGAGAACACATAAAATAAAAAAACTTAGACCAGAGGGAATCAGGAGGAGATAGAGAGAGAGATACCTTCCAGTGTTGCAATACGTCAGTACAGACATCCTCTTAGAGTCTTTCAGATGACGCTGAAGAAAACTAGCTCCATAGGAGCCAATTGCTTTATTTGAAGCAACATCATCCTTTAGCATTATTTCAGCAGCTTCCATGTAAGCCTAACATCAATAGGTATCATTAGTGCAATGGAAGACTACTGATGGGATATGCTTCAGCTACGGTTTAGAGCCAAAAATGGACTAAATTATGAAGAGATTAAGTGTATAACATGATGGTATTAAAGCTTTCTCCTCTCCAATATCTCAATAAACCCTAAAGAACACATCACTGATTCAAATGTATAAGAACAAAAAAATTAACTACCTGAAAAATAGTACTGGCTTCTGATGCATTGGCAGCTGCTTTTGATATGACTTCTTTAAGTTTTGTTGCAGCATCTGAAAGATTCACAGCAGTTGGTCGGCTGATAAGGCATGCAAGATGTTAGCTATTGCTTGATAACTGGCAGGAAATGCTATTAATTGCAATCTCTAAAGGTTCATTATAACCAAAAAATACAAAACCAACCACTATGTCATTAACAAGCAAAGCACCAAATTTAACATTACTATTTACTAATTACCTAGAGACAAGATACTCCAATTTCTTGGCCAGGAAAGATGCTGCATCGGCAGATGTCCCTTTAAAAGCTCCTAAGTTACACAGTTCTACTGCCAGAGAGAGGGCTGCAGCTATAGCAATTGCAGGGGCCCCACGGACCACCATATCTCTTATTGCAGACCTGAGGCAAAATTTAAAAAGTTCTTAAACATTCCAAAATTCTAGTTTTCTTGCATAATATGTTTACACGAAACAGATTTGTCACTGGAATTGTTGCACAATAAGGAGAATGTAAAAAAGAAAAGGAAGAAAAAAAATTAAAATGATATCCCTATGTTTATTGACAATTAAAGAGACAACTCCTATGTTATTTGAAATTACACTACAGTCCCTTCTGTTTACCTGACACATTATAAATACTTCCATACAATTTCCATGAATGACTGTAACGGAAAAGGTGGATGTCATCAGAAGTTTTTTTTTCAAATGCTAATAATGCCCTTAAAAACAAAACTCTTTAACTCTCTCTCTCTCTAACTCTGACTCTAACCCTAACCCATTTCACTAATTATTCGAACCCATCACTACTATAGCCTTCAAATTGCCACCCAAATTTCCACAACGCCAGTCTATATTGCCAAAGTTCTTGGACGAATTGGCAGTAATGGCTCGTGAGGGGTAGCAGAGACAGCAATCTAGTGGAGTTGGCCTCACCGTGGACAGCAAGGTTGGTAATGAGGGACTGCTCAGCATGGACAGAGTGGTGGAGTGGGAAACAGTCATTGAGTATTTGGTCTCTGCAAGTATCTATGACTTTGTAAAAGTATTTGTGTTTTTGACATACATGTTATTGAAAGTTGTATTAGGATAAAGGAAATATCAAAATTAACATGGATTGAGATAGTAATGAAAAATATGATGGTGCATGGATTAACTGATGGAATGATATTAAATAGAGTAAAATGGAGAAATGAGATTCATGTAACTAAACTCAAATAGTTGGGACAAGAATTTGTTAAGTGGAATTTAGGTCGAGACACTCATCTCACAAGGTTCATTATCTTGGACTTACACTTCTCTAATAGTGGTTTTTTGTGGGCAAGGTAATTACATTACTTTTTTTTTTATCAATAATTATAAGGGGCCCAAGAGAGGCAACCCAACTTTACAAAAAAAGGGGGACCGGCAACAAAAAATCAAGAGATAAAATCCCCCCAAAAAATCAATCAGCCTATCTAAGTACATAGGGAATTCTTCTTTAATCCAAAAGAACAATGTTTTCAAAAAATTATCTTCCAAATTCCAAGCGGGGGGGGGGGGGGGATTTCACCCCCTTCAGAAAAACTTAATTCTTTTCTCTCCAAAAATGAGACAAACAGGGGCCATACTCCAAGCAACTCTCAACTCCTTCCTAATTCTTTTACACCTCCAACCAAAAAAAAAAAGTTGCTTCACCTTGGTCGGCATAACCCAAGAGTAACCAAACATACAAAAAAGTAAGTTCTACATATCCCGACTTCCCAAGTTAATTTACAATGGATGAACCACCGTCTCCTCGTCTTCTTTACACAAGACACATCTACAAGGAAGGTGATACCCTCTTTGCTTTAGAATGTCTGCCGTCAAAATAACTCCCCACACCACCTCCCAAGAAAAGAAAAGAAAAAAAAAAGGCTTTCTTTGGAACTCTAGCTCCAAATTAACTGCCAAGGAGAAGAGGATTAAAAATAATAATAATAATAATAATAATAACAATAACAATAACAACTTCAGTTATAAAATAAAGCATGAGAAGAGAAAATAAAAAGGGAAGGTACTGTCGGGACTAAAGTCCCATCCGAGATAGCAAAGTCCTCTCCTTTCATAGACGCAGTCCGGGTTTGAGGCTTAGTGCATGCACACACACTTAGATAGAATTTCCCCTCTCCCCCATCATTGTGCTGTGAGAGAGAGAGAGAGACAGACAGACAGACAGAGAAGAAGGGAAGGTACTGTCAACTCTCCAAAATCAACTGCTAAGAGACAATTTATTAATTGATGAAAATCAACATAATGCATCCAGATTAAAATAATAACAATAATAACTTCAGTTATAAAATAAAGCATGAGATACAGTATGATAGTAAATCAAGGCAATTAAGAAAAAGCTAAAATATGTTACCATCCATCCGTTGAATCCCGAATATCCAAGTAGATGGTTTCAAGAGGAAGCTTCCTCTGTTCAAAAAAAAAAAAAAAGTTACATACTGAAGGAAAATGGAAAGCCATCAACTGCCCAAAAAACTTCCTTATTGGATCTTCATTACTCAAGTAAAGGCACCATTTGGACAGCATTTTAAAAGTACATATTCAGCTTTTAGAGAGGAAAAATTCTTCAAATTTCGCTCTCAAGAAGCAACATAAGAAATTTCAGAATTCCAATCAGAAAATGCAGAAATGTTCTCATGAAACTAAAAGGAACCACTGAAAATAACTCAATTAGCATTACCGTTTAATTGTACGAGCACTTTAATCGCTCCGAATACTTCAGTAGCAGAGAAATCAGTTCCGTTTGAAGTCTATACAATTAAATTAAAACACGATATGCACGTGTGTACTGTGTATGGAGACTGGATACAGACCTGATCGAGTAGCTGAAGTGAACCTCGCTTGTAGCAGATGGACTGAAGAGAGGTGCCGTTTTCAACTCCATCTGTGAAGTTCGAATCAGTTGCCATTAATTGGAGCCCACTAAATCTTATATGAACCCTAAAAAAAATCAACTCTTGAGTTAAACTCTGATTAATTGATTAAAACTCTTAAGAATCTTCAGATATCAAATTATAGAAATGCTTCAAATTACACAAATAAAGCCATATGTATTAGTACCTAATAAGAAACTGAAACTGCCCTTAAAAAACCCTAATTTCTAGTTTCTGCCACCCGGTTCAATGGTTTTGCCAGTCATGGAGAGTTTCCTAGATGCTAGATTTAACGCCACGGAACGACATCGTCTATATCACCAGATGATATCTCGAGCATCTAAACTTATCGGCTTCGAGATATCATGACGTGAGGAAGAGAGAGAAAATAAAATCAAGGGAGTTGGAAGGAAAGGGAGATGGAAAGGAATGATTGTATTTCCTTTTTTTGTTTTTTTTCTTCGGTTTAAAAATAGGAAGGAAGAGGGAAAGAAACAGAGTCTTTTAATTCTTATTTCATTTTGCCTTTTTTCCAAAAATAAGAGAAATTCTTATTTCATTTTGCCTTTTTTCCAAAAATAAGAGAAGACTGAATTGAAGAATTAGAAAATTTAGTTTACATTTGGTTTAAGATTAGAAAAGGAAAGTAAACGGGATAATGAGAGATGAAAGTTTCTTAACCCTTATTTTATTTAATTTATTATCTTTTCAAAAATAGATGAAAATGAAAGGAAATGAGTAAACCTTTTAATGAATTTTTTATAATACCGATTTTAACCTTAAATTTAGAAAAGGAAAAAAAATACATCTATCTTAAAATATAATAGTAAAAAAAAATTATTTCTTTTCTTATCTTTCTTCTACTGTTCACAAGCAAGATGAGATAATTACGTTATCATTTTTTTGATTTGCTATCCAAACATAAAGAAAAGATTACATTTCCATTTCCCTTTCCCTCATAACTGCTGTTATCTTCTCCTCTCATTTCTTTCTTACTTATCTAAGCATAGTGAAATCCTATTTTAATATTAGGAAAGGAAGGGAGAGGGACTGAGGGAGGGGTCTTTTACCCATTTTGTCTTTGTTTTTAAAACAAGTGAATTCTTACTTTATCATTTATACTTACATAATAAAATATTGCATCTCCTTACTTTTTTCTTTTTTATCATTTTCAGATAAGATAGGAAGATTATAATATTTATTTTTTTTCTTTATTAACTATCCAAGCATGATAGAGGGATTATACTCCCATCTCCTCTCCCTTGTAATTAATGTTTTCCTTTCCTTTCATTCCTACTTATCCAAGTATAATATAAATGTTGGAGGAACCTCCCTCTATCAAGTCATATTTCTCTACTATAATTGCTATTGCGCAATTATGTTATTATTTAACTTTTAAACAATACTTAGTTCCAAAGTAGGTAGGTGAGACTTTCCTATATCCAAGTACGTGTCTTAACCGCAATCTATCACATATACAATGTCCATTTATTTTTTTATTCTATTTAATTTTTAATCTTTAGTTTAAACAAAATAGTCACATAATATTCATGTAATTGCATACGTGAAAGATTAATATTGTAACACATACTTAGGTAGGTGGAGGTTCCTTCTACTTGGTTTAGAGCCAAGTAACGCCCTTTATTTCTAAGTAAAAATAAATATACATTTTGTACAAGGTATAATAAGGTTGAGATGTGTATCTAGGTGGGAGAGGTTCCTCAAGTTCTTCCTACCTAATTTAAAGCTGGCATTGTCTATTTCTAATTGTGTTTGAGGTGGAAGTGAGAATTAAACAAACAAATACTTCAAATCAGATTATGTTTGACTTGAAACACTCTTCAGCAATTAGTGATGATCGTGTGAGTGTGTGCCAAAGAGGAATAGGCTCTCATATAATGCCAAACTTGATCCCGAAGATGGTGTGCGTGTGAGTGAATGGACGATAATGCGATTGTAAGAAAACAATGAATCTCTCTTCCTTATAGATTTTTGTTGCTTTTAGAAATGAGAACTTTTAATGTAGATCAGCCAACAAGATAAACAAAGAAATATATTTAATAAGAACATAAAAGTATATTGTTTAAGCAAGTAATTGATACAACTTATTGACGAAAGTACAAAGGATTGTAGTTACAGGTTGTGTTATAGTGGTATTGGGTACAATGAGTGAAAAATAAGAAAGTAGTGAAGTTAAGTTAATGCAACTCCATAGGTATGTTAGGCTAGGTTGGTTTAAATTACAATAAATGCTAATTGTGAATGTTAATTAACACAGGGTCTCTTTTCCTCTTATCTTGCACGACTTCTACTAAATCGTCCATACTCTTTGTTCTGAGCACTATGCCATGATTGATGACCACATATATTCATATGTTGTGCCATAATCTCCATGCATCCCACGATATAAGAAAATGTTCCTAGTTTACTGCCACATGTTACTGTCATTTGTCTTGCATTTTATCCTCTAGATATGTCAGTTATATGTTGATGAGGCACTAGCTTTAGTTGACACATGTCCCATGGTTGAGAATGACTTGATTAGCCACTTGAACATATGATCATAGCTTTGAGCCACTTAATGTTGATGACCATAGACTTGGTATTCTACCTTCCAATTAACGAGTGTCCTTGTGTCTAGACGTCTTTATTATCATGCTCCTTAGTCTCATTCTTATTTAAGGTGTATCTAAATTTTTCTTCTTAGAGTACCTAACATCTGTCATTTTGGTCATTGCTTTATCAATCCTACAATCTAGGGATTAATTCTTTCTTCTTGCCTATGTTAACATGTGTAAGCCACTAATCCTAATGAGCTCACTCTAATACTTAGGCAAATCATCAAGTTTTGAGTCTAATGTCACTTTAATCACGTGGCCACATTTACATGGTGGCCAATCAGCGTCTAAGCATTAGGTAAGGTGTAAATAGATTCATTACAAAATGACTAAGTTTATCGGATCATTCAAAAGCAAGTACTTACTCAAGAAATGATATTAACACCTCAAATATAGTACAAATTGATGCTGCACTTTTTGACTCGCAATAAGTGTGGCTCCGTGACCTGTAGAACACTCAGAAAGACGATCAGAGGTCCACCGGATTGGCTGCGGCGGTAACCGCTCCGATGCTTAAGTAAGTAAAAGGAATTGAAAGACTGTATTGAAAGCCAAAGAATGAGCATGAAAATAAAGCGTATCTTTAGGGTTTAATTTATAAACCGTGGCTTTCCTAAGTTGATTAGGATTCGAAGCCATGATTGTAGGGATTTGATTATCGGAGATTGCAGTTACCTTGTTGAGTATCGCATAGAGATAACCATATATGGTAGTTTCCTTGTTGAAGACTGCTTCCTTATTCCTTGCTCAGCATCCGCTAAGGCGGTAACGAGGTCTGGAATGTTGGTCTGGACCCTGTGATCAGTACTAAGACCCTTGTCCGGATATATGTGCTCTGAAGGCATATGTTTGGTTATTTCCGACCTTTTGTGATGATCTGGATGCTTGAGCTTTTAGTCATTGGCTGAGTGAGAGCCGTGTTGGCCGAGCATGAGTTGAATTATGGTCATACGTGTCACGTGTTGATTGGCCTGCTCTTTATGGTATATCACTAATGTAATGATACATGTCCTTAATTTGTATTTTTATTTATTTTCCCAATATGATGTGGCACCATGTGATGTCTTTAAATAAGGGTGTGGCCTTTTTTTTTTGGGAGAGGTGGGGGGGGCTACAATTTTTTTGGGAAAAAAATTAGGATGGATTTTTTTTATATATAAATTGTGGTAGGGGATTTTAAGGGGAAAACATTATTTTCAAAATTAGAGGAGGGAGAAATTTTTTTAATAGGGATTTCAATATATTATGGTTGAATTGGATTGAGTTAGATGAGAATCAAAGTTGGGATAAAAATTTGGAATAGGTTAGGTTACTAAATGTAGTGGGATATGGCCTAACTCACGACTATGTCTATGAATTGGGTTGTAGCCCGACTCGCAATTATGATTCCGCATTATACATACTGGGTGTGACCTAGTATGCAACCGTGGATGGGGCTAGCATGGCCCTCAATTTTTTTTTTTTCCTTTTGAAAATTTTTATGTACTTTTTAGAAAATATACTTTTAAAATTTGTATTTTTGTCCTGTGGGGCTAAAAATTTTCACACTTTTAACCTTATTTTAATTTCAATTTGGCCCCTTAATGGGACTTCTCTATACTTTTTAAAAAATTTTGGATAGCCTTCAAAATTTTAAAGGTTTTTTTTTTATTATTATTAAATTCTTATTTAATTTGTAAATTTTTTCATAACAATGAATTTGGTTACTTCTCCAATATATTAGTAGTCAATGTTTAGTTTTTACACTTTTTCAAAATTTTTGATGAAACATTTTGCAAATTTTTTTTTCCTGCTTTGTCCCTGTGTGCGACTAGTATTATAGCACATTAAGCTATAGTCACATTTACAATCATAGTTTAATAGTACGCATATCGGGTTATAACCCAAAAATGAGGTGCAAGTGCATTGTGCCTTTATCCAATGGTCTAGATTTTGTATTTCACATACTGGGGCTTGCCCCCCCCACGGTTATAGTTTGATACAAACTGTGAAACACTGGGTCATAGTCTTATATAAGAATGAGGGTTTCGTGTGGTTTGGAGGATTATGACAAAGACTCAATATAGCTTGGGAGTTTGAACCTTATAGAAAAATCTAGATCATACCTGATTAATAAATGAAGAACACCTGTTATGTCATGTGCAATTCTAGAAGGCTCGTAATTAAATTTTCTATATTTTATAAAAATAGATTTTTTTCATTCTCCCCTAAAATATATTTTCCCGTCTTATAAAATAAATCTTGGCGCCTTTGGAAGCCTATAAAAAGATACCTTGACCTTAGAAATACAAATAAAATTCCCCTAATGTTGACTAAGTGTCAATATTTCAATTTCATTGGTCTGTTATGCCATTATCCTCAACCTCACTCTACCTAAGTTCATCTTTGAATACAATTTTCATTTAGGTATAGGTGCAAGTTAGGATCGAAGTCCGATTCAAGTGGTACAAGTGCACATTCTCCACGCAATTAACATGAATTTAATTTTTCTCTCTTCATATCATTGTATAAAAAAAGTAGGTGTAAGTTTTGAACCCATACTTAAAATTTTGGCCAGAGACTTTTTAGAAATATAGTCTTTTATACAAAACTTTTTAAAAAGGGTAAATTATACTCACGTGAGATTTTTAATAATTACAAAAATCTCTTATAAGATTTCCAAAATTATATTGACATCTCTTAATTTTTTTGAGAAACTATATATACCTCTCTTGCAGTCTATTTTTTTTAAAATGACAAAAGTATCCATTTTATTTTATTTCTTTGCACTTTTCAATTTTGACCATTTTTTTGATTTTTTTCTTAAATAAATATTAATTAAAACATTCCTGATCCAAAATAAAAATTTAACTTATTTAATTTAATTTTTTAATATAAAATGAAAAATATTATTTTAAAAAAAGGTTAGAAAAATTTAGTCAAAATAAAAAAATTTAAAAATATAAAAAATATATTTTGATATTTTGAAAAAAGTAGACAGAAGAGGAGTATGTATAATTTGTCAAACAAAATTAAAGAAGGGCAATATAATTTTAAAAATCTAAAGAGATGTCTCTATAATTACTAGAAACTTCAAGAAAAATCTTCATAATTTACAATTTTAAAAACTCGATACAAATATTACAAAATTGTACTTTATATATATATGTACATTTATTTTTTCTTATACCTTTGACTTATTTATTCAACAAAATTAAACACGATTATTCTAACAAATTTGAAAATTATTCCCAATATTAATATCTAAATAAAATTTAAAATTAGTTTATATCATGAATTATTTTTAAAAAATATATTTGAATCACATTTCACATTTTCACCCTCTGATCTTCCTCATCTTTTTATTTCATTTCTCTTTGAACAATCATGAAGTGATGTAAGTTTTTACAATTCACATATTTTAGAGATATTTTTTTATTACGTAAATTATACATATATAATATATTTTACTAAAAATGTAAATAATATTATATAAAATAATATTATTAAAAATACATATTATCATTATCATGTCACTATAACGATTACCGTTCAATCATTTTCTCCCATTATTCCGGCTTAAATGTGAAATATAAGGTCCCATTCGATAATTTTCTCCCATTATTGCGGATTAATTAAAATCGTTTTAGGTGACATCATTTTCTACAATATATATATATATATACACACATAGATACACATATATATATTTAATTATTTATACATAGATATATTATTTTCCCGTGATATTCTCCTCCGTCTTCAACTTTCCGTACGCTCTCTCACACCAAATACCAATATACTTCCTCCAGAATTCAGTAAGACGGAGAGTCAGAGAACTCACAAGTCACCATTTTCTTTATTCGTTTACCGTCTCTATCTCAATTTTGCTTCTTCACATAAATCTCCAGTTTTTTTCTTATTATATACACTTTTTTTCATTATTTAAATCTAATTATATATATATATATATATTTTTTCAGGCGTTCCCTAATAATTATTCAGAGATCCGAGCCTTCTGGAGTCTCAATTTTAGGTACTTCTCCCCCTAGATGCATCTACCGTCGACTCTCTCTCTCTCTCTATATATATATATAATTGTATATATTATTAATTGTTGACTGGCAGATTGGGAGATGGCGTCGGTTATTCCTGATTTATGTCATATATATTTATATGGGTATTGTTATATATATATATATATATATTGATTCTGTTTGGAATTAAGATGTCAATTTCCTGTTGGACACAGCGCTGACAATAATATTGATTTGGTTCGTGATCCAGAAATTGGTTGATCCAAGCTAAATTCAATATATACGCAGTGGGCATATTTGCTTACTTTTTCTAAATCGTGCACGTTTGCTATTCCGAGGTATGCATTATAGTTCCTGTAATGTGATTTCGATGTTTTGGGTGTCTTCTGTTTCTGTAATCGTTTTGCCACATCCAGAATTTCTTCTGCAATTTGCCTTATCATTATTCCTTTTTGATAGATCTAGCTATTATTCTTATTAATACCACATTACCACTACCAATAAAATAAAATTAAAGAACCCATGAAGGGAAACGGAATGTAATTCATATGTACACACACATATTGATAAGTGAAACGAAATGTAGTTCATATTAATGGTCGATGGATGAATTGATCTGGAACTGCTGTTACTATGGACTTTCCAGAGTTGGCAGGAACTGGATTATTACTATTTAATAATGTGCCCGTGAAGTGAAACTAAAACTTTGTGCTTTTTGAGTGTGGTAATATTCCATTTTGTATATGTAAAAGGTATGGTGCCCAATGCACAGAGTTTACAATGAATTAAGTGTTGTGGTGGAGTGAAAACGATTAAGAATGATCATGGTTTTGCAGGTTGTTTTGTATAGAAGTGGTAATAGGAGTGTTCTTGTTGGTAGAAGACTCTTTTGACCAAGTTTTGGATAAAAAACTGGCATACATTTTAGTCTTTAACTCAAATTTGGATCATGAATTCGGATTTCGAATGAATGCAGCTGGCCTGTCCATTATGCTGTTTTTTGATATTTGGTTTTCATTTTAGTTATTTAACTCAATTTTTGCTCATTTATTTGAATTTTAATGAATTTGGGTGTCTATACTTGAATGATATGCTTATTCTGTTCATGTGAATGGAAGGGATGAACCCATCTCCTATTAACCTTAACTGTGTTTCTAGTTTCTTAAAATTGTGAAACAAAAACATGTCGTACAGCCCTTACTTCTACCATGCGTTCAAACTTAGGGAAGATCATAGTTTTCAATTAATAATTTGTTTTTCATGTGAACTATGCCTAATCCTGTCATACATTTGCTTAACTATATGTGCGTGTAGAGAGAGAGAGAGAGAGAGCTGGGGGGTGGGGACTCAGTTTCTGAATATCAGACTGATCACGTGTTTTTGTTGAGTTACGTCATTATTCTTTTTCCCTTTTATTTCAATATTTTACCAAGTTTAATTTGATGGAAATGCTATGCTTTTAGATGACATCTGGATGACTTTAAGTCTGTATTTGTATCTGTGTTAAGGATGAAAGGTGGCTTTTATGGATTGAAAGCTAAAGAACTCTCTCTTATTCTCATCGCTCTTGTCTGCACATCAATTCTTATTTGGGCATGGGAGAAAACCCCAGTTCTCACCTCCTTACTTCCACCTCGGCTATCTCCAGGTTTGCTTCGGCTGATATTTCTCTTTTCTATGTATCATGTTATTCTCTTTTTTTTCAGTTATTATCATGTTTTGGTTTTATATATAGTGTGGAAAGCACTTAAAGTTTGAAGAGAGAGAACAAAGGATACTAGGAGTTTATCCCTGTGCTAGTATGCACTATCTCTAGTTCCTAGCAATTTGGTCCAAGCATTCTTATCACAGTGCCAAAAAATTGATAGAACCAGGCAGTAAATTTTTGAAGTGATGTGGGTGGGATTGATTTATGCATCTTCGGATTAGGATGCACTCAATAAATATTGATGTTCATTTCAATTTAGTGAGTTACGAAAGAGTATTCCAAGTGGCGTCTTTTTGGCATTTTGGTGCTTTCTTAACATTGCATCATTTTTTTTTTAAACTTTTTTTTACGAGGTGCAGGGATTGTACTAAATACTCCCCATGCAAGTTCAGTATCTTCAAAGCCACACAAAAATGTGAATGAAGACATATCCTCAGTTGTACAGAAAGAGACCGTAAATGAGCAAAATGAACAGCACTTTGATGCAGAAGATCAGACGGGTCTCAAGAAAAGCACCTCTGAAATTGGCAATGTTGAAATGAATGTGATAAAAACTCCTCTTGTCAACAATGAAGACATATCTGCAGGTGTGGAAAAAGAGATCAGAGATGGGGAAAAGAAACAGCGTTTTAGTACAGCAGCCCCAACGGGTGATGCAAAAAGCTCTATTGAAATAAGCAAAACTGATACAAATGTAGTAAAAACTCCTGTTGTGAAGAAAGGTAACATTGTGCTTCTGCATTTAGTTACGAGGATGAAAATTTTGATGAATGATCACTATGATCCATTTCTTTCAATTTTTTGTGTACTGCATCCCATATTTGATGAGAATGTTGTATGATGGGCATAGCATCATAGCCTGTCAGTGTTGATTGGATCTCTACTTGTCCTGCTTTTAAGATCAGTAGATCAGCAGACCAGCATAACTTACATTTTTGCTGAAGCAAAATTTTATTTTCTTTCAATATTTTTAATCACGATCATTTGTTTTCCAAAACTGATTGTTGCCATCCCATTTACCTTTCTCTATATTGAATTCCAGTGTGATCTCCCCTGCACATTTTATTGTATCGGACTATATAAATGATTTTACTTTTGTACTATATTGTTGTGACAGAGGAAGGTGCAACACTCGAACGAGTTGCAGAAGGAAAAAGTGGTTCAGAACTAGCAGACAAAAGTGTGGATATAGTGGCACCAGTGAATTTCACAAGTTCTTCTGTGAGGGGAAAGGAAAATAGCAATTTCACTACTGTCAAGGGGAAGCAAGGTAGAATGTTGCTTGTATTTGGTCATATTTTCTTTATTTTTTTTCCCCTCTCGACACTTGCAGAAAGTTTGATAAAAATTTAACCCAATTCCATATTTTTATGAGCACTGCTACAAGTCATGAATTGCCCCATCACATATCTATCTCAAATGATGTGATTATTTCTTTCTCGTGGGGTTAAAGAAGAATGACCATCATTTCCTTTTACTTAATAGGTGCTACTACTATAATGCACTTGTGATAAGTTTGAGATGGGCCATTAATGCAGAATAGCATTTATTATTTCTTTTGTGTATGGTTATAAGTCATGAATTGCCCCATCACATATCCATGTCAAATGATGTGATTATTTCTCTTTCTCGTGAGTTTAAAGTAGAATGGCCATTGATCATTCCCTTTTACTACAATACACTTGTGATGAGTTTGAGATGGGCAACACGTGTAGAATAGCATTTATAATTTCTTGTGTATGGTGTCTGAGTGGTAAAATGGTGAACATGTGCATCAACTTAGACTGTTAATTGATGGGGTATCTTTAAACTGAACCTAGTTGAATGTCCTACCTACATAGGCTCTATGAATTAGCTGATTGTTAATACCCAGAGTTAGAAAGTTGAAAGACTTTTAATTCAATTTAGCCTTTAGATGATCTGATTGGTGAAAGCTAAAAAGTTGAAAGGAGATTTTTTTTGTAACTTTTAATTTGATTTGGCCTTTAGATGATCTGATTGGTGAAAGTTAAAGAGTTGAAAGGAGACATGTTGGATTACAAATACGATAAAGAGATACAATGTCTCATGTCTTTGAATTATTTGTCTGTTGGATCCTGCATTTGATGTGCAATTATTGGGTTTGATGTAATCTTGGCGTGCAGATTGTGTATATGTATTGCTCATGCTTGTTATTTATCAAACTGTTATGGTCATCAGATCAGTGATTTGTTATATAACCAAAGCATTTCTGCTCTTATTAATAACTTAACCATCATTTCTATCCCAAACTATAATTGATACATTTCTGAATTTTATTGGGATCTTGAAACCATTTCCCATTGCTAAAATTTCAGAAGTCATTACATCTTCTAGATGAGAGAACTTTGTATGTTATTGCGGTGTTTAGAAATTCCCATCAGTGTTGTAAAATAAGCAGATTTCAAACAAATTCTGAAGGGAAAAAAACTAAAACAAGATTTTACTGATTTGGCTTTTGAATAATCTGATTGGTATTGTGTTGCCTGCTTCTATTTCAGGAGCTGGTTCGTCAATTTGGATTTTCATATAGTCAGCTGAATTCTTATTGGTTCTTGCCTGCTGAATGCTGATTGATCATTTCTCAAGCCATGTTATAATTTTCATATGTATAATGTTACTGGTTTGTGATTGCTGTTATATTTGATTCCTGTTTCAGTCTGTAACTATGCCAAAGGAAAATGGGTCAACGATGATAGACGGCCTTTATATTCCGGGTTTGGTTGCAAGCAATGGCTGTCAGGGATGTGGGCTTGCCGCCTGACACAACGCACGGATTTTGCATACGAGAAGTTACGGTGGCAGCCGAAAAATTGTGAAATGGAAGAATTTACAGGGTCTAAATTCCTTAGGAGGTACTATTGTATTTTGTTTTAGGAAATTCTTCATATTGGTTAATCTTTAGTGTGGTGGTTTCATTGGCGTTAAAGTTTATGATTCAGTGAATCCAACCTATCTTATGCCTGAAATCTGAAATAAAATAGCCTAGCCCCCAATTTGCATTTTGTGCTTGGCTCAAATTGAAATTGGCACTTCTGAATTTTTAGTTTTGGATTGATAAATCACTTTCTCGTCTAGAACTTAAAGTTATGTTAGCTTTAGTTGGGCCACTTGGCAGTTGTGAGCCAGACCGAACCAGGCATACACATACAAGCAGGCAACCAAGGTGATTGTTCTTCTGATCCTGGTGCTGTTCAAAGTGGTAACTTTCTAGAAGCAAGTCTTTTCATTGGAGCCATCTATAGCTAATGCTCAGATTGTGTAGCATGCATTCCCTTCTCCATCTGTTTTTTTCCTTTCATCCACTCTTCAAATGAATAATCTTAATTAACTTTTCCTTTTTCCTAGTTTTTTGTTCATTTATTTTCTTGGTTTTTGCAATTTTACCAGCATGCTGATTCTGATGATTCATTCAGGATGCAGGACAAAACTCTAGCTTTTGTTGGGGATTCATTAGGCCGACAACAGTTCCAATCGCTAATGTGCATGATAACAGGCGGTGAGGAGAGGACTGATGTTGTTGATGTGGGGAGGGAGTATGGTCTTGTCAAGGCTCGTGGTTCTATTCGTCCTGATGGATGGGCTTATCGGTTTCCAAGCACCAATACTACCATCCTCTATTACTGGTCAGCTAGCCTTTGTGATTTGGAGCCGATTGATATTGCGAACCCAGCCACTGATTATGCCATGCACCTTGATCGGCCACCGGCATTTTTGCGCCATTTTCTTCACAAATTTGATGTTCTAGTTCTCAACACTGGACACCATTGGAACAGTGGAAAACTTAGGAAAAACCGATGGATCGTGCATGTGGGGGGCGTGCCCAAACCGATAGATATTGCAGGAGCCAAAAACTTTACAATTTACAGTATTGTCAATTGGGTAAACTCACAGCTCCCTAAATATCCAGGCTTGAAAGCATTCTACCGGTCTATCTCACCCAGGCATTTCTTTAATGGAGATTGGAACACTGGGGGTACTTGTGACAACACCACCCCTTTAGCTGGAGGGAAGGAAGTTTTACAAGACAGTTCTGATGATCCTCTTGCTGCAGGGGCAGTGCAGGGAATGGCAGTTAAGTTCTTGGACATAACAGCTCTATCTCAGCTGAGAGACGAGGGTCATATATCCCGGTACAGCATTAAAGCCACACCAGGAATGCAGGATTGCTTGCATTGGTGCTTACCCGGCGTTCCTGATACATGGAATGAAATTATTTTCGCCCAACTTTAGTCCAAAAATGCTGGTACTGAATGAGAAATTCTCACCATATTCCTTGGGAGAAAGAGAGATTTTACATTTTCACGGGTTGGATCAGAAACACTAGAGACTATCGCATGTGTACAGGATTAGTCGATTGGATTGCATGAGATGGAAGATATCATTAACCGGGTTCGGCTGGAGCTTGTGTTCCAAACTTCAATCTGTTGGAAGAGATGCAATCATATGGTTCATTAGCTTGCGGATTGTAAAACTATATTGAAGAATTCACGAAAAAATACCTTGGAAGAGGGGGTAGTAAGCAAAAATTTAGGGCAAAAAACTGTTTTTATTATTGGATTACTGTACGAAAACATGAACCAAACCTCCCAATAAAGATTGCTGTTAGAGATTTATTTAATATGCCAGATCAGACAAAATTTTCTCTGGTCAATTTTGTGTCGTTTATATGCATTTTGTTATATTTTAGTTTATCTGATGCTCAGGCTGAATATATATATGATATAATTTCAGTAAGGGAGTTGCTAAAATGTTTATCATTCCCTTGTGATAATGGAAGAAATGATCTTTGATCAGTGAATTTCAGAAATTGGATTTGGGAAGCAGCATTTCATTTGCAGCTGAGAATAATTAATTGAGTCTAATTACTTTTGGTTGCTGGTGGCAGCCCAAATGTTTGAACAGCATTGGCAATGGCTGACATATTCTCTCTCTCTCTCTCTCTCTCTCTCTCTCTCTCACACACACACACACACACACACACAGATCCCATATAGACCTGCAGATGGACTGCATATGATCTGAATACTTCGTCTTCACCATTTTGGTAACAAGTGTCCTAAGACCAGTAGTTAAGGTGTAATTGTGCATTGATAACATCTTTTCAATTTCATTAAAAATAGGTTATTTAAACAATATTAGATACTTGGATTTACTTACCAAATTTATTTTGACAGCTTATACATCTTAAATAGCATATATTCTTTTATGATTTCTAATATGAAAAGATTTAATGAAAAAAGCACCATCTAAATCAATAATTTAGAATTTGGTGCAAAAAAAAAGAAAAAAAAAATACTAGAGGTTTAAAAAAAGGGAGGAGCTCCTCTCACTCCCCCAATTTATATTTGCACTCCACGAGACAGAGATATGAGATTAGGATTTATGGTTCAAAAATTTGAGATTAGGATTTAGGTTTTAAAATAATATAGGATTAGGGTTAAAAAATCTCATGGATTAGAGTTTTTGATTTTGAAGTGTAGGGTTTACAAAATTTAGAGCAAGAACACATTTTTTGGAGTTTCTTTAATAATTTTAGGATACGACCAAAAAAAAATTCAAGTTTGAAATGATACTTTTTCCTGGCATTTAAGTTATACACAAGCATCTTATGGTTTCCAAAGAAGATAAAGCATATTTATCCTAGGAATGATGAAGAATCATTTAATGTTATTTTGGGTGACCTAATTGCACCGTTTTGTAAGACTTTTATTCATTACTTATCCTAGGAATGAGTACTTTTGACAATCTGTTCATTGAAAAAAAAAAAAAAATTAGAGTCAAAGGGGGATCATGAAAGTGCTAGGATTATTATTATTTTTTGTTTTTGAAAAGCTGATTTTGGGTTTAATTCTTACCTTAAAATAAATAAAACAAACTTCAAAATAAATGTTTAACAGGCGAGATAAAATGATAGGATAGAATATGTAGTGCTCGTTTGGATGAGCGGTAAAACGGACATTTAAGAAAATAGTGTTTTGAAACGGACATTTTAGAAAAAGTTACTTACTAAAACACTTTTGTAAAATGCATGTTTTGGACTTGAAAATATTTAAATGAACGTTACCAGAAGTCCAAACAAACACTCACGTATTCCAAAAACTTATCTAAAATGTGAAAAATGACCAAACAGACGGTAAAATCGTTTATCCAAATGGAACTAAATTAATATTTTATCCAATGTTAAAAATTTATTTAAATTAAAATTTGTTAATACAAATAAACAATATTAAGTCAAGAAAAATTCACAAAACTTTAAATTTTGATTAAAAATCTTATCAAACATTGAAAAAAAAAATCAAAACAAAACTTATCAAACAAAAGGGTTGGAAGGCAATGGAAGCAATCAAGAGATCATTGACATTTGGAAAAACCACCCTTGTCTTTACACAGAGAGAGAGACATCTTTATTAAAAATAACCTTTGAGAAAATCTAATAAATTATGATTTTATATTAGGTTTTAAAATTTAATTTTTTTTAATTATATATACTAAATTATTTTAATAAATTTTAATCTCGCTAAACTTATAAATTACTTGTCTATCCTTATGTAAAAAAGATAAGTGTGCATGTAATAACAAAATAAAACTCATACAGATGCAATATTCGAATAAAACCTTAACGTTATAAGAATAAGAAATAAAAAAATTCAAACTTTTTATTTGAATACATTTTTAAGAATTTTTTCTCAAAAACTGAAAAAATAATAATATTAATAGAAAATGCCTTTTCTTTCAAAAATAAATATTTAATTTTTTTAAAATGACCCTTTTTAAAAAAAATTTAAAAATTAAAAATTAAAAATTAAAACAGAAAACAAGGATAATGAAAAGGCAAACGTATTGAAACGGACGTTAAATTCCCACTTATCCAGAAAAAGCAAAAAAGGGAATAAAAATTAAAGACGGCACCTAATTTGTCACACAATTATTAGCCAAATTATTTGTTTAATTAATTCTAATGAATTATAGCTCCGGCGTAGGGACGCTCAGCTCGTGCGTAACGAAAGGGGAACGAACATGGAGTTGACGTCCGTCTCTTTCTCCGATATCTATATATCTATATCTATATCTATATCCCTATGTCGATATCGAATCGTCGGTGACACCAATTCCAATACCATCTCCAAAGCGATATCGTGAAAGCTTTCGATTCATTGCCATCTCCACCTCTCTGTGGTCGTTCTCGGTAACCGAACTATAATATTACCCCTCGCCGGCTTCAACAAATGGCGGACGACTTTGTGAAGGCCGTAGACGACGGCCTCAAGCTCTCCAAACGGATATATTTCGGTAAAGACCGCTCGGTGGCGCCACCGAAACCGATTGTGGCGATGGAGAAGGCATCTCATTCGTACCTCCCGACGGCTCCTATGGTTTACGCGGTGATATCGGATCCGTCGATTGTCGACAATCCTGATATACCGAGCTACCAGCCTCACGTTCATGGCCGTTGTGATCCCCCAGCGTTGCTTCCGCTTCAGATGAATGGGATTGCGTTGGAAGCCGATTGTTATTTGGATACGGCGCTTGTCACAGTTTCTGGATCTTGGCGAGTTCATTGTGTTATGGGGAGTCGTCAATGTGATTGCCGGGTTGCCATTCCAATGGGCGAACAGGTAAGAACAGTTTGCATTTTTTATTCTGTTTTTGTTTTTCCCCTCCCTGCTTGATAGCTAAGATGAAGGAAAAGAAAATAAATCATTTTTCTTCCTTTTTCCTCCTGAATCATCACCTTTTTCATCATTGAGATAATAGGGGAACTCAACAAACAAGACGACTCCGCTAATTATCTGTTTTGTAATTCAATTAGCTGCCCCATTCTAAAAAGTGGCAGTCTTTGGGAGAACCTGACGAGATAATTAAAATAATGGTGGAAAATAACCATCCTTCACATTCTTGGAGAGACAATGTCTAGAGAAATTGTTGGCGCAGATTATACTGTGAACAAACCGTCATAATCATAAATATATATATATATATATATATATATTTATACACTCACATATATTGCAAAGAAAGAGAAGGATGTGTCAATGTGTAAAACCCGTGGCATTATATGCTTTTAGCCAGGAGTTAGTTTTTCATGAAAGTCTTATTATGCTTTCTGCAATCCTGTAATAAAAGAGTTGCTCAATGATGTTTCTATTTTGCCTGGTTCCTGTGGAGGATTGCATACTTACACATACACGCACACGTGTTAACCTCATCAGTTTCTATGCTGTGCATGGTTGTGGAAAGTACAGGCTATGTTTGTATCTCAAGCAACATCTATACGTGAACAAAATGATTTTTTTCATGATGTGCCCTTTGTTTCATATAAGCAGAGTTTTGCTGATTTTTTTGTTCTCAAGTAATACATTATTTGGCTAACAGGGTTCAATTCTAGGTGTTGAGGTTGACATACCTCGGAAATCATATTCTACCCAACTGATTGTCATGGATGAGAAAAACAATATGGAAAAGGTACCCAAAGCTGAAGATGGAGGTTTTTTGAAACCCCATATATTTACTTTTACGATATCCCAGGTAACTATTAATTGCATCTAATAGACTCTGAATACTTCATGATCTGGAATCATACAGTGTATCACATTTTCCATTAAAATATATGTATCAGGTTGATGGGGGCTCCAATCTTTCAATCAAAGTAAGGTGGTCTCAAAAATTATTATTTCACAATGGTCAATTCTCCTTGAGCATACCATTTAGTTTCCCTGAGTATGTCACTCCTGCTGGAAAGAAGATTTCCAAGAAAGAAAAGATACAATTAAACATTAACGTTGGTCCTGGAACTGAACTTTTGTGCAAGACAACTAGTCATCCTCTGAAGGTGCATCTTGGCTTAAGTTTTATTGGATTTCTTTTTTTATATTTGATATATAATCAACTGACCTGTTTTATATTATATTATTATTTTTTATTTATAGGAACTACGACGCCAAGTGGGGAAGTTGGGTTTCTTATATGAAGCAGAAGTTCTTGCATGGTCAAGCAGCGACTTTATTTTTTCCTATACTGTAAGACCCTATCCATGTGTATTGACACGGTATTCATTTGAGATATCTCTGTTGCACATTACATTCATGAAGTATTAACTGTGGATAGATATTCTAAAGTCTGATCAACCCAGATATACATTTGCATAGTTTGGGAGAAGCACTTCAAATTTGAGCTTAAAGAAACTTATCTTCCTGACACGTTTGCATGTTTTCAGGTGTCTTCAAGTCATATATTTGGTGGTGTGCTTTTGCAGTCTCCATCTGTACTTGACACTGATGAAAGAGAGATGTTCTGCTTTTATCTCTTTCCAGGAAACCAGCAGAGTATGAAGGTTGGCTTAGTACCTGTTTCTTTATTCTCAATATTTGCCGCTCAAATACTTACTAATTAAGTTTTGTGTATTATCTGTACACTAGTGTGTGGTGTTGAATTATATAGCTTGAATTGATGGCTTTTGCTGCAATTTTCTAATTGTTTATATTTAGAATCATGATTTTCAACAGAAGATTAACCAATACATGGTAAACTGGGGGTCAAATTGAGCCGAGGAAGTGGGGAAAGATATGATGACCATCCATTCAATAATAATAGGGTCATCATACAGACATAATGGCATTATAATTCACATAGGGGACCTTAAATAGTTTAAGGCTTTATTAAGTTGTAACAACCATCTATGTGGCTTGGGACAGAGATTGGTTCTTTAAAATATGGAGCAAGAATTTGACCTTTTTTTTTCTTCTTTTGTTCTGGATTTGAATGTGATCTTTACTACTAGTGCCTGCTCCCGCTGCTGCCTCTACAACTATTATTATTATTATTATTATTATTATTATATGTACGAGGCTATATATAGGTGACAGGTTATTAGCATTTAGATCACTGAGTGTGTTTGTGTGTGTGCACATGCATGTGTCCACATGTTGCCTGTGAAAGAAAGATTGGTTTAAAGCAACATTTACCACAAAGAAGTACAAAGAATAAATAGTCAAAATTTGATGAGAAGTGAATGGTTCCAATAATTATTTTTTCACTAAAAGAGATGAATCAGAATTTACAATAAGCAATTCAATTGAAGCATTTATGTAGAAATAATTTTTAGGATAGAAATAGTATTGGCATGCCTGTTGGAGCTTTTCGTGTTCCACACAGGATGTATGTTCTTATGTTATTTTTCCTTTCAAACTCAAATTTCTTTTATTTATTTATTTCCTTACTAATCTACAGTTTATTTCGTCATTTTAGAGTCATATTGTTCTAATTTCATTTTATTTTTTTCTGTCTTTTTAGAGTCACAGTATTAATTTCATTTTATTTTATTTATGTGATAGGTTTTCAGAAAGGAAGTGGTATTTGTTGTTGATATAAGTGGAAGCATGCGAGGGAAACTGCTTGAGGATACAAAAAAAGCATTATATGCAGCACTGTCAAAGCTTGATCCAAAAGACTCATTCAGCATAATAGCTTTTAATGGAGAGACTTACCTATTTTCATCAGCTATGGAGTTGGCAACCGAGGAAGCAATTGAGAATGCCACTCAGTGGATTAACATCAACTTCATCGCAGGAGGTGGTACAAACATTTTGCTTCCCCTAAATCAGGTTTCATTTCATTCTCAATAAGCTTTGAGTGAATCCCTTTAAAGTTCAATGACTATAGTTTTTTATTTTCTACCTTTGTGTTTGTGTGTGTGTTTAGTTACTAACTTTATACTGAATGCAACTATTCACATATGATATACCCACTGACCAAACAAATAGCCATGCCTAACATGTAAAATAACCAGAATGGACTTCTAAACACAACATTATATAGAAGGAAAAAAGCATTTTCAACATGTAGAATTGTGGTGACAAACATCTACACTCACAAGTTGCATATCCAAAATTTGCATTGCAATGGATCTTTAAGTCAACTTCTTTTGTTTCTTACAACACCACATCTTTTGAAGATATGGTTATGCTTTCTGATGCTCATTTCAAACTGTTGTCTAAGATGGATGGATGGAGGAAAACCCATTTTCCATGGTCATTGCATCTTCACCAATTTACAGATCAACTAAATTTTATCATATCATTTCAATTTTTATATTTTGTGGTGTTGGTATAAATTGTAATCATTTTTATCAACTCTAATTGTTAGTTTTTTTCCTTGTTCTCAGGCAATAGAGATGTTATCCAATACCCGTGATTCAATCCCTATTATTTTTCTTATCACTGACGGGGCTGTTGAAGATGAGAGGCACATTTGTGACTTTATGAAAAGTCATCTAACAAATCAAGGATCAATATGCCCACGTATTTACACTTTTGGCATAGGTAATGATTTTGATGTCAAGTTTTATGTCTACTACTATGTTTTGCACTTAAGGAAGTCTTGGCTTTGTAGATCATGTGATGTGATTGTTTGCTAAGGACAATTCTAAATCAGATCTAAATTTGTTTGGGATCACCTTTGATTTTGATTGTTTGCTCTTTTTTTTTTCCTTTCTATCCTAGCTTAGTTCCAAGCTCGCACATTCCTAGCCTTGTGAAGGCAGAAAGGTGTGCCTTTCACAATGTTACTGGCCGTGGTGATGTTTTTTTGTTTACGGAGACAGTGACATTAATTGTCAATTTACTCATTTGCTTCAAACAACTTAAAAATACTATTCAAGGGTTCAAATTGTCAAATGGTACAAGGTTGATCGATTAGACCTGTGATATTTGGATGAATTGTAATGAATTCCAAATCTACTGGAGCAAACATCGTATTCATGTCTCATAATCTGCTCTCTGAGTTTGATATTATTTGAATTTTCAAAGATAAACATATTAAGTATTCATTTTATTGCATTTAAAGGCATGCCATTGTTTTCGTTTTTGACCTTCCATTTGACTTGTCCTGTAAAATTTCCAGGATCATTCTGTAATCATTATTTCTTGCGAATGCTTGCAATAATTGGAAGGGGCCATTACGATGCTTCTTATGATGCAGGTGAGTTCTCTACTTCAGTAATATTAATTTTAAAAAAAGTAAGATCCTTTTTCCTAAATGAATGCAGTTGTTGGGATTTGTGAATTTATTCGTTAATGGCAAAATTATTCAGAATTTGTGCTGTTTGTGCATGTCCAGTGAAGCATACATATTTTTATTTTGTTTGGATGGAAAATTAATTTGGGGCACAAGTTCCTAGGCTAGTGGCCATAGTCATCACTTGGGCTCTCCTTAGCATCTTTGGAAATTGGACTTCTAGTCATACCAAATTTTTTTCCCTCAATGATTTACATTGGTAACTATATAGATGTTATTTGAATTTAATATGCTTTTTAACTGTCTGCGTGTTTGGTCAGATTCAATTGATGTTCGAATGGAAGGATTATTTTCCAAAGCTTCATCTACAGTTCTTGCAAATCTAGTGATTGACACTCTGGATAAGCTTGATGAACTTGAGGTAGCTTGCCTGGATTGTCTTCTTTATTTTCATTTATTTCAACATCCTCAAAATATGATACATTGTATTTTCTTCAGAAGTTACTAATAATAGGTATATTTTCTTCAGAGTTCATCTGGCTTGCAATATCTTCATTTCCTATGAATTTCTCAATTGTTTAACTCATAATAGGTGTATAGTTGTATACTGATTCTCTCATCCTCAAGTGCATTCATCTTCTATTGCATGACAATCATGACAATGTTGCAGGTACATGGGTGACAATTTTTTCTGCTTGGTCTAATGGATTCTCATTTGAGAGGATATATCATCATGACTGTCATTTATTTTTTCGTCATATTCTTACACCAGAGTAACCAACGTTTAGTAATTCGTAGGGATCCAAATGGTGCAACTTAAAAGTGCAATGTGTCTCTATTGTCCTCATTTCATGGTTTTTGTCTGTCTTTGTATCTCATTAATGACTTGATTTTTAGATTCATTTATTCTGTCATGTTTGTCCATTTACCATTTTAAATGCTGAATTGATGAAAAAACTTCACTTATTTGCGGCATGATCTGCTGGCATTAGAATCAGTTTTCCATTCTGAATCATCTGGTTTCTCCCTCGGACTTAACAAGTAGTTTTCTCAATCCTCATGTAGGTGTATCCTTCTCGTCTTCCAGACCTTTTATCTGAAAGCCCACTGATTGTATCAGGCAGATACCAGGGAGTCTTTCCTGACATTCTTAAAGCTAGAGGTATCCTTGCAGATATGAGCAATTTTTCTGTTGACCTGAAGGTACAAGAGGCAAAGGACATTCCTCTTGACAAGGTAAGGTGCCAAATCATAAGATCATCATTCACACAATCATGTGTTTTATAATCATGAACCATGTTATTTTGGTCCCTTGGTCTCCTTAATGCAATTAATAACTCTTAGCAGCTACACATTGTCAATGTTAGTAGAATTTGGTGGCTTTAATCTTGGTCTTACCGTTGTGAGAAATTATAGCCTGCTTTTGATTTGAGGCTAACTAAATGATGGTGATCGACAGTAGCTCTCCCATTTACCTGCTGAGGCTCATGATTCACCTAATTCCAGAATTTAAAAGAAGGCTAATTAATTGATGGCCATCAATATTCGACCTCCACGGCTGTTATCATATATTTACCAGTTACAATGCTTAACAAAATTACTAGACTGCAAAGCTTAATAAAATTACTTGATTACATCTCCTATTCAATTCTACTGTCAATTTTTTCATTTACCCGATGGGATTATCTAGCTTGTACCTTTTGTTGGTTCATCCATTCAGTTTCTTGATGTTCACATCATCCTTTCCCATGCAGCATTAAGCTTAGAGACACTATGGAGGGTACACCAGAGTTCAAATTCCATTGCCTGTGCCAAAAAAAAAAAAACAAGAAAGATTTGTTTCTGTTCTGCCTTTTCTGTTTTATTACTCATTTGGCTCCTCTCTGATTATTTTTCTCAGTTGAAAGCCTATTAGGTGGTAACACACAACTTGTCAATATCTGCATGATATTCCACACACTTTTTTTTTTGTCCAATGGCTGGGCTAGAGATTTTACCACTTAGGCTAGCTGGCACCTTCAATATTGCACTCTAAGACTCTATACACGTGTTAACTTAATTTTGCCCGGTGTAACAGGTACTTGCTAAGCGACAGATTGATCTACTCACATCTAACGCATGGTTCTTAGAAAATAAAGAGCTCGAGCTTAAGGTCTGTACTCTTTTTTTTTTGTTCAGTTAGTGAAATGATATAATTGTCAAAGAATTGAGATATGGAGACAGAAAGTTGTACATTTACCGACGGACTTATCCAGTTAGAAGGGTCCTAAGATGATTTATCCGGCTATAGATCATGCTGACACTACAATTCTAGCCACTTTGTTACAGACAATTTCTGGATTGTCTGCAAATATCTTTGATAACAATCTAAAGGTTTGGTCAACCAGTTGGTTAGGGATACAGGATCATTATATAGAACCGGTTAATATTTAGTCCTACACCATACCACAAGGATTTATTGCACTTGGGTACTCTCTCACTGCCTAAGCTGTTTCTACCATTGGCAGGTAGCAAATATGAGCATACAGAGTGGTGTTGTGTCTGAGTATACCCGTATGGTCTTGCTTGAGACTCAGAGAGGGAAGAAAGCCACAGAACCAGCTGAAGTACAAAAGGTATGCATTACCCTGAATATTATCAAAGATATTTCTGCTTTCGCATTCGTTGTGTATATTGCAGGTATTGTGGGCGTGTCCTTCCCACACCAAGTATTTTAGTGTAATATTTCAACTTTTCCTACATGAGTTCCAAAAGACAGCTTTCTATTGCTTAGAAAATATATAAATTAGATGTCTAGAAGACTTATGGAAACTTAGAGATGGCTACTACAAAGATTTCTGTGGATTTTTTAGTCTATACAATGTATAGAGGGTCTTCTATCTGCATATGGATGGCTGAGGATATTAGATCATGTTGATCTCTGGGGTGATGTTATATGGTTTATAGTTATTATTTCTAGACTATTGGATGAGTTATTTGAAAGCCATAACTGACAAAATTGAATTCCAGAAGACGTTAATGCTGCAAATTCTTGGCGTTGGCTTTGGCAACTTGACTGCAACTGCTGAAAACATTCACCCTGGATCTGAAGAAACAAAACTGCCAGAGGCTGCAGAAGTTTTTGCTAAGGCAGCTTCCAACTGCTGTGGCAAGCTCTGTGGTCACTGCTGTTGCATGTGCTGCATCAACACGTGTTCACGGATGAATGACCAATGTGCAATTGTACTCACACAGCTTTGCGGTGCCCTAGCCTGTTTTGGTTGCATGAGCTGTTGTGAAGTTTGCTGTTCCGGACAAGATTGATGATAAGAATTAGAATTATGAGACTATTCTTCTTGTATGTTGTGTTTTAATGTTCATGTTTACATGTAAAGAGAACTACATGTTTCTTCACATATATATATATTCATTTATTTTTCCTTGGACTGGCTTCACATGAATGCATTCAACACTTCACCCATCTAAGTCAGAAATCCATAATAAAGTCCGACCACAACGACCAAATTGATTATCTTCATGCATAAGGAATTAAGGATACTAGGAGAAAATATTTAAAAGTCATCACAAACTTCCCTTTTTCTTTTCTATTGCAATTTTTGGATTATTATACGATGATTTTTTGAACTTTCCATATATAGAAATATGGAAACAGACTAGAAACGACATCTGTTATGTCAACGACACCTAAGGATATTAAATGAATGGAATTGGGATATGGACGGAATATAATGAAATAGAGGCTCCCAATGAAATGAGGTACGGAAGGGAGCCCCTCCAAAGAAGTTCCGAGAGTTGCAAATGAAGCTTCGAGCTGTTGAGTTTTTGTAAATATGAAGCTCAGAGATGAGTGTGACAAAATTCTGATTCTGCAAAATGTATTTCCATTCTTTAAACAATTACTTTCACAAAAATTCTCTTTTAGTATTCATTGACAACGCAGATTCCACAACATGCATTAGCTCAGAGATGGCATGACTTACAGAGCAAATACGTTGCTGCCATCTCCAATCTCCAGCAATGCTCAACCAAACCTACCATAAACTAATTCGGTTCGCACACCCAAGTTCCCCAGTACCAAGCCCATTGCACATAACAGAACAATCTGATCATTCATTAATCAAAGCCTAACAGCACTATCTTATTATGATAGGGGCTAAAATTTCTTCCAATTGCCTTGGCATCTGTTTTTGCATAAACTAATTCACTGATTTCGGTTAGAAGTTACCTAGCTTAAAGATGGATCATAGTCATGAGAAGTTAACCTAAACAACGGTTTTAAGAAAAAATATATATCTTTCGAATCCTCATATCTAAAACTGATATTTATCCCTAGAATCTCTTCAAAAGAACATCTTTTCCTCTGCCTTTAAAATTTTTTCACCTCTCATTTCCACTATTGATTTTGGTAATTACCTTTTCCTTGGAACTCAACACACGGGATCCACTTCTTGTAACATTTTGTTCAACATGTTCAACTTCTAGTTCTGCCTCTTCTTTGTTGTCATCAGAAGCCACTGATATTTGGTGGAAAGTCTCCTGGATCTTTGTCATGCCCTTCTCCACAGGTTCAATTGCCTGATTTATGGTCAGCACGACATCTTTGACTACCTGTTGATGCAGCGTCAAATAAATATGAAAACTAAAATCTTAAAGGTAATTAGTTGCATGCATGGTAGTGGTGAGAGAGCTCACATGTTGACCACCTTCAATAACAATGTCCTGAACACTGTCTTTGATACTTGTTCCAGGAGCCCCAACCTCGGTTTCTGTCTTTTCAAGAACAGCTGGTTTTTCTCTATCACCCTCCTCTCTCTTCAGCACTGCTTTGGTTGTTTGGGTTGTGACCTTCCCATACTCAGAAACTGGCAAGAAATGATAAGGTTTTGCCGGGAAGACAAAAATGTGAGCAACAGCTGCAACAGCCATCTGTTAAACCAGAAACGCAAACTAGTATGATAATATTGGCCAATAATATAATAACAATAACAATAATACAATGCCAATCCAACAAAATACATCCACCACATGATTTTAATTATCAACAAGCTCTTTCAAAATGTTAAATAAATAGTTCTGCATTGAAAAATAATATTTTCTTCTGCTTGATTGAGATGACATCATTAACAACAAAACTTCTGACCCGGGTGTCAATAACCTCATAATCAGTGTGTTGCAAATCCCCGGTAACTAACATCCTAATTGGGACCCAGAAATGGCTAATCCCCTTCATGCGTGCGCATCATTTGCCTACATCATTAATGTTTTTTCTTTGTTAACTATGTCCTATACATTATATTTTCTCAACATCAACTATTGTTCCTTGAAAGGGTGAAAAGATTACAAAGGAGAATTGAGTTTTCCTGGAAGAAAGTTAATGTTTCCAAAATTTTAGCTTTAAGGAGCAACTTACTTCTATACAGATCAAAAAATCCTGCAATCCAGTCTGTAATTTTCCTTCATTGGGCAAAACTCCAAGAGAACACAATAAAGCGATACCCACACCTTGCCACCAAGTAGCAAAGACAATAGCCTTAAAGCTGATGAACTTTGCAAGGGGTTTTATTGGTTTAAGTCTTTCATGAGTTACATTATAAAATTGCACAAGGCAATACAGTGCCCACATCTGGCTGAAGTTCAAAACCACTGCTAAGTACGGGTACCTGCATCAAAATGACAAAGCAGTAAGCACAAAAAGGAGAAAGAAGATTGTCTTCAGCTTGTGAGAAATACCCTAAAACTGCAAGGTAAACCTGGGGAAAATACGAAGAGAAAGAGGAACTAAAAGAAGATATTCAACTGATCACAATTTTCTGTACAGTGCCAATCAGGTTAAACTAGAACAAGTTGAAACAGGTTAAGTTTCCATCACTTGGAAACTGCCGTTCACTTTTGGTGTTGATATATTATAAATATTTTATCCTGGCAGGATGGAAGTTTGAACAAAACAATGAAAAGCCTGTGACTATCAACTCAACAAAGCCTATAAAATTTGTCACTGCATGTTATGAATATCAACACTGCTTTATTTTCATACATGTATATATCAATTCAGTACAGAAGTTTTGTTATCTGTAAATCACACATACCCATAGTACCACTTGAATTCTCCATCACCATATACACCGAAGAGCTCCAATATGAAAGCTAAGAATGCACAAACAGTCTTCAAAATCATCTGGGCTATCCAGAAAAAATTAGAGTTCAATAGATTAAACATCCAAATGGACAAAGGGAAATTTTTGTGACTTACATACTGTACAAGACCAAATTTTTCTATTGTGAGCAAGTCCTTTCCAAGAACACATGGTCGGAGGAAGAAGTTGCGACATGTTCTTTGTTGCAATGGTTTTTCATCTGCCCCTTCTAGCAAAGGCTCGCTGAGCAGTTTTCTTGATTCATCTTCGAGTAGTTGTATGACTTGTTGTTCACCACCTAGCATAGGTTTCCTTCTACTAAATTGATTTTATTGGAAAAATAGAATTTTAAAGAAATGCAGCTACTCACATAATAGTAAAATTAAATAGGCATTTAAAAAAGTTATGAGGCTTAGTTTGAGAATAATATTGAGCTGTAGAAAGCTATAGTCTTAAATCTTACAGTTTCTCAAGTCTGATGATTTCAGAGGAAACAAAACAGGTTCCACATTTGAAGCCATATTTGGTTAGTACAAGGGGACTAAGATTTTAAGGATAGTGAAGATAGTAAAACCAGCACAAATAAATCAAGGTAGACCAATACAGAGTGGTATCCTGAAAAACAGCCCAAAATGTGTAGCTTACCAAGGCATGCAATCAAGTAACTCCCAAAAGAATACAAGGCAAATGCTTCGTAGCAGTTTCTTAAAATGTCACAGGCAAGGGACAACCTCGGGATCCACAATGATAAAATCTGGGAAAGATAAGAAAGTCATTATACTAATTAATAGGAAAATCTGAAGCTATGTATATTAGAATTCTGTTACACAATCCTTTCTTTTATTATTTTTATTGTCAAATCACTCTCAGGATTTTCCTTTTTACCGAATTTTTACTCCCTTTTGCTTCCAAGCACAGCATGTGTTAGATTACACACAAGAAGAGTGTATCATAAAGGGCAGACGATCAGTGAAAAAAGGTTTACACTTCGCTTAAGGTCTGAGAAGTAAAAAACTCACATGTTTCTTTTGCATCCAAACTATTAAAGAAACCACAAATATATTTTAAATGGGTAGATTCTTACAGACTCAGTAGCATAGACAGGAACCATGAAAAGAACCGCAACAATCCATTTTTGTTCCTGGAGAGAAACCAAATTAAGATCAGAGAAAAGCTCCAATTTCAACTACAAATAAACACAATATATGTATTCCTTTATATTTTAAATAGAATCTTATGAAATATCACATAAATTGCATTTGGAATAATATTTCTTGGATAATTTCCGGAGAAAGAGTCTCGTACTTGCAAATTTTATATAATTTTATCATTAATTTCCAATATTTATTATTTGTTGGAGCCAATATTTAGTAAAGAACACCACACCACTTGCCTAACCAACAGAATGCAAGGGTAATATTCAATTTAATTATATGACTGCTTGATCATTTTGTTTGACTTGACAGGCTAAAAAGGTGCTGTTTGCATTGCTAAAGAGCAAAATGTGTAACATCCTTGTGAAATGCTTTTCTGATTCTGACTGGAGGAATCTGTCTGCTAGATGTGTTCATTTCAGTAAAAACATTTGCACCAAACATTGTAAAGTACAATTTTTCAGGGCCAATAATAGAAGTGGAATACACAAAATTCCAGAGGAAAATAACACAGAGACCCGCATAGTTAAGAGTAAAATAAATGCATTGGCAAAGAACTAACCGCGGGATTGGTATACGATCTGAGATGTTGGAAAATCAAGTGGAAGGAAAGGACTGATGCTATGAAGGCCAAGCATCCTGCAACAATGAGAGCTGGTTGGTGGAGATCTCTGTATGTGCTTTGGTAGTCCAATATGTAAATTGATGCCATGCGTGTGCATCTTCCACTGCCAACTTTCTGAATTTCTTACAAGCCTAAGGGCATGGTATGTTACGTATGATAATCAAATCTGGGTTATTATGACCACAAAAACACACTTATTAGATGATGAAACTGAAGAAAATATTAAAAAAATCATGCCAATTAAATATTAGTTTAAGCTCTATCATTCAATGAAATAACTTCACATTACTACTCTTGAGAGCCCCTCTAATAATTTCTGCTCCTATGACATTAAGCTGCTAGGCTCAGGATCTTCTTTGTAATGGTGCCTTGATTGTATTCACGTTAATGCAGTTTTTTTTTCTTTTCTTGGGGTGGGGGTTGGTAAAGACCTGAGAGTGTTTTTTCTTGGTTTTGGATATCTCCACTTTCTTTGAAGTTCAAATGCAATAGGTGATATTCTTGCCAGATACATGAGTATCATCATTATATCTTTTAAGATGTTAGCAGTTTCTCAATTCTCAGGTGTTATACAGAGAAAAAAAACATTGTACCCCATTATTTTAACAGGTCTTGAAGAGTATGAAGAGCTGTCTGTGCACAGACAGAGTCATGTGCAACTAAGTTAAAGGGGCTACAATGATCAAAATTTGATTCATGGTGTTTTTTTTTTTTTTTAACTTAATGGGTTTTCAAGAAAACATTAGTTTGCAGCTCACTCGTTTGATTATTGTTTTGATTAAACAATGTCATTGGTATATATATTTAGTTAATGGGTTTTCAAGAAAACATTAGTTTGCAGCCCACTCGTTTGATTATTGTTTTAATTAAACAGTGTCATTGAGCATATGATTCATTATATTAAAATTTCACAAATAAGAATGTTTAGTCTTTCAACTGAAGAACCCTTGGGGTCGGATGGGTTAGGAAGAGGCCTGGTAATATCCTCAAAGTCCCATTTTCAACTCGCAGCCCAAAGGTCCCTTACCTATTAAAAAAAAAGGGACTTTCAACTGAAGTTGAAAGTTAGTCCCAAATAGAGCAACCCGACTGCTATCATTTATGCCATAGATTTGTATAATCTAGCAACAATCAGAATGCAAACACCATTGTTTCTATAATTTTCCAATAACCCTAGAAAATGCCAAATAGAAAACTAATACTTGAGCCAAAGATGAAAATGGAAGAAACTGAATACACAGAATGAATATGATATTCCTAAACGCTGACCTGTGAGAGTTTCGGCATTGGAGCTTCCCAGAATTATCAAGTTTGAAACCTATGGTGAATTGAATTAGTGAAGACGAGCAGACAGAATGAGCTTTTGTGAGGCTATAGATACAAAGGGTCTTGTATGTATATGTTTTTGGAGCCTAAACCTGAAGTTGACACGTATCAGCATCCGAAGTTGGCAGTTATAACTGCGACACGTCTGTAAAGCGGGAGGCCAAGTCAGCGACAAACTTTGTCCCTGTTTGTGTATATCGTCACACATATCAGTGCCTGTGTGCATTACCCAAACGGTACGCTCCCATAGCCATTTGTCCAGATATTTTTCTGTGGTCTGGTATCCTATGTGTTATTGTATCATTTCAATATAAAACTTTTGAATGAATTCGGTAAAACTTGAAAAAATATATTTTGTAATGTATGATATGATTTTTTTTTTTTGGTGAGACATAATATACATAGTAAAATATGATTGAAAAAAATATATTATCACATGATATATCGAACCTACAAAAGAATATTTCTGTTTCGATATTCTGTCATAAATATTATGTCTTACTTAAAAAAAGATAATCATATTATATGCATTAAAATAATACATTGACACGTCATTTTACCAGTCTTATTCAATAATATTTCTTATTTGTGTGCATCATATATGCGGCAGTGTGTCTTTTTAATAATATTTTATGATGTAAAGAAATTACTTACTGATTTCGTTCTAATAATCGTAACGGTTAAATGATGTGTCACATGTACATTTATAGTACACAATTACTCATGTGATGCCTCTATCTGATCATCGAATAATTACTCATATTATACGTGCTATGACCTATTAAAAAAGATTAATCATAACACATGACATAATATTATTAACAAAGTATCCTGATACAATAATGTACCAATCCCATTAAAGAATTTTTCCCTTTGCAACATGTAGTTTTCGACATACACAAGTTTTCATTAATTTTTCTCAATTTGATCTTGAATACATATAAAATAATTAATTAATAAATAATAGGACATGCATCTAAGATATATTAAAAAAATTATAAAAAATAAATAAAGAGGAGCTATGTATGAAAATGGGCAAATTAAGCTAAATAAATACATCCTAGACTCCTATATTTTGTCAGTGTAAATTGTAAAATCTTTAAAAAAATTCTTGAATGAGTCCAAGTATAGTAAGCTGAGAATGTGCTCATTTAATGATATACTATCATGTATTATATGATTCGTCTTTTTTAGTTAGGCATAGTATATGTGACAGTATTATTAGAAGGACATATTATCACGTGACGTATCAGATCCATTAAAAAATACCTCAATTTTTAGGGCCACACCCAAGCCTTGGGCTTTTGGGCTATAACTTAGATCTCTCACATTTTGATTTGTATATTGCTCAATTTTTAGGGGGTCACCCAATCCTTGGGCTTTGGGGCTATAACTTTCATCTGGGACCAATACGTCCCACCATTTTGGGTATAACCTATTGAAATAAGGGCTGTTGGGACAAAGGTCTTGAAAAATGTTGTTAATTAATTCTATTTTTCTAACTCCAAAAGTTTTTAAATTATTTTGTAATTAAAATATAATTTCATTCATATTTAAATGAGGTTACAAGTTTACCTTGTAACTGTTTTTGTGAAATACGGTATATATTTCAAGAAAATTTTTCAAATTTCAAATTTCAAAATTCAATATATCAAAATATATTAATTAATTTTTAATAAAATTTATATATTTAGATTTTAAAAATCGAGATTTGTCAAATAAAATTCATATTGCATATAAAAACTTGTAAAAAAAAAATTGTTACAAAACAGTGAAATTTTGATGCGTGATGTAGAATCTACCTGCCCACTATCCATATTTTTTAGAATCTCACTTACACACTTTCTATATTATATTACATTCATGCTTTCTAAAAAGAAACTCTTATTTACATACACACATGACTAAATTTCAAAATATTTCCTTGATTTTATGGGGAAAAAATTGATTGATTTTCTTAAATTTGCATCATGCAAAATCCTAGTTGAAAGGAAACAAACAGTACTTCATGGATGATTTTACCGACATGATGTGCAGTACTCTACCTACTATATGTATATATAAGAAAAGAGAATTGCAGTCATCACTTGTGTTTAATATGATTGGAAGACACGTTTCCGTAGTACTGTGAAATGTTTCTGCGTCTCACAGTCTCCTATGGCTTACGTAAATGCAAGACTTTCCACTTTGGGAAAGCCATGTTAAGGGTTTCCAAGTATAGCTTCATTCTGGACAGATAAATAGCCGTTGTACTCTTGAGAAAACCTTACATGGCTTCCATTGTTGAAATTGCAGTACTATATATTTTTCTTGGTTGAAGTGTGTTCACTTAAGTGGAGACCCTCTTCCTTTGCCTTTAATTTGTTCTACATCTCGAGGAATTTGGTTGGCAAACTCCTAGGCATGGTGCTGAGTTTTATCTTTGGAGATGAGATATGTTTGTCTGAGACGTTTGAAAAATTGTCATTGGGTGCTGATTTTCCTAGTTTAGGAACCAACACCTGATTTTTGATTAATTTAGATGCCCAGGGAAGTGGAAGAAAAAAGAGATTTATTCGCAATAACATTTGTTAGTTTGATACACATTTTTTTTAATAGTTTAAACTTTGAGTTAATCTATGATTTATCATAGCATCGGAGCTCTTGTTACAAGAGTTTTTATGTTCGAGTTTCTCCTGCCGTTTATTCAGTGCAAGCTTTATACTCACCTTGTTAGAGTTCACTCTCGTTCTCATGCGATGTTATATTAGTGTGCTATTTCTGTTCTTTATTAAATAAGTGTGTTATTTTTTTATATACTCTCTACTCGTTTGCACTCACTCATCCTATTAAAATTTATTCTCGCTCTTGTACTCGTGCTCTATTATATTAGTGTGTTATTTTTTCACGTATTCTATTAATTTGCACTCACTCACCCTGTTAGAGTTCACTCTCACTTTCGTACTCTATTACATCAGTGTGCTATCTCTTCACATACTCTGTACTTGTTTGCACTTACTCCCTTTAGAGTTCATTCTAACTTTGCACTCTCTCTATGCCATCTCTTCACATATTCTTTACTGGTTTGCACATATTCACCTGATTAGAATTCACATTCGCTCTTTTCACTTTGTTACATTAGTGCTATTTTTCGGTATTCTCTCTACTCTCTACTCTGTTACGTCAATATATTCTCTCCATATATTCTCTATTCTCCATGTGTAAAGCGTCTTAAGTTTTTGGATTAACATATTCTCCATGTATTTTCTATTCTCCACATACAAGATAACTTAAGTTTCTAAAACAATTAGTGATTTAACAACATTCTCTCCGTGTACAAGACTGCTTAAATTTTGGAATCAACGCACTCTCTACTCTTCAAGCAATTTAAAATTTTGGAGTAATTGGTGATCTAACAACATATTTAACAGCTTCTCTTTGCATGATACGAGATTGTTAAATAGACTCAATGTGATTCGATATTTTCATATTAATGCGAGAGGACCACCAACTGAATATGGCTCCAAGTATCATATGCTGCAGGATGATTGGGCGTCACTGCTACAATTAAACGTGACTCCAGTGTTCTATAATCCAGTGGCTAGCTTGAATTGGGTAAAAAGATCATCATGCCATTGAAGCTCTCATGCTTTTATTTAATTCAATCATCCTCAAGTTTTATATACTGATGAGTGAGCTGTTTGTATGGGATTTCAATCATCCTCAAATGTTATACACACACACACACACATATATATATATATATCGAAGGAAGCAAGTTGACATTTTTTAAACAGAAATCAAAGTGATGGATGTTTCCTTTGATTTTTGCACTGTTTCCAGAGAAACAAGGTGAATAGGGAAGAAAGCATGGAGATTGTTAGATTTAATTATTTGACACACGTGTTGGTTTGATATGGTCTGATGGACATTCATCAGATTGTTGTCGTCTGACACGTAGGCTGTGCTCCGGCAACCCAACCAACTGGCAGGAGCAGTAATCTAGAGTCCAGGTAATCTCACTTGTGTTGAAATGGCATGGACCCATGTGAATGGACAACTTCACGTGCCTTGGGTGGTGTCCAGTGGCAGAGGCCAAGCCATAGATTTGAGGGATTTTGATTTTTTGACACAGTTATTATTAAATTTGGAGGAAGAGGATAAGGGCATGTGTCATAGGTTCTTTTCCCACATTAATCAAGGTGTTTTAAGACTTCTAAAACGGGTGTATTATTTTTGCTTAATATGCTAATTTTTTGAGGTTAGACATTCAATCTGTAACAAGTGGTATTAGAATAAGCTCAACTCATATTCAATATCATGCTACAAATAAATAGGATCGTCCGACGATAATGTGTTTGAGTAAAAGAGAATGTTACAAGTTTTTTTATCCCATATTAGATAAAGAGCACAATACCTCCTCTGATAAGCTAATCTTTTAAGTTGTAGATCTGATCCATGATATTAGGTGGGTGTGAGATTAAAACATAAGACATAAGATTAGCTACATAATCAAAAGGGAGCCAATTTTTTCTTACATTTTCTTGTTTTCAAGGCCATTTTTATTATAATTTTCGAGTGTCAATATATATATATATATATATATATATATACGGTTAATAATAGATGATAGTTAGTGGGATAGATGGCATAGAATGGGGATGTTTAAAATTAGGCTTTTTTAGGTGTATTTAGTGAGTTAAAAGTCGTTTATGTCATGTATTATTTTCTATCTTACGTTGATAAAAACAAAAAACAAAAAATTCCCATTGGATAAGATTTTGACGCATTAGTTGTATTTAAAACTCTATTCTCCCTTCAAGAGTTAGACCTTTTTAAAATAGATTTAGCAGTTATATCTAGCACCATTCCCTACCTCACATTGATAAAAAAAAAAGGTTTTTGGAAGTGTGGTTGGAACAGTACTAGATCAGAAGCATGTCCTGGAACTGTCTCCAAGGATTGTTTTAGCAGAGAATCAGTCTGGCAATGGGATTTGTAATTCTTATGAATTTCATGACCCCTAATTTAGGGATTTGCACAGTAACTGTATCATAAGATTTGATATTTTATCTTTTATTTTTGGATTTAAACACAAGCAAAATATTTTTGGAGAAATGATATCTGATTTTGGACTTGTTGCAAGTTTTTTTTTTCCTTCCTGTCATTCCAATATTTTATGCAGATCCAAGCTGAATTCTTATGTATTTTTTTTAAAAAAACTTTTCAATAAAGCTGTTTTCAGGGTGAGAACCCTTTTTTGGGATGCAACTCCTGCCCCATCACTCTGCAACTAATGAAAAAAAAAACAGGTAAATACTGTAACCAAATTGACAAGAAGTCAACTTTGACATGGGTATTTAAAGGATAATGCTATATGTATCATCTATGTTTACGAAAAGATGCTTAACTGCTGATTTTATCCTGTTTTATTGATTTAATATCATATCACAATGAAACATGTAATTTCCTGCTTATTCTCCTTTTTAAACTATTAAACAAAAGATGATATCACAAAAGATGAGACATGTAATTTTGTATCTAAAATAAAATGTAAAGTGAAAAATCTGTTATATATAACATTATTATCATGAGAAAGTAAAATTTATAATCAATCTAACACATATCACAGAGTGATAGTGAGAGTGCATGACAGTGGGCTCAACCCATCATTGCTAATATAATCATCTTCCATTCCACTTTTCCTTTGCATGATGATGAGGATTTGTGGGGGATGGCGGTGGGGGCTTTAAAGGGCTCCCCAGATCAAGCCATGTGATGGTGGTGGTGGCGGTGAAGTTTGGCAACGGCGCCCCCTTGGGCGGTTGGGTCAGTAAGAGACATCACCACAGGAACATGGACTGTATTCCCCCTACTTTTAATCCCATTGATATTATGCACTCTTTTTATTTTTTTGTCTTGGGTGGACAACTTCATGTATGCTGATGCCACGGCACCTTATTATCAAAGCATTGGTTTTTATGTTATATTATTGTTTAGTCATGTGGAAAATTACACAACTAAGTATAATATGAAAAGATGCCCATGTAAATATCATTGTTATGTTGTATTCATATAAGGACAAATTTAGTAAACGTTGCTTTTGTTATTGTAGGATTTGGGAATAATTTCAATGCACGAAGATGAGTTTACAAATGAAGAAACTATTTCGGTAATTTAACACGAGACTCTTGTTACTGCGAAGTTTGGGAATAATTCCAATGCACGAGAGTAATTTCGAGACTTAGCTCCTGCAAGTAGAAAGAGACGGAATTTGAGAACACTGTTTCGGTGATTTAGCACGAAGCTTCTATCCCTACAAAATTTGGGAACGAGACTTGCTCTTGCAAGTAGGAGGAGACGGGATTTGAGAACAATTTCAGTATACTCTTACAAATAAAGAGACTATTTTTGAGATTTGGCGATAATTCTAGTTTCTAGTGCACACAGGTAATTCAGAAACTTACTTTCGTAAGTGGAGAGATTATTTTTATGACTTGAACGCATGACCAATGCACGAGACTTACTCTCACAAATTGTATTAAACTTGTGACCAATGCATGAGGCTTACTCTTGCAAATTGTATCTGTAATTTCAACCTGTTATCTTTACGTTACAATTAATTAATAAGAACAATCTTATTGTCGCGCAAATCCTATTCTCGGTTGTGTGTAAATTGGCAGCAAATAAGATATTTCATCATTATGTGCAATGTAGTACAACAAAAGTAGAATTGTTCTTCCATTGCCACTTCAGGAGTAAGTTTTTTAAGAAGCAAATGGAATCTAATTAATTCCCATCTTCGGATTAAGGATAACTCTAATATAGGGCCCATGTAATGGACCAAGTCATGCCTCACATGCCAACAGTATTTGCGACATTGAGCTGTAGGCCATCAGTCCTAATCTATGGCATTTCTTTAGACCTGATTACAACTTTAACTGATGCTAATCCCCAAAAATTACCCTAAACTCAGTTATCTGACAAAAAAAATTTCCCCTGTTATAGACGGGGATCAAATTAAAGACGTGTAAAAATTATTATGTCTAGCCTAAAAAATGCATTGCTATAGTCTATATTTCTTTAAGCTACTGTTCAATCAAATTCGTACTTGATGCTAGCTTGTCTTGCATTCCAAATGTTATGGGATGGGGATGTGATTTAACTGTGGCTTCTTTGAGATACTGGTTCAACAACAGTGCTAAACCAACTCCAATGGTAAAAGTCATTTTAGTTCTAGTAAAATTAAATTTTAGCAGTGGTATAATATCAAAAAGTTATTTTTTTAATATTTATGTTCTAATAGTAAAATGTTATTTTTTTTATATAACTACCTTTTTTTTTTCTTAACTACCATTCTCAATGATTGAAAATAAGAAAAAAGTATCATGAAATATGAACCATTGATATATTACAATTTGAAACGTTGATATAAATAGTAATCTATCAAAATAAAAGTTTTATTTGATAGAGTATTTGAGTTTAGTCAACTTTTGAGAGAGGAGAAAAACTACTATCGGAGTATTATTACTTTTTTGTCGACCGACTAAATCTCAACTTTAATAACCTCATTTGGCTCAGAGTTGCTTTTAACGTGATATATATTATTTGACTCATTTTTTTTAATGATTTTAACTTTTAGAGTAGTTGTTAATCTAATATGCTATTAGAATTTTGATTCCAAAGACATTTTTGATTTGGTTTTAGTCTCTCAACCTGTTCATTCGGGATTGTAACATTTGAATTCTGAGTCTTGCTTTCATATTCAATGGTAGAACTATAAGAAGGATTGAGGCACTACACTTAAATTTTCTTTCTATTTTTGAAAATGAAAACAAAGTTGTACATGCAAATTCCCTTCAATTTTAAAATATGATACTTATATACTCAGTAAATTCAACTTGTGTGAGTATATGAACACTGTTAAACATTTTTTCTCTGCTAAAATCTGTCCTGTTCATACTCTGTTACATAGGTTTGTTATTTGCTTTTAAAGAAAATAGTAGTTGAAAACGAAAAAGGTAATAAAAGAGATGAGAGGGACAAAAAAGGCGGCAAAAGTCCCTTTTGGGGACATTGAACCAAGAGAAACTACCGGCTTGGTGGGGAATTTCTCTCACTACCCCACCTCTATTTTAACACTCACCAATCTCAGCTTTCTTTGGCTTATGGGATCTGTTGTCAAACACTAGATTTCTCGAAGCCCACCACCCTCACCATTCTACCAATCTCACCTTTTTAACGAGCTCTCACTTAAAACTCTCTCCAAATGAAGGTAAACAAGATCATACAATGTATATATAGATATAAACTTGCTTATATTAGGTGCATTTATATGTGCATATTAGTTCACAAAGGAAACTTATGTCATTTGATTGCAGATTTTAAGTTGGATGCAGAGAAAGTTTGATGGGAAACAAGGGATCAGAAAACCATCAATTCCAGCCAATCGTGAGTGCTCTTTGATTGTTTTGTTCTTTAATTTTTGTTGATTCGAAGTTTCTAAGGTTTTCATTTTGATTGTTTGTGGGAACACTAATGATAGATGATAATGAGGATATTGTTTAGGGGACTCAGATGAATCTTTCTGACTCTCTGCTGCATTTGAAGTTCATTCACAAGTTGAATAGCATGAGTTTAAATTTTTGTTTATATTGATGCACTGAAAATAAAAGAAACAATAAATTGTGATTGATGCTAATGAGGATATTGCAAATAATTCACTGAAAAATGAAAAACTAGATCAATCTGGTTTTGTTTATTACACTGGATGTTCTGAGTGAAATCCATCAGATGACCACTTCTACTTTTTCTGAGATTTAATGTTGAAAGTTGTGATTGATTATTGTGTATCAATAGGGAGATGATGCTACCAAAAAGGAGCCTTTCAATGGATTATATATTTCTTCTACTTTTTCTCCCTAATTGCATTTTTTCTTCTTCTTTTGTATAAGAATAAAACTGTGGTTGAAATTAAAAGGCCTCTCTTCATGTCATCTCTTTGTTCCTCAATGTAGATCATATACAAGAACCTTGCAAACAAGAATTCAGTGACTGGCCTCAAGGACTGCTTGCAATTGGGACATTTGGTAATAACAATTTGAAAGAAGATACACAGAGGTACTGTGCTCAGGGGAGCCTATCTCCCTCCCAAGACATTACTCCTGAAGAAATTGGAGAGCTTCAGAAACAATTGACACTATTATTGAATGAACCAATTCTTGTTGAATCAAGTCTGGAAGAGGAATCAGAAACTCATATTCTTCCATTGGATAATCTCAACTACCCGCCAAGATTCAAAAATGACAAAATTAACAGCAATGCAGTTTCTGGTGGTTTGAATGACAAAGACGGTAACCTGCAACTTAGTACCACTGTAGCTCTCAATAGAGGGAAAGATATTCGTTCAGATCACAGTTACAATGCTATTGGCAAAAAATCATTGTCTCTTCTTCTTAAAAAGATGTTTCTCTGCCCAAGAGGATTCACACCTGCTCCCAGCTTTAAGGATCCACTTCCAGAGCCCAGAGTGGAGAAGGTAAGCGCGCTAAGTTCATCCGCAAATTTCCCACACATATCTATACATCCATACATGAATACATATCAATATATCAGACTTTACATTTTATTATAAACATGAATATACAACACTTGTAAGAGGATGACCATCTTTATGCATTTTTGTTTCTTTTTTTTTTCTTTGGAGAGAAGGGTAAAAGGTGGGATTGCACAGAAGAGAACATTATAAATCATGAATACATAAGTTCTAACCCATTATCACCTCAGTATAACCAGCTGACTTAGAGTTCATTGGCCACATTTTGTTATCTATGCATCTAAATGGTCTGAGTTAATAATTTCTTTCTTTGTTGATGGTGTATGTTTATAGATTATGAGGGCTATACTGCACAAGAAAATATATCCCCAAAGTCCTAATTCAAAGGCAAAGAAATACCTGGAGAATAGATATAAGTCCAAGGTTGACAGTGAAGATGAAATGCTTGAGAAAGCAAATGATGGAAGTAAATGGGTCAAGACAGATTCTGAATGTAAGTTTCTCTTATGTTGATCTAGCAGCTATGTTTTCATCATCAATTCATACAAGATATGTAACAAATACAATATTTTCTTGATTGGGATGGGCATAAACAAATTTACCAAGGAAATTGATTGTTGTTATCTATTTTTCTGGTTGCAGTTATAGTTCTAGAGATTTAATTTGCTTCTTCTTTAGTGAGTTGTGAAAAGATTACTTGGTAAGAATGCACTTTGAACTTTCTTCCTTCTTGCTAATCAATTTTCTGCTGTGTTTCAGGCATGAATCCTCAATTTGATATCTGACTTCACGCTTATTATGTATGCAGGTATCTAAAAAGTCTAGTTCAATTGTCATGCTTTTCGAATGCATGAATTCAACGAGTTGGAGCTGTTCTCTAGTGGTGAAAAACTTGAACTTCTATTAATGTGCCAGTAAAAGGTGATTATCAGAAGGGCAGACAAGAGAATGTATGATCTAAAGAGAACATGTATATGCATGTAAAAATCATGTTCCCTTTTGGATGTACTTTCTGAGTGATCTTACACTTTTTGCATGGTTGGATGTGTAAAAACAGCACAATGAAAACTCATGTTGCAAAGATTTTAGTCTAATGCTGAAAGAGCTTATAATTCAAGGGAAAACCTAAAATTGAAAGAAGGAATTGAAGAATTGTGTTTATTAAACGGCATGTGTTCTTGTGTGATGTTACATATTTTAATCATCACATTTTGTGGGAGGGCCCAGGAATCACTTCCCCTCGTTTCAGATAATGAGTTTTCATCCCACAAAGTATTGATTTTGCTGCCCCAAAAATGGTATTAATTGGTGTCTTTTAGATTAATTCTTAGACCTGTTTTTTGATAGTGCTAAATGCAGGCTCACCATCTAAAACTGATAACATAATCAAATGCATGGCCCTGTTGCCGATTGATGTTACAATGGCATCTCCAGCAAGCAGTGAATAAAATCCATACTCAAACTTAAATTTGAGTTAAAAATCCTAAAAAATCATCTCCAAGAATAAACTCAAATCCATACCAAATCATTTTTTATTCAAGCTCAAATCAATGAAAAATTATTCACATTCACATGTTCAAATCATTGTTTAAAGTAAATTAAAGACTTTTGGAACATGATGACAATGTTTTGGGAGAAGGTGGGAATTTTTCAAAAAGATTTGAGTAAAAAATGAAACATTAAACTCAAATAAAGCTTTTACTTAAACTATTTATTCAAATTTGAGTAAAAATGTGGCTCATTAAGAATTTTTTCATGGTTTATTAATATTATTTTTCTATTATTGTTCCATCGTTAGTAAATTTATTGAAATTTTATTATTATTATTTTATTGATGGAACATGAAGATATTGACTAAATTATAATGATTGGCACCCTCTTGTGGTTTCTCTTGCATATTATATGGATTGATTCATCACTAGCAGGATTTGGTGTGCAAAGCAAGAAAAAGTCCAAAATTTAGCATCATCCACTTTTGATATAACAATATTTTTATATCAAGAAAAACTCAATATTGCTCATTTCATTAAAACAACAAATATCACAGTTCAAAATCAAACATAGTAGAGCTGATATAACCTCTGCAAAAGGGTCATTTAGTAATCTAGTATTTGAAACAGCTCAATCACTCCAAATGAGAGGTAATGTCAAAATTATTGAGACCAACAATTCCAGCTAACATCCAAAAGAACAACAAAATATAAATTTTGTTCATTCAGGAAAGGTGAGTAAAGAGATGAGTGACTTGTAATTAGGAAAGCACAAAATGAGCTCTGAACGTTTCGCCAGCTCAAAGTCCTGAAACTGAAAGGCAGGAGCACAGGTGCATCCAACGAGAGAATAGTGGTTCTCAGCATCTCTCGGCGGGTTTTTGACCACTGCAATGTCTGTGGAAATGTTGAAGTCCTTTGTTGGATGTGCACCAAACCACACATTAGGAGGCACTGTGTACTGCAGTTGCTGAGTCTCTCCAATTATATTGGATCCAAGGCAGGTTAACTTGACACTACCATCTTTGTCATTCAGTTCCAGTACCTGAAAGTAAAAATGGTGGTTTTACAAAAGGGTGACAAGAAACAATAAATATATGGGGGGAGACTGTGAATTAAGTACAACAAAGTACAAAAAGAATAGCACTATATCAGGATTTAAGGAATTCTTTTCCTTTTTTTCTTTTGATTTTCTTCCTAGAAGGTGATCATATTCATAGTTTGTTTTGATGTTATATGAAACTTTTTTGGGTTCCATTTCACGAGTCATACTTGTGATGAGTTCTCACTTCAAATAAAAAGGCTCATGTATTGTCAGCACCAAACCCATTTAATTTCTCTACCAAACAACATTAATCGAGCTCCATTTGCATAAAATATAATACATTGTCCAAACAGCACTCAATAAGTGAGCATCATTTCCATCAATGTTGATCGGGCCTCCATCAACAGCAACTATGAGTAATTTCTCATTCAGGTATCGTAATCATTCAATAGACTGCTCTAGTGATGGCTAATGTATAGGGAGAAAGGATGCAAATAGGATCCATTGAATTCCTAACAATATGGGTGAATTCAGTGATATTCCATCAACTGTTTAATAAACAAAAATAAATCCATACAGACTGCAAAAGATGGCTGCTTGGTGCAAATTATTGCTATCTACCACAGTAAAGCAAAAGTTTGTCTATACCGTGATAGGTTCTCCCATATAAAAATGCCAGGTTTCAGCACATGGAATACGATGCAGGTGTGACACACTTCCAGAAGGCAGCAAGAAGTATATGCATGTACTGATAGGGCGATCAACCTTGTCTGCAAAGAAGATAAAATAAGGGTTTTGAAAAAGAAAAGGACAAGAAAATAGTTGAAGAACTGTTCTGATTCTAGAATTTAATTACGAGAGCTGATTCATAAAAATCTCTCTTCATTCTGAATTGGTTTCACCCCAGTTTCATTTTGTTTTGGGATTCATCTAGATATAGAGTTTAGGTGACAGGCTGATTTATCAGTAAGTTCACTAACTTTTGGAAACGTCTTCCAGAAATCAAAGTAACAACAAGATGATACACATTAGTATTTTAATTTAAATTGACACAAGTCAAAAAAAAAACTACTTAGCATACAAGAGAATAAACAAATTACAAGAAAACAAAACTAAGAAGACTAGAACCCTGGTAGACTGAAGTAGAAACTGCTGGAGACAGATGGTTTGGATCCAAAGAAACAGTAAACTTCAGTCTGGAAGCCCATTGACCTAGTTCATGGGCAGCTGCATCACTTTTGGCCGAGGGGGTCTTCTTAAGAGACAAGGTAGGGAAGTGCTAAAGATACAAAGCAACATCTTTAGCCAAGGGGGATAAATGTTGAGGGACTGAAGCTGAAGGATTCATAATTAAAAGTCACTCGCTTATGAATATATTACTTGTCCTTCTTTTCCCACTAGGACGGAAGATACAAAGAAAACTAATAAAACAACTTCATGATTGATGGATAATTGATATCTAGAACATGAAATTTGGGCACTAGGAAGAGGAAGAGAGGACACAATTACCAGCTGAATATAAGAGGAGATACAAAGGGAGTCATTAATGTGATATTGCAAACCCTTCTATAGAAGAATATGCCAGCACACAAAACTCATTTAGAAACCTATATTCTGATACGAGTCATGTGGCATCACTTACCTTTCTTCTTTTACACCCCACTTAGATCAAGGGAGTTGGAAGGAAGGGAGAGGAAAGGAGAAAGAAAGAGAGCTTATTTCATGATAGGTACAAAAATAGGGAAAGAACGGGAAGGAGAGGGAGGGGTCTCTTAGCCCCTATTTGATCCATTTTGCTTTCCTTCCAAAAGTGGGAGGAGCCGGAGAGAAAAGATTAGAGAGTTAGTCATTACCTATTTTGTCCTTACTTTTTAAAATAAGTTAATTTCTATTTTATCCTTTCTACTCACAAAATAAAACATCTCTCTCATTTCCTTTCTTCTACCTTTCTCAGGTAAGATGAGAGAATTACACTATTATTTTCTTTCTTTTCTCTCGTTAGTTATCCCAAGCATGAATAACGGATTACAGTGTCCTCTCCTCTCCCTTCATAATTAACGTTATCATCTCTCACCTTTCCCTCCTACTTATCCAAGTAATAAGTATAGTGTTAATCCATTGTGTTTCGGAATAGCACTGGGAAACCCTATTGCTGTTGTTTTGCAGACACAATAATATTTATTCTTATGTAAGAACAATAATCGCTTTTCCGACAACAAAAAGTGGCTCTCTTATATTCACAGACAGCAACTGCTATGAAAATGTCTGGAAATACCACCATCATTTTGCTCAAATGCATATGGTAAACACACCTCACAAGTACTAGAATCCCAAAAAACAAACAGCCTTGTCCAACAGTGTGGAGATATATGACTAGGTTTCCCCTTACAAGAAGCAGAGCAAATACATGAACTTCACAAGTACAAAAATAAAATATAAAAAATATGCTAGTTGAAGTTTTCAAAAGGTGCATTGAATGGGAACGTCTATAGAATCCTAATTGCTATCCAACGTGAACCAACATTCAATGGAAAAATGTAAACCTAAAAAGGAAAACACAATGAAAAGGGAAAAGCGATTTAGCTAAGGTATATGCAAATAAAATGCATACTCCACTAGGAGACCAAAAAGGTGAAATGACAAATACCCAGATCAGAAAATTCAATAGATTCCTAAAAATGAGAAAGAGAACAAAAACGAATGATGACCTTTCCTTGCATATCCATTAAAATATGCAAATTTAAGATGACACAGACCCGGATCCTGTCTATGTGTAAATAGCAGAATCTAACAGCATAATTGTTATATAAATATAAGTATCAACTCATACCCAACACACACACACACAAGCATATAAACAAGATCTTCAATATTTCGAATCCAACAAGTGAGCAAAATGTAAAATCATGACGACCCAGATCCAAAATAATGAAGTGAGAAATCAGAGTGGACTTACATTCGGAGGGAAGTTGAGATTTGGAGAGAATGATAGAAGTATCTCTGAGCGTTTCCGAGTAAAACCCACCTTCTGGGTGGGGTTTCAGATTCAATTTCGCAACAATCTCTGAAGCTGAAGCCATCTCTTTCTCTTCGAACTCTTCAATTGTGACCTATATAATATAGTGTATGAGGGGGCAGGTGCACACCTTCCCTTGACCTTGGTGCATCACTGTACAGATGGCTTGACTATCATCCAAACCTAAGTCTATTACAACGTCAAAGGGCCGCCCAAAACCCACTCTATGAGCCACGCATTGCTTCAATTACACACTGCATCTTTTCGTCATTTGTGGTGTTATTCAAGCATGATTAAGACCCGTCACCAACCAGTTGCTTGTCAATTTCTTCTAATGATGTCGAAAAAAATTCTGTTTATGCCAGTTTTTTATTTTTTGAGTAATTTTACTATTTCATTTTATCAAATTTTTTAAGTGTAAAGTGTAAACGTAGTTATTAGAATATTAATAAATATAATATTTTAATATATGCAAGTGTTAATAAATATAGTTTCTTAACATGTACAAATATTAGTGAATGAAATCACTTAGTATTATTTAATAAAATCTCTTGAACTCACTACATCATCATAGCAAAAAGATGCTTCATTAACTAACATCCGAACATACCAAAATTGTATTAACTAACACTTAAATAACCATGTCACTAGATAAAATAATTGGGTAATTTCTCGTAGTGAGAATAATTTTACTCTTTTTTTTTAATATAAAAAAAATCAAACTCATACTAACTGCATGAAAAATAAACACTTACTCCACTCAAATAAAACTACATCTCTTGTGCTGTTGAACACTGTATGTATGATTGGTGGCTCAATAAAAAAATAACTTCAGTTCTTATCCTGCAACTTTTATTATGTTAAGATTAAGGAAATAAAGAAGACACTAAGACTGCAGTCCTGAATGCTATTTGAACACTATATATATGGTTGGTAGCTCAGTTGAAAAATAACTTAAAGTTCTTATCCTTCGACTTTTATTATGTTTAGATTAGGAAAACAAAGAACCAACTCGGCTAATGCAGTGTCATCCATGACTCCTTCCAAAAGGGGGTAGTCCCACTCTTCTCAAAGAAAATAGGATTAGTTTGTTCTTTTTAATCATGGACTGAGTTGAGTTTGTATATCTCAAGACCTATATTAGAGTAGCATTTGTAATAATGATAGTTAGGATTCTTCTATATCTGAATAAGTAATTTTATATTTGAAATATACTCTCTAATGTTATATGTGATACTTCAGTTCTTTTATATTCGAAATCTAATTTAATGTAATACCATCTTGTAATTTTTATTTAAAAAAAAAAAAACAAAGGAATACAAAGCATCTCTTCCAGCCACAAAACGCAAATTGGGAGCCACAAGGTATCCCTTCTGGAATTCAAAGCTAGCACATTTTTTTTTTTTGGTTTGAATTCTGCAAACCACTAAACAAGCAGAAGATGCTTATTGCCTAATAGAATCTTATAAACCATCCAGTGATTAACATTCAGCCCTGGAAAACTCTCCTCATGAAACCTTGCAAAGAGCTCCCCATCCCTGCACCAACAGCTTCTGCCAAATACGTTGCCTGCAAAATCCAAATCATGCCATAGGGTTTATAACCATTTAAAACCCAATTTTCCAAATGCCGATTAATGAGAAAGGATAAATCTAAATATATGGAAGAGACCGTGTTAGACTACCTCTTGAAAGGTTTTTTTCAGATCAAATGCATCTTTAACTCTCCCATCCAAGAACACCCATGTATCCCGAAAATCTGTCCAAATTGACATAAAATTGTTAAATCATAACATGTGGGGCTTCACATTCACATGGATGAATCAGAGGGCAATCTTCATCTAAGCAGAATTGTTTATGGACGCTCTTGGAGGGTACAGAAAAGAAGAGAGCAATGCAGGTGCATTATTGCCATTTGGCTGCATTGTCTTCCCACATGGCTTTAATAGTGTCAAGTCTCACACAAATTGCCAGAAGCAAGTAAACAAAAGGGGAGTGTTTAATACCACCCAAGAAAATTCAAGAAATTACTGGCATAATATATATATATATATATATATATATATATTTGATCCCCCTCCCAAGAACTGCATATTAGGAGGCATGCCTTTGGCATGACTCAAACTAGGGACCTCCCTCAAGGTTTTACTAGCTGAGCTAACCCTGTGGGTTGACATAATATCATATTAGTCCTCTGGATGTTCATTAAGAGATAGGAGATGTGGAAGATTAACTATACAGCAGGATGTAGAAGAAAAAAGTCTCAGGGGTGGAAGATTAACTCCATAATAGGATGTTGAAGAAAAAAGTCACACTAATCAATACTGATATATCCACCCACTAAATGGCCACAAGCCCCCAAGACTATGAAAGCAAAAAGCACAAAGCAACAAGAGTACACATCCTGCATAAAGGAGCATTAAAAGCACGTGAGAAATGAAGAAAATAAACCTGGAGAACTATCAGTCAACATGTACATCTCGGTCGCCGTGTATATTGCTCCAAGGGCAGTGCACTTTGCATAACGATCAACATCAGTGGCCTCATCACCAGCAGCACGCCAAATCTCATCAACAAGCATTACCCGCTGCTTGAAACTTATTGGAATATTCAATGGTTGTGCCTGCAGAAAATCGTGATAACAGAGAGTTTGAGTGCTCCAGTTCAGCGAAGGCAAGTAATCAGATGAGAGCAAAGGGTACAGAAAATAATACCTGAATACTAAGAGCTTGAGGCCATTTTGATATGTAGGGTGCCTGCATTTCTAAGCGAATCCTGACAAGCTTTGCAATGCGCTCACTAGGTATCAAGTTACCTAAGTCCTCTCCCGAGTCAATTCTATCAATAAGCCTTTCTAAACAGTCATCCATGAAAAACTGAACAAGAGACATTAAATGGAAAGGGACAAAAAAAAGGTAGTCATTAAACTCGAGACAGTCATCCATGAAAAACTGAACAACACGAATTAGATGGAAACGGAAAAAAGAAAAGTCATTCAACTCGGGACATGCATGTAAATGAAAGAGAATGAATTTCTACTGGACAAACCAGATTGTATCACAGAGCATGAATTACTAGGAATATAACTATGATATCCACTGAGTACATTAGGAAGAGAATCATTCCATGAAACACCAAAACGAGATAGAGTGACACAAGAAAAAACCCAATATTCTGTAAAAAAAAACTCTTAAGTACATCTAAAACAAGAAACAACAGTATTCTTAAATCAATGAGCCTTTCCATGCTGTTTAAAGGTTTATATGTGTATATGATGTTGCAGAAAAGTTGTGCAAAAGCAGATAAAAGAGTATTTAGAGATGACAATTTAACATGATCCGCTAGACACCAGCCATACCCCAATCCCTAATAGGGCGAGTTTGGGGGAAGCTCTGTAAATTCCAATAGGATTTGGGATGGGATTGGGGATAAGGCACCCCAATCCGCTCTGCCCCAACCCCAAGGGCCCAACCCAACCTACCCCACCCTGATTATATGGAAGTAATAAAGAAGTTTTTGTGTTAAATAGTCAATGTCTACAATAAAATCTCTCAGTCCTACTTTGAAAATTTAGACGAACTTGATATAATCATATCTTTATAAAAGGAAGCAATACTCTTTTAATTCTCTATTGTAAGTGCATGCTTCTTATTTTAACAGGTTTCATGTAAATAAAATAAACAAGATTAAGTTATGCTATACAAACTGGCCTTTCAAAAAGTTTACCCTAGAACCCCAAGTACCACACCATCACCAGATTAATACAATTTTAGTAATGCTATACAAACATTATTTTCTTATAGATAATGTGGCCCATTAGCTCCTATAACTTCAAAATAAAAAGATCACCAATGTGCTTTTGATTTCAAAAATACAACTATCACATCTTTACGGATGAGAATGCTGAATGAAAATTTTTTGTCCATCTAATATTTTGATTAACATTTACCATTTGTTTCTAATGCAATGATCTATCAAGTTTTCTAAAGCCTCCTACCTCTAATCATCCCATTTGAAGATACTTATCCAAAAAAAAAAAAGGAAAAGAAAAACACACAAACATCGTATTTGAGTTTAGAAATTGTTAGAGGGAAAAGAAGAAGAAAAATTGAAGAAATGCTACTGAACCCTGTACCATATATTCTGAATGAGTTTTACTTGCATATGAATTACATTTGAAATCAAAAGCAATCAGAAATGTTAGGTTGGAAAAAAAAATCTGTCCTTTTAGCTAGCCAAATAAGTAGTTCAAAAATAGTCTGATTCCACCTAAAAACTTATCCATGTGACCTAGATTGAAGTGGCAAAGTTATAATAAAGAATTGCAATTATACCTCTACTAGTGCAGCTTCTTTCCTAGGGAAGGATCCAATGATAGAAGGAGACACAGCCAACCTCCGTCGCACCAGCAATCATGGCTGCTTCAGTCCATCCCAACCTAATCTGCAAAGCAATTCTAGTTAACCAGCCCAAAACTAAATTAAGTTCTCAATCAACACAATTTTTCAGTTGACCCACAACGCACCTAAAATATCCCACATAAATTGAACCTTACCAAAGTGCTTTTGTTACCACCATATTGAATTATTTGATTTTTTTAAACATTTTTTTTTTTCATTTTTTTATACGAACATTTTTTTTCTCAATATGAGGTTAGTTTTCCTAAAAACAATTTTCCCCCTAAAGGCAGAGGCACTTCAGGGTTTCAAAGAATGCCACCATTTCAGCTTAATCCAGGGCATTATGGCAATTCAAAAACACATAAACTAACTTCTGCCTTCAAATACAATCTCAAACACCATGTACTTATTTAATTTCTGCAAATGCAGCAATCCTAAGTAAACACACTGCAGAGGATATAAAAGCCATAGCAAATGCAGAGTTCGGGGAATAAAAAAACAACGAACTTTGGCCTTTTTCGTCGATTCGGCAAAAGCATGTTCTCAAATTCGTAAATCAAACTTACATAACGCAGATGCTTAATATCATAATCGGTGATGAGGCAAATGATACCTAACTCTTAAGATTTTCAACTCCAACATATATGTGCGTGTGTGTGTGTGTGATTATGTGGATAAAGATAGAAGAACAGAACTAGAGTGAATGTAGCTGACCACGTGACGAAGAGAGGCGTTGAGCACACGAACTTGTTCGTCTTGGTATTCAGCTCGCGGTCGGGTTCCTCTCGAAGTTTGGCTGTCATAGCGAGGAGCTTCTTCTTTTGCAGATGATGATGCAGGGTCGGAATGAATTATGGTTTCTGATTGTGATTGTGATTGTGTTTGTGCGTGTTGTTGATGGTGATTAGGGCTTTGATTAAACGTCTGAGAAGCTGCTGAAGTGGAAAAGCGAGATCGAGGTGAGTTGATTACAATGGTTCGAATGCGAGAGGTCTGGGGACTCGTGTTGCGAACCATCGACGGTACAAGAAGCAAGCGCTTCGCCGCCGATCGATACATTTCGTCGACTCTGTAATTACGAGTTTAGAGAGAGAGAGAGAGAGAGAGAGGTTCGTTAGTTTTTCCTGATTTGAAGATCTAATTGGATTTTGGTAGTTCCATGTAGCTGTCTGTACTGCGCCCACATGTCACATGTTCCTGCATCTTAGCAACCCAAAAAGGGCAAATTTGAATGCGCTGCCCACCGTTGCACTAATTATCCTGTTAACTCCATCACATTATCCGAGATGTCTCCCAATTTTTTTAAAACTTTATAAATTTACACCTTACTCGGGTAAATACGAGAGAAATGATAACCCTTAGTTATTAAGAAAATGAGAGAAGAAGAAGAGATGAAATAAGAATGTAATTTTTTTAATGTATGAATAATAAATGAAAATAATAATAAAAAATAAAATGATTATATATATTTATTATTATATATTCTAAGATAGATGTATTTTTTTATATAATTTTAAAATTAGAAATGATATTATAAAAAATTTATTAAAAATTCTCTTTTTTTTTCTTGTTTTCGTTTATTTTTAGGAAGGAGAACAAATTATATAAAATAAAGATTAAAAAACACTGTCATACTATATTAAATAATAATATTTTGTGTTTCCCGGGATAATTTCTCCCACCATTATAATAATAGGCATTTCTATTACTATTATGTCATGTGTACTATAATTGACATATTTTAAATAACTCATTTGAAAATGTTATTAAAATAATTCATTATCGTGTTTTATCAAAACATCTTTTTCAAAAAACTAATAAAGCAAGATTTATATTCAATGAAAAGAAAAGTCTAATAGTAAGAAATGATCATATAAATTAATTTCTAACATGTAATATATATTTTAAATTACTTCAAAATAAACTTGAAAAGGAAAAGAAAATTAAAATTTGAAATAATAAAGTAAAATTCAAAGACTCAAGTTTCATTTGCCAAATAAAGATGTAATAAACAAACAAGAATGTGACACTTCAAAATAAATAGGATATTGTTAGTTTTTTTTTTTTTTCTTTTAGAGTCGTCTCTTTACATTAATTCTTGATAGGTTATAAGATTTATTACTGAAAATAACACTACACCACTAAAATTTAATTGATGCACCTATGGCAACAGTGTGTACATAGGAGTAACCTATCCAAACAGGGGAAAAAAACTCAAAGCACAAGCAGTTTGCCAATTGAAATAGGCATTGCATGTACAAGAAATTTGCACTTTCCAACATACAATATATATATATATATATATATATATATATAAGGATTAACAACTGTACAAGATGTTTTAAGATTAATAACTGAATTTTATCAACAATAGAAATAGGACAAATGCATATTTGAGGGTCCTTTCCCAGCTTATGTATCAAACTTGTTCAGTCATCTAATCTTTGAGAGAGAGTGCCTCATGTTGCTTGCTAATATCATAGCCCCTGGCCACAAGGGTTCACTGCAAAATCCAAGTGTGGCAAATTTAAATGACGGTTGCTTGACAATGAGAGCTTAGGTCTTGAGGAATGGCAAACAAACCCCACCTTGCATCTTGAGGAAAGGATATGATTTGGGTTCAACCTGTCCAGCTCGAGTTTTTTGTTTTGTTCCCTTTGCTTGACTTGAGAAAAGAGAATGTGTTTTTCTTTCGTGAAATTTTGCACAATAATAATAGACGTCTCACCTTTTTAATCCGTTTTTACAGTTCACTTGATGTGACATTTGACATCAGTAATACAATGATATCTTTTTAGTTTGAACTTTAAGAATTCAATTACTATTCGTATATTGCTAACGAGGCAATTGTCACGTTAGACGCCACATCAAGTGGATTGAAAATGTGGGGTAAGAAGGTGAGACGCCTATCATTACTCAATTTAAGGCATAAGCAATCATTCACTTGGTAGTTATGAAGTGTCAAAAACAAATCAATCAGCATTCCGTCTGGTCTTCCGAGCTCTCTCTTGCTCAAAACTGTTGATAGCACATGCTCTTCATTCTTCAAGCATCGACTAGTGCCCTTCACTTCGCGGTCTACCCTTGTCTCAGCTATGAATTCAAAACCTTTAGCGTCCAGGCATGGAATGCCTCAAGCAAGCTTTTATCTCCTCTATTCTCCTAGCGGCTTCCTTCATGTCAATCCGCAGGTCAGGATTGCCTTCAGTACAAGAAGCTCCTATTCGAAGGAGCTTCTCCATCTGTCCAAGTGAATTCGTCGCACTTGCTATCTCTGGATCGATCAGTTCTCTCTCTCTCTTCTCAGAAAGTGCTGATTTGACCCATTGCACCACATCAGTTCCGCCCTTTTGGTTGTTGAGATATTGAGAAGGAAATTTTCCGGTAATGATCTCGAGGATGATGATTCCAAGACAATAAACATCACTTTTGGGAGAAACTTGCTGGTATAGTATGGCTTCAGGGGATTTAAAAGCAAACATTGATTGTGAGGCACTGGTGTGGTTGATTAGCGGATAGAAAGCATAATCACTGAGAAGTGGCTTATAATTTGAGTCAAGAAGAACATTGCTAGACTTGAGATTTCCATGAGGCAGCTGATATGATGCAAACTCAGAATGGAGGAAACCCATTCCACAGGCAATTCCTTGAATAATCTTTAGACGAGTAGGCCAATTTAGCTGCGCATGAGATATCCCACGATCGCCTGCAGCAAAAAAAAAAAAACCACATTAAACAATAGATAGGTTTTTTATATTCAAACATGTAGAATAGTACTGATCTCAATGTGTAGAAAACTTGATTTTTTAAAATGGTTTGCATCATATGAAGGGTTTGATCCCTTTTTCATATGATTTCAATGTGTAGCATTAATTAAATCTTGATGGTGATTTGCATAGGATTTGAGTTCACTTCTTCATGGAAAAGCAGTCATTCCAAATATGTAAATTAAAGGCATCAAAAGAGGACATTTCTTAAAGTAGTCACGATGTAACATTTCACCTTCTTAACCCACCTTCACAGCTTACCTGATATAATATCCGACATGGCATTTATTATAAGGCCTTTGTTCAATAACTCTAATCTTACCTAAAATTTTTATCAAATCTCTTTATCAGCTAACGTGATTGTTTGAATGCTAGTTAATGTAGTCTCCTACTTATTGGGTGGTTATCATGAATTCACCTGAATTTTTGATGACCCGTTTACGACCCGAAAATGGGCAATGTATTTTGACCCGCTTTTGTTTTTGGACTCGTTTTTCTCTTATGTTGTAATCTACTTATATAAGTGTATTATCTTTTTTAAGGTTTTGAATGAGAAAGAGGAGAGCCGTCATTGGGGAATAAGAGATTTTGGGTTTTGGGTGTTTTTGTTTTTGTAATCTCTTTGATATATAGTGAACTGATCATCGCTACCCGTGAACGTAGACATCTTACCGAATTACGTAAATCTTATGTCTTCTCTGTTAATTTTGTTTTGTTTTTACTTATTTGAGATTGATTTATTGTTTGTTTGATCGCTTTCACACAACACTAAGTATGTGTGGGTGCTAGTAAATGCAGCCTCCGACAATATGACTGAATTAGTTAGTACCAAGATATTTCATTGTCTAGCACCCGAGATACCTAAAATTTACATTAACTAGAAATTGAATAGCCTCATGAACATGTAAAGAGATATCTCACAATAAAGATAGCATTACTTCATTCTTAAAGTTGATTCTCATATAATCAGTATGGCATAAGCAACATTAAGTTTGAACATACCATGCAAGATATAGAGCAAGCTGCCTTTTGGAACGTGCTCAGACACCAAGAGCTTCTCCTCTTTTGTGTAATTGTAAGCCAATGGTGTCAAAATATTTTGGTGTCGCAGTCTTCCCAGCTTCCTCATCTCCACATCAAACACATCCTTGTTCAATTTGTTCATCTCTTTCATCCTCTTCACCACCACAGACACCCCGTTCGCCATCACCGCCTTGTAGGCCGACCCCAACCCGCCATTCCCAAGGACCTCCGCTGCCGCCTTCATTAAATCCTGCAACCCAAATACACCCTTTTCTTCATTCACCACCACCAGATCACCCATGGACCTACCGTGGTGAGACCCTCTGCGGGACGACTCATTTCCTCTTCTGCTGGACCGGTTGGATCTGTTGGACTCCATGGTCGACCTCCGGCTAGAACCCGGTATGTACACTTCAACCATTTCATCGAGATTCTCTTTGCGCAGCATATTGAATCTATCTTCCTCACTCTTCATCTTGAAAAGTATGGTTACCAAAAGAACAACAATCATTAGACCTAAAATCACCCATCCCATTTTAGATTTCTCGTGGGCCATTATCGAATTCGTGTCATCAGGCGTTGAAGGGGGGGACAATTGCAATATTTGATTGCATTCTATGCCCATTGGTTTTCCACATAGCCCTGAATTTCCCTCGTAAGAACTGGAATCAAATTTCGCCAAGGAAGATGGAATTTGCCCTTCCAATTTGTTGTGTGACAGGTCGAGTAACATTAAAGATGATTGCCCGAGTGAGGGAATTGGTCCTGAGAATTCATTGTGTTCTAACCGGAGTTCGATGAGATGCGGTAGACGAGCCAATGATTCCGGGATTCTCCCGGAAAACTTGTTCCCGGAAAGCGAAAGTTTCTTCAGGGACGACATTTTTGAGAAGAAATCATTGGGTATTTCCCCGAAAAACTGATTCCTTGTTAAGAAAAGGGCTTTCAAGTTACCGAGACGACTGAATTCTGGCATTGAACCCGAGAAAGAATTCTTCTCGAGACCGATGGCTCGAAGGCCAGGAAGCGCTTGCAATGCATCAATGTTGATGGTTCCAGAAAGGTCCAGTTGGGCAAGATGGATACCAATGACAATGCCTCGTAAACAATGAACGCCATGCCAAAACGCACTTCTGTTGCATGGGGTCGTGTTTGGTACCCAAGAATCTAGACTGTCTGCGTTTATGAGTGACTTTTTGAAATTGAGGAGAGCTTCGTAATCGGGTATAGAGAGAGAAGGAGGAGAGAGAGAAAGGGATAAAAGGAAGGAGAGAAGAAGGTGAGAGTTGAGAAGACGAACAGCGGCCATGTTCGCTTAGCCGGAAATCTGAAACTTCCGGGAAGAAACGTGCCGCTGCTCGGAGAGATGACTTCTCTGGTTTTTCTTTTTCGGGACTTGCTTTGTTTCTGTTTGTTAATTTTGGGCTTGGGATGCTGGGTCATGGTGTGGTGAAGGTTGAGAAGGATTGGTGATCATGAAACTGACAACTCCATTGGAGAGAAGATTCTAAGAATAGATGTAGATTTTGGGGTTGACAAGGAAGATGGAGGTGAGAAAGTATTATTTAATAAATTATTTTTAGTAAAATTTTTTTGATTAGTATAAAATTTTTCTCAGATATATAATCAGATACAATTGGCACATTCATACGATGGTTATTTAAATTTGAGAAAATTGATAATATTATTAAGAGTTAGTTTATACATAAAAGTAAATTTTTAATAAGATACCCAAAATATGCGTTTAATATTATTACTCTTCGTCCGCATGGGTAAAGAAAGAGTAATGTTATTTAGGTCTACATGGGTAAAGAAAGGATAATGTTATTTAGGACATGCAAATGAGCTTTTTATTTATTAATTTTATATTAAAGCTAGAATAAAATTCAATTCCCAAAAATAATCATTTTAATTTTGGAATAACACTTAATTTCTAAAAAATAAAATTCCTATTCATGTTTTTTAAAAAATCTAACGGTCATCTTGAATTTTCATCACTTTAATCTTGAAATAAAACTCAATTTCTAAAAAATAATATGCTCATTCGTGTTTTTTCTTAAATTTATTCAATAATTGGATATGAATTCGATTACTTCATACAAGTTGGCAAAAAAATCTTGACTTGTGTTACGAAATTTTTAACCACCAATGAAACATCATAGGGAGAATTTTCTTATCAATACCACAAAGAGTGTTTTTTTGTCAATAAAAAAATTATGTACTGAAATAAATAAGAGATAAGAGAGGTCAAAAATCAATTAAATAATAATAAGAATTTTGCCTTTATCACAACCCTCCATTCGAATCTCATGAATGCCTCAATAATTATGAATTCAAATTCAATCCATTCCAACATCCAACAAATGCAGTGTCTCTATCTATGTAATGATTATTTTATAAATTCAAAAAAAAAAAAAATGGGCATCACTTTAAATGAACGGGCACCTATTCAAATGAACAGGTACCAATTTAGACAGACACGACCTGTGGCAACGGAGCACCTGACAGTCTATAAATATCACTTTTATATGTAATTTTTACTTGTCTTCTTTCTTTTCTTGCTCTGGCTTTGTGCCTTGTCTACATAAATGAAGTAAATAGATACAAGACTCAATTACTGGCACAAGAGTTCCCTCACCAAGATGGGCTAGAATATGATAAAACATTCAATCTCATGGCAAAAACTCTAGAATCCTCTCACTCAACAATTCTCTCTCACCAACTCAATGTGTGGCTGAAATTTTTACTCCGCGTCAGTATTAACAGACTTTATAAGCAACTATAAAAGGAGACCATGATGTTGTAATTGTGTGTAGAATAAGCTCTTGAAATTCATACTACGAAATGAAATTTCATCAGAAAAAATGAAATAATCAAGGATAAAAATAGAAAGAAATAAGCTATCTGTATATTTTCGGGTTCTTCATTTGTATATTTTCTTTGCTTCAACAACAGAGAATTCATAAATTCAGAATATGCCAGCCTTTGGATTTACCACTTTCCCAACTTCTTCTCGCAACCAGTCTCTAGTCCACAGTGAATAAAAGAAAAGAAGTCCTCTGGTCCATAATATTATTGGGATGTGAAAGCCTGCAAGCAACAAAAAATTTGTCCATCAACACATATCAGTTATCTGGCTAGCTCAGCTGGTTTGAAAATTGATTAGTTGGACATTGTGAACTTTAACCATTTCTAACTTCTAATAATCGTTTCATGCACCAGGACCGAGATATTTACACTAGTGCTTGAATGAAAGGGAGGAAAGAAGATGAGAGGCTAATATTAATTAAGGAGAGGAGAGTGGAATCACTCCTTTATGCTTAGCTAACTAATGAGGAACTTGCTTGGGAAAGATTGAGGAGAGAAAAGAAAACAGATGAGATGTTTTATTATGTGAGTAGAAACTAGAAACTAGAAAGGGCAAAATAAGAACAAACTTATTTTTTAAAAATAGGGACAAAACATGTAATCACTTATAATCTGATCCTTTCTACCCATCTCCTCTCACTTTTGGAAGAAGAGCAAACTGAATCAAATAAGGGTTAAGGGACCCCTCCCTCCCTCTCCTTTCCTTTCCTTTCCTACTTTTAAACCAAGCATGAAATAAGTTCTCCTTCCCTTCCCCTTTCCTCTCCTTTCCTTCCAACTCCTTCAATCCAAGCGGGGAGCTAGTTTAATAACTGAAGTAAATTCTCATAAGAACCAGGTAGAAAATAAAAAAGACCCTTTCAAACTACTCTAGGCTGGGCTAGCTTGAGATAGAGAAGCATGTGCAGTTGTATTAATTGTATATAATATAGAAATTTTCTTGGAATTGAAGATTATGTACCGAGAAAATGTTGCAGTGGCCAGGATCTGCAATGTGAGCCATCAAGTTCTCAATGGGGCCTTGTCCAGTATAAATGGCTTGGAAAACAAAACCCACAAATGCCAGCATAGCAAGTCTCCCATTCTTGATCTCTTTGGTCCTCAACTCCATCACAGGCTCTGGAGATCCTCTTCCCCACATTAGGGGATCAAACCATATGCCACCTGGGTAGCCAACATCAGCCTTTGGTTTCTTCTTATTTGGAAATGTAGGTTCAATGTCAACACACCCTGGATTGATCATATCAGCCCATCTTCGTCCCTCAACCCAACCCATCAAGGCTAATTGCACCAGGAATAAGGTTGTTGGGTCTGCAAAGTACTCTCGAGCTCCAGCATCATACCAAGAGAAATTCTCAATGAAACCTAGGCTTTCAAGCCATTCTGGAATAAGAATTCCTGCAACGGCTAGCATAGCCCATCTGCTGTGCATTAGCTCAGCTTGTGCAAACCATTTAAGTAACTCTGGATCAGACCCTGGAAAAATTGATCTTTCTTAGAGATATATGTAGCTTACCACAGTGTTTGCAAGTATTTTGGTCATCAACTTGAATAATCCAAGGGTGAGTTCGCAAGCAACTTCAAGGAAAACCAATTTCTGGTCCCACTCCCAGCAAATATTAATAATAACATCACTAGAAGCCCATTCCAAATTTCTTCTGTTAAATAAGAAATCTATTTGAGGGAAAGCCAAGAAATTGTGTTACAGTTCATAAGTAATGAAATCAAGCTGAATGCCTTTTTTTAACTGCAAAATTGACCCTTTCTAACATCTTCCAAACAACAATATGTATGTGATTCTTTGTGGAGTTTGAAAGGGGAAGGTTTGTTGAAGCTACCATTCAACAAGCATACATGAAATTTCACCAAGACTTCCCTGAAAGTTTAATTAATTAGTTCTTCCTTGAAGCTGCTTCCTAACATACAACATTCATATACATTTCTTGAGTTGATGATCTGAAGGTATATGCGTACCTAAACCAAGTGGGTCGAAGCCAAAATCTCCAGGAAGACTACAATAAACAAAGAAAAAAAATTCATGTCACCGTGATATGAAGAAGTGTTAGGAAAACATATCTTACTTTGTAATGAGGCAAATATTTGAGGACTAGTGCCTGGTAGTTTTAAGAAGACTCCATGAGTCCTAAAACACATAAACAGGTTTCACTTTGGTGCTGTTACTACTGCATATTGTACAATTGTTACTACTTAACTCAACTGATCAACAAACCATTATCCCAACTAGTTTGGGGTCGGCTATGAACCCTACCATGCCATTCTACTTTATTTAAAAAAAAATCCTCAGTTAGACCACACATTTTCTCGTGCAAGTGTTATTAAAGCAATTAACAACATTGGATTAATGGGTTGTCTTGTATGACCAACATTTGATAATATTCTCTATGTGACTTTCTTCAACATCTCCACACCCCAGTTGGCACCTGCCATTTTTAAGTATTTGCTAATATCTAAATAAATTACAGGCTAATCTCCTCCCATGGCCAATTCAATTGCATTTTGAATTTAGCAGCAATCACAAGCCAATTTCCATTGAATTGGGTCCCAAAGCATAAACTAAGTTCTACAATCATTTCCATCATCTATTCTTCCAAGTATTAACAATTCCAACCAAAATTCTATCCAATTTCAGAGAAGTTCGTTAAAAACATATGAATCTTAGGGCTAACTTGTATCTATAATCTATGCAGTTCTTAATGAATGTTCTTATTTTTCTCAAGGAAGGGAAAAAAATTCTCTGTGCAAAAGAGTTGAAGAGTTGTTACCTGCCATCAAGCCATTGAGGAGGTGAACTACCAGGAAACCACAGTGGCCTATCCGGAGGAAGTGGTTCACAAACACTTGACACCCCTTCTTTTGTTGCATTCCCTGGAATAATCCTTCTTGGTAAGCATGTTGTAAGTTTTCCTGGAAAAGATTTTCTAGGTATTTCCCTGTCGCCATACAAAAAAATGGAAGAAGTTAGCAATTATTAAAAACTAGCAAGAACTAAATCAATGTTATAGCAATGCAATAAAATGATGCTGTGAGAAATGATTGAAGAAGTGGATGTGAACACTAGACCCACCTGGTTGGAAGGCTTGACAGTGCAGTGGAAGCAATGGCTAGCGCCATGGATATGATAGAGGCCTAGCAAGGTGACTCTGCCTGGTAAGGGCTTATCTGTACCGAAAGTGGATGATGAATTGGTCATGGTTGATTGCATTACATGGTCCAGTGGTTTATGAATTTGACACGTGTTTTGATATGGGCCAATGGTGGTTGAATATGACACGTGTTTTGATACGGAGTTTAATAGGTAAACCCACTTGGCAAATCATTTAAACTGGGTCCTGAGAGAATTGAGTAAAAAAACACTAGCCCAATCTCAGCTGTTAGGCTCAGGGCACATGATTTGGGCTAAGCATGATGCTTGGTTTAATAAGAGAAGAAAGGAAGGAAAGGGGAAGAAATCAGTTTCCTTAGCCACTCTAGGCATCTAGCTTATTTTTTAAATTAAATTTACATTCTTACTCCATTTTCTTTCTTTTCTCTGCTCTCATTTTTTTTTACTTCACAAACTTGATAAAGAGCCCAAGAATTGAATTTGCAACTTTGTAAAAGTTATCTTAGAAAACATGTTTTATCATTTGGTCAAATTTGTAAAAAAAAAATTTATAATAAAATTGCTTACCCATAAATTTTTTTATTTTTTTTTATCATTTTCAATATGTTATTGATGTAGAACATGTGACATGTATTTTTGGACCGATGGAAGAGAAGATAGAAGCATTGGTGGATCCACAAATACCACTTAGGAGGGGAGATAACAGAATTTAAAGAGAATTTCAATACAAGTATTACAATTTTAGAGAGGCTAACTTTAATTTTTGAAAAAAAAAGTATACAAATGATGGGTAAAAAATTATATTTTGAGGAGCAACTTCCTAAATCTACCACTGGATAGAAATCAAGTTGTTTGATTCGAGAGACTCATATTCGATCTAAAACGACAAGATTTGTAAAATTTATTGCCTTCAATATGACCTAAGCTACTTTCGGGTAGTCATGAAAACTTGTTTTTAGCTACTTTTAGAAAAAGTTTTATCGTCAATTACTTTTTTTCGTATCTAGTTTTTAAATTTGAATTTAACTCTCAATTTAGGACTTTTGCTTCATTATATATGATGTGATTAGACTATTATTTATTATTATTATCGTTAATACAATTTAGGGAGAATTTTCTCATGTTTATAGTGAATCTCATAAATAGAGTATTTGTTAGTTCGTAACTTATTGTTATATTTTGTGTTGCATACGTTATGAGTTTGGTAAGACATCAAAATATTTGTTTCTTTTAAACCTATTTTTTTTCTTTTTTTTAAAAAAATATAGTGTTTTAGAGCACATAAAATATCAAAAGCCATAACCTAAGTTGCACATCTGGCCCAGCATATGGGGCAAGTTTGTTGGCTTCGGCCAACCATTCTGATCAGATACTATTAATCTTTTAGTTCAACTAAAATTGATTGTAGCCCTTCACCAGTTCACCTACTTTTCTTTCTTTTCTTTATTGTTTGCCAGTTGTTTGTTGTGTTTATTCCTTCACAACCCTGTGAAAGAGACACCTTAATTACAGTTTTAATGAATTTTTCTATGTTTAAGTTGGTTGGCTTTACACACACAATACCTTAATTAATACTAATATTAATATATCTATGTTTTTTTATACAATAATAGGGAAAGCAGAGCTGGCTCTTTCATAATAATTAATTTGTTACAACATATATATCTTCTTCAGTATATTTTTAATATTTTTTTAAAATAAAAAACATATTTTTTAATTGTTAGATTATTTTGATAAAAATTAATTTTCATATAAGTACAGTCTTTGTATTGTGTAACTTCACCTTTGATCTTACCATTAAGCTAAGTTAGACCCTTAACCTTATAAGTGAGGAGATCTCGATAATCTAGTGATCAAAACATGACATACACACACACACACACATACATTTCACTGCGTTAACCCCTCCCTCTCCCTCTCTCTTTTTCTATAGAATTGTAATAATGTTCTAAGCAATACTATAATAATAAAATTTTTAAAAATGTAAATTAGACAATACAAAATTATTATTCACGTTTTTTTTTATAAGTTTTGAAAAACCGAATCTCAAGAATTTTGTTATTAGAGCGAGAAATTTAATAAATTAAGATAAAATTTATTGTAATGCGTCTGCTTGTTTTCTTGTCCAAAAACAAAATCGAAACTCCTCATAAAAAAAATAAGAATTGTTCTAAATAAGACTATTAATAGAATTGAATATTTTTCAAAGTCTTTTTAATATATTTTTATGAAATTAGACTTTTATTGATCTTATATTTTTAATTTTGATTATAATATAAACACATAAATTTTGACAATTTTATAAATAATGTTTAAAGTAATTGTTTTATTCACTTAAGACTCTGATTTATAAAATTTGACATCTTTATAAGTAATGTTTAAAGCACAAAATTTTCTTTCACCAGCCAACCGAAAATGATGTCATGAAATTGAAACCTAACATTCTGTTTACATTTTCATAAAATATTATTTCATTAAAACACTTTTCTAATTATCTTAGAATAAAAAACTTAACATACGAATTATTAATTCTGACTAATGACTTATCTTAAAATTACAAACGTAAGAGTGAAATCTACCAACTTAGCCCTGCTCTGCTCGCCAACTCCTTGGGATTCTTCAGTAGAGAAAATTCAACCACCACTAGCAATTTAATACAATTAATAATGACACGTGTTGAACCCTGACCTAAGTATCACTAAAATATTGGTGAGACCCGGTGTCACTGGTCTATGAAACAACTTCCTGAGGAAACGTCGTCTCTCTCGTTGGAGCCTTCTGCCTTCCCTTCCAATGTACTCCACCTTCACCTGATTATGATCACTTGACGTTTACATTCAATCCGAATTCTCACTACGATCACCCCAACTTCACTCTCTTCCTCCGAAAAACCCCTAATTTACTTCTTTCGTCACACCCGGATTCTATGTGTCCAAACAATTCCATTTCCACCACTTACGCTAACTTCTATCTATCTCCTCTGATCGCTTTCCATTTTGTATAATGGTGGAGACCTCGACGTCACCGTGGAGATTTAACCACCACAGAATCGACATCAAGCGGTGGATTCCGACATATTTCTCTTCCCACAAGACCCTATTCACAGTCCTCTGGATCGTCGGCTTCGCTTCCGTGTTCATATGGCAGCGGAACATCGTCGACGGCTTCTTGATTTTCCGGTGGTCTGTTCCGGTGAGGCCATTGCCGACGCTCCGGCCGGTCGCCTTCAATCTGACCGATTTCGGAGGGGTCGGGGATGGCGTGACTCTCAACACCGAGGCCTTCGAGAGGGCCGTCTCGGCTATTTCGAAGCTGGGGAAGAGAGGTGGTGGCCAGCTCAATGTGCCTGCCGGGTACTGGCTAACGGCGCCGTTTAATCTTACTAGTCATATGACTCTGTTCCTTGCTGAAGATGCTGTTATACTTGGCATTGATGTGAGTCTGTTTTTGTTTTCACAATTTCAGTTTCAGAAAGTAAACTTTCTTGTGAGTGAATATAGTTAGCAAGTACATGGTGATACAAGTAGTTTTTTTTATTATTACATTATTTGACTGTACTCTCTTGTTTCATTTTTCCTGGTAGATACTTATAGTATGAACTGTCATTTAAGATGAAGATTGAAATTCTGCTAGTAGCTATATGGATTTATGACTGTAATTGTTTAACAAAATTGTGAATATGGCCTCTAGGCATTAGGATAAGTTTAGACACTGATTTATCTGTGATTTGACCATGATATCAATTAACACTCTTCTGAGGGCAGGTTTGGAACTCTAACCCAGATCAGGAAGGGAACTATATCCTTATCCGGGTTAGATTATCACATACGAGACTCACCTACATAGCAGTCTTATGTTGCAAGGCATTCATAGGCTGATCTGATGCACCTTATGAACTTACCAATTGGTGTTTCATCAAGGCATTGATAAGTAATGTGACAAATTTGTTGTAAATTGTAATCCTCATATGGCTATTTAACTGTTATGAAATTTCCAATTAAAAAAAAAAGATCCTTGATTTGCTGGTCAATTTTGGGTTGGTTGGCTGCTTAGATCAGTCTAGTTAGATGAAGCTGGGAGAATATATCATTTGTAATTAATTACTCTTGTAGAATATATTTCAACATTCAAGGTTTCATAAGTATGTATCAAAACTAAATTCTTTTTGGGGGGTTCTTTACCTTTTTATCATTTTATGGCTACCTAGTGGGAGGTACAATACTTTTTTGCATGACCAGAAGATTCTTGCCATTTGGGTGAAAATTTTCTTCTGGATAGGCTTAGTTGACAAACTAATACAATTTCATCCATCAGTCATAGTTGTTATATTCTACTGATATATGCCTTGTGTGCAGAGTGGAAAGGAAAGATTTTAGCTCTCGTTGCATTCTAGAAATCTTAAGTGTGTTATCGATTGCCATCATAACTTATTTTTTAACCTTGTGCAACTTAGGTATATGCCATGTTCAATACTGCGTTACTTTGTTGAATTAATTTGAGTGACACGGCAGTGCAGTCTAAGTTCTTGTGTAATTTGAAAAACTTTTCCATTTTTTTGGTAGTTTTTTCATATAACGGTATGTTTCTCACATGCCAATTTTTTAACAGCAGTGGTGACAAATTAATGTAATTGACAAAAAAATACAGTAAAATTTGAAAAATAGCAATCAGGTATATCAAATTTGTTCCTATTGGCTCCACCGACAAGCCATAAATAAATGTTACTAATAGTTTTCCTACAATAAATATTAAAAGTTAAGTTGAAGGCTTGGAAAAGGAATTAGGAATCATTGACCAACTCTCTCTATAACAGATTAGAAAGTGTAAAAAATAACGATCAGGTATGTCAAAAGTGTTGTTTCTCTTGCATTTTTAACATGTTTTTGCTGATATGCCCTGCATTTATTAGAATAGGTGTACCAAATGGCTGGCCATGTGTTTCTTTGGTAGTATTACTTATTCTGTATCTGTTTTTCTTTGTGTTGTTTTATAGGATGAGAAGTACTGGCCTCTCATGCCTCCATTGCCTTCATATGGATATGGAAGAGAGCATTCTGGACCTCGATATGGGAGTTTGATTCATGGTCAAAATCTAAAAGATGTAGTTATTACGGGTCAGCTTTTTTATCCTCACTCTTCTTGTGGAAATTTTTAATATTTTGTATATCATGGGAAAAGCCTTTGCCTGGTAACTAAAATAGAATACACCTTTTTCTCCTGTTTTTTAGATAGATTACACCTTTTCCTCTTGTTTTTTGGAGTTTTTTTTTGGTCTTGGACCCGTTGAGTTTCAAGATTTGTAACAACGTCGAGCATCAACCTATGTCTTTATACAATTTGATGAAATGAGTCCTTTTGAAGGGCTTTTGACTTCCAAGCAAGTTCCAGACCAAATTTTATGCATCTCTTTTTGCTGGTCTCCTTCTATCAATATTCAGAAAATAATTGATGAAATAAGTGCCTGCTTGACAATTACACCTATGGGATATTATCCGTGCACTATTTAATCAGAAAAAGGTACCATAGAGAGGGCGAGAGAGAGGCTAGAAACTCAGTTTATTGTCTATGGCATCACCCTAATGATTTTCTTTAAGTGTTTTCATGCCTTACTAACTGATTTGTTTTGGCTAATAAGTACTCAATTTACAAGGACTCACTATGACGTAGGTTAATTTTATGAAACCTTGAATTAAGTTGTCTACAAATCCTTTTGTAGTGAGTTTTAGTTTTGAAAAGTTTGTAAGTTTAGGGTTTAAAAGGGTGAAATAAAGGTTGTAAGATTTAGGAACTTATAAGGGATGGAATTGACTTGTTTTTTAAAGTGATAGGTCACAGGAAATTCAGGAAAAAGAATGTCAGAAGTTCTGTATTGCTGGTATTTTGTGATTTTTAATGTTATACTAAAGGCCATTGGATAGGGGAATGTGTTAGGGATAATCAATGCTTGATATGGTAGTGTTTTGGAGCTTCAATAGGGTCTGAAATAAAGTTTTGAACAGTCACTCGGGAATAATGATTTAAGAGTAGAAGAGAGAGATAAAAAGAAGAAAATGAGGAAGAAGAATTTAGGTATTTCTCCTAGAATGCTTACACTAAACTCTTGTAAGAGTGAGGCTATCTCACACAAACACAATCAGAAAAAAAAATATTATCATAATTCAACTCTATTGTAATAAAGAAATTAGATCTATATCTATAGGCTGATTGACTCCTCCTAATTTAATTAAATTTGACTTAAAACAGGAAACATACTTTGACTACTTGAAACTATTAGGACTCCATATAAAACTTAAATAACATAATTTAACTCAAAATAAAATCCAATGACTTAAAACCGGAAACTTGAAAACTTTGAGTACTTGAAACTGTTCTAGACCAATTACGACTCCGTATAAAACTTAAACAACATAATTTAACTCAAAATAATACGTATGAATCATAACTATAATTATGTCTAACAAATTTTGAAATTACCAAGATAACCTTTGACTCCTAGAACTTAATAAAATAAAAATAAATATGACCAGAAATTTATTAACTGAAAATAAACATGAATGAAGACCCAAAATCATCCCAAATTCTGATTATATAAGGTCCAAATCTGGCTCTATGTGAAATTCCCGATTTGCTTCTTCACTTGTTAGTATGCTTTGCATCCACTACTTGTTATACAGCTGCATTCCTTGTTATTCATGCAGACTAACGATATTATCGCTTGATTCTTTACCATCTTTTGGATGAGATATAGCCTGGATACCATTTTAACTAATTGTACTTTAGGAATTTATTTTTGGATATTAGCCATTTCCAAGATTGTAGGTGATTTGGATGTATTATGTTGGACATCGATGCTGTTCACCTGTTCTCTTTGTAAATGTCTTAATGCTGACTTGGTCTAATTATATGTATGTTATTGCTGACCAACAGGGCATAATGGTACCATTAATGGACAGGGTCAAACATGGTGGAAGAAGTATAGGCAGAAACTTCTCAACCACACTAGGGGCCCACTTGTGCAAATTATGTGGTCAAGTGACATTGTAATTTCTAACATAACTTTACGTGATTCTCCTTTTTGGACACTCCATCCATATGACTGCAAGAATGTGACAGTCAGAAATGTTACAATTTTAGCTCCCATTTTTGAAGCTCCCAATACCGATGGTATAGATCCTGGTAAGTGTTCTCTATTGATATGCTGTTTTATTAATATAACTTTTGGTGAGCTTGCATAAATGCTATCCTCAGATCACATTTCTGTTCCTTAACATGGTCCATTGGTTTATTGTTTTAAATCACTGGTGTTGAATCAACTTCTGGATGGAACATGCTGCAAGTTAAACATGTTGGACTTAATAGTGAAAAATCTTGCTTTCTTGAGGTTCCGTGGTCTTGCCGACCAGCTGAAGGGCTTGATCAATAAGCAAGGAGAATGTATTTAGGTTTTAAAAATATGTTTTCAACCAGTTAGAGAATAAAAACCATGTTGTCAGGGGCTGGAAACAGTTAAAGTTGGAATGTAGGATTTCATTATTTTCGGTCAAAGAGTTTATTGTTTTCTTTCTGTATTTTTTAATAAAATGCACTCACATGAGTGCTATCATTCTATAAATTCTAGTCCATGAAGCCATTTCTATAACAGTTACAGTTGGAATTTAGGATTTCATTATTTTTGGTCAAAGAGTTTCTTGTTTTCTTTCTGTGTGTTGAATAAAATGCACTCACATGAGTGCTACCATTCAAGTTCATGAAGCTATCTCCACTAATTTGTTTTTAGTATTATTGATTACTAGTTGGGATGAGGCTTTGTTGAGTTGAGTATTATTGATTACCAAGTTCCCTGATTAGTTGACATGGTCTAAACAGATTCGTGTGAAGATATGGTAATAGAGGACTGTTACATAAGTGTGGGGGATGATGCGATTGCAATAAAGAGTGGCTGGGATCAGTATGGAATTGCTTATGGGCGGCCTTCAATGAATATTCTCATTCGAAACCTTGTAGTTCGCTCTATGGTCAGGTTAGATTTCTTATGTATTATTTCTTCAACTCGGCAAACTGTATTCAATTGTCTGTATACGGCAACATGCATTTTCTTGTTAGGGTATCACAGTCATATAGCCTTCTCAGGGCAGTAATACAGAACTGGAATTCTAGAGTGGATAAAAAAAAAAACCTGATATACTTTATGATGTCAGGGTCGTTCATACATGAACATTCCAGCAATCATTAGGTTACATCTCTCCACCCACTAGCCTTTTTTACTCCTATGATGTTAGTATTTCAATCACGTCATACATAAACCAGGGTATAGTAAAAATTGCACATCTTTGGATAACAACTGAGATCTACCTGCCGCAACTGTAACAGTGCTGGCATCTCAATAGGCAGTGAAATGTCTGGTGGGGTCTCAAATGTCACTATAGAGAACCTTCATGTGTGGAACTCAAGGCGTGCTGTTCGGATTAAGACCAGCCCGGGAAGAGGGGGCTATGTTCGGCACATAACATATCGGAATCTGACATTTGACAATGTTCGGGTTGGGATTGTCATTAAGACGGATTACAATGAACACCCTGATGACAATTTTGACCGCCAGGCTTTCCCAACACTTGAGGACATAAGCTACACTTCAATTCATGGCCAGGGAGTTCGTGTCCCAGTTCGTATCCACGGGAGTGAGGAAATTCCAGTCAGAAATGTCACTTTCCGGGATATGTCAGTGGGGATAACATACAAGAAGAAGCATATATTCCAGTGTGCCTTTGTTCAAGGTCGTGTAATAGGGACAATCTTCCCTGCCCCCTGTGAGAACCTTGATCGGTATGATGAGCAAGAGCAGCTTGTAAAGCACTCCGACTCCCAGAATATGACAGACATAGACTATGATTTTTGAGAAGATGGCAGGTTTCATTTTTCAGGGCATATTTTTTCATTGGTTGATGATTACATTGTATCAATATGGGACAGTTGGGGAGTTAAAAGACCCAGATCAATTGATCTCTTCCCCCCAGCCTGGTTTTCTCTCTGTAATAACTTCTCTTTTTTCCATGGATTGTATACACTGCAAATATCAATCAGCAAGTATATTCATGAGCAGAAAACAAATACAATTCTATAGTATATTCATGAGAAATTATTCACCAATGCTATACTTTTGACACACATTTTGCCTTGCTTTCAAGTTAACAGTGTAAAGTTAGGGATTGATATGAAGTGATGAATGCACAGACCAGCCTTGTGCCTTTAACTGAAAAGGTTTACTTTACACCTGGATGTCTGGCATGCAGTTATGGTACAATTATATATCATTGATCCACTATTAGGATACTCATGATTTTTGTGACAATGAGGTTAAAGTATTAAGTTCTCTAAAGTCTATTGAATCACCTATGCAGAATATATTAGACCTTCTCTATCTTCTAAAAACAAAGAGATTCCATCAAAATTTCTCAACCTTTTTATAACATTCTATTTCATTTCTTCAACTACCCTTTATTTTGGTTTTGTGAACTCTAAGTAGACCACGTGATCAGTTTGCTACTAATGACGTCACTCCTTAACTTAACCAAATAACATACTATGACTACTATAAATAGTATTCTTGTGTCTTGTGTCGTTACGAATAGTAATGTAATGAATGCATGATGTTGTGATTCTTATCGTGTTCTTAGCCATTATTCTTAGTCATCTAGGAGTACCTTGAGTGTTATGTCATCATCATTATTCCTTTAATGTGATGTCAATATATATTCATACCTTGAAATCCAAACTCCTCATTTATATTTCTTTGATTCTACTTTGTCTTCACTTTTTTTCTATCATCTCACCTCAAATTTTTGTAATTATTTAACGTGAAAGACTTGCTCTTTATACTAATCAATCTATGACTCAACCTCACCGTCTTAACCACCCCACAATATATATATATATGTATGTATGCATGTGTGTGTGTGTGTGAGAGAGAGAGAGGGAGAGATAAAAAGGTCAATGAACTTGTTTGAACAAAATAGCATAATGCGTACACCTTAATATTCACACGTTGTAACAAGATGTCAAGGAATTCAAACATACTTTTAGCCATCATTTTATGACTAATGCCTAAATTAAAATAGAAAAATTCATTTCTATTTTGTACACAAATTTGATTCAATTCTTTGTACTTATACGCGTACTTCCTTCTATGGTATGCCAAAAAAAAATAATACTAGTTTATTTTATGCTTCCCCATTTCAAATAAATGTAATGTGTAATGAAAGCATTTGACTCCATTTAGGTAATCACATGGACCATCTTCAAATTATAATAACATTACCATTATCATATAATAGCTTGTCTTGGTATCATACATTATTAGTAAAGATTTGACTAGTTGTGCTAATGATACAGTGAATTTGAGCCGCCCACGTTTTGTTTGGTACACCAAATGCCCACCACATTCAAATAATTTGTTGCTTCACATCCTTGGAAGTTGGACCACAGCTCCTCTCCCTCTCTCCTACATATATAATATATATATATTTATACATGTATATATATTTTGTAATGTAAATGCACTCACATTAAATTAAAATGAAGACTCTTCTTGACAATCGTGAGCTCATCCTTAATTTAATCAATATTTTAATGCTAAACATAAAAAAGAAAGATCGTACTATTCCCACATTAGCATTTGCTGCTCCCACTATGAGAAATGATTAGGACAAGAATCATGTTTCTAAAAATTGACTGAGACCATTCAAATCCGGCTATTTTTAAAACTTTGAATAAAATATATTGACATTTTATTTTTAAAGCTTATAATAATTATACTAATTTATTTTAAAATTTTTAAAATTATATTAAATTTCTCTATTTTATAGATACTTTCTTCGGTTAATTTTTTTTCTTCAAAATGATAAAACTAATTATTTCAATTTTTTTTTAATTTTTAAAATTTTGACCCATTTTTTTTTTCATTTTTCAAATAAATATTAATAAAAATCTTAAATTTATTTTAATAAAAAATATTATTTACCTTAAATATATTTTAAAATAAAAAACTTTTAAAAAGTTAGAAAAAAATTAGTTAAAATTGCAAAAAATAAGTAAAAAATAAAACAAAATAAAAAGGATAGTTTTATCATTTTGAAGAAAAGAATTGATTAGAGAAAGTATACATATATTATCAAGTAAAATAAAAGAGTTTAGTGTAATTTACCTTAAATTTTTTACTTAAATAAAAAATAAGAAAGATAATATATATATTTTATTTAAAGTACAAAAATATAAGATAAGTTCAAATGTGAAAACTAAATAATCATAAAATAATTTTAAAACATATATTCATGTTTTAAAAAGTAACATATATGTATTATATCAAAATTAGTAGAAATTAAAATTATGGACGTTAACAATTAATTAGGCTTAAAAACAAAAAATTGACAAAGACTAATGGTGAAAGACACCTAAGCATGAGGAGAAAAAAATAATAATTTATGGATATGTTTTTCAGGTTTATCCAGAGCTTTTGGTAGAAGGTTGCTTTCTATAAAAACATTACCAAGCCTTGTGAGAAAAGCATCCCGAGATAGATAAAGTAGGTGTGGAAGCAACAATTGGTTTGGTCTGAATGGGCTCATCTTCGGCCCACGAATCAATTATCAATTATTACTATAATTTGTTTAATTATTAACAATCAAAGATATTTGAGTTGTGAAAAAATATTGTTTGAATTATGTAATTAAATTATAAATTTAATTTATGTTTATTGTTAATTACTTTTTTTAGAAAAGAAAAAAAATATTAAATTAGACTTTATTAAAGTTAACAAAAAAATTCAACACAAAAAAGTAGAGGGAGAGAGATTTGAAGAAATATAACACAAAAAAATCATTTTAATAATTAGAAAAGTATATATTTAAAAACATAAAAGTGGGTTTTGGACTTTTTGCTGTTTCATTAGTATTTGAATATTCAAAATTAAAATTTGATATTTCTCATCTCCCGTCAATTCACTCTTTTTTTTATAAAATAAAATAATAATAAAAAATTTGTATTATATAGTTTATATTTATAATAATATTTTTTAATTATTAGTTAAAAGTTAATAGATTTGATAGAATTATATGTTTAAAAAAATAATAATATTATTTTAATTTTTTATTAATAAATATATTTATTATTTTAATACATTTAATTTAATAAAATAAAGGGGTGAGAAGAGTCCTCGTCCCAGGCCGGTCTCCCGTTGCCATGTTTACTCATACTCATAGGCATGGGACGCACTGGTCAAAAAACAAAAAAGAGGAATAAAGATGGGTTTGTTGTAATTTGGGTGGAGTAGAAGGTTGTTTGGTTTGGCGGAATAAATATAGAAAGATGCACGCGGATCACGTGGTGGATATGAAAAGGCTTTCGGTCGTGACCCGTGATGATCTTAAATATATAGGGAAGGAGCAAAAACAATTATCAAAAGCCGCTATCAGACAATTCGCATGGGAGTGGGACTCGGAGTGAGAGTGACCATTCACATATCACAATCACCCGAATATTGTTCTCACCTCACCCAACCGCTCTTATTCTATTCTATTCTACCACATGCGCTCCTTCCTTTCTTCACGCGTTATCTCTGTCGGTTGGTTTCCCCACCTCGGTTTCCGTGCCATTGCTCCATCTACACAGAAACGAACTTTATTCCAACCGTAACTCAACTCCCACTAACTCTTCAATTCAAATTCAAATTCAAATTCACTTAAAAATGAATTTATTATAATTTACCTATCTTTTCCTTGTTGAAAAGTAATAATAATATAATTAAAGTAGTCAATTTATTCAAGTTAAATTTGAATTACTCTATATTCAATATGTTATCTTAATTCTTAAACAAACATTTAATTTCACTAGTAATACAATACTTTTTATTTTTATTTGTATCTTTAATATGAATTATTATTATTCGAGTGTTACATGTATGTTTTGATTAATCACTCTTTTAAAACTAATTCACAAAATAAGTAAATTAAACTTGAATACATTTTGAAACTCGTTATTTATTGAACTCAACTTAAGTTCGATTTGTTAAACCAATTAATGTTTAATATTATATAAAAATCAAACTATTCTGATTTGACGATTACCTCGGTTAAATGTTAATTTAAAAATAAATAAGTCAAATTTAAATAAAATTTAAAATTTATTTGTTTTAAGTTTGACACTCATTGTTTAATTTAACTCAATTTATTCATTTGTATAAAAAAAGACAAGGTTGTTAAAAACTCATTTCTTTATATGATTATCTCAATGTGTTTTCACAAAAATTTTAATCCCGTTAATAATATATTTTGTGTCAAAAAAATTTAAACATTGTGGAAAAAAAACAAACTTAGGTTTCGTTTAGTTACGTTTTCACAAACAAATTTTTAATTTTAAAACACGAGATATGCATTTAATAAATTATTCATTTTAATTTTTTAAAATTTTTAAAATTAATTATATATTTAAATATATTTTTTAAAAAATTATATCTAAATTACTATAGTATTAATAATTACTAAATGGTAATAATACTATTCTTACCTATTTAACTTTATTAAAAAATATTTACACTGTTGATGTGACAGTATATTATTAATTTTACATCATATCATAATATAATATAAAATGAAATAATATACTACCACATCAAAATATAAATATTTTTTAATAAAATTTTAAGATATGCATAACATTATTAAATGGTTGAGGAGTCGGTGTAATTACCATTTAAAATACAAAAGAAAACAAAGTCAACACCGTTTTGTGAAGCAAAGAACACGTGTTTGAAATTCTCTAGGAAAAAACAACGGAAAAAAAAAAAAAAAACAGAAATAATCAAACCATTAGAAGCTGCAAGGAACATGCCGAAAAGCCCCATGTATTCCTCGTGTTTCAACACAACGAAAGGGATAAGGCTTACGGCTCTTCTTCCGGAGGAAGAGAAATAAAGAGAGAGAAAGAGGAGCAGGTACAGAGATCGATAAAGCGTTCCCTCCAAGTACATGAACAGAAGAAACCTCGCTCCATTCCAACACGACGCCTTCGATGTCCGTTATTCTCTAAAAGCAAAACCATTGATTCTGTGTGAAAGCAGTATTTATTCGCCGGGCTACAAAATCGAAAAGTACAGAAACTTCTTATTTTGTTCGCCTGAAAGTATGTCGACTTCGTTGGAGTTTGTGCATTCCGGGAGGTTTTGCGGCCAGAGGCCTACGAGATCCCTGGAGAAGTCCAATTTTTCGCAAACGTGTAGTCTGCTGAGTCAGTACTTGAAAGAGAAGGGAACATTCGGAGATCTCAATCTCGAGATGAAATGCTACCCCGAAGGAAATGGTACGATCTTTTACCGCTATTTTCTGATCTCAAACTTCTGTTTTTCACCTGTTTAGGTGAGATCGTCACTTTTCATTTACGATTCGGCCGTTTCTTCTTTTCTTTTTTTTTTTTGTTTCGGTTGTCTCGTTGTTCTGTATCGCATTTGGTATTTTCATAATCATCGTCTTATTGTGTCCTTTTGATTAGCACTCCTTAATTACACTAATGAGCATATTAAAAGGTAACTTTGTTTCTCCTCCTTTTTCCAGAGATTGATCCGTTAATTGCTACAATTGGCTTTTATTTTTATAAATTAATTTTTATTTTGGTTTTTGAAAACAAACTGTATTTTGATTTTGCCTTTGTCCAAAATCAAATCTCAGTGCAAAATCTGAGTCCTATTTGACTTCTTCCTCCGAATTTGATGTTCAATGCCTTCACCTCCACGGCCGTACGACGTGTCCTCTATTACATCTACGGCCGTACGACGTGTCCTCTATTACCTCTCCTCAAAACACGCTAAAATTTGAAAATTTCTACTTGCTTCTCTTTGTATTTTCTCCAGAGAACTTTTTCTTTTTCATTTTTTCTGTTACTGATGGAACCGGTCTTAGATCTTCAAATCTTTTTTCAGTTCTTTCTCTATATAATATCCGTCAAGCTGCATTATTTTTTGTTCTACAAGTTATGAGGTGCTTGGGCTACAACTCGAAAGCAGATATGATGTATGTTTTATTGTTGGGAAATGTTGCAGGCATGCCAGAAACCGTCCGTCAAACTGCAACAACTGCTACAACCACTATGAATTTGTTCCCAGTAACTGAGAAATCTGGTGCTTCGACTGTGTCTCGTAATCTCAATTCCATGAACTTGTTTCCTCAGCAGGCTGGTTTTGCTTCCACCGTTTCCAAAGAACAAGTCCCAAAGAAGGCCGATTCTTGGTGCGTCATTACCATTTCATTTTCATTTCCTTTTTCTCAATAAATTTGTTATTTCTCTATAGGACATTGTTGTATTCAACATAATTTTCTTTATCATTGGGCACGTGGTCAATAGAATGCAATCCTATATGAAATTTCTTCTTTTGTAGCCTTGGGATGGGTGTCCTTTTTTTTTTTTTTCCTCTTTTTAGAAGTCCTCCCTAGGCTTGCTTCGGGGCTTGCCCCTTGATCTTGTACATTTTTTTTTCTCTTTTAATGCATTTATTTACCTATAAAAAAAAAAAAAAACTAGAAACTCGAAACTAGAAAAGTTAATTCCATGCAGGTAGGAAACTAGTACTAACAAACAGACCAAACTTTACATCTACCGTTCATGTCCATAAATGAGTGGAGTCAAGTTGTGGGTTATTTTTGCCTTGACTAACTAAAGCAATTTAGTACTCAAGTTTTTAATTTCTTGAACTAATCTCAAACGAATTTCTAATTGCGAGGTGAGATCAAGTAACTTGATATTTTATATAATATCCACTGCCATTATTGAGTCGAGTTCAATAAATTAACAAGATTCAAAATATATTTAAGTTTGACTTGTTTTATGTTGTGAATCAATTTTAAGTAAGTCTTTAATCGAACCGATCACAAGCTAAATTTGAATAACTTTGGTTCATCAGTTCATGTTTTTCATTAAACTGATTATAATTTGGGATTCATGTGCCAGTGTAAAGAAGTCTGAGCCAGAAACTGCTCAAATGACCATATTCTATGGCGGGCAAGTCTTCGTGTTCAATGATCTACCGGCAGATAAGGGGAAGGAAATCATGCTCTTAGCTAGCAAGGCAGGTTCCCGTGATTCCAACACATTTACTTCTAATATGGTCCAAAAACCAATCGAATCCACCAATTTTATGCAATCCGTCATCCCTACTTTTGGCAACAATTTGATCCAGGAGTGTGTTCAACTGCTTCCTCAACCCATTGTTACTGGTATTTTTTTTGTCATTGCTAGCTCTCCTCATTGAGAAATACGGAATGTGAGTTGTTTGTGTTCATGTTTTTGAGAGATCTAATAAAAGGTTTTTGACTTTTTCAATTGCAGATCTACCAATTGCAAGGAAAGCTTCACTCGCCCGGTTCTTGGAGAAGAGAAAGGATAGGTAGGCATTCAAAAACAGATGAAGCAGTAAATGATTTGAAAAATAGCTTTTGCCTATTTCTGTAAAATTAGCCACAGATCAACGTATGGTAATAGGAGTCAATTCTTTACACAAATGGGTCAGTAAATACACGAGACTTCCATCACTATAGAAAAGTTGTTTTGATATGTACACAAACAATACAGAAAAGTTGCAACATACATTTCTATTCAAACAGTGTTACACTTCATGAAAATATTTTTTAAAATTATATCCCAAAAAATGTAGCATTAAATTACTAACAATACTTGAAATTATGTATTTAATATGATTCTATCAGATCAGTGCAACATCATTTGGTATACGAATTCAGGATATAAATTTACAAAACATAGCATTTCTCTTTCTATTGAATAATATTGATGTTTTTAAAAAGACTATTGAGTTGAGTTGAGTATTGATGTTGTTGATGGCATTTTCTTACAGGATCACTGCACGTGCACCATACCACACAAGCAATGCTGCGGCAGCTCCTCCTTCCAAGCTGGCTGAAAGCAAGTTGTGGCTCGGCTTGGCTGCTCAATCTCCATTTTCCACTACCGTTTAAGCACCAATTATAGTCATTCCACTACCATTTAAGCACCAATTATAGTCATTCTTTTACTTTCTTAGTTATGGGCAGTTTACTATCTTTATTAACCTTCTGTTTTGGTACATTTTGGCTTTGGCTCTAGTAAGCTCCATTTAGGGCTAATTGTTTTGATCTTATTATTAATTTTTGTAATTAATTTAATGCAAAAGTATCCACTATTAAGAATCGTGAATAAATTTATTGTTCCAAAATGTGATTCTCTATCTATAAAACCATTGATATGCAACTGTAGTCTCCTATGACAATTTGATTAGTGCTTGTTTCCAATTTCCTGCTTCAAGTTGATTGATGGGCTTGTTACCAAGTATTGTGAAGGTCTCATGTTTTAAACCTGAATTGTGGTGTATATAGCTAGCGTGAGATGGCCTTCTACCTCCACGCAGTATTACTCTGTCAGGCTTTTGTCCATTGCGAAAAAAATTTCACTGCTGCCTTTTATAAGAGTCTAGGCTGTGTCTTAGTCCAAGTGTGGCTCATCATCCTCTCGGACCAATTATTGATCATCACCTGAGTAGTTATTACCTCACCAACTAGCTATTCATACGGAAGCCCTTCATCAAATTCCTCTTTTTGCTCCTTAGTTTACAGAATCACGTATTCTTTTTTGAGAATCTCTTAATCTTTTTAGAGCAACAAGAAAGAGATTCTTTAATCAAAAAGAATTCAGTTCAGATGTAGGATACCTATCTAGAAGTTTTTGCAACTCAATCATAAATAATGGAATCTAGTAGTAGACTATGCTAAAGCCTAGAGGCAGCACAAGCCACTGCGTTACGGGTAATTACTATTTGACTTTACGAGAATTGTTGTAGTTAGTTGTGAAAGTTAAACTTTTATAACATGATTAGTACATACAGATCACGCACTTAGATCTTTTGTAACATGAGTAGTGCATACATGTCATGCGCTTAAATGAACTACACGCATTAATTATATTGCGAAAATTCAATCTTCACGACTGAGAATAACAATGTTATTCACTTTACAAAGGAAATTAAAAAAGGAAAAGGAAAGAAATTATTTCCAAAAACTGATATAAAAAATGGCATTAAAACCCTGATTGACTCAAAAGTAGCAGTGGGAATAATTCTGTCATTTACAAATTTTGACTCAAACTTTGCTCCACAAATATTGTGAAAATGTTTATTATCTTGCATCAAACCATATAACTTATATTAACCAATCATGCACTATGTTTAAAATTTAGAATAGAAATTTAAAAAATGGTATAGTTTTTCAAAAGTCATCAGATTCTCAAGTAAAAGTTAAACTACTCTAATCTAGGCCCGCCAAAGTTAAATATATTAAAACACACTAACAATAACAATGTTAAAAATTAAAATATCATATTCAAAAATGAGCAAAACTATATATTTTATTAAATCTAAAATAATTTCCCACTAAATAATATTCAAACCACGCGCTTTTGAAAATTTGAACATGGAAATATCTACTTCTGAAAGAATCTTGAGAAGACTGTGTGTGTGTGTGTATATATACAACAACTCAACCAGTCAAAGTGGCGGTGAAGACAAGACTTTGTTTGGTAAGAGGTATGTAAAGTTTGAAGGAAATAAAAGGAGAGAGAAAGGATGGAAGAATTATCCTTTCCTTCCTTTTGTTTGGTAAAGAGTAAAGGAAAAGAAATGAAACACCCTCTATTAGTTAGAAATAAAGTAAAAAGGAAAGAAAATGAGAAACATTGTATTTTTTACCATTTTATCTCTTACCTATTAAAATAATATATATTTTGTATATAACCATATCCATATACGCACATTATATATATAAACTATAAATATGAATATTACATATATGCATATGTAAAAGCATATATATTTGCATTTGAAATATATATTAACGATAAAAATATAAATTCAATACATGGGTCCTCCCCTAATCTTTCATTCCCCCAATTTCCTTTCAAATATGGATGGATCAAGAACCTTGAACGGTAGGGCGAGTATCCTTCTTTCTTTCTCACCTCCCTAACAAACAAGACACATTTTCTCTCTTATTTCCTTTCCTCCATCTGTCTTACCTACCAAACATAGGTTAAATCTCATATGTATTCAGACTCATAGTAGGTTAATAAAGTGCTTGCTTTGATGAGTCGAGAAAAAATATGATTTAAGTTAAGTAACGATTTGAATAAATAGTTATGAAAAAATATTATATTATTTGAGTTAAGTTATTGAAATATTTGAAAGAATGTACTTGATAAGTGATTCAATAATACTATAGTATTTAGATAAATTGTTAATAACTTAAAATTATTTTAAGGTAAGCTGCAGATTTATTAAGTACAGTCCACCCGTTGAACCAAACACTCAATAAATTAGAAAATTTCAAGTTAAGTAACGATTTGAATAAGTAGTTATGAAAAAATATTATAATATTTGAGTTAAGTTTTTAAATGTTTGGAAGAATGTATTTGATAAGTGATTGTATAATATTGTATAAATGCTGTCATTCTGTTTGCATAATATTGTATAAATGGTGTCATTCTGTTTGCATAAATTCTGTTCATTGGCGGCCCAGTAACATCTGAAATGCCATTTATCCATATAGCACTGCAATCCACAACTCCGGGCAAGGACCAGTCTGGAACTTCAAGCCAACCATCTCTCGCTCCTTTTACCTATAAAAGCTTGTGGCCCAGTCTGGACTCTGGACCTTGATTTTCGCAGGGGCAGCCATTCTAAAGTTTAGCCCAACTAATGGGAAAAAAGCCCATTATTTGTTTGTAGTGCGCTTGGGCCGAAATTTAGTGTCTAAATTTTGATCTCAATTATTAAATTTTAAGTTTAACAAAATATTTTCAAACATATGTTAAATTACTAATTGTAGAATTTATAAAATTAATAAACAATAATAAACAAATTCCTGAGATGGTAAGGATAGTATTCATAGGAGAAAGAATCTATTAAGATGGTATGATCATGTATAATGAAGATTAATAAATACATTAATACAGCTGATAACATGGCTCATATTGAAAGACTTCCGTGAACTTGTAAAATATTGATTGATAATATAATATAATTTCGTCCGAAAACTTGTAAAATTTTCATTCAAGGACAGGCTCAAAGAGACAAAGGCCCAACCCCAACGTGCAGTTCCCTAAATCCATTGCCATCAATGGGATGGAAATGGAATCAAGGACAGGCTCAAAGAGCCAAAGGCCCAACCCCAATGTGCAGTTCCCTTAATCCATTGCCATCAATGGGATGGAAATGGAAGTAAGGAGGGGAAATAGCACAAGAGAGACTTATTAGTTTTACACAGATATATTGATAAAAAATCAACGGTTTCTACACTCATTGCACGGATTTCATAATTGTAACGGCAGTATCAGATAAAAATTGACGGCCTTTTATAAGATCTGTATCAAGAGCGACTGCGTCCCCTCTTTCGCAACTCCCTACAGTCCCCGTCTTCATTTTCCCCCTCATTCGAGGGCATTTTTATTTTTTTTTCTTTTTTCTGCCTTTTTTTTCGATTTTTTTTTCTTCCTTTCCTCTTCCGAGCGCCTGAACCTAACCCTAAATTTTCTTGGCCAGTTCTTTATTATCCCTTCCTCCCTCTATTTATACATATATTTATATCTATATAACACCAGAAGATGCAACCGCAGAGACTGAAGCAGCAACAAGCATTGATGCAGCAATCACTCTACCACACTGGTCTCTTAGCTCCTCCCCAGGTTCCTTCCTCTAGTCTATTTTTTTATATGTGTGTTTTTTTCCTTGTTTCGGTTATTATCTGAATTCATTTACTTTGATTTTGTGGGTATGTATGTGTGTTGATTTATATTTTTTAAAAAAATTAGCCTTTTTTGGCAGTTTTATTTATTTTGATTTGTTTAGATTGATGAATCCCCAGTCGATTTTGCTAACTGTGATCCTCGTTTTGGGGGAAGATACGAAGGACTTCCTTTTCCAGAGTTTACTGATATATTGCCTCGAAAATGTAGGGAGAGAAGAAACTTGAAAATTTTTAAATTTCAGAATTTTCTTGATCTGCGACTGAGAAACAAGAATAACCATTTAACTGAGCGTATTTTATATATATATATATATATATATATATATTCGGCTTTTACTGAAATGACTTATATTTTTTCGGGGAAACATACGCCACATGAAACGTAGGGATTCCAACTTAATTTTCCTCTGCATCCTGAATGAAAGACTGGGTTTTTCTTAAACAAATGTGTTGCTGTTGTCTTTTAATTATTATAGTGGGGTAACTTTTTTTTATCGATCTGATTATTTTGGTTCTGAATCATTCCCCCTTTTTAACTTCAAGTGGGAATCTGAGCTTGGATTTGGTTCTAATGCTATGCTCATGTTTTGTAATTGACCCATTTTCTATATCATCAGTCACTTTACTTTGTTGAGGATTTGTATGTAGAACAAAAGCCTTGAAAAAGAACTTCCTTTTTAATATATCTACACAATACTATAAGTGGGGTTCTCTCTTTTTGTCAGAACTATTATTGGCTTTGCACTTTGAGAGTTTTTTTGGTCAAACACTTGAGTTGCTATTTTTATTATTATTATTATTGTAAGTCCTCAAAAATACAATTTTTAGCTTTTTATAGAGGCTGACATTTAGGATTGGCAGGAATTTATTCGAGGCATAATCAGCAGGTGCATAATTTTGAATGATGTCTCCCATCTTTTGGACATTTTGGGGGATCGCAAGTTTCATATCTTGAATTATTTATTTATGTCTGTCGTCTGTTGAAGATTTGTGGACTGGCATTCACCATTTGTTATACTAGTTATTTTTCCTCCCTTTTGATGGTTCTATGGCTACACTTAAGCAAATGAGATGGTGCTGGTAATGGAATGAAATGAACAAAATCAAATAAGAAATGAGGCACTAAATAGATGATGTAAATATGTAACAAGTGTCTTGGCAAATTGTGCTTTAATGAAAAGGAAAGATAGGGCTGTTATTCAGTTTCTGTCACTATATATATTCAATAGTGGTGACTCCATGAGTTTTTCTCCCAGCGTGTTTTTCATTTCTCTCTCCATTATCTTACAATTGGTGTAGATATTTTTTTTTTCTAGTCCTTTTTCTGCCTTGTTTCTTTACATTTTTATTTTGCAGATAGAGCCTATCTTGAGTGGAAATTTGCCTCCTGGGTTTGATTCCAGTACATGCCGCAGTGTGTGAGTGTCAGAATAGATGTTTTGTTTTAGTTTTTTTATTTAATTCTTTTTAGTCTTTTGAACCGAGTTCACCTTGTCATTCTAACTTCATATAGGTGCTGCCTGGATTGTTTTTTTTTTATATAAAAAAATTCCTTATCAGCAACATCATACTTCACATACACTTTCACAAGAAAGAATTCCTTTCACATATACTTCTGTTTTCACATTGTTGAAATGGGAAGTGGCCCAGGGCATTTCCTTCTTATCCCCGAAGGGGAAGGGTAGGGTTTGAGTCCCTGCAGAAGCAAGTTGGGGGAGGGGTGTTTATTGGGGTATTATTACCATTGACCTCAGCCATACGATGGGCTATAAAAAAAAAAGACTTCTTTTCTCATATTATTCTAGGGCAAAACCATTGTCTATATATTAGTTTCCCTATGCAAGTACTGTAGATACAAGTTAAAGTAGTGGACATTTACATTATTATTATTTTTTTCATTTTTAAGTTTATGAAATTATGTAGGTATGTTGGCAACATCCATCCACAGGTTACAGAACCACTTCTTCAAGAGGTTTTCTCCAGTACTGGTCCCCTGGAAGGATGCAAGCTCATTCGGAAGGAGAAGGTATCTTGTCATTGTGCTGATTTTGAAATCATTATTTTTTCTTCTTCTAGATTGTCTGGCAGGCCATTCTATGGAATACTATGAGAAAAGTTTGCCTGAGTTTTCCTTTTATCCATTATGCAGTCCTTTTTGACACTGATGGAAAATATTTACTTGTTTATTATGTCAGTTTGTATTTTACTAGCTTCTCTGTATATCTGCTTCCTGTTATCATATTATTGACCTGGTGATGCATTATTTCTTGGTTTGCAGTCATCCTATGGTTTTGTTGACTACTTTGATCGTAGATCAGCTGCCCTTGCTATTGTGACTCTTAATGGAAGGCATCTGTGAGTAGAAAACTTGATGAATTACTGGTTATGTATATCCGGGCCCTATCTTTTAACATGTAGCTTGCAGGTTTGGGCAGCCTATCAAAGTTAACTGGGCATATGCCAGTAGTCAGAGAGAGGATACAACAGGTCTTTATATATTTACTTGCTTGTATAAAGTGATATGGCATAACTTGGTTCTGTGATTCTTTCTTCATTAATTTATCAATTGCTTATGCTATTTTCATGTTCTCTTGTAGGTCATCACAATATTTTTGTTGGTGATCTTAGCCCCGAAGTTACTGATGCTACCTTGTTTGCGTGCTTCTCTGTTTATCCTAGTTGCTCGTAAGCTCTGTTTTCCTGTTCTTTCCTTTTTGTTGTCATGTACTTTTGATTGGGAAAATTCACATTTATGTTGTTGCTAATTTGATCTGTTCACTGACGGTTATAGAGATGCAAAGGTTATGTGGGATCAAAAGACTGGGCGTTCAAGGGGGTTTGGGTTTGTTTCTTTCCGGAATCAGCAGGTGCTGTGTTTTTTTTTTTTACCTTTCCTTCTTCTATTAATAGATGTCATATTCTCTTTTAATTGTTAGCTAACATCATGATGCGTTATTTTATTCTTCTTTCCCAGGATGCCCAAAGTGCAATAAATGATTTGAATGGTGAGGGAAATTCCATTGTTTCAATGTAGCTTTTTTTGTGTTCTTGTCTCTTTCGTTCAAAGGAGGATGTACTAGGATCTGGTAGGGGCCATGCCCCCCTAAAATTTTGAAAACTCACTTATATATGGGACGAGTGCCTATTAAAAAAAATGTATATAGATGATAGGTTATACTTTAGCCTCCAATCCATTTCAACGATAAATCTGCTAATAGCATAATATGTTAATATATAATATAATATTGTGTGTGGACCTCAAGGCATCCCTATGTGAAGTTCTTTGAATAGATATCATTATTTATATTCTTTTTCCACATAGCATACAGAAAGAGCTGTGACCGTATAAAATGGGGCCATTTTTTTCCCTCTTGGCTGTTACTGGGGTCTAAAGTATTGCTAAAAGTTAAATCGCATAAAGTGAGTAATTCCTTATTTGGTCCTCTTGCATTGTAGTGTAAGCTTCAATGTAAAGGAGCTGTGACTGCATTTGTATCATGCATTTGGTTTTGTTTTAAAGGATCAAAATAATTGTTGAGCTCTAGTGGATTTGGCACTTAGTATGCCTGTGCCACTCACCTATTATAGGTTTCAATATCGCTCATATTTCCATGATAACACGGAAAAGGGTTGTGACCCTTCACTTAATGAATTTCAAAATAGCTATTTCAATGAAAATACATCACTTGAGAGGGGCCCAATGAAACACAACTTGGTTGGAGATGCTTTTTTGTCTGGGTTGCACCAAGTTTGATTGACTAGAATGACTTAAATAATTAGTATGCCCTTAAATGCTTATCCAAAAAAAGTATGCCCTTTAACTTGGACAACTATCTAAGTTTTTTTTTTTTTTTTTTTTTTTTTTAATTTTTGAAAAGATAAGGGTATCATCTGATGAGATTTTGAGTTGGCTTTACCCCCGATTTTGGCTTATATAATAGCATAAGTTTAAATGTTGAGAGGCTGGATACAATAGTTTTTTTCAGTGGTGGTATATTATTTTCATATGTAAATGATCATTTGTATTTACCCCTACTAGTATTCCATTTCTTTGTAAAGTGAAATACTCTTCTAAAATTATAGGAAAGTGGCTTGGAAGCAGACAAATTCGGTGCAACTGGGCAACAAAGGGTGCTGGTCTTAACGACGACAAGCAGAATTCAGATGCCAAAAGTGTTGTGGAACTAACAAATGGAACATCAGGTAAGGTCATTATTGAAATTGAACTTCAAAAGTTCTCATGGCTAAGATCTAGTTTTAAACATGCAGTTGAAATGATTTAGTAATTTTACTTCTATAACTGTATAACTATAACTTATTATTCTTTCCTTCTCTTGCTTTGTAGGTAACTATTGTTAAATTGTTAGTTTTGAGCTATTGGTGTAGTTTTAGTTGCTATCATTGAAAATGCTGATAATACTTGTTAAAAGGGTTGGGACTGCTTTGTAGATGTTAAGGAATATGTAGCATGGGTACCACAATCAAGTCAAAACATGCTTGGCAAAGTGATGTTATGTCTTTCATAAACAGAAATAGTTAAATATGTACACTCGTACAGTCCGGAAAATTTTGAACTGTGCATATAATTATACAAATAAGCAAACTAGTATAAGTGATGTTATGTCTTTCATATACAGAAATAGTTAAATATGTACACTCATACAGTCCGGAAAATTTTGAACTGTGCATATAATTATACAAATAAGCAAACTAGTATAAACTTATTATTTATTCTGGCATGGTTAGTTGAGATAGAATCTCTACATTTTTTATTTCCCTTTTCATCTTAGTCCTTCCAACCCGATTGTTATTCCTTTTACAGAAGATGGCCAAGAGAGGGCCAGTGATGATGCTCCAGAGAATAATCCTCAGTATACCACTGTTTATGTTGGCAATCTTGCTCCGGAGGTGAGGTTTTCATGCACTTTGAACTAATGAAGTATTGATTTTTCTTATAACCTTATTTCTATCTGTTTAAGATGGATGACCCATCCCTGTTGTGGGAAAGGAGTGAGCAGCAAATCGTGGTAAGGTTGTTCCCACTGGGGTAACTGGTAAACTCAGGATAAACAATGGGTTGTTGAATAAAAAACCTAAATACCCACACATTTGCATCCCACATAGTATCCTGGGCTACCTTCAATACCACACCTGATCTGACCATTCTTTGAGTGTTGTATAACCATTATCTTTGCTATTATCTCCCCTACTTGACCATTAACAAAGTGCACGATAGTTCAATAAGAATGCTTAATTCACTACCTGCAGCGCCTATATATTAGTGGGAATACCAACACTAATATTGTCTGAATGACTAAATTAACTGAAGCAGTACTGGTATCAGTGTTTCATTTTGTCGTTTCTCAATAGTCTGAATGACTTCTTTTAACCTGTGCTTTTCATGAATAATATCACAAACAATTTATTGCAGGTTACTTCAATTGATCTCCACAGGCATTTCCATGCCCTTGGTGCTGGGGCAATTGAAGATGTTCGGGTACAAAGAGATAAAGGTTTTGGTTTTGTGAGATACGGTAACCATGCTGAAGCGGCTCGGGCTATTCAGATTGGAAATGCTCGGATTCTTTTTGGCAAACCTATTAAGGTAATCCCATGTTATACTGTCCATTTTAATTACCGATTAAAAATAAAAATGTCCTTCATTCTAATGAAATAGAGAAGTCTACTTATCAAAAAAAAAAAGAGGAAAGAGAGAGAGAGAGAGAGAGTAAAAGAAAAGAAAAGATGAATTTTACTTGAAGTACCTAAAATTTTTGGTCTATTCAATAGTGCAGTGCTTCTGGATATTTCTTTAGGAGAGTTCCAAGTTCCGGCATTTTTTCTATGATTAAATTTGATAGTTTTGAATGCCATTGTACTTGTAGTGTGACATATGGTTCGGTTTTTGTGTCATATCAGCATGGCTATAAATAAAATGGTGCACAGAATTGCAATTATGGTTATATCTTACTCATTCAAATGGAGCACATGCAGTCTTACATTTATCTCGAATGTTCAGATTGGTTCCAGTTACCAATAAATACAAATTGAGTGAGAACCTATGCCAGTACATCTATATCAATAGACTTGAGTACTTTCAAATAGCTTTTTGCATAAAGCATGTCTGGTTAGGTAAAGCAGAAAGGCTCCATCATATGTCTTGTTGTTCAGTTCCTTGTCGGCACCGTCGTTAGATTCATATAACTCTGCCTTGGACAATTCAATTTATTATATTTGAAGTTGTGTAAAATAGATTATACTTGTCATGCTACAATTATCTAATAACCTCATTATTATGGCCGGTTTTGTCATAAAACTCTGGTTTTTGATAGGAGTCCAATCTTATGATGTATTCCATGAATTAAACTTTGTATGGTTGAAAGAATATAGTTATTTTAACGCTTCTTGTTTCCTCCTAGTAGTTTTCTGTTTGTGAATTGGCACATAGAATATCTTAAGATAACCCTGCTGTGAACTAAAGTGTTTATTGTTCAATTTATGCTTGCAGTGCTCTTGGGGTAGCAAGCCTACTCCACCAGGGACCAACTCTACCCCACTACCCCCGCCTATTGCTGCACATATGCCAGGTCTTTCAGCCACTGACCTTATAGTGTACGAACAACAGATGGCATTGTCTAAAATGGGTGGTATGCAAGCCCTGATGCATCCACAGGGTCAGCGATTGGGTGCTGCAGGAGCTAGTCCGGCAATCTATGATGGTGGGTATCCAAACATTGGTACGAACCAGCCACCTATGTACTACCAGTAAGAATTACCTAGAAACTCCTGTTATAGCTTGCAAACAGGAACTAGATCTTTTAAAATTGTAGGATTTTATCCTTTTTTTTTTTTTTGTCTCACTTTACGGGTAGATTGCTGTGTCCCCGTTATATATTTGCAGTGTGTAAGGATATAGTGTATTTTGTATTGGGGATGACAACTCGACCTGGTCTTGTCCAAACCATAGTTTCCTGTGACAATGGATGAGCAAACTTTGATTTCATGGATACCAAGTTTATATGGAGGACAGTATTTTCAACTTGTTGGGCAGGTTTACCTTTCCTTTCCTGTCTTGCATTGTTTGATTAATATTTTGGAATTCGATTTGCTTTTGAAAGCCCCCTTTTTTGCTTCAATTTTCATATTGAAACTGCACAGGGATGTGGATGTCCCTGATATATTGAGAGCTCCTTAGAAAACAGTTTGTTACAAAAAAGATAGCAATATCCTAATCAAATTGAGTAGTTTTGAGTATGAGCATATCTTTTTTTTCTCTGAAACGATCCAAAAGTGTCATTGAGCTTATGAGTTTTTACCATGCCTAGTATGGGAGCAAAGGGATTTATTTATTTTAGTGGAGAGAATTCATGTAGAGAAGAATAGTGAGATAAGATTCATGCGATTGATGAAAAAAAAAAATCAAATACAGTATCGTTCCACTTTTTGGGACAATTATTAGTCTAATTTTTGGTTTTCCTCACAAGGCCATTGTTCTCACTTCTCACATAAAAAGAAGAGAAAATGTTAAATATAGTTGTGTTTTTTTTTCACATTTTTTTTCCACCAATAAACATATGGCAACAGAGTAGGTCTCATTATGTTGTGTGTAAGGTGAAAAAGTCCTTAGGAAATTGTTTGCAATGTCACTCAAACAAAATCGTTAAATTGTAACTTTAAAAATGCCACATAATCAAATACATCCTTTTAACTTTGACCCATTTTCTCTCACTCCAACATTGGTTTGAATCGGTCCATAACATATACAATGTTTTGAATCCTTAACTTTTATTAACCAAGCTGTCTTAAGGTTAATTCCATCCCACTCGGTCATACCTTTGTTTTTGTTTGCTTATTTTTTTTCTGAAAATTTAGTTAATTATTATGATCGATGATTTTAAAATTTTATTAAGTTACTTTCGATTATTCTTGGGAGAGACTTAAACCCTGTTTTTTCTTGCCGAGAATATGTTGGTAACGAACAGGTAATGCTGTCGAGCTATTGCCTTTCGACACAAGCAAAAATTGTTTGCTCTCTGACAGGGCATTTCCAATGTATGTCTTCAACGAACCGGTTATAGAGGGGGGTCTTAGACATCATCAGTTAGCTATGTACTTGAGTAGTCGTTTGAAGGAGTGGATACCCGTGCCAAAACACAAAAACAAATCAGATACTTGACTCAGTTTACCACCCTAATCAAGTAACTTAACCGAGTTCATTTTAGTGTCTCTTAAAGCACAGAAAAACACAGCTTTGCGACAATGGATCAATTTTCAGAGCAACCCTTTTAAGGTTATGTGCATCTAGCTTTGGAAGAAAAAAAAGAAAGATAGATAAACAAGCAGACTAATCAATTTCTCTCTCTCTCTCTCTCTCTCTCCTCTTGAAACAAGAAAGTTTTTTTGCAGCAAGTTTAAAACAGTGAATTGATAGAGAAGAAATGTTGAAAATTGATTGATCATTATTTGTATACCATTGAAAATAAAAGAGCTCTGAGTTGACCTCCCAATTCCAAAATTCTAATTACCGCAGACACTTTGATATTACAACCAAGCAAAATTGAAAAAGTTTCTACATATTCCCGTCTATGTATCCAAGTACCAACATCTTCTCTTCACTTTAAGCCTAAATTGCCAGAATTCCATTGGAGAAGATCTGGGTGTTGCTGCAAGGCGAGTTAGAAACATCTGTTGCTGATCTTGAAGCTTCAGAACTGCATTGCTCTTTTCGCTCATCCTTCATTATCTGCCTGTATCTACACTCCGTGCTACAAAATGCTTTCTCTCCCCTGCACATACATCTTCCCTTAAGACACTTGAGCACAAACACGATTCAAAAACTTGACTCAATAAAGTAAATAAGTATTCTAATGTTATATAAAAAATCAAGCTACTCAAATCTCGATTCAACTACAAAAATAAACTACTCAATAGTATTTGAGATTTAACATATGAAAATTTTGTGCTACCTGTACATGTATATGTCCTTGCCATGGAGTTTTTTCTGGCACAAGTGACATGAACTGAGAAAATCAGAGGCCGTAAATCGAGTGTTATCTTCTCCCAATCTGGCCGGAGATATGGCAAAGACACCAACATCAAGCTTCTTACTTCTATCAAAATCAATCCGATCATGGCCATTTCTGCTATATTCACCTCCATCCCAATATACTCTAGTATAGGACTTGTTTGGTCCATGACAAGTCACATAAGTATAGTTCTCCAAACTATCCATCTCCATTTCTTCCATTTCTCCTCTGAATCTACTTGAATTCTTCACAGAATTGACTGGAATAGGGTTGGATCGATTCAAATTTAGACCACAAACAGCCTTTGTGATCTGAATTTGACCACCACCACCAGATTTATCCAGCGCCGCCACAATACCCAGTCCAACGCCACCAAGATCATAACTGTTAACACCTCTTGGCGATTGAATCTTCAACTCCAAAGGACTTCTTGGGCTCGTCACGACGTCGGTATACCCGGCGGCACGATTTCCGGAACCAAATGAACCGGCGAGCTTTCCGATCACCGGCCTTGATTTCTTGCCTATCATGACTGTATATTGTATCAGATTCTCTGCAAAGCTCTTTGCAAGGCTTTGTATATGATGATGGAGTGGTTTAGACTGGAGTTCTGGCTGATCATTGCTTAAAAAGACTAACAAATCATTGTACTTTTTTTTACTAATATTTTAACACGGGAGAATTGTTACGGTGAATCGCAAAGTTTAATTTTTAAAATGCAACCAATGCATGTATGTACACTTGTTAAGTGTCCGTATAATTTAAACACATCACGTGCTCATGTTACGTGCCATGTAATTAAAATATCTATGCACATGTATTATGTGTTTGATAATCTAAACGTATTAATTATGTCGTAGAATTTAATTTTTATATATTAGTGATTGATAAAATTTATAAAAGAATATTAAACACAGTCGTAATAATCAGACCATCACGATTTTATTAGTGCATGAGTAACATGCGCCAATCACATAAACAATATGCATCAATGAGAATTGTGATGAACTAACCAGTCATGTCTTCTTTTAATTTAAATATTCATACCATCACGCACATGTATTATGAATCTGTGTAATATAAGTACGAGAATTGCTATCGTTCATTGCAACAGTTTTACTATCATAACATTATTAATACTGCCTTATTTATATTCACATATAATATAGACAGATAAAATACATATATCAATCACATCACAATCATCCAAACCGTTGCTTTAACTATAACAAAACTTATGTAAGCATACCAATTATATCACAAGAGTAATAATTTATGACATATTGATTTTCTTCAATGTATTTTTACTTATGTTATGTGCGGGTGAGTGAGCCTCCTTGATCCATTCTCTTTCCTGTTTTTCTTTTCTTTCATTTATCTAATAATACATCACATGTTCAAAGATACATAAAAAAGAAAAAGGCAATAAATCATTAAAATTTCGAATTTTGCTGCCCAACATAACGGTAACGGTGCTATGGATGGATTAAAAGATGATTTTATATAACGTCACTTGTCAGTTCTTAATTTTTTTAGTGAACGTCAGTGTCCAATGATTGGGACCCAGGGCTCACTGGGCCCACATTGGCCGTGCTCTGACACACAAAAGATTCCGGTGCCGATCCTACCGTTGGCTATTAGAGTACGTGTCAAGAGATCAAAGAAAGTAGAGGACTGAAATGATTATTGAGACCACTTGAGCCCTCTGAGCCCACCGATTTTATTTGTTTTATTATTTTTTCTGGACCTGTTGAAACGAGCCCACTGAAACTTGCGGGACCCATCTTTTGGCATCGAAAGCGATTTTTGGTGCAGGCAGACGGTTGCTTGTAAGTTTTAGTGATTTGTGCAATTACAAAAATATTCTTATGTTTGGTTATAATTTATTTTAATAGTTTAAAACTAGTTAATGGTAAGAGTGTCAATTTACACTATACGATGATACGAAATTAACGGGTTTGGGTTTAGCATAAATCGATTTGGGTCATAAACGGGTTGATAAGTATAACATGATTAATAAACAGGTCGATTTTGGATTTTACCAATGTCAACCAGTTTAACACGACTTAACACGTTTAATTATAAAATATATTATGAGTTAAGGTAATTCATTTCACATCAAATATTTATCAAGGTTTTGAAATTTTTTATTTATAAAAGAGGTTTCTATTTTAATTTGACCATATCCAAAGTTACTAAACTTGAAAATTATCTATACATATTAAAAGATAGGTAAATTTTTTTATTTAAAAAATAAAAAAATTAAAATAAACGGGTTAAGTGGGTTGACACGTGTAACCTATTTAATAAATGGGTTGGGTTTGGGTTTTGAAACTTGACTACAATTAGTTAATAGTGTTAGGGTTAGGGTTCACACATATTTTTAAATATGTATATCTTGACACGATCCGAACACGACACGATAACACTGAATTGACACCCCTAGTTAATTGATTGAATTGAAAGGAAAAGATGTAAAATGAAGGATAGTGTTTTATAGCTTATGATATATAAAAGCTAATATTAAATATTGGACCAACCTATTAGGGGTATTTGTGTAAAACCATTGAGAAATACCTTTTCTTGTCGATTCATCTTCTTGTTGAGAGAGGTGTGATCACTTCACTCTAAACAGCCAAACACATCACATCTAAGGCCCACGTGTTCAAGTACGATTGGTTCTATTACATCTAGCTTCCTAATTTCTTTGTTTTTTACTCAAATTATAATAAATAAGAGAAATTAAAAATTATTTAATTAAAAAATTATAATGACAGTTCTTTAAAAAAATACCGTCTTGTTTGAATTTTCTTTTTTATTATAGGAGCCCATCAAGTGATCATGACATGTCAATAATTCAGTTTTTTTTTTTTTTTTTGCTTTTTTGAATTTTTACTTAATAAAATTATGAGGTGTAAAGAAATTGAGGCAGTCATTTTCTTTAATTTAATATATTTAATGATAGAAAAGGAAATCAATTTTGTCTTATGAAGGTGCCTGTCAGTGTAGGGAGTTGTATGGTCGAGTCTTGACTCTTGAGTGTGATGACTCTATTTTTGTATTTATTTATTCTATTCTTGTTTATAAAAACTCTAATTTTTTTTTTGTCAAAATTGTTTGTTAGTAGAATGACTCCTTCAATTTTTTTATATATGTATAAATATATAGATATAGAGAGAGAAACTAGAGAGAGAAAAGTATACCTTGGATAACAAATGGCACGAAAATTTTCCATCAAAATCACACATGGGAATGAATTTTCACTTCTTGTAAAGAAGTCCCTTTGTAGATCATGAAATTGGAGAAAAATATATGAAAGGAATTTCTATTTTTTGAATTTAAAATCTTTTTTTTTTTTTTCAAATTTGGTCAAAGTACTCTGACCCTTTTGGCCGAATTTTTCTCAACCAATTATAGGGTAAATATATATATAAATATAAAATTCAAATTCGAATTAGCAACCGAAATTTTAGTGTAAAGTTGGCTAAAATTATATAGCTCATATATAACTATAAAAGATTAATTTAGATAAACTTTAATCTAACTATGACTCTTGAATTATATCAATATAGGATCATGATTTTATACGGATAAGATAAAAAAGTAGGAATTTAGATAAATATAACTCTTTTAATCGAACAACTACTCTTCAGTTGTATCTATTTAGGATTATGATTTGATACGATAAGATAAAACTAATAATTTGAATAAAATTCTACTTGATTCATCTCTATCTGCATGCTCTTCTATATATATAGATATAGAGAGAAAGAAGAAATCACTACTACTGTTTTGTATCACGCTTTGATCTCTGAAACATAAGGGATTGGAGATGGGTTTTTCAAACGTTTTCTTTTTAGTGTTTTCCTTTTTGATTTTATGCCCTTCTATACTCGCTGTCACTGTTTCTTTTGATGGAAGAGCAATCACCATTGATGGTGAACGTAAGGTTTTACAATCTGGCTCCATTCACTATCCCCGAAGCACTCCTGAGGTATAATTATATGACGTGTGTGTGTGACACACACACACACACACACACACACATATATATATATATATATATATGAATGAGTATGATGTTTATATTAGAATGCAAATATTATGAATCTAAGAGTGGTGGTTTGATTATGGATAGATGTGGCCTGATTTGATTAAAAAAGCAAAGGAAGGTGGATTGGATGCAGTGGAGACTTATATATTTTGGAATGCGCATGAGCCTGTTCGTCGTCAGTATGATTTTTCAGGAAATCTTGATTTTATAAGGTTTCTTAAAACTATTCAAGCTGAAGGACTTTATATTATTCTTCGACTTGGACCTTATGTCTGTGCTGAATGGAACTATGGGTAAACCTTTTTTTTTTTTTTTAATTTCTTTTTATTTTCTTGAATATTATTTTGTGTTTTACTAATTATACATATATATATATATATATATATATATTTTGGGTTTGATACAGAGGATTTCCCGTATGGCTGCATAATCTGCCTGGCTGCGAACTTCGTACAGCTAACGGTGTATTTATGGTAATTAATTATGATAATTATTTTGACCTTTTTTTATTTTACAAATTAGAATCAAATTTTTAATTACATATTTTTGTTTTTAATGTCCCTATTAGAATGAGATGAAAAACTTCACAACCTTGATAGTTGATATGGTGAAACAAGAAAAGCTTTTTGCATCACAAGGAGGTCCCATTATTATTGCTCAGGTTTGGTTAATTAACTTTATAATCATCATTATTTATGTTTTAAAATATATTCTTTATCATAAAAATAATTTATATTTTAATTAAAACAGATTGAAAATGAATATGGTAATGTGATCACATCCTATGGAGATGCTGGAAAGGCATATCTTGATTGGTGTGCAAATATGGCTGAATCCCTAGACATTGGAATCCCATGGATTATGTGCCAGGAGAATGATGCTCCTCAGTCAATGGTAATTTTCCATTCTTTTTATTTTGAAAAATAAATATTTCTTTCTTTCAAAATTAGTTATTATTATTTTATTTTATTTTTTTGCATTAATTGTGATTTTTTTTAACAGATAAACACATGCAATGGTTGGTATTGTGATTCATTCACCCCAAATAATCCCAATAGTCCTAAGATGTGGACCGAAAATTGGACTGGATGGTTAGTTTATTCTTATCTATTATTTTATTTGAGTTTAGGTGGTGATCGATGAGTGAGTTGACTCGAATGACGTGTTAAGTATTGATTTTAATTAACTTTACTTACTACTCGATCATGAAATTTCTAAGCTACGGTCTATCCTTAAATTAATTGTAATTATTTAAAATTTAATTAGGTTTAAGAATTGGGGAAGTCAAGATCCACATAGGACTGCAGAGGATATTGCTTTTGCTGTTGCACGTTTTTTCCAATTTGGAGGGACATTTCAGAATTATTATATGGTTAGTTTTAATCTCACTATTCATTGTGGATTTATATTTGTATTTTTACAATTATGTTCATATATTAATTGTGGTTTTTTTTTTTTGATTTCAGTATCATGGTGGGACTAATTTTGGTAGAACTGCTGGTGGTCCATACATTACCACATCCTATGACTATGATGCACCTATTGATGAATATGGTGACAAAAATAATTAGTTTTTAATTATAGACTTTGTTTTAATTAATACATTATTATTATTATTTTAATCGGTATTTTTTCTATTTTCTTATTATAGGTAATTTGAATCAACCAAAATGGGGCCATTTAAAGCAACTTCATAATTTGCTCAAGTCAATGGAGAGGACTCTTACCTATGGAAACATTTCTACCACAACCTTGGACAATTCTGTTTCTGTAAGTTTTATATATATAGACACACACACTGTTCATCTTTGTGAAACATAATTTTGAAATTGATTGACTCATGCAAATGAAAGACTAAAGCTAGTTTAAGTTCTATATATCTTTTATAAACACACACACACACACACACACACACATATATATATATATATATATTGTAACAATTCATTTTAAAATTTTCAGGTGACAACCTATACAACAAATGAAACATGCAGTTGTTTCATTGGCAATGCCAATACAACAACTGATGTTACCCTAAACTTGCAAGGAATTGATTACACAGTTCCTGCATGGTCTGTTAGCATTCTTCCAGATTGCAAGAAAGAAGTTTATAACACCGCAAAGGTACTTAAATTAACTATAATGCGTTTAATTTTATCGTGTTTAAGTGAATTTCAGGATATTAATTATCATTATCTTTGTTAAAATAGGTGAATACTCAAACTTCAGTAATGGTGAAGAAGATTAATCAAGCAGAAAATGAACCAGCGAGTCTGACTTGGTCATGGAGGCCTGAGTCAATCGATGATACTATCTTGCATGGCAAGGGTGATGTTGCTGCAAGCCAACTCATGGATCAAAAATTCATTAATGATGTTAGTGACTATCTTTGGTACATGACCAGGTAAATCGATCTCAATCTATTTCTTCTGTTTTTTATTCTAATTTTTATTAATTAATTTATTATGTTTTATATATATTTACTTTTTTTTTTATGCAGTGTAAATATTGATGCGAGTGATCCAATTTGGAGTCCTAACATGACTCTTAGAGTGAATAGCACTGGTCAAATACTCCATGCTTATGTCAATGGCAAATATATAGGTAATCTATTCATTTTTTATTATTCATTATTTTATATTAATGTGGATGGATTTTTTTAATAATCATTATTTTATATTAATGTAGGATCTGAATGGACCACATACGGAATTTTTAATTCTGTATTTGAGAAGAATGTTACACTAAAACCTGGATCAAATCAAATTACATTACTTAGTGCAACTATTGGATTTCAGGTATTTATAGATCATGTATGATTATATATATTTTGTTATATATATATATATATACACATTTTGCATGTTAATCTTAATTATTATTTTGCAGAATTATGGTCCAAAATTTGATGTGGTTGAAAATGGTATATTGGGTCCAGTTGAATTGATTGGAAGAAAGGGTGATGAAAAAATTGTAAAGGATTTATCTTCTCATCAATGGAGTTATAGGGTTGGGTTGCATGGCATGGACAATAAACTCTATAGTGTTGACTCAAGATATGCATCAAAATGGGAATCTGCAAGTGTTCCCATCAACAGAATGATGACTTGGTATAAGGTAAAAACAATAATTAATGGTTATATAAGGTTTTTTTTTTTTGTACTAATTAAATATTTATAACTTTTTTCTTTTTTGAAATTTATGAATTAGACCACCTTCAAAGCTCCTCTCGGAACTGATCCGATTACCCTAGATTTACAAGGGTTGGGCAAAGGTCTAGCTTGGGTCAATGGACATAACATTGGTCGATATTGGCCTAGTTATCTTGCGGAAGAGGATGGTTGTAGTGTAGAAGCCTGTGATTATCGTGGTTCTTATAGTAACAGCAAATGTCTTACAAATTGTGGTCAACCGACTCAGAGATGGTAAGATATATATTTTCTTGTACAATATTTGAATACTTGTTTGATATTATATTGTTTACCGTATTAATTTGATATTATTAATGATTTCAGGTATCATGTTCCTCGATCATTTGTTACTGATGATGACAATACCTTAGTTCTTTTCGAAGAATTTGGAGGGAACCCATCGTTAGTGAACTTTCAAACTATTACGATCGGAACAGCCTGTGGCAGTGCTTATGAGAATCAAAAAATGGAATTGTCATGCAATGGTAGACCAATTTCAGATATTAAGTTTGCTAGTTTTGGTGATCCTCGAGGAGCTTGTGGCTCTTTTCAAAAAGGCACTTGCGATGGACAACACGATGCAGTCACCCTCCTCAAAAATGTACATAGATCTTTTTTTTTTCGATTACAAAAACAACAAAACAAAATTTAAGATTTCTTTATTTTATTTATTTATTGTTTGGTTTTTGTAATTTTGCAGGCATGTGTGGGGAAAGAATCATGTAGCATTGAAGCTTCTGAAGCTGTTTTTGGATCCACACAGTGTGGTGATGGCATCAGTAAGAGGATGGTTGTGGAAGCAGTTTGCTAGAGTTTTTTAGGATTCAAATAATTTAGTTTTTTGCAGAGTTTTAGGAAACCTTGTCTAGAATAGTCAGGAGCCTTTTGGGTATCCAAATAATTAAGTTTTTTTTTTTTTTTTGTATGGTAGTTTTAAGTTTAATTGTCATTAGCTACATTTTATGGATTTATTATTAAATATTTTTTTTTATAGCAGTTTTGTTTAATTTGCAGTTTAATTGTTATTAGCTACATTCTTTCTTTTACAAAGGCTAAAAATCCAGTCCTGGCCATTCTCATGATTTAAATGACAGTAAAATGATACTATTTGAAAAAAAAATATATTTTAACAGTTTAATCAAAACGTTCATTTTAAAATTATTATAGTCTTAGAAAATATTATTCAAAAGCTGAATCGAAAACTTGATTTATAAAATAAGATATTTTCGTGCTTAAAAAATGTTTTGTTTTGAAATTGATTAAGCTGAATCAAAATTTGTGAACGTTTACTTCAACTTGTCATCCAGGCCCCGTACTAAAACTCTCATCCAAAATATCCAACTGCTTCCAACAGTGAAACGCCAGAGAGAATCTCAAATTGGAGGAACACAAAGTATGAAAATAAATTGAAAAAATGGGAAAATAAAGAGATACAAATTAAAAATCAGAAATGATATTGTATTTGTGGTATAAAAGTTAATACTAATTCCCTATCACATATTAACAAAATGAAAATTAGGAAATTAATTCCTTTAATTCCGCAAGGTATAGAATTGCCAAAATACAAAATCTGCTCTACTTGCCAATTGAATTGTATTTGCAACTCTAAAAAGAATCAGAAGTAGAAAAATAGGGAATGGCCCTGCAAAAAGTGGTCCATTTACAGCTAGACTTGAACATTTTTGCTTACTAAAATAGAAAAATGTTAGCAATCCCAGCAACTAAAAATTTTCCAGAATTCTGACCCACCCAAAATTATAGCTAGTAAATTATATTCTTCAGAAATTCCAAAGAAATGACTCTTCTGAGAAAAACCCATCACAATTTTCTTCTCCATAATCGACGGTGGGAAATGGTGCCACGAAAAAATCATTGGAGAGATCATCAAATCCTGGAAATATACCAAAATCTGACACATTATTTTCCGACCCGGTACTTGACAATAGATCCAAAAATGACCCGTCCAGTGTTATTTCAGTATCCAATTGGGTGAACTCATCCAAAACCGATGGAGACAGTGACGGAGACGACGACTCTTCAGCCGATGACGATGACAATGAAGATAATGAATGGCTTATTTGGGGCTTCGACGGTGACTCTTCAGTCGATGGAGAAAATGAATAGCTTATTTGAGGCTCCGAATTTGCAAAGCGGGCCGCAGTCACTTGAATTTCCGCCGGAGTAAGTGATCTTCCGCCGACGATGTCCGGCGGGTTATCAGCGAAGTTGAATTTCGCGGTGCGTCCACGTAAGCAAAACAGGGCGGCGTCGAAAGCTCGAGCGGCCTTTTCCGGCGTGTCGTAAGAGCCTAAGCCAGATTCGCTCCCGACTGTTCGGCAGCCGAATTTCCGACACCCATTTCCCCCATTTTCGCTTCCTGACACCCTTGTACTTGGAATCGCTCCTCTCAGCTGGTTTTCCAGTCACTGGTTTCACCATGACAAGCAAGGATTGATTCGATTGCGACAAGAAAAATTGTTTGTTTTTCTCTTTATGGTTTGCAAAACTGGACTGGATTTGATGTTTTTTTTTGGGGGGGTTCGTTTTTTTTGAGGATGTTTCTGTTGCTGAGGATTCCGAATGGCGGCTCTGTATATATATATATATGTGTTTGGTGACTGAAGTGTCTAATACTGGGAGAGGAGGTCAATAGGGCGTGTTAATCTAGAAACACTGGGAAAGTGACGAGAAGGGGCCACGTGAACGATGGAATGGCAGAGTGATGAAGCGCTACGCGTTGAATTAGGACCACGTGTGTTTTAAATTCCTCGTGCTCTATTATATAGAGACAACATTACCAAATATTTTTATGGTCATGTTTAGGAATTAATTACTGCACTGTACCCCTTTATTAATCATATTTAATTAAAATAACAAAATTAATTTAGTAAAAAGGGAAATAATAATTCACTTTCTGCATAGTTTATTATGTGATTTGAAGATAAATTTTAAAAATGATTAAAATCCACCCAATTAAACTTAGTTTGACCCATAAATTATGAGTCTAATAGAGTTTGAATGCTGCTATCTTTTTTGAGTATATAAAAAAAAATAAAACATTAACTTAAATAAAAAGTGATATTTATTATAATAATGTTACATAACCTTAAAAAAAATTTGATATTAAATGCTATAACTCTTTTTAAATTAAATTTATTCATTACATTTAAAAATATTATTAACAAGTTAGTAGGTGAACAATAAAATAACTAAATATCATATATCAAGCATTTCTTTAAATAATATGACATAAAAAATCTAATTTAATAAGTAAAATTTATATTTGATGGATCTTAATTCTTTTATATAAGAAGATGATTTATTGTCCAATCTAGTTAGTCATTTATTTTGATATTAAAAAAATATGAATCTTTACTTTTATTTAATTATAAATTAAGTTAGATTATTTATACTGAATTCATATTTAAGATGATTCTATTATTGCTTAATTATGTAATGTTTAACTATTTTATCGATTGTAATACTCATTGTTTTAATAATTAAAAAAATGATTAAAAAATATTACAAGGATTAAGTAAGAGTAAATAAATTGGGGAATAAAAAAGTGATTAAATCAAAGAAAAAAAAAAGAAGAAAAATGTATAAATAAGAGGTCAACCAAAGCAAGAACTTGATTGAGGCAAACACTGTCAAGAACTTGACTGCGGCTGCGAAAGAGTATACGTCAGCACAGACATAAGCATGGATGTGAAAGATGGAACGCGTCGTTTACCGACAAAATGTCAATGCTCTGATCGTCTCTCTCTCCGTCAGTCTTTCTCCATATCTTACCTCAGCCCTCTGTTTACGTCACCGGATGAGCCCCGGAAATCTGCGTCAGCTCAAGAAGCTCTGGTTCCAGCTCTCTTCCTAATCCAGATATTAGAGCTAATCTGACGAGCGATCAGGTAGGTTAATACACTTTTATCCATATTTTAATGATTTCTTTCTTTCTTCTTTCTTTGTTTTTTATTTTTTGTTGAAGATCAGCGCTGAACTTTTTTGATCAGTGAAGTACGCACATGTTTCATATTTTCAGTTTAATTAATATGTAAAATGAAATTCAACTAATCAATTATTATTATTATTATTGTCTTTTATTTGTTAAATTCAGAATGTCAAGATTGACTGTTTATCCTTCTTTGTTTTTTCCCCCACTCTTTTAAGGACATGTTTGGATGACATCTTTAATTTTTATTTTTTAATGTTTTGATAATGTTGAAAATTTCAGGAATGATTTGTGTTTTATCGAATAAATTAACAATCTCACATTATTTGTTATACATTCTGATAATGTGTACATAAAATAATTCTAAAATATTCATCAACAATCGACTTAAGAACCTGAAGGGTTCAAAAGAATTAAATCTTTCTATTTTATCATCTCGACTTTTTTTTTTTCGAGATATTACAGCAACAATGTGTTTTTAATGTTAAAAGAGCTCATTCTATGCAAGTAACTGGGATTTAATTGCCAAAGAACATACGTTTGTCCCCCTAATAATAAAATACATTCATTCTGGTCATTTTAGCAAGGAAAACCTTTCAAATCAAAGATCTTTCACATTATCATATACTGCATGCTAAACATAGGTGACAAAGAAATTAGGGTTTTCTTTGGACTTATAATTAGATATTTAATTTTATGTTGGTCAAAAATAATATTTGATATGAGGTGATCGTAGATTTTAATTCATTCATAGGTAATGACTCAGAGCTTCATCACAGAATAATATAACAAAATAATCTGTCTCTAATTGGTCAAAAATAATATTTGATATGAGGTGATCGTAGATTTTAATTCATTCATAGGTAATGACTCAGAGCTTCATAGGTAATTCATTCTTTTTTTTCCTTGACAAGGAGGAACATATATAACCTAGTATAGTCAAATGAATTGCTAGAGGAAGAGGAATGTTGTAGCATCTTGAAAGTTCCAGGATGCATAGCGTGGAGGAAGTTTAGAATTTGGCGGTCTTTTTTATTTTTTATTTAATTAATTGATGTAAAATAAGTGACGCTAAGCTTTTAGAGCATCGAGAACATAAGCAGTTCAAATTGAACCAATGTTTTCGTGAAAATAGACTTCTACATACTCATACAAGGTTCCAACTTTTTTATATTTTTAAGTAAAATTCATATGTTTAAGTTTTTAATTTGACGTAATTAGTTTTTCTTTTTACCTATTTATAGTAAGTTTTAAATTTATAATTACTTTGTGTAGGAATTTTGGAATGAAGTGTTGTTTGTGGGTATTTTTTTCTTTATTCTATCTACTTTATAATTTTTCAAAAAATTTTAATTTTTATTTATTCATAATTTTCTTATTTTATGAATTTTTTAGCATTCATAATTGCATTACATCTAGTATAGGAATTAGCATATTCATATTCGGATTAGTAGATTTCTAGTTTTATAAATATGGTGTAATAAATCTTTAATATTTAGGTTTTTAGTAATATATTAGATTTCGAATTTAGATATTTCTTTTCTTGTACGATAAGTAAACCCTATGGTGCCTGACTTTCAAGAAATTCGACATGTTCGATTTATTTCATATTTGCTTGACGTAGCATTGATGAAAGAAGCATGTTATACTTATTTATAAATTCACATAAGTCTCTCAGTGTTACACCTATTTAAAAAATCCAACAATCATTCAACTATACAAAAAGACTTTCAAATACCAGCCCTATAAGTAAAAAATGAACCCCTGTCAGAGGCAAAGTTACTAAAATCTATCATGTTGCTCATGTAATGTCAAGACAATAACCGACCTTCTCGTTGTGACCTATACGTGGCATGAGGATATTTTGGTTTTTCAATTTTTTTTTTTCGAGTATATGATTCTTCAAATTATCCTGAAAAATTCTAACGCATTTTCTGTCGCATATATTTACAAACAGTTAAGACTAGTCACGAAAGTAAGAGGATGTTATTTTAGTGATCAAAATTATTAAAATCTCAACTTTTTGCAATTTAAAACATTTTTTTCAAAAATTTGTAATCCATTATTACATATTCTTAGAACTTATTAATTATTTTTGTCTCTTTTATTCACAAATTGACCAATTTCACGAGTCATGCGATTGATCTCCTGGTTTCTCATCTCTCATCCCTCTTCTCTTTTCAAACCCTAGATTTCTCGCTCTCACACACTCACACACGCATAAGGTTCATGAAGCACAATTATGAATTCCGTGAGCTCGTTCATCCATGATTTACGAAAACAAGAAGCAAATCAGAAAAGCATCACTTGTGACAACAAAACAAAACATGAGCCAAACCAACGAATATTTTACATTTAGAAGAGGTCAAATCAATGAATCCTATATCAAAGGGGTAGATATTCTATTTTACTTAATTAAAAGAAAAGGTCCTATAACATGGACCTTCAAAATCAATGTCCCACAAGTGATTGAAACCACAAGAACAAGACACAAAATTAGGCTTGAAGGTTTAATGATACGAAAGCATGTCATTATTACAAATATTATTAGTTTTGGAAAAATACATAACAGAATTAGATTATGGAAAACTGATCGGGTCTTATCCAAGTGGTGTTCATATCCTATTTTTTATGCAATTAATGGAAGTTCGATTTTCTTTTCTTACAACTTAAGAAATTTTGAGATGAAAATTGATAATAGTCTTCAACGGAATAAAAATTGATAAAGCAATGTTATAAATATTTTAATACATTATTGATAGTATATTGTCACATCATTTGAAACATAAAATTTGAGAGAATCATAACATATTTTCAAATTGATAAGGATCTTCAAAGAGTGCAGGGGCATTCGACTCGTTGCACGTAGCGGCCCGCGAACAAGCAGCCCAGACCAGTAGTAAAAAACATGATTTTCAGCGCGGCCCGCCACCGTCAAATAAGCCCACAAACAAAGCCTACACTTAAACCCAAAAATGGTTTGTGAAGGCTAAAGGACCTAAGGGGCCTGCCAAACGCAGTCTAAATCCACTAATTGGAACGGGGCAGACCGGAACCCACTAAAGCTACATATTTAAGTAGATGATGAATCTCTTGAAACGTAATTAAACCAAGCATAACCTCCTACCAAAGTCCGGCGCGTGGGATTGCAACCCAACACTCTTTAACTAGAATTCTAGAAGCGTCTTATCTTTTGCATAAAGCCCCCTTATTGAAGTTTCTAGGGTTTTATCTTCTCCTCCGTTTTCAAAGCAGCACTATCTAAAAGCCAAACGTCCCACAATTCAAAGGGCTCAATCTCTATACCAAGTTCAACTCACTACTTCAATTCAATCAGTTTCAGCCCAAGAAAGTATGTTTTTTTCTCTCTTTCGAATTGCATTGGACACTATGTTCTCTGTCGAATTGCATTTGACACCTTAAGTGCCATATTTTTCTTCATTTATTTGCCTCTAGATTCGTAGTATGTGTGTGTGTGTGTGTTTGTGTTTATACATGTATGTTGATGCTTATACATGTATGTTCATGCTAAATTGGAAGTCTGGTTTTCCGTTATGCGTATTTCAATTCTTATCCGAACCATTATGTATTTTCAGTTTTCTGCTTTCTTTTCATTGGTTCTTCAGTGTGTTATTAGTGTGTGTATGTATGTACATATATACATCATATGATGGTTTTTATTTGTTTGTTTCTGTTGTGATTTGCTCTCTACCCAGGCATGGCGACAGCTCAGTTGACCGCATCTTCATTTTCAGGGAGGAGTTTGCCCTCATTTGAAGGTCTTAGACCTTCAACAGTTAGGGTCTCCTTGGTTGCTCCTTTGAGGCAAGGGGGTCTCACCCTCAGATCCTTCCGTCGCCTCGTTGTCAAAGCTGCCACTGTTGTTGCCCCCAAGGTGTTCACTTCTTCTGTATTTAATTCTGTATCTTTATTGTTGTTAATATTTTTGTATACTTTGGGTAGAGTTGGTAAGGTGGAATGGAATGGAATGGGAATGAGTTTAGAAATTGAATCCAGTAGGAATTGTCATTCCATTCCTTTGTTTGGATAAATATTTTGGAATTAAATAGTGATTACATTCCAATATTTGATTAGATCAATTTAGGAATGAAATGGTTTTACACAATTCAATTATTCTTAAATACTTTTCTATATTGATAAAATTATATTTAAAATGATCATGTATATCTCATTATTAATCATATATATATATATATATATATATATATACACACACACACACACACACATACATACACATATACCCACACATAAATTTAAAGAGATGTAACTTTTTAGCATTCTTTAGTCTTACCAAACATGGTAATGGAATGAGATCTAGAATTCAAGAGCCCATTCCAACATTTGAGTGTAAACGGGAAAATTCTATCTCAACTCAGCAAAGCTTTGCAAGCTATAACATCTTTCTTTACCATTTCAATCAAGTTAATTTTGGTCTTCCCATTTCCTAGCATGATTCTAGATGTGAAACATGTCCTTGTTGGTGCAGTTGTTGGTCGTTTAATAATTTTCCATAAGACTAAAATGGTTGTGATATACCTGGAATGGTTGGTCAGTAATCCACTAATGTTTATAATAGTTTTCTTGGTGCCTTTGGGACAATATATGGATTTTGGTTCAACAATAGTGTAGTTCTGAGGTGTACTGTCATAGATATGGCCTCTGTTTTGGAAATATTGATCTTCAAATTCTGCTATTTTACATTAAGGTGAAAAGTAATATTCCTATGCTGGATTCCTTTTTTATAAAATTTCTACGGTGGATTTTATCAATACCAATGTCATCTATATATTTACCCAATTTCCTACATTTAGAAATTATGATACTTGAATTTACAGTAAATCCTCATGAACTTGAGAACTTATGATACTGGTTTTTAATGATTCTTGGTTTGTTGCACCATAATGCACTGAATAAATAATATATGCTTTTTTTTTCCTTTTTTCATTTTCTAAAGAAATAGAGATATTTATTCTTTGTTGTTCAAGGCTTATCATCTTTATTTTTTCCTAGTTAATCAACGATGATTTACATTCTCATTAACTCGAATGAAACTGACAAAAATCTGACTTCGTTGGACTTTTTCATCTTTTACTGGTCAATGATGGGGGTGTTTTTTATTTTCTCTTTCCTTTCCTTTCTTGTTTCTTTTTCCTTTTTGCTTGGGGCCTTGTTGAGATATAGTACCTGCTAGAAATGACTCAACCACTGCTAGTGTATTAAAGTCAAGGATATTCATATTCATCAGTGAATGTGATTGAATGCTTATTCTGGCTCATATGTGTGATGGTCTCCTGATTTTTCAGTACACTTCGATCAAGCCATTGGGTGATAGAGTGTTGGTGAAAATTAAGACTGTGGAGGAGAAGACTGTAGGTGGTATTTTACTTCCGACAACAGCACAAACAAAACCTCAAGGAGGTGAGGTTGTTGCTGTTGGAGAGGGTAGGACAATTGGAAAGAACCAGGTGGACATCAGCGTGAAGGTAGTTTGTTTTACAATCTTCTTAATGGCCATGTCTCAGCTGCATGTTTCTCTAATTAAATTGCTTTATGTAGACTGGTACCCAAGTTGTGTATTCCAAGTACGCAGGAACTGAGGTGGAGTTCAATGGATTAAATCATCTCATACTGAAAGAGGATGACATTGTTGGTATTCTTGAGACAGATGATGTCAAGGATATGAAGCCCCTGAATGACAGAGTCTTAATCAAGGTCTGTCAGCCTTCCAATTCATCTGGTTTGTTTTTAATTTTTGTTTCATTTATTAGTGTGATGTGTCTTGTTACTGGAAGCGGCTCTATCATTGCTATTGCGAATTTGTGATGTAGTATGGTGACTAAATATGAGATATTTTGAAATTAGTGTAACTACCATCTTTGATCTTTCCTTTGGTTAATTTAATTTTTCTGAAAGTGGGCTATAATTTACCCTTCATAGTCATAAGTCCTGATTTTATCTCCTTTGGAAGCAAGTTAAAATCTACAGTTGTAACATGCTTTTTCTTGTATTAAAAACTTTGAAAATAGGTTGCCGAGGTTGAGGAAAAAACTGCTGGAGGCTTGTTGCTTACTGAGGCAACCAAGGAGAAACCTTCCATTGGCACAGTAAGTGATGGTTTTTTTCAACAGAAACAAATTTGGCCCAGATCATAAAAGGATTTTTTGGTTAGACGCATGGAATTATGATCAAATAGCAGTGTGTGATTTTATCCACTTTCAAGCTTTAAAGTAACTGCTTTCCTTTTGGATGGCAGGTGATTGCTGTAGGGCCTGGTCTTCTGGACGAGGAAGGTAACAGGAAACCACTATCAGTTACCCCAGGAAGCACGGTTTTGTACTCCAAGTATGCAGGAAATGACTTCAAGGGCGGTGATGGTTCAGACTACATAGCTCTTAGGGCATCGGATGTGATGGCTGTGCTTTCTTAGTTATCTACCAATGCCTGCTTTTATTTTTCCCATCATCACATTTTCCAGCAAATCTGTCATGGGACATGAGGACATCACTGTGATCACATTTTAAAATGTCAAAAAGGGACCATGTACAATTGTTGGCTGATGGTAAAAGTTTTGCATCATCTGTCCTGGCTATATCTGCTATTGTTTGGATGTTCTTTTAGATCATTTGGTTTAAATGTAACGCAGGATCTACTAAAAAATGAGTGGGCCTATTGGAAGCTAGAATTTTTATTTGGGGTAGCTCAACCAATATTTTCCTGCACTAAATCCCAAGGGCCTGGTTTGGATGATCGGATAAAAAGTTTAGATTAGATAGAAAATAAAATTTAATAGGATATTAAATATCTTAATTTAAATAAAAAATTTGAATATGTTATTTTACTTGCAATTCTATTCTTAGATCGATATAAAATCAAAATAAACAGTTGTGCTGTATGAACATTTGTCTATATGAGCAGCAAAAACATGCTCAAGTTGGCATTGTAACTCTCTCCCTTGTTGAATTTATAACCCATTTAAAAAGGGAGGACAGGCATCCATAAATCTAAAAACAAAGAAGACATTTTTTTTACATCATATGGCATATGCTCAGTCTACCCCCTGATTGACCAGAGTTAAAACCTTCCACCTGATGCAAAGAGGTGCAATAAAAGCAGGTGTTAGGACAATAGGTTGAATTAGTTACAGACAAAGACCTCGGAGTAATAGCACCAACTTTCAGCAGCTATCAGGAGCACATTTTACAGAGAGCTCAGCTTCCTAACCACGAAAATAGAGCGCATGCACGGAGACAAGAACAACTTAAGAATAGAATTAGGTATCCCCAATTATCACTACAATTCCTCTGTTTACCATATATCGCCTCTTAAAGAAGGTTCCTTCTAAGTCGTTTTCATAGGAGGGGCCTCATTAGAACTCCTTCCAAAGGCTTGATGTTGAAGTCATGTCCGGCTCAATTTCTGATTACTTATTTACCGATTGAATGAGGCAGCTGAAGTATCATCATACTGCCCTCTCCATGCATTTCCGCTAGTCAGTCCCACTGCAAGCTTGATTGGGGATTGTCACAGGCCCCAAATCTCCATCCAAACTCATCTGCTGTACCTCTGCCAGTGAAAGTATCTTTATACTCTGAACACAACTGACGAACTCCCTGAAAACAATTAGGACATTGAAGCTTGAGAACAATAGGACAGGAAAAGAAATCACAAGGACTACCACAAATTTGGTCCATGACTTACTCCCAAGGATCATCACCAACAAGTAACATGTCATTTTCATGATCTACGTAGACAAGTTTCCATTCAGTTCTCTGTGGATCTTCAAGTTGTCCTTCAATCCCAAACATGTGGGCCAGATCATGACGGAGTTCCTCATACCCCTTGTAGTGGGTTACATCGATAGTTCTTCCCACTGAGCCACGTTTTTGAACCTTCAAATGTTTGAATTGGAACAAAACAATTAACAATATCAGAGGAAAAAAAGGACTGAACATAGAATTATAACACAAACTATAATTTTTCTTTCTTTCTTTTCTTTTTAAATCTTGATAAGTATTTCAGAAGAGAATTAGTGGGGTATTGAACCTTTGTATATGTTCGCATGCGCTGAGTCTGATTAGCCCACAACCCTCTATTCAAAATCCCAGCCTCATTGATTGCAACGTCACTAGAACACCCTGGCTTGAAAGGCGCATCCGGCACCCCAAATGATTCAGAACTGATTACAGCAGTGGATAACTCTGTCTCAATATCTCTCGGCATGGAACCATAATTGGAAAGCAAGTTCTGAATATCTTTTCCAGAATCAAAACCCCTTGACAACAACGCGTCAGGTGTCAGACCATCAATATTAGCAGCAAAGGGAAGATTGTTCCTCGAATGAGATTGGACATCCCCATCCAGAGAGAAAACAGGGAGTGAAAAATTCTGTTGGAGGCCACTGGCATCCAAGCAATATGATGTTGCAGATGAGGAAGCTTCCAACTGATCAGTAGTGGTGCCTTTGTACTTTGGTTGCTCTGATCCTCTAGAACTGGGCAACTCATGTTTGATTCGGATTTCAGGTTTGCTTTGTAGCTCTTGAACTAGACTAGTAGCAGGATCAACCACTGAATCGATGGCTGGCCTTTGTTGGTTCCTGTTCAGGAAGTTCGATGGGGATACCTGGCAATTATTTGTTGATGGCGAGGTTGAACACGATGGAGCATCCCCATCTGTAAGCCCAGAATGGGCTCTGATTGGTTTGTGCTGGCCCTGTAGTTGGTTCGCAGGAAACTGTGGTGATTGCATGAGTGTTGATGTTGAGAAGCTGTTGCTGCTGAGTTGTTGCTGCTGAGACAAAGGCAACTGTTGCAATTGCCGGCTTTGATGATGGACCTGCCGTTGCTGTGGCAGTTGAGGCTCCAAATGAGGGCTTACTGGGGACAACAATTGCTGTGATAGCGGTGGTTGCTGCTGCTGCTGCTGCTGCTGCTGCAATTTCTGCAGCAGCTGTAGTTGAAGCTGATGGTCTGAGAGGGTCTGCTGTGACATTTGGTGCACTTGTGGACTCTGCGATAGGTTTTGTTGCAACAACTGTACAGGGGTATGTTGCAATGGTGTCTGCTGCTGCTGAGGCCTCTGTAAAAGGTTAGGTTGTTCTATTTGTTGCTGAAAGTGCAGGTCTTGTGGCAAGGATGTCAGCTGAAAAGAATTCCTATTAGCAGAAGGGATGTTTCGCTGGGATTGGGTACTCCCTATTAGTAATTGTTGCTGCTGAAGTTGGGAGTATATAGCTGGTTGCTGTGGATTTTGATTTGAAATCTGGTTAGGGGCAATTACACCATTATTTGCAAGAGATGTTTGCAATACATGTTGTTGTTGCTGCTGCTGTTGTTGTGGCCGTTGTTGCTGTGGCTGTTGCTGTTGCTGTTGCTGTTGTTGGATTTGTTGCTGTTGGGTTTGTTGCTGTGAATTGATAGAAGACTGCAGCAGCTGTTGCAGTTGCTGCTGCTGCTGGGACCATGCCAAAGATGACTGCTGGAGTGGACCAACTTGCTGATTTGGTTGATTTCCTTTGTTGAACTGGAGGCTTGGCATAGAAAGGCCGGGGGCCTGAAAGTTCAACAGCTTGGAGGAATCATCAGTGCTAAGGTTACCATGCAAGGAAGTTGAAGAAAGAAGGGGGGGAAAGAATCCAGATTGAGCCGCTGGAAACTGATGATTCTGTTGCATGCTCATCCACTGGACTAAACTCAAGCCGGGGAAGATTGAGCTCGAGGCATCCTTCATGCCAAAGTCATCTCCAAGCCAGGGCATCCCTCTCTTAAAAGTATTTTCTATGTCAGACTCATCATCTGCAAAAGCACTCAAGGGAAATATACTTAACCAACCCCCAAACCCACCAAGAGAGAGAGAGAGATGGAAGATAGAGCTGACCTTTATTTATCTATTGTTCTGGTAATAATTTATTAAGTTCCGACTTTTATGCACATTACAAAACAATAAGTTCTGTATCGCTGATCACTGCATGTCATTAAAGTATGTCTAAATGACTTTTCAGCCAGAGGAACACCCAGTGCATGAGGCATATTACAAATGGTTGTAAGGTTTGAACTAACAATTTCCCAGGAGGAGGCCCATTGACCAGATAGACATAATCAATGCATTTGCAAGTGAGATTTGAACATCAGGAGCATTACAGTAGCTACTTGAGACTTAAGAGTTCTCATTGTCATTGGTAGGTTCCAGCTTGATTTGACCAATACCCATGGTCAGAGTTTTTTTTAATCAACAGTTACAATTCCAGATCCAGTTCCAAATCAAAGGTGCTAGGAACCAATTTTAGATCCAGTTCTAAATCAAAGGTGCTAGGAACCATAACCAACTCTCGTGCATCCAACAAGCAAGGCATGTCAACCATCCTCTTAGGGTAAGTATTGGATAATCAGCCAAGAGATGCTCGTGCATATTGGATGCAATTGGAGACATCATTTATTAGACATGAGATATGAATGTTTGAACAAGGATTTATGATAATCTTCCGTAATTTTATGCCACTACGAAAAGGTTTCTGGAAGTTGATTTTGAAATATAAACTGATAGGCATTCCTACAAAGAAAATAAGTTGTAAAAAATCCATGTTCTTCAAGATGCTCAGGTTCACTTCAGATTGCCCAAAAAACTTGCATACTTGTTTCGTTGATTAGTTTTTCCATTTTTACTACAATTTCTAAATATTCAATACGACAAGATTTCCCACTCATGATAAATCAATTGCAAAAACATAAGCAAACTCTTCACCAATTTAAACTATTTCTAAATCCAATATGGTCAGATTTCCCACTCAACAGATCAATTGCAAGAACATAAGCAAACTCTTCACCAATTTAAATGTTGTATTCTGCATGTAAACCTAATTCTTAAGGTCACTTGACATGGCCACTCAACCAAACTTAAAAACATTTGATTCCACCATATTCAACCCAAACCATATAACTAGTTTTCAATGAGCCGGGTAACTGAATAAATGATTACCTATTAAGGGCCCTAGACTAACCCAAGAGCCAAAAGTAATTATTTAACAGTTTCTGTACATGGCATCAAATAAATGTCTTCCAATGGAAGCAATATTTTAAAGTCAAGCATGACTAAAGTCCAACCAAATACGCTTATTGTCCAACAAAGACGTTTGTACTTACTTTACTTCAAACACATTACAGGAGATAACTGAGACGTAAACTTGGCATACCTGATTGTTTGGGAAACTTGGGTCTGAAAAATGGAGGTGGACATATGTAAAAAGGAGTTACAACAGGCTCAATTTCCCAGATTGAAACTCGACTAGGACGCTCCCCAGCAGTTGATTCATCCCATCCAACCTACCAACAATATAAACGTAAATTGTTTTGTCAGACTAATGCTAAAGTAGAAAAAGGAAGTCCAGGGAAGGCATATATTACTTGAATATATATCTTAAGATTCATAACTAGAACTTTTTGGATTATCACTTGGAGAGTTGGAGTCAAGGTCAGGAACGTGAGTAACCTAAAAAACACACTCCACGAGTCTGAAAATGCCAATGCCAATGCACGTGAGAAGATGTGAGAATCCTTAACACACTAAAAATGGAACAAGAGAGCCAAAAGAGATAAAAAGAATGTGACTAAGCCAAAATTCAAGACCTGCAAGTCTCTCTCTCTCCCTCACTCTCATTACATTCTAAGAGGCTGTACTGAAAGTGCAGGATTTGTGTTGCTGAGTCCATAGCAGGAAGCAGGCAGAAAGGCACAGTGAAAACAATTTATTCCTAAATTCCCACTACACATCTTAAGAGAGAATGAATCTTCAACTCCATGCATAGAGTTCATGCTCAGTCCAGAAGGCATGGCGTACCAATACGTTCTTTGCTTGTTAAATAGATGCTATAATTATGTTCAAAACACAGCAAAGGTATCCAGTGGTAACAAACAACATTCATCAAGTATTGAAAAGTCTTAAATCCATGTATTTGAACTCACCAAGTGACGAGAGAATACCTGAAGATTGCGCCACTGCGAATTCTTCCATCGAACAGGATCCAGATCACTGATGCCAGTGATTGTACCCATGTATCTACGTACTCCTGACTCCTCGGTCTCAAACATCATTCTAAACCGCATGCCTAATGACGCTCGGGTATACATTGCTTTATTATACTTGGCTAGAGGAATCACAAATTCAGAAGGGCTGGCCCTATTAGAATAAAAAAAAAAAAAAAATCTCAAATGTGATGCCCAAAAAATTCTAGAAAGTCAATCACATAATAAGAATAAGAAGTCAGATATGTTAACTGTCCTACCTTGGATTGTAAAATATAGTAAATGGGCTGTTATTTGCCGCAGCATGAGCTGCAGCAGCAAAAATTCCAATGTGCATGCTGTCACTAGATATGACTGATGAGGAGAGAGCGGGCTGCTGTCTATTGGCTCGTCTTATACCCAAGAGAAGCTGTGATTTTTCATCTCTACATCCAACCAGATTTCCTCAGCTCAGTGACAAGGAAAGTATAGATCCACAGCATTTTTTTTCTCAATCACCTTTTTCTTACCTTATAAAAAGGACAGAATCACCAGCAAATAGTCGTTTAGAGCTAACAAAGATACTCCATCCTGTAGTCAACAGGTGCCTTTTTGGTTGGCCTGAAATTAAAAAAATGCTGTCAGTATATTGTTCTAGTTCTTCCCAACTCTTAAAAGATTTTTGACATAACTTTGGCTTACTAACAACAAAGTCTCCTCAAGGCAAATGTTCGTATTAGTGATGTATCCATTTATAAGCAAGTTAGATACCTCTTAGTGAAATGAAAAAGACAGCAGACTGATATGCAAGAATGGGGAAATAATAAATCATTCAATGGAATGAAAGTTGTCTATTGCAATTGCAATTGATTGTCATAGACATATCTTGGAAGATCTAATCCTGAAGCATGGTTCTAGGCTTGTAGGTATTTTATCTTGTCAGTAAAAGAAAAAAGGAGCAAATAAATCAATGTTTCAATTATTCATCTAACAAAAAATATTTCCATGACGGAAAGACAGATGCATGTCATGCCAGTATGCCACAACTAGATGTAATGATTTTCTTTTACAACCAGATTCAGGAAAAAGGGACTGGAAAATGGAGGATATGATTCCATTGAAATAACTATAAAAGGTACATTCATATTTCAACTCATCAAAGTGCAATTAAATGGTTGATCTACATCAGAGTGCAATTAAACAGTTGATCTGCATTCATATTTTCAATCATCAAAGTGCAATTAAACGTTGATCTCCATCACTGTCTTACAAAAAGGCATTACCTAGTCTTGGTCCCGCCAAAACAGGTTGCTAGGAGGGACAGACTAGATAAAAATCTAACCTTTACATTATTTGTATAAAGTGGCTCCTCATCACTGTCTGATCCAGTAGCTTTTCCAACACAATAATATATATTCCAAAAATAAAAATAAAAATAACCTAAAACTTGGTCTGCCACCTCTGAGAGAATACCTCGATAAATATGTCTGAATGTCCATGTCTGGTCATGCAAATCTCTAGCTACTAGCTCCTGAGCAGGAGGTTGCATTGAAAAATCCTACCAAACACCTTCCCAGTAAGCATTGGAGACATACAATGTATATTTTTCTATTCAAAAATTAAAATTTGAAAATACTGCACGCACTAGAGGTGGGAAGATCTTCTCCGCCGCTCGACGAGGTACAGAAAATCCACCATGAGTGCTTGTGTCACTTGCTGTAAGAGTTTTGCAGAAGAATTCAGTAGGTTGCCTATTTTGCTTGAGTCCCATATCAGATAAGAGTAATGCTTCCTGGTCATACTGTAGGAGAGAAATTTAAGATGATCTTTTAGATAGGTTGACATATAAATATTATTATTTAGATAAAAAAAGAGGTACCAATCAGAAATATTTAAGTTAAGCTTAGAATAAATAGTTGACCTACTTTGCTTACAGGTTGAAGAGTCATCTGTGCATAGACCTCATCAGTTTCTGCATCAGCCTGATACAAAATATAAATAAATTAGCAGCCACTTCCGCAAATCATAAAGAAGCCTCTATTCCTTCTTGACAAGATTATGCCATTGCACCTATATTGCATGCGACATGCCAGTGAGATTGCTCAAAACTAACCCAACACAGGGTAAATCAACCCAAAATACACTCACCATCCATCTAAACTAACCATCAATACCATTTGATCATATGATTTGGGCCATTGGCAATACAAATAGGTGGCAATGCACAAAACATATCAATATGGATGCAATTTTTTCCCAATTGAACAAATAAAAGTTCCTTGGAATCCATCTATATAAAACTGCTGCATGGAACAGTGGAGGTTCCCATACATGTAAAGTGATATTATGAAGCATGCAGATCAACTTGGAAGGAAGGTTAGGATAGTTTGGAATGCCATCAGTCTCCTTTTGCATGGATGCTGCAACCTGAGAATCGTAATTGTCAAAGAAACTTCCATAAGAAACCAGGATCCAGATTTTGTTATATTTCTAGAACTGAAAAGAAAATAACATACTTGCTCACTGTGACCTTGAGGGAAGTACACCACAAGACTTCCAACAGGTGGCAAAGAGACCAGTGGCCCCGCACAGGCATGCCATAACTCTGAATTAATAACCTTCCTTTCTCCTGATTCAACACATGACAGCAAGGATTAAAATTTGTTTCTTATCTATTGAACCGGCCGAAACATTCCGTTTCTTAGTTAATCGAAAGAAATATTAGTAGAATATTGAAATTTACATGTTTTTATGAAAACAAAGTTGCTTCCGCATAAATTTACTAAAATAGTGAAAACATACCGAAACAGTTGGAAACAGTTCTTTCGTATCAATAATAATTCTAAAAATTGGTAAAAGGTAATATCCATTTATTTTTTCAAATGAATGAGGAGATTGAAAGATTATGACCTAAAATTATAAGAAGATATTTCTATTTTTTTTATATCAATAGACAAGGAAAAGTAAAAGTATTGAAAATAAAAGGTAAAATGGTAAATAAATAATTTATTTTGATACTTAGTTACTAATTATAATAGGCATAAATTGTTATTTTTTTTACTTATTATTTTATATGTAACTTGTTTCAAATTGTCTAATTCGTGGATATTATACAATACATATTTTTTATGTTATGATATTGTATTTAATTATAATAATTTGACATATTTTATTTGTTTTGATAAGTTAATTTGACATATTTTGATAACATGTACATATGATAGTTTGATATTACATATAAAAAAAAAATTAACTCTAAATTTTTTATACTAGTTTTTAATTAGTAAAGAGTTATTTAATATTAATAACTAATTTATATTTACATTTTTTTTATAAAAAAATTTCAACCTAATAATATCTTCTTTTGTGGACGGACTTGTATCCTAAAATTTTTTCAATCAATTAATTATAAAATTTATCTTCATACATGTATATATTTTACTTTATGTTTTTAAGTGTAGAAACACATTTAATTTTTCTTATTGTTTTCACTACGTTTTCGAAATGTTTTCATTTTCTGGGTAACCGAAACAACACTATGAAACAAAATTTTGATTCATGTATGACAGTGTAACCATGACATAAAGCTTAAAAAGTCAAGGACCTAATAGACTAAATGTCAAATATCCTATTTCTCTGTATCATTACAAAATTAAAAATTTTGACGGGCAACAAGGGGAACTTCTTCGAGCTTGAAATAAGTTCTCAATCCTCCTGTGTTCGAACTTTTTTTTTTTCTTTCTTTGGAGTCTGTGTTCAAATTTATACCCAAGGAGAGGGAAAGTAAAACCATTTTTCAGGTCGAGAATGAGAGCAATTGATTCAAAATCCCTTTATAAAATTAGCATAACAAAGTGCAAGAAATGTCATAATAAAAATACTTGCTCATAAATGAATGACCAGTGACAGACAGGAGCATCCTGTGATCCTTTTTTGAAGACATTATCAGAGGACGTTTTGTCTTTCCACATTGAAATTAAAGTCATTCGATAGAAAATACAATTATAGCTGCGAAGTTCAGGTAAAACTAGAGCAAATAACTCATACTTAAAATGCTGGGATGACATTAAGCTCAAGAGGTTTAGATAAATGTTACATGATCCAAATTTGCAGAGTGGACGTAGATTTACCATAACAATTACACTAGAGAACAACAAATCCCTAAAATTTCTAAATAATCATGCTCTTCATTTGAAACCAATGAATAGTAGCTTTCCACCATTAACACATTAAATGAACTTACAGACTTCGTTAGGCTTTTACGATTTCTTTGCTCTGCCAATGAAAGCTAAACCATGAGTACTATTTTTGTTAATAACAGTGGCATGCACAATTACAAGCGGCAATCGGAACTCAATATTCAACATTGTTAAATGCTGTTGCTGACATAAAATAAGGTTTACATTCCCTAGCCTTCAGGCTTTCTATGGATTTGGAATGACAAACAAAATAAAGATGGGAAAACCAGTGAGAAAGAGAACTGTCAAACTATCTAAGGGGACCTGTGTTTTTCATTGGGCTTTGCAACTTTGCTCTTCCATCATTACCAATTGTAGTGGCTGATCACCTTCGCACTGAATATAGACCAAAATAAGAAGTCGACAGAGTGCTTGAATCAAATTGAGGTTAGATTTGGTCAGGAAAATTTGGCTTAAAAAGTGAAAATATGGAGAAAAAAAAAATTGCAAAGAAAAAGATAAAGAAGGTTTGGTTGTTAATTTAGTAATACAGCAGATCTAGACACAAACAAAACGAACCCATTGGAAATTCACAAATCAGGAAATACAGAAATTTTGTTTTGTAAAACAGATAACGCAAAAATTGGGATTGGAACAAGCATCTTAATGCCCTGGGAGATTATTCATCATTCATAACAAAACTCCAACATATTACCAATCTATATTCATTAGATATAGGTATCATCACATACACCCTTTTAAGTTTCATTTTTTGAGGTAGACACTTAATCACTTGAAACCAATATATAATAAAATCTCACTATTTGAGCAAGATTCAAAGGCTAAACACTGAAGCATTAGACTTCACCTAATTCAAGAGAACTGAATAGACTAAGATGTCAAAGGGATGACATATAGAAGGAAAAAAAAATCAAACAGGGAGCTATTACAAAATTTAACCAATGAAAAGAAATGGAATTGAAGCATTAAAACTAATAAAACATCGCACCTTCTCCCGAATTCGCCAGATAACCATTTGACGGAGCCTTCATGTTGACAAACTCAGTCACTAGCTCCTACAAGTAAGCTTCTTTTTAGCAACTCGTCGCCAAAAACAATACATGCCAAGCTTTTCACGAATTACATAGACCTAGCTGCAAGCCATTCAGCATTATATTTGCAGCAATGCAAAACTTTTACTGCTCAGGAAAACGTCGCCCAATTCACATTGAACTCAAAACAATAAAACCGTAATAAGTTAGCGAGAACAGTTCTTCAAATGCAAAAAACAACCGATTTATGTCACGAATGATTATTTTTCCAACTTCACCAACCAAACAGGAACTTCCCTTTTCAGATATTTCTCGTCGATTGAGAATTAAACCTAAAAATTAACCCCGATAACTGAATTTTCGGTTCGAATTCGCAGTTCTTGCGATGTGCGAACTGCGAAGCTTTTGATAATTCAATAGAGCTTACCTTCGCCTACAAGAAAAATGATTTTTTTTTTCCTGAAGCTGAAATCTTTTCCAATCAACCAAACACCATTAAATATTTGAGATCACAAGATCAAAGCTTAGCCTTTGTCACTTTTCCGGCATAGACCTTACGAAACATCGTTGACGCTCACCGGGAAATGACAGAAGACGCTGAGAAAATTCAAATAGTGAAAATGGAAAACAAATGAGGGGTAGGTTTGGTAAATAAAGAGTGGAGGGTCGGACAGGAAATAGAGAGGGACGGCTGGGATCACGACGGAGAAATCTGACGACTGAACGGGAAATCAGACGGCTAGCAAAGCGAGGCAGCTTTATATTATTATGTTGGATATAGTATTAAGTTACTGCAGCTCCAGCTTAGAAGTTAGAATAAACCGACATAATATAGAGTGGAGATAGTTAAAATAAAATGCGTGGTTTGCTCTAAGCAGACATATTATTCCTCTCTCCCTTAAATTCCTCCCAAATTCACTTCAGATTTCCCCTAAATTCACATTTACTATTTTTTATTTATATTATACTTAGAGAGAGAAGGTGAAGTCGAACTTACCTCAACTTAATACTTATATTACTTACATAAAACTTTCGGTCATATTTACAAATTTTGATCTTATTTACAAATTTTTTTTATTAATATTGTATTTATAGCGTGTCTAATTAAGTAATTTTTGCATTTATTCTCAATTATATAAAAATAAATGTAAAGAAAAATAAAGTTTAAAATATTTGTTTGAAATATATTTTTATACCTTTAGAGAAATGAAATTAATACAAAAATAATTTTTACACAAAAATAGAATACAAAAGTTGTAACAAAGACATATTCTAACAATATAAATAGTGTTTTGCTTCAGGTGCATGGGTATTACCAATTTGTAATATACTATATTAAATTTTATTTGATTATATATATATATATATTTGACTTTTTTTATGTTAATGTAATTAAGTTTTATATAAATGATCATGATTAATGTTCTTTATATTTTTATCAGTGTATTTTTTTTTTAATTTCATACCACATACTTATCATATATAAGTTTATTTGTAACATATTAATTTTATTTTATTTTTGAAGAAAGAGTGTTTTCAAGCCAGCTTGTGTGCACCTCGAGATTAATCTTTACTACTCCACCAGTCTTTGTCCTGTTCTTATAAATAGGACGTGAGCGACCCCAAAAGTTACTGACATGTCAATTAATGCTTCAAAAAACTTCATTTAAAATTTTCATGATTTGATATAAATATTCATCATTTTAAAAAAAAAATATGATATCAATATGTAATTGTGATTTATCTATTAATATATTCATATTTTTTAACATGTAATATATCTTATTTACCGATATTTTATTCCTTAGTATAGCTTCATCAAATCCACTAAATTTGCATTGTGATCATGAAAGTGAGCCAATCTATTAGTATAGAATTAAAAAGAGAAGAATTTATTAATAGGAAAATTAGGCCGTGGGCCGCAAAAGCCGGAGGATTTTCACATGTAATGGACAGACTATATATGGAGCTCCGACATTATTTTACTTCAATTAAAGTTGAACTTTAATTAATCAATAATTGCTTAGCCAACAACTTTGATAAATTAATGAGAGATTACTTTGTATATTTTTGACACAACACTAGATATGCTGCTTGAAAATTAATTATCCTATTCCTTAATTAATTAACAGTTCTAGAAGTTTCTGAATCATCCAATTTTAACGAGGAGTTGATACTACTGGAAGGCCTCATTGTTGCCTTCACACATAAAACTTTAACAAAGACTCTCTCTCTCTCTCTCTCTCTCTCTGAAAATAAAAGTGTACACACACACACACACATATATATATATAGTGAAATATTACACAAAGAATGATAATAATAATAAATTGAATGTGCGAGGGTGTAAACAAGTAATTACAGATACCAATTAATTTTAACTAGTATAAGGTACATACGTTAATTTTTAACAAAATCAATACTATGTTTCAATTATAAGTCTTTGATTCTTTATGCATATTTGCAAAAGCTAAACAATTGCTTTCCCGACAAACTCAAGGCAGCTCAATAGTTGACAAAACTATATATATATATTTATAAACTCCGACAGTATATATAGTATCATCTCATAACAATTCGAATAAATATATTAATGTCAGTTCTATTTAAAACTCTTGGCCACTAAATTCATGCACCAAGATGGCCATGTTGCCATTTAATGATAGAAGTAGCATGTGGAATATTTCTCACATAGCACAACTCATTATTGGATTATGGCATGGTTTGGTGATGCCTTTGAGATATTGAATACTTTCTCGTCAGAATGCTATGACTATTTTTCAACCAATACTTACATAAATATAAATATATATGGTACGATACAGAGAAAATTGAATGGAGGAGGAGCAGTACACAAGTGGAACCATGCAAGGAAACCCCCCATCCATGTGATGGGCTGCAGCTTTTGTCGGGCCAACAACCTCATAACTCCGACCGGAATGGGGTTTTTATTTTCATTTTATCAAATCGTGTGGCTATCGCTTTTCTTTTCCTTTTTTCTTTCCTTTTCTGATTCTGATTCTTTGGTTGCCCACCGCACTGCCTACTGCATTAAGCCTCTCAATTCTGACTCATTACTAGTACGGACTACGGACTCCTTTAATCACACTGTGTCATTGGTTCTCTACAAACTCATGAATCATATCTATATGTGTTGTTTATATCAGCGCGCATGTGATATTGTGAACTGCAGTACTGCCTTTAACCACAGCTTTTCAACTGCTGAATTCATCGGAGGGAGGGGTGAAATGAGGAAAGGAAAAGGAAAGGAAACAAAAATAAAATAAAATTTCCTTTGTTTAATGGGAAGAAAGGGAATAGAGAAGGAAACTGGGACAAGTTCTTACATAAGCTCGCTTCTGTGATTTTAGCTAATGAGTTTCATATTTGATTCTCAAATTTTATAAAATATTAAAATTATAAAGACTATTATACTCTAATAAAATAATTTCTCAAATGATAGAAACTAACAATAGAAGGTTACTTTTCTTTTAGTCCTATATTTCAATACTCCTTTCCTCCTCCTTCAACAAAATTTAAAAACCAAAAAGACAACTTCTTTTACTTAAAAGATCCCTTTTTCTCCTTCCCTTTCTTCATATTTTTCATCCACTGCTTTCGGTTTTTCATTTTATACATGTACATAAAGACTTTATATCTTAATTTTAAATTTTCTTTTTCAACTTTAACAAATGCTATTTTATATAATACAAAGGAGCTCATGTCATCCAAATAAATAATACATTCATGTGCTAGAAAACAAGTTTTGAAATCTTTAAGTAATCGAGTGTCATCTTGTATCTCTTTATATAAAAGATCTCACAGTTAATTTCCAATCCTATGTTAGGAGTTTTACCCAATCGATTGCGTAAATAATACTTAATACTCCTTACAGTCGACAAGATGATGAAATCTCAAATTCAACCCCCAGATGATGAAAGGTGTGGCTTTGGGCAGACTATAAACAACATCATTTCTGGAGACACCAATTAATCTCAAAGAAAAAATTTACAGCATTATGAAGCCAAGTAAAGTAGCAACTGAGACGCAACTAATTGTTAGTCATGTCTCATCGATCGATGGCTGCCAGAGCAAGCATCCTTGCATGCGCTGCGCTAATGGCTTACGCTATATGTCACTTTCTTTAGAGATACAACTTTTGCAACACAAGAAACACTTTGGTCATATGACACAGATCATGCCTCATCCCTTATGCAGCAGCTTTGAAATAAATATGCAAGTTGACGTGAAAAAAAGAAAGAGGAAGCACCCATTTCATGTTATCTCCAATGACAAGTACAAGATCAAGATGCTTTGTGATCTTCTTTTTTTTTTTTTTTATGAGATTCCCATCCTTTCAAAAGTAAACCCACGTAGAATTAGGGTTTGGGGGCCAAATGGAATGATTCCATTTACCAATATTATTTAAATTATTGACATGCCATTTGAATGATAACGTGTTAGGTATGCACATGGGTTGGCTAATCTTTAAAAAGGGTTTCGGCGAAGGAGGAGAAACCAAAAAAAAAAAAAACTAAGTAAAAGAATAAATTCATAATTGAAAGTTGCTTTGTTTTAAGGCCTAATCATGAGATTATTCTCTGCTTAACTACCTTAAAACTCTCTAGTTTTTCCTTCAATTTCTAATGCTTTATATGCATTCATATATTATATTTAGCACCGTTAACATAAAAACAGTGACCCAACACGCACATCTCTTTTGATCGTTCCAACCGGAGACGTGGTCCCTAGACATTTTAATATGAAACACATGCACACATACATATATATATATATATATATAGAGAGACATCTTCGATAAAATTTTATGCTGATTAGATAGCTAATGCAACACTTTTTCTTTATTTGGATTTGGAATCAGTTTTGAATGATATGATACTAAACTTAATACAGGGAAATATGATTTACTAACAAAACTTAAAATATTGAAATAAAATTTTGTTAAGTGTATATATATGCGTGAGAGAGAGAGAGAGTTGATGTTGATAAGGGAGCCACAAAGGTCTACATCCAGGTGATTCAACAATATCTCTTAGAGTCTCTAAGCTAGGTAGGGGGGAGTTGAAAGCTCTGTATTATCCACCAAGGAAAGAGTAGCCACAATATTTTTTTTTCCTCTGGTGGGGCAGGCGTTTTTATTGCACCATTATAAGGTGGGGTTCAATCAGTCTTCCTTTTTCTCTGTCCTTCGACTTTGCGGATAGAGATGGGTGTGAAAGGAGGTGATTTAATCTTGTGCAACTTATTCTTTCCATCCCAATATTTCTTCCCTTGTTAGAATATTGATTCTTTTTTTTTTTCTAAGGGAGATTTGGAAAAAGAAGAGCCTTATTGTCAACTATAATTGCCGTTTTACAAGTACAATAATTGAAACTGTTGCTAATTCCATCATCAATTCACTATTGATATTCTAGCAATAGAGCTAAATAACCTTAGAAAATTCATATGAGTTACAAATGGATCAAACAGTTGCTTATTGCATCAAGTCGCTGTTGATCTAACAATAAAACTAATCTTAATTAAAAAAATTATATATACAAGTGATGTAAGTATTCATTTTTCACGCAGTTGGTATGAGTTCGATTTTTATTTCTATCATTGTATCAAAAAAAAAAAATTATTGTTGGTATCGGCTACTGGCTTAGACATGAAGAAGAAATTGGTTGATTCAATTAAATTTTTACAAAGAGATATCACATTACATTTAGCATGAAAAGCTCATGTTCTTTCTCTAAGAATTCAAAAATAAATAAATAAAGTGGTCACAATGTTTCATGAATAGAAAATGTTGGTAATATAATTTTAAATTTAGAAGCTCCTAAGTGGAATGAGTATGATTACATATGAGAAGAAAAAGGGTGCGATTACATCATGAAAGCTAAATACCCCACATTTAAATAAACAGCACCTTTGCCCCTCTTTTACTTCTTTTTATTGGTGGGGAAAAAGATGTAGGGATTTTTTTTTAAGATTCCACTGGTGCTTAAAGTTTGGGCATGAACAAGTTTCAGTCTTAATTTGTTACAGATATATCAGTGTTTTGAACTTACAAACATTTACTCAAACCCTAATAGTGATTTTACTGGATTTGCATAGTATTCTACAAGCATTTTATCAATTGAATGGTAAAGTAACGGTACTAGTGTTTTATGAAACATCAAGTTTAGAATTCGATATTTATTAAAGTATTATTAATTTTTTTTTTTGAGATCACGTTTGTGGACGCAAGTTCGGGATTAACCGACTTCTTGAAAAGGTGTTTGGTATGAATTTTAGAATTAGTCGATACAATTGTGTAGGAAACCGGTTAAAAAAAAATAACTAGTGATTTTAATTACTGGATTTGCATAGTATTCTTAAAAGATATATATATATATATATATATATATATATATTAGGGGATCCTATATCACCAGATAAACTTGATTCATTTTGTTTTCTATTATCAACTGTGCATTATTTAAAAAAAAAAATTAACATATATATATATATATGAGTATAATATCATTTTTATAAAATTAAAAAGATAAATTACACTTTTCTTCTCTCAATTTTGGTATAAATTAATTGCAGTTTGATTTTTCTTAAATTAGAGTATAAGCTTGGAAATAAATTGAAATTAGTTCCACATTCATTTAAGCATCAAATGAAAATTCATGAAATGCAAGTGATCGATATTCTTCAAGAGTGAAGTTGATGAAGGGATGACCTTGCGACACACACACACATATATTGTATGTGTGTGTGTGTGTATATATATATATATATATAAGGTCATTTATGGAAGCCAAATGACTAAGCAAGAAACGAGATTCAAGGCATAAATGAGGGCAGGAGGGAACCTTCTCTAGCTAAGACTCTGTTTCTAAGGTGGTCGTAACAAGGACACAATGTTTTGTCTCCCAAGTCACCTCCCACTTCCTTCCTCAACCTTCAAACCAAAAGTCGCCTATATATATTTGTTGTATTAGAGGAGAGGAGTGAGCTACACTGCATTTAACACCGACAATCTGACCTAAAATAATTGGGTCACTTTCTTTCCTATGCTCAACCCTGCTGAAGTTATGTATTATTGCTCTTCAGGTGGGGGTGGGGTGATTTATTATCACTGGTGGGTACGTACAGAGAGAAAATATATCAGAGCTTTTGCCTTTTGGCAGCCCAATTTCTGAATTCCTCAGCTATATATTTCTTCTCTGACAGATCGAGCAGTACTATATCAACTTTGTCATTCCGAAAATAAATTTGTTCTCATCTCTCCCACCTTTTTAACTCCAGAAAACTAGAGCACAAACGCATATTATAATTGTTAGAGATATTCATTGATCAAGATATATACTATATAATATTTCCTATACATATATAGCATACGTTACACTAACGATTTATATTTTAGGGGTAAGATTACAGTCAACTTTCTCTCGCTTACATGAGTGTGTGTGTGTGTGTATATATATATATTGATTGTTTTTGTTTTAGATAACTTTGGTGTGTTTTGTTGTTTATTCACTTCATGTGTCAACAATCATTTAGCTTGTAAGTGCCTAACAGTTCTTGATCATATCACTAATGCTATCCTCACTCTCTCACTTTTTATGGAAAATAGAGAGAGAAAAAAAGAATTTATTTAATTTATAGATACATTATTCAATATACATTGATTTCTCTTATCATCTTGCAAGTGGGGGTAAAATCATGAATGACTAAATTACTATAAAAATGAAATTTATGGAACACAAATGGCATTAATGAAATTAGATAAAATTCATCAAAATCAAAAACCAACTCATAATAGATTTGGAAATTGACCTGAAAAGATGTTGATTTTATACTATTTATTTAAAATTCTTCAAAAAAAATCAATCCATAATGGAGTTGGAAATAGACTGAAAAGGTCTCCCGACAATTAGGACTTGAATTGGGCTAGGTCACGGATGCCGGGCCTCAAAATTCATAAACATGGGTCCACATTGTTGTTCCATATGTCTGTAGTGGGCCCATGAGTGAACCCAACCAGAAGATGCTAAATTCACCTGACGTGGGAGTATATACACCTCAATAGGGCATCATTATGTCTATGGTCGGCCACCCGTCAACGCCTCTGATGCTCTGCTCTGCTCGCACATGTACAGTTGGATCCCATAGATCCTATGCGAGTATAATTACACTTTCCTCCCTGTCATATTTACAATCACACAAATAGGGATGGCAATGCCGGGATTGGGGTTGTATTTTCTCCTTTCCGCAAAATAAAATTTTTCTTCCAAATTTATGATAAGTGACATAAAATTAACGAATTTATTAGATTCTCTATTTATTTTTAAATTTTTTATTATTTTATTAAATTAATTACAATTAATAAATTTTAAATAAAATATTATGTGTTAAAATAAAAAATATACATATTATTAAAAAATAAGAATAACATTATTTTTTTTAACTATATAACTATCGATTTTATATAAATTTTTAATAAATAACTAAAAAATATTATTATACTAACAAACCCAAACGATATAAAAAAATCTTCCACCCAAACTCATTACATTAGGAGTGGGGTTGGCAGGTTTTCAAGTTCGTCCTAAATTCATCTCAAATCTTAATAAAATGGAAAAATCTTTCTCAAACTCGTTCCATTAAGGAAAGGAATTAGCAAATTTTTAACATGACGAATTAAATTATCATCCCTACACGTAAAAAACTTTTATTGTGATTTATGATATTATACTAATTTTTACAGTCAAAATTGTCGGTAAACTCGACATTAGCAGAAAAATACGAATTTAGTATATGTATATTGTCAATTCAAGAAATTTTTATAATTATCAATGACTCAACAAAAATTGGATATATTATCTCGAAAAAAGAAAGAAAGAAAAAAAACTACCACTAGAATTAAGTAATATCACTAAATTATTGCCTGCTTCAACTCAATGTCATGTACCATCTACAACAAATATTGTTTTCAGCGACCCAAAAAATAAAAAAAACTAATGATTTGAATCTGAGATCAAATGTAGATTAGTAGCCGGAAAATCCCATGCACGATAGTTTGAGATCACAATACTAATAATCTCTTGAATTACTAGAGCCCCTTTGGATGCTTTTTGAGAAATTGACTTTTGTTTTGAAAATAGAAAATAAAAATACCAACAAAAAAACATTTTTAGTAAGACCTTTTTGAAAAATATTCCCGAAAAAAAAAAACTTTTTAGTAATTATAAAAACGAAATAGGCTTTTTTGTATTTAAATTCATTAAAAATAAAAATGACATAAAGATTTGAAAACATATCCCAATGGCCAAATATTTCAATACATAATTTCAGTGTTAAAAGAGTAGAGAAATTATCAATACAAAATCTGTGTCAAAACAGTCACATTATTGCATGATTCCAAAATTTATAATTACACAATTAAACTATTTCGATAGAACTATAAGACAACTATTCTAGTTCCAGCTCCATTTGGTTAGCTATAACAAAACTACAACCAAACTAATCATAAAGAGGTGAGTCTCCCCAGTCCCCACTAGACTGCTAAGAGGACATGTCAGTTTGTAACTGCTGAATATGGTGGTCTGTGGTTAAAAAAAACCTCCAATATATGCAGGACTCTTAACATGGCAAATGAACATGGTCCAATTTCATGATTTACTGGCAACCCTCCTCTTTTTTGATGTTCCCTTCTGTTTTTGATCCCTGATCTTCCTCTTCTTTATTTGCACTTGGAACGATTTTCCAACCAAAGCCGGTTGTTCTTTCAACGCAAAACTTCTTGCCACATGCCCCAAGTGAAGTTTCTTGCACCATAAAAATCCTTTTCAGCTCACCACGATGAGCAGTGTATGCACGGACCCAAGTGCAAAATGCATTCTTGGCCAACAACTTCATCCTCGGCTGAGACAAGACATGGAAGCAAAACATCAATTTGCGGAACATAAAAGTGATCTCAGGATTATGGACTAAACTAGATAAATCTACTGATCTTAGTGAAATAATAAAATAATTATACAAGTAAATATAGTATCATCAGACACATGCTTGATTGGAGTCAGGCTGCACAAACTACCAAGGATATACCAAAATCCAAAAAATGATTGATTCATCAACTGCAAGTATCTGACCCTTTGCAAAATCTCTCCAAAACTGTGTTCTTGCACTGGGAGATAAACCCCAAATCTTGCTTAGGAGCAGGAAATACCAACAATACGGAGACATTGGAAATGTCCATTCAAGTCCCGTTAGGATTACTTCTCCTGCATTAAACTCCTTGATACCTCAATAGGAATCTTTATTTTAGGCATCTATGCAAATGTCAACAGTCTCTTTTAATCAAGATGTGAAATATTCAGACTACCTATTTATTTGACCTCAAAACTTCTTGGACACCAGCTTTCTAATACTCGTTTATAATATTACTTTTCAAAAAAGAAACTTTATTATTAAAAGCAAATGAAAAATGACAACATAAAAAAGAACCAGAGAGGGGGGGGGGGGGGGGAGAACCGAGTATTTGGAAATAACTTAAAATTTATCCCTCTCCTTTCCTTTCTTTTTTTTTTTTCAAAAATTTTCTTCATAAGAATTTTTTTTGATTAAATAAAACAGAACAGGCAAGCCACCTAGTGGACATCAGCTGGAATTGCATAGAATGACTAGACTATATTTGACCCCAAGAAGGGAAAATTGATAAATTCATGATTCAGAAATATGCCCAAACTTTAAATCAAATGCCAGAAAGTCAATTACAGGCAGGTCAACAACTTCAGTGAGTACAATATTGAGAGACACGTTAAGGCTTAATAGGACAGATACACATTAAGATGAACTAGTTGAACAAAAAAAAGGAAGTAACATAATACGTCCAAAACTAATAAGATCCATGTAGAAAGGTCATACCTCTGACAAGATGAAGGATTCAAGTGCTTTCTGCAGGGAAAGCACCCAGGGATGCATCTCCACAGAAACAAACTTCTTGACATGGTGTTTCTGACCATATAATGGGAAACTATCCAACACTTTGAGAAGAGGGTACTCTGCTAGAGAGACACCGTGTTTCTCTAGTTCTTGCAAATAATCCACTTCAATCGGTTGTAGAAATAACAGAGAATCTCCCATTTCACCCAGGCGAGCAGTTCTTCCGACCCTGCATCATAGGATTAAAGGTAGCATCAAACTCTAAGGACTCTGTCCATTTAAAATTAATCTCAACATGCAGATTGACACCAAATGAGCTTCATTATGCATTTATTTTATAGACCAGGCCAGTAAAATTTTTCCATGCTCCAAAAACTAGATAATGAATCATACAATTACACTTAAGGGGAAATAAGCTATATACCTATGCACATATTCAGTAGCCTCCCCAGGAGAATCATACTGTATAATACATCTGACTTTTGGAAAATCCAAGCCTCTAGCAGAGACATCTGTGGACAAGAGAAGAGCTGATTTCTCTGTTTTAAAGGCCTGGAATGTAGTTCTCCGATCCTCATGCTTCATGTTTCCATGTAACCGAAAAGTTTTGATTCTTACAAACAGCTGTCTGAGTTCAGCTTCTAGTTGCGAGTTGGGCGGCCACTGAAATTCACTTAGCAGTGAAAAATGAAAATCTACAGCATCACATGTTGAAAAGAATACCACAATCTGTAAAATGAATGTGTATGTGCGTTAAATTGACAACTTAAACAACCAGAGTAACAAAAATCTATTGAAATTTAACTGTGTCAATTAGTATAGTATGTCGGAGAAAGAATGATCTTCATTTTGTAATAAAGAGGGAAAATTGGGAAGAACTCTGTGCTGATGGTGTCTGAAAACATACGGAGGATATGGCAATCATTCTAGCAAATATGCCGTGAAGGAAGCCATAAAGTAAAATCAATATGGTATCCTATTCACTGAGTCATTCACCTTGTGTTATCAAACTAGCTTTCCCATAATATTACACAAACAATCCCTCACAAATTAAGGGAAAACTTTTTCATAAACTTGCAAATGGTAAAAGACATATAAGTGAAAGAAAAGAAAATTTAGAGCCATAGTAACAGATTTGTTGAAGATTGAATCTAATAATCCCGAAGATAAATCTAGTGCTGATTAACAAGCTGTTACAAGCAACAGTTTTTTATGCTAAATGTGTGGAAACTTTGAAAAGCCACACCATTACACAATGCAGAACAATGAGCAATTTGGATGTTGAAGGGTAACCTCACCTTCTGGGAAGCTTCTCTCTCAGTAAGATCCTTCAGAATGGAAAGAAGTACTACAAGCCGTGAACCACAGGGCACTGCAGAGAAAATTCAATTAGTATTTTCATATCACATCACAATTAATGAGGGATCATTAAATCAAACTTTCTGTTCCCGAGTACCTTTCACATATCTCTGAACTAATTGAGCTGGAAGCTTATACTCTCCATTTGAAGAGCTTATTAATTTTCCTGGATCCTCTAACTTATCATCCATGTCAAATCCTAAAGATCCCAGATGTGCAAGAGTTGGATTTGGTTGCATCTTCTTGTCATTGAGACCGATCAAAACTGGATCTTCTAAACTTATTTTAGCAAGATGATTTACTTTTTCATTTAAGGTAGCTGATAACAGCAAATTCTGCCTCTGAAATTCTGAAATCCTTGAGATGGCATTCTCCTTGTTAAAAGCCACGTTTTTTCTTGAACCTAAAAGATCAAGGATCTCATCTATGTCTTTACCAAATCCAAGTTCTAGAATCCTGTCAAGTGCACAAGGAGAATAACCTAGGAAAAGATATCAGAAAGAATAAAAGGTGGATCTAATGACATGTAACTTTTAGATTGTAGACCGTACCTGTCTGCTTCATCAAATATTATCCAGCGCAAATTTGTATGCATGAATGATGATGTATTCTTTAAGTGATCCAAAAGACGTCCGGGAGTTGCAACAAGAATAGATATGCCTGGAAATGACCACAAGTCAGACATACTAAAAAGCTTCATGTTACAGAATACGAAACAGATTCAGACTAAAATTTTATAAGATAGCTACAAGGCCAGCTACTGAACAATCTACGAACCTTCTAACAATATGAGCATCATTGAAAATGGGGATGTTGGGATGATTGAATGACAAAGAAAGAAAAAAAGATAAAATAAGAATGAAAGCATGAATAAAAAGGTAGAAATAACTATAATTGTGGAGAAGATGACAAAAAAGTCATTGAGACAGTTCGGTCATATGCATGGGAAACCAACAATTGCACAAGTCAGGAGGACTACTTTGGTTAAAAATGAAGATGATTAAAAGACAAGTTGAAGGCCAAAAATAACTTGGATTCAAGTTGCCGGAAAAAATATTCGATGGCTTATGATTTCAGAGAGGATATGGCATGAAATTGAGCTAAATGACAAGAAAGAATTCTGATGCTCAACTCAAAGTTGGGATATTGAAAAAATTACAGAACGTAAATCTTGTAATAGTCAAACTAATCAAAACCATTATGATTAAATAAAAAGACAAAGGCAAACCTACAAAGTGTTGAACATGGGAATAAACATAAGTTATAAAGTACGGACACTCTATTTTGTCTCATGTATCCATGTTAGACACAAACACGTCTAGGACACGCGAAAAAAGAATCCAAGTTTTGTATTTTTCAGAATTTTGGACGCATCCCGGACACATTTTCTGCTTTTTTTTCTTTTTTGGATTTTCCTTCTTTTACTCCTCTCTCTATCTCTTTTTTCTGGTTATATATATACATATATGTTCTATGTAGTAGTTAGTAATTTGTTTTGAAACTTGGATAATAGATATTGATGATTAAATAAAGAAATTCTTAATTTTTTTATTTTATGACCTTGTTGTTTTGATATCTTAATAATATTATTATGATTTGTGTATTTTAAAAAAAAAAAAATCCTTGATAGGTAAATCTCACATACACTTTTGCCCCTTAAGGGTATTTGAACCCTCAACCTCTCATATGGGAAGGTGGAGGAGATACCAACCAAGCTAGAGCTTATTGATGTCATTTGTACATTTTTATGCCAATTTTGGTTGAAATAATATTAGGTTTTTATCATATGGTCATATAAAAAATATAAATATATATTTAACTGTGTCCGCTAACGTATTCGTATTCTATTTTTTTGAAAAATTTTGTATTTGTATTTGTATGTATGTGTCATGTCCATATCCCATATTCGTGTCCGCGGTTCTTAGAACATAAGCAAATGAATTTTGAGTAATGATTTGACTAATTTAGTGCCAATACTAATCATAGAATACTATAAATGTCATCAACATTCAACTTGTGGTCAAACCATTGAATTTAACTAAAAATGACTGAACCACGCATCTTCCATATTGAAAATTAAACTGATTGTCTATAACATTGATGAAAACTTTAGATTTGAAACATATAGCATTTAGAGAACTCAGTGACAAAAATCCACTAACGAAAGTTCATATCTCAAAATCAAAAGTTATGGCTAATCTAATTATGCATGATTTTCTACCTTTGCGCAGCCTGGCTTTCTCTTTTGACCTGTTTTCACCACCCATTATGTAGCCTGGAACAATCCAATGAAAATGGTGCAATAACTTTTGCAATATTTCATATACCTGCATGCATAACTCACGCGTTGGTACAAGAACCAACGCTATCGTGAAGACATTAGTTAACTAGAATTGTGGTTGGTTGGAGTGTATATGCTAATGCAGCAACATAAAAAGGACAAGTAGTGTTTCTTGTGAGTAATGAAAAAAGGAAAATAAAAAGAGTGATGATCTCACAACCTAGGCTCCATCCTGGGCAATTGTTGACCTTAGAAATTAAATATCAGCCAGCACGAAGTTCAAAATCATATCGAATTTAGTGTGTTGGAACTTGGTGCATAAAATCACAAGGAGACCGGATGCAAGTCCTTTAACAGATGGTTTTTAGTGATTCCAAGAATTCAAAATTCCTTGTGAAGTAACCGATTACATGGGATAAGAACAATGAAGAACAAGTAAATTCTATACTCTTAGCAAATTGTTCCCAATTACAAGGCCTTTGTTGCATATTTTGATTAATAGAGTGGAATTAGTGGTATCTTCTCGTAATATAATTTTAGTAACCATAAATGAAAATCTTAATGTCGATGTTAAAAAAGCCAGTTCATGAAATTGTATGGGGAAAAATCTTACTGATTTGAAAAGATAAAATTAAAAACACAAGTCTGAAGAGCAAGGACATTCACTTCTACTGTGCACATAGTTATAGTCATCCACTGTATTGAATTTCAAAACCCTTTTATGTTAGGGATAAGCATTCCAAAATAATTTTAGAGGTCCTTCTTTTCTGTTTTTTTATTTGTATAGTGCACTGAAACTCGATCAGGTCTAACCACAAAATGTAAACTAATAGGATTCAGCAGCATTTGAATAGAAAAATAGGTCAATTGTTGCTAAAATAAAGAGTATTTCTTATCGTGCATTTTATATCCAAAACATGACATGTTTTAGTCATCACTTTTCTCATCCTTAATTGAAAATTTAAGATAAACCCATTATTTTAAATCACGCACACATACCAAAAGTACCATCAGACCTCTGAATTCGAGGATTATACTTCTGCAAGTGATGAATAATTGGAGCTAGATATGCTAGAGTTTTTCCAGTCCCAGTAGGCGCATTGACAAGCCTGGAAGTTTTCATTAAGGAACAGGCAAACAATTCAAACATCAGAAACAAAAAAGAAAAAAGAAAAAAAATTGAACAACAAAATACCAGAGAGAGATCGGCGGAGATACACGTGTCGGCCAGAGATAATAACAGGAATTGCCTGAGCCTGGACGAGGGTTGGAACTTCGAAGCCCATTCTCTCTGTCAATAAATACAAAGGTAATGCATGTTACAATAAGGATAACAATGGCATCGTTCGCTTAGACCATCTCCGGTGATTACTCAAACCCATACTTGACTTGAATAGGATTTTACTCAAATTCAAATCAGAGCACTATTGTTTATAGACCCAAATTTAAGTGACCATCGGAGAGCATGAGAGTCATGAGACTCGAATTCAGATTTTACTCAAATTCTGACTTAAATTTAGGTAAAAATTTGAGTCACTACAGGAGATGCTAACACCATTCAAAATACTATTGTTGATTTCAGAAGCAAGGTTTACTTCGAATTTAGCACGTTAGGTTTCAAAATGCTAATCAAAGAGCACCAGAACTTGTCTATAACAGATAGAGTTGCAAAACTGTATTCTTTTTCGAGAAATTCTTTTTCCTATCATGTAATTTCCATTTGTGTCAGGAAATATCTTGAGACTACGTCAGTTTAGAATGAAACAACCGATTGCACCATATACCCGTATCTAGACGTGTATACACAAACATACAGAGAGAGGGGAAGACCTTGGAGCTGTTCACATAAGGTAGAGTGAAGGCCTAGACTGGAAAAGGTGCACGAAGCGAAGATCTCGTTTTTTGCCTCCTTCTCTTTCGTCGTCGTCTTTTTTTCCACCATCGCTTCTTCTGTGATTCTTTTTCTTTTCGTTTTGTCCATGGCTGTTGAGCTTCTTCGTTTAAATTTTTATTCAATTGCAGGGGTTTCTTTTGTACATTCTTTGGACTTCGTCACGGCCCTGATTAGGGTTTACAGAGCACGGCGTCGTATCGGCAATTGGATGCCTTTTTTTTCCTGATGACTTGGATGCTTTGCTATACTCACTGGGGAGTAATTATCCCGTGTGTGATGGTCACTCTATAAGATGTGGTGTAACTATTACTTATAAATTCAATTACTTTGTTAATTTTGATATAATTATTTATTTTAAATATTTAAAATTATAAACATAATTATTAAATTCAGTCTCAATAAAAATATCGAATTAATGAGTGACCGGTTCAACTAGTGAATCAACTAGTCGAATTAGTCATATTATTAAAATATTAAACAAATATTTTAGAATAAATTAGAACGGATAAATAATAAAATTTAAATGTAAATTTAAAATAACATATTATTATATTATAATACCTTACAAACTAATATTGAACAAAAAAAAATCTAATATTATATGAATTTCTATAGTGTCATTTTTTATTATTAAGTTATAGTTAAATTATTAGATTTTTTGTTAAAATTCAAGTTAAATATTACATAAATATGATAATAAAAATAAAAACACCTCGTGAATTATATTAAAATATATTTAATAAATTCATGATGATAAACTACTTAAAATTTTAGTTATTCAATCATTTATTTAATTATTTACAACCCCACCAATTCACACATATCCTTTCGGTTCACTAGGTCGTTAACCGATTTTTACCAGTTCATATCCTTACACGGTTCCAATAACAAAATTGGACTAGTTTGGCTTCTAGTTCATCAATTCACCATGTTGATCCACTAGGCCGAGCTAAGTAAATAACATTATCTGTAAGAGATTGTTACTCCATATCAAATAGTGATGTGTCACAATGAATAATTTATCCTTCACTTGTACACACTACTAGTATGAAAAACTAGATCGAGATTAATCATTGTGACTATGATATAACAACCAAAGATCGACTATCTTATAATTAATATTTAATAATTAATTAATTTTAAAAAAGCAATTTTGTTCTATAGTGAATAATTAATAATTTTATTATCTAATAATTAATATATTTTTAGAAAATTTATTTATAATATTAATTATTAAAAAAATAAAAATGTTTATATGTACTTATACATGTGTGTATATTTATCTCTCTTATTTATGACATGTCTTGATAATTATATTTATTAAATTAACGAAATTGAAGTCAAAAATATTAGAAGTGAAAAAAATATGACATTAGAAAGTAATTCTTATTTGAAAAATATATAAAGAGTTTTTTATATCTTAAATATTTTTTATGAAAAATCAAAAGATAGTTAAAGATTTGTATATAAAGTCATTCTTTTTTTTTTTAACAAAAATTAGTTATATGTAATAAAGACTTATTGATTTATGAAAGTGTGAAAAAACTTGATAATTAATATACTTTTAATTTTTTATATCTATTAATTATGAGAGAATTAAATGTGTCCTACCCCACCCACTCATAAAATTTTGCATCAAATTTGTCACCCACTGATGTCTTAAACTTATTTCTTAAACATCTAAAAAAAATAATATAAGAGAAATTTCTTGAAAAAAAAGGTAAACTCTTATTAAAAGATAAAAAAGTTTAAATTCAAAAAAGGTTACGTTATACAAAATTTTACATATACTTGTTCCATTAAAATTTCAAGGAAACTATTGATGCACTTCTGTTGAGAATAAAGGAGAGAATTCTTTAGTACATGAAAAATTCCAAATATATGTATGTATATATATTTGTATATAATTCCATTCATTCCATTATGTATTTATGTTTAGCTTTATCAAAATTGGCTTAAGATGTTGAGCATGGTTTTATACCAAAACAGCTTCTTTTGATTAAGTTAAGCTTATCTCAAGTAAAATTCAAACCTTTTTTTTAAGTCGAGTTTTATTCGGTAATTAATTGTGTATTATCATATGTACTTAGTAAAAGATCCATTCAAATTTATATTGATAATTAAAAAATAAAATGGACCTTACTTAGGACTCGAGACTAGGGTTATGAAACCAGTCGAGTTTTGACTCATGATCGACTTAGTTATCGGTTCGTCCGATATTGACTCGTAAGTAAACTTAGTTTGATGTTTATTATTTTATTAAACTTAATTTAAATTTGAAATATTAAGTTAAAAGTAATTTAATACTATATAAAAATTTAAATTATTCGAACTAAACTCATGATTAATTCAACTAAAAATTTGTTAAAAGTTAGTTTAAAAAATTAATAAATTGGAATTGAACACAAATTGAAACTGTTTATCCTAACAAATTGAACTTGAACAATTTATTATTCACTTCAACTCGACTCATTTATATCCGTGACTCGAGGACTATGATTGATAAGATTATCCGAGCGCTTACGGCTTTGATTTTGCAGAAACAAATAGTATGGTGTGGTGTCGGTTCAGACTAGTATAACCTTTTCGCCACATCAACCAACCGGCGCACGTTAGCACAAGCCGTACACTTCTCTGTGGAACGAGTGCGATCAGCCGGCAGATTCCAACTTGATTTCTGAAACCCCCATGTGAGAACACTTCGTCGATCAATCAGTAAGCTTTTTTCATTTTTCATAATTCCAATTTGAATTAGTCATTTTCTTACTTAGGATTAGGGATGTGGTTTTCTACTGTTATTTTTGTACAAAACATATTATCATCACAATTGAATTCACCTAATATACGAATTTGGTAATCGTTTACAGTTGATTTGTGTATGCTTCAGATGGAATCTAACGACGGGGACGTAGAAATTGACTGTCTGGAGAGAGGTTTGTTATCGGACAGTGGTCCGCATGAAGATTGCGAAGCTGAGGACGAAACAGTTCCTTTACACAGCGAAGAGATGGAAGAAAATTATGTGAAGTATCAAACGGCCCAATGGATTATTTACTCGTTGCTTTTGATTTTGGCTTTGGGGATTGGTTTGTTCATGTTGCTATATCTACCGATCCGAAGATATATACTGCGTAAAGACATCCGGTCTAGAAAACTCTCTGTCACACCTAATGCCATTGTATACAAATTAATTTGATCTTCTTTTTTTACGTGAGCTTTGTGTTCTGCCTTTGCTAAATTGTTGGATTTGTCAGTAAATTCGAGTGCCCAAAATTTTAATGCCATTCTATCAGATTTTGAAGCCATCTCCAATAGTTACTCAATTTTTCACTCAAAAGCTTTATTTTATTTTGATGCTCTCCGATTGTCATTAGAAATTTTACTAAAATCTTTTGAAAAATTTTCCATCTTGTCCCAAAAGTTTTATATTTAATTTTGAACACTGATTTGAGTCCATAAATAGTATTTTATAAATTTGGATTTGAGTAAAAATAGATTTGGGATGTGTTTAAGTCTAGAGTTGGAGAGGTTTTTCTTCTTCTTCTTCCTTTTTTTTTTCCTAAAGGATTTTGAGTCAAATTTAAATTTGAGCTGCCGGAGATGGCGGAGATTGGGTTTTTTTAGATAATTGGGGTCATTATTCTGATTGTTTCTGTTGCCATGGTCTGATCCAAATATATCAAACAGTTTGTTTTTTTTTTTTTTTTGGATGAAGTTGTCAAAGGATTATAGAACTAATGGCCTTGTAGTTTTGTTTATCAAGGAGGTAGCTATATATATAATGGTATGTTTTAATTGTTACATTAAAGATAATGTTTTAAATGCTGTTCAAAATTATGCTAGTCATATATCAATTTAACACTCTCTCTTTTCTAGCTCAGGTTATAAGACCAGTTCCATTTCCATGTTTTGGGGTCTTGACGAAAGAGAAGCATGTTCTGTTGCCTTCAGTTGCCGACATTGCGATAGAACAAGGTACTTGTGTTGTCATAATGCTTTTGCATTGTCTAAAATGTGAATGAATATATTCACTTGCTCATGAAATTAGGGTACAACTAATCCAGGTTATCCAAATTTGAAGCCTCTCCAATAATAATTGGAATGAACTTTCAAAAAGGTAGCTTCCCATTTTTATTGTTGCTGTTGCTGCTGTTGTCCATACCCCTTTCTATTTGCTATATAACTTTTCATACCAGCATACCCACTTTGCATTGGATTTATTCTACTGCTTGCCACCTCTTAAATCATTTTAATGACTAAAAATCTTTGTTATTCTCAGGATATCTGCAGTCCCTTTTTGGTGTATACATGATTATGATTGAGAATGTTGGCGTGAGAAGGCTTCCAAGTGATAGTGTTCAAATCCAAGGCATTGGAAACCCCATTGCTTTCAGGAAGGTACTCTTTACTGCGAGACTACATTTGTTGCTGGGTACTTGTATTCAGAGGATATCAACTTATATATGTCCATTGATGCTTTTCCAGGCTGTTCTAACGCAACTTTCAAATGTAAGAAGTGAGGCATTCTCTAGACAAGTTTCCACGATTGAAGATGTTCCAAATTTGAGAATAGGTCATTCTCCAGCTGCTTGGGTACGCCAAAATACTACTACAAGCACCTTAGTACCTTACTGTGACTGTTCTCTTCTCACAAAGATACTGAAGCTCATATGTTTTCTATTCTATAAGTATGGTATTCTATGTATGAGGCATCCCAAGCATTTTATATTTCTAAATTTTTGGCTTCTCTCTGCAATATTATGTTGTTTAACAAGAAATCTCTCTCTCTCTCTCTCTCTCTCTCTCTCTCTCTCTCTCTCGTTATTTATAGTTTCTACCTCTTTCTGCCCATTTGCAGACGTCCCCATCAAAATCTTTCAGGAATGATTATTTTCCTCGTTCGGGGGAGCTAATAATATTACAGAAGCTAGAGGAGGTTGACAACTCTGTGAAGGTAGACATCAATTCAACTTTATTCTTTGTAACTTTGGAATTTGCGATCTCTCTCTAATTCTGAGGCATATAAGTTTTGTTTGCTGCAGAGAGGAGAGAGTTTAATTGAGGAGCAACACTGTCAAACATCATAACCTATAGATTAAGGTGAGTGGATTATAAAGCACGAGAAATTTCCTATTTTTTCCAGCTTGTTGTGTTTGCTTTGTTGGATATTTCTATTGTTCCGAAGTTGAGTTGGTGAAATTTGTGCATTTGTGAATACTGGAGTTCTAAAAAGCAAAAATGTAAGATCATAAGCCTTGAGGTATTGGGGCATAAACTTTTCAAGTTTTGAATTTTATATTAAAAAATGTCAAAAATATTTTAAAAACAGTTGAGTAAAAACATTACAAATAACAAATTAATTTTAAGTAGAAGATAAATAACAATATTTAATTTATCTTCTAGGGAAAAGTACCTTTTCACCCCCTGTGATTTGGTTCAATTTTACTCTGACTTCCTTTGTTTAAAAACGTGACACTAATACCCCTCGTGGTCAAGTCTAAAGAAGTGATCAAATTTCTAAAATACCCTCAAATGTTTCAATTTTTCTACTGGGATTTGAGAGTCATGACATGAGAAACAAGAGAACATCCGGCTTCCAATTTTTCTTAATGTTTTCCTTTTGGCTTCAACAAGTAGGTATATAAAATCTTCTTTCCTCAGTTGCAACTGAGCAAATGATAATTTTCATTTGGGTTAAATAAAATTAAAATTGTATGGTGTAACCCTCCGAAAGACCATTCTTACCAGAACAAAATTTCATATTTTGACTTCATCACCTCACTAACAAAAAGAAACTTAAAAAAAAATTACAATTCAAAAGAAACAAAAAAAAAAAAAAAACAATAGAAAAAGGGTATCCATAATTTCTTCCCAAATTGAGCCACCATGTTTTAACTCAATACATTATATATTCAGAGAGAGAGATGCGAGATGAAGAACACTGATATTTCACTTTCCGATTTAGAGGTAAAAGCTTCTTAATAAGCTGATTGCATGAAACCTAAACATTGTTAAGAGAAATTTCTTAATGCCATTAAAATAACATTGGAACAGAGAGAGGAAAGTTTCATCTTTGATTCACAGTCGATTCATCGAAGCTCCTCAATTTCGCCAGTCTGAATTGGCGCATGCACTCCACGACGCTATTCTTATTCTTCCTTTCTTTGTTTGATCTCAAAGATCCGTCATTGATTCAAGCTTTGAGAGAGCAATCTTCCGAGAAAATCTAAAAATCTCATTACGATAATATATCTATATATTAGAAGACAATTTTCTCTCTCTAAATTGACAACCCAATCTCACCATGTAAACCCAGATTGTTATCCCAATAGTATATACATTGTGAAAACCAATCTCCTGCCTCAATCTCTTGCCAACGTAAGACAATTTCTCTTTTTAAATAGACCCCTTCTTTCTTGAGCCCTTCTTTTGGAGACAGTAATCGTAAAATTCTTTTTCTTCTTGGGTGGTCGAATTTCAGCCTCTTGGCATTCACAGGCTTCATGGAGTATTTACTCTATGGTGTTTTGGATTGGTAACGTGGGTAGTGGAAGCTTCACTTCCGTTTCTTTCCCAAACCATAATTTTTGATTGGAGAGGTGTGTTCATGTAGGGAAACCGCGGCAAGGAAAAGGGGTCTTGTGTATGTGAGTGAGAGAGAAGGGTTTTGTGAGGAGATGAAGGAGATAGGGTGTCCCAGTTTTGATTTTCATAGAGATGAGGATAAGGGTTCAGAAAAATTCTAGAATTGGTGGGAGTAACGTTTTTCACATCCAAAGTTCCAAACAATGCGCATGCAGTGTACACACTGTTAGTTTGAACAAAAATCGTTAGTTTTACACTTTAGATCTAATCACGAGGGGGGAACCCCAAAATCACTTATTTTCTCTTTTAATAAACTTTTGTATTAATTCAGATCAATTGAACTTCTTGATTGAGAAGAATTTATGACCAATGATAATGCTTGCCCACTATCATGGAGTTATGACACCCTAAAATACAATTGGAAGAGGATTTACATAGATGGTTATATTCTTTTATGACTTTTACATTATATTGGATCTTTTTCTTCTTCAATAAACAAACAGAGAGGGAGGGAGGGAGAAAGTAAGGTAAAAGTGTTGTCCCATGAGCTTTGGGTGTAAAAATACTTTCAAAGTAGTAATTTTTTTTTAAAGGAAGATTAGTCAAAATATGTAACATTCTTTAGAATTTTGAAATCATAATGATGGCTTAATTTTCAAAATAATATAAATTCTCTTTTTTGATTAATAGTAATAGTTATTTTTTAATAAAAAAAAAATTAAATCCCAAAAAGCTGACATTTCAGGGCTTTAAATTAATAAACTTTCATCCTCTTGGGTGGGTGGCAGCTAGAATCTACACATGTTTAACATGTCTCGCAAACCAATCCATCTAACATCTCACGCAGCTAAATCACAAAATTTAATTTGAATAGGCTTTAATGTTTGCCAATCTAGCATATCTGTTGGATAGCTTCTGGATAAGTGGTGGTTCAGAAAAGGTTGTAGGATTGCTAAATGAACAAGTTACTAGAATCTAGCTTTAGCAGCTTGTTTCTTTGCTCATAAGAGCTTGTTCACCAACTGGTAAATGAACAATCACATGTACATGCCACTAAGGGTCAGCTTGTTGGTGAATTGTTGAGCTTGCATCATGTAGTAATATTGTTAGAATCTCTTGAGTAAATTTTTTTTTTTTTTTTTTTTTGGGGCAAGTCTCTTAAGACTGCCATCATTGCAGGGGTCTGGGGAGGGTTAGATGTGTGCAGCCTAATGAAGTGCATGAATAATTTAATTGGCATTTTACTGATTGAGGGGTTGTGAATTTGTGTGGCTATAATTGTCATATTCTGACATGCAATGTTCAATTCGGCTGATCGGCAAGCTTGGTCAGGCCTTGTGATTAACTTGACTTCTTAGATTAGCTTTAGACTAGCTCAAGCTTAGCTGATGCTCAAAACAAGTTTAAACGAAGCTTGAGCTTGAACAGTCCAATTCTCAGTTTAGCTCAATTACATCCTTAGAAGGAAAGCAGAGATTAATTCTATTATCATTTTATCTCTCTACAAATTATACACGATACAAAAATTAGAAAAATGAGGACAAAGAACTAATGCATGTTTCCTATATTGATCCAGACCACATTTGTGGTACAGGATGCAAGCAACGGACAACAAGTGGCATGCCTTTTTGCTGTAGCAATTATGAACTAACAAGTATTTGGATATTCTGTCAGAGCTATTGTTTACAGAGCAAGAATTTTCAAACCTGCATATATTACCGAATTCAAGTTTGAGTGAGTTTTCTTTATTCTTTCTCCTCTGGATTAGTGTTCAAGATTACAGATAGTCCGATCCACTACCAAAGGTTCATTGGTCTACTCCATTTGTTTATGCACAAACACAGAGAATTCAATTTTCATGTATATGTGTACTTTGATGACCCCTTTTTGTGATCTTTGCGTTTCTTTTTTTTTTTTCCTTTCATTCTTCGTCTTCTTTTCTAAAGTTATTAGATATCTTCATATTATGATTTTCAATAATTACAGATATTTTTTTTAAAAAAATACAATTCTGTATAAAGCAACCGTTTAATATTTTGTTTTAAAATTCAACTCTACACTGGACTTCTGCAGCTGGATGTTTTGTTCTCTTCTCTCTCTCTATTTTTGGTGCCTCCCCGAGTATATCTCTCTTCAATATGGTCAAGTGACTAGTAGAATGTTGTCATGTGAACTCAGCATTTGATGGGTCCTATCCCTATATGAGATCTCAAGACATATGGTTTTGGTTCCCCAATTGGCATACAATTATTTATCCACTTCTTTCCAGTAACTAAAGAATGTGATTAGAATTAGATGGACAAATTTCTATATGAAACTGATCCTACTAATATGCTGATGCAACAAAAAGGATGCAATATATTTTTCTGGTAATCATGATTGTACATTGATTGTAAGAGTTCTCTCATGCCAATATATTTTTCTGGTAATCATTTTGTGAAAATCAGCAGTGATAAGTTAATTGGATTATGATTGCATCAGCTGCTAGGAATTTGGGATATCATTTTTCTTACCTGGGCCAACTTGGCTATTTTGGTTGCCTTGGTCATGGAAGCATACAATAGAAGTTAATTTGGGAGTAATAAAGATTTTTCTCTTCTTTTCATTTGATAGCTTGATGATGAAGTTAGAAAATTCTTAATTTACGCGGTTTCACAATTTCTATGCTCATTCTAGGTAATCTCTAATGTCAAAACAGATTAGGGAAAAGAAACAATCATTTTTTTTTGTCCCCTTGCAACGTTCTCAAAATCTCAATATTACAAAAATAATTCTCTCCATAGTCATTTTGGAAGCTTAAAAAGATTGGAAAAGAGAATAGAACTGAACCTTTGTTTACTTTCTGGAACTTAGTGAACAAAATTTTCACTGAACTGCCTGCCATAACTATGTGGTTGGTTTGAATATCCCATTAGCAGTTTTTAGGAGGGAGATTACTAATGCCAAGAGCTTGGTCATTGTAGGCGCAATAGGTTGGTTTGAGTCTGAAAGCTATGCATTGGATTTCAGAGTTGGTCATGCATCGGATTGCCGCATGGCCTTTTCTCTACTCTTCCATACCACCCTCCCAATCAATTTCTCTCCCCCTCTTTTTTCCAAAGGAATCTCAATCTTGGAGGTTAGAAAGCTTTGAGGAAGTAGGTGGTGTAGAAAGGAATGTGGCTGCATGTCTTTCTCTTTTATATTATTATTTTTTGATAAGTCTTTCTCTTTTATATTATTGTATTGTATGAGCAGGTGGTGTTTGTTTGAAGAGGAAATTTAGGAATTTAGTTGAATGACTTTAATGGAGTTAGGCTTACCAATTTTGACTTCTCACTAACTCTCCTAAATATTTGTTTGTGGGTCCTTTTTTATATATATATTTTTTGAATTTTGCATTAAAAAAAAAAAATGGTAAGTGATAATAATATACTGTTAAATATAATGCATACAAGTCACTGTGATAGGATATATTTTGTGCAACTGACACTCTTTCCTTCTGTGAAATACAAAGTTGTTAAGATTTGCAAATTTCATTTTCTTGTCTACCATCAACTGAATTATCCAGATGGAGGTTTGGTCACAGCTCACACAATCTATTATAGTGCCTTCCCTCTACACTAGATATTATTTCTTCAAAAATGATGGATTTTATTTTGGTCTTTTGGTGGATGAACAAATCACCTATATAAGCATAGAAATTTCTTTGATGTGATGTGATTACTGATAATGATGCACCATAATTGGTGGGTTTTTTTTTGTACCTATCTGATCTGATTCCTGAACCACTATCTTGATTGAGCACACTATGTGCGTGGAAATCATGGCCTAGAAAGGACATTTTTTTTCAATTCAACATTCAATTCACGAGTTGCTTGCTTTCCGAGAACATGTAGGTAAGAACGGCAAGTGGGCGGGCCTGTCCCGTATTAAAATAACCTGTCCTGTTTTTGTTTAGAATTCAGTTTTTTTAAAGTTAAAATTAACCATTAATATTATTAAAATACATGTTATGCACATATATTTAGATTTATATATGCTGAGTATTTAATAAATTATAAAAATATTGAAGAGAATTTATGTAATTTATTCCTAACCTGAATTTGTGACGAGTTTAGTATATCCCTCCATTTCTGATTCATCTCAATTTTTTTTTTCAAACTGGTTGGGAGCGGACCCCCGGGGGGGTGTGGTGGAGGCTGTTTTGCTATGAGAGCAACAATAGATTATGTTTTAACTCTCGTTAGGCATCACAAATTGAATGTTGTTTTGTCATGTTTTTTGTGTGAACGGGATGGCACGGACACGACTTTCTTTCATATCTTGTGTTAAACATTAGATTATCATTGTTTATAATCAAATGTCATTTTGGCTTCTTTTAGCCTTTGCATATTTTGTAACCACCTTCAAATTGTATTCATGGATCATCCAATATGGAAAATCGCTAATTTATTACCAAAAAGTGGAATATGTGAAATCAGTATTTTCAGACTTAATTGGGTACTTTTTTTTGGCCAGAACCAAGAAAATCTTAAATTAGTAATGGTTCGTGATAGTTCCAAGATCAGATCAATTTTGACGGCTGTTGAGTATTATAATGTTTGCTTAAACTTTTTTTTTTCTTTCTTCATTCTTTTTAATACTGTACATGGGACTGTCATGAGTTGCTTTTCACATGATTATATTTAATTATCACCCGCTCTTTCTAAATAATTTGTGCGCATGTGACAGTGAGAGAGAGAGACTTCTATTGAATTTTTAAGATTGTGACATTATATGAATATGAGGAGGTTTTATTTAAAATAAGAAAAAGAAAAGAGAATTCTCTTACTTAATTTATGATAGTTATTCATTCTTTTTTATCCTCTTGTGAAATATAAAGAAGAAAAGTCTCAAATGAAAATATATATATATACACATACATACATACCTATAGCTAAAAACCCAATTAAATAGAATATAAATGATTTTGGATTATAAATAAGTTAATATTTACAACACAATTAATAAAGGGACAATATTAAGATTTTTAGTCATGTTAAATAGTTTAACAAGATTTAATATGTTTAATTATAAAAAATAGTATAAATTAATGTAACTTTTTCTCATATTAAAAGCTTATAAAAAATTGAAGACATTTTTACTCATAAAAAATAGTTTTTATTTATTTAGTTTTGTTCCATGTTCAAAATTGACCAAAACTTGAATAACAACATGTGTAATTTTTTCAATAAATGAATTTTAAAATTGATACATATTTGTATATATATATATATATGTCTGGTTAAGATTGGAAGAATATGATTATATTAACCTCTTTTAAATTAGTAGTAATAATTGATAGCTGGTGTATTTGTATTTATGTGGTGTGCACTGCAGCTCACACACGGTGAAATGTATCATCATTAGCAAATCTGAGTTTATATGAGTTACACTGTGTCCACGTGCCCGCTAGCTAACTGGCGATAACATCAACGTCAACTCCAGAAATATATATGAATGGTTGAAGTGTTTTTAATTTATAAATTTACTTTTCTTCGATGCAAAACTGTTGTGTGATTTTATTTTATTGTTTCTCTGCACTCTTACCCTGCAGCTTTGGTCCCGTCCCTGTTTTTTGTGTTCTGTTGTCTGCATCAAACAAAGTTGGAACTCTGCGGAGCTCTGGGTAACACCACAATTTTAATGTTGAAAATACTATTTTACCCCTCATCCGAATCCCTTAATATCTTCTCCAAATAGACCCATTAATTTTCCCTTCAAATATTCAAGGGATTTTTGCCAAGACTATTGTAATACAGTGATAATTATTGGCATAACATGTATAAAAAATTATTAAGGGATTTTTACCATCTTCTCTTCTCTTCTCTTCATTTCTTGTTTTTTTTGTTATTAAGGGAAGTGTTAGTGATAAATGCTCTTACATGGGCTTGCCAATGATTAAGATGCTGAAATTGTAAGACAAAGAAATGAAGTTTGAGCGAATGCATTTACTCGATTTAATAATATTTTGAGCAAAATATTTCAAGGATAAGAGTTCAATTCTTTTTTACCTTTTTCAAAAAATTGAATTTTGAGTCAATCTTTGAATGCAAATATAGTAATTTCAATGTAATGGTATTAATAATTCATTTGTGATTGAATTTTCTTAGGAGATTAACATAATTATTATAATAAATAAAAATTAAATACCTAAAAAATCTAATGCAAAAAGAGGCTTGTTTATATATTCAAATAAAGCTCTTAAAAAAAGAAATAATTCAGACAGGAGCATGAGCGTCTTTTTATTAGAGTGCTCTGGGGGGCCTCGAGAGTGGCAACTGCCTTTAAATACTTAATATTTTATCATAATTTTTTTCTTTCATAATAAATGTTATATATACATATATATATGTGTGTGTGTATGTATGTGTGCATTATATAATTTTTCTGGTCGTAGATTCTTACAATACAAACATTTGTGTAATGCATATATTTTAGTATTTTGCTCCATCAGAGTGAGAGAGAGAGAGAGAGAGAGAGAGAGACGGAGACACAGCACTTGGTGTCCGTTTCTCTGTGTCTTTGTGTATCTGGGAGACGACTCAGATTACCCAAAGCAAAGAGATCCAAAAAACCGACACAAATTCGATTCCTTTGTTGAGCTCTACTTCCGCTTCATTTTGCCAAACCTCAATGCCTTTCTTATCACCATCCTTCATCAACTTCCCATCCCTCTTTCCCTCAAATTAACTTTACACTACACAATCTGATGTTGTAATTGTTGTTCTCGAATCCAAATTGCTTGGCAAACTGATACATATTGATTAGTTTTGTGACTGACTTTGGGTCTTCCAATGGCGGCGTCTTCTGTTGTGTGCACATGGCTGATGGCCGCTTGCATGTCCGTTGCTTGTGAAAAGGACCACTCAATGATGTATCCGTCGGCGGTGCTTAACCCTTCTTCTTCCAAACGGTTGAGTAGATGGGCTCGAAGGCGGAGAAATCTGTCCAATGCAACGCCGGTGGTACTGAATTTCCAAGAAGTCTAATCTCTTCCGTCTGTGGATCTAGTATTCAGGGTCTGATGAGCTCTTGCTTGGCGTTCGAGCCTTGTGCTGACTATTACAGCTCCAAGGGGCTTTCTTCGTCGGACTTCTTCGGTGATAATGGGTTCGCGTTCCTGTTCGGATCGAGGAATGTTCCTGTGCCTCGCAGGCAGAGGCGGATGAATCGAGCCGCTCACTCGGGTAATCATGCGTGATATTTTATACTAGACATATCTAATTGAATTGTGTGTATTGATTGTTGCTAATGTCATGGATTGCTTTAGATTATTCTCTTTTAATGCCTACTTATTATTGTTATTTCAAATTCGGAATCTGGGTATGTTCAAACGGCAGTTAATTTTCTGCTTTATTTGACTTTTACTACTGATGGGTTTAATCCATAATATCCCAAGTTCCCAGTTCAACTCCCACCCCAAGGGTAACTTAAAATGATGGGTTTAATCCAGAGATTGATTTGATATTAATTCACTTCTTTTTTTCTCTACAAATTAAGAAGTTGGAAATTAGTTCTCGTTTATTTTATTCTTTATTAATTAGTATTCGCACAATTTGATGCCCAAGCATTTGTTATTTGGCGGAGAACTGAAAACTTAGGTGGTTATTTTGTTTGTGATTTATGCATGAAGTATTAGTTCTACCTCTGCTGAGTGCAGATTAATTGTGGTGTAGCACTTCAATCTTACTATTCTTGCAGCTTTCTCTCTCTCTCTCTCTCTCTCTCTCTCTATATATATATATATATATATTTATGTGTGTGTATGTGTATTTACATCTTAGAAAAATGTTTTTATTTTAATTCATACTATTCTTCGAGGTGGGTGGGGGTGTGTTTAGTATGGTTGGTTGATCTTGACTACCATTGTCATCCACCTAGTTGCATCACCTCAGCTATCTAGGTTTTGCAAAGAAAATGATAATGCATGCTTACAGCATTCTAGTCCATTGAAACCCTAATTGCTAGTTACTTGTTTGGGGGACATGCTTGCCTTGCCTATGGACTCTCACACATTTCATTTTGAATTCCATTTTCTTCAGCTCATTCATTAGCTGTTTGAATGCACTTGTCATAGGAAGTTTCGCCAAATTGGTTGTTTTACCATTTGAATATTTACATGGGAAATGGTTTCAGATTACTATGTTGCCCTGATGTGGTCTGAAACTTGTTCAAACCCAAATTGCATAACTGGCCGCTCACCTAGTATGTACTGACATACATACAAATACCATTTTGTGGCTTATGTAATAAAATATTAGGGGGAGCAATGGCTGTCGCCGTGCAGCCTACAATAGAAGTTGCACTGAAGAAGAAACCTCCTACAAAACAAAGGCGAGTGGTTGTGACAGGGATGGGTGTGGAGACCCCAATCGGTCATGATCCAGATGTCTTTTACAATAATCTGCTTGAAGGTGTCAGTGGCATAAGTGAGATAGAGGCTTTTGACTGTGCCCATTACCCAACGGTATGTCTTGTTCACTATATCTCTTCTTATGAAGATAGGCTATGCTTTAGAGTTTGATAGTAGGTTTCTAAATACAGAGAATTGCTGGGGAGATCAAGTCTTTTTCGACTGATGGATGGGTTGCACCAAAACTATCCAAGAGGATGGATAAATTCATGCTTTACATGCTAACATCAGGCAAGAAAGCATTGGCGGATGGTGGAATTACAGAAGATGTAATGGATGAATTAGATAAAACTAGATGTGGAGTTTTGATTGGCTCAGCCATGGGTGGCATGAAGGTAACCTTTGGCCTCTCTGCAAATTAGAATGCAAATTGTATGTAATTGTATAACAGAAGGGAATCCGATTTTACAAGAGCTTCTGCTGAGTGATCTAACTTTGTGGTTTACTACAAGTAGCATAAAATTTGTTACTCCTTGTCACATCTGCCGTCTGGTTTGCATGTTCAGTGGAAGAGGCAATCCATAGACAGGCACCAGAACTACTTAACACTCTCAAAATTTGGAATAGTGAAGGCTTCCAATTTATTGTTTTTACATTGTAAAATGACATTTGCAGTGTCTCTCTATAGCCTTTGTCTTTACCCATGCAGTGGGACCCCCTTGGAAAGTTTTCTGACAGAAAAAGATATCCAGGCTCAGGAATCCCTACACGTGAGCTGCAAAACCAGCTGCAAATGGGATGAGTGAGGTTCATTATGCATTGTTGCATCACGTTATTAATTGATTTCTTTGGGTTTGTCTTGTAAATCGAGCAGGTTTTCAACGATGCAATAGAAGCTTTAAGGATCTCTTACAAGAAGATGAATCCTTTCTGCGTGCCTTTTGCAACTACAAATATGGGTTCTGCTATGCTTGCAATGGATCTGGTCAGCTTAAAGTTAACACTGCTGCAAACTTTTCATCAGCCCAATGGGTTATTGAAAAATTCGAACATGTCCTTATAGCTGCTTCTATGCGTACCAAATTGCAGGGATGGATGGGCCCAAACTATTCGATCTCTACTGCATGTGCTACAAGCAACTTTTGTATATTGAATGCAGCAAACCACATCATCAGAGGTGAAGCTGTAAGTGTTGTATTTGTTTTCTCTATCGAGCAATGGAAGTGTGCGAGTTTCTTATACCATGTTAATGCTTTTTTTTTTTTTTTTTTTTATGTTTCTTAGACAATTAAGTGATAAAGTAAACTAGAAAAATAGATATTTTTGCAATTTTTCTGCGATTTTTCTAACATTTGTTGAAAATTTGCAGGACATGATGCTTTGTGGTGGCTCAGATGCAGCAATCATACCTATAGGTATTTCTTTCTTCCTTTGTTTACATTCATCTTACTAGCCTGAGGATATCAATTTCTATATGATTATTGGTGGTGCAGGATTGGGAGGTTTTGTGGCATGCAGAGCACTTTCTCAAAGAAACAGTGATCCTACGAAAGCTTCATGCCCTTGGGATATTGTAATATTTGATATGTCTTGTGATTTTCTTTCCTTCTATTTCCTTCAATGGTTGTCTAGGTTTTAAGACACTTTTCAGAAACTTTTTGCTTGGAACATCAACTGGAAAACTCGCTAAAAATCAGAATTGATACACAACCTACACAATATTTTAGCTAGGCTGCGAAAAAATGATGCATTAGGCTTGCACTGAATCAGTTAAGGGCTTTATGGTTCATGTAAATTTGGTGTGATATTCTTGTGAAACTTGATTCTAAAAGTTAATATGATGTACACAATTCATAACTGAAAAGTTCTGATTCTGTTTTCTGTGATGTTGGAATTTTTCACATCCCTGGCCTCATTCATTTGCATGACTTGGTCAATGAGATAGTTATACTCGAAACCCCAATCTTTGTCTTATCCTTGATGTGGATTATGAGTCATGCTTGACATAAAATTTGTTTTTTTATTGAACAGAGTCGTGATGGTTTTGTTATGGGAGAAGGAGCTGGCGTTCTGCTTTTGGAAGAACTGGAGCATGCTAAGGTATATTGATGCCAAATCATTCCATATCAACTATGTGACATAGAATTATCCAATAGGCTAATTATTTAATTACCATTTCATAATTCTTTTCTTACTTCACAGAGAAGAGGTGCAAATATCTATGCAGAATTTCTGGGTGGAAGCATCACCTGTGATGCTTATCACATGACAGAGCCTCATCCTGAAGGTAATGTGCCTAGTTTTTTTACTAATGATTCTATACACATCCAATTGCGCTTTGATCTTGGAAATCTTGTAATATACATTTAGGTATTTTACAAGTCTTCTTTCATTTATTTCGCTCTTTTCCTTGTTTGTTGGTCTTACTTCTCCCATTTTTTTTTTGGTTCTGTTTGTATGTTTGTGCATATGGCTACCCATGGGAGGGAAAGGGGTGTTACGTTTGAAGGATTTACTTGTGGTGTTACATATAGTAACCACATATGAATAACTTGCTTATTTGTGTTGACAAAAATATTTTAGTAGTCATCTTGATCCTATCATTTTCAGATATATGCTTAGGCAAGTGCATTAGTTTACATCTGTGAAGTATAGACACTATTTTTGTGCAAGTATCAGTGCTAGATACATCTGCAACATGGACACGTTCCAACACATTCCCAGACACACAAAAAAAGATTGTCCGTTTTTTTCCCCTTGAATTTTGGACACGTCCTAGACACTTACGGGCATATCTCGCAAACACATTTGGACATGTTTTTGGATTTTTTTTTCTTGGATTTTCCCTTTATTTTTCTCCTTTTCTTCTTTATTTTTTTGAGGGCTCTTGAATTTTTATTTAATGACTTTGTTATTTTTTGACATCTTAACAATATTGTTATGATTTGTGTGTTTTATGCCAATTTTGATTGAAATAGTGTTAATTTTTTTTATTATATGATTATATAAAAAATATAAAAAAGTATTCAAAATGTCCTCAATGTATCTGTATCCTACTTTTTTAAAAAATGTCATATCCGCATTTCTGTATTGTGTCGTATCTATATTCGTATCCATTCTTCTTAGGTTAGCATAGATGGTAGAATGCTTTGGTGTCGGATAGTGCCTTATCTCTATAAATTATGTAGGTAGTCTAAAGCTTGGAAGAGCAAAGTTGCATTAGGTACACATCTTGTGTAACAAACATCAAAATATGCATCTTAAAATTTTTTCTTATGCTAGTGCACTTTATAACCTTTCACAAAGGATACTCTCAAGAAGAGGAGGATATGTGTAGCCATCTTGAAATGGTTTTGACAAGGCCTTGTTAGATGGGAGAAATTATCCAGCCGTTATTGCACATCATTATCCGAATAAATAATTTTCCCATGAAATTAACAAAGTTGTAGAGTTTATGAGGAGCAGTCACACCACATCTTATAATGACTTGGAGTGATTATCCCACTAGATAATTACTCGTTAGATGAAGTGGAGTTGTTTCGAATTTGGATAATGGCATTGAGATAATGTTAGTTGACATTTCCTTTGTGCTTTAAGCATGAATCTAAACTTGTTTTTCTATCAAGTGGATGCTCAAAGTTTGATACATAATTGAGATAATGTTTTCATGCATAAACTAATTAGCATTTGTGAGATTTTGATATACATTGTTTGACTCCTTCCTCACTATCTTATGCTTTTGAAGGCCAATGATTGTCTCACATGGTATCATAGCTTCGTTTAGGAGGTGTTTGGTTCAAGATTTTGTATTTGCATTTGTTCCCCTCATTTTTGTTGTCAGTTTGCATTCCATTCTGTCTTCTTGTCTTCCTTTCCATATGTGAGAGGGGGTCGGACGGAGGGAGGGTTTGACAACTTAATATACATTGTTTGGCTCATTCCTCAATAGTGCAAATGTTTAATTGGATTTATTAGTAGAAGATAAGTTTCTTATGTTGTTGATACTTGAATGAAGATGGTAGCTTTGCAACAAAGTTCATTCCCCCCCTTTCCGAAAAAAAAGAAATGAAGAGAAAAAGAAAACACCACCCTCTCTCTTTTTATCCATTTGATGTTATTTTGGGAGTTCAAGATGAATGTTGTCACAACTTTGTGGTCCTGTGCTTTGCCATATCAGATGCATATGTGAGATGTGTCATGTGGCAACATTTAACAGCTTCTTTTCAACACCTCTCATTATGATGTATCATTTTGTAGCCACATTATCGTGCCTATAGTACACGGTGAATAAAATAACATAGTTAAGCTCATTAAACCTTTGCTCTTGCATATTCATTTTCTATTCTGAAAATTAAATATTATTTTGATGTAATCTACCTAAATTTGGATGAAGCCTACCATACTATTTATTATATTTTTGTATGTCTGATCATGAATTTCTGAATATCCTACCATTTGAACCAGCATTAAATTCTGATGCCCACATCAATATCATTGTGCCATATTATTGCCACATTTCTTATTTGTAATTCTAACATATTTCATTTCCTAGAGATGCATAATATGTAGCTGGTTCTGGATTAAGAAACATTAATTTAACATGTACAGTGTTGGACCTTCTATACATGAAATGTAGTTTGAACTAGTGTCCTTTTTTTGACATCTATATGCAGGGACTGGCATCATTCTATGCATAGAGAAAGCCTTAGCTCAGTCTGGGGTGTCCAGGGAAGATGTGAACTACATAAATGCACATGCTACATCCACACCGGCTGGCGATGTTAAGGAGTACCAAGCCCTCGTTCGTTGTTTTGGCCAGAATCCAGAGGTCAGTTAAATGCATATAGTTCTCTCTTTATGGCATTTGGTTCTAACATCTTCATATGATAGGCTTGTTGAGACTTTTGATGTTTTCAGTTAAGGGTGAACTCTACAAAATCCATGATCGGTCACTTACTAGGAGCAGCTGGTGCCGTGGAAGCTGTTGCAACTGTGCAGGTAACCAAAATACAGTATGGATTTATTTACCATAAATATTGAAAATTATTTTTTTCTGAATTGATTGTTGTAATGGAATTCCTCACTTATGGAGGTATTATTATGTTCAATTTATAAAAGGCCTCTATTAATCGTGGATTTAAATCGCGGTTTTGGGATACGACGCGGTCGTGATGTAATGGTATCGGGAGTATGGGACCATTTGTAACGGAAATCGGAAACTGCAACAAGTGAATTTTTTTCAAACACAGTAGTTTTTTTTTAAAAGTCATTGATACGTATATTTGACAATAACATTTCACATTTCACATTTTAGTAATTTTGGATTATTTAGTTTTCAATTTTCTAACAATATGTTTTTCTTATAAATAACACCTAGGAAGATGTTTTACTATTTTATATGAATCTTTTTAAAATTAAACTAATAAGAAAGTATTCATTTGATTTGAATAATATTACAAAAAGTAATATAAAAATAATTATAAGCATGAAAATTAATTTAGTGTGATTAATTATGGAATAAAAAAAATTAAAATATTTTGAGGCCAAGGGCTTTTCCGAGGTGGTAATAATCCAAATTTTTTGGTAACTCATTTAGTTTATTTTTTGAATTATTTTGTTAGGTATCTACAAAAAACTCATATAAATCTCATATAAATCATAAGGATTCTACAAAAAAGTTAAAATTTTTAAAAAACTCAAAAGTGGCATAACAATCTTGTTATGGTCATAACGGTCATATAATGGCTGATATGTAACTGTATCAACCAATATGGCTATGAATTTTGTTCTCATCGATATATTGGTTTGTATCGGTATCGGAGGGTTACAAACCAACACATAATAGCTGATAGATCCATGCTATTAATTGGCTAAACAGTTAAGATAAATTGCTCGCATATTGATAATGAATCGTACTTCCTTCCCTACAGTAGGAAAGAGTAGCTTTCTGCTAAGACAAAATACTGTAGTCAGGAGGTTCTTTTTTGAGTGGTCTAGATTAGCAAAGATCACATATCTATTATATTTTTCTGTGATTATATGAGAGTTTGTCTCATGCATTGCACTATCTTTTGTCCAGTCTTGCACTTCATGTTCCTGTTAATTTTGCTAAACATTTTGTGTGTGAAACCAAAGTACATCTCGATTTCTATGTTGTTACTTATCCAGGAAAGAATTTTTTTTGGTCTTTTCACCAATTGAACCAGAGGCTGCTCGAGTATTCGATTGCATTATTTAGGATGATTTTGTAGTTAATTTTGCTAGTCAATCTATCTGTATCTATAGCTGTCTTTATACTCTTCTTTTTATACTTAGGATGGTTTAAATTTTGAAAATTCATAAATCCACAATATTGTGATGTCTGTGGAAATGGTCCTCTTCATCCTGGTTTCTTATTAATAAACCACACTATTGCAATAATATATGGAAATGGTTCTTTTCATCTTGATTTCTGATTAATAAACTCATTGCTGGTCAATCTCATCCTGATTTATGGAATGTAAAGTGTCTCATTACCTGATGATACCATCTTCCTCATTACTAGTACGGAAAACTGTAGAACCCTTTTAGGACAATCTTTTCATCTTCAAGGTCGTTGCAGTTTTTGACATAAATATTGGATATCTTTATCACCGGATTAATCATTGATGAGGAGATCTCCTTAAGCTTTACAGCTTTTTTCAGGTGTTTAACACTCAAATGTGTCAGTTGCCCCTGATCCATGTGGGTATTTCTTTAACAATGACACTAGAAATTGAGATTGTTGTGCAAAAAATTGGGAAGTGTTTGGTATCTTGTGAAAGAACATGCATACCTTGTGGAAGCTAGGAAGCTGGATCATGCTTATTAAAATAGTCTCTGTGGAAATTCCCGTTTCAAAATGCTACCAGAAGTCATCTAAATTAAGGTTAGGAGAATTTCTTTTGTGCATGGCCACACAGGATTAAGTTATGTTAAGAAAGACTAGCTTGTTTGTTAAAATATACTGTGGTGTTGCAGATTTAAAGCACTCAGGTTAGCTGATGAGATTCCTTAAAACATAGCTTTGGAGATGAATGGCTTTGGGAGATTTTTTATAGAATCTTATAGTTTTTGGAACGAGGTAATTAGGAGTTTAGGGTTCTCAAGAGAAGATAAGATCCAAGTCCAGCCGCTACTGAGAGTCACTAATTTGTGTGGAAATTTGTCTCTCCAAACCTTCCTTTGCTTTCTTCTGAGGTTTCAGCCAGGTCCTTGGGGGGAAATTTCACTCTTTATTGTTGCCTTTTCCATCTCTTTAACATGCCTTGTAATCCTTCGGTCCATTATCATTGTTGACCTTTGTGTCTTCCTTATATAAACTCTATTTTACTCTTATCCTTTAAAAACACTACTGATACAGAATTACATGAAGTCATTGTATCTTAACTTAAGATCTCAAGTTAGTACTCTTTCAAGCCTTCAATCATTCTATATTCAAATCATCTACCCTATTCCTACTTTCCTTTCCCTCCTAAAGGTGAAGACTACCTAGATGATAGAAGAGACATCATCTGGGCCTCAAAAGTCAATCTTTTCATCTTCAAGGCTTTTCTTCTCTAGCTTTAGTGGGTCAAAGCAATGACTGTAAGATGTGCCATCTCTGTAGTCATCCTTTTCATTTGAGAAGAGTGGAAATAGATGAAACTCTGAGGTAAATATTCTTCCATCTCACACTTTTGATAAATTGGCGACTATATGAACTCATTTTTGTTTGGACATGGTTACCCAGACCAGGCTCATCCCTTATATGTTGAGGTTGCAAAGGAGATTGTCTTCTCCTGTTTCTGCCTCAGGGGTTGATGCATTTTGGTGACGGTAGATCCCTTTTATCAGTGACGCTTGTAAGTGGAACTAGCACAATGATGAATGAACAGTGCTCAACACTCATTTCATGGCTTCCTTACAGATCTTGTCTATTCAAGATTCAGTATCCTTGCCTTGTGGAGTTCGTGACATTATTCATGACGGGAAATGTAGCAGTCTCCTCTTCCCCTATTTGCTCCTTTGTTCTATAGAGGCTTTGCTCTACTAAGGAAGAACCGAAGAACTTTGTGGAATTGATGATTCTTCTCTGTGCAACCCGGCCAAGATGGGAATTGGAGGTTTGCCTGGGAATCACAATGGTCATATATAGTTTGTAAACCTGAACGGTTTGTGCTTGTCTTGTTGAGCTCCTCATCTTTAGACTGGGTACTAGGGAGGTGAGTGATTTGAGGGTCTGATGTCCTCTACAGTGGAATGCATCGTGTTTAGGTTCATTCTACATCTCTACAGAGAGATGTGGAAGAGGACGTGCTAATAGAAAAAGAGTTGGATTAGTTGAAGTACAGAGTTGTGTCAAGGCATTTCTTTGTTATTGATATTTTGTAGGACAAATTTAACTATTTGTGCTCTATGATATAAAATGGTCAGCAGTCAAGAAACAATATTTATATACTAATATCAGTAGCTAAAATGTTAATTATGTTACAATAAGAGTAGTACGAGAAGGAAGGATAGAAATATTGACATTCATTGTTGTGATCTTATAGGTAGCACCATCAGGTGGCAAGATGGGAATGAGTTTTTTGAGAAAATTGGTCATGAAAACAGCCAATTGGGTTGTGAATTGAGGGAGTGAATAGAGAATAGTGGCCTATGATAAAAAAGATACGGTCCTAGAAAAAAAGCACAAAACAGTAATACAAGGCATAATTGAGTTGAATTGGTTGGGGATGGTTGAAGCTATGATGAATTGATCTCGTCAATGAGGTTACCGTCGTCAAAAAGACAAGGTGGCCATTCACAATGATTAGTTTACTGTAAAAAGGTTGTGGTCCCACACAATGCCGCTTGGGGGGGTGGGGGGGAAGCAATGATAATTTTTTTGTATGTTGGTATCATATTAGTGAGTTAGGGATAGACATGTTCTCCAATTAATCACACAAGATGATTTGAGTCCTAAGAATGTCACATATGAGTTTCTGAATGTCAATGCCCACAGTTTGGTGCTAGTGCAGCATGCGTGCTCATAATATTGCAGGATTTTGGGCGTCCTGTCACCCACCTTGTTTCCAATTCAACAATAAAACAAGATATTCCTTGTTAGCAGGCTAGCCCCAGTTCTGATACATTCTCTATATTTGCCTCACATGATGGAAAGGACTTGAGAGGCACAGACACTTCCTGTTGTGTCTGTGTCGGACACGTATTAGATACTGACTTGGTAGACACTCCTAAATATGTGTCCTACACCTTGTGAACATATCTATTTTTTTTTTTATTTGATAAAAGTATATATAAGAAGCCCAAGAAGGGCAGAAGGGCAAAAACCCCAAAAATGTACAAATAAATTTTATTATTTGGAAAACTTGTAAGGCATATTTAAGATGTTCCCAAACACATGACTTGTGCATTTTAACCGGAGCCAGTTATTGTCCTACCTTTTCTTTTATGAAGAAAATTTGACATTATACACAAGGCTATCACAAGTCAAACATAAAGTGAACACTTTTGTGAGATTTGTAAAAAGAAAATATGGTAGAAGAATAGAAGTAGATGTAATATGATGATTTTTATGAAACTTTGTGGAGCTTCATTTTTTCACATCATGCAACCTCAGTATAGAATTTAGAAAGTTAATTGAATTTTTTTATTTGTAATTTTTTATTATATAATAAATGTTTAGATATAAGATTTACATGTATATATTACCATGCATTTGCTGTGTCCTGTTATATATGTATTTTTTTTAAAGTTTTGCCGAGTTAGCATATTTGAATCGTATTGTGTATTTGTGTGGGTGCTACTTAGCAAAGGACTATAGGGATGTCAGTGGTGCAGTTGCCACAAAGACTGAGTCAGGGTTGGCACTAAAGTAGAAGGTCTGATGCTGCAGTGTCTATCATACATCTTCTGTTATGGAGTTCCTATGTTAGATTACAAAAACTATAGGGGACTATTATCAAGAATTTAAATAGATGCAAAATATTATTAAAAGCATTTTTTTGTCCTTTTTGGGTCCAACAGCTCTAACTACACAATAGGGGTATAGCTGTCTCCTACCCATAGGCCCACTTAATCCTGTGTCCCTGTATTGGGACTTGTTACACCTCCTGATGAGCAAGAGATACTGCTTGAGCTAGGCAACTTGTAGTAGCATTTGATTTTGTCTGTCCTAAGGCAATATCAAAATGTCAGTATTCGTCTGTAAATGTATTAGTGCAATGCTCCCTCATAGTAAACTACGTTCTTTTCTTTAACATATACTGAGGCTCGAGGTGTTCTTGGCAAGCATGATAGCCACAATGCTGACAACATGAGTTTGAGTTGTGCAAAAATAATTCAACATAGTACCCCTTGATTACATTTCCAGGTGTCTTGAGCTTTTCAGAATATGTTATTTTAGACAAGATTGGTCTTTTCAGACAACCTTTTTCCCTCTTTTTCCCTCTTGGGACCGAGTGGGTTAGGTTTTCAACGTAAGGGTAGTGATTTGATCTGGTGGAGACTTGAACAGAAAATCCTACTTAACTCATGGAGGTTGAAAACTTATTCAAGGGAAATGATCCATCATGCATTTCCATGATTTCACTTGGATGTAATCATATATCTGAGCTATCAATACATTCATGTTTACCACAGGTGGCATATTATTAGGATGGTGTGGTTCGTTGAAGGACTCTTGATACGTAGGCTTCTTGTCAATATAATTAATGCACATCAATTCTTCCTTCTTGTCTTTGTTGTTTTCCATCAACTTCATTACAACCTCAACTAGATTATCAAAGTTGCTGCTGAAAATTACAGTTTGATACCATTCTTATGGTTTGATTGTTGAAATGTTCATTTTTTTTTTACACAGGCAATACGGACAGGGTGGGCTCATCCAAATATCAATCTTGAAAACCCAGATGAAGGCGTGGTATATGTTTTTTCAGATATCTTTTTTATGTTGTTCCATGTCACTATTTGTTTATACACGACTAATAAGCTCTAGCTTGGTATCTTATCCACCTCTCCATATGGGAGATTGAGGGTTCAAGTCCCCTATAGGGGCAAAAAGTGGGTGTGGGATTTACCTAAAAAATAAATAAAATTATCTGTTCATATACATGATGCTTCATGGCATGGTATTCCTAGTTTCTTGTAATGCCTCTTTAACTTTAAACTATGAATCACAGACATTCTATTTTGACTCACGTATCCGTCTCGGTCATGTGTCGTGTCTGTGTCCGTCGGACACGAACATTGGAAAAAGAGTGTCCAATATGTTTTTATTTTTCCTGAATTTCGGACACGTTCTCGACACCTTTTAGTCACTTTTTTTTGTTTTGTTTTTATTTTTAGATTTCCCCCTCTTATTCCCCTCTTCTCCTCTTCTTTTCTTTAGGTTATAGATATATGTTTGTTTTATATATAGTAGTTAGCATATTTGTTTTAGAACTTGGATTATGAATATTAATAATTAAATTAAGAAGTTCTTAAATTTTTATTTAATGATTTTGTTATTTGGATATCTTAATAATATTTTTGTGATTTGTGTGTTTTTGTGCCAAACTTGATTGAAATAATGTTAGCTTTTTATTATATGATCATATAAAATAATTAAATGTATATATTTAACATGTCCCTAACGTATCCGAGTCCTACTTTTTTTGAGAAATTCTGTATCTGCGGCGAGTCCGTGTCGTATCGTATCTGTCTTGTGTCTGTGGCCGTGCTTCTTAGACTTTAGAAGTAGTCATTCATGCTGCTATCTTGTGTTCTTTTGTGATAGGCTCATTTCTGTGATTAGTTTAGAATTTGGTATAAATAGTATTTCATTACTTGTAATGAAGCCCTTTTCTTGGTAGGGTATGGCCTTAAAGAGTGCCAGTAGAATGAGCCCAACAATGAATCAAATTGATTATTCTTATCATTTTCTGTTTTAATTTGTTTTAAGTAGCACTTTCGGACATCCAATTAGATGGCTGGCTGAAACATGTATTATATTTGTGAGTTCAGTATAATTATTATTTACTTGCAAAGCACCAGATGGGCCGATGTCATGATAAATTAAACTCAACAATTGTATGCATTTATATAACGGAATAATCTAATGACGCCTAACATATCGAATCAGGACATGAATTTGCTGGTGGGCCCAAAGAAAGAAAGACTGGACATTAAGGTGGCACTTGTCAAATTCGTTTGGGTTTGGTGGCCACAACTCATCCATCTTATTTGCCCCTTATAAGTAGATCTGGTGAGCTACTCCAATCTGGCCTGAAACGATGCTGAAGGTATGTAGGCATGTTGCTATATTTTTCAAATTACCCATGGGAACCAGAACATGAAAGAAACCAAGCCAAGGGTACTTCTATTGTTATTGAAGCTCATCCCTTTGGTTTCTTCTTTGTTACATGATGATATAGGAGCTACTTACTGGTTATAATCATTTTGAAATTTGAATATGTTAAAAGATAGAAAAAGAAGACAAAATTGACATACTCCCTTAGATTTAGTAAGCAAGCAAAATGGTGAGGAATTTTTCCTATATCATATTTGGGTTCGAGTCACTTCCATGGAAAAATTTAGAAAATTTATATTGGTTTGGCAACTTCTGTGACCTTTTCACTTAATCAATTTTTAAGAATTGATGGGAGGTGCCATGTCTTGCGGTGTCTTGGGGTATCCCTCTCTGCTCTCTGATCTTCTATTTGATTGGATGATTGCAGTTGGACAGAGGAATGAAATTGGTTGCAGAGCTTATATCCAAATGAGACCAAGGAGGGCCCTCTGGATGAAGGGGGAGAAAGTAGAGTTCCCCATGGCTATAATGATACTCCATTGCTACTTATTTTTGTTGAATTCTCTTTTTCTTCTTTTTCCTCCTCCTAAATAGTTACAATAGGGCTTCAGCAGGTGATCTAATGTGAACCGCCATTACAAGTAGGTGGTTGTGCATTGAAGTTGATTGCATATTTTAACCTGTCTTTAAGCACCAAGGAAGATTTACCCTTTTTAAAATTTTGCTGAATCTGAAGTGCTTCTGGTTGATCTTTCTAGGCTAAATCAACTGTCTGGTGAATTGGTTGTAGTTTTCATTGTAAGGTTTAGAAAAAGCAAAACAAAGGTGCCATGTAGTCTTGCAAGCAATTGGCCAATGTAAAATTGGTATATAGCTGGGCAGTAATTTTTTGACGCAACAAGTTAAAAAGTTGCTGCAAATGTCCCACGTGTCTAACTTTTATTAGGTGGTGCCACCACCTATGCATGGTGATGTGGTACCCAATAATTTTTTTTTTTTTTTTTGTATGAGGCTAATTTTAGCCTTAAAATAGAAAAATTATTCATTGATTTTGATAGATGCAGGTTAATAAATATTTGACAAATAAATAAATTTGTCAGAATAATTTATAGATTTTGTTGGTTTGTCGAACATTTATAAGTCTGGAATTAATGAATATTAGCTCCTTGAAATATCCCATGAAAACAAGTGACATAACCTAAGAAAAAGGATAAAATATAAACTCAAATAAGTGTCTCTTGAAAATTTAAGTGTTGTCCTTTTAGGACGTTCCCATTGATAATAGTCTACTAGCAGCTGCTATCGTGCAATTATTAGATGGTTTTTTATATCATGATTTTAAGGATTAGATAAATAATTATATCAGCACAACATCATTGAATAATTTCTTCTAACATTACAGGCATGATTAGCATCGAACTTAAAATCCAATGTGTAAGATTCATGTTTAACATTCAAGAAGTATAATATTTTTTTAAAAAAAGATAATTTGTCCATTAAAGCAAATTCTTTATTCATTAAGTAAATAACACCTCACATCTTAATTTTGTATGTCAATAACCATAGAAAAATTATCATATTTTAATTTTTAAATATACAAAGGGATAAATTCACAAAGGTTTTACCCATAAAAATATATCCCATTTGATATAAAATTCCAACAGCATGTTTTACTTAATTAATTTAGTTTTCTCTAATTCTGTAGACATCCAAAGAAAAAAACTATTATGAATTCGAATTTATATAAGATAAAATAGTTTTAATCATTATTTAAATTTATCTCTATTTTCTAAGTGACCTAATAGTTAAATTAAACACACACAGTATAAAACTCAAACTTACCATATCATTAACAAAAACTCATAACTTACCATATCAGTAACAAAAAAAGAAAAAAGAGACTAAACCAGCAATAATCACAGCACTCTACTTATCTGATTTGTAAGTAGTAAACTTATACACACAGCAAGTTTGTAAGTACTATATATATATATATATATATATATATATATAAGCAAACAGAAGCACAAGTCACAACCATGAAACATCTATCTTCAAGGATCAAAAACAGCCTGCCGGCGAGTTTGATCGAGGCGATTGATAAGATATAGCGCATTACTCGTTACTCTGGCCACATTCGTGATCTTGCGCTTCACGTCAGACCTTACTTTGCCGTCGATTTCCCTGAACCCATCGAGGCAGGTGTCCTCGTTGGTCAGGGCAGCACTGACCCACGTCTCCGCATTGCTCATCTGCCACCGGAACGTCCCGCTGCGAAGGTGCTTCAGCTCCTTTAGCGTGTTACTCAACTCGTCGACCGACTCAGCGATCTGCTCGATACAGTCACTGAGCGCGGCTTGTTCTCTCTTGCTTCCACTTCGGAGGCCGGCGAGGAAGCCGGACACCTTACGGGCTCGAGAGAGGCTGACTTTGACGGCAGCCTGAGCTACGTCCCTGGGGGTCTTGGCGGGACCTGTGTAGGATGAGAGTGTTCGGAGGCAGATGTTGGGATAGCTGGCGTGGACGCATGATGAACGGACGAGATCTTGCGATGCATCGGGGCTTTTTGCAGTAGCGTAATGGTGTTCGGAGGAGAGAGAAAGGAAGAGAGCGAGGAGGAGAGTGAGGAAGAAGGAGAAATGGGAAGGCATGACTAAAATGCTGCTAGTGGCAGTGTGCTGAGAGACACGGTAGTTGGGTTTTATAAGGGTTGGTGCGTTGGATGAGATAGTAATACTGATCCAGAAATATGGGCTTTGAAGTTGGGAGAGATAATCACGGAAATGCCCTCTTGTTTAGTTTCATAAAGCATTTCCTTTTGGGGTTGATGGTAATTTCCTACTGAAGATGAGGTTTAGCTTGGGAAAAGTAGGCATGGCAAAGTAAAGTCAGGGTAAGTGCACCACTGCCAATTATAGGATTTTGGCAGCAATTGCAGGTCGGCACTTGCCAATCATAACTCCTTTCCACCTACAGATATATATATGTATTCACTGGCCAAACGACAATCCCAAGTTTTGCCTTTTCTTCTTGGCCTATTCTTTCTGTTAGCAGTAATAATCATTGTTTTCAAGTTCTTTAACTGAGAAATTAGGAGCATGGAGTAGCTTAATTTATTATTTATTTATTTATATAATATTTAACTACTTTTAGTTTAACGAGTCAAAATCGAGTCAAACTTAATAAATTAACACGTTTCAAAATTTGTTTAAACTTGACTTATTTGTCTTGCGAATCGATCTCGAATAACTCTCTAACTCTAACTCTTTAATTGAACTGATCACGAATCGAATTCAAATAACTCAATTTATTTTACAACTCTACTAATTGAATAGAATCTCAATCTTATTCTCAAGATTTTTTTAAATCAAACAAAAATTGGGTCCCCTAAAAAATTATTGAATGAAATGAGGAGGCATATTGTATTTGAAGCCTATACCATTTTAGTTCCCAAGTTTAGTAGTACTGCTTCTAAGCACTAGGACAGCGCATGTGCCTGCATGGGCTACCAATGGCCCCCCACCATTAACACCACCAATGCCAACGCATATGACACAAGATTAGCAGTGGCATGCACCCAACTATTCATACAAGAGTGAAGAACTTTATCTCTTCACCAAATTTTATACTTCATAATTCCAAGGGGCAACTATGTTACGTAAGTGTCTTATGAGTACAAATATTTAGTTTTATAAGACTTGTGTGAGCAGGAGAATAATAAAAGAAAATTAATTGATCCTATCTTCATTAAAATTGTGACAGGTGGAGTTGATCCGAATTTTAAATAAAATAAAAATGAATTATAATAGACTACGGTTCATTAATTATTGCATTTTCTTGCTAGCTATCATAGTCCCTGTCTATTTGTATCTACTATTAGTGAAGCCATATTGTTATCTTAAAAAAATAACATCTCAGAGGGGGACATGAACAACCAACCTATCCACATGAAATAGTGAAGTTTACATCCATGTGTCTACCTCAATCCGACATATATATTCACCAGTTTTGTGAACCACTGTAATTGATAAGGTTGAATTGTGCAATCCATGGATGAATACGATGTGACTTAAAACTTTTAATGGGTTAACATATTTAGTGTATATCATAACATATAACATATCACACTAGATATTATTTACCCTAGTTTTCTTATATAGCCTAATGCTTCCCTATTTCAGGAGCCTTATGTAATGTATTATCTGTCAATCAATATAATGAGTATTTCTCCTCAAGTACAGTGTGATTCCTCCTCTTTAATCCTGTCTTCTTAATTTTTTCAAAATGTATAATTAAGAAGAATTGTAACCTATATGTAGTGTTATCCAAAATGATATTATTAGCGACTATTAGGATTAACGAAGCTATCATCTGAAAGTGTGGTTGAACAGTAAAATTTAAGCATCTCGAGTTCAATTTCTTTTTGTGCCGATCGTTAACAGGTAGAGTTTAAAGGGTCAGTTTGACTGTCACGAAGAGGAAGACTTAGTCTGGTACGTATAAGTTAACCCAGAATACCCCTTTATCAATCCATAAAAAAAAAAAAAAAAAGATTGAATAAAGCTATTGAGTGTAGCTTGTACTCTACTTCAACCCGAACCGATATTTTCGAAGATCGTTAAGGTTTTGATTGAAATTTTTTATAAGACTTCAAATTTTTTGTGACCCTTTTTATTTTGGGTACTTATATATCTATATCTATATATAAAAAAAAAAGTAATGTTACATTTTTTAAAATTATATTTCAAATTTTTATCTCAAATAATATGGTAAAATCAAAGTAATTACATAATTTTAAATATTATCAATAATCAAATGTCGTGTCAATATTACATTATTTGAGATAGGAATTTGAAAAATAAATTTGATAAACATAACATTATATATATATATATATATATAGATGTAAAGTGGAATCAGGTAAATCTATTCTATTTAGGATTGTTCATGATCAGTACAGATGCACATTGACATATAAAAGGGTGTGGGGCCAATATCTACAGTTGCGAAATTGACTAATTTGGTGAGAGTTTCAAAAAGGCTTTAATTGAGAGGTAGCCTAAGTATCTCGTGGTGGTCCATGAATTATTGTAGCCCTCCCTCACCCAGGAGCATCACTTTACAGACACATGCAAGTATGAGAAAGCTGTGTGTTTTCACTGTTGAGACATGTGATATGATTTTGGCATTGGATCATCCACCACCACATTCCTTTTCCAAACACTCCAAAAAATATGTGTATATATATATATTAATCTTCTATCACATATATTGTCAATTTTTTTTGTATCTTTAAATATCAATATAATATGACACCAGGTCGTCGGGATAGTCTATAGTCCGTCCAAAATTTTTAAAATTAGTCTTTTATTCTTAGTTATTATAGATTTTTTTAAAAAAATTAGAATTTACCTCTAAATTTTATCATATTTGTACATGAAACTTCCTTAAATTTTAATTTTTATGTTTTTACGCTTTTTGACTCCTTAGTTTAAGTTTATCACCATGTGCTATTTTTAGACACTACATGTATAAATTTCAAAATCACCATAAAAATAAGAATACGTAACATTACTTATTATGTGAGCGGTTTTTGAGGGCTTGCAACCATGTTCTATGTCATTAAAGCTTTTTTTCTTCCCTTCTAATGAATAACTAAAATCTAATTTATAAAAAAAAAAAAAAAATTATTCTGCTATAGAAAGCTTTATACACACACCATGTAACAATGGTTGTCTAGTGGGTAACAGAACAAGTGGTTGTTGTTTGCGACATTAATTTTCTTTATAGTGATTCGTTTGTAATAATGGGGGGGCCATAGGCCAGTGTTGAGTAGTATTTCAATGTGTTAGGTGATAGCAGTCTTTTTTTCTTCTTCTTTTTTGACTTTTAGTTCTAGATTTAAAACGTAATTAAGAAAGCTCATTTTGTTATGGAATATAACTAATTATGAGTCATTACTGTATAAGACAAATTCATTGATTGTGATGACCCAAGGCCATCAATATATCTATATATATATATATATGTCTATATATATATATATATATATATAAAACAAGTATTAAATTCATCTTAGTTGGCTTGTAGCAAATATAACCTCCACATGAATGCTTCATCTTAGTTGGCTTATAGCCAAACACAACCACCACATTTTCCTTAAAAATTGTGACAAACTGCCTCCTTTATATTACAATTTAGGTAATACTACTCTAAGTTTAAATTTATGTGAGACAGGTATTTTTTTGAGACGAGGCCATAATTTTATTTTACAGGAAAGAAATTTTTTGTTTAATGATCAATTATTCATTTAATATTAATTAATACTATTTTTAATAAGATATTAAATTTATTAATATAAAAAACTTATAAATTAGATAAGAAATCTAGCTAGAGAAAGAAACTAATAAATAAAATATTTCACTATATTGGAGAGTGTGGATTATTGGACACTAGTCTTTCTAGTTAAGGAGCCGCATCTCTTGTAACTTGTAACTTTTTTAAATCATAATAAAACTGTAACAGTCGTGAACGTAACTCTATTATGGAGTGAATCACGTAAATTGTGTTATTATAATTTTAGATTCATTTTTTTGTTTGCTTTCGTGTCTTACCGATCTTGATTAAATAATTATATTCGTAATAGGCTATACAAAAAAAATTTATAAAGTCAATAAAAATTTCTTTAAGAGATAAAATTGAAATTAAAATATGAGTAAAGTGTTAAAAATTTCATACTGAAAGGGAGCAAAATTATAAATTAAAAATATATATTTAAAAAAACTGAAAAATATAAAAAAAAAATTCAAATAAAAAAATTGAGAGAAACCCCCCCAGATCACGTAGCCTCGTCCCCAGTGTTCTAATAATTAGATGGCTTAATACTTAAAAATAAAACAAATAAAAACTTAAATTTACACCATTCAATAACTAAAATATGTTACCTCATATAAATTCGACTTACATTAATATTGTCCTACAATTTTATATAGTTTGATGTCTTGTGTTTGTCTCCCACTAGTGTGGATATTTAATGCTGCAGAAGGTTCTAGGGCAATTTACTAGAAGGTAATTTTTCCTCTGTAGATAAAAGGCGTTGGATTTGGGTATGAAAGGTTTTTATTTGAAAAGGAGTCGCCATTCATTGCCCTGCCCTGTTTCACTTTCAGCTTTGTCAAATGTCAACAAACATTAATGAAATGCAAGGATTTTCTAAACCTAATTTGGACTGTCCCTATTAAATTAAGCTTGCTATATATATATATATTGAATCATTTTCTATAACCCCTTTTTTTTTATATTCGCCCCTAACCTTATTTATCTTAATCAAAAAATAATTTTTTTTATTATATTGAATTTGTTCATTGTTGTCTAAATATTTGCTGCCCCTATGCCTAAATCCCTTGTGCCAAAGGCTAGCTATTATTAACAATAACTATATAGCCATCAGCAGACGGCATAGCCCAATGGTCAGTTTTATACGATTAAGAGCATCTCCGATATGAAAAGTTAAGCTACAATTAAATTTAAATACTGATATAGTATTAAAATATTATATTTTAATAATTCTGTTCTAATATTAAAATATTATTTTTTGATAAAATATTCCAATCATTAAAAAATTTATCATTTTGAAATATATTTAATGATTGAATTTAAAGAATTCATGTTATTGATGTAAATAACAATTACTATTCTTCTAGCTTTTATTTGAAAAAAGAATTGAAAAGCTCAAAATATGGAACATGTTTTGGAATGTGATTTTGCAGTCACCAGCGCTTTTGAGATTTGCATTAGACCTGCTCTAATCTGTCTATAAGCCTAAGGCTAGCTATAGATAGTTCCATTGATTTTAAGTTTATAAATGGAATTGGATCTCTCACCAAAAAAATCTTAATTCAAAAAAAAAAAAGAAAAAAGTGGAATTGGATCGATAGGGGAAAAAATGCAACCACAAACTTTATATATATATATATATATATATATATATATATTGTGATTTGATAGCATTTGCCCACTGATTTTCTTCAACAATAATTGACCTCACTTTTTGTTTCTAATAACATAAATTAAGAAAGAAAGAAAGAAAGACATTATTGAGGATGTTTGATATAATTTTCATACACATCAAGTCAAGTACTAGTCGAACATCTTTGTAAATTTAATTTTCTATTTCTTGGAAAAAACCTATCACCAACTTACTTGTTTTCACTACAAGATAAAGAATTTAATCCGACTCCAGATTAGGTCGGAAATAATTAATTTAGCGTCAGAAATATATATTACCGACACATATTAGACCCCTTTTCAAAAATAAAAATCACCAAGTGTTGGCTCAAGTGATATCTTCTCCACCTCTCAAAGAGGAGGTTGATGGTTCAAGTCTCAATTGGGACAAATGGGGATGTGTGGGTGTTATCTATAATTAAAAAAAAAAAAACAGAGAAGAATAATAATAGAATAATCAATATACTCATATTTTAGAACTCAAACAATAAAGGAAAAAAAATCAATGCATTATCAATAAATGAGAATTTAGCTAAATAATAATAGAATAATCAAAATCTTAATCAATAAACATCTCACAATCCATTTTGAGGGTTCCCCCACCCCACTCTGTCTCACTCTCTCTATTTATATTTTAAATGCCTCTTAGAGTAGTTATATGAATTAATTTAAAAGTCTTATATTTGGATGAGTTATGAGGTAAAATTAATTGTAAATTAATGTCTAATTCAAATCCAAAGATCTATTAAGACATTTTGAGGGTACTTTTTCTCCACATTTTTCAATTAATATTGTTTCCTAAGCAACCTTGAGAGACATTTTTCTCTCATTCTCTCTATATCACTTGCACACAAAAAGGAAAGGAAAGTAACACTAGAACTAATGTGTCCTTCAATAGAGATTTTCACCGAAAAAAATCTAAAACGCGAAGAAAATAAATAAATATATACACATAAATTTTGAATATTAGATTTTTGGTTTAAAAAAATATAGTTTGATTAACACATTAAGAATGATTATTTTACAATTAATTCAGTAAAAAATCAAAACTATAAATTCATGTTTATAAATAAGAATTCAAAGTTTAATAGGACTACTTGTTGTTAAGTAATATATCGAAAAGTGATATTATTACCAAAATTGAGATATGTGAACACCTAAGTCATAAATAATCTTAATCATTAAGGCAACCATTGAAATTCCAAGCTAAGGATTAATCATGCCAACTTGAAATATTGATTGAGTCATTGAGTCACTAATGGGGCTTAACTACGAATTCCATAATACATCGTAATTATTTAAAATGCGAGAGAGAGAGTACACACAATTTTAACAAAATATGATCATCAATCACAAGATATATAAAACCTTACTAAATAAATAAAAAAAGGTAGGGAGAAAAGATGATATTCTACCAAAAATATTTAGTTGACTGCTCTGATCCTTCTTCGGGTAGGTTTTCTTTTTGGATTCCTTGCAACAATGGCTGCTGATCTCTCCAATGAAGAAGAGAGAGAGAGAGAGGGAGAGAGAGAGAGAGAGAGAGAGGAGAGATTAGAGAGGTGATTGTGAGAGACAGAGATAGGCGGAGAGAATTCAGATCGAGAGGTGCGAGGTTTTGAGAGAATTCAGAGAGGCGAGGCGCGCGGTTTAAGAAGATTATTTTTTACTAATACCCACGTCGGCAATAATAAAATAATCTAAAATGACATCGTTTATGTATTGCCGACGTCAAATAACGTTGGTAATAGATGTTAATTCCGACTAAACTAATGGTCAGAAATATTGTGCATCAAATTTAGTTATTTCCGACTCAAAACATTGTTGGTTATAGTTATGTTATATTACCGACGCAGTTTAAAGTTTGTATTAGTAAAATACTACTGACATATTTTATTTCCTACGTAGTTCGTTGTCAGTATGAGTAAAATATTATCGACAATGCATATTTTAGTCGATAAGAATTAATTAATTCCGACGACTTAGGGCAATGGAAAATATGTTGTCGCCCCTCTACCATAGTTCCGACATTTAATTTATTTTCATCGTAAATACTCAATGTAATCGACGAAATTGTAACCGACTGCTAATATTCGTTGGAACTAACCTCATATCTTGTAGTGTTTACTTATTCTCCAACTCTTTCGACACTGATGCTATCTACCAATTAATAATGTGACTTTCTGAAAACTCTGTAATTGTCTGGGTAAGTAAGTGCATGTGTAGGAAGGAAAAAAAATAAACAGAAAACTTTGAACTTCAATTGGTTTGAGAGAGAATGACACAAAGAACAAAAGTGCATGCAACTTTTGAACTCATCTCAATTATGTAAAGAATAAATATTAGACAATTAATGAAGAATATAAATTCAGAATATATATGTAACATTAATCTTATACAATTTGAAATCTTCCATTAATTTACTGTTATTGACAAGTGACTACAACTACCACATAACACTACCTCATACAGATGCCACCTTTTCCTCTACAACCATCCCATAACCTAACAACTTTACCGTCGAGAACCGTCAAGTCCTGATAACGGTACCACCCCATATCCCCCAACCCCATTCTCATCCTCAACGTTCTCTCCCAACCGTCACACCAGTCTCCACCACCGACCACCACTACCCCATTTCCAAAGTCTCCGTCTCCGGTCAACGTCAACTCTCCATCACTAACCTCACGGTCGTTCTCGTAATACACCGTGAACTTCCCCTTCGTTGCTCCATCAGTCTCCACAGCACAGACTGAGGGAGTCATTGCCGTAGTCCAAGATGCTAAAGTCGAAGCTGAAGCTGGAGCTAGCGTAGCCGCCGTGTCAGGCGCTGGTGACACTGACACCGCTTTCGTCGGAGACTGATCATCTGGGTTCCGACCGCATGGGTGGTGTGATTTGAGGGAACCAGCGGCTCTGATTCTCCAGAAACTCACGGCTGCCATTATAACGGCGATCCACGTCCATATATTATTGACAAGCGTTAAGAAAACAAACTTCACGTATTTGAAGGCTAGAGGCTTCTAGGGGAGAATCCAAGGCGTTCATGCTTTCTCTATCTAAAATTCAATATGTTTTCCAGTTTTTTTTTTGGTTCTGTGAATAGGAATTGGTAAGTGATTAATGGGGACGATTGAGAGGAAATATGGGCTGTTGCATTTGATTGTTTGGAAGGGATCTATAATAGATAGATGCTGAGCTTCTAGTTAATCCACGTGGGACACGTCTATGGTCAATATGCTGAATCACACAGTGTCACGTTTACCTTGCTTCACATTTTTCTTGGTATCAAGGGGAAACTGCATGTTTATACTTTATATATAAATTACTTTTCAGGCATCACGTAATATCTTACTAATTATGTGCATCGGTGAGAGATTTACAGTCAAAATATCAAATTCAAGCATGAGAAATTCATGATATTATGATTAATGATACTATAATTTAATTTATAATGTGATATAAACGATGTTATGATAATATTTTAATTTAAAATAAAATAATATTTGACTCTAAATTAATTAAGAGAAACTTTCACTTATCTAAATTTATGTGTTAATTATATTCTGTCACGTATATAATATACATGTATTTTTTATTTTTTTAAATAAAATTAAATGGTCATATTTTATATACATAACATATTAAGATTGTAACACTTATTTATATGTAAAAAAAAAAAAAAAATTATTTGATTTAAATTGTTCTTTACATATCAAAATTTAATTTACGAAATCATCAAATTTTTTCTATGCTACCTTGGAATTTTTTACTTGGACATGTGGCTGAGATACCTTACGGTCAATAGAGTTAAATACACGTGGTAATTAATGGTGTGGTGAGCCAATTACTAGTGCGAATGAAAGGGTTGTTGGTGCAGATTTGACAATGGAAAGCAATTATTGAGGGTCACCCATTTTATATATGTTTGTTAAGGTGTGGATGCTTGAAACTTTACAAGTCAATGTATTTTATTTTGAGTTTGGGGATCTAAGTTGGTAATTAAGGAGGCCCACGTTATTCATTACCCCCTTTTCATTACACATGTGACAGTTTTTTTATTTTTTATTTTATAATCCAAGGTGTTTTGGACCGTTAATACATATCAGATTTATGTTTCTATTATTTTCACCGGTTTTTATTCTCCCTTATATTTAGAATTTGGTTTGAGGTGATCTCAAGATATTATAAAAAGGTCTTGAACTTGTAAAGTCGAAATAGTAAGTCCTTTACGAGCAATAATCCAATCATTCAAATTAATTCTTTGAAATTTACGCATGACACATTTTTATGTATGCGTGTATATATATTTGTATATGAAAAATCATAAACATAATACGTTTTCTCATTTCATTTTTTGTGGGCATCATCAATGTGTGTTTGAGAGTGAAAAAATGAAATGAACAAAATTTATTAGGTATAAGAAATGAGCATTTGCGTTGTTGGTTCCCCTACTTAGAAGTGTGGACGAAGGTGCATTTGCATTGTTGAACCTGGACACATAAAAGCCTGTGGGGATTGTCTACCTTGCCAATGACAGGTAGCGCTGTCTCAACCTTAACCACAATCTCAATCTCATCCTCAGCTTCATCAATGTTCTGTCTGCCAAAACGTTTAAGGCTTATGGTCATATAGCTTGCAAACAACTAAGGCTGCCAAAGCCCATTGGACTAGGATTCCCATTAGCACAGTAATCAGTGTTGTATTTGAGAAAACATGCAAGGAAAAAAACATCTCTTCACCATTTTAAATGAGATAGTAGAGATTAAACTTTGTAGGGTTCAAATTGGTGCACAAGAAAGGGGAGGAGGTTATTTGAGATTTAATAGCATTTAACGTATCAATTGACTTAGGTTTTGGAAAAAAGGAAAAGTAGCAAACAAATCAGAAAAGTTTTGATACATTATAGAAGCCAAAAAAATTTGGTCAGTAATCACATTTCAGAGCCATAGAATCAAAGCCAAACAAAGTTTTATCCAAGAATTAAATTAAATTACATAAACAAAGACATGAACAAAAATGCATGTGATAGGAAATACTACTCTTTTTATTCGGTCATTATTTCATTTGACTAATATATATATATATATATATATATATTAGATTGTACTGCACGGTAGAGAAATGGTTGGTTGAAATAAGTAATAGAACATTCATTGTGCACAAACACACCACAGCTCATAAATGGCTGTGCCTTTGTTCAAACGTCAAACCAAGCTCAGAAAACCAATAAATTTCCTTGAATTTTAGGATCCGTACCACAAAATCAAGAGGTTGTTTGTCCTTTTTTGTGTTATAGCTGTACCGTTCCCATAAGAAGGAAGAAAAGTCCTTTCTGACACCTATTTCTCAAATTCAAACTTTTAATAATAATTTGAAGATGTTTTGGCGGGGGACTGGAAAGAACAAAAAGACAGACTACACTTATGATTTTGAAACTGAAGTATATGAAATAGACCAAGATTTTGTGTCCTAACTCATGATTTTAGTCAAACAATGCACAGTTAACGGGCTCTTAGTGGCACTTTTCTGACGGAGAAGGATGCAGGGTTGTATTGTACTCTATGAACCGAAGCAGGGCATGGCCACCATCATTTGGGTTTGCAAAAGTCACGCAAGTATATTTGATCGTTTGGCCAAATTTTTAAATTAATTTTGAATATCAATGCCCAAAATTGTATGAATTTGCTTCTGGAAGGCTGCTTTTACTATTGGGCCACAAAAGCTATGAACAATGTTTGGGAAAACTTTCCTAAGTTGTATGATATTTTTCTATGGGCCTAAACTTCAATTGGCCTTCATGGTCCCTGATATCATGACAATGGCTGTGTATATCAATTATTGAATAGTGCCATTTAGGATGTAGTTTCGGTATAAGAAATCAGCATGCTTCCAAAGCGGTAACCACTTGCCTATCACTTTCATTTTCCTTCAATGCGAGAGCATTTTCTCGAAGGAAACGGGCCAAGTTCAAAGTGGTCAAGTAGAACAACATATTTTGTTGCCATCTTTTAAAATCTGTCCCATTAAACTTTTCAGGCTTCTCTCCATGACTCATAATCATTGGCGCTATAATGGGCGTTGAAGGAGGCACCACAGTAGGAGAAGGAGTATTGTCAGTGGCCATTACTGTTTGCATTCAGAATACTTAAATTCAGTCAGTAAATTCAGAACCAAATTATGTAACTCAAGGCAAATTCTGTAAATATATTTCTACATAAACCAAACCAATATACTAGAATTGATAAAACAGAACTAAATTTTAAGTTTTGTATTTTCTGAATTTCAAGTTCTGAATTACAGAACAGAACTGAATCTTAAGTTCTCAAGTTCTGAATTTCAGAACTGAATTTTAAGTTCTGTAGTTTCGAGTTCTGAATTTCAGAACTAGTGAAACAGAACTTAAGTTCTGTAGTTTTTGAAGTTCAGAACAGTAAGGCAGAATTGAGAAAATAGAAATGATATATATATATATATATATATGTATAAAATAAATTGTCTTAAGATTGTTATTAATATATTTATCAGTGTTTCAGTCAGAACCAAAAATTAAATTGAAGAATAAAAACTATTTTGAAAAGACAGAAACAATTCTATTTTATACTTGAATTACAGAAACAATTAAACTTGACGAACAGACATAATTATACTTGATTAAACCAACAGAACAAAAATAAAACGTAATAAAAACAGAACCTGTTAATTTGTGGAATACAGAATTGCATGAACTAGAATTTTGCAGAATACAGAAATTGATCAAGTCTTGTGTTTGACACAATTTTCTTAAGACAATTTATTGCCCTCGCAGTGGTGCTTCGGGTTCTTGGCAATATGTCTCACAGGATAAAATGATCTACAACACAAAGGCAAGCACTTCCAATGTGTTCTGTTGACCCAGAACTATGTAGAACTCTTTCTCAAAATGAAGATGAATATGATATGCAAATGAATTGATTGAATACAGAATGCTTGTGATCGTGTCCTATTTATAGACTTGCTCACGTTTGTTTGGTACATGCATGAAGCTTGGGTCGTGTCTGTAGAGAAGATGCCTATTTAATCAAACAATGCTTCCAAAACGACAGCGTTTTGGACTCCTAACGGTAACCATACGCACGTCGCAAAACGACAACGTTTCAGAATCCCAACGGTAATCTTAAACGTATGTTCAAAACGACTGCGTTTTAGGTTTGAAAAATTTTAAATAAATTTTCTCTAAAAAGATATATACACAGCAAGTCCAAGCCCAGGCCCAGTTCGGTGAGGGGCGGCGGCGCGCGTGTGGTGAACCAAGCATGTGCTAGGTCCTCCCCTTTCCACAAAACTTGGGGTGCCCCTTGGGGCCCAAACCCCACTCTAAGGTAGGTGTATATATACTCTTTAAAAGTCTTGTACCCATCCTATGTGAGACACAAGTTTTTTGCACAAGTTCTAACCTTTTGTTACCATTTCTAAGTGGTGATGTTTGGAGGCAATTTCTCATTCACTTCTTAATGGTTTTGAGCAACCCAATATATTATTTTCATCTCCTCATGAAAGAGAACATATTTTCATGTGGACTCACTAAAATTAATTTGTAAGACCTATTTTAATTTTAGGTCAAAAATAATTAATTATAATAGTCAAACTCATTTTTTTTAACATTATATGAAATAGAGCCAAAATTTTGTGTCCTAACTCATGATTTTAGTCAAACAATGTGCAGTTAACAGGCTTTTAGTGTCACTTTTCTGACGGGGAAGGATGCAGGGTTGTATCGTACTCTATGAACCGAAGCAGGGCATGACTTGACTCGGGCATGGCCACCATCATTTGGGTTTGCAAAAGTCACGCAAGTATATTTGATCGTTTGGCCAAATTTTTAAATTAATTTTGAATATCAATGCCCAAAATTGTATGAATTTGCTTCTGGAAGGCTGCTTTTACTATTGGGCCACAAAGCTATGAACAGTGTTTGGGAAAACTTTCCTAATTTGTACGATATTTTTCTATGGGCCTAAGCTTCAATTGGGCTTCATGGTCCCTGATATCATGACAATGGCTGTGTATCAATTCATTTAATTACACGTATATTTATATAAGTATGAAATTCCTTGTCATGACACTCAACATATGTCCCACACTAACACTCACACTCATGTGAAGCAACCAAACATTACCACCTATAAAAAAGAATTTTAAAGCCGATTCTTTTGTACCAAACTTTTTATATGACATGACATGCCAAGTCTTTAAACATTGTTTGACAGTGGCTTTGCTAATGCAAAATTAGACACAAAACTAGTAGTGGGATGGGTTATAGCCAAAAATAAAGGTTATGTTTCTTTAGGTTTTTAAATATAAATTTTTAATTTTAAAATGCGAGATACGTGTTTAATTTGTAATTAATTTTAATTTTGTTTAATTTAAATTGTCATATTTAAATATATTTTCATAATTTTTAAAATATTAATTATAAAATTTTTAAAAATATTTTAAAAAAAATTATATTCCCGGTCAAAAGACAAACACTTGACTAAATAAGTGGAGCCAGTGAGTTGAGCTGACATAATAGGTGACATACTTCCACCTAAATTCAAACTTCCACCTTGCATTCGCTTTCAAGTTTCAACGTTCCAAACCCAACATATATATATATATATATATTTCCATCAATCAAATAAACGAATTTCCTGTTTCAATTAATGGTCTCCATCACTATGTTTTTGTACGTGTGTGAACAAGGGAATTTGAGTTTGAAACCTGGTTTTGATCACGTTTTCTTCTTGTCTTGTCTTAACTCTTGTGTGTCTGTGTGTATATATATATATTTGAACAATAATAGAAAAATTAAGGTTGCGCTTCAATAATGATTCAAATATAATTTTTTGAAAAATATTTTTGAAAATTTTGTAATTAATTTTTTAAAAACTGTAAAAATACATTTGGATATGATAATCTAAATTAAAAAAAAAATTAAAATTAATAACTTGCCAAACGTGTATTTCATGTTTTGAAATTAAAAATTTATTTTTGAAAACTTAAACAAACATAGCCTTAAAAAGTCCCTTCCATGTATATATATATATATATATAGAGAGAGAGAGAGAAGAGAGAGAGAGAGAGTACCAAATCCATAGTCTATATATAGGACTTGCAACTTATTTAGTTTTGACTCATCTCTCTAACGAATCCTCCTATATAATTCAATGTATTGTTTGTAGTCGTAATGTATTCTTGTACATTTGTCTTTTTATTATTGATAAGAAAAATAAAAATTTAAGAATTATACAATTCTAATATTAAAAATCAGTTAGATCATGTTAAATTTAAATTTTAGTATTATTACAATACTAAAATATTATATTTTGATATTTTTGTTTAAATGTTCAAATGTTAATTTTTTTTTTTTTTTTAAGCATAACAATCATTCTTTTTGTTCAATTATTATTTTTAAAATATAATTATAACATTTTAAGTCATTGAGTTGTAAAATTGTTAGAGAATATTGGCTATACAATTTTATTAAAATTCTTCAATTCTTCTGGCCAAATGTGACAAAACTAGTGAGAAAATTAAAAAATTGAGACGTCTTTAAGCATGCATTGGAGTAACCTTTTAGCAGCACTTATTATAATATAAAAATAGCAGCCGCTGCATTGGACCTGCTCTAATTGTGAAAACTACTCATCTCTGTTCCATAGTTAATGAATTGAGTTAGATCACAAGTTGGCTCGCAGGAAAACAAACTTTGTAGAATCAAAATTCTGATATCATAATAAATCACTCGTTACTCTAAAAATTTAAATTGTTAGACAATAAGTTAATAATGTATTATGAGCTTTACAAATGCACAAGCACATGTGAATGGCATCTAGCTTTACTTAAAAAGACTATTTGATGTTCTTTAATTATTTAGTAAAATAGTTTTGTCCCCAAATTCACTCTTACGCTAACCCTAATTTGATTCGCTGACTTTGTTGAACTTCAAAGGGTGGGTTGAATGATTCTTTGATTATAGCTTAGGATCATTTAGTTTAGTTAATTCACAGAATTGATCAACCAAGGAGTCAAGGTCAAAAATAAATTTCAACCATTTTATACATAACAATGGTGGGTTTGACTTACTTTAAAAAAAAAAGAAAAAAAAAAAAGAGGTTGGATTTGCGTTGACCTATATAATTTAATTGCAATGACAAGGTTAAAAAATATTAAATGTGGTTGTTGTTGAGTGTAAAACATAAGAAATTCATGAGAGATGATGTCAGTTTGTGGCCCCAACATTTATACTAAAGTAGGTTTACCAAACATCCCTATTGATTAATGGGACTGCAAATTTATTGAAAATTTAAAATAAGATGGGACAAAGAATGATTATCAGACATGTAATTAATTTGTATGTAATGCACTTATATGATTGTCATAAATAATATATAAGTTATGATTTAGTTTTCTCATTAAAAAAGGGTAAGTGCGCTGCAATTTACTTGGGATCAATTTTTAGTAGCCTTTGGTCAATTTTTAATAGCCTTTGGTCAAGACATGATGCTATTCGCATTCTACAAAAGGGTGGAATGCGGGGGATATGAATTGACTTAGTTAGTCACAATTTTATATTTTTTTACTGGGTGAGTTTGAAATGTGACAAACTTAATATATTATAATAATCTAAAATTGAGTCGTAATTTTCCGTTGCGTGATCAGATGGTAAAAGAGTTGAAAATTCAATTCAACATGGTTCATCCTAAGTAAAACAAATGATTTATGGCACCCAATTGAATCATGACACATCCTTATTTATCTTTGAAAGTTCTGTAAATGTAGAACAGTAGAAGTATAATATTACTTGGTACTTTCCATCTGTTTTCCAATCAATTACCTTTTAAAGTAATATATGAGGAAATGCAGATTCAGTAAAATATTAACTTCAAGTTAAATTCTCATACTTTTAACATGAATTTTGGTGAAAAATCTTTTTTGCCAGTTATTTCTTCTATAAAAAAACATTCATGAGAAAATAACCAGAAATTTTAAAATGTTTTGTTTCATTTAAAATATAAATAAAAAAACTAAAATAGTTTTTCTTGTACCCATCTTAATCATCCTTATATATTCCCATTTTAAAAGTTTTATGTGATGCTCATCCATTTTGTTGAATTGAGGAAGATGATGGAATCATGGATAAACAAAAGTATCAGATTATGGGATTTCATTTTATCTGTGCAGAAATTTTTGGATTTACGACACGTTTTTTACGGCAGCTTGTTCACCACCTAAACTCATTTGTATGTGTTAATTTAATTAATGTGAACTCAGGGCTTTATGGGATGAAGGTATTGAATTTAAACTCATCAAGTACAACAATAAATAAAAATTAATTGATGCTTCATGTCCTCCTAAATACATAACAGAATGCATAATGTTAAATAAACAAACAGAAATTTAATATAGAATCTTTACATTTAATATATATATATATATATATATATATATGTCCCGTTTAAGACCTATTACTTTTATAAATATGACCCATTAAGATGCATAAATTTTATATAAAAATTTACTGGTTGATCCATGAATTATTAATTTTCTCACGTCATGTTGGGTACGGTGTAATGAACATTTAAAAAATGTTTATTTTAATTTTTTCATTCTTCATTCTTCATTCTTGTTTCGTATAATTGAAACTATTTATTTCATGAAATATACATTCCATTAAAAATTATTCTAAACATTCTTTTAACATAAGTGAGTAATTCTATTGATTCATTTTATGTTATTTTTATTTTATATTATAAAATAACCATTTTATTTCTGGATACTCAACATAAACTTAATTTTTGCTACATTTGATAATGTGTGATATATGCAGAATGCTAGGAGGTATTCAACTTTTGATATGAATAAAATAAATGTCCATGAACTTTGAAGGAAATTTCTAACGTTGGGTCTTCAAAGTTGAATCATATTCATATATGAGACATGTTTCCATCCGTTGGGAGGCTTTGCGTCAGACTATTTTGTCCACAAACTCAACAAAAGACTGCCGGGTAGCCGCCGGCCTGCCGTGCTACTTGGGTTAATTAAGCTTATATTTATGCCCTTAGGTGTAGCAACATATATATATGTGTGTGTGTGTGTGTGTGTGTGTGTGTGAGAGAGAGAGAGAGAGAGAGAGAGACAGAGACAGAGAGAGAGAGAGACAGAGAGACAGAGACAGAGATACAAAGTGCATGCATTTCTTTGATTTGAATCAACAAACTGTGACTCTTACCACCAGGAAAATTAGAACCCTTGAATCAAGAAAGTTGGTCATAGTATCTAAGTTAAGGAAGAAGGACTTTGATTTTATGTGGCGTACTCTACAATTTTCCGTATGAATCTAAATTTTTTTAATTGATTTCAAAAAAAGTTGCCTCATTTCCTTCATGTCTCTTCTTCTTTTCTTGGATGTTTCCTTTTCCATCCATGGGCTGCTCCAAAACCAAGGCCAAGCCAACTTTTACTTGAGAATGATAGATGCATGCATATTCATAATGCATGAAATCTTATCATAGACCGGGTCATTTACCTGACTAATTATATTTTGTCACATAAATAAATATTATTTTTATGTCTTTTAAAAATAAAATATTTTTTTCACATGACATTATTTTATAAGTCGGATTCATGCAACATCAATGTACCTAGTCAATAGTAGAATTTCTCCTCTTTCTCTCCATTCATGTGTGTGTGTGTGTGTGTTGTGTGTATAGATGTGTGTGTAAAAGTATACGCCTTGGCACAAATAGAGGACAACAACCATAACCCAAAAAAAAAAAAAGGTTATTTGTCCAAGTCAATATATATATGGAACTGTATGGGGTACCAACGGTACTAGCCACCTCTGGAATGGCAGAACCCAACGATCGATCGATTTATCCTACTCACCAATCCTCCTCCAACAACTTTGTGATATATATTTAAAAGATCAAACCATTAATAAATTAACATAATTTAGAAGGATAATACTAGTATAGAAAAAAAATTTGATTAATTGAATTATAACCAATTAGATGTGTTAGATATCATTTGATTCAGAGACATTCTTTAACATACAAAGCTAAGTAGACTCAGTTTGAAGAATAAATTTATCAGCCTATGATATAGAATTAGTTAGTTATTGACTCAGTGTAATGCAATATATATATATATATATATATATAGGTTATGTTATTTTAATTTAGCATGATTACAGTATCATTACATTTATACTTGATCTTGTTATTATTATTCCCTCTGTCCCATAAAAATAATCTTTTTTGGAAAAACTAACTTTTTAAAGAAGACAATCATTTAATGTTTTCACATTTGATTAAGAAGATAAATTTATAAAACTAACCTTCATTCACATTGAATTTGTGAAAAGGATAATTTAAAAATTTCACAATTATTTATACATTGAATTTTTAAACAAGACTTTTATTATGAGACATCTCAAAATGAAATAAGAGACTTTTAATTCGGAACGGTAAAAGTATTAATCAAGCATGTTCATGATCAATTATACATTAAACCGCTTACCCTGTATAAAAATTGTTATACACAAGAGGGCTTGAAGGTACAGAGAAATTCAACAACCACCGTTTACAAGCTAAAGAAATCATGGAATGGAAGAAATTTCCCCTCATTAACTGAACAATTGCACTTCATCACAACCATAATATTATACAATTATTATTATAATCATAAATGTTAGTAGTGAGAAATGGTCATCCCTATACCCACTTGCTAATTAATATGACTCTGCCTCTCTCTCTCTCTCTCTCTCTCTCTCTCTCTCTCACACACACACACACACACACAGTTCACGTGTCTCCTAGCATGACCCACTGTGTGTTCACGTGTCTCCTAACATGACCCACTCATGCAGCTTTATAAATACCTCACTTGGTTACGTTCAATCGCATCTCTCAAGCTGAGCTCTCAAGTCTCAAAGCATACACAAATTTAATGGCTATCTTCTCCAAAATTGCCATTATTGGAGCTGGCATAAGCGGTATTGCAGCCGCTAAACAGCTCTCCAAATACGAGCCAGTAGGTCTTTGAGGCTTCTGGCTCCCTTGGAGGGGTCTGGAAACATTGTTCTTACGAGTCCACGAAGCTGCAGACCCCTCGTTGTGATTTCGAGTTCTCGGATTTCCCTTGGCCTGAAAGGGATAATTCGAGTTTTCCATCTCATTTGGAGATTTTGGATTACTTGGATTCTTATGCTAAGTACTTCGATTTGTTGAAGTTTGTGAGGTTCAACTCAAAGGTGGTGGAAATCAGATTTGTTGGTGATCGGGAAACCACCACCACCCCCATCACCCCCACCACCGATCTTGGTGGTAAAACGGGAGAATTTGGAAGTTTACTACCAGGCCAGACGGTATGGGAGGTTGCTGTCCAGTCCAACCAATCTGAGGCTGTTCAGGTCGTTGTTCTTCCGAGAAAAACACACACACACACACACACATATATATATATATACATCCAAAAAAACTTGCTTCTGAAAGTTTTCAAGGACAGTTTTTATTTGTTGTCTTAATTCTCTGATGTTTTGCTAGGACACTTTTTACATGTAGGGTATGTTGTGTTTCTCATCTGATAAAACCCTAAAAACGCCTTCAAAAAGTAGCAGATCGAATCAAAAGTTTTCAGTATTATTATCGTATGTATAATCAAAATTTACCCAACTCTTCTCAATATGGACAAATAAGCCTTTGCGATTACTTACATGATTAAATACCCATGCATGATTTTCTTTATTTTTTCATGTCCATGAATTATATGAATGGAATTTATTTCTTTTTTTGGTGACACCTCTTTTATATTTTCTTGGTGACCTAGATTGTGAGTGCTGATCGATTTTTTTTTCTTCTAAATTTATTACAGTGGTATGCCTTTGAATTTCTGGTGATTTGCATTGGGAAATATGGTGATATACCCAAAATACCAGAGTTTCCCCACAACAGTGGCCCAGAAATATTTAGAGGACAGGTCTTGCATACCCTTGATTACAGCAAACTCGACAAAGAAGCAGCTACCCGACTCCTTAAAGGAAACAAAGTTGTAGTCATTGGGTACAAGAAATCAGCTATCGATCTAGCTGTTGAATGTGCTGAAGCAAACCAAGGTAAATAAAGGTTTAATCCAGCCATATATATATATATATATATTCTAAAATCTCAATTTTATATTTTCTATGTTTTCCTTTTCCTTGACATTCTTTGTTTTTCTCTTCTCCATATAATAAATAGCTTGATGTCATCATCTGAGTGGTACAAATTATACACATTTCCTTTGCATGTGATTGTTATAAAAGAAAAAGAAAAAACTTTGATACTCAAATTTAATATCAATTTTTCGGTTTTTTATACCCACCCAAATTTTATTATGTAATGATTTAAAGTTAAAAACTTAAAACGAACTTTTGGTTCAATAAATTAATGACTTTTTCTTTCTTTCTTGTTTTGGGCATGTTTACATCATTAACCATTTGTTTCATTAAGGTTAATTTTATTTATTTTTTATTTGAAATGAATGTTTCAAGTTTGATTCTTTGGCCAACACTTAAGGAGATTTTCGAAGAAAAGAAACAATATAAAGAAAAAAAATTAAATTAAAAGGTACTATCGATTTCATGGTACTTTCATGGTACGAATGTGTGATTGTAATTTTGGACATTGTGAATATTAAACGTGCATGGTTTTGATTTCTCAAAAGTCACCAATCACTATTCACTAGCTAGGGAGGGAAGAGCCATGCCATGGTCAAAGTGACAATCAAGTGTGGGGTGTTTTGACTTGTAGACCACACGTTTTCTCCGTTTCTTATTACATGTCACCCAGTTAGAATTCTGCATAGTAGATTTGGACATTAAGACGAAAATATGTGTGTGTGTGTATGTATGTATATATATATATATATATATGTGTGTGTGTATATGTGTGTGTTTAGATATATGTGTTTGTTTATTACAAACACACACACACACATACACACATATATATATATATATATATATTTGCGGAAACAGAAACACATGACCCAACATCACCCATAAACAACAAAAAGCTTTCTTTTCCTTGGTCAATCATGCAAAATTCTTTGTAATGCATTGAACATGTTAGCAGACAAAGATTCAATTCAAACCTTTGTGACCTTGAAAACTAACATCAAATAACTTTTAAGTTTCAAAAAAGATAAAATTTGTAATTACAGGGTCACGTATATGTCTTTTATATATATATATATATATATATATATATATATATATATATGCCTGTGAATCAACTTCAAAGAACTCTCAAGTAACATGACAGAGTAGGACCATGGGACTTGCAAACCTGATTTATAATTCTTCCCTTGATTTGACAATTATGCCTTCCATTCTAAAGACTTCACAAGGTTTAGTGTTATTATTATCCATTTAGATAGGACCTTGGTCCTCATCTAAGGGTGCTTTTATTTATTTATTTATTTGTTATCTTGAATTTTAAATCTCCAATGAAAATTAAATGAGTTCTCTGGCTTTTACATGCCATGCAAATTAAGGTTAATATAATGGAGATTGACTTGTATTTTGATCTGGATTTGTTGAAGGACCAGAAGGAAAACCATGCACCATGGTGGTAAGGACCCTGCATTGGACTGTTCCACATTACTGGGTTTGGGGTTTGCCCTTTTACTTGTTCTATTCAACAAGATTTTCTCAGTTCTTCCATTCAAGACCAAACCAAGGTTTCCTCAGGACCTTCCTTTGCCACCTATTATCTCCTGCGGTAAATATTCGATCATTTATTACAACATATGGTTGGTTAATCTAGTCTGCTAATGGATGGCATTTCTATGATGGTTTTTAACAGAGACGAGCTGTATCAAAGTTTATTGAGTCCTATTTGGCATGGAAACTTCCACTGCAGAAGTATGGACTGAAACCAGATCACCCATTTGAGGAAGACTATGCATCCTGCCAGATGGCAATCTTGCCGGAGAATTTCTTCTCCGAGGCTGATAAGGGAAAGATTGTGTTTAAAAGAGCATCAAAATGGTGGTTCTGGGAAGGAGGAGTTGAATTTGATGACAACACTAGGTTGGAGGCCGATGTGGTGGTTCTGGCAACTGGATATGATGGGAAGAAAAAACTCAAAGCTATAATACCAGAGCCCTTTCGCAGTTTCATAGAATTTCCTTCTGGCATGATGCCTTTGTACAGGTAGGGCGTGATTTCAAAGCTGTGATTATAGCTTATACATCAACATAATCTGTATATTTTTGAAGAATTGGATGGTAATGAATTAGTATACAACTTACTTTTTTCTGGCAGGGGCACAATCAATCCATTGATTCCAAACATGGCATTTGTTGGTTACCTTGAGAGTGTTTCCAACCTGCACACAGCAGAGCTCCGATGCAAATGGCTGGCTCGCCTTGTAGGTGAACAATTTAAGCTCCCCAGTATGGAGAAAATGATTGAACAAACAACTGAAGAGATGGAAATCATGAAGAGGACAACCAGGTTCTACAAGAGGCACTGCATATCGACTTACAGTATCAACCACAGTGATGATATTTGTGAAGAAATGGGATGGACATCATGGAGGAAGAAGAACTGGTTTGCAGAAGCATTTAGCCCTTACAATAGTCAGGATTACGAAGAGGAAAAAATGAAACCACTAAACTAATCTATGCTTTTGTCTAATCTATTTGAAAGATTTGTTGTTTGATTTATATCTTTTGTTACAAAATAAAACAGTGCAGTACTGATAGGAATAAAACGATAGAAATATCATGTATATGAGCATTGAAGACCTATGCTTATCAATAAAGCATTTATATTAGTTCAGAAAATTCATGATTTAAGAACACACATGATTCAGTGCTTTGCCTACCTAATATAAACAATGGGCAAAAATAGCAGCTATAGTAAATACACAGCAATGATTGACAGGGTCCAAAATCATATGAGAAAATATGTGGAAATGAGAATCTAAATCAGGAAATCTCAAAGACTTTGAAGTAACTTCAAGGTCTCATCAATATGCTTTTCAGGTTGGAACTGATTGTTGTAGATGAGTTGAACCACCCCCTTCTTGTCAAGAACATAGGTCTGTCTTCCAGGCAAGGTTCCAAACAGATCTGCTGGCACTCCCCACTCTTTTCTGACCTTGTTACCCTCATCACTCAGCAATGTGAATGGAAGTCTGTATTTCTGCGCAAATGCCTACATCCATTCAAACATTCTTGTCAAGGAAAAGTAGGCATGGTGGTGGTCGTCACAAGCTAATTCTAAAACAACTCAATTAGAAGAAAGTCAAGAACTAAATCCATCAAACAGATTTCCTTGCCATTAAGGTTCTCTTTATTACAATTAAAAAACTCTTTTGTTGATCAAGACATATATATATATATATATATATATATATATATATATATATATATAACATGACAAAAAACAACAAAGGAACTGTAAAATTTATTTTGACAGTAAGAAGGGATAGCAAGAGATATGTCAAAGTTGGAAGGAACTACCAATGACAAAGTCATTGACAATAAACTCAAGCATGACCAAAGAAGATAATTGGCTCAAAATTGTAATTAATTTCAGATGATTGGCTGAATAGGTTATGTCAATTACTGGAAAAAATGAATCAGCTTCTAATCTAACAAAGTTATCTAACAAATGTTAAACAATTTATGCACATCATGGGTACCAAGTCCAAGGTGCATAAATGATTTATTTATTACATTATTGTTCATATTTTAATAACCAAATCATGACAACTAACAAGATCTTAAGTTTACTTGTTCATTCTTATTAATATATATCTTACTATGCTAGTTGACATGTTCCAAACTAACTATGGCTTCTGAATCAATGATATCTTCAGCATATAAGAAGTTGATTATTATCGAATAATCAATGAAAAACAAGTTCATTGATTATCTCAATAAGCCTATGCCTCTTCATGATTCAGTACAAATATAAATGATTTGATTTACACAATTAAGTACAAAGTTAAGAGGTGTTTGGAAGCAGTTACAATGTTTAACATTAACTAGACACTTATACATAGTTAATTATTTCTTTGAAGCAACAGGGGACCAAGGGTTATGTTTTCATCCAATCAATTCTTTTGAGGTTTTAAGCTGTTTCGCTATCAAGAAAATTTTTGCATTACCTTGTGAGATGATGGATCATCACCACTAATCCCAACAACCTCAGCTCCTGCTTTCTTAAATTTTTCATAAGAGTCCCTGAAAGCACAGGCCTGAGAAGAGTACGGAAATTGTTAGTCTTGACTTTTTAGAAAGCTGGTTAGGTGCTATTAGTCAACTTAACATCCCTCCTCTCATGCTGATGAGAATTCACAAATCTAAATATATGATCTGTGACACTGCAATTCTGTTGGTAAGAACTCCAGCACAAAACCTTGTCTGAAAAGCCTATGCATATGCATTGTATTGGTCCAGTTGATCAATAGCAGCCTTACCTGACATTCAGTGTTAATGTGGGGCTAAACATATTTTAAAGCATTACACTTCCCCGACCAGTAATTGATTAAATGGACAATGCCTTCAGACCAATCCAATGGAGAATGATGCAAAACTTTAAATAAAATTGAACATGACCCGAATAAAAGAAATTGAAAAATGACTTGGAGAATTGAGAGTGAAAAAGAAATGCAAGTTATGAAAATAAGAGAGATGTGTAGTCATCTCAAAAGATCATAATATTTTGGGAATTTCAGAAGCATACAAGCATACTCTGGATATTCCTATGCGCACGCATGCACATACAAACATACATATAAATCTATAATATATATATATATATATATATATATATATCAGAATTGATTTTATTTTTATGGACAAAATGGGAATGAATGAAGCAATTTTGAGATTGATTTGAGAATCATGTTGTAGCATTCAGTAATGATAAAATACTTATTTTAAGCCATTCATGTTGATTAGAAAAATAGTACAAATTTAGATTCGGAGGGGAAAAGGGCTAGCTCAGCCACTACGGATCTGAAAAGTGTTGGTTATACGCAGTCCTACCCACTAGCAGAAAAGAAAAGAAAAGAAAAGAAAAAGAAAAATAAAAGTACCTGTTTGGTGCAACCAGGGGTTTCATCAGCAGGATAGAAATAAACAACCACAGGCTTCCCTTTGAATTTGGAGAGGGTCACATTCCTACCATCCTGATCTTTCAAAGTAAATTGTGGAGGCACCCCACCTTTGTTCACCTTCAAAACCCTAACTATAATTAACCACTTGCACTGTAGATGAATACTCATAATTTTACAAGTCTAAGAGTGAGACGAGGCAATGTACCTTAGCAAAAATGGAACTCTTCACGGAAGAAGTAGAAGATGGGATTGAGAGAGAAGCACAAGAGAGTTTGAGACCGAAAAACTGAGAATGTGATGATTGGGTGGGGAAAATTGAGAGGTTCTTAGAATTGGATGGGGTTTTAGGGGTTTGGGTTGGAAGTACAGTTGGAAGAGAATGCATAGGGAGAAAGAGAGAAGCCATTAGCAATGCAGAGACAGAGAAAGTGATAAGGCTGGTCTTTGGTGGAAAATGAAATTGTTGGAGAGACACACTGAATGCGCCTTCGCTTCCTCGCCGGTGCTGTGGCGGCAAATACAAAATTGTTTTGGCGTTGAGAAAGATAAGGGAGCTGTGAGTGGAGCTTGTAGTAGCACTTGTTCTGGAGATCAGATTGAGGTGTTTTTGCGTGGACGATTGCTGACCCCAATCTCCGATTTCAGTAGTACGGTTAATTTACAGTTGGTGTTGCATGATGGAGATGAGGAGCATCACCCACAATGATCATCCACTCTGTTCCTGGATCAATTGGAAGGATAATTCATGAAACTAAATCCAACATCAAGTCAAATTGCCTTGGAAAAGTGTGTTGGGTCCCATCAATTCAACGTAAGCATATATATATATATATAAAAGAAACTCTCATATTTTTAACTCGAAACTAAGCCAATGAATTAACTCGCTGTTCTACCAAACATTGAAGATCTTTCAATTTGTAAGTCTTTAATCACTTTTGATAAAATATATATATATATATATATATATTCCATTGTGATGCCATTTCTTTTTCTTTTTATTTACTTTTAACTTTTAGTCTTAATTTGAAAATTAGATATGCTTAATTCTCTCTTACTAATTCGGATCAAGATACGTCCTTATTAGCAGAGGAATAATTTCAACACTTAACTTTGTCCCCAAACTGAGTTTGGTATCATCTGCCCCATTTTTCTTTCTTGTTTTCGTCTTTTTCCTGTACATTTACTCTTTAGAAGTTCTAAATTCTGAATATTTATTTGCTATTTTACCCCTAAATATACTATTTATACATTATTCAATATATATAATAAAAATAGTAAAAATAAAAATTAATATTGAATATACTACTTATGCATTATCCAATATATATAATATAAAACATAAAAAAAAAATTAACAATTAGTCTTATTTCAACATAGTTTTTTTTAAAGAAAAAATTAATTATATTCTTTTGTATTTATTCTCCAAAATTTAAAATTTTTTGAGATGAGCTCGAAGAAAAGATGACACAAATAAGACATTAGTGCCCAAGTTATCAGATGGTCATGTAATTTCACAAATTATAAAGGTGCACTTATAAATAAATAATATTTTGTAAAGTTGTAATTCGAGCGATCTCAAACTTGGACAGAGTTATGTCTACGTTCAAACCCAACTTTAAAATAATGAATTCAAGCTTGATTTTGAACTTGACAACCCGCCCTGACCTGATCTTGACACAGATTAAAATTTATTAGTATTGAATTCAATTCAAATTCGATAAATTTTTAACAATTTAAATTATCAATTCTAATTTTTAGATTTTGTTCACAAATTTTTTAATAAATTATTATCTTTTTTCTATTTTAATTATACATTAAAAGTTTTAATAATTTCTAGTAATTTTTTTTTAAAAAAAGATGTTAAAATAATTCCTTTAACATAATTTAATTTTTAAAAAAATATTAAAGATTAATAATTTTTTAAAATTATAAAAATATAAATAGTAATATTCGTAAGAAATTTTTACTAATTTGATGATGAATAACTCAAATATAAAAGAAATATAATATAAAATATTAAATTTTAGAGTTGGCTTGAGTTTTTAAAATTTTACCCCTAATTTAAATTGAGTTTAAGAGAGCCTATCGCAAAGAGAAAAATTTAAAACTCAAGCAGCCTACGAAGTACGGGCCGGGCTCGGGTCAACCCGCCTAGCCTCCTAAAGTTGGACCCCTAATATTTGGTATCACTGAGCTGAGTCGTTGAACCGGCCGAAGTTGAAGTAGAAGTAGAAGTAGAACCTCGGTACACCTTGAAAACCCTATAATCACCACGTTCGTCAATTGTATTTGAATTTGAATACAGCAATTGGGTGTGGACTGTTGGTTTTAATGGAGGGGTTACAGAAAGCGATCCGTAAAATTTCTGAAGACCTAAATTGGACTCTTCATCTTTGTTTTCCTCGTTTGACAAACTATCTTTCAGCGGAGGAGGGGCCGCTCTGTCAACTGACCAAGCTCGAGATTTGATCACCAGACCTCCCAGGTGATTCTCCTTATTATAAACTATCTCTATTCGCTGTTATAAACTTCAATGCTTTTATCACTATTTTCCATTCAAATTTGCGGAATCGTGTTGTTGTATTTGAATTAAACACGAGTTCATTTTATTGTTAAAACGGGCAAACTTACATAGTCTGGTATGACTGTGTTAATATAATGAACCAAAAACTTGAATGTACAACCACAAGGGACGATGGAAATTTTGATTTTGAGTTCCTTCCATTTAATATAATATTTGAAGCTGGGATTTTAGTTGCTATCATGGTTAGTGTTATTTGACAAAGTCTGTGGTCATACTGGAACTCTGTTGATTCCATTGCCAATTGATGCTTCTCATGGAAATCACCAAATAGCTTTGGCAATAATGCTTCTTTATTAATTACTGCCTTTTTCGATAGCTTTTAAACATTATAGCCATTGAAGGAAGCTAGGGTGGTCTATTAGCATTTACACTATTTAAGATAATCATTTGTAGTGAAAAAAGTTTTGGAACTCTGTTATCCAAGCATACTTTGATTGTTGGATGATGAGTGCAGCAAGAACAGAACTTAAAGGTAAGTTTCATAAATAATTCAGTGTCTGTTTGGTGGCATTTGTTTCTTGTCTCTAAAAGCCTCTCTCTCAATTTAACTCTTTTTTGTCCCCCTATCTTCATACAGTTCATCTTCTCTGAGTTGTGTAGTTAGTTAAACATAGAAAAAATGGCTCCTTTGAATAGTTTGATTTGTGAACACCAGAAAGTTTTATTATGGCTTTGTTTGTTTTAATGGAAAATGGATTTTATTTATTATTTTATTTTGGATAAGTTTTAATGCAAGAAGGAATATAGGAAATAGATGGTTTTGCTACTCTTAGATTTGGCATGTATCATTATGGTTATGACTAATGATGTTAGCACCCATATTGTTAGATGTATGAGATGTATATTTCCAACCTTTATAAACCAAGCCTTTGTGGTTATTAGGAAGAAAAATTCCTTTATTGTGATATAGTGATGCATGATTTTTCAATCTTTAAAGCGGAAAATGAATTCTAGGGTATAAGCCTGCAAACAAATAAGGAGAACACTATGATTTTTTGTGTTCTAAGGAAACTCATCATGTATTATAGCAGGTTTTCCTAAAAGTAATCCAAGGCTGAGAACACTGCTGCTGATGAGATGAATCTTTCTCTATCTAACTTATATACCATTGTTTTTCATCCTTTTTTAGTTTATTTATAATTTTATTTCTTCTGACCATATTTTTTGAGGAAATGGTAGAATGCAAGTGGCAGTACTGTAGACATGCTTTTAATCCTCGTATCTCTAATTGTGACAAGTGGTATCTCTAGGGACCTGCTCAAAGGTTTGTGCAATTTGCTTTGTTGCTAGAGTAATTGTTGGTTTCACATGAAAGTTACGTGTGTGGTACTGGGCTTCTAAACTTCTCAAGAGATTGAAGGATGATTAAGGCCACCCAATTGTGTCAGTTTGTTGTCATCATTGAAATACCTACACATGAAAATGTAGGTACCGACAGTTGAGATATCAAGCATTTTAAGAATTTTTTTGAGAGAATCTGAAATTTGGGGAAGTTTCCACCTCAGAGAGCATTAAACTCACTCTTTTAGTGATTGTGTAGTTCTTATTACTTCAATTGTATGTTCTATGGTGGTTGTGAGCAGTTTGATTCTGGCTTGCAATATCTTTGTGTTTCAATCATTGGGAGATTGTCTACTACTGACATGTTAATTGGTCTTCTTCGCAAGAGGGATATGCCTTAGTGGATTGAAATTTTATATACATTTGCATGCTTTGTAACTCAATTTTTTTTCCAACACTTAAGAGTACGATTCGCATGATATTTATCCTGGCCTGGAGTTCGTCTCTGCACAGCAGCTATTTTTTTCCTTCTAATTTAGCCAGGAGTCCTTCACCCTTCACCTCTTTCTGCATCTGCAGTTTTGTGGATTCAGTGCATGTTAACAAAATCAGCTTGAAGCATGAATCAAAGGTGATTGATTATCCCTATGTGTTGCAACACTTATTTTCATTTAAAGTTCATGTGAGACTTGTTAATAATTTGTGCCTCTTAGATTCCTTGTGCAGACTTGTTAATAATTTGTGCCTCTTAGATTCCTTGTGCATCACATTCATATTAGTATTATGAATGGCTATGGTTGGTATATTGATCTAACAAAACATGGTATTATAATTACATAATCAAATAATCAAAACTGCAATCTTTTGCCAAAAATGGCTAGGCATCTATTGTTGAAGTGGACAGGAACCTTTATATCTATTTTCTTTCTCTCGTTAACTCTCTCGTGTTTGGACAGCATTACTACATCAACTGTATAATATATGCACTTATATTCTACTGAAGTGGTATATATATTCCTCTGAATGATTTGAATAATTACAAAAGAATAACAGGTTGATACTCTATTGGCAAGTTTCCTAGCTTAGAAATACTCCTTGTGGAACTCGAAGCGTGTGGATGTCTTGTGAGTCAGCTCATGTGATAGCTTCTTTAGCTCCTTTGCTAATACCGGCATCCCGCAGTAGAAAACACCTGCAGATTAACAATCCTTTTCTCAGTAAAAGATCTATATTTGGTGACCCAAACAAACCAGAGAATTAAACCATTCTGACCACCAGCAGCCCTGTTCTGGCTGGGTGGCTGGTTGCTGCCAGAACAGGGCTGCTGGTTGCCTGCTTAGGATTTAACTAATTTTTCATGTGTTCCAACTTCTTTGATTGTGTTTACCTATCCCCCAATACTAATTTATTTATATTTGTGTATCAGTTGGCAAGTGGTTGAGGTAGATGGTGGTCAATTAAACTGGGAACATCTTTAACAATTAGACCTCAGCTCCAGGTATGAAAACACCAATTTAGGAAGACACCACTTTTTACATATGCACATAATTGTGCAATTGATAGTGTTCTGGTTTTTGAATCTCTTTACCTACTGTGGCATATGGATGCTTTGATGCTATTTTGGTGAACACTTCTTTCCAATTTGGTCTTGCGAAATGTGTCCTGACCTGCAACAAAATTGATGTCATACATTATATGTTGTTAGTAACATACTTGCCCCTTAAGGTTTTGTTTGATAGGCAGATTGAGTGAAAGGAAGAACACAATGCAAAGTAAAATATTAGAGGATGCAGGGGATTTTTATTTTTTATTTTAGATGTCATTTCCCTTTTCCTTTCTCTGATTCCCACTCATTTTTGAAATTTTTTTGATGTGCACTTTTATTTAAGTCGGAGAGAATATATGAAGGAAATTGCCAATCCTTTCTGCCCATAAATCCATGAACTAAACAGAGGGTAACAGTACTAAAACTACTATATAAGAAAATGCTTTTTTTTCTTTTTCATTTTTTAGTGCCTTTGATTATGACTGCCCAATATTACTTCATTGAAGATGGTGGTTATTGAAGCTATTATCATATTAAATTACATCTATGCAATGTAATGGTAATGATAGATCATACTCTGGTGCCAGATAGGATGTCAACACCATGTTTGGCATGGTTGAGAGCTTGGACCATGGTGATGAGGGTTGACCTTGCATCACCCTCTTCATATACACTCGTAAGATAATTGTGCATCTCAATTAGACCCTGTTTCAGAGTTAAGAAGAGAGAAGGTAACAGAGTTAGTTGGCCGTTCATTCATAAAAACTACCAATTATATGTAACCATAATGATAATTATCAAAAGTTTGTATGTATTACTTTGTGATCCATTTCTGCAACTTCATTCATTACTCCTTTAAACCATTCGAAGGACCCAAGTTCCCTAGTAACCCAATAGAAATGTGCACTCGTGATCCTTTGTGATTTCTTCTTTCCACTTGATGGTACACTCGAAGAAGCAAAACTAGTTAGGCTATCATATGAGCTACTGGTTTCCGTGTTTGAATCCTGAGCCAGGCATAAGTCAAATATCAAGTGATGAGAAAATAAAAGCATTAAAGATAATGGGAAACAATCCTATTCTGTACGAATTGTACCATTTGGTCTTCTGCTGTTTTTGTATTGTTTAATAGATTTCTAAGTATGCTTATAAAAGGAGTAGCTCCAATTCCAAGCCCCACAAGAAGTAAAACATCATAGTTTCTGTAGTCCTGTGCTGGAGCACCGTAGGGTCCATCAACAAGTAATCTGGGTAAACTGTACGGAATAATTATTTTGAGTATGTTTTCCTGCATATATATATATATATATATATACTATATATCTGAATATAAATTAAGGCAGAAAGTGATTTGGATGAACCTACCCTCTTTGATCCACGTTCCCCAGTTGTCCAAAGTTGGCTCTCCCAATCACACATGTGGAACTGTTATCCTCAGTAAACACTCGCTTAAGTTCTTGCGTCCAGTCTCCTACTATCCGAATGTGAACGCTCAGGTCGTTGTCTCCTGGGGCTGAAGTTATTGAAAATGGATGCCTGGAGAAATATCAATAGATTATTTTATTAAATGACGGATGGAGGCTGGATGTCCAACAAAATCACACTTACCATTCAAATGGGGAGATTGATGGGCACTGTAGAAATATGTACTGCCCACTTTTGTATTTAAACCCATTAGGCTTGGACATGACTAAGCTGAATACATCTCCTGGTAGTACTGAAACCTGGAAGAACATCTAATAAATCAGTTACACATTTTTGGTGCTATTGCAGTCTGTCTTGACTCTTGAAATAAAAAAGTACCATTTGGTAACATTTTTTAAGTATTGTTTTTGCTAATCTAAGTAGAAAGAAAAAAAAAAGAGTAAAGAGTAACAGTTTAGTCCAAGAAAGTATTTTTGAAAGTAATAAATTTACTTTTTCTTAAAGCTAAAATGTTTTTATGTTTCTAAGCACAATGGTTACTTTTTTTTTGTTTTATTTGTTAGAACCCTTTTCCCAGATGTTGAGCATGTATAAATGTGTATCCATGTATGTATGCTTATATATACACCTATACATGTACTTATAATTGTTTATAGACACATTTATACACACTTACAGGTACACATGCACCTATTTATGTTCATATTATGTACACTAATATATAAAAAAAACACCTATATATAATGTGCCAATATATATATATATATACACACACGTATATATGTTTGTATTTATATTTACATTTTAATGCACTTATAAATAATTTTTTGTGCATTATAATATTTATATATCTATATACCTACTTAATGTGTTCCTACATGATACTTACACGTCCAAATGTTCATATATTCATCAATACACATATATACTTGTATATGTTTATCCATCTACCTATACATAGAGTGTGTGCATGGAATAGTACTTAAAAAAAGTGTTACCAAATAGTACCTTTAGGATTTAATTACCTTCAATATTTTAACGGAATCATATTTTGATCGACATGTTCTCAGATTCCGCTCTGCTATGTAGAGGAAAAGGGGAACAGAGATGTACATCCATGTCTGGTTCATTGATAACGCATCGTTAGTTACATGAATTAATTATCACACATGGATTATAATTTTTTAAATTTCAGCACCGTCGTTAGCACCTCATATTTTTCTTTTCTCAAATGTAGTAGTAATAGATAATTAATTCGGAACTTCTTACCGTTTTCTGATACCATTTGTGGACCAAAAACAAGAAAGTTCCATGGATTAGTAGCAATATGTAGACCAGACCGAGAAGTTGATGAGAGTACCAGAATGCGTTAAAGCCTGTCAAACGATTGAAGGGTGTTGGCAGCTTCACCACATTTCTCCGGAAGCGTCCTGTTGCTAGTGTGAATGCAATGGTCATTAGAATCACCATTGAAATCCCAGTCACTCCTTCAACACCGCGCAAAAGGTCTTCGTATGTGGGCTTTTTGTTATCGAAATCAGATGCTATGGATGCGAATTCCTCTGGTGATGAGTTAATCAGACGGGGAAAATCACATATCAAATGGTTCCCCGCATGGAGGAGGACCCCAATTGCTATAGCACATGCAATTATCTGTAAATTGAAATCGAACCATGAGGGAAGAAATTTAGAATTTAAAAATGTCTTGGAGGTCTTTTAGAAGAAGAATATTTTCGCTAAACTATGTAGGACATTTTTTTTTATTATCCGGGTTGTGTCATAATCAAAATTTAATACACATGCAATGCACATTGTTTTTTTTATTTATTTAATTTTTATTTTACAATTAAAACTAAATAGCCTTGGAGGTTCATGGCAATTTATCCTGTCTCATTGGACCTGTCTAATGAAAAGGGTTTGGAGAGAAAATAAATGAGAGGGGGGTGGTGGTGGGACAATGATGGGGAGGGTATTTTAGTTTGATTATATATTTAAATTATATAAATATTTTTTAATATTTTAATATTTCATTAGTATTTTCACGTATGTAAATCTAAATATGTAGATACATATTATGTATAAATTATTGGTATATATATATAACATCGGTCGACCTCCCATAAGATATTAACACTATCATTTACCACCCGTCTACAGATATACTAATGCATGGATTTAATAGTCTGAGCTGCATTACCTTGTGAAAATTAATGTTGTCGTCGAAAGGGATAAATAGCCTGGCTCTTGTAGAGCGGAGCCAGGTCAGCATATTACGACAAACCGGTAAAAGTATGAGAGCCATGTTAAGCTTGAGAGTCTCTGCTGCTCCTTTAGCCGTTGTCAAGCAGTAACCCATTATTTGAAATGCCGCCTTTTGCCTGTATTGATTGAACTTCCATGCGAAGAGTGCAACCATGGCCATAAACCACAGCAGTAAGATCCAACTCTTTTGCCAGTTCTCTAATACCATACACTTGAGCGTGCAACTTAGCCTGCGGACCACGCACTTGGGCCTGAAACTGCTTAAATTCTGACTCCACCCTACACTGGCTGTGCTCAGAGGTCTGCTGTAGTTCATGTATGAGTCTCTTTGTAGGAGGAGCGTCTCCAACTGCCATAACTGAATACAGGGGCAATTAAGGGATCAGCAGACGAGGAGAAGTTATTTTCTGCAGTTAAGCTGTTAAAGTGAACACTTCGGATTCAAGGGCAGAAACAAGGAGTAGACTAGGGTGATCTATAGCCCCCAAAGTTTTGGAAAAAAAAAACAATCTAAGCATAAACTCCCGAAGACTCGAATCATATTTTGAGAATTGGGGCAAAAAATTTCCCCCAAAGAATTCTAGCCTCCCCCTTTTTTTTTCTGGCTCCACACTTGTTTCTGATTTTGCATCCGTTGGTTGGGCTTCTGCCTCATTGGAGGTATCTAATTGAGGAATAGATAATTTTGGAAAAATGATAGACTTCCTACGAGGGCGGCTACGATAAGGTTTTGGAATGTTGTTAATGGTAAAAATTAAAAAAAATCACTATGGTACCCCAAGTGGGGTCATGGAATCGGCGTTGCTCGGCGAAATAGTTTAAACAATTATATTGTTTGAATAAGACAGGTAAAGAAGGGAGTCCCAATAGGAAAAGATAAGATTAAAATTCTACTAAGGATGGTAAGGGTTTTGATATTAAAGGTTATTTTATGATCATTATTAAAGCTTTGATGGGTAACCAAATCATGGCCTATTAGAGAGAAGGGTTTGGAGGTGACTTTTGGACATATTTATTGCGAGGCTACTCGAGCGACTAATTGATTGACAAATAAAGTTCATCTTTTGAAGGGTAAGGTAGTATGGCTTAATATGACTTTCCTAGGAATTTATGTCATTGTGTTTGATGACACAAGGGGCAGGTCTCTAGAGAGATTAGTAAGATCATAACACCCCAAAAAAAAAAAATTTCTACTAAGAAAGAGGGGCAATATCATTAGAGAATCATTAAGGGGGTGGTTATTTACCTCAATATAACCAAGATTTTCTGGGTCTAGTTCTTCCATTATTAGTGAAGCGTATTCATCAGCTTGTTCTTTCAGTTTTGACAGCTTATTCGCAGAAGCACTAAGCATTAGGAGCTGCCAAAAAAAAAAATGAGTTTAGAGATATTGGACAGTAAATTAAAAGTTATTTTCTTATATTTTGTTTCCTTTTTTCATTATTGGAGGACAAGACCCCTCTCCATTAATTTTTTTTGTCACAATTTTCTTCAATTTATCATGTGTCCATTCTACATCATCTATTATTTAAGTAATTAATAGCAGATACATATCGCGAAAGTGATATGGAGAAGGTTGGCGTGTCTTCAGTTTCAATACATAAATAACTTTTATTTTGTAAAAGTGAAAAATATTATAATTTTAACATATAGGGAAAGAAATAAATATTTTCTATTCCTTGAAGAGGAAACATCCTCAACACTCATATCCAAGAGAAATTGAGAAAAAATATAATATATATATATATATATATATATATGGAGAGGGTCGTGTTCTATTATTGGAAATGTTAACTAGTCGATTGATGTATGTGTTCAAACTAGGGGCAATCTTGTCTTTTGGTGAAATATGCAAAATGATGTAGTGTTGTACTCGTACGCGTTTAAGGTGGCTTGGTCCCAAATGTTCGCTAAGATAGGAGTACAATATTGTTTGACATGAAAAAGTAAGGATTTGGTAAGCTAACCAATATTAATGTTACCTCTTGCACTTCGTTACGCGTGATTCTTCCATCTTCATTGCTGTCCGCCCTGAACAAAAAATTCTGTTAAGCAGGAACTTAATTATTTAATTACAATTGCTATTGTCACTTATCATTTGTTTTTTTTTTTCAAAAAGATTAATTTGGGCAATATTACAATGGAATTTGATCTTGTAACACTACACATCTAAATCATGAAGTCGGAAAGAGTGTCAACCTAACATTTTCCCGCCAAACACGAACTATGGGGTACTTAACATTAATTCTTTTGGGCCATGATTAAACTGTGTGAGGAACTATAGCAAATTCTTAAGTCGGAATAGAATTAAAGGGTAGGATTCTGGGATTCCAACGCTGTTGATTTGTTTGATACAATGTTCAAGGCATGCTGCAAGGAAAATCAAACGGTGAAAAGGCACCAGAAACAGAAAAAAGAACGAGACAGAGAGAGAGAGAGAGTGAGTGAGTCCCACATGTCAAAGAAAATCTGAAGACGAGCGTCAAAGCTCTGGTCCGAGATCTGCAACCAGAAGTCGTAAAGTTCTTCTTTCGTTATCTTCGCTATGTTCTGACGTCTTCGTCTCGCCAGTGCATCAAATACCCCCAAGGCAAACTCCTTCGAGTCAACCATTCCTAAAAAATACAAGAGGTTAATAAAATAACGAATATCATGCATTCCATATTTGCATGTGATATAGTTACTGCATCAAATTGGCGTGAATTAATTGCTTTACCTATACATTCACCAAAGTCTTCTCTACAGAGTAAACCGTCCTTTACCAGTGACTCGAACCTTGACTCAACTTGTTTCCAGAGCTCATTCGCATCTGACGTGCCGGTAGTTTTGCTAATGAACCTGAGACCATTGAGAGCTTGTCGAGCACCTGATCTCGATCGAGCAAGTTGCGCTTTAATTCTCCTAGCATCACGTGCCGAGATCGCGGGGGCTTCGAAATCCGACGAAGCTCGGGATGATGACGATCTCAGCCACGAGAATTTATGGCGAATTCTCGACGTTGCTGAGAGGCTCCTCGCCAAGAAACCGGCGGCTGCTTCGTCTCCGGTAGGATTCGAATACGAAGTCGGTGTGACATCGCACACGACAATGGAGTCGTCTTCGAGCTCTAGTGTGACTTCAACTAAGTCTTGGTGATTGTTTTGTCTCAAGCCGTTGAGGAAGATCGGCAGCATTGCCCCTTCAAGTCCAACGGCACCATAGTCTCTCAAATCTTCCGGCAAATCGAATGTGCGACTGTAATTTGATCTCTTGGAGGTGCTTCCAAAAGATGACGACCTCATTTTCCAGGTGAATTCTCTGTCCCTCTCTCTCTCTCTCTCTCTCTACATTCTACCTCCTTAAAAGTATCTTTCTCTCTCTAAGAACAAGAATATCGTCTTGCTTCACACGTCTCGACTCAATGTTCTTAAACAAACACCTCTCAACCGATCTCTTCCCACGAATGCAACGCTTGTATCCAATCGTGCTTAGGCCTTAGAGTAGTTGAGATTTGTTCAAATTAAGACTCTGGAATATATGCCTAATACATATATAGCTATATATAAATAGTAATTTTCATATCCTTACAATTATTGCTTCCACCTATGACTTTTTTTTAAAAAAAATAACTTAATTCTGAGGACACTGACAACTACTCCCTCTCTCTCATTCTTATGAGTTGGGAGGATTTTGAAAAGAGAATTTTTACGTGTTGATAAGAGGAGAGGAGGCATAAGCTAAAGCTGGCTCTCTGGTTGTTTTTCCAGAAACTACGGCATGGATTTCGCCACGTAAGGTCTAATCCTACAGGCGTCGTTGTTTCCCAAACGGTTTATGTCGGAACAATAATTATTCAACGGAGAATAAGAAAAGAGATAGAATTAATTATCAACAAAATTAGAAAAAAAGAGAGAGAGAGAGAGAGAAAAAAAAAGAGTTGTGATTTTAGTAGTTGAGGGAACACAGGTATTTATAAATTGAGGTCAAAGCGGAAGGTGGCGATGCAACCTGAAGTAACCGGTGAATTCCGGTGACTTCGTCGGCGATTCCCGAGCTTACCAATCGGGTAACGTATTGCTTCGAGTTATGCGTGGGACCATCACTAGCTTATTATCAAATGTGTTGAATAATTTCTCCGAGAAATAATTGCTCACTCTAATTGTCAATTTTTTTTCTTAAAATAAAAAAACCAAATTCACATTTGATAGAGACAAACAAACAAACACGTTAACTTCTCAATAATTCGATATTGTAGTGCAATATTCATTGGACATGTACAAACAACTGAGTGCATGTTTGGTAAAGAGAAGGAGATATCGTGACCCAACCTTGCAATTGGGAGACGGAATAAAGAGGAGCGACTAAAAACAAGCCAGTGTAGGGCCATGATTTGGAGGCTTGAACACGTGGTCAAATATTAAGAACATAATTGAGAATATATGAGAGATATTTAATAATTGCACATCATTTGGGATATAAGTCACATGTATTGGTGATACGGTTAGGGATTCAAGTATTGTTTGAGATCGAGCGCGTGGTCAAATATTGAGAATATAATTAGAGATATTTCGTAATTTTGTATCACATTGAGGATACCTAACACTGCTTTAAATAAAAATGAAAATTTTTATGTATATTTGTGACTAGCACAATTATGCAATCTCTCTCATTTATTAATGTTTATCACAAGCTAAACTCACATATCATGCATGGTGTTTATTAACATATATGCCTACTCAAAAAAAATTCTGAATCTTTTAAAAATGATTCTCATTATTTTTTTTTTTTCTTTCTCAAATTAACTTCTAAAGTAAATTATTCCAATACCAAATATTCCTTGAATCCCAAATATGTAACTACCACTTTAACAATTTCAAGATAGACCACATGGGATCTAGGGTTTGAGATTGAAGTCACAAATAACGTTGATGTGAGTTGGTATTTGATGTTGATTTATATCTCACTTTTAGCCTCCAAAACTGATAAAATGTTTTTAACTAATTTTTCATCCTCGTACCAAATATCCCAAAGACAACATATCTTTTAACCTGTTTCTCAATTAGGGTGGTACAGTTTTTGCTTTAGTACTCGTTTGGTTAAATAAGAGATAAAAAAAAATGTTGTTTGAATTAAATAATTATAAAAAAATAATATTTAAATTAAGCAATTGAGTATTTAGATGAATGATTAAAATTTTTTACTGCAATTTAAATTCCATCTCAATAACCTCAAAAAAATTCAATTAAGTTAAGGTTTAACTTCAAACATAACCTTAATCGGTTTCATGTTCAGTCTCATGCCATGAACTAGTTTACACAAGACAAGTAGGCTTTGATAGGGACTGCCCACGAACTTCACTATTCCCTTCTAGAAGTTCTACGAGCATATATATATATATATATAGGTACACCAAAGACAGAGACAATCCAATCAAAGAACAAGGGCACAAACCAGTTATATAGATGAATCATATATTAATATGTGAATTATTAATTAATCTGAATACATTACACCCGTGGTATCTTTTTCATTTACTTCATCATCTTTGGCTCTAACTTTCTAACCTATTGATGCATTCTATCATCTTTGACTTTAAAAACACCACCAATATTTTAGTGTGCCAGCATCTCTAATTAGCCATTCCAAATTATAATCTCAGATTTCTTTTTTTAAGACGATTGGTGAACTGCTATAGTTTTTGATATAGAATATCCACAAGAAGCAATGGAAACAAAAGAAGTCAAATTGACTTATGAAAAATAATTTTAGCACGGATCACCTAAGCATAAATACTTTAAATCTTATGTGTTCTGATATCCAAGACGGCTTGAAGAACTAAACTTGTTGATTTTCTACTATTGAAGAAAATATTTGGCCAAATTTGTACGTTTAAATATTCAGTTATCCCATATTTTGATATGAGACTGTTTAATGAACTAAACTTGTTGATTTACTACCATTAAAAGATAGATTTTGGCCAAATTTGTTTGTTTAGACTACATTTAATTATACGTTTTTGTCATTTTAGGAAATAATAATCTTTTTAATTATTTAGGGTTAAAAAAACTTCAATTGAGTTGCCATTTGCTATAAACTTCTTCCCCTTCTATTTAATTTTCAATTTTTAGCATAATTTCAATTTATCTCAAATTTTATTTTTCATGATTTTCCTTTAATTTACTAGCTGTAATAGAATTAGCTTATTAGTGGTGATTTTCTTATCAAATTGGTAGCTTTTTTTTTTTTTTTTATAAATATGATGTATTAAATTTTTATCAATATTGTTCAAAATTTGAAATTTTGAGATTTGTTGTGTGGTGTTTTTAATTTTTTCAATGCTAAGAATTTGACTTGTTGGTATACACGGGCCACGGCTGCTCTTACATGCACCCATAATTAACGTATAATTGTTACTTAAATAAAGTGAGTCAGTCATAATCTTACTCTTGACTAGGATTTGTATATCTTCAACACACACACACACACACACATACATAGTAGCATCTTTGTAGCAGTTGAGATGAAAAGTCATACATAGTTGGCCACCATCTGTGACTTGGCATGCAAAACATTTGAAAAAGAGTGTAAATAACCTTCCCACGATGATTATCGATTACCTACTTCACTTATATAATTATATTATTAATTTAGGTTTGCTTAATTAATTACTACATTACAACTAACTTTTGACATTCCAAATATTATTCTACTTTTTTTTTTTTTAAAATCATAAAAAATGAAAACATATAATTAAATGTTATAGTTGATCAACATATATCTTACCGCTAATTTAACAAAATTTTACCAAATAAGGAAAACATTACAATGACTATATATCATCGAATGGTAAACCTACCAACTTCTAAGACTTCGTAGTGTTATCCGAAAGCTGCCACCAGCTTACTAATACTTGTCGTTTTATGCGGAAAGAAATGCAGTCCAAGGTGTTAGAATTGAGAGGTAAAACTCAACCAACTCCATTTGATTTGACACAAAGCACGTTTAAATTTCCGTTAGGAAAAACAAAAATTCAACAACAACTGATTGCTTGCTGAGATGTTTTTTCTCCAAGAAGTGAACCCTCAAACGTAATCAAAAGCAATTTACCAACCTAATCAATAATCAATTAAACAGAAAAAACGCTTTTATTAATATTTTGATACAGAGAACAAATAACATTATGAATTATAATTTTGCTTCATGTTCTCCAACCGTTCTCATTTTACAAAAACGACATTATTTCACCTACCTTTGCAACATAGGCAATGAAAGTGACTTTCTACATAGAACCAAACGAATTATTTGTACATATCCATTGACGTGCTAAATTCAAGCCCACAATGGATAATATTTTACTGGGTCAAATGTGCGGGGCATGACAAAGCAAAATAAGAATAAAGGTCTTGGTGGAGGTCTTACCCTTCAACTTCAAGTTCAAAGGACTGAGAAACAAAAGAAAGTACAATGCTTTCTTAAGCAACAAACAATCAAGCAATGTAGGTGGCATTTACTATCAAGCAGAATAAGAATAAGGTGAGTTCTTGTTAGATTGAAGATGAATTAAGGTGATGATCCTTGGGGCTCAACATCATCCACTATAGGCAACTTAGATTCAATCAGAATGATAAAATCTATAATTAAGACAAGTCAATTACTAGTAAATTCTTCATGACAAAGCAAAATAAAGTAGAACTCTTGGAAAGAAAGATTACCAATATATCAAGCCCATATAGGTACCTAATTAGCATCTTTGGTCTTTGTTGGGCTCTTGATGAGCAGTCTAATTGTTGCAATGGCAAGTACCATCCGACCCTCAGTTTGTTTTCCTTTATTCAAATTCCAAGGTTCATACATAACTTGTGATTGGGTCTAGTAGAAGGTGTAGGAATAGAACTTGTGATATTTTTTTTATAAAAGTCATAAATTATCAAATTAACTAATTTCAATTGATTACAAAATTAAAATTAAAAGAGTATTTCGATTAGATAAATGCAAATGATTTTATTAGATTAATTTATTTTTAAAAGAAAGAAAAGAAATGAATTCACATGATCATCACATATACAACAAGCTTTTCATAAATAATTAAATTACTTAATTAGCAAATAATAATTTGTTGGGGATTCTCTTACACATGACACATGACACACATTCAATAGGAACAATATATAAGGAATGGCTATTAACACTCTTCAAATAACCTCCTGCACTCCAGATCAATAATGAATTTTGGAGTGCATTTGGCTATCCCTGCTCTTTATATGTTCTTACATATGCTAGTGAGATTGTAAGAAAGGGTGCCTTCACATATTGACACGTTCTCTGTTGAACAATAAAATACAAACACGTCAATAGATCTCATCTCAGTCTTTTTATTATTATTATTATTTTATTTTCCTTTTTCCCAAAAAAAAAAAAAAGAATTCCCAAAATATATACCAACAGAACAGTAATTGTTTGTGTTTAGAGCTTGCGAGAGAGAGAGAGAGAGAGAAACAGGTCCTCCGAAAACGAAGGTAGAGGGAAGGAAAGAGAGAAATTAACTGCGACAATCAATGAGAGGTATAAAGGGAATGTGGAAACGCTTGGTAAAGAATTCTCTGCATGGGATTTTCTGAATCATCCTTGTGAATCTGTCTATCGAGGAACGAAGAGCTCCTTCGCTCTCTTCATTCACTTCCCTCCGAAGCTCCTCCGATGGCCTTCCTTATTCCCCTTGCCAGCTGAATCCACCCTCCTCCATCTCCCCAGTACTCCATTCACCCAGGTATATATATATATACACACACACACACACACACACATCTCTCTCTCTCTCTCCATCATGTCTTACATATATATATATATATATATGTTTTTTTTTTTTTGTTTCAATTTTTTCCCTTGAGATTTCAATTGCAATGATTCTCTCTTGTGGTGTCTATTTGTTTATTTGTGTGTACTTCTATGACCAGTTTCGCTAAAACATATAATCATTAATATCATATGATCAACTTCATCAATGCCCTAGTTATTACATTTTATTGCTAAAATTTTCCCATTGCCTTGGGCTTCAATAACCCAACATTTGGTTTACGAATCTATATTGCGGGAAAAAGGTTGAGACAATGCGAAGGAAATCATTTTCTTTTATTTGGTTACCATTAAGGAGAAAAAATAAAATACAAAGGAAAGTAAGGAAGACCAAATATAATCCTATGGGATAATTTGGTTGGAGACAGCCCTTTCAATACCCCCACGGAAAATGCTAAATAGCAGTGGAAGGAGGCTCCGATTTACAATTCGGTCTCACGCCCCTCTCTCCCTCTCTCTCACATTCATGTTTATTTGCACTAGACATTATTGTATTTTACGTAATTTATGATTTCATTAAAATTCATACCCTGTCATGTCTTGTCTCATGGGAAGGGAATCCCTTCCCCTGCCTCGTCTTGTCAGGCACCATTCCTTGACAATTAAGAACAATTGAGGCTTAGTTTGAGCAACCATCTAATGCAAGTGATCATAAGAATTTAACTGTTTGGTGTATTACATTATTATTATTTTCTTTGGTTAGAACTACTGAAAATGCATGTAAAATCAATTGTGTTTTGTGTATAAATGTAGCGGAAGAAGAGAGCTGATGAGACTTATGTCTCTGGAATCAAACACTTTGAATTCAACATTGGTATTCTCATCACTATAGTGGTAAGCATATAGCAATGGATGACAATGGGGGAAACAAGGTGACAGGAATTCGGCAGATTGTTAGGCTGAAGGAAATTCTCCAAAAATGGCAATCTGTCACACTTGGCCCAAAGGGTAACAACCTCCGTTTTGGACAAACCCAGGTTGCTGGGGGTATATCACCAGCAATTAACAGGAGGTTGAGAAGTTCACATATATACTGTGATTCGGATGAGGATGGTTACCAGAGCCCTGAACCACCATTTGATGTTCCCAGAGGATACTTGGCGGTTTATGTTGGGCCGGAGCTTCGGAGGTTTATCATTCCCACTAGCTATCTCAGCCATCCATTGTTCAAGGTGTTACTGGAAAAGGTTGAGGAGGAGTTTGGGTTTGATCATAGTGGCGGCCTCACGATCCCATGCGAGATAGAGACCTTCAAGTACCTCCTAAAGTGCATGGAGAATCATCAGAAAGATCATCCTGAAGAAAACACTGGTAAGTTTTAGTCTGCCCTTTTTCTTCTTATCTTATAAACATCCCTCTGGTGAATTTCTTAGTTCTTGAAGGTGTGTTTGGAAGTCAGTTTCTTTGAATAACTTTTGGCACATATATGGTACATTTTTAGATTATATCCCAGTTGAATACCTTAAATATTTGCTAATGCTTGGGTGGCTTGGATGAAGTTTTGCCATGTCTAGATTTTTGAGAATAATGATATATATATATATATATATATCCTTTCACAATTCAGATGGTTTGTGTCCAAGAAAAGGTTATAGACTATAGCTAGTCATTTTTTAGAATTAAGGAAGAAGATTGGAATTGATTTTCAGGTATAATTTTGTGAAGGAATGCTATGCAAACAAAATTTACATATGAAACATTGTTCACGTACTTCAATCTGCACATAAAAGAAACAAGTCCTCTTTCTACACCTATACACAATTTCATAATAGCCGCGAACGCGCACCTAAATCCGTTACTTGTTCCATCTAGCCAACCACCGGCCGGCTTCCAACCGGAAAGTTTTATTTTCCCTTCACTCCTTATTATAGTCCCTATATATCTGAGATATGCCATTAATTTGAAATCATTGGCAATGAAAAACTTTCATTTTTGAATTTGCTGCTACAGAACCCTTGACTTTTTCTTGCCCAACACATGCAAGCATCCACCATCATACAGATCACATGGTGTTCCATGATATTATATAATTCTCTTTACTAAACTTAAGATTTGTTCGTGATTTTGCAGCTGGGACATCATTAACCATTGAAGAGTAAATGATCCTAATTATACGGCTGATTTTCTGGTGTAAAGTAAGGTCTCCTTGTATGAAGATTTGTTTTTTGTTTTTTGAAAGTGAAATCAAAATAGAGGTTTAGTTAGAATTAATTTTACGAGGCTCGTTGGCAAATGTCGGAGCATGCAGTAATATTGAATATTGGATCGCCTTTTCCCTTGTCTTGTTATTTGAGGGAGTGACGGTGACCAACCATTGATGTTTTTATTGAACTCTGAAACATATTTATTAAGTGTACTCAAAAAGTGTTATACTTTGTTAATTATATGTTCATGCACTGGATGTAATTAAGAGTATATTTTCACATGGTGTCATGTGTGATTAAGCTTATCACTCATTATTTTATGTGAAAGCTGATCTTTGTGTGATGGAGTTGATAAGCCAGGTATCATAAAAGGTACAGAGATGGAATTATTCAATGTCCAAACAAACCCTTTTTTTCTTTTCTTTTTTGTTTTTAATGATCCTTATTATATTTCTAGGAGAGATCATGTTTTGATTTGGGGATCTCTTTCTCGGTAACGTGCCCATGTTTTTTAGATCACTTACATGATTTTCTTAGGAAAAATTTGAAAAATGATCAGAACTACTATATAAATTTAGACTAAGGATAAAATCTTGAGATCGAGGATCGTATATTAGCATTACCATTGAGATCGAGGATCGTATATAGATTCTGATGCAATGAATTGTTTAGTTACATGTGGTTTGCCACTCAAAAGTGGAGAAGAAAGATACAATTGGTAGCTTTTTTTTTTAGGATTTGTTGATTAGACGACTCAGCCCCAACATGGTCTAACCAATTTAAGCCTTTTGGACATCCTACATTGCATTTCACTTCTCAGTTTTGTGATGTAGGCCCGTTGGTCCAAGGCCCTCTGATATTTAGGTTGTGGGTACCTTCCCTTGCTATGGCTGTTTTTTTTTTTGGGTTTTGGGGCGGTGTTGTTTAAGGATTTGTGAATATATTTTTGGCATTTTTCTAATTTGAGATTCAAAAATCAAGAGAGAGGTATTATTAATAGCAAATTTGTAATATTTTTTTATATGCCAATCAATGAAACTCCTGGTACTTAACCAATGCGAGAAGGGAGTATATACTCCGTTAATTATGTGGCATCCTTGTCGCATATCCTAACTCACAAAGGTTTGTAACTATCCTTGGCTCGAAATGTAAGATGCAATTTTGCTCCTCTTATAATCCCAATCTTCTTACAAGATATACAACATTGCTATGCCACGTGTCTATTCATGGGCAACCACGAGTAGAGTCCCTCAATGGGCAGGCAATGGAACATGGTTGGGAAAATGAAATCAACTCCCCGTGGTAAATGATTGTTTTCCAATGGGGTGAGGCTGGATTCTTTCTGTATTGCTCTTGCCCTTGTGCTTGTTTTTCCAACCATCTTCCCGACCACTGTCGTTTCCTTTTCAACCTTAAATGTGCCCAACTAGCTGGTAAGCAAGAAATTTTATCAATCAGGAAAAACAAAACTTTGTTAGAGAGGCACTTTTTGATTTGAATTATTACGCGTCAATTTAATGTATCACATGTTTAAAGTACATATCTAGTATACCATTTAATTCTTACCAGAATATTTGCTTTGATTATGTGTATTAGGATCACATATTTAAATTAGAACTATAACTTAAACGAATTGGATGAGACATATTCAAATTTAACCAAAATCTTAACTCAGTTGACCTGATTTCAGTTCGGACTTGACCTTTAACCTGGTACATACATACATATGTACATATATATATATATATATATATATATATATATATAGTATCTGGATCGGGTTTTCGATTGCTTTCCAAGGTTCAGACCAATTTCAAGTCGGACTTTAAACTTTAATGTCCAGGCCAATCCGAATTCAAAAATAAAAAGATTAGAGTCAGACTCGAATTAACCGGTCTGACTTGCAGTCCTGGGGATACATGAAAGCCGTAGCTGCACATGTACTTTGGCATTACAGGGCCACGTATATTATGGTCCACGTCAAGGTGGCCCCCACTTTTCCTTTATGCTTTTTGACAGTTTGACCTTCCTCGATCAGAGTATAAATATATGACCAGACCTACGAAGGTGCGACTGTGGAGAGAGAGAGAGCGCGCCCACTGGATTGAAATGGGGGATTGGGAATGTGCGATTCCAGGGGTCTAGACATCACATGCCAATGTCTTTTGCTTCCGTGCTTTTGGAGTCTACCGCCTACATGTGCTTACGGGTTTTGCTTTTCATTATAACATGTTACATCTTTGTGCTTTTCTTTACATCTGATATGACAAAATTGTTTTTCATTACATCCACAATATATATATATATATATAGAGAGAGAGAGAGAGAGAAAGAGAGGACATGTATAATTCTCTTGAATAAATTTTTATGTTTAACGATCAGGTGAGTTATTTCTTTTTTAATCTAAAAGTTTGACAATTAATCGATTTCAACAAATGTGATTTTAACGCAATACAAAACGTGATAATAAAATAAAAATATATCAATATCTTAATAATAAAATAATCACTACAAAAAAAAAAAATTTAAAATGTGAGTATTATTAATAAAAATTGAATAATGAAAGTCTATTATGTTATATTTATGGACATATAAAAATTCAAATAAAATTAAATTGAGATTTTTACAATCGAGTGTAAAATTAAAAACCAGATAAGATATAATAAAAATAAAACTTAATATGAATTTACTATGCGAATAAGTATTTCATATATGAATATTATTAATGAAACTTGAATATTAAAAGTTTATTACGTCGTATTTATAATTATAGAAAATTATTAATCCGACTAAGAAAATAATAAAATTTAAATAAAATCAAGACTTTGATTTTTGTATTTGAGTTTACAATTAGAAATAAGAGAATATATGACAAAAATAGAAACAATTTATTATGCGAACTAGTTAACGAAATACTACTTTTTAAAAATATATAGTAAAAGCGTCTAATTAATTAAAAATTGAAACGTATAAATTTAGTTAAATTCCTTCTTTCAATTGCGACACAAGTAGCAAGTTTGATTAGGAGGCTATTTCAAGTCAAAATATAAAAATTATGAATATATTTTTGTTAAGATAACCGAACTCAAAAATAATTTTCATTAGTGTTTTTAACTACTATTAATTTTGATTTAGACTTCTTTCTCTCTCATTACTACTTAAAATACTTAAAAAAAAAAAGAAACAGTTACCTTTAAAAGTTTTTATCTTGAATATTTTCATAACACCCACTCTCATTGTTTTATATTTTTTGCATATCAAGTTAAACAGTGCATGTGTGTGTCTATATATATATATATATATATATATAGAGAGAGAGAGAGAGAGAGAGAGGACTATATATATATATATAGAGTTACATTTACATATCAAAATACCAAAAGACAATTATTCTATATCTCTGAGAGAGATTTATCTCTTGATGGAATGACTGACATTGAAATTAAAATTCTATTAATCCAAGTAATGGAATATTATAATTATTTATTTAATTTGATTTAATAATACTATTATAATATTATATATAATTAATTAATCTTTTATTCAACATAACACTATAATCTAACAATAACAAAAGTATCGAAGTACAAATTTTTAAAAAATAAATCAACATCTCAGTTTTTGACAAATAAATTAACACAATTCATAATTTGAATGTAAATAATGCCGGTAAAAATGAGATATGCACACGTGATGTTTTTGTTTTTTTTACGTCTACGGGCAACACGAAATCGTGAGACGGGCCGTTAGAAATTGGATTTGGGGCCACTCCCACGTGGGTTTGTCTCGTCGTGGCATCTGACACTGAATGACCTCACGGATGACACGCGTAGAGAGAGAGAGAGAGAGCAACCATATCATTTATCATTATCAAATGAGAGAAATGTAAAAATGGTAACATGGTTGGGTTGGGGCAGTCCCATAAAAAAAGCCGCGAACCACGTTCGTCTTCTTCTCCTACTTTTTGTCTATTTCGAATCTTACATTTCACTCCCCAAACCAAACAGCCCTACCACAAACTCATTTCCTTTCTGAACTCATGCTGATGTTAGCTTTTAAATTCAATTCCACAATTTAAAATACTCGAACCCAATTAACTTTTCATGTACACTCCAGTATATATATACACAATATGTAAGTAATCAGCGCCAAATTTGGTATATATGTTTATATAGTGTATACAACTAGAAAAATTGATTGTTGTGAGACCTGATAGCTCCCACAACTAGAAATATATATTTTTATTTATTATTTTTTTATTTTTATTTTTATTTTTGGGCTCAATCTCAATTCCAACTCAATCTAACCATAAATTTAGTTCGGAGAACTCGAATTTACTTTTAAAAAATGTCAAGATAAAATTTATTTTTTTAAATTTTGTCAAACAAGGCACTATAATCTCAGTTTTAGTTTAACTTCTTATTACTTGAACTTGAATAAATTAAACTTAAATTCATTAGAGTGATATTATGGATGAAAAATGTTTTCTATTTTTAAACATAAGATAATGGTTTCTACTTATAATAAATGCATGCAAAGCCTTTTTTATCTAAAAAAAATTAATAAAAAAATGTGCTAATACATAACATTTTCCAACTCCCGTAAAGAGGCCTAGCCCATAGAAGGCCTTTGCTACTTAAAACCATGGTGTGAAGTAGAGGGAAAATAGGCCTTATAAGCAGCACGGGGTCGTAGATGGGCGATGTGAGACACAATTCTAACACACCTCCTGATCCACAGCGCCCATAAAAAGTGCAGCCCAGAACAGGCTCTGATACCATGTAAAGAGGCCTAGCCCATAGAAGGCTCCTGCTACCTAAAATCATGGTGTTAAGTAGAGGGAAGATAGGTCTTATAAACAGCACAGCGGGGTCGTAGATGGACGATGTGAAACACAATTCAAACAACTCCATTAACTATCTTTTGAGCTCCAGTGGTTAACAAAATGATGAACTCCTCTTGTCTTTTAAGTAAAATGTTTTGATTTAATAGATATGGTCCTTGATAAGGAGCCATAGATCTCTCACGTTGTTAGTATGTATGCATTTATATATTTGGAGGACCATTGATTGTTTTCGTCCCAAGTTTTTCACTATGATGCTGGAATCTTATTATCATATCTGGTTTCGTTCCTCACTCTAACAATGAAATGTGTCTTTTACATCTCATTTTTATCCCACCTCTTAAAAAATGGGATTCATCACTTTTGGACCGGGCCCACTCATGAACCGTACCCTGGTGAGATATGTATGTGGGAGGAAGGTGAATTATGAGAAATACAACATCTATCTTTTCTCTTTTTACACCTAATTAATGACCCATATGCTCTGGAGTGGGTTGGTGCACAGCTTTATGGTTTGTAATGGCAGCTTGGAAACGCGTTATTTAGTCATTTGTTGCTGAGATGCTGTGTACTAAACAAATCTCGTGTCTTCCACTATTAGCCGTGTATATATATATGTGTGTGTGTATGTATATAAAGTCAGCCGAGTTTATGTGTGTGTGTTTTTATGTATATAAAGTCTTTGAAAGTGTAATAATAAGGTTTTCGCTTTGTATCTAACAAACGGAGCAACAAACAGAGCGTGTGTTGGTGTATCAGAAAAAGCATCTCTAACCACCCAATCATTAGTATTGTAAACTATACACACACCTGCATTTCTTTACTTTGCTGTGAAGAATATATGATATAAATGAAATACATTAATTAACTTTAAATTGAGTTTGGTAGTTGTTTTGACATGCTGTCATAGAATTTTAAATTAGTTTTCTCTGCCTTGTTTTGTGTTTTATTACTTAAAAGTATACCTTTTCTTTTTAAGAGACAAATGCAAATATAGCTGGGAGAAGAGTATATTCAAATGAGTTATCACGCGTCAAGTCTTTAATTCAAATCTCAGCACTCATCTAGATTATTGGAGACCACCGATCTTAAATTTACTTATTTCACGTAGAAAGTCAGGCCGACTTTAAATGGATTTGAAAGGTTTTACTCTTACATATGAATCCTCTAATCCCGAAAAAGAATTGTTACATAGTTGGAGAGGTGGCCCTTGATTTGCTTTTTTCATATGGAGAGCCAAGTCAACTTTGGCGGGTTCAGAAAGTTTTATTGTGGCATGAATCATCTAGCTGTCGAGAATGGAATGCTACTTGGTTAGAGAAAGGGAACAGGAGTTTCCTCGTCACAAAAAAGTACCTATTTTTATTAATTTGGTATGGAAGGAGAGAGATTAGTGTTGAAAACCGGTGGACCTTGGGTCCTGTTGGAAAGTCACATCTTGGAGTGTGGACTAGCTTAAAGAGGTGAGAGATTACTGTTATCGTTGCTCATCCAAGTTTCTGTTTTTTGGTCATCTTTGTTTCCATATTTAGATCTTAATCTTGAGTTGAACACAACCAATGAAAAAGGGCTGCCCTTGGTGAAAGCTTGACAAACCAACTTCCAAGAAGTGTTGCTTTTAACAATGTGGAAGACAACCATAAATTTGGGAAGCCCAGTCTTGTTGTACATTACTTCTAGTGTTGATATGCTAGTATAAGGTTTTAACGAATGGCATAAATTCATTTCAGCATCACCTTATGCTCTTATTTCAATTAATTTCAACATTCATTTTTGTTAGTTCTTCAAATACATTGTATCAGAACTTACACTCACTCACCCATTTTCATACTCGTACTATATTACATTAGTGCACTAATTTTTTACATGTAAAATAAAATTATAAGAAATAAATTGTTAACACTTGATATATATTGTAAGCCTATTTTTAAAAAAAATTAAGTAACACTTCTAAGCAAATGTCCTCCTTAATAAAAAAAAATTTTAGCTTTTTGCTAACCCTTGTAATATTATAGCTAGCTACTTTATATTCTTCGGGGAGAAGTAGCCATTTTGGACTCTGCATAATATATGCAGCATGTCATTGTCATACACTCTCCAACATGTCATTGTCATACACTCTCCAACAACCAAAGGTAACGCAAAAATATTATAACCATGGGATGAGCTGACGAAACTTGACACACACACACACACACACACACACACACACACACACATATATATATATATATGTAATAAGTCGTCCACTAATTAATTCCCTTCTCTGACGTAGCATCAATAAAAACATGCATGGTTCATCTCTTTGCTAGATACATCTTTGCATCGAAAAATATTAACATAATAATATGTTATTTTAATAATATTATATTATTTATAATATAATTTATTTATTTTAATAAGACATAGTTCATATTTTAAAATATTATTAATTTAGTACATTGTCACGTGATGTAATAAACTATTGGAGATTTACTCTTTGTTTTGTATGTAGCATTTAGAACATTTCTAACTGACTAGTTATACTTATATGTTCCTGTTAATCAAAATAATTGATCTTTCCTTCAAAAAAACTCTTCCAACAGACTAGACATCAAATTAGATAAAGTAAATTTGAACTATTCTGCTTATTATTAATGATTAGACAAAATGACTGATTATTTCTTATTATATTAATATATATATATATATATATATTATGTTAATAGTTAATATAATTTATATATTTTAATAGTCTAAAATACTTTTTAAAATTATTATATTAATTTAACCAAAAAAATAACATAATATTAATTAATTAATTATATTAACCTTCTATGGCACCACATATTAGACATTTTAAGATTGTATGAATTTTTATAATTATTCTTAACTTGTTTTTATTTTATTTTATTTAAAAAAATATGACCTTTAGAAATTGATTATTAAAAAACACTCTTAAAATATGAATATTATAATTTAAATGTTAAAATATTTTTTTATATCTAACTAAAATAAAAATGGAACTATATGAAGAATATAAATATTCAACATATATATAAATAAAGGAGATTAATAAACATTTATATTAAAGAATAAACAAGAGCAATAACAGTAGTGATAATCCCCATGATCTGCCTTCTCCTTGCAGATTTAACCGATGTTAAATGGGTTAATCCTGACCGTTCAACGGAACTCCTCACTTCTCTCGTCTCTCTACATCGCAGTTCATTATTAATTGCCTCATACGATTTACAACTATATACCATAATCTGCCCCTCTGAATCTGATAATAGTTATTTGTTATGTTAAAAAACTCAGCATGAGTAGAACTCAACGAGTTCGTCTAGAGAGTCCGGCTGCGGATCAGCATTCTCGATCATCCACAGCAAGTGCTCGAACAGTACCACCTCGCACCCGACGCTGATCGACTCCTTGTTTCCAGACTTCTCCACCAGCTCCCGGAAGAGCGGGTGGTCGACGATGTTGGAACTGATGAGGTATCGACGGCGCGACTTTCCGACGTAGACGGGGTGGAGGTCGTGGGAAATCTTGCCGCAGGAGACGGAAGATTCGGTGTCGTCGTCAGAAGAATGGTTAGCGACGGCGATGGAGCTGCTATCGGTGCGGCCGAGCTTGCTAAATGACTGCCATTTCTTTAGCACTGACTTCAGCTTGCCTCCTTTCGCCATCTTAGAAAGAGACGTTTTTGAGAAGCAAAAGAAAATGTGAGAGAGGTGGGTGGGAGTCGAGAAAGCGGAGGGGAAGGTTCGTTTATAAAGGGGATGGTAGAGGGGTGAAATGGTAAACTTAACAGAATGCGGTTACGCTGAGCGGGCGGGCCCAGCTTCTCGTGAAGATAATGGCTGCAAATGTAGAGGCAAATCCAAGCTGCGCCGGGGGGCTTATGGTGTGTGGTAATTTCTTATTTGTCTTTTGGGTCAGGTAACGAGTATTTTAAGTAACTTTGTCACCAAATGATGCAGGAGCATTTAAGGGGTTCTATTTTTGTTTTAAATATTTTTGAAAAAATAAGTTTAGTTGATTGCTACGGTCCATAGTTTAAATTTTTACTAATTTTCTCTTCTTCTTTTTTTTTTTATTTTTTTGCTAAAACTTAAACTTTATTTTTTTTTCTAGAAATGAATAAATAATTTTACTGGGTCATTGTTCAATTTGACGTATTTGAATAATTGCTTATCAATATGATGATTAATAAGTAAATAATAAGAAAATGTCACAATATTTGAATAGTTTGGTTAGACTATATAAAGTCAATTTGAATGCATGAAATTAACTCTTGTTATTATGAGACATCCAAAAAAAGAAAAAAGAAATGACTGAAAAGAGATTAATATTTAAGGAAAAGAAAGAAGTAAAATGAATAGAAATGGGATTAACCTTTGTCAAGGTGAAAAAGGGAGAGAAATAGGTGTGTGTTAGTGTGTAATATAAATGTAAAAAACATAGATTTGGAGGCATCTAACTAGTTATGATTATAAAATCATTTTGCAACATAATTTAATATAGTCTTTGCTTAAATTTCGGTGCTAGGGTTGGGTGGGACCCCTGGCCAGCTTTGATGGCACTTTAGGCTTATTTAATTTGTTATAATTAATAAGTAATTTAATTAAGTCTAACTTCAAATACATTACCAACCACTAGAAAGAACAGTTGTTGGTCTCCAAACAATAAACTAATTAATTCCATTTTATCTTAAAAAGAAAATAGAAAGCGACAGGCGACAGGCATTGCCAAGCTCTGGACTTTATTACCCGACTTCTTTTACTATTATTTTCTTCTTTCTTTAATAGGATACCTCAATCAACCACTGCTAAGTAACAAAAACTTGGAAATAAATAAATAAATAAAGCAAATCGATTAAGGTTTATAACTAAGATTACTAAATGGTGGTATTGAGCGAGCAAAGAATGGCGTGATTCATATTGAGTGTTTTATAAGCGAGAATGATTAAAATTAATTTTAGTAAAAATAAAAATAATATTATATAAGTCTAATAGTCTTGAAAGCAAGACATTAATTTTATAGTCTTGAAAAACATGAAATTATTTGTTATGTACGGATCAATAAAGCATTTGTGTTTCATGGTCAAATTTCTGATAGATACAGGGTTGAACAAAAGCCATGTGAGCAACACATGGACTCAACATGTTACATAATCTGAGCCATATCATATATATATATATATATATATATATATATATATATATATATATATATCGAAATGTACCATTCGGTTCGGCCCATTCTGTCTCCCGTCTCCATTCATACAATTAAGAATGGAAAGAATTTTAGGGAGTCATTTCTATAAGTCTTAAGTAGGTAGACGAATGTAACAAGAGCTTGGTGTTGGTGTGGATTAAAATTTTTATTATTGTACGAGTTCGTGACTTAATTCTGTATTTATTTAGAGATGCCTAAAATTGACGATTAAAAGATAGATCAGATGAAGAGATGGAAAAGGTAGATTATCTAATGTAAACTTGTTAATATTTTAATATAAAATTCATTGATTTATGGTGTTTGTGAAAAAGTTAAACGTGATTGTATTTTAATAAAATGGACATCCACATATGCCGGCCTTTTGTTCCCTAACTTCAAAAGAACCAATGCCTTAAAGAAAAATACTAATTACTATATATATATATATATATATATATTAGAAAACAACAAGTTTACAAAGACAGATGGATTAGTATATAAGAAAGTAATGAAAAAAGAATGGGTGAGGAGCGGTTTTCAAGATTCCTTTCATTAAGCCTTATTAAAACAATTTTATTCTCTAAAACATAAAATTAATGGAGAAGTGAGAGTTTAATGAGGCTATGTTGTGTCAAAACAAATATGAACATATATATGTGTTTGTTTTGGATTGTTATGCCACATGATTCTCTGTTGGAAACACATAATCCAATCATACCAGGATTTGCAGCTGAGACCAAATCAACACTATCTATTCCTACTTGATTCCTTATGTACAACCTCTCTCTCTCTCTCTCTCTCACACACACACACAAACTTGTGGTTGAAATTGATTTGGGTCATATATATATATATATATAGGACAATGCATGTGCCAAAAAATTTCAGATTAGGATTATTGAAAGAATATGAAGGTTTTGAGCATGTGGTTAGGGTTTTAGGCTATGAATACGTGTCAGCCTTGTCAGAAGAAGCTAAACTATTGTAATGTTTTTTGTTTTTATTTTATTTTTTTGAAAGAAAATAAAGAAGTTTACATCATTACATGAGAGCATTTCTCTAGGCAATCCTTTAAAAAGACCTAAGAAACTGTCCTTCATTATCATATACAGTGAAGTCATGTGGTAGTTAATTTGTTTGATCCATGACTCCTTTCTGTAACTAGTGCAATGTACACACTCACACACACACACACATATATATATATATATGACCTAATGTTATGATAAGTTGGGTAAATGGGATTGTCAAGACATCACTTGTTATAGTGATATCTATCAACTTGTTATATAACTAAGTTAATGTGTTCGAATGCATTGAAACTACAAAGAGAATCATTGTTGAGGTTGCAATTGTTGCATCTGAGCCTTACTTGATAATTGTTATCAGAGAAACTTTTACATAAATAAGTTCATTGATCTAGTTCATTAATTCGACCAATTATATCTTGTCATGTGAGAGAATATTATTTTTGTATCTCTTGAAAAACTGACTGCTTGTCTAAATAAATTATTACGTACATACGTTGTTACTGCACAAGAAGTTTTTTCACATGCGAATTAATTAGTTGATTCTCAAAAACAACCCATCAAGGAATTTGGTAGCATGTCATGTCACAGCATATAGCAACTTTTAATTGGTTTGATTAGCACCTTCCAGAAGACCCAAGTCACTCCATGTTTCCTCTCTCAAGTTCAATAAAAAAAGACTATGTTGTAGTTACTATCTTCGTCAGTTTCTCAAAATAGTTTCTCAATGGGAGAGACAGATGGCTTAATTAATGATGCTCTTAAAGTCCTTAGCAATCAGGATCACTCCCTCTATTTCAAACAAAACTGCACATGCTTTGTTTAAGGCTAGGCAATTAGGAGAGCATCAAGTCACTAGTGATTCACTAATTAATTAAGATGTTGACTACATAAGATGATTATGATTATAATTATCACCACTTTTCTCCATCTTTCCACTAATGATTCTTTGATGCACATCTAGCACTAAGCTTTTTATTTTGGAAAGATAGTAGGTGATATCATTAAAAATAAATGAAATGGACTCCAAGACCTACAAATCTTGGATACCCAGATGTTGAAAAACCTCCCTTTAGCAAACATCCAACCCATTAGACAGAGCATATTTAGAGGCACACGAACGAAAATGAAGCAATATGCATTTGATCACACCGCCTGACCCACACATTCTTGGATAATGTTTTGAGAAGCCTTCTGCCGTAGCATTTGCATTCATGCACTCTAATAACTAATAATTAATAATTTTTTTAGCAACTTTCTTGATTTTATGAAGAAAAAAAAAGCATTAATAATTTAATTAAAAACTCTTATTGTAGTATTTATTATTATTAGAATAAAAATGTCTACACACACATATTTATGTATGCATATTGTAGTACTACTGTATGACATATGTATTGCTTTAATGAATTAGATCAATTATCTCTATTTAATAACCAACTCAGAACTCTTTTATTAGATCTCTAAATTGTAATAGTATGTATCCTTTTATAATAATTTTAAAAAATACTTAAAATGATGGATATAAATTTCTTTCAATAAGCTAGCCATGTTTATATGTTAAAATTTAATTGATCCATAAAAGTAAGGAAAATATATACTTTTTAAATTTATTAATTGATAAATATTTTTTTATATTTCCTTAATTATATTAGTTATCTTCTGGTTATATTTTATCAACTCAATTTTTGGCTGTTAGAGAGAGGTTCTAACCCATATCTTTGGGTTTTGGCCTAAGAAAGGTTTAACAATATAGTTGGGCCCATTTTAACACATTTTTTTGAGTTTGTACTCGAGAAGAATCATGTTTGGTTGGGCCCATTTGGGACCATAGGCCGACCATACCTGTAAGTGGACTGACCCAGGCTCTGGTAGTGGGACAGTGAGAACTTTGAAGCCCACTGCCGCGACCCCTCCAGCGTCCCACTGTAAACACCATCCGTCCTGTTCCAGTCCACTGCCGTTCAAACTTGGGAGGGAGAGAGTGCGAGTCATCGGACGTGAATGAAATGCTGGTAAAGGAGGAAAGGCCCTTTGTGATGTTGAACAGTGGGAAAATTCATGTGAGCTATCAATTCTTTTCTTTTTCATTTTGATGCTGCAATTGCTAACTCACACGGATATGAACTTTAATGCCATGAATAAATTTGCTATCCTTCTAAAAAAATTTACCAAAAGTTGCCTCTCATATGTGCATTGGCTGCACGTAATTTGATGTGTATTGCTTCCAACAATGTCTCAAATTTTGATATAAAGAAACAGAATGCAGAAAAGTAGGTCACTGGCTTCACTTGCTAATTACTCACCGCTTTCCATCTTGGTTCTTCCCTAAACATACAGAAAGCATAGAGCAAAATAATTAAGACTTTTTCTTCTGTTTCCTTCATTTTCTCTCTCTTCCCCATTTTGCTCTTCCCTCGTTCCAGACACAACATTAGTTCAGATTTCAACTTTGAGCTCCATCATTATTGTTATTTTTATCATCAGTTTAGTTGTAAGTGATAAAGAGTGAAAATTGAGCCTAAGGGTGTGACCCCACTAATTTGAATTTGGATTTTTAGAGTGGAACCTACATATTCTCCAAGAAGTTTTTCACAGCTTTACTCATAAACAGAGCTTAATTATGGATTTGATCATGCCCTCTTAATAAATATCACTCATAAGATATATAAATGCCATTATCACTGATTTCCAATTTTACAAAAATCCTCAGCATTGCACAAGGGTTGCAAGGGAAAAACAGTTGGGGATCCAAATCCAGAACCACAGATTACGTATTTATCAATTCTTGAAATTTTTCTAGCAATGCTTTCCTCAATAAAATAGATCCACTAAACATGCAACAGCCATTGAAACAATTTTCATAACAAGAACAAAGAAAAATAATAAAATTATAATGCATAAAAGATTGAAATTTGATCTTTATTGACAACTCACTATTCAGAATATCAAATATCCAATCTTCAATCTCATACAGCGAAGGAAAAAAATAAAGGCTTGCAAAAACAAAAATAAACTAAAACCACTATTCTACTAGAACTGACACAAAATCCATGTGCAAAACAAAAAGAAGCAGACAGAGGACTCTTCTCCTCACAATCCCAAATGCAAAGAGTTATTCAACCAATCAAGAAAACTTCCACTTCACCAATCAAGCTCTTCTTTCCTTCATTTACTCAGCAGCAAGTGGAACTGATTCAGCCTGAAAGTTCAACACAAAAGAATAAACATGCATCATCGGCAGAGTCCCATAAAAGAAATAGATAAAAAAAATAGTAGATCAAATTTTTAGTTTGGGCATGGAAGTTTAGGCATAAACTGACACATACCAACTTGCGGTACTTGAGGGCATAAAACATTTCAAGATAGCGACGGATCTCAAGGCGATCAAGTTTCGAAACATACTTCCAAAATCCATAAACCCCAGCAAGTGTCATTAACCTCTCAGAGTAAATCTGCCATGTGAATCTGCCACCCCAAAAATAATAATATCAGTGATAAAACATCATTAAGCAAACTTATAGTAAAGAATTCAACAAAAATGAAGGGTTTGTCTACTGACTTCTCCTGGATACGTTTCAGGCCCCCCTTTGAAATTATGTCCCAATGAGATGAATCTTCCTTGCACTTCTCAAAGAAATTGACAAGGAGTTCACCAATTTGATCCCCGTGATAAGGATCAATGTGGTAGCCTGACTTCCCATGAACAATTATCTCAGCAGGACCACCATGCAAAGTGGCAAATGTTGGAAGACCACAGGTCATGGCCTCAACCACGGTCAAACCAAAAGCCTCATAAAATGCAGGTTGCACAAAAACTCCCTTTGTGTCTGCAATGTATCGGTAGAGTTCACCATTCCTGACCCGGTTCATTTGAGAAGAAATCCATCTGAAGTGACCATTCAACTTGTATTTTTCTATGAGATCATACATCTTCTTCATCTCTGCTTGCTCTTCCAAATCCTTTGATTCTTTCCTCCTGTCTCCGCCTACCACAACAAGGTTGGCCAACTCTCGAAGCCTAGGATTTTTACCATACATCTCAACAAGTCCTGTTAAGTTTTTCACGCGGTCCAACCTCGCCATGGTAAATATGATGGGCTTGTTCCGGTCTTTCAAAACCAATCTGTCAGACCCCAATGTATCAACGAGTGGTTATCCAAACATAGGACAAGGAAAAAGTAGTAGTATTAAGAGAGAAACTTACAAATGTTCTTCATTCTCAACAGAGCTGAAAAGAAGTTCTTCAATTTCAGGGTGGAGCGCTGTCAGTCTCCTTTTCTCCTCTGTGTGAGAGAAGTAGATAGACGTGTCTGCCCCGGGTGAGACAATGTTGAATTTGGGATCAAACACATCAATCCCATGGACAACTCGGTACAATCCAGGCATAGTAAAGGCAGTATGACTCTCATACTGACCTACAGTATTCTTACTGAAAGATGCAGCAAGGGATAGGAATTAGAGTCTCATGAGAATGGAGTTTACAAACATAATCACACAGTACTGAAGTAACATGTATAATACCTTCCTGCTATCTCCTGGAAGGTGCTAGTGATAATGAAATCGGTATGATTCATTGCAATAAGATCAGCTGTAAATTGGCAGGAAAAGTGATACTTTTCTTCAAATTTCTTCCAATAGATGTCGGAATCAGGATATTTTGTTTTCTCCAATGCATGAGCAATTGTACACTACAAAAGAAGATAAAAATATTTAACATCTCCGGTTGCTAAATGAAGCTAGAATCCTGAAGGGGAGAAAATGGATCAATCCCACTACATACCTGGGTTACTCCTAATTTGTGAGCTAGCAAGGAGGCAACAAGATTACCCTCACTATAGTTACCAATGATCAAATCTGGCTTAGCTTGCAACTCGCGAGTAATTTCATTTGCCACATCCTAAACACATCAGAAGCTTATAGAAACTTTTGTGGCAGGATTGAAAAACTAAAATAAAGAATGTTCGGGAAAAGTACAAAATTAGTATACGATTAAATGTTTCACCTCAGTGAAAGTTTCCATGTATGGCCACACTTCAAAACGCGAGATCCACTTTCGAACCATTCCTTTCTCATCCCTAAAGGGAACACGAAGTATATGTGAATGCTCTGTATTATAAACTTTCTCAAGCCGTTGACCGCAAGTGGTGCCAACTGCATCAGGGAGAAGTCGGGTCACCTGGGTACAACATCAAGATCAAACATTAAAAGGAGGAAGAAAAAGCACAAACAAGTGATTCAACATAATAGTGATAACACAAAGAAGAAGAAGAAGACTAACAATGAGAATTCGAGGAATGATATCAAGTCCTTGTTGCTTTATACGCTGAAGCATTTCATGCTCCATGGCAGGAACTTGATCCAAAATGTAAACAACCTAAACAAGGCAAAATTATGGTTTAATCAAAGGTACTACTAAAATGCAAGCACAACAGATTAGGGCTTTTTCTTTGGGAACACACCTGGCCACCAGTGTCAGGATAACCCAAAACATTTTCTTGAGCAAAGTAACCGTGGGGAGAAAGAATGACAACATTAAAAACCATAGGGATTCTCCCAAGAAATGTCTCCAGAGTGCAAGGATCGGGAGCCTCAAGAAGGTCCAACAGCAGATGGATCATTTCCAACACGCGCTCAGCGGTATCACCCCAACCTCTCTCCAGACCTATCTCTTGGAACTTGTGTTCAAACACAGAATACGGTGTATCTGGAGTGAGTGTCAAGAGATATTCCTCTGCCTTCCTTAGAACCGATTGAAGAGCATTTAGGTTTTGTATTCTGTCATTCACCATCATTGTCTGCCCCAAGATATCAAATATCACAATACTGAACAAATTCTAGAAACAATTAAATTTCTTAAACTTAAAATCAATTGAAAAACTTCCTAACCAAATAAGCTTCTAACCCAATAAAATTTTGCATTTTGGGGACAGATTCCATTCTAGGCTTATCAAATATTTCTTGTCCTTCAAACCCAGTAAATCTTAATTTGGCTGTTTGGATTCTGACATTAATTTATAATTACATTATCACATTAAACAAACCAACGAAAAAAATGGACCATGATGATGAGTTTTCACCTTGCCCTTGTAGTGGTGGACTCTAAGAAAATCAAGCAGTGGGTGCAGACTCTCCTTGTCATGGAACAGTTTTGCAGAGAGGTGTCTGTTAAGGAATTCAACTCCATTACCAATGGACTTGGAAAGAGTTGGGCGAGGGAAAGATGCAGTGAATGGTTCAAAGTCCAACTCAAGAACAAAGTTGCCATTGAGGCTGCATCAGAACAAGCACAGTGGTTATTGGTAAACCAAAATGGAAGTGAACAAACAGGACAATAGTTAAGTGTTAATTCCAGGCTCAAACTTACTTTCCATCCACAAGTTCTTCTTTGAAGTGCAGAAACTCTGGCACACTCAGTTCATCAACAACAAGTTCATTAGTGTTCACTCTCAAGTATTCCCAGACGCCGGGCCTCAAACGAACAGCTAGAGCAACCCATGGAGGCAAAACTATTGCTTCCTGTCATACAGAGCAACCCATGTTAGATCATTATTCTAGTGGATCATGAGAGAAAATTCAAGTATCAAACAAGTTCCTCCTGCTTACCTGTGTGGACTTCAAAAGTTCCATAAATGCACCATCATGCAGTTTCTCTTGGGTTTCTTTGGGAAGCGCTTCAAATTCAGCCAGAAGTTGATGTTGCTTCAAAATTCCCTTTCCATGGCTTTCAATCCTACAAAACCCATATGACCATTCTCAACTCAGATCTAATTATCTACCATGATCAATAAAAGAAAAGGTTGAAGATCACCAAAAGAGATCAAGCATGCATACTTTGAGAGAAGCGACAAAATTTCGTTACGGTGGCCTAGCAAAGTTTCATCCAAACGCTCACGAAGACTGTGAACGCGAGTCAGAGCACGATCGGCCATGTCTTCTGTAAAACTCGAGAAATTCTCAGACAACCTTCAGCTGCAAGACAAACAATGGATATTGGTTTATCCAAAACTATTCTACTTATAAGAAGAAGAGTATGATTAGAAAGTCAAGAATCGACCTAATTTTCAAAACAAACAATAGAAATTGGTTTATCTAGAATATTAAATTTTCAAAACCTACCAACCATCCAATACCACCTACTGACATTTATGTATGCGTAACAGCCAAGCCTACAACTATGGTTGAATAGAAAGCCTTAACAAAAAGTACAGTGAATTTAATTATAGTCTCATCTACTCTGTTTTTCAGAAAGTGCAAATTATTAAAACTCAAATCTGTTTATTTCCACAAGTTCAAACTCAAATCTGTTTATGGTTTACTAAAATGTTCATACCCATCATTAAATTTGAACCAAAATAATTTGTAGAGAAAAATAAACAAGAACATCAGATTATTAAAAAAAAAAATACTTAGAAAACAAAATCAAATCATTTCCCTGTTTGCCATCCCTGATTTCTCTCTCTCTCTCTCTCTCTCTCTCTCTCTCTCTCTCTCTCTCTCTCTATATATATATATATATATATGTGTGTGTGTGTGTGTGTGTGTGTGTGTGCTCTGGAGGATTCTTTTTCCCCCCCTCTAAAAACAGAACACGGACCAAGGAAGATGGCCATGGGTGAATAATCGTGGGCTGGTGTAGCATCAGTTATAATTGAAGTAAAATCAACTATTAAAAGCAAGGATTTTAGAAAATAAAAGATGAAACTTTGCATGAAATCAGAAATCAAAAATCAAAAAGACTTCAAACGATGAATAAAGCCTAAAATACTTACAAAGGACGACAAGAAAAAACAGAGCAGAAGAAGAAGCAAATAGAGAAGTGTGGAGATGAATGCTTTGGAGCGGTGGGAATTTATAGACAAGGAGCCAGAAAAGTTCTCAAAATTTAGAAAGGTAACCCTAAAAACTTACACCTCAAAATGGAATGTTGGCGAGAAAATTTCTGTAGACTATGGTGCATTCCATTTTCCGTAATATTTGAGAGAATCGCAGAGGAATACTTTCTATTGCTCGAGAGACTCTGATATTAGACTTGATCCTACTGGGTTTACCCGGATTCCAGCGGATTTTCGCCGTTGACCATGCCGGAGAAGTCAAATCTCCGGCAACTACTGAGTAGAGCATGCTTGCTCTCGAGCATGTGAGAGTAATAATCATTAAACACAGATTAATTTAGTTTTCGATTGTGATTAAGATTATAAACTTTTCGTCCAAGAAACCTCGGATCCGTATTTCACTTGCCGTAGAAGTAAAACTAGAAAGAGATAGCCGGAATCATACCATTTTCTAATTTCAATCCTATCTCGGGTAAAAAATAAAATAAACCCGCCGACAAATCAGATTCACTACAGATACTACTGAAAAAGAAATTTCCTCTCATAAAAGCTAATGAAAACGAAAGCTGAAAACCCAAGTTTTCCATGAAGCAAAAAGATCAATTAAAAACTTCATTAAGATCTATCTAACTCGATAAACAACACTTACCTTGGAAAAACAGCAACAAAATAACACAGAGATGAATGAAGCAAAGAAAGAAAGAAAGAAAGAAATGAACAGACGAATGCAGAGAAAGAGAGAGAGCAAATGAATGAATGAAGTAGCTGATGGAGGAAAGAGCAAGGCCTGGGTACCCTTATATATGCATAGAATATACGAATACAAGCAATGGTGATGATGGGTCTGATTGGCTGGTGGTCCTTTGGTTTCCGTGAAAGAGCAATTGTTTTTTACACAATATACAGTACACCCTCCTCTGGTTTCAGTGTTCCTTTCACAAAACCGCTATTCTTCATCATCACCCCTGTTTTCTCTTTTATCCACTAATCCATGACCCCTATTAAATTAATATTTCCCTGTCCCCTTTCTTCTTCTTCCATCAGTAATATATTTAGTAAATTAATATTATATTTTAGGGTTGGTTCATATTTGACGTTGAAATAATTAATAATTATATATGTTAAATTTTGGCAATAGTTTGAGGTAGAAAGAGATTTTCAATGGTTCCTGTTTCTGACTCGACAATCTCTCTGCTTCTTTTGGCTGGTCTTTTTCCTAATGCCACCGGTGGCAGCTTTTTCTTTTCTTTTTGGCGTGGAAGCAGATGAGTTCTCGTCCAGTTGAAGTGATCCGCGTCAGCAATGTTTAATGGTAGTACCGTCATTTCACTCTATAAAAACTGCTTTTTATTTTATAAAATGACAAGGTTAAAACAAACAAAAAAATTGCTTTTTATTCAGACATCACCGCCCATCACGGCGCAGGGGAGTAATTTTGTCAGGGAGGCGGAAGCACTTTTTCTTACCCTGACGTGTCAAAATCTGACTGGATTGGCTTTAGCCTTTACGAGAGGAACTTGACGGAACCGGAGAGGCTTTGAGCTCTCCCAATTGGCCAGGGACGATGATTTTGTCGTTGCTTGACCAGAATGATGATCCCACAGCCACTACGATTCCAGCTGTTGTTATCCATCGATTCTGTTCGAGTTAATAAATATTTAACACATTGATCGATATTTAAAATATTCATATATTATATTTAATATATTATGTATTTATTTATTATGGATTCAAATATAATTTATTTAGACTCGTTAAATTCATTTTAATATGACTTAATTCTTTTGTGGAGCTTCGTGTGAAATTTTAGTTTTTTTATAAACACATATTAAATGTTTATTTATTATTGATTTGAGTGTAATATATTTGGACCCACTAATTCTATTTCAAAAGAGCCTAATTATGAAAATGTGAGTGAAATTGTGTGAGATTTTTTTTTACCAAAATAAGATAGTAAATAATACAGAACATAAAAAATTTAAATCCACTTAAATTTAATCCTAATTTGAAAGAATAAATTTTAAATTATGGTAGAATCCTTAAAATAATTTTGTAATTTTATGTGAATGCAATAAATATTCTTAAAAGATGTTTAGTTTATAATATATACTTTTCAGACTAATGAAAGCATTAAATGATTATTCTTGAAAGTACATTTTTTTTAGAAAGCCTCTTGAGTATGGCCCAAGAAAAAGTAAATTCTACTGCTACTAAAAAAAAGGTTCAACTGGTTCTGTATTATAATTGGTGAAACTCCCATAAAAAAAAATATATATATATATATATATATATATATATATGAGTATCGCCTATGATTCACTTTTGAGTACACGTAAACCCTCCAAACCTTTAAACCAAAAAAATTAAATTTTCTTATATGAAAGTCTCTTGAGTATGGCCCAAGAAAAAAGTACTTTTTAATAAAAAAAATATATATTTAAATAGTTCCATTTTATAATTGGTGAAACTCTCATTAAAAAAAAAAAGATTTGAGTAGCCCGTGAGATTCATTTTTAAGTTCAAACTCCCAAGATCTCGTTAAAAAAAAATTCAATTAAAAAATAGAATAAAAATATTTATGATCATGTATATTAAATTATAACATGTCATATCTTTTAAATGAAAATGTGACCATAATAATATTTAAGTTACACGTCTGAATCAAATATATAAGACTATAAAACTTATTTATACTATCTATTATTGTACTTTTCTTCTCTGTTTTTATTTTAAAAAATAAGCCTCCTTTTTTAGCTTACTTTATTTTATTGTGAACATTTATATCTTTACAATATTTATGTACGAAAAATGTTAAATATAACTGATTTTATTACTTCAATTTCTCACTTCTAAATACAAGACGATGGGTCTCATTACCCTGTGTTTAAGAATAAAAAATGAGATAAAAAAAATACATTACATTTAATACTACTCTTTATATATTTACATTAAATAATACAACAGAATATTAATATATTAAAAAATACTAAAATTTTTCAATTTATAATCTTAATTGTATTCTTAATCTAATACTTTATTATTTGATATTTTTGAGTTCCATAAAAGATGATTTTCAAAATCATCCTATCCTACACATTAGATTACGGATACAATTAAGATTTATAAAGCAACGGAGGGTAGGTTAATTGCATTATAAAAGCCCATAATTATTGTTAAGACTATTGAAAAGAATAATTATTTAAATCAAGAAACTAGGAAATTACACGAAGACCGTAATGTAGGGTAGGTTAGTGATGCTTGTGGATTTTAACTTTTGTTGTCAGTTAGAAACATAATCTGAAAGTGGGGACTTAGATAGAGATTATTGCAAAAGAAACTTTAATATTTTCAGCATCATGGTGCTCGTTGATGAAAAATCCACTTGGTGAGGGTCGTTTTCGTCCATTAAAATAAAAGGGCAGGAAATTTATTGGCTGGCTGTACGTGTACGTGAGTGGTTTGTGGGGACAGCTTTTATCTTTTTTCTCGATTTTGTCGCCCCCCGCCCCCACCCTCGTGCTAGCCTCGTGTTATTGTACTACATTTACGATATCTGTAACATTGCACGGAAAACGGAAAGTTGGCAAATGTTCTCTTCTTTTTTTTTTTGTTTTTTTCTCAGAAGTTATTAGAAGTGGAGTGTGAGGATTTAGGTGTTACTTAAGTGCTCAAATATATATATATATATATATATATATATATTTCAACAATACGGTATAAGTAAATATATTTTTTTAATTAATGTGAGTTTGATTTTTTTTTATTACTGTATTCAAAAAGGATAGGACAATATTTTTAAAAAAATTATAAGAAAATTTGTTTAATAAATATAAAAAAATGATGAACTTATAAGAATTACATTACATTAAATAAAATGACATTGTGTGATTATCTTATTTGATAATTTTTTTTATATATTTTTTAGCTATTGAATGAAAAATGTTTGAATTGATACGCTTTTTTATCTAACGAAACGATTGGAGGAAAAGTTTGCATTAACTAAACATTTTTGCTTAGCCTAATTCAAATTACATTAGGAATTGAAGAAAATCAAATCAATATTATTTCTAGAAAATGTAATAAACTATTTTATATATATATATATATATATATCATTATATACATACACCTATCGATGAAAAATGAAAGTTAAATCTAAAAAATATAAGTCTCAATCTCAAATTGGATGTAAAAAGATGATATTTTTTCATTATAACTTCATATTTCTGGCACACAAATAAAAATAATTAATTGGACTAGTGTTGACCATTTATGTCTCTAACGAAATGAGATAAAGTTGAGAGTATTACATAAATTGTAACACTTTATCATTTTTATAAAAAATAATAATAATTAAACATATTAAAAAATATGAAATTACATTTGTGGATAATATTTTTCCATCAACAATCATTTAAAACAGCTATCTTATCTTTATGTTGTGAGAAAAGACAGAGTTAAAAGGAGGAAAAGATTGTCTCACCAAAATATATATGTATACACGTACTCGTGCAATTAAATTAAACGTGCGTGCGTAGTAGTAGATGTTGTAAATGGAAAGGAAGCGCACGCCCCCACAAACTCAAGGACAAGGTTTGGTACAATTGCGATCCTCTACCAATATGTCATACTACTTTATTTTGTCATTTGGATTAATCTCTAGTAAAAATTACGGATAGTTTGAACGATCGGTGAGAAAGTGTGATTTGAGTTGAAATATGAGAATTGAATTGAATATATTAAAATTAGATTATAATATTTAAATAAATTATTAAAAATATTAAATGTGTTATATAAATAAAAAAATATTTATTTTTAAAACGGGAGTTTATAAAAAGTTTTTCATTAACATTTTTTTAGACTTTAAGATATTTAACTAGACATTTCAAAAATGTTAAAATAAATATCTAAATACCAAAAAACATCGATTTAGATTACAAAACACCACCACTCATCGAAACATGTCTTAACTATCTTTCCAAAGCCATTATTAATTGATAAATTCTAGTTTAATTAGTTTTAAAATTTTATCAATTCATTTAATCCAAACTCAACACAAAAATATTGTGCATATATAACATTTTTTCACTATTTTTTTCCTACTCAACTTAACATGCATCAAGTTTTTTTTTTTCTTTTTACATAGAGATGGAGGTTAATATCGTGGATGGCGGTGGCGGTGTCAATGTCGATCATGCCAACATTATGGTATTAATGCGCAATTCAGTGTGCACTTAAATTAATCAGAACTTTGGTAAATGTTGCATAGAATTGGTGATTCTAGCTCTAATAAGACAGGCAGGTGTCTAATTAAGGAGTAAAGATGTTTATATATATAGAAGATGCCTATTAGCTTTGCTTATAAACCATTTTGGTTCTATAACACACAAGCAAACATTCAAATTTTCAGAGGACTTTCTGAAACCATCTTCACCTAACATTCTCGTTTACCTATTCTCATGCTCATGTGTCTATTGGTTATAAACCTCCTTTTGGGCGTTAGCTCGACTGGTAACATTTTTGTGGATAAAGGATTATATCTCCTGGAGATTCTTATTCGAACCATGCCGAAAGTGTGACATATTTTATTTGATATCGATTTTTACTAATGAATCACAAATTTAGAATTAGTTTTGATACTCGCACGCCCCCCTAAAAGGAGCAATGATTAGTATGTCTCTATCATAAAAAAATGGTTATAATAAGAAATTTTGATATCTTAAAAAATTTGTTGAGTACAATAATGTCCAAGTATAAAAAGTTGATTGAAGCGTTTTTACTTTCTGACAAAAAAAAAAAAAAACAAAGGATGCAATGGTAGGCTCATTATCCAATTTGTAAATTTGGACTGGTTGTTTGCCTTAGCAATTTAGTAGATTTGGTCTGGCCTAATGATTTTAAGATATTCACTTAAAGGTGTCTTTTTTTTTTTTTTTTTTATATTGACGAGAAATTACTTATAAGAAGACTTGCATGTCGAATGAGAAATCTCATTAATACCCTACTGCATTCATTTCGTACAAGTTTACGCTTACAGGGAAGATGACCATCTCGGACATAAGCTCTCGTAAAAATTTAAACCTTAAATGTATGAATTTAAAACTCATCTAAGGATCTTTCTTACTATTTATTGACGTTATTCAAGAAAATAAAAACTTTACTGAAGGAAAAAAAGACTTTCCTCCTTATTCAATTGGAATATTTTTCTTGTTGAGGAAAGAAAAACTTTTCTCTGTGAGAAAGAGAAGACTTTCTTGTTCAAAATGGAAGACTTTTCTTCTTTATGAGAAAAAGATTTTGCTTTCCTAAATTTAGTGAATTGATTACATCTTACCTTATATGACTTTATTCTTCTTGTTGCATATATATCTTCTCATTGTAAAGCATTATCCTCCTAATCACCTTCAATATTATCATTGTTCTCCTAATCACCTTCAATATTTCGTCCGCATTGTCCTCCTAATCACCTTCAATATTATCATTGTTCTCTCGTCACTCAACGTCCACTTATGCCATGCCAATCCCAGTCACCTTCTCCATCAATTAGTGTTACTTATCCTTTTCAAGATTGCATTTCTTATTCTAATTTATCTTCTTCTCATTATGTTTTTACTATTGTTATTTTTGTTGAGGTCGAGCCTACATCATTTTCCCAAGCATTTCAACATCCCAAGTGGCACGCGACTGTGACAGTCGAAATTGATGCACTTAACAATAAGCATACATGGTCGCTCACTCAACTACCTCTTGGTAAAACTCTCATTGATTGTAAATGGGTGTACAAAATCAAGCATCGATCTAATGGTTCCATTGAAACGTATAAAGCTCATCTTGTTGCTAAGGGATACACTCAAATTGAAGGTCTTAATTACTATAAAACCTTCGCTCCTGTTGCCAAGTTAGTGATCGTCCGTTGTGTGCTAGTTGTAGCATTTATTAAACAATGGTCTCTTCCATCAAATTGATGTCCATAATGCTTTCTTACATGGAGATCTTCATGAAGAAGTTTACATGCACCTTCTTTCTGGATTTTGTCGTAAAGGGGAGCACTTGATATGTCGATTACACAAGTCTTTATATGGACTCAAACAAGCATCTCGTAACTGGTTTGATAAATTTTCTTTAGCTCTTCGTCATGCTGGTTTTAAACAGTCTGCTTGTGATTATTCCATGTTTACTTCCATGGTAGGTTCCTCTATAACTATTGTATTAGTTTATGTGGATGATATTATTATTACTGGCAACAACAATCTTTCCATTCAAGTACTCTAGGATTTTCTTTACACTCGTTTCCATATCAAAGATCTTGGCCTCTTAAAATATTTTTTGGGTATTGAAGTTGCTAGTTCTAAATAAGGAATCTTTCTCTCTCAAAGAAGTATGCCTTGAAAATCTTACATGATGCAAGTCTATTTGGTGCCAAACCTATTACTTTTCCTATGGTCCAAAATATCAAACTTACCCTAGATGATAGAGATCCATTGGATGACCCTAGTTAATACAGGCGATTGGTTGGGCACCTTATTTACCGCGTCGATCATCACCTGGCCTGATATTGTTTACTCGGTACAACTTCTCAGTTTATGCATATGCCACGGAAACCACATCTTGATGTTACCTATCGTGTACTTCAATATCTTAAGGTTGCACTAGGAAAAGGGATTCTTTTATCATCTCATAGCTCTCTTCAGGTTCAAGTCTATTGTGACTTCGATTGGGCAACTTGTCCAACTATTCGACGTCTACCATGGGATATTGTGTCATTCTTAGAGATAGTTCCTATTTCATGAAAAAGTAAGAAACACAATCCACTGTCTCTCGTACCTCGGCTGAAGCTGAATATTGGGCAATGGCTGCTACCACTTGTGAATTAATTTGGCTAGGATCTTTACTCAAGGATTTAGGAGTTAATCATTTATAGCCTATGCAAATTCATTGTGACAATAAAGTTGTTATCCACATCGCTGCCAATCCCCTATTTCATGAGCGAACAAAACATATTGAATTGGATTGTCACCTTATTTGTGAAAAAATTCAAGTTGGGTTGATTCAAACATCTTATGTTACTTCTTCTCATCAACTAGCAGATATCTTCACTAAACCACTCGGAAAAGAGCAATTTACCTATCTTGATAACAAGTTAGGTGTTCATGATATTGCACGCTCCAACTTAAGGGGAAATATCTTGGTAACAAAACTTTAATAAAGGAAAGAAAGACTTTCCTCCTTAAGGAAATGAAGACTTTCATCTTTGAAGAAAAAGATGACTTTTCTCATTCAAATGGAAGAAAAGACTTTCCTTGTTCAAAATGGAAGACTTTTATTTTTTATGAGGAAAAGATTTTTCTTTTCCTAAATTTGATAGATTGATTACATCTTAACTTATATGAGTCAATTCTTCTTCTTGTATATTTCTTTTCTCATTATAAAACTTGTATATATGTGAGAGAAATAAAATAAAAAGACATCGTGGAAGTTTAGTCCGTGAATATAGACAATCAAAGTCGAACTACGTAAAACTTGTATTTTTTTTTCTTCCCTTTTATTTTATTTTACACTAATAGACCACTTAGTGATGATTTATTCACTTAAAAGTTATATCAAGACAACCATGCAATCAAAAGGAAAAAATGGGTTGTTGAGCATTATAATAGCAAAAATTAAAGTAGGTCCCACAAATTAATTTTAGTGGATCCATATGGGAATGTGTTCTTCTCTGTGAGGAGATTAAGATTATATATTGGGTTGTTCAAAACTATTAAGAAATGAATGAGAAATTGCCTCCAAACATCACCACTTGAAAATGGTAATAAAAGCTTGAAACTTATGCAAAAAGCTTGTGTCCTATATAGGATGGGCACAAGGCTTTTAAAGAGTATATATACACTTACCATGGAGGAGGGTTTGGGCCCCAAGGGGTACCCAAGTTTTGTGGAAAGGGGAGAACCTAGCATATGCTTGGTTCACCACACATGTACGCGCGCACGCTGCCGCACACCAAATCAAACCGAATCGGTTCGGGTTCGGGTTTGGGCTTGACTCGTCGTGTATATATATATATATATATATATATATATATATATATATTTGACGAAAATTAATTTAAATAATTTTTCATTAAACGCTGTCGTTTTATTACTGTTAAAAATAAATCAAAACGCTGACATTTAGTTACCAGATTAATTAAAACTAAAAACATCACCGTTCTGCGAGTACATTTTTTGGTTTTGATTTAAATCAAAAATGACGTCGTTTTGCAATTGCGTTGGTTTGAATTTTTAATTGAACAATCGTGTTTTTCATGGGTGTGCTTGTGTATGTTCACCATGAACAGACACAACTAAACCTTCATGACTGTACTAAACGGTCATGAAGAGGTCTATAAATATACACATATTCACGCATTTATTTTTCACAAGTTTTCTGTATTCAGTATTTGTGTTTGAGAGAGAGTAAACCACTATTGGTTCGACAGACTCACAGATTGAAATGTTGCTTTTGTAAGAGCCAGATCATTTTATCTTGAAAGGCAAACCTCCAAGATCGTGAACACTATAACGAGGACAAAATTTGTCTTAAGGACATAGTGTCAAACACTATCCTTGATCTAATTCAGATTTTTTTAAATGTTTATATCTATACTGATATACTGAAAGTGTTTGTTTCTGTAAATATTTCCAATTTCTGATTCTGGTTTTTTTTCAAAATAGTTTTCTACTTAACTGTTTTGGAAAAATTACTTTCTGTATTTTTCTTGTGTTCATAAACTAAATTTCTATTTTTATTTCTTTTCTGTTTTAATTCTTATTTTTCAAAGACCAAATATAAATATATATATATATATAATAGATTTTATTTTCTTAAAACTGTTTTATATATTTAAATTTATGGAATTAACAATAATGACACGGGATGGTGTATAGTGTATGAATACTCCTAATCGGATTAGGATCTTTATGGGATTTACAGTTGGACCCATATTCCATCTCCGTAAGACCCATCTTCCAGAGTCTCACGTGAAAGAGGGAAGGATTGGAGGATCCAGATCCCTCCTAGCCATACATAGTGTTAACCAGATCAGCCACGGAGGTGATCATGGTTGTGTTAGCCCCCGATTAAACAGTCCAAGAGAGAGAGAGAGGGACCCGGGCCCAATCATGTGCCTTTTTTGGCAACATTCTGTGTTGCACTTGCACGACAGTGAATTAATGATATCTGCACTCACCTAACATGTTTGGCTTTAATTTCTTTCCAACTCACAGGTCAGTACTGATCAATCAGTACACTCAAATAACGTAGAAAATTTTAGAATACATTCAGTCCTCTAATAATAAAGATTTTTTGAGCACTAATTATATTCACAGTTGTTGCTAAAAATTTCCTTATTCTTCATTTGAAATGACAAAAGTGTCCTCATTATATATAGTATTATTACAAAACAGTACTGTTCCATATAAATCCTATATATATGGTGGATGTTTAAAACAGTGTTATGAGTTGTTGACTTCTAAATCATATTAATTAGTAGAGGAAAACAGGGGATTGCTTTGATGGTTTGTGGGGGCACTGATGGCTCAGCAATTTAAAAGCCTTAACGTTCTGTTGTTGAGTACTTTTCTTATGCTTGAAGCGTTTCCAATCTCCACTGATTACGAAGTCTTTTCTTCTGGTTGGTGGTAGGATGGTAGGATTGATGATTAACTTAATTACACATATATTGTTGGCTTGTAATATTTTTCTGGGAGCTAATACTGTGCTGGATAGATTAAAAAAAAAAATTGAAATAAAAAGATACCATTAGCTATAAAATAATAATAATATAATCATTCTTTTATATTTAAATAACAAATGAGAAAAAAGAAAATGTAATGGTAACTCAAATTTTTTTTTCCCAAATTTAAGTTATAATTTGAGTATAAGTTAAATTTGAGTCTTATACTCTCCTATGATCACTTAAGTTTAAATCAATGAACAATTTTGTACTAATTTGAGTTTATGTTCGAGTAAAAGATTTTTATAAAGTTTTACTCAAATTTAAGTTTAAGTCAAGATTTGAGTCACCATTGAAGATACTCTTATCTTATTTGGGAATAACAAAATAAATAAATAAAATAAAATAATTATATTTTTTTAACTATTATGTGTGAGATAGAGATGTGTTTATTATTTTTTCATTTATAATTTTAAGATTAAAATTGTATTATTAAAAATTCATTAAAGGCTCTTTTCTTTTCTTTCGTCTCTGTCCACTTTTGAATTTAGAGCAAATTGAATACGAAAAGAGTTAAAAGATCATTCCATCTTCCTTTCTTTTTTTTCCTAATTTTAAACCAAATACAAAATAATTTCTCCTTTATTTTCTTTTCTTCTTATTTTTTTTCAAATTTCTCAATTAAAGTGAAGTGTGAGTGTTATAATAATTATCAAAATCAACCAAAACAATGAACCGATGAAAAAACTGATTCATAATTTATTAATATAACTAAGTTTAATTAATTTTATAATTAATATATTATATTAACTAATTAATGTATTAATAAATATATATATTAAGTTCTGTATAAAAGTAAACAGTTAAGTTCTTTATAGCACCTGGACCGGTCATTCATGAGTTCCATTGCGTGCCGTTCCATTACGTCAGCCTCATGCGTCATTACATTACATGGCCTCCCACTCCGAAGCGGTTCATGCGTTGCCCATTTAATTGAAATTGACCGATTCATGCTGGTTTAATTTGGTTGACATGTAAAAATTACTGCTCTTAATTTTTGACACGGTAAGATAATATGATTTGAATGTGACTACAAAAATAATGAGTTTGAATTTAGTATAAATAAATTTAGATTATAAAAAGTTAACACGTATAACACGATTAATAAATATATCGTGTTTGAGTTTTAGTAGTGTTAATCTACTTAACATGATTTAACACATTTAATTATAAAAAAATATTCATGAGTTAAGGTAATTCGTCTCATATTAAAAGTATATCAAAGTTTTGAAATTTTTTATTTATAAAAGAAGTTTCTACTTTGATTTAGTACATGTTCAAAATTTACTAAACATAAAAATTATCTATACATATTAAAAGATAGGTAAATTTTTTATTTTTTAAATAAAAAATTAAAATAAACGGGTTTAGTGTGTTGACACGTGTAACCTGTTTAATAAATGGGTTGAGTTTGAATTTTGAAACTTAACACGTGTAACCTGTTTAATAGTGTCAGGTTATTGTTAATACATATTTTTGAATATGTATACTTTGACACGATCTGAACACAATACGATAACACGAATTGACACCCTCTAATAAAAACGATTCAAGTAAAGAGTCAAAGAAGTTGGAGGTGCGATCCTGATTTAATCAGTTAAATCAATTAGTTTAATTCAATTCTAATAATTAGTAATATTATTATTCTGTATTAGTTATAAGACTTCATCTCAGTTGTTTTATCAATTTTAAAATTTTTAATATATTAACTAAATATATAATACTCTCTCCGTCTCAAAATGATAGTCTCTTTTAGGCATTTTAATTTTTTTGGAAATATTGTTTTATTATTTTGAAACTATTTAAATTTTTCATATTGTCCTCATTTAATTGTAAATCGTATTTACATTAGGTGTAATAAAGGATAGTTTTAAAAATTTATAACTTAAAAATACGTTAATTTTTTAAATAAAATTCTTAAAATAAATAGTAATAGATGACTTTTAAAATAAGATGAAGAGAGTGTTGCATATTAAAACTAACATCACATCACAAATTTAAATCGTGAAAAAGATGAAACCGTCAAAAGAGTAAAAAATAATTATCATCCAATCAGTGTTGGAGCTTTTAATGTATTGGAGAGGTCCAAAACACTAGGCTACACATTACGACATTTGCATTTAACGATAATGCCGCCCAGCCGGCCCAACCCCAAAGTCGTGGCAATGCGGCAAAATGATGTTTCAGATTAATGAGTTCAATTTTGATTTCATCACAGCTTAAATTCGTACAGTGTTTTGGTCTCTTTCCCTGGTTAAAATCATGTTGACTTAAGTGCATGTTTTTTTAAGAATAGTGAAAGTCATTTTTATGTGAGGATGCGTGCATTAAATGAATAAAGTATTCAACTTTCTCAAATTTTAAGTGTTATATTATAATTTAAATTAAAAATTTAAGTTTAATAGAAGTATAATTTTATACATTATGTCTTAACTTTTATATTTTATAATATAATTTAAATTAAAAGTTTAAGTTTAATAGATATTTACTTCTATGAATAAGACACCATAAAGATCCCAAAAAAATTCAATTTTATTAAAAAATCTTCATTTAGTAATTTTTTTTTTATTACCATCTCTTTAGATTAAGAAAATATTTGAATAGTTACTTTGTATTATCTAATTTATATTTTATAGATTCTATTAGAATTTTCTCACTTGTTAGATTATATTAAAATTTTATTTAATATATACACCATATATATATATATGAAACAAAACATTAAAACATATATATATATATTTATATTTATTGAAGTTTTATGATATTAATATTAAATACATTTTTACATTTTATTAAAAAAACTTAAGAAAATCTCATTTAAAGTTGTCCTTTTTAAGTCATTAATTGTCTTGAATTGGTTCTGCTTTACAATAATTGTGTTTTAACAATGTGCACATTAGAATGTCACGATTTTGATTCTTTTTTGCATGTTATCCTAATCTTGAGTTAATTACGTACTTAAAATAGGACTAATTACTTATTCACTAGTTGAAAGAAGAGTCATTAAGAACTAAGTTAGTTTAGGATCATTCTTCTCATATATTTTATTTGGTTTAAAAACAAAAAAATAAATTCTTCTCTGATTTCGTCTAAGTCTTAAATATTTTTTAAAAAAGTAATATGCATTACTGTACTACATAAAAGTATGTAACAAATAAATACAAGATAAGTTCATTTATACTTAATAAAATCGGGTTGAACATTTCTCAACACGTGTAAAACGCAAATAAAACAAGGATGATCTACAGGAAGGACAGAAGAGAACTTTCATAACTATGTGATGTGGACCGTGTGTGAATTAAAAGAGACTGAACCCCGCACATGCATGCTTTTGACTTGTAAAGGTATCTTCTTTTAGAACCCTTAAAATATTTCAACGCATGCACTCATACTTCATTTGTCTACCTTTTTTCTCATCCTAAGATCCCCGTGACCATGAGTATCACGAGCGATTTAAATTTTATTTATTAAAAAAATTATCAAATCAAATTATATTTGAAAATCTAATAAATTTATGAATTTGTAATCAAAATCTGAATTTCTTAATTATTTGATAAATTTTAAATTATATTATATTATTCATATATAACACGTGAAATTTTATATATATAAAATCCAACTCAACTTAACAAAGGCTTATGTAATTTAAAACTTAACATATTTGATAAATTTTATATATATATATAATATAAAAAAATTAATACATTAACCGATTAAATTAGTTTAATTCATATTTAGTTCGTTTAATTAAAGGAGTTATCAAATTCAAATAATTATCGTATCATTTTTTTTATCATGTCTAAATAAATATATCAGATTTATATTATGATCTAATTCGTTGAAACACTTTTCAACCTATCACATTGATTGTCAATTGGGATTAACTCAACTTAGTAACTCGTAACTTTTCGTAAGTAAATGTCATGGATTATAGTCTCACTCTTTTTACTTAGGAGGAATGTGTGGTTTATTTTTTTATTTTTTTTTAGCTTTGAACTAAGCTTGTTATACTTGTTAAGTTTGAGTTGTTGAGTTTTCTAGGATTCAGAGACTCCTTCAAAGATATAAGTCTGAATATATGCAAACAATCAACTAAAAGGATTCTTCCCATGCTTTTTTCACAGATTATGTTAAGGTCTCGAGGGTTTATGGATTATAGTCTTTAGGGCTCCTGTCATGAGAGTGAATTGTAGTTAGAGTGGGCCTGTGTTGTTCAGCCTTCTAACTTGAGCCCGGCCCAATAATAATTTATTTACTGCCAAGAAAATGGGGGTAATTCTGTAAATGTAGCATCCGCGCTGGTGGGACCATTACTAGCCAATCGATTCAAATTATCTCCCCTCTCCATGTGAGCGAGGCGGACGGAAACGAAAATTTATACAAATGAAAGGAAGTAGCCGTTACAATCTCACTTCCAACAAACATAAAAAAATTCCCAAAACCCTCTCTCTCTCTCTCTCTCTCTGTAACACTCTACAATCTCTATCCAAACGCTAAAAACACTTATTTCTTTAGTCATTTTGTTTCTCCTCTCATTGGACTTCACTCGTTAGAAATTCGTTTGACTTGGTGTCTCTTGATCTTTCGGTGCGTTCAAGAATTCAGTGCAACTCTGTTTCTCTCTCTACATTTTAAAGAATCGAGTTGAACTGTAAGCAATTTCATTTTTTGTTTCTTACTGCATTTATTTATCATTTCCACATCTCAGGTGTTTTTTTTGTTGTCTTTGAGTTTACCAAATATGTTTATCGAAATATGTTCTTCCAAGTTTTTGCTTTCCTTTTTTATTTCCTCGTGTCATGATATGTATAGGGTGGAAATTCCCCCCCCCCCCCCCCCCCCGCCGGCCTCCAACAAAAACAAAATGCAGTTGATTTTTGTTGAACGAGCAAGAAACGTTATGACGATGTTTTATAGTTCTTGATATGTAGAGGTGTTGTTGAACCAAAAAAAAACCATATCTTTACGCCATGAGAGTCGATTGTGATGGCGGTTGCTGTTTACTTTTCTGAATTAGGTTTTATTATTATTATTAGTATGCGCAGTCTGATACTTTGCATGTCCTTATTAATTTCGCAAAACTAAATGTCACCTGATGGATTCGATAAAATTTCTTGCAATGAATGAGTTCCTTGTTTTCCATCTTTTACCAGTGTCTCTGCCATGGTTGTTTGTGCCCTAATTTGGAAAATTTGACATAATTGAAATGGTTTGATTTTGCACAGAAGAGTGTAATTTGTAAAGATGATGGTGGGGACACCGGCCACACCAGCATCAAAGATCAGGACTCCAGGTGGTCCAAGATGCACTCCAGGAGGCCCAAAGGTTCGCGAGGAGAAGATACTCGTCACAGTTCGAGTAAGGCCACTGAGCCCCAAAGAACAAGCATCATATGATCTTATTGCCTGGGACTGTACAGATGAACATACAATTGTTTCCAGGAATCTAAGCCATGAGCGACCTACGGGCCCATACACATTCGGTATAGCTTCAAATGTTTAATCTTCTGTTGTTGCTGATTCATTTTTTTACATTTTTTGTTGAACTCTACCCAGGCTAGATGAACTTAAGTACCATCATTTAGTGTTGTGATTTGTGGAGCAAGAATGATTTTTATTTATTTGTATTTCCATGTTTATATGTGTCAGATAAAGTTTTTGATCCAATCTGCTCAACTCAAAAAGTTTATGAAGATGGTGCTAGGGATGTTGCTCTCTCCGCTCTAAATGGAATTAATGGTAATCATATACACACCAAGGATTCATTGCTCCATTTTGCTTTCTTATGCAAGAAGTGGACATTTTTATGAGCCAAATCGTTGAGTAATTGGTTTATTTGTCTTGTAGCGACAATTTTTGCATATGGGCAGACTAGCAGTGGTAAGACATTTACCATGAGAGGAATAACTGAAAATGCTGCCAAAGACATCTATGAACACATCAAGCAGGTAAGCTATACTCCATTCCTTTTAGTCCCATTTCTATTGTGATTGAGCATGTTGCGTCCATTAAATAACATCCAGGAATTTAACTTTGATTTGAGTTAAATACTGAAACTTATTGCTGACATCCATATGTTTGCCTGCACATAAAAAAAAAGTCCTTTTGACGTGAAATTGTTTGACTTCTTTCCTTTTCATAGGAACTTAATTCAATCTTATATGTTCAACTTTGGTCCAGTTGTATTGATTGCCTTAGGCTCATTTCATTTTTTCTTGGATATGTGTGTGTGCGCGCGCGCATGCGAGTGCGCACACACACATCCATGTATGCTAGCAGGTAGTATCCTTGGGAGAAACTTCGGAATAAGTTTGAGACTAAGCGAACTAAATAATTGTTTATAAAATACAAATACAAAAATTAGGGCCAGTATAAAAATTTGAAAAATCCAAAGTGAGATGCGAGATTGAGAACAATTTAGGTTAGAGAGTGAGTGTTGACATCGAAAATAATTAATGGTGAATTCCGGTGAGTATGACCTGCAACAAAGAATCAACGAGTCTCTAGGCAATTGTGTGGTGCCGGCCAAAGACTCTCCTAGGTCATGTCAGTGAGATTAATGGAAAGAGAAGAGACAGCGTGTAAGCTTGAACTGTAAAACGTTCTAATCCGTTTTTCATACCCTTGGGTTAGATTTGTTGCTGATAAAATTCCACTGTTAAGGCAATTTCATGGATGCATTTCCTGATTTACCTTCTGTGAAGTAGGGATTGGACTGATCCTCTCCGAGATTTTCGAGATAGTCCTTACCCAGACTGAAGTTCTTTCCTCCTGTTGGAATCTCTGAGATCACGTCCTGCCGAGATTGGGGAAACATGCCAAGGTGGTAGTCTGCCCTGCTTTGACTGACTTATGAGCTGACTTGACCCCTAGGACTGTACCGGAACATTATCCGAGCCTAAGCTGATTTTATGAACTGAGCTGTCAATGTGTACGGCCTTACACAAGGCGAGCTGCCATGGCAATGACTGAGCTGGGTGTACAAACCAAGCTGATAAATGAGCAAACTGTATTGGACCAGGAATCCAAGCTCTTCAACTTAGCATTTTTTTTTTCATAGCAGCCTAGCTCTTCTAGAGGACACATGTCAACCTCTCAACTGGTGAGTTTTTTTAGCCCCATCCATGAGAATGAAGAAGGGACATCTTAGAATCTCATACTTGAGTGATGGCCAACTGAAGTTTGTATAAGGCCATGACTCCTAATAATCAATGGATACTTAAGTAATCTCATATTTACTAAAGTGACATTCTTTATTCTTCTATCTTGTATATCACCTTTTACATTCATCTTCCAACCCTCAAAGAGTAATGCCTTGCTCTTGATGTCATTACACCTTATGCCATCATTTCTATTCATTTTAAAGTACTTCCATCTAAGAGAGAAGCCCTGTATAAAAAAATTTATTTTTAAGCACTTCCATCTCATAGCTATACCCATGCAAACGATGAAAGTGTATCCATAAACCATCCCATTTTCATATGTTTAACTATACTAACTCTAGCTCAGTCACTCTCTAGTTACCGACATGAGCTAACATTTCTCTCTTCGTGTTTTTGTACTAAACATTATAAAACCTTGTCCCAACTTTCCAAATTTGGCTACATGAATAATGTTTCTCCATTGCACTATATATGGGGGCATAATTCAGTCAAACCACGTGTTGCTATATCTTTCTTTACTATCTCAATCTAATTTAATTTTAGTGTTTTGCTCCTCTAAACATTTCTTCAATGTGGACCACGTAGCTCTTCCTATTTTGGTGTTTCTCTTTATTATTATTATTGCACTATATAGGGGCATAATTTCAGTCAAACCACATATGGCTATATCTATCTTTTCTATCTGAATCTAAGTTAATTTTAGTGTTTTTCTCCTCTAAACATTTCTCCAATGTGGACCATGTAGCTCTTCCCCTTTTGGTGTTTTTCATCTATATTATTATTGTTAATGTCACCTTTGAGTCATAATAGTGGTCATGTTCAACCTTCAATGGAGCTATTGTCACTACTAATCCTACTGGAAATGGCATAGCTGCTAGCCCAAAAATGTGAGCAAATTTGAACAATTCAATAAGTTTGTCTCTTTTCTTCCTAGAGCCAAAAGACTGGCCCAGTGGTGAGTTAAATAACCCCTGATTTAAGGGCCAATAATATAAAGACTAGAACCACACCAATCACAATCTGATATGAGTCATAATAGTGGTCATGTTTAACCTTCAACCCAAAAATGTGAGCAAATCTGAACAATTCAATAAGTTTGTCTCTTTTCTTCCTACAGCCAAAAGACTGGCCCAGTGGTGAGTTAAACAACCCCTGATTTAAGGGCCAATAATATAAAGACTAGAACCACCCCAATCACAATCTGATTTGAGTCATAATAGTGGTCATGTTCAACCTTCAATGGAGCTATTGTCACTATTAATCCTACTAGTAAATGGCATAGCTGCTAGCCCAAAAATGTGAGCAAATTTGAACAATTCAATAAGTTTGTCTCTTTTCTTACTACAGCCAAAAGACTGGCCCAGTGGTGAGTTAAACAACCCCTGATTTAAGGGCCAATAATATAAAGACTAGAACCACCCCAATCAAAATCTGATTTAAGGCCCCACATTGATATAGTCTCACTCAGTCCCCATTTCTATGGCCTAAGGCCACTGGTTTTTATCATGTGTAGCATATCCTCAAGTTATTGATTTTTTTTTTGGATTTTTTTTTAAAGATTAGAGTGGTATTACATTATGTGACTTGCATGACAGTTGTGAGTGCTGTGACGGGATTTTAAGTTACATTAAGTTAGTTTTTTCCATTCACTTAGCATTATTAAAATAGTTACAAGCTACCATTGAAAGGAAAGAGTCTTCATAGAAATATATTTGAGAGGAAATTTTTTATCTTAGCCCATGAAAAAGAAATTGAAAAAAAACAGAAGAAAGAAATAAGAAAGGATTTTTCTTTTTTGGTAAATAATAAGAAAGGAAGATGTTTCCTCTAAATTTGTTGTTTTTATTGTATAGGCTTTGAGACTGAGCTAGTGTGTGGCTATTCCCATTCCCATCGAGTAATACATGAATCCCCTTTCCTAAACTGACTTGATCATCAATTTTTTTTCCTTTTTGTTAATTCCAAAATTTGTAATCGCAACTTTGGAAAGTTTCATTTAATTTTTTTTGAAAATATACACTTTTTAAAGTAATATCAAAAGTTAAGAACTTTGGTCAGTTTTTAATCTTATATGATGGTTAACTTTGGCATCTCACAGACTCCAAAGAGGTACTTTGTTCTGAAACTTTCAGCTTTAGAGATCTACAATGAGACTGTAGTTGACCTCTTGAATCGTGAATCTGGCTCCCTTCGGCTTTTGGATGATCCAGAGGTAAAATACACTAGACTTTCTAATGAAAATGATAGTTTAGATTGCTTCTTACATTTCCATATTAAAATATTCATTCTGTCTGCAGAAAGGGACTATTGTGGAGAAACTAACGGAAGAGGTTGTTAAGGACAGTCAACATTTAAGGCACTTAATTGGTGTTTGCGAAGGTAATTCGCAACTTTAAATTTATAATATGTTTAGGAGTAATACTTCCTACTTTTCCTTGCATCGCCATCCTAGCAGCATTACTTTAGGAGAATTGTTTAAATTCAGTCTGTACAAAGCTAGGGCCATATCCAAACAAACCTTAGATGATCACATGGTTTCAGACATTTGATTTTTTCCCTTATTTTTCAAAACTTCTCTTATCTGTCAGAGTTATATCATCTATTGAATGGTTTGTACAATTGTACTATCATGTGGAGCTGTATTTTTTTTCTTTTAATTTATAACCAAAAATTAAACTTTCCCTCTCTCTCTCTCTATACTAAAATGAATTAGAATTCACAGAAAAACGTGAAATGAAAGCTATATTATTTAAAAATATTTTCCCCTTTTGTTCTCTAATGTTTCTTGTGAACTTATATTTGGAAATCCTTTGCAGCTCATAGGAAAGTTGGTGAAACTGCTTTAAATGATAAAAGCTCAAGATCGCATCAGATAGTCAGGCTGGTAATCTTAATCAGTTGGTTCCTTTTATTAGTTTAATTGATAGTGCATTTCATGTTGCACCTTCCCCGTTTAGTTTTATTAGGTGGATTCCAAATAGAATAGATGTTTCAGAGTAGAACAGTAAAACAGGATCCAATAACAATGCTCCTCCTTTCAGGGTGAGTGCTTGCTCAACCTGTTCATGAATCAGAAGTATTAGTTGCTTATTAATTAGAATGCTCTGTTTTATTATTTGAGGTGCTAATTTTTTCAAGATCTTTTTTTTTATTATTATTTTTTCACCTCTTTTTGGTAGCCTTAAATTTTCACATTTGCTATCTATGTCATCACAGGTTTTATCTATGCTTACATATAAAGCAAATTCTTTTTTTATTCAGTGTAACACTTGACTTTGAAAAAAGCCCATGAAACATTTTTTTCAATCAAAAGAAAAGCAAAGAAATATTTTTTGACAAAACAGTATTCTTTTCTAAATTTGGCCAATCATCCATTTAGTATTCATCCAAGCAAAATTGGGGCTTTTATTACATTTCTTTTGGCATGCTCATATTTATCTAACTTTCATTCATTAGTCCATGTTAGGAGTGACTAAAGTTTGAAACATTGTGTACCTATGTTGATTTTTAGGTCCTAACGAATGGTGTAACTTCCACAGATTAGTCAACTCCAAAGGGATGGTGCTTGACTCCATCTAGTCAAGCTTACCTTTTTTTAATAAAACTGATGCAGCATGTTTTGGATTCTTATTAGTTTATTCCTAGAATTTCTCTCACAACCAAGGAAGTGCAGCCCAAAAAATTTAAGGAATTGGTGAATGGAAGCATTTCTTATTGCAAATAAACTGGGAGTATCTTACTTATCAAAAAAAATATACTGGAAGTATATCTCACTGTCTCACCACTAAGTAAGCTAATTTTTTTTTATTTACTATTTAAATTTTTTTTCCAGACCATAGAGAGTAGTCTTCAGGAAAATTCAGGCTGCCTGAGATCTTTCTTAGCAAGTCTGGTATGTTGATCTGTTTTCACCTCAGGATCTTTTTTAGCAAACAATGATTCAATCAATATTAATTGGAATCCTGGAATTTGGCAGAATTTTGTGGACCTCGCCGGGAGTGAACGTGCCTCTCAAACGAATGCTGATGGTATTAAATTGAAAGAAGGGAGCCATATTAACCGCAGCTTATTGACTTTAACAACAGTGATTAGAAAGCTAAGGTCAGCATGTGCAGAGGCAGAAAGTTATATGCACAAATTAGCTTAATTGAATGATTCGAATCACATTTTTTCCTATGGAATCTAGATGATGATATAGTATTTTTTTTCATAGTGACATTTACAGTAATTTCTTTTGCCACTATCTAGTAGATTTTGGGAAAATGGAATTGCACATGTTTTTTTCTTTTCTTAACTGCTTTTTACTTGCAGTGGTGGAAAGAGGAATGGTCACATACCTTACAGAGATTCAAAACTCACGAGAATATTGCAGCCTTCACTTGGGGGAAATGCTCGAACAGCTATAATATGTACTATGAGTCCTGCTTTAAGCCATGTGGAACAATCACGGAACACTCTCTCATTTGCAACTAGTGCAAAGGAAGTTACAAATAGTGCCCAAGTAAACATGGTACGTGAAGGGACTTAGTCTAACCTAGTAAATAAAAGATTTTATTCCATATGCAAGTGTTTGATGTTATATTATTGACACTATTATTGGTGTTTAGGGTAAGTTCCTTTTGTTGTCCTCCAAATTTCTAGAAGAAAAATTTTATTGACACTATTTTTATAACCTTCCTCTTAACAACTAGAAAAAGGTTTATTAGCGGCAATTATCGTAGTTAAGTGGAAGAATAGCTATGCTCTCCAAGAAATGTTTTGAAACCTAGGAGAATTCACAAGCTGAAAATTGGCCGATCTCATGCTTATATTGCTTAGAAGCCAGCCTCTCTTGACGATCTGCAAGAAACCATTGAGCTATTTGCATCTAGATGCTTCTTGTGTGATTATGGTACTTCTGGAGCAAGTTGGAGGAGGAATCACATTTTTAAGAACTTGAGTTCTTTTTAAGGTCCAATTGTGTTACTTTCGTGCCCAAATCTTGTTAAACTGACTCTCCTTAGGTTTCCTTGTGAGAAAACTTTATTTTGAACAAACTTGAGTGAAGTTGAAGATACAAAGAACAAGTGATTTCATTTATAATAAGTTACAAGTTTAATATAAAATGTGTTATTCTTATGCTTTCTACCTGTATATTTAAATTTAAGGAAGGAACTATTATATGAAAAATGGTTATTCTTCATTACTGATATAAATTGGGATATTTTATACAAAGTTTTACATTAATATGCTTATTGTATCACAAATTTGAATCTTCCATGTTAATAATAATGTTTTAGTATCTCTATTTATTTGTGCAAATTTGAAAGAGAAAGGGGAGTGGGGGATTGTGTATGTTGTAAATTTGATTATAAATATTGATTGAATCTGTAGCTTAATTTAGGCATTTGATTGAACTTAATTTGTAACTTAATTTAGACATTAGATTGATTGTAGAAACTAATTTAGAATAGTTTCCTTATTTACTTGTAAGTTGTGACTTTAAATCTTGACCTCCTAAAGAGAAGAATATATATTTTTCATTCTCTAAAATATTTTCGACATGGTATAAGAGCAGGTTTTCTAAATCATAGCTTCTTTTTCTCGGTCCTCCCCTTCTTGGTGCCTCTTGTCTCTCTCGGCTAGAGCCTCTTGGCTCTCTCAGCCTAGCCAGTCTCAACCAACTTCTCTCGCTTCCCAAATCTATGCTCTAACAACTTCTTTGTCTTATCACAACTGATAAATTGGATACAAAGGACAACAAAGATTCTTTTTTTATTAGATCACTGACCAATACAAAATTGAAAGGTTCCAACGAACGGACCTAAGTATATTGAAGTTGATTGTCATTTCATTCGATCTAAAGTAGAGTCCAAGGAAATCACCACTCAGTTTGTCCCTTTTGGTAGTCTATTTGCCAATATCTTCACCAAAGACTGCCATCAACTCTATTTGTAGCAAACTTGAAGTTATAGATATATACTCTCCAGCTTGAAGAGGAGTGTTGTAAATATTGACCGAATTTGTAGCTTAATTTAGGCATTAGATTGAACTTAATTTAGGCATTAGAATTGATTGCATTGATTGGTCTTAGGAACTAATTTAGAATAGTTTCCTTATTTACTTGTAAGTTGTGATTATAAATCTTGACCTCGTAGAGAGAATAATATATTTTTTTCATTTTCTAAAACATCTTCAACAGTATACATAATTCGCAACTCCTGAGATGGACCTATTTTATTTTCAAGAAGCTTTCACCTCTTTGAGAGATCTCTTCATCGTTCATAGTGATACCAAGAAAATTTTATTGCCTGCCAGTCTTGTGACCAAGCAAATTGTATTCTTAACTTTAGTGGCCTCTAGGAGCCATTCTTCTTGAAATCTATTTGAATTGACCTTGTATGATTTATGAAGATCTAAGAAGCACGAACATAGTCATGGGTCATAGATACAGCACGACACAGATATATGCACACATGGTATTTCTTAAAAAAGTAGAACACGGATATGTAAGAGAGACGTTAGCAAGGATCAAAATTTCGTTTCTTTTCCATCGAAACGGCCGAAACGTTTCTGTTTCTTAGGGAACCAAAACGAAATACTAGTGGAATATCGAAATTCACATGTTTCCACGGAAACAAAATTGTTTCCGTGGAAACATACTGAATCAGAGGAAATATTTCTTTTGTATCAATAATAGTTCTAGAAGTTAGTAAAAAATAATATCTATTTATTTTTTAAGGATTAAGACTCAAAATTTCAAGAAGATATTTCTATTATTTTTCTAGTGGAAACATACCGAATCAGAGGAAATATTTCTTTTGTATCAATAATAATTCTAGAAGTTAGTAAAAAATAATATCCATTTATTTTTTAAGGATTAAGACTCAAAATTACAAGAAGATATTTTTATTATTTTTCCTAAAATAATAGAAAAGTAGTAGAGGAAATAAAGTGCAAAGAAACAACTATTTTAATACTAAGTTACTAATTATAATAGATTTAAATCGCTTTTTGTTTTACTTTTTATTTTATATGTAATTTGTGTCAAATTATCTAATTTGTGGATATTAGATAATATATATCTATTATGTCATTTATCATGAATTAGTATCATTTATCATGAGTATGATGTATATGCTTTAAACTTGCACAAATATTCAATAAATAGGCTTATTTGTATAAATAAATAAATTTTAAGTTATGTTTCCACATGTTTTCAATTTTTTCTTTGTTTTCATTATGTTTCCGAAACGTTTCTATTTCTGGACAGACCAAAACTATACATTGAAACGATATTTTGATCCTTGGACGCTAGATATATATTTTTTTAATTATTTTATATGATCATATGATAAAATCCTAATATTATTTCAATCAAGATTGACATAAAAATACATAAATCACAATAATATTAGTGAGAACTTCTTTATTTAGTCATCAAACATTCATAATCCAAGTTCCAAAATAAATTTGCTAACTACTATATAAAACTCACACACACACATATATATAATCCAAAAGTAAAGTAGAGAAGAGGAGGAGAAAAGGAGGGAAAAATCAAAAGAAAAGAAAAAAAGAATTCAAAAAAATGTGTTCCTAACATATTCAAAATTCAGAAAAATAAAAACAAATTAGACACTTTTTTCATGTGTCCAGCTTGTGTCTAGGATGTGTCCGAACTTGTCTACATCTGACATGGAAACGTGAGCTCAAATAGAGTTTTCATGCTTCATAGATGAAGATACATACATACAAGGATACATGTATATGCATAACCAACCTATTAAAAAAAACATGTATATGCATAATATTGTATACGCATATCAAAGAAAGATTTCAGTATATATTTGTTTGTAGATTTTATTATATTCAGATCATATATTTATGTATGTATATATTTGTCTGTAGAATTTACTATATGATCAATTAGTTAAATTTTAAGATGGTATGCAGGCTGATTTATCCAGATTGTTCATGTATGATCCTTTGTGTACCTTTTTTTTTTTTTTCAATAGGTTATCCTTTGTGTACCTTGATTAACCAATAAACCCCCTTTTCTAAGTTCGAAAGTGATTTATATTGTCAGGTTGTTGCAGACAAGCAATTAGTGAAGCATTTGCAAAAGGAAGTTGCCAGACTTGAAGCGGAGCTGCAAAGTCCAGGGCCTTCTTCTTCTTCTTCTTTATGTTTACAGACTTTATTGATGGAAAAGGACTTGAAAATCCAGCAGGTATGCATGTTTCAAGGGTAATGAAATATGAATTTCACTCTAGTAGATAATGTATAACAAGTGGGTTTGCAAGGTGTGCTAATAAATATATATATATATAGCTATCTAGCTACAATGTTATGATTATCTGCAACTTTGCATAGCAATTATAGATATGCTAGCTAGACAGTCTTCAAAAATCAAAGAGATAAGTCTTCCATTTTCTGTAGTAGCATGTCTTAAAGTGCCTTTGCAGTTAGCTAGTTTGATTTATCTTACCTTCAAGATATAAGGTCACATACACATATATGCGATATATACAACAATAGATCATTTCGTAATATGCAGCTTGTTTGTCAATGTTGTTTGGAAAATAGTCTGGTCTGTGACTCTCATTTTCAACCAACTAAAAAGTTGAAAAATAGCAAAAATGGAGGAGTCTGAACAGCTCCATAAATATGGATTCCTCAATCTCAATACGTTTCAACTGTAAGAAATTTCGGATATGCAGATGGAGAGGGAGATGAATGAGCTGAAGCGTCAGAGAGACCTTGCACAATCCCAACTTGAACTAGAAAGAACAAACAAGGAGCCAAAGGTACGACAAGCAGTATTATTGTTTCTATTTGGACTGTCAGTCTCCGACTCCTTTTTTTCCCTCTTCAAGTGGTTGAGAGAAATCAATTTGTCTCTAACCCGCACTTCATACATTTTCAGGGGTTAAACCAAGACAGACCTTCTCGTCAAGTAGCCAAGTGTCTTTCTTTTTTGGTTGAGAATGAATCAGTTTCAAATAGACCTGTTTTGGAAACTCGGGCAAGAAAGGCACTTGGAAGGCAGGCAATTGTAAGGCAGTCCGCTACTTCTACAGATCCATCCATGCTTGTTCATGAAATTCGGAAGCTTGAGATGCTGCAGAGGCAGCTTGGTGAAGAAGCTAACCGAGCACTTGAAGTACTTCAGAAGGAGGTTGCATCTCACAGGATGGGCAGTCAAGATGCTGCTGAAACCATAGCAAAGCTACTGTCAGAAATAAAGGACATGAGAGCAGTTAGTTCCATTCCTGAAGAAATTAAGATTAGAGGCAAAGCCAGCCTGAAGGAAGAGATAACTCGGTTGAACTCTCAGGGAATTAACATCGCTTATCTAGAAGAGAAACTTGAGAATGTTCAGAAGTCAATAGACAAGCTGGCCATGTATTTTCCAACTAGCGAGGTGACTCCAGACTCCAAGACCCAATTGAGGAAGAAAAAGATCCTTCCTTTTAACTTGAGCAATACGGCCAACATGCCAAATATAATTTGGTCTCCGTGCTCTCCTTTGTCCTCTTCTCGTAAAATAATGGAATATGAAATCGAGAACAGGGCCCCGGGGAATAATAGTCATCTTTTGTCTGGAGGGGATACATTTCGTGGTCATAAGGCTACTCCACCGAAGAGCGACAAGGATGGTAACTGTATTTCATCGAGGGAGGGTACTCCTGCACCACGTCAATCAAACTCAGTTAACGTGAAGAAAATACAAAAGATGTTTAAGACAGCAGCTGAGGAGAACATTCAGAGCATTAAAGCTTATGTTACCGAGCTCAAAGAACGGGTGGCAAAGTTACAGTACCAAAAGCAGCTTCTAGTTTGTCAGGTAAAAATTAGTTGTTTCATTTAGTTCGTGTTTTTCCTGAAACTAAAGATCCTCAGAATATGTTCGCAATTCGCCTATAATTTTTGTGTTTAGAGTGAACTTGAGTTATAAGGGTACATCAATATTGATTTGGCATAAAGTTATGGTTTGAAAGCTTGTTTATTTTCTTCTATGCATTCTGTCATCAGAAAAGGTCCCTTGCATTATTCATTCAACATAATATTTTATGTTCCTTAGTGGTATGACTTACAATGACTGAAACATGTGTTGTTGAATTCATCACACCCAAAAATATTGCATTTAGGTTGACCTTGGACAATTTACTCGGTAGCCTTTGTTGTTTATGAATTCAGTGGATGATCCAAGTCATAGATTATCTTCTCTTTCTTGGTGGAAAGGATGCATTGGAATAATACATTGGTGAGATCTGAAGGTGTCTGTATGCACTAAAGTTACCAATTTTGTGTCATTTAATGTTGTGATTGATATCGTGTGATGCATGTGTCACGGAAAAAAAATAGTCCAGTTCTTTTTGAGTGTTGTGTTCTCTTTCTTTCTTTCTTTCTTTTGCCGGGCAAGTGGTGTGCTTTCAGTTCCACCTTAATGTGTTGTACTTTTTTTTTTATGTGGTATCAGGTGTTGGAGCTGGAATCAAATGACATTGCAAGTGATGAGACAGATATAGTTGATCAATCTCCGATGTCATGGCACTTGATGTTTGAGGATCAGAGAAAACAAATTGTCATGTTGTGGCATTTGTGCCATGTTTCAATTGTACACCGTACTCAATTTTATTTGTTATTCAGAGGAGACCCTGCTGATCAAATATACATGGAAGTTGAGCTTAGAAGGCTGACATGGTTGGAGCAGCACTTGGCAGAGCTTGGCAATGCAAGCCCAGCACTCCTAGGTGATGACCCTGCAGGGTCCGTTTCATCGAGGTATTTCGGGTGTCTTTTGGTTATTTGTTTTCAATTATTACCCATATTTGGGAGAGATTGATCAAGGCCATCTAATGATTGAAATTTTGAAGCTGTTATTAACTTTGGTTTTGAATACAGTATCCGGGCTCTCAAGCAGGAAAGAGAATATCTAGCTAAGAGAGTGAGTTCAAAATTAACGGCAGAAGAAAGAGAAATGCTTTACATAAAATGGGATATCCCACCAGAAGGAAAACTGAGAAGGCGGCTACAACTGGTGAACAAATTGTGGATTGACCCTCTTAACATGCAACATGTAGAAGAAAGCGCTGAAATTGTTGCGAAGCTTGTTGGGTTTTGCGAATCGGGTGAACACGTTTCTAAGGAGATGTTTGAGCTTAATTTTGTATCGCCTTCTGACAAAAAGACATGGATGGGCTGGAATTTGATATCAAATCTCTTGCATCTGTAAGAAAACACTTGTCTTAATAATAATTCATATTATTCTTTAGTTTGTCAGTTCAGTTTTTGGACTAAATGTGCCATTCCATTTAACCATTTCATAAAATGATTATAATGATAAGAATGAAATTAACAGCATTAATAGCAGTTGCAACAGCAGCTTTAATAAAGACCAATTTTAGACCCTCCACAGTTCAACAACAAAGGGTGAGAGAGATGCAAAGTAAAAATGGAGCTTTTAATTCAGGTACAAAATTCAAATAAATCAAACATACTAAATTATTTTTTCTATAACCAAAAGGAGTCATGTGATAATGCAATTTTGAGCTTTTATACAGTGTCCAATACTGAATTACATGCCAAATAAAAAAAGGATTTGGGAAAGCTAGCGAGTTATCTAATCTAAGCTATGAAGAGGAAAATCCAATCAAAATCACAAAGCGCATTTTTAGTTATCAACATTGAAAATGTAGATAAAGTTAGCAAAAGCACTTGGCAAATATATCAAGAAAACCTTAAACAAAAATCGGATAATTCATTTGATTACAGTTTGTCAATTAGATAGAAAAGACCTTTTTTGTCATTTTAAAGTCAGAGAATCTATTTACATGACAGATTGTGACCGAGTTAGTTTATAAACCAACCCTTTACAAAAATTTTTATAAAAGAAAAACATTTGACACGGGAGATGAAAATTTGTTAGGTTTAGGTTAGAATTATACTTTAAATTGATACAATGGTAGTTATGTTTATGTTATGTCCATCTCTAGTAGTGACTTAAACTCAAACTAAAATTTTAGAGTAAATGTTAGAATTTAAGTTTTATGCTATTTAATGATCATTTGAATTATAAATTAGTTTAAGTTTAAATAAAAATAAATTTAGTATTTAAAAAATTTTTTTATTTAAATTTAAATTTAAGTTTGAATAACCAGCGAAGATGTCCATGCGAAAATTTAGTTTCAGTTTTATGCTGTGTATACATTAAAAATGTGTTTGATTATTAAATGACAACTAAATCCTAGATCACACGTGTGGCATGGACAATGTCTCACTGTGATTATAGAAACGAATAGGTCCACGACTTAAGTGGCGACACTGCTCTTTCCTTCACCGTTTCAGCCGTCTAACCCTAGCCCTAAAACCCCTCTAAGCGGAAACCGTCGGCGAAAGCGAAAGCCCTCTGTTTCTGTTGCTTGTCACCCATCCCGAAGATCAGAAGCAGGATTAAGGTTACAAATTCAAATCTATTCACATATATAAAATGGGAGGAGAGAGAGACGTGACACCAAAGCAGCAGTCGCCGTCGTCGTACACGGTGGAGCAGCTCGTTGCCGTCAATCCGTACAATCCCGACATCCTTCCCGATCTCGAAAACTACGTTAATGAGCAGGTGCCCCCTTCCCCTTCTCTATCTCTTACACAGCAGACAGTATTGCTACCTTTTTTGGTCTAAATTTTATCTGTTGATTGCTTGATATTTCAGATAGATTTATTTCATCAACTGATATTTTAGGGTAGAGAAATAGTGGATTACTTTGTATTGTAAACTTTAGGTAATTGGGCCATCTCCAATGGCGACTCAAAATTTTGCCCAAATTTAAAAGTTTGAGTAAAGCTGGTTTTGAGTTTCATACTCTCCAATGATCTTACTGTAGTTAAGTTACATTATAATTATGAGTCCATGAACAGTAAGGTACAGTTTGGGTTTTAGTTTGAGTAAAAACAGATTTGGTATGGGTTTCGGTTTGAGTCTAGGGTTGGAGAAGACCTGTTGTGGTTTGACTCAAATTTATAAGACCGAACAATGCGGATACAATCAATGTTAGGTCAGAAACAGTAGCGGCCAGTACTCCCTGTAATTTCAACAAACAACGAGCCATGGTCTTTTTATCATAGAAATGATAGGAATAATCTTGGGTTTGTTCTTTGGAAAATGTATGAACCATTAAATGCAATGGTTTGTTTGTTTTTGATAAGTAGAAGTGTAATATATTACACTGATTGGGGGAGTTAGAAGGAAAGGAGAGTTATTTAATGCTTGGTTTAAAAATAGGGAAGGAGATGAGAGGGAGGGGTGTCTTAATCTTTATTTAATCCATTTTTTTCTCCTTTCAAAAGTGGGAGGAGGAGACAGAAGGAAATGATTACCCGTTTTGTCCCTACTTTTTAAAATAATTGAATTCCTATTTTAACATTTCTACTCACATTATAAAACATCTCATCTCCTTTACTTTCTCTCAAGCTATCTTTCCCAAGAAAAATGAGAGGATTAATATATTTTTCTTAATCTTTTTCTCTCATTAGCTATCCAAGCATAGGGGAGCTTTTTCGTATAATTAATGTTATCCTCTTATTTCCTTCTCCTTATATTTATCCAAGCACAACATAAAAATAAAAACCACGTGAAAGGTGGCCAACCATATTTACAAAGGAAAACCAACACAAAAAATCACAGTTGGAATCCCCCCCAAAAAATTAAAAAGCCCTACATACATAGGGCATACTTCTTTCACCCAAAAATGAAACGACTTCAAAAAATTAACCTTCAATTTAAAGGGGGAGACTCAACCCCCTCAAATATCTTCCCATTTCTCTCTCCACAAAAACCACATGAGGCATAAAGGGGCCGTTCTTCAAACTTTCCTCTTATCTTTACTCACTTCACCCAAAAAAAAAAAAAACCCAAAAGAAGCCCCTCTACCAAAGCCAACACAGTCCACTCCTAAGAAGCACGAATACGGACACAGATACAGACACACAAACACGTCATTTCTAAAAAAATAAGAAACTAACATGTTTGGAACCGTTAAATATATATATATATATATAAGTTTTTTTATATTTTTTATATGATCATATAATAAAAATCTAACATTATTTCAATTAAAATTGGCATAAAAACACACTAATCATAAAAATATTATTAAGATATTAAAATAACAAAGTTATTTAATAAAATCTCAAGGCATTTAATCATCAACATTCATGATTCAAGTTCCTAAACAAATCTATTAACTATTATATAGAACATATATATGTATGTGTGTGTGTGTATAACCAAAAAAAGAAGGAGAAGATGAGAAAGAGAGGAAAAAATTCAAACAAAAAGAAAAAAAGAAAATGTGTCCAAAATTAAAAAAAAATAAAATAAAATTGAACACTTTTTTTGAGTGTTCGACATGTGTCCAGGTAATGTCCGAGAGTGTCGATGTCCGACACGAACACGTGAACTAAAATAGAGTATTTTTGCTTCACAGGTCCACTCATACCCAAAAAAGGGAAAAATAAGACTCCAAGAATTTCTTGCAGCCTTACAATGAAGAAGCATGTGATTGACTGTTCCCACTTCTTCCCCACACATCCAATATCTACTGACCAATACAACGTTAAAAGTGGCTTCCCATGCAGCTGTCCAAACAAAAAAATGCAACCTTGGTGGGCACTTATGAATCCCATGTCATCTTCCAAGGGAATTCCCCACCCTTGCCACTCACTAGTGCAATGTAAAAAGATCTAACTGTTAACACTTTTGATTTATGCAACGTCCACACCATTGTATCCCCCCTTGGCCGGAATGATTTAAAAATTCCATCAACCTCACAAACTCTTCCACTTCCCAATCATGCAAGTTTCTTTTTAAACATGGAGTCCACACCATCTCCCCCCATTCCTACCCACATAACTCGCTATTGAAGCATTCCTATCCAAAGCAATCCAAAAAAGTTGAGGATATTGATCCCTCAATGCTTTGTCATTGCTTTAGGCATCCTCGTAAAACCTCATTGTCAAGCCTTCACCCACCTCATGTTGGATGAACTTACCAGACTCTTCCAAACTTGCTTTAGTGTTTCTCCACAAAGCACATCCATACGGTTCCACCGCCACCTTTGAAAACCAGCTACTTCCTTCCCAACCACAATTGAAAGCTATTACCTTCCTCCATAGGGCATCCTTTTCCATCACAAACCTCCAAAGTCATTTTCCCTAATAAAGCCTTCTGAACGATCTCAAAACCCTCACATCCATTGTTTTCAATAACGACCGTTACGTTACATATCGGTCGTTATGTATCGATTTTTTGACCTTCCAATACTGATACTGGCTGATATACCAATGTGACTAAAATTTTCAGCCGTATCGGCCGATATCGTTACGTTACGGCCATTATAATACCATTACAGCCGTTACAACATTGTTACAACTATTTTAAGTTTTTTTCTTTCAAAAGTTTAATTTTTTTTTTTTTTTTGTAGAATTTTTATGATTTCTATTTTTATAAGATTTATATACAAGAGAAATACTTAACAAAATAATCTGAAAAAAATTGAAATGGGTTATCAAAACATTTGGGTCAATACGAATTCGGAAAGGCTTCTTGGCCTCAATATTTTTTTTAAAATTTATTCCATAACTAATTACACTACACTGATTTTCATGCTTATAATCATTTTTGTTATTATTTATGTTACTTGTTGTAATGATATTCAAATTAAATAATACTTCTCATTAGTTTAACTTTAAAAAATTCGTATAAAATAATAAATTATCTTTTTTAAGTGTTATTTATAAGAAAAATATTTTTTAGGTGTTAAAAAATTGAAAAATAATAGTAAAAAATATTAAAATGTGATAATTATAGTCAAAATGTACGTATCAATGATTTTTAAGAAATTTGCTAGTATTTGAAAAAAATTCATGGTTGTGATTTTCGATTCCCATTATAAATGACCCGATACTCCCAATACCATTGTACCGTGACTGAGTCGTATCCCACAACCGCAATTTAAAACTATGCTCACACCTAATCCTCCATCCTTTTTAGGGGTTCTAACCTTCTCCCACCATACAAGCTGACTTTTCCTCTCCTCTTCATCACCCCACAAAAAAGTCTCTTTGTAACTTGTCTAATCTCCTTTTCACAAAAGCCGGTATAGGAAATAGTGACATGTAATAAGTTGGCTGGCTAGCAAGAGTGCTCTTCGTCAAAGTAATCTTGCTATTTCAACTGTGCTTTTTGTATTCAAGTGTAAATGCACAGACTGATATTTGGAACACTTCATTTTCTTGCTAAATCGGTGGACTTTTGTTATCCTTTTTTTTGATGTAAAATTATATATTATATATTTTCTTTTTCGTAGACTAGAAGATCCTAAAATATATTTACATCATTTTGTTTTACTGTATTGTTTTATAACAGTGATTTATGACAACCAGGTTTCATCACAAACATACAGTCTGGATGCAAATCTTTGCCTTCTTCGCCTCTATCAGGTAACTTTATGCTTGTCTTTTCTGACATAAAAAGACATAATTCCATAGCAACAGGATTTTTTCTATAACCTTTAGTTGACCAGTTTCAATTACATTGAACTATTGAATCACTTTGTTGACGTTACGGTTCGTATTGCAGTTTGAGCCAGAGCGAATGAGTACCCAAATTGTTGCTCGCATTTTGGTTAAGGTCTAATCAAGTCTTTACTTAAAAACTTTTGCACATATTAATAATATATATTGTTTATCAGTGCATTATGTGTTTTTGATACTCAGTTTTCTCTTTCCTTTTGATCAGGCTCTTATGGCAATGCCTGCTCCTGATTTCAGCCTTTGTCTCTTCTTAATTCCAGAACGAGTGGTATCAAACTAAAACTTGTATCATTCTATCTCCTTATAGCATGATTGGTTTTACATAGTTCAATTCCAATGCACTTACTCTTATAGAAACCCTTGTCCTTTTTTTTTATTTATATAATTTACACAAGAAAAAGCGAAAGGAGGTTGTATTTGGAATGTTTAAATCACGGTATCAAATAATGTGTTGTTACAAGCTGCTATACATATGGGGTCCGTTTTGGGCTAAAGCCTAGACACAAATGTGCAGTGAAAATCAATAACTGCAACGGTAACGAAAAGTGACATAATTTACATTGAGGGTCATTCTATTAGGGGAAGGGGAATACCATATTTAACATGCATTAAAATAGTAAGAGAAAATAAGATAGCATGTTGTTTAATTGAAGATATGGCCGTTGATAGAGTAGAATGGCGAAATAGGATCATAAACCCAACCTTAAATAGTTGGGATAAGGATTTGTTGACTTGAGTTGAGAGGTTTGCCTCACATGCTGGAGCCTAGGATAGTTATAGCTGCTAAGAACAGTTTTTGAGGAGGGATGATGGGTCTCCTAGGAGATGAAGGCCTTATGGGTGTTAGGGGGTGGGTTTGTGGAAAAATATAAGAAAGGGGGCCGTTGATTTCTCCCATTTTGTTGATTTTGAGAGGAGCTGGTGCGAGAGTGAAGTTCTAGATGGATGTTTGGAGTGATGGCATAGCTTTGTAGGATAGGTTTTCCCCTTTTGTTTTAGATTACTTTAAACAAAGAAGCCTATGTGGTGGATTTTCTATCGTTTTCAAAGGATGAGTTTGGACTCCTTGATTTAGGAGAGATTTTCAAGATGGGAGCTGGATGAAGTTTTGAGTAATGCAGATAAGGAAGATCTTCTTAGTTGGAAGGTTAGAAGTGGTTTGAATTTCAGTATCAGATCTTTCTACAATGGACTGGTTAGGAGGGGCAGTTGGGGATTTCCCTTAGAAGATTATATGTTGTGTGAAAGTCCATTTGAAGGTGACTTTCTTTGTAATTGCCTTAGCCTACTGGTGTTGCATGTGCAAAGTAGAGGAGGAGACCATTAGGCATTAGGTATATGTTTCATCATTGCTCAGTGACAAGGTATATTTGGTGTCTTCTTTTTTCATGTTTTGGTTGTGTTTGGATAATGTCTGCCTTGGTGATGGATTTGTTAAAGGGTTGGAGAGAGGGACGTGTTCCAGAGCCAGAGGAGTATTATGAATACATGGAAGTTGGCTTGGCTTTGTCTTTGTTGGTGTTTATGTTAAGAAAGGAGTAGAAAAATTTTTGAAATGGCAGAAATGTCCAATTGTAGATTTAAAAATATTTTTTTGAGAACTTTATATTTCTGGGTAGTGAATTTTTCCCTTGCTTTTTTTGATTCTTTTGTAGAGTTTTTGGAAGGTCTGAGGTTCTAATTGTTTGAGCTGTCTCTTTTCTTTTTTTTTTGTATATGGGGTTGCCCTCCTCAGCGCAGTTCTTAATATAAATATATAATTTTACTTATGAAAAAGTGAGAATTAGGTATATCTCTTTGTATAGGCAATGCCCATGTCTTCAAGTAGTTGAGAAATGATTTACATCACAATGAATTGTGATAGAGATGTACAAACTTTGTTTAGTTTCCAAGGATCTTACTTAGTATCTATAAACTAAATAGGCTTTACAATCTTACTTGGTTTTGGGGTCTCTGTTATTTCATGTCTGTTTGTCATTTTACTACTGTTACTAAAAAATTTCCTTTTCAATTTTTTTCCTCAATCATCAGCAAATGGAGGAACAGATTAAGGCACTAATTGTTCTCTTGCACTATCTGGAGGTATGTTTTTGCTGAAATTTTGACTGGCACACACTTAACATGAAATGGATTCACACTTCATACTTACAGCTTCACCTGCAGACAGCAAGGTTTCGTCAGTTCTGGGATGAAGCAGCTAAGAGTCGCCACATAGTGGAAGTTGTGCCAGGTTATTTTAGAACTACATAGTGGATTGCTGCTACATGGTTCTTAGCCATATGATATATTGTGTTCATATTGTGTTTTCCATGTACTCAAATAACTAAACTCATTTGTGATTCTTTTATTTATTTGGATATATATTTATTTTATGTGCTCGCTTTCATTTGTTTTTGGGACTCTTCAAGGACTAGTGATTAGGAAAAAATCAAGTTTTTACTTAATGTGGAAGGGGAAACCCAGTGAGACAGTCTTAGCTTTTGAAGTTGTTTGGTCTTAGCTGCACATGGGTATATGATTCTTACCACAAAAAGAATGCTTTTGACCCACTTGATTTCAAATTTTTTAGTCACATGATTATCAATTTGGATCATCTGATGGTGCTATTCCTCATTGCGGCTAATATTTCTTTTCACTACATGACACAGTGTTTCTGCATCCTTACCATATTCACTTGGTCATTTAACTAACCTTAATATACTATTTGACTGGCCTAATGATCCTTTCTAAAAGTTAGAGATGAGATTGATAATCAGGACATTTAGTGGGTATGACTTGTACAAATTATATATTTGAAGTACTAAAGCGGGATATACATCAGCACAATAAAGTTTATTTACATTAGCAACTATTGCATCAGATTATCTGTGTTCTTCTTGTGTAGTTTATGGTACTACTGGTCGCTGGCTCATGAGCCCCAGTTTCAGTTTCTCCTTAAACATATCAAGAGTTGGCTCCCTTATTATTGACTTTTGATTTCTTATTTTTGTTTTTTGTTGCTTCCTTTTCTTCTTCGATGTCTGCTAGTGCTATTGCTTACAAGAATACAAAATACAGGTTTTGAGCAAGCAATCCAAACCTATGCAATTCACGTCCTCTCTCTGACTTACCAGAAGGTTCCGAGGTCCGTTCTTGCTGAGGTATGCTTTGATTTTGTCTCCTTTACATTCAGTTTTTTTTTTTGGTTCTGGCACCAAGTGGCTGGAAAGCATCTTGTTTCATTGTGGAATACTGAAAATGATGATCTCCTTATGAGGACAAAAGTTTGTTTAAAATTGGGTTTATTTAGAATTTACTGCTGTGTCACTATGATGAGGGGGAAAATGGAAGTTCCGAGTTATCTGGGATTTTTGTGTCGTGCAAGTGTTGGTAATTATTACGATTTTTTTTTATAGTTCGGGGTATTTGTAATAGTATTTTTTTTTATCCTATTTTACTTTTACAGTTTCCACCCTCCAATTTAAACTAGACCAAATTTGGTATTCTTTGTGTATGATTTAGCCACCTAGTGCGGTCGTCGCTTTACCTGCTTGAGCTTGTATGGAATACGTATCATTTTCAGTTATACATTAGCTTCCTTTATAAACTTATAATTAAGCACGGCTATGTTACAGGCTATCAACATTGAAGGGCTTTCGCTGGACAAATTCCTTGAGCACCAGGTTGCGAACTGTGGTTGGAATCTTGAGAAGGGTCAAGGGCAGGGGCCAACTCATTGTCCTGCCTCGCAACGAGTTCAACCATCCAGGGTTGAAGAAAAGTGCTGCAGATAGCGTTCCATTGGAGCACATTACTCGTATCTTCCCCATTCTTGGCTGATCAATGTGCATGGAGAGTTGAAATAATTTATTTTGTTTGTGTTCTAAACAAAAGATTTGAATGCTTAGTATTTATTGTATTGTAGCACACCTCCCTTCCTTCCTCCAACTCAAAGGTGCTTCATTTTGGAGGACTTGGGTAACTTTGTCATTTGTTTTATATTTTTGTAGTAGATACTTCATGGTTCCATTGTGAGGGTTTGGAAATGGTTAATCCACCTTTGAGATGACAATTCTTGGCGTAGCTCTTGAAATTCTCCTCAAATGATATAAATGCTGTTATGCTTCCAAATCTTGGCTCTGGAAGACACCTATAATGCTGCTGCTGCTGCTATAGTTCTTGTTGATATGCTGTTCCCCCATGCGACAGCAGGTTTTGTTGACTAAAATGCTTTTCTATTACTCTTCCACTTAACTATGTTGATCATTTAAAACAAGAATATAGGTCTATAAATAGGCTGTTTTAGTCAACCCATCTGGCTGTTCTAGCAGGCAATTCTGTTAATGTATTATGTTTTTGTATTTTGATGGTGAGAAAAATCTCTGCTGAATCTCTTGGGAGTTTGGCACTACTGGACGATACACTGCCTTGACCTAGTGAAGAAAAAAGAAGTGCCTTTTCATCCTCTTAGGTTCACCACCTATCATTATATGCTGACCATGCTAATCTCCATTTTAAAGAATTACCTTTATTCCTAACATTTTATCATAAAGGGTTCCATGATAAGGGCATTGCTGAATGTGGAGCTGTTTTGTTAATTGCATAGTCATTTAAGCTACCTCATTGACATTTTAGGTGCTCTAATTCACCCTTAGATACCACAGCAGCATGAATCTACCAGAATTTGGGTTGGAATTACACGGCAAGATCCTATCACCTTTGACATCACATCACATCACAACACTTGCTATCTTCACCAAAATCATGACTAGGACTATGGGTATTACATTAATGAATCTAAGAAAAAGTAATAATGATCTTATTATCGATAGATATTACCAACCACAACAATTACCACCTTATCCTCATCATAAACATGGTATATTCTTCAACAATACCAAAATTTTGATTATAACCATGTCTTCATTCGGTGAGTGATCCACTGCATCACTGCAGAGAATATAAAGCAAGGAGAAAAAACACATCAATAGTTTCTTCATATATGCATACACACATAAAAGAGTGGTCCAATGCATGAAATTCTCATCCGGTAACGTCCAAGGCACAATAGAACAACATTACACTTGTGCCAAGGCCCTCCACTCACTCACACACCCCCTTTACATCCAAAATATAACTTCTTCGCAGAACCCACATGGGATAATGGTTCCCCCTTAAGTTGTTGCATACACATAAGCCTACATTATTGTTGCCACGTCGACATTCCTAGCAAGGAAATACAGCAGAATGCAATGATAAAAGCTCACTTCACACAAGAAAACATGGTTCAGTCCAATAGTGTTAGGTACTTGGCTCATAACTTATTTTAAAGATAAGCCGTTGACACAGTTAAACATGAATGTATACAAAGAATCAATGAGCTAAAATTGTAAGCGTGGAGCTCCCATGAGTTGAATATTTATAATATTTACAACATCGAAACCTACCAAGTCCATAAACTAGTGAGAAAAAAGTCTAACAAAAAAAAGAGAGCTCCAAAAAAATCTTTAGACTGCTTGCTATCTACTTTTTGTACGATGGTATCAGGTTTAACTGAAATTTTCATGATCAAATCAGTGCTGCAATCCATACACAGAGTGATGCCAGTCCACTGGTTCTGTTTCCTTCTTGGTTCCACTACCTTCTCTATGCTCTATGTACTCGCCTCTCCATGAAATGGCATTATCCTTAGAACAGGTTGAGTTGAACAAGGGTGGGAATGAACTCTAATGCACCGGGAGCCAAACTTCAATGGCAGAGCATCTCTCCAGAGGTTACCCAGTGCACAAAAGTATCTGAGAATTCCTTGAGGACCTCAGAATATTGGTCATCATCATAGTATAGTTCTGTTGCTGTCTGCTCCCTTCCCTACCAAAAAGAGAGAGAGGGGTCTGATATCACAAATATATGTCAATGAATAAAAACAATAAATTTCAGTAGGTTCTCTAACTGAAACAGCAATCCAGCCTACTCACAAAAAAACAAAGACCATACATCATACTTCTCTTTCTCAATCTTTCTTTCCTAGTTATTTTTCATTTCATTTTTTTTCCCGTCCCTGTCACCACAACAGCATAATTGACATACATCCAAACAGTAGCTTGAGCTAAATTAAGGAATGTATCATGAGAGCACCAATACGACATACGACAAAACCTCTGTTACACAGCTTCATATTCAATGTGATAATATAATGACCATACACGCAATCCAAATCAGGGTGTTTAAATACACTTGTTCAAAGCTAGTAACTCAATCTGATAATGGATCACATCAAATTTAAACATTCAGTCAGCCTTTAACATGAAAATTAAATTGTTTAAATTGATCATACTTGACAGACTGGGACCTTGAAAGAAATTGAATTGCAGTTGACTTCCTCCCTAGATCATTAAAAATGATGAGCATGGTTAGCAGTTACATTTAATTAAAAACAACATTAGCGAGTTATGAAACCAAAGGTGTTTACATATATTAGTTTGCACAGATGCACTAAAGGCAGCTTAAGATGGACTCTTATCAATATTAGTTTTCATCATTGCGTTGCAAGCACTTACTCCATATTGTAATGCCCCAATCTTAACATCATTTTATGAATAGCAATTTTTTGGGCACGCTTTGCTACTGACAAAGGATGGGTGGCTATCATTTTCTGCAGAGTTTCATCCACTAGTACATATCTGATACTGTTGCTAAATTGCTTAAAAATTATATTCTTGTGAGAATACTACTAGCATGATAAGAGACAATACTGACCCTCATACTCGATCCATATTCACTGGTAGATGGGGTAGATTCTCCTACTCCACTGACAACATTCTCCAAGGACAGTCCAGCAATTGGAGAGTTTGTGAGCAGTTGACCTGCAACCATAAAAAAGGCCCGGTAGCCAAGTTTCTCTTATAATTCATATATCAACAATCAACCCAATAATAACAATTCCAGTTCAAGATGCAGGATCAGGATCAAGAAGCCTATCAATGACATGTTTACTGCTAACTATTTCAGGCCTCTTTCTTTCCCAACCCAATTTAAGCAACGTAATAGTGTATCAGCAAACATACTTATAAAGAATTTCATTTTACAGTAGGCATGTTTATCAGCCAGCAAAGGTCTTTAGATGGCTAAAATACTCTCTACATTGAAAAAATCCTCAAAAAATTACAGTTATAATGCTTAGATAAATGTTCCAAAAGAATTTGGGGGTATTGCCACAATATTAGCAGAAATCAGTAAAAGATAAATTATTTTGAATATCATCAGAAACTTACACCTGACGGCAACACCAAAATTTTGCACTCAATATTTGGAAATATAGAAAGTAGAAATGAAACCAACAACATGAATAATGTCCCCGTAATCAAATCCAAAAATTACGTTAGATATATTTATTCTCTTTCCAAAAGTTGTCATTAATTGTGCAAAAATTAAACAAACAAATTAAAAGGAATCAAAACCTTTATTTTAAAGATTGAAGACCTATTGAGGATGATTGATGATGGTTAATTTAACAAAAGACACCCCAACACTGCAGAAGGAAAACGATCAGCTACAATCTTGTTACTAAAACCCTCTACATTGTACGACTAATATGGCACAATTTTCACCAGAACTTAATTACGATACATAAACAGTAACTAATTCTTGCTTTCAAATTTTAAGATAATTAATGCCAAATTTTCATGCTTAGGTGACAGCAGATCTTTCAGAAGATTTCGATAACAATATTTTCACTTTTTCAGCACTCGTCAAAGAATTACCTCTCATACAAATCTTCGTCGCATGAATTTCCAGAGGAAGATAGCCAGTCCAGATCAACAAAGTTGGAGCAGTCAAATGAATCCCCCTGATCATCATCAAGGTATCTGTCCCTTTGCACATCCACAAAAAGCGGCCTACGAGACATTGAGGGAGTATACCTACATGAAAAACAATTGATTGCAAATAAGGTAAATCAAGTATTACAAATTAAAGAATCATATTAAATATCATGTTCAATACATATCATCCACTACAATATATATATATGGACGTGATGGAACATTGGTCAATTCAATAAGTTGATAAAGGTAAACCTGAGGTCGCGTGGAAGAAAAATGACAGCAAAAAGATGAGAGAATATGCAGTTATAGAATCCAGATGATTTAGCAATTGTTTAAATCGTACAACCACTCATGTCAGTTTAAGTGCTATGAGCAAATAAGTCTTAAAAGCAGAGTCCATGTTATTTTCTAAAACAGTCTACCATAATCAGTTCCTTCATATGGCACAAAAAATAGCCATAACAAGAAGCCTTAAAAAATAATTAAAGTTCTCGGGAACCGAATATGCTTGGAGGAAAAGATAAAAAGACCACTCACCTTCAAAACTGAGATAAACTATCAGCAAATAATCGTATTGCAACAAATGTGTAACAATACATGGAACTTCAAAGCACGCGCACAGCACAAAATGGAATCCACAACAAATACAAAGTGTTAAGAAATGGCAGCTAATAGCAACAGACAACTTCCAGAAATTAATAAATTGGAAAGTTAATTTCAAAAAAGGAGAGGAAACTGAAGACACTTCAAGAAGTCCTATATTTATCACCCTTGTGATGCTTTTCAATATATTTTACTTATAAAAGAAGTCCTACATTTATTTTTTCAAAAAAACACATAACACCTGTAAAGCCAACTGAGTGTCACCCCTTCTCTACAATCAAATAACTTCATTAACAATCATGTCACGACCAAGCAAAGCTTGATTTATCAAAGATTCACTACTTATGGATTCTATGTGAACTAAACAAAGTTCATATAAATCTTGAATCCATGACTTTTGCCTTCTCAAGATGTGGATTTGACCGCTTTGGAAAGATCCTACCTTTCTGAAGTACTTCTTTGCCTAAATAATTTAAATTTTGTCATGCAGCAACTGAAAACACTTTCAAATATTAACCATAACGCAATTATAAAGTATTAACACTTTTTGAATAAACATATATATATATATATATATATATATATATGATATGTAGATGGATAGATGCTGCTCTCTCCCGCTTCTCAGTCTTGCTCTTGCTCTAGATTTTTGGTATCCTAGGTTACAGGATTCAATAAAAAAAAATTTAGAAAATGCTCTTTAGCATACAAAGCTAATAGCCCTTATTTGAATTTATTTTTGGAATTGAGGAGAATCTGGACTAATGTGTAGAAAACAGAAGTCTCCTTCTCATATGAAATTAACTTTTTAAAAGATCATTATTAATAAAATTGCCCCTAAATAGAGTAAATCCATGATCAAAATTCATTCACATCAGTACCATCCCTTTTCCAATATGTTCAGTGAAAGCAGATGTAATAACTACTTGATGAATAAAATTAGAAGTTATATTAATGCTTCTATTAGCTGATACATCCACTTGTCATGGATCTTACCTTTTTAAAAAAATGCTATAAGAGAGAGGAGCTTGGCATCACTACTTTCAAACATCAAATGGAGAAGACAACCAGAGCTAGTTTGAGACATCAGAATTATCATTCGACTACAGGATTGGGAAGTCAAGGAGATCACAGAGTTTATAAATTGCTCTATAGACAGCAAATTTAGGAGGAAGACAATGATAGATTATGGTGGGTGGGGTCCAAGAAAGGGGAGTTTCAGGTAAAATCTTATTACAATTCCATGAAGCATGAAGGACATCCCTTAGAAAGATAATGCACGAACCAAAGTTGCTTTTCTTTTTGGGTGATGTGTAACTTAAGATAGGATTTTGACAATTGATAACTTGAGTAGAAGAGACAAACTGTTGTTAATTAGTGCAACTTGTGCAAGGTGGATGAAGAGACCGTCAATCACTTGCTAATCGATTGCTAAGGTTACATGGGCAATCTAGTTATCACGGATTGGTTCTTTGGTATCAAGTGGGTCATGCCATAGTCTACGGTAGAGGCATTGGCTTTGTGGAGAGGTAATATGGCCAATAGGAGAGACAGAAAAAAAAAGAGAGAGGGCTTGGCGCATGGTTCCATTGTATTTATGGTGGAACATCTGGCTGGTAAGCAATCGTAAAGTTTTTGAGGGAGTAGAATCTTCAATTTGGAGACAAAGTAATCGTATTGAGCACCATTTATTTTTTGTTATTAGAAGGCTCAACATTGTCCTTAAATAGTCTTTTGTCTTTTTTTGAACTCAGTCAAATCATATTCAAGCCCATAGAACACATGACCATGGGGCTCCAAATCATTGCAAGCAGAGGAATCACCGCCAGGTGTGTGTTGGGCGGGGGGGCGGGGGGAGCGAGAGGTCCTAAAATGACCAATAACTGAAAGGTAACTAAAATGATCAATTACCACATACCGAATTCAATGACTTTCATAAAAAATAAATAATTATTACCTCTAAATTAATGTAGCCAATACACGGAATTGGGGCATTCCAAGTTGACTAGAACCATTAGATTACTCAAAACCCAAGGACACAATTTTATTAGTAGTACTAAGCATAACAGATTATTCCTCGACAAAATCTCCATGTCTTGTATTATGCTGAACATTGGATGCACATTAAAGGAACATGCACACAATCACCCTATAAATCCAATCCACCTCACTGGACCCATATATGTGTTATATATATATATAGTACATAAACATTAACTTTACTACAACTTAACAAAACCTTATCCCAATATTTTGGGGTTCAACTTTACTGCAAGCAGACCACATATACCAGAGTGTAGAGATTTTCTCACCCGTTAAGGGTGTTTATGGCCCTGAATGAGAAAGAGAGATAGATGTATGGTTTTGGCAAGTAACTCAAGGAATTAATCTAGAAAAGGAGAAGCACAGACCTTGAAAATGATTATCTCACTTTCGCAAGTTGATATCTCTGTTGTCAATTCCGCGAGAATTTTGCGTCCTCCTTGCAACTGACTGTCACACGATACGGAGTTAGAAAGGTCCATCTTGATGTTTGAGGTGGACATAGGTGATGTGCTTTCACGAATAATATTTCCATCTGATAGGGATCTCTTGAAAATTGATCTGGTTATACATAGCACAACAGTTACCAAATGAGCTATAGCAACATGATTTTAAAGATGATTTATTAGTTGGTACGAAACAAGCGATATTATCAAACAAAATGAGAAATCAAAATAAACTCCATATTGCTCAACTCCCTAGAAATTCAAAGAAAAACGGAAAATGCGTTCTCAGTGAACCACCATTGTCTGTTTACATATGCAAATGTTAACAGATCATTATTGAACATCTTTCGGAGTTATGTTGAAGCAATAACATAGAGAATTCAAAAATTGAAAGTCAAAAGGCAGATCACAATTCTTAGGCATGAAACCTTTTTCACCTGGGAGAGTCAAGCAATGGATGGTGCAGATATAGCAGGTGTATTTTATTTGCCAATGAGATATTTTATAATGTTCTCAAGGAAAAGATGTATACCTTCCATTTTCATCCATATTAGTTTGCCCATTCCTCCATGCATTGTAATGCTGGTCAGAATTCAGTTCCCAGAGTTCAGGTTTACCCTGTTGTGGCTGGAAATACCCCAAGAATCTGCTCAAATTTTGTCATAACAATGGTTATTTGCAACAGGAAGTGCATGCGTTAATTAAAAAACCTTAGAAACATATGTCAACAAGTGGGCGGGTTTTGGCAATCTTAAGAAGGATAGATAAATTCTAAAAAGTTAAAAATCACTCCAATGTAAATCCAATATTTCCAGCCGGAAAATTGGCAGACACTACAATGTTACCAGACAAAAGCCTGAAACCCCCTCCCCCAAAAAGAGAGGGTTAGAAGATGTAAACAAATTAAGACAGACTGTGACCGCAACTTACACATTAATCGCATTTTGCTTCTCTGCATCCATGTAAGCATTGCTGTAGTAACGTTGAAGAGTTCTGAAGAATTCCTGTGATTGGGTTGCAGCTATCCACTGGCCCCTTCTTTGAGAGAATATCTATTGAGAATCAAAGTTATCAAACATTCAAGATGTTACAGTAATCAGAAAATTAAATAACGACCAAGAAAAATAGCAGAAATAAAGTACGGGAGTAAATTAGAAATATTCACAAAGAGTACCAGATTGGTAAGTCCTATAAGAATTCAGAGTTTACCGGTTACAACTAAATTCCATAGGTTATATGGTTTGGTGAGCATTTTTAATTACAAAAAGCTAAGCTGTTAGCTTTGCCATAACCCCCCCTACCCCCCTTCTCTCTCTATACATCACACACACACACACACACACATCCAAACCATAGAAAAAATATTGTGGATAACCATCTTAACAACACTTCCTACCACATCCTCTCTTTTTTATTTTCTTTCAATAAGTTTCCTACCTCATACCTGTTACAAAAAATAAAAAAGACCATCAAGTGTCAATGATCAATCAGGTCTCTTTCTAGCATGAACTACACGGCTGGAAACAATAATGACCCTTCCACCCAATAATGCAATAGGAAAAACCAGGATTTCAACTCTAGCAATGCACACATAAAATAAAATAGATGTTGATTGCTTCCCTCCAAACCACCACCCCAAATAAAAAATTAAAATAAAAGGATAAATAAGCATTACGCATTAAACTACCTTGTTGTGCGCGGCTGAGCCACCATATTGGTGTGCCAGTGTGTCACCCATTCTCTCATAGAACCCCATTAATTTATCAGCCAAAGGGTCATCAAGGTCTATCTTTGCAGCATCTATGACTCCTAGGGCATGAAGCTGTTTTCCAAGGGCAGCTAACCCATATGCATACTGTGCAACATTTGTACGATCCAAGCAATCTATGCAATTGGTCCTGAGCACCCCCTCTTGGAACATGGATGGCTTGAGAGAATGATTTCCATTAGCCACATTGTTACCACCACAAAGTTTCGTCTCTAAATTATCATAATCCTCATCATTGTCACAATGTTTCTTAATATTGACGTTGCTATTTCTAGGGGTAGACAGATCATTAGAATCAAAATTCCTGCATCATATATTCATTACAAACTCTGCCATTAGCATACAACAAATACACAATGGTGAAATTTAAAGTTACAAATTCCAGAGTAAAATGCATATTGACTCCAATTGTAGTATCCCATTGTCATCAACAACCAAATAGATAGCTTAGATTTAATTTGACTGCCAAAACTAGGTTACTACTTTCTATTCATAACACTGAGATTTTAACACCAATTATTTACAGAGAAGTAATGCAACTGAATGACAGCTTCAATGTCATTTACAACCACATGAAACATTGAAACTACAAAATTGTATTGATTATTAATGTTGTTTTTAGGTGAACATTGCCCGAAAAATTAAGCTATGAGCTGACATGAGGACCAAAATATAAGGTCAAACTTTAATATTCAAGTATTCTCCCAAAAATGGATGACTAATTTTTATTCCTGCATGTTACTGATAAAAAATAATAATAGTAATAATCATAATAATCTTTTTTTTTTCATTAATCATAATCATAATAATCTTATTCCTGCGAGTTATCATTATGCACAAAAATTGAGTATCATTAGCAAAATAAATTACACGTGGTTCTGGAAATTCTTGGATTGGAATGGATAAAACAAACTTACTCAAGATAAGCCCATTTTAAACACCCCTCAGATCTCAAAAGAAAAAGAGCACCACAGCCAGGATACTAAGACAAAAGAATAAATGAAGATTATACCACAAGATTTAAAATTTTCTACTTTGTCAATTCATTTTTTTTTCATTAGAGCTAAAGATCAGACAAATGGATGGCTAATGTCTATTTCTGCAAGTTATCATTATGCACAAAAATGGAGCAGCAGTAGGGGAAAATAAAATATTAGACATGGTTCTAGAAATTCTAGGAATGGAATGGATAAAAGAAACTTACTCAAAATAAGGCCATCTTAAACACCCCTCAGATATCAAGGATGGTGTTACTTGACAATAAAAGAAACCTGTTATTGTCAAAGCATATGCAGCCACTTTGCCCAAAAGTAGCAAAACATTTGTAGCTTTACTGCTGGGGGGGGAGGGGGGAAATAAGAATATAAAAATCAGGTGTTAATTCCAAGAATCAAAATTTTAAGAATAGAATGAGCAATAAAGGGAGTTAAACAAAAAAAAAAAACCAAAATTTGAGCATATAAGGCATTTACCTGCGAGTATGTTTGTGTAAATCCCAGTGTAGGAACTTAAGATGGTTCTCCTCTGATAAATCTTTATTAATAAATTCAATTGCATTAGCAAACTCAGCACGAAGAATGGACTCACGAGGCTTCTTTTCATGCGCCTGTTGATTGCAAAAAGTAATATTAGTCAAAAATTTCTTTTCCCTGAGGGGGGGCGGGTTAAATTTTTGGAAACTTGAATCAAGTTCTTGGGGCTCCCTCATTTATCCAAAAAAGTTTATATATATATATTAGAGCTCCAAAACACCATGAATTTTTTTTGTCATAGATCCGATTAGGCAATCTGCCATTAATTTTAAATTCCTTTTGGTTTAGTGACATTTTACAATTAATAAAGAAAAAGATAAAGCAATATGTCCATTTGCTGATAACAAAGTAGTACAGCATCAATAAAACCCTCAATCAATAATAAAACCTCACCTTAATCAAGTTCAAAATGATTATAGGGTTTCCATATCTCTTGGCAAGATTTTCAAAATGAAGTCTGGTGGCCTTGTAATTTTGGTCCTTCTTTGACACTGGAAGAGAAAAAAAAGTCAGCCCAATGATATAGAAAAATAACTTAAAGGCTATAATATACACAAGGACATACATATAATATCAGGTTTAAGGTTCAGGCGTGAAGTTTCCTGCGACCAGAAAAGTGGGATTGAACCACGGTTTTGGACAACAGAACTAATTTGCATTGGAAACCCTTCAGGAACATCCTCAAAGACAATCTGTTCTGTCTCGACATCATTGGCCACTCTGCCCTTGTCATTTACACCCCGTTTTAGGTACCTATATCAGAAGACAACTATAAGGTGGCAAGACCAATATAAAAATAAAAGGAAGAGAGACATGTAAATGCAAGGTGTACAAGATGCCAAAGGATACAAAAAACTTAACGATGCATCACAGAGTCAAGATAGTCAGCTTAACTAGATCTACCAGCTAGCCAATACTTGGATTCCTCCCGCCTTTTACTTTACAAAGGACATGACAACGAGCAGCACACTATAAGCCTATTTGTCATTTTGTTGACCTGTTGCCACTATTGTTGCTCTCAGCCACCAATTGTTTCTTTTTTTTTTTTTTTTTTTTGGGGGGGGGGGGAAGAACTTGACTTACCCGGGTATTACCCAACTCACCCAAACCAAAGAAATCTAAGAGCATCCGAAGAATCACATCATCTCACACATGCAAAACCCTATTAAACTATCCTCTTTTTGTTATAAAGTGATCCACAGTAAATCATTTATCTCAACTGCTATATAGACATAGAACGCAACAACAGAGACTATCAATTGTACTAAGCACCCCACGGATAATGAATTGACCACAGTATGTCACTTCTTAGGGACTCAAATTTATAATCAAAATACACACTGAGGTCTAATTCTCCAATTCCCACTGAAAATTTGTTGCATTTAAGTTCTCATCAAAATCCATGACAATTCCAGTTTCTTTCCAATGCCTCACAGAATCAAGGTTTTCAAATTAAATTATCACTTTCCAAAACAACATAAATTATCCACCCAAACCTCCACATGCAATTCTATAGAACTCCAGAAATTTCTCCCTGTTGGTCACATTCAAACACCAAAAAATAATCCATTCTTTTAAAAAGTAAAACACCAAAAGCAAATCCATAACACAGTATTCTTTTCAGAACCCACTTAGAACACCACACCAGCTGCAAACTTGTCAACCAATAACATTATAGCAACTATCACTCATCACAAGCAGTGCACAACTGACCCAGTATTGGTTTGGTCCTAAAAGAGGTTTGGAGTCGTTCAAGTTTGAAAATTAACATAACCAACCAAGTCGGTTCGGTTCTGGTTTGAACTTCGGGTACTGGAGCACTGGAAACATAGGCGTCCCCTCTCTAAAATGCTTTCAATATATGCAGTACCCTCTCTCTCTATCTCTCTCTCTCTCTCTCCTGATAGCCCCATGCAATCCACCATTTTGTGAAACACACGCTCTCTCTAGCTATATATGCATAAACACACACACATATATCTTCTCTTGTTTAATTAGATGCCCATCCATTTTCCTTTGTCCACTTCTATTGTCCCACACCACTTCACCTATTTCCTATAATTGATGCAAAAGAAGATTGACTTCATAATGCTACTTGGTTAGCATGGCAATTGCAGTATGATTTGCTAATCAGATCATTCTTTCATTTCTATTGACAACAATTGTAATAGTTCGTAACGGCCGATATGGCTGAGAATTTTGGTCACACCGATATATCGACCTATACCGGTATCAGAGGGTCCAAAAACCTGATACATAACAGCAAATACGAAACACAACGACCGTTATTTAAAACCATGCTCCTAATGTTATTGAATCTCCTGTGATCAGTTGCCACCCAATGAAAAAAAAAATTACTTCTATCACCTTCCTTCAACCACAAAGCTCTAAATTTTTATCTCAACTAATCTCTTCAGCCTTCAACACCCTCCCCAATTCAACTCTCAAGCCATCTCTACATGCCCTAGTCCTCTTCCGTAAGGTTTCCCTCCTGCTCTTTCAAGTCCCAATTCTTGATGTCTTGCAAAATTCTAACTTTTCTCACCTTCGAATTTCCAAAAAATTCCTTTTTTCACGTTTTCAAATCCCTTTTAAAGAACTTCAGCTTCACAGCTACCACGTCCCGGAACTCCACTAGCATGATACTAATTCCACCAATTCTTGACCATATCAATGAATCCCGGTTCCTCAAGCCACATGTTCTTGAATCTAAAAAGGCTCTTTCCCCTGCACAAATCCCCACAGTCCTAAAAGGATGGGAGTATGATCTGGGACAGGCTTAGGTAAGCAAGCTTGAGCTGAGTTCGGGAATTGAATCTCCCATCCTGTCGATATTAGGAATTTTCCAGCAGAGACATTGCTGGATCAGATCTCTCACTCACCCAAGTGTATCTTCCCCCATCCATCAGCAAGTCAATCAACCTCATGTCATTAATGAAGTTAGAAAAATCTTGCATACCCCTAGATAATCTTCTGCAGTCCTTTCTTTTCCAAAGGAGATCTACACTGCGTTAAAAGAAACCCCCAAACACCATGGGAGCCACAATCTCAATCTGAACTGCCTCGGCTCCTCCCATAAGCTGCGTCTCTCTAACTCTGTTCCAGCTTGAACTTGCAAGAAGCTGAATAACTTCCAATCCAGCAGTCTTAACAAGATATCAGCCTGGAGTCCCATAAGATTAAGATACCTCCTGCTCCCTATTGCTTGTCTATTCTGTCACTCCACCCTTCTGCTGCCCTAGATACTTCACACGATCTCAGGAGTTATATCCTCCATCTTCATCTCCTGAAGATAAACCACTGAAGGCTTCCATTCCCTTAAAAAAACTTTCACCACCGCCCTCTTATCTGGGTTAGTTAGACCTCACACATTCCATGATAACAGTTTGAAATTCATGGGGCAATTAGGTACAGCATGCTCCTTCCCTTCCCGAACCTTCTCTGCCCCTCCTTGAACCTTGTAATTAATGGTAGACTACAGATTCTTCAACTCTCGTTTCAGCTTCAAAGTCGACTGGCCCTTCTTCCTGCTTAATAGTCTTCTGTTTATCTCAATCTGCTCAAAAAGCTACATCGGTTCATCTCTGTATCCTCTGCATTACACCCTAAGAAATCTGCTAACCCCCTTTATTTTTCGCAAGGCCCAATCTGAGGCCTCTAGCACCTTCATTTCCCATCGCTTCTTATCCCAGCATCCTGTACCATTCACAAGCTCTATCCCATTCATCCCCTGCACTGGCTGTTCCACTGCAAGTGGAGTCCCTCACGTTTGAGTTCAAAACTTTTTACAGGGGTTTGAAGGGGGAAGGGAGGTGGCAAGAGTTCCCGTGGAAAGTTGTGTGGAGATCTAAAGTGCCTTTGAATGTGGCCTTTTTTGGATGGACAACGGCGTTGGAAAAGATATCATCAAATCATTGTGAAATGTGAACTGGTGTTGCCAATACAAGAAGAATGAAGAAACAGTTAACCATTTATTACATTGTCTGGTTACAAGGGCCATCTAGATTCTTTTGCTTGGAGTTTTTGGCCATGCCATGATCTGTTTCGAAGGTTTTATCCACTTGGAGAGTGCTCGGACAAAAATAAGGGCGAGGGAAGTGTGGTGAATGACTCCATTGTGCATGTGGTGGATTATTTGGAAAGAATGGAACCATAAATTGGTTGAAAGTGTTGAGTCTCCGACCTAGAATGTTAAGCTCGTGGTGTTGAGCACCCTTTATTTTTTGGATCCCAGGAGGATCAGCCTTGTCCATAACGAATTCTACGAGCGTAAGTTGTCTAGACATGGTTGCAGGTGCACCCCCTTGGTGTGTTCTTCTTATAAATTTTTTGGTTACTTATCAAAAAAAATAAAAAATCTTATACAATAAGTAAAACATCTTTCTAGGTGTCATAAAATTTAAAAAAAAACAAAACAAAAACAAAAACACTAAATTGTAACAAACTAGGTTCAAAACATGCATATACTTTTAATGAGTCTGCTAGAGATTGAAAAAAAAAAAAAAAAAACCAAGGTAGCAATTGCAGTTCCCAGTTCTCTTTTAAGTATTGATTGATATTCCCGATCTCCTTCCACTACAACCACGATCGTTAGGGTCTCCCGTGACAGGGATTTATAATTATGGTTCCAATGCATACCAAGTACCATACACAAAACCTGCTGGCAATGAATTCCCCAGGAACAAAAGAATACCCCGTGTTTTTTTGAAAAAATTTCGCTAAAAGAAGAACTAGTAGCAAATTACAGAAAGCCAATATAATCTTCACAACTCTGTAGTCATTCTGACCTGGTGCCAGCATAATGACGAGAACGTCTTGCAATAAGAGTCATTTTGAAGTCCCGCCCAGATATAGAAAGTGTAGCCTGGATTCGCGAGCATACAAACATCAATAAAAAAAATAAAACTTTCAACTTTGCAAAAATAGTTCATGATAATGTTTACAGTTCAGCAAGAAATATTGCAAAGATTCAAGAAAATTAAAAACAAGTACCAATTTTACAATTAAGCTGACTAATGCAATAAGATATAGCCACATTATTCTAACCCCACAAATACCTTCCTCGAATATATAAATGTAAGTTCATGTCTGTGAAATAGTGTAAAGTAACCAAAAGTCCAAATAAATTCTTTCTAGAAAAGAAGGGTGTTATGAGAACTTGGAGAATCTATGTCAAATTTTCTGGTATATAAATGAAAAAAGGCAAATCGAGAACATAATGACACATGATGGGTCCAAGAAAATTCTGATACAACTTATGAACAAAGAAGCAGTGCAGCAAACACCTGCTTAAAAAATCCATAGACCAACGCAACTGTCCAAACAGTATTCTGGAGGAGATTCCGGATTCCACGAGTCAAGAACTCATTCCAGACAAACATTGTTTCGTAGAGGACCTGCCCTGTCTCATTATCACACATGGTCTTTTGTAAGACTACGCATAACATGGTATGAGTAGCTGAAAAAGAAGTCCTTTGTAAGATCCACCATGCATAGGAGCTTCTTGTATCTATGTCATCAATAAAACATAATACAAAAATCAATAACTATATGCCTGTAACTGTGTTGATTTCAAATGAGAAAGATGAAGCATAAAGAAACTGTTAGATGATAACTGGTTATGAGAAATAGAAATTTTCCATTCAACTCAACACGCATAGCAATTTGTACGTTAAAATACATAATTTATATATAAATGCGTGTGTGTAAATATACCAAACTCACAATTCGTGAAGGCCTGTAGTTCTGACTCAAAAAAAAAGTGTCCTGAAGTTTGCCTAAGTAAATTCACAAAAATGCAGAATGCAACCGCATATAGTCAGGGGGTAAATTCAATGTCAATTCCTATTTTATGGCATTGGCTAGGAGAGATGACAGGAACTTTCTATTGAAGGCTAATTGGAGGTCCTTGAGCATCTCCAATGCTTAATGCTATTTCATCCATGCCAAATCTATATTTTGGCATTGCTACAGTACAAAAATACTAAATTTTAAGAACCTCTACTCCAATGCTAAAATACCATTTTCTAACACAACTACTATTTTTCCATGAAAAAATAGGGTGGACCCCACTTCTGTTTGGTATTTACTTGAAAAAGTATCGTGAGCCACAACTCCGTTTGGCATTTACTTGAAAAAGTATCGTGGACCACAACTCCGTTTGGCATATTCAAGTGAATTTCATGATATGCCATAAATTAGCACTAGCTACTCCATGCCAAATATAACATTGAAAATGGCATTGCCATTTTTTGACAAGCCAAATAGCACCCCATTGGAGTACTAATTTTTACATCAATGCCAAATTATGGAATTGGCACATGCATTGGAGTTGCTCTTAGATCCCACAAAAATGGCATTCTTTTGTTGGGCGGTTTCTTGAGGAGCAATTCTCACTATAGGGCAACCTTCAAAAGAGAGGATTTAGATTGGCAAATTGGTGTTATATTTTTCATAAGGAGTCCATTATCATCTCTTTTTGCAATGCTCTTTTGCAAGGGATTTTGGTGCCTCTTGTTTTCGTTATTTGAATGTGAATGGGTTATGCCACGTTTGGTGGTGGAGCTTCTCAATGATTGGCGGGGGTGTCATGTAAAGAGCAATGTTAGGAAGATTTGGGATTTAGCACCATTGTGTGCTGTTTTTGGTGCCTTTGGTGCGAGAGAAATAGAAAGATTTTTGTAGAGAAATACATTTCTCAAGGAAGACTAATGGATTTTGAAGGACTAATAATTTTAGGTGGTTACTGCTTATCCTTTTTGTATAGATTCTTTTGTAAATTTTTGAGTAGTTGTAAGCTCGAGCTTAGAGCTGTCTTTTTGTACATGGGTTCACCTCCCTTAGGCACTTTTAATGAAATTCTTGTTTACTTATCAAAAAAAAATATAGCTACAAATAAAGTAATAACTTATGGAGATGATAAAACCAAGTAGTTCAATTTTTTCCTAATTTGCCCATAACCAACTTCATATCATCTTTTAGAAAGATTAATTGTGCAAGGTAGCCACAACAATAATTTCTAAGCAACCAGCCTATATCATTGATCTAAAACCGATTCAGTATATCGATATATAAATATACCCAAAATCTCAAGTTTTTTGCACATTGATATTCCAAAAATACCCTTTGAGTCCCACCCTATTTTTTTAATCACATTCCAACCCATTTTCTGGTCCCATTATTTTTCTCCAGTTTTATATTGTTTTATCATGTCCTATTGTGTATGTAGACTCTAAATTCTAAAACATGTATATATACACACTTTGTCCCAAATGCAAACAGAGCGAATTGTGTCGCTAGTTTACCTTTCTCACTTTAACTTCATGAGTTTATGTCATGAACTATGCAATAGCAGTCACTATTTTATGTATTTGGTGTCATCAAGGTCGACGTGGACACCTAACTCTTCATTACCCAATAAAACCTTTCACAATTTGTGCTTCAAGGACAAAAGTTGTCATCATAACCAATATTTCACTTTATTATCTATCTACTAAAAAACTACTCTATAAATTGATCATATTTAATTTGACTTGAAATTCATTTGTGTATATTTCAATGATTTCTTCTATGTTTATTTACTTTGTGGTCAAGGCTTAACACTTTCTACGAATTCTACATATTTTATATTAACAACTAAATAATAATTTGGCCACTCTTCCTAACCAGATACACCTGTTCACATGCAAACATTAACCTCTATTCAGGAACCCTATTCTTCTCCATGTAATTTTTATCATAGACTGAAATAATCCACATTTAGTAAATTTCCTCCATCCAAATCAGAGGTATTAATACTACCAATGTGAGTTTGTGATACAATTGTAATGGTTCTCATATGGAGTTGACACTATTAATGAAGAATTGTTTGCAAAATATATCATCAATTACAAATGATGGGAAAAATTCTATGCTATTGCTTTCTTTATTTGATTGGACTCAATTTCAATTACAAAAAAAAAAAAATTCACCTAAAATATTTTGTTCCATGGTATTAATGCTAATGCTTCTTCGTTTTCACTTTTTACTATTAAAAGAACTGAAAATAAAGAACAACTATGGTATGATGCATGTAAAGTCTGTAGAAAAAGAGTCGATATAACAGATAGAGTAGAATGCAGTAAATGCAACAAAAAAGGTGTAGAATACATTCCAAGGTTAAATAAATCACATAATAAAGAAAATGATAAGCAAAATAGATTTCGTAGGTTAAGAAATTACATAATAATAATGCATTAGATTTTTATGTTATTTTTGATAGGTCAGTGGCCCTTGGGGTGGGAGTTGAACCTAGGACCTTAGGGATAATAAACAAACCTCTTCCCAACTCATCCAACCCCGATGTTCATTAGATAATGAAATGATTTTCGCTCCAATATACTAACAAAATACATATTTTTGCTTATAAATTACAAGGATCATCTAATGACCAAATTGATTGACAGTAACGATAAGGCTACTGTTGTGTTATTTGAAGAAGCAGCAACTTCTACTATGGTTGTCTTCTAGTTTCGTGAAATATAGAATCCATATGCGAGGTATGAAAAAAATATATATTTTGACAAATAACTTGTAGAATAACATGTGAGGGACGAACTAACTAGATTTGCATGATAACACATAATAACAAGAACAACTTCTACTGGAAGATGTCTTCATGCAAATTATAAGAGTATACATTTCTGGTGAAAATAAACTAGGTTTGTATTATTATTATTATTATTATTTTTTTTTGGGGGGGGGGGGGGGGGGAATCAATCATCGCACTAACATTTGAAGCAGTTGAAAGAGATGATGCAATTCTAATAAAAAATGATAAGAAGAATTAGAATACAAGAAACATAGACCTGAGAAAGATGATGAAATAAACAAAAATAAATAAAAAGTTGAGAAGAATTAAATTATGACTCTACCACTTAAATTTATTTTAGTTTTCTCTATTTACCTCTTATGAGGTTCTTAATTCTCTTTCTTTGTTTGTACTATAATTTTGTTTAGGTTATTCAAATACTACATGTTACAATTACTTTTGTTTACGTTAATATTCTCTTTAGATTATTCAATTGTTACAAGTTTTTTTAGCAACGAAGCTTATAAAAGATAGACCATAAAGATAAATCAAACACATATTCCAACAGTTCAACATACCATTCATGTGCAAAGCACATGCTACAAAACTATCCATGTAAATATGAATCTCTCTGTGTGAACATGTACCTAAGAGGTGCATTACAAATTGTCTATTTTTAAGAGAATTTTTTTTTGTTTTTTGGGATTAGTTAAGAGAAGATGTTTAATAATAGAATTACTTGTTCCAAAAGAGTTGAGAGAAATATAGAATGAAAGTTCAATACTTGCGGACAACTCCCACAAATTTTTTTTTAATTGATAAGTACAACTTCCATGAAATATAAACACAAAAAGAAGAACAATTTCAACGACTTTCAGTAGAACAACATGGACAAAGACATTTATACGCAGGATTTAGAATAACCTGTTCTCATTCTTAGAACAAGCCATGTTGGCCTGAACTGTAGAATTTGGAAGTGGGATCATCTCACTCTTTGAGATAGCATAAATGGCATGGCCACAAATTGCACCTATCTGCCTTCTTTTCGTGATAAGCAGCATGTAGTAAGGTCCCAGAAATTTGATAAACCCTAAAAACAGAATAACATAATGTATTGCAATGAAGTAAATTAACTAATAAAGTTTTTTCAGATAAGAAAAAAGTGCACTTAAAAAAATCTCCATACCAACAATTCCATAACAAGTAGTGACAAATTTAAGTCCACCAGTGGACCTGTTTCCCTCGTGTATCCTTCTCAACAGGTCAGAGCATTCATTTTCAGTGTACGTAGTAGAATCTTCAAGGATGTTTAGCTCGGAAGGCTCCAATCTGTCAATCTTTAACACTCTCCAATAAGTTCTGCTTTTATCCCTTCCTATCATATAAAAGTTCTGCAGAATAATTTTTGGGAAACAGTAGTGTAAGTTGTACATTATTATAAGTGCTCAAACAATAGCTATATTCACATCTACTTAGATAAATATACACTGCAAAGATATGGAGGAAAAATAAACCTGTTCAAGATGATCACACAATACTGAAGAACACTCCACTGTTTTATCAGGCCAGGAAGACATTTAACAAATAATGACAGATAAAAAATTACTTATACAGGAAAGAGAGCTAGAACATCAACACAACAAGTTTGACATGTTCAAACCCATAAATCAATAAAGAAACATTCTAGTGTATGATAATTCAATAAACCACTCATAAATTGCTAGCAACTAAAAACAAAAACAAAAAATTGCCAAATTATTTACTGTTTTGAATCACAGCATGAACTAGACAGTAGTTAAGTAAGCCAAGATTGTTGAAACTTGATCATCTGACAAATTTACTCAATTTTTTTCCCATCCTGTACTAGAATGCCAGCAGAGGACATGAAGTCTTCAAATGCTTTATCTTTCTAAACAGTAAACAGGATGTTGGTTACACAAGATAATCTATGAAAAGCATGAGAAACAGAAAACATTGGCAAAATAATCCTGCTTCTTCATCATGAGGTTTCCTGGGAAATGTGGACGGTTATCTTGGTTCTTTTTGTAATTCAGTGGGTTATGGCTCAGTCAGTTAACGAGTTGATAGCTTATTGGGGTAAGGGCTGCCCGTCTAAAAGCGTTTGAGGAGTTTGGCAGATTCTTCCTCATTACTTGATATAGTGTATTTGGAGGAAGAAGAATAGGCAAACGTTTGATGATGCCCAATTGTTATTTGTTAGTGCCTCGACTGAAGAGCAATTTTTTTATGCGACTTTTCATTTTTGGAGTTCAGGGAAATTTTCAAATTGGATTTACACTTTTGTAGACTTCTTAGAGGATTTGAATTGTAAAGTAAGATTTTGGCTCGAGCCTCTTTGCATTTAATTTTTTTTGTACATGAGTGGTACCCTTTAAGCATTTTTGAATAAATTACTCTTTTTTTTATACAAGTAAATGTATATATTATAAACAATGTGCCAAAGGGGGCACTCCCATGTACAAAAGGCGAGAGCTAAAAATGAAGCTTCATACAGTTAAGCCTCCCAAAAAATCTAAAAATTCAAAAAGAGAAATGGGACATTTCCCTACAACTCACAAATGAACCTGTGGCCAAAATATTCTTCTTTACAAAATTAAAAGAACTCTCAAGCCCGTCGAAAGTACTGCCAATTTCTCTCCAACCAAATGCATCACATGACACGAAGATGAGCCACATTCCATTCCTTTCTACGAGGTTTAACTGGGTATGCTGAACTCCATCAAGTCACAAAATCCATAACCGATCTAGGCATCACCCAAGACGCTCCAAAAATAGAGTACACTAAAGTGCACAATTCATAAGCCACCGAGCAATGGAGAAGAAGGTGATTCACCATCTCAGTCTGCATTTTTACACATACAGTATCTATTCACAATAATCAATTCCCTTCTTCTCTAAGTGTACATCGTGAGAATTGCCTCCCAAACTGCCATATAAAAAAGAAAAGACGCCATCAAAGGAACCTTTGACTTCCAAATTTCTTTCCACGAGAATCACGTCCGATTATTCCCACTAAGAACTTTATAATATGATTTCACCGGGAACCCCCCATTTGGGCTGGGACGCCAACTAGCGATATCCACTCCATCCTCCAACATGTGGCAACCATATAGCATCTCAAATAAATCCCCCACGGAAGACAACTCCCAATCCTGGAATGCCCTCAAGAAAAGAGGGTCCCAAACTATTCCAGTTTTCTGTAAGATGAAGATAATAAGATAATCGTAGACCCTTGCCTTTTATTTACCACAATACTTTTCAGTAAAGCCTCCCCATGCCAAACATCTAGCCAAAATCTAACACGACAACCATTACCAATTGGGAGTTTTAGATGAGCAGGCAAAGTCATCCCATCCTTTCTGTATCCGCTTCCAAAAACTCACCCCAATAGAATCTTCACCCATCTTCGCAGTCCACCCTTCAAATGTCACCCTTCTGTACAGTTTTCAGGGGATTAGAATAGTAAAGTAGAAGTTTGGCACTGGCTCTTTTTGCTATTTTTTTTTGGGTACATGAGTTGCACCAATGTTACCTAACATATGGATCGTTATGGTGCATCGGAACAGGAACTAGAACGAAAATCGTCACTTGTTATAAAACGTGATATGTTAAGGGTAGGTTTCTTCAAATCGTTTGGTTGAAATGAGATACGTTTATTTGAACCATGATACTTTTGATTGTATGTGTAATAATATTCATATATATACACACTAAAAAAATTCCAACGAATCCAAGTTATTATAAAATAAAAATTCTAATGATGTGTGTACAGGACTTTTGATATTTTAGATTGAAACGCTAAATCTTACATCCCAAATCGCTAATGAACTATGTTTTTTATGGTGCGATCAAATTCACAATTCGCTAGAGGGGAGCGAATGTAGCTGGTACAACAAGGGATATTATAGTTATGTGGGACTCCGGGGTCTTAAAATGTGAGGATTGTAGGGTGGGGTAGTTTTCGGTTTCTTGCAAATTTACGCAAGTTGAGGATGGGTTTATGTGGGTCTTCACGGAAGTCTATGGGCCTAATGCAGATGGTGAGAGAAGTGCTCTATGGGAAGCATTGGTAGAGGTTTGGAGGGTGTGGCAGCTTCCATGGTGCATTGAAGATCAGTAATCCACATGGAAGAAAGAATTGCAGCAGGTTATCCAAGGGCATGGGGCAATTCTTGGTCTTCATTAATGGGTTGGAACTCACTGATCTGCTGCTAGGAGGAGGAAGGTTCACTTGGGTGGATAAGAAAGATGGTCTAGCCATGTCTTGGTTGGATAGATTCCCTTTCTCCACAGCCTGGGAAGCAAGGTTCCCAGATTGTGTTCTGGCTATCCTTCCTAAACCTGTTTTGGATCACTCCCCTAGTGTGTTGGATTGTGGAGGTCTACGTACAAGGGTCCATTCGGGTTTGAAAACATGTGGCTAGAGGAGGGAGGTTTGTGGAATTGGTGGAGGGCTAGTGGAAGAATTACACAGTAAGAGGCACGCTGAGTCATGTTCTTGCGGTTAAATTGAAGCTTCTTAAGCAATACCTCAAGAGATGGAACTGAGAGAGCTATGGCAATATTAAGGTGAAAAAAGTAAGACTGTTGCAAGAATTAAAGAATCTGGATGGCAAGGAGCGAGTAAAAGGCCAGCTTGGGGAAAGTTTTGAATGCTGAGGAGATTAGCTAGAGACAGAAATCTCGAGCTTTGTGGTTGAAGGAGGGTGTCCATACTTCATAAAGTACATAAAAACTAATGAGATTCTTGCAAGGAACATTCTAATACTTAAATATTATCAAAAAAATATTTGTCTAAAAAATAACCAAATGATAGCCTTTTTTCAAGGTTTGTTTAAAATTTATTGCAGCTATAACTTTTTTATGGTAATATCTCAATCCATTTCTCCCACAATATAGAATTATGTATCAGTTACAAGAGAATCACAAGTCTTACAAGCAGCTGAGTTGGAGAATGAATTGCAATTCCAAGCATTTGAGCTGATAGCTTGTCTTAAGGTTGCTTGATGTTCTAACATGACATAATTATAATTGCATTACAAAAGGATCACAACTCTTACAATTCAAAGTAAAAGCATAAAATTGTGGTTCCAGCAAAGGCCATTCCCATTACAGAAGGTTCCCACAAATTTAGTCAGAGCCTCGGCTTTTACCATGTCCAAATCAAACATTTAAGCTTTAAAAAATTTTGTGTCAATGTCAACACCTACTCTAGGTGAGACAAAAACAATTGTCCATAGAAGAGACAATCGGAAACTAAGATCATCTATTGTGATGGAAGATTGCTGAGCTGAAAATTAGCATAAACAATCAAAAATTGCATTTCTAAAAACAGATAAACTTATTCATGGCAAGGAAAAGAGGAAAGGGGAACGCTGGCAACCTTACGTCATACAGCTTACAAACTCGATCACTGTGTAGCACAGATACTTCTACTGAAATAGCCATATCTGTATCATTATATGAATCAATGCTGCTACTACTTGAATACTCTCTAATACATGTCCAATATTTTGTAGATAACCCTAATACATGTCCTAGAGTCCTAGACTTTATAGACGTATTCATTGTTTGAGAATAATTGTTTTTATTTTCAAACACACGATACTTCACAAATACTCGTGAAGATGTATCTACTATGTCTTGGTCATTGAGATGTGGCCCCTCTAATATAGATGTAGAGAATATTTGCAAGACAAAACATAGAAAGGCTTAACGAGAGCGGCATTTTTTTCAAATAAAAAATTAAAAATAAGAAGAAGAAGAAGTCGAAGATATGATGTCGAAAAATCATGTTATCTCTAGTCCTGATTTCATGCCCGTGCAACACAACTCAAATTTCATAAATGAATTTACTAGTACTACTTTCTTTTTCTATAGTACAACATATGATCATACAACAGTTAAAAATCATAATTGTGATCATTAATGATAATATTTGTTTACTTGGTTTATTGCCGTATCTCTATATTAGTTCTTAAAAATTTGTAATATAATGGTATCCATATCCTGCATAGGTCGCCATGCCTCAAAGCATAATTACAATCTTCAATCCAACAGGTATATGCATTCTGTTTGGATCAGTCCCTCGTATTCAACACAGCATCAATTATCCATATATATATACACACACACACACAAAGCATTTGAGAGTTCTTGCTGAATGCACAACATTAAAACGAATAAATGGATAGCATAATAAGGTTGCAATAATGAAACTATTAACATAAGATACAAATTGAGGTTTCATTAAAAATCCTAAAATGCTCTTATCTTAAGAGTAAGAGAAAGAGGTATATTGAATTGATATTTATTAATTTTGAAAATTACGCATTTGACGAACTTCAATTACATGTAAAACACAATTCGATTCAGTTTCCTTGGCACATCCAAATGCCCTGTCCACTGAGAGAAATCAATACTGACAGTACCACACCCACGTATAAAACTGTGATCTTAATCATAAAAATGACTTAACTGATACACAGGAGTGCATATAATTCCATGTAAGCCATACTGGTGAAGGATTTGTCAGTAACTAAAGAGTAAATACTAATAATGTAGAAACGTGTCATTTAAACCATCTAATGCTAAAGCAAATCCGGGATCTTATTTCAGAACAAAGCAAGCAGACCAAATAAGTAAATTCAAGACAATGGAACACTGTAGGAAATTAAAAGATGCTTATACCGATCGAGTCTCGTAGAGCCTGAATTTCTGCATATAACCAAGGGGTGCGGGCGAGGAGGGTTCATCTTCGGTGGTGGTCAGAGAGTGCAGGGGCCGCTCATTCTCCGACGCCATTGGACTTCAGATCCCGAGCCTCGGGCTCGGGAAAGAATCATACAGGCATTCAACTGAGAAACTCACCGAAGTCCCCACCGTGTACAGCCCATCATGGAGTTTGGCTGCTTCAAATATAGCATTTTTTCCCCTTCAACCCTTTTGACTTTTATTCCAATTCGTTCTCTTCCATTCACCGAATAAAAAACGCCCTGCCTAGAAATCCCTAGATTATCCCACAAAATTGTGTCTCTGTTTGCTTGTGTGTATCAGTCTTCTTGAGAACAGCTTCTGATCTTCGCTCAAGAGACAGAAGAACAACAAAGGGATACAAATTCGGAAGCTAATCACAAGAAAATAAAATTAGAATTTTTTTGATGAGAAAGATAAAAGCGCAAATATATAGGAAAAAAAAACAGGTTATTGGGATTTGAATAATGAAAATGGAAATTTTATTGGAGAAGGTACAACAACGAGAATGAATTAAATTTATAGAGGTTCTAGAAAAAGCTCGAAATGGGAGACCTATTTCTCGTGACGATGATATGATGGCAGTGACGATGATGTTCGTATTAGATTATTAGAGATCATAGACAAGGAGACAGCGGGAGCTAAGAACCGAAGAGGAAATGGAAGCCACAACTTTGGTGGTCGCCCCATCCACATAAAAGAAAAAAAAAATCATAAATATTCTAAGTAGGTGAGTTAATTTGTGTTAACATGTGATGAAATTATTTATTAATTTTTTTTATTTATTAGGTAACAATATTAATTTTGAATTTTTTATATAACTAAAAAAAAATTTAAATTTTTATAAGCTTTCGATCCGGGTGCAAATTATATTAACTCATATATTTTTTTTATAATTAAACATACTAAGTCGTATTAAAGTAATTGATATGATTAAAATTTTAATATAACTTATTTATTAATTTATATTAAATATGTCAACTCATTTATAATACAAACTTATTTATATTCAATTCAAACATTTTATTTTTGTCTTGCCAGGATAAAGATAAACACTCAAAAACTCCAATAATAAAAGATTTTTAGTCATGTTAAATTAAATTTTAGTATTATTACAATACAAAAAAATATTTTTTGACATTTTTCTACTATAATTGTTAAGTGCTATAAAAATATTTTAGTAGTAGTATAGTACAAAAAAAGTTTTTTTTATTATCGCTGCAGTTTGAATATTGAAATAAGAAAAAATTTTGATTAAATTTGAACCGTATATCTAAAATAATTTAAACCGAACTACTGAAATAAAAGTCATAATTAAAAAACAATTTAACTTTATCAATTTTTGAAAATGTTAATAATTAACTATTAAAACAATGTTTGAAATTGAGTTACTAAAATATAATTATAGTAGATTTAATAACTCAACCTTTCAAATTGCTTTTAAGTATAAGGCTACGTACATACTGATTTAAAAGAGCATGAGCTTTCATTAGAGCTCATTCAAACACAATTCATTTAGTTATCAAGTAAGTGAAATTGTGTGATGTTCATACTTGTTTAAGGTAAAAAATTTATTAAATAATAGTGTCTGTGGTTAATTAATTATATTTATAAGTTAGAGAAATTTTATATAATTAAGAAAAACTTAACCTAATGTATAAATAAGTATATGAAACCATAATCTCTCTTGTTTTTTATAATAATAATATTTATAAATTAGAGAAATTTTTAACAACATATGTAAAGAAGGCAAACAATAAGAAAAAAAGAGAGAGAGAAAAGTGGATTAGGTTGTCTTATTGCAATTAACAAGTATATAGAGTTGATCATTTTATAACGAATATTAAATAAAGTAATAGTTTCTACTAAATAATTTGATTTTATAATAAATAATTATATTACTTAATAATTAATATTTTTCAAAAAAAAAGCATTTCTAATATTAATTATAAAAAGATAAAATAGTTATATATATATATAGTTATATATATTATAGTTATGACATGTATTAATAATTATATTTATAATTCTGCGTAATTAGAGTAGAAGAATTGTAAGTAAGCATACTTATGACATAATAAGTGTAGTAAATAAGACTTATTTAGTTCAAAATGATATTAAAAGCTTTTTTTATAACTTAGGTTGGATATTATATGTAATTTTTATGAAAAATAGAAATGTTGTTGAAATTTTTTATATAAAGTATTTTTTTTTACACCGAAAGTCATATACACATGAGGAACAATTTTTTTAATTACTGAAAGAATAAAAAAACTTAATAATTAATAAATTTGTTGTTTTTCATAATTAATAATTATAAGAGTGTCGATTGTAATCTCTTTTTAAGATTAATCAAGAATATATAATGTAATATCCTATCTCATGTCAGTTAAGTGTCAGAAGTTTGATTATCACATAAAGAATATCACAAGCTCATTACTAACAACTTGGTCTTAGGCATTTTGAATAATAATATTATGGATTATTTCTTAAAGTAAAATAAAAGAACTGTTATATTACAATTCAAATGATAAATGCTATCAAATTGTTTTTATTACCCATTTTTTGGATGGAATAACTCTTAAAAATTCTTGTTTGGATGCAATGCAAATAAAGTGAAATAAAAGCCCTGATATTCAGTGAGACTGAATGATACCAGAATTTTTAATGATCCTATGATGTTGTAAAAGGTTTTTTGTATGGCCCTAATCAAAAGCAAGAAGCAACATGTAAAATATTAGACCATCTTATAATTAATAAATATGAGAGATAAAATTTTTATTAATTATTAAGTTTTTAATATTTTATTTAATATATATATATATATTCATATATATATTTGACATTCAACTTAAGTTACAAGAAAATTCATAATATATATTTTTTATTTAAAGAAGTTGAATTTCCAATGCTTGCTACTTACAATATTTTTATTCTAATTATACAGAATTAATAAAAATAATTATTAAGGCATGTTATAAATAGAATATATACATACATACAAGTACATTTATATAAAAAACTATCTCTCTTATAATTAATATCATAATGTTTATTTTAAAAAGTATTAATTATATATTAGGTAATAAAATTATTAATTATACATCTTGGAAGTTAAGTTAGATTCTTAATAATTTAATAATTAATAGAAATTGTTAAATTATTGAAAATATTAATTATATAGATGGGGAATTGTAGTGTCATTGGAGTCGCCAATTTTTTAACCTCATTGCCTTTTGTCGCTCTATTTCCACATTAGAATAACAAAAACCACGCCAAACGGCAAATGGATGGAATCTTAAGAACAAGAAGCGGATTGGTAACGAGATGTACATGAAGATCAAGGTCAATCAGATTGAGATGTTGATGAACAAGAATCACACTATTAGACAATCATTCCCTAAAAGTCACTGTTTTGTGCATAGATTTCAATTATACATATCCCAATTTTTGGGGGTCTTATACTGGTCTGTGAGACACCATAGTATATATTGCTGTTGTGTGAATCAAAGAGGTGATTTGAGAATTTTGGAGAAAAGCTTGCTGCCCCCTATTTTCTTTTTCGCCTGATCTTGCTGAAAATTTTAGACTTGATTCTGTGTATATAAGCCATTTTTTTCCTGCACTTAACATTATAGAATAGCAGTAAACATCCAATATATTAGACTAAAAAATGAAGGCCTTTCCTTGCTTTTGTACAGTTTCCATTTTGTGTAATACTTCATGCTTATAAATCATTGGCAAAGATTGCCAGCATTAATGTATTGGGTTTGTCTTGTTTGTTCACAACATGCTTTTACATTTTATACTTGCTAGAACACCTTCTTCTCAAAATCACTATCTCTAACAATAATGCTATATATTCAATTCATTTGTTTACGAATTCTGAGACAAGTACTTAATTCACTTTGAGTGTGTGCGCGTGAAACAGGGAGGGGTGGGGAAAGCCTTGTTTACATCACAATTAAGCAGTATGTTCCTCATGACCGAATGCAGTTGCAGTTATTCCATGAACATGTTGATTCATCTATTATATCAAGCATGGCCTGATTTATCACTTCCATGCAATTATATTAGAAAATATTCTCGAGCTTGGGATCATCAACAATATCAGCAATAGTGAGCTTCTCCTTGTCAAAGAAGAGGTCCTGTAGGTTGTAAGGCCCTACTGTGAAAGGAGGCCCATCCCAGAGTGCCTTTGCGAATTCTTCATGGATCCTCTCTGTGGGATGGAAAGAATCCCACCATATATAGTCTTCAGGGTTATCACACAACTGGTAATCTATCACCTTCTTTGTGCCTCCACAGGTGAATAGACCCCCATAGGGTCCGGCTCCACAACAAGCATTCACTCCTTCCTTGAAATCTTCACAATCATATATGTGCACAAATTAAGTTAGATAATTGATGTATGCCTTTCAATCTTCCCATACTGTATGATGGGATCGTGGAAATGACACTGCACTACAAACTCAAACTCATTTTTAGTTGTGTATTTCCCATAACCATTTTAGTAGAATGAAAAATATAACTTTATGAATTGAAATCCACTTATTGTTGAAATACTGTCCTTTCCCCTGATTCATCAAATGAAGGGTAACTAGGTTAAGTATTACTACATAAATGACATCTTTCTTTGATTTAATTAAGTGTTTGATTATAAAGGCGTTTGATTTCATGAGTATATGATAATGAATTACTTAGACAAATTGGGGGATATGGATTGTACGTACCGTACTTAGAGGGATTGTTAATTCTATCTTGCAGCCAATTGTAGAAATTGGAGTTGCAATACTTGAAACCTTTCAGCAGATGTTCAAGGCTTGTGAGTACAGCTTTTACAGCATTATTATGTGCTAAGGCAAGGGCACAAGCTTCTTCAAAACAACCGCCTTCATTGGCTTTGGGGTTCATAGCTCTAAGGGCTGGTAAGCAACCCAGAGGAGACAGGCTTAGAAAACCAAATTTTCTACCTCCTTTCTCGTATAAAACCTGAATATTATTTACCAAGAAAGTGTTGAAAACTTTGAAACAATAAAAGTGTAGCCATTATCTCAATATAACCATGCACAAAACACTCACTTGGATAGCCTGTGTCAAGTTGCCGATGACCATCCCAACATATTCTTCGGGATGATGTAGCTCTTGTGCCTTTGGATTGCCCAGATAACCACCCATATAATCATTACTTCCAATACTAATGAAATAAACTGCTTCTGATATGAGTTTCTTAGCTTCTGCGTCTCCCAGCTTTTCTGTTAAAGACTTTTGCACTTCTTCAAACTGCTTTAATTGTGTCCTGAGATCGATGACCTGAGAGCAACATGAGATTCACAAGTTTTTTATTCCAGACAATGTACATGAATCATATATATTTATATTTGATATCAGATGGTTAAAATAGAATGACTCAGATCCAGATATATATATATATATATACACACACACACACACACACACACACACACTTACCGAACCCTGATTGGTTTCAGAAAGAATGCCAGCCCCACCAGAGGCAAAGTTAACACCGTTGACATAATCAGCAGATGGTTGTAAAAATGGAGGAATTAGTGGCAACTTTGCATATTCAGCTGTATGAACAATTATGAAAAACATGAAGTGAAATCATGAGTCCAAACTCAAAGGAGCATGGAAAAGATTCAGTAATCAATCAAACATGGCTACATAATTAAACAGTCTTTCAAGGCATCTAGATATCTAATATAACTTAGTGAATTTAAGGTATAATTACCAATATAATCCACAATTATGCGGCCATTAGAGAAGCGTCCGGTGGGTTCTTCAAAGAAGCCATTGTGCCCGTATGGCTTGTAATTTGCTCGGTTTTCAGGGATGGTGTCGATGTAGTTATTGTTGCCAGGGTCCACAGTAGAATCTCCAAAGATGAAGAAGGCACTGGTCTTCTCCAGTGAACTACCAAATGCCTTGAAACTAATTGACAGTAATACAGTTGCAGATATGAAGAAGAAACTAGATTGGGATATTAGCCTTGCCATTGTGAAGACTGCAGGTGCTTTTAGTCCTTGAAACTCCTTAATTATATAACTCCGGATGATGCCTTAACAGGCGATTCCTCCAATGAAATGCCTCATTATTTAAAGGGAGACTATACTTTAGTGTTTAGTTTATCTTTGATTAAAATATGCACTCAAATATTTGTCTCTCATTCAACATACTTAATTGCTCAAATTTCATTGTAATAATCAGCCCAGAGATTTTATCTAGTGTCAGCCTGCACCTTATGGAATTATGCTTTGTATGATAAATTTTATTCCAAATTGGAACTAAGCTGCAGGTTTAGTTTATTTGTTTGTTTATGATTAAATTTAAGTCGACTCCTTTGTATAATAAAAATGTTGTTGTCATCATTTTACGATTCAACTGCATATGTAGTCATATTTAGACAATATCACCTGCTCTACATTTTCAATTTCATCCGGTGGGCCAAGTTTGGTGGATCAACAACCATGGTTAGGTCACCTTAATTTTCTGTTTAGTATTAGTTGATAATAATAAATGCAATGCTACCTTTATGTTCTTGCAAATTAAAAAGTACTTGGGATTTAAAAATCACAAGTTCAAATCACTAAACATAATCGTCGAATAGCAATAAGACTCTTTATATTTGACTCTCATAATCGTCTTTTTTATGACGAAAACATTATTTTGGTGTTGTAATATGAGCGGTGGCGGACCTATTGTTGAGGGGTCATAGTTTTTTAAAATTATTTCTTTTACCCTTATTCTATACAAATTCTTTTAAAAAGATATACAGTAAATTTATGTTTTTAAGTAATAAGTATTTCAACAAAAATGTAAATTTTAAAACATGATCAAAACAACATTTTTAAATTTAAAAAAAATTAAATCAAAACCGCATTCAGTTGATAAAAAACTCTTATGATTGGCACGGTATGGGTAACACACACTTCTCTCTAATCAAACGAACTAAAAATCGAATGAGATATTCTCTGGGCTATTGTGTACTTTTTTAATAAGGTTATGTTTGGTTAAATTTGTACATCACACTCATTAAAATTTTAATTTATAATAAATTATTAGGTAAATTATATTAATCTCATTTAATATTTTTAATAATTATATTGACATCTTTAAAATTTTTGAAATTACACTGACCTTTTATCTAATCTAATTTTTTTTAAAAAATGACAATATTACCCATTTTATGTTTTTTATTGTATTTTTTTTTTAAATTTTGATTATTTTTTTTCTTTTTCAAATAAATATTAATTAGAATATTCTTTAGTTAAAAAATATAAATTATTTATTTAAAAATTAATTTTATATAAAATGGAAAAAAAAATCTTTTAAAAATGTTAAAAAAATGGTCAAATGTAAAAAAAATACATAAAAAAATTAATACGAACAATTTTGTTTTTTTTAAAAAGAAATTTGAGTAGAAGGGAAGTCAATTTATTTTGTCAGAAAAAGAAAAAATAATTGTGTAATTTTGAAAACTTAAAAAAAGGTTAGTGTAATTATCAAAAATATCATAAAATGTCAATATAATTCACCATAAATGATTTGGAATAAAATTTCAAATGACAACTTTTTATTAGGTACGAGTTAAGTTAAGTTGATAAGTTTAATTTTTTTATTAAATTGATGAAGTCCATTATAAAATATTTTTTAACTATTTACCTAAACACTCATCTATTTATGACTATACCAAATGAGGTCTAAAACTCTCTCAAGGATGTTATTGTCTACTTAAAAAATCATAATTGGTTTAATGTTATTATTATTATTATTATTATTTTGAATGAACAACTTATATAATATTATTAAAAATGCAAACTCGTATGATTTTTGTTTCGATAAATTATTATTATTAAATTTTTATATAAATAATTTATAATAATATCATATCATTTAAACAAGAAATGCGTTTTTAAAAATATTTACATGACCAGACAGTGATCGGTGGGCTCATAAACCAGTTCATGGATCTGGTTGATGGAAGAAATTCTCTCTTTCTTCGGTGGTTGGGCCGAAAACGGGTTATCTCAAATATTCGACTCTCATCCGTATATAGCGACACTGTTGGTCTTCGTCATCTGTGCGTGACGACGGGGTAGTAAAATCGAAGCTCAATACAAATGCGGGCAAATACAAACAGGTAGATATCTTCCCTCTATGGAAATCATTATTCTGCAATTCCTTGGTGTTATTATTATTGTAAATTTTTAATTTGGTTGGAGATAACCTTTTATGGAAGTTAACGCGTAGAAACCCTAATTTGTTGGCATAGAATCCCAATGAAGATAATAGTTAATTTTTTCGAAAAATTCAATTTTTGAATGCGCTGATGGAAACTATTGATGTTAGTATTCAATTAAATTTGACTCTTAGATGATGCTATTTCATCCATATTCCAAAAGTGCATATATATATATATATATCATCAGGTGTGCTCGTGTCCAATCGTTTTTTGCATGCTAGAATAAGCCATGCTAGAATTTGCAAGAAGCTAGCTTCTGAATCTGACAGGTGCATATGCAAAGTTCACAAATTGGCCTTAATTAACGAGGGAAACGTTAAAGAGATGATTCAATAATAGGCTGCCTCAGTTGATGTACATGTGTGGTTACATTGCATTAGAATAACTTTTAGTGTATCTCGCTGGGGATGGGGTAGGAAAAAGGCGGAAATTTTGTTAATGTCATTGATGATTGAATTTCTTCCAGCTACAAACTTGTTTCACAATGGTTTCTTTTTAAGAGTTCACATGACATCATCAAAATACAGCCACTTTTTGATAGATGGTCACATAATAATTATCCATGCTATACATGTTCATATTTACTATCCCAACAGGTTGTTTATTTTGTGAATCAATTGGTGCCCTGTGGTAATGATCTTTTCATTTTTGAGCTGGGGGAGGTTCCACAGGATTCTCCTCTCATACTACTTATTTGAATTTTCTATTTGCACAAATTGCTGACTAAAAACAAAAAATAATAGTCTATAGGAAATTCCTTCATCTCTAGGCTTCACTTTCCTTTACAATCTCAAAGCAAATTATCATTGTGCCATGCTTTGCCCTTCTCCTTTTTTTTCTTGCTTTATTTATTTTTTTGGGAGATTTTCAATGACTAGCATATCTGTTTCACAATGCAGTGTCATTGCTTGTTGATTTTGGTCATTGGCTGCATGTGGTATAATTTATGGCAACACTTAAAGGAAAGGTTTCATCTTCTTCACTTTCTAATCTAGAAAAGGAGAACAGCAAGTTCCACAATATTGATGATTATAGTGATTCTGTCTGGGCTGTGCCAGAAGGTGGGAGTACCTGCCCCCCGGTTTCGCAACAAGATTATTCATTCCAGTTTCCCCTAGAATCTGAGGACTTTCTTGATGAAGGATATGATTCTGGTGAAGGTCATTATAGTTCTGGGCAGAAAAATATGCCTCCAGAGGTTAACTTGAAAAATGTATTGAATGGTTTAGTTGCAATTGTGACGGGGCGTAATAAAGATTCTAGTGTCAGCAGAGGTCAGCCATTATCCAGTTCAAATGTTTCATTTCTTGGGTCTGCAAAGAATGGAGACACTTTCTTGCACTCTTCAGTTTACATACCAAGTGCTCCACCACTTCTCGAGGCAAGTGGGATTAACTATAGTGCTTACAAAGAGGTCTTGGAAGCTGATCCCCCAGAATGGCTTCCAGACAGTTCTACTACAGTTTGCATGCAGTGCACTGCTCCCTTCACAGCCCTTACTCGTGGCAGGCATCATTGTCGGTTTTGTGGAGGGATTTTTTGCAGGGCATGCTCAAAAGGAAGGTGCTTGTTACCTGTTAAGTTCAGGGAGAGGATTCCGCAGAGGGTGTGTGACACCTGCTACGATAGGCTTGATCCATTACAAGGTGTGTTAATCAACACCATCAGCAATGCTGTGCAGGTTGCAAAGCATGATGTGATGGATTGGACATGTACAAGAGGGTGGCTGAATCTTCCTGTGGGTTTGTTGATGGAAGATGAGATATACAAGTCTTCTAATATGTTGAGGAGTTACTGCCAGGTGCAATTCACGTCTTTAGTTAAGCTCTCTTTTTATAAGTGGTGGGTTTTGTTCCTCTGAAATCATAATCAGCTTTCCACTTTGTGATGTCATTGGCGTCATTACAATTAGATGAATAATGTCTGGCCATCTATTATGCATCAAAGTTACTCTCTCTCTCTCTGTCACACACACACACACACACACACACAAATATATATATATATATATATATGTGCACACAACGGTGGACCTGCCAGTCAGTATTTTTTTATGATAAGAACATAAAGGTCTCCTTTCGCCTAACTTACCTAGGTTATGTGTTTTATTGCCAAGATCTTTATAGATCATTGAAAATTCATCCCTTTTACAGGCAAAAAATTATCCTAAGCTGGATAAACTATTAACTGAAGTTTATTTAGATTCTAGCTTCTGATTACAAAATTTGTCTTGAATGGATAGGTTACCAGGTTGAATCCCGAGAGGTCTATACCCACAGCAGTTCTGAAAGGAGCCAAAGGTCTAGCAATTTTAACTGTTGCTAAAGCTGGAATGCTCGTTGCTTACAAACTGGGCACGGGTTTGGTGGTTGCTCGAAGGCCAGATGGTTCATGGTCTGCACCATCTGCTATATTATCTGTTGGTTTAGGATGGGGTGCTCAGGTAAACTTTGTCATTTTTAAATGGATTTTTTTGGGAAATTAAATTCAATTTTCAGGTTGAGAAGAGAGAGAATATAGTAAAAAAAAGAAATTCTTGCATGACGAAATATGGGGCAATGTTATTCCATTAACTAAATTTGAGAATCATTAGACCCTCAATTTTACTCCTAGTCTATTAACTGTTAGCTTAAATGATATCTCTTGTCACCCCTAAAGGGAGAGGTGCACGGTTCAATTCCCAATGGGACGTGGGTGCACCTATCCAAAGTATATATATATATACACACACACATTATTTTGAACATTTCTTCATAGCATTAACTCAGAAATTGCTTCTCCTTTAGTCTGATCAACTAGAATTATATCATCGATGAATCATATGCAACAATCACCATAGAAGTCTTCTTTCTTCACTAAGTAGTTAGATTAAATGCCATCTCCTTGGTGGGACGTGGAAGTAGAAAATACTCGTGTTTTATTTATTTTTTCTTTGCCGAGTTACTTGCCACCCTATGGTCATGGTATGAATAACAAAGTTTGCTAGGTTGCATCCATTCTACTCTATCTATACAATATCTTCACTTAATTCTTATGTTTTTTTCATTATGTTGATTCTAACTTACTTTTTAAACATTCATGTATTTCAAAGATTCATGGAAGTATTTGTTTATCTTGTCAGTATGTTGGATGATTTTTTTGGTTCTGTCAGTATTTACAGTTTTGGAGCATTGATTTTGAACGTGGACCTTTGATATAGGATTGATTGATTTGACCTCTTCCTTTAGATTAAATGTAAAATACTCACTGGTTTGACCCAATTTCTGTATTATTGTTATTAATTTTTTGTTACAAGTGATGATTTCTACTTTCCTTCTTGTTTCATAGGTTGGTGGTGAGCTCATGGACTTCATAATTGTGCTCCATGATTATAAAGCCGTGAAAACATTTTGCAGTCGCATGCATTTTTCTCTTGGGGCTGGTTGCAGTGCTGCAGCAGGACCTGTTGGGAGAGTGCTGGAAGCGGATCTTCGAGCTGGAGACAAAGGTTCTGGCATGTGCTATACTTACAGTTGTAGCAAAGGTATTGTGTCCTGGACTTTTTTTTGCCCATCTCAGGTACTGCAGTATTACGAATTATTAGGATAATCCATTTGTATTTTGTGATAAGGTGGTTTCTTGGTGGACCAATTAATCATTATTGATAATATCCTTGAGGTTCCAGGTTCAACTCCCATCCAAGAAGGGCCACTTACTTTCATTGAAAAAAAAAACAGCATTGATGGTAGGCTTTTTTTTTTTTTTTGGGGGGGGGGGGGGTAATTAACAGTAGGTTTTTTTTTATTAATGCCTTAATGGTACAAGTTGCAGAGCCTTCATTAAATCACTGTTATATATCACATACCCATACTCGATTTTTTTAAGAATCGTGTTTAGCAAAAGATGTAAACCTATTTACCAATAGAACAAGCTCTGATTCGGGGGGTTGTTTGAAATTTGTCCTCAAGATTGTGTTCCACTTATATTATCTGCTTCATTTTACATCAAATCAATAGGAAATCTTGTAAATTGTATAACTAGCTTATGTGATAAAAAAATTTGTATAACTAGCTTACAACATATTGATGGCTATTTATGTGAATTTCAAGTGATACTATCAGTTGTAGGATGACGGTAAATTGAATGTCAGAAGACTCAGAACCTTGGCTAGTACCCAAGTTGGGTAGTGAGAAATTGAGCCTAAAGAATAATGGCAAAGCTTCATGCTTAGGGACAATTTTTTTATTTTCATTTAAATCTTGTGATTTTGAATGTAATTTCATATAGAGTTTTGTTTGTTTACTCTCTTTTTTTTTTGTTTGGATTTATGAAAGGGCCATTTCCCTGAAGACTATTTGTTAATACCACTTTCTTTCTGTGATTATTTACTTTGCATTATAATAATATGACTTGACCGTTTCAGGTTAAAATTCAACAGCAGTTAACAATTTTACAGTTGAGTACTGCATTTATGTATTCTATCCTTTTTCTTCTTTAAAAAAACGAAATTTAATTGAAGTCCATAACTCTTTCGCAAAAATTTTATATTCCAACAGTTTTTGATCAATTCCATTATAATTTAAAAGCAGTATATTTTCTTTCTATTTTTTCCTGGTGAAAGGCCACTTCTTTGGCAAGTGAATGACTGAGTTACATAGTTTCAACTTGTTTGACTAGTTGACTAATTATAAAACCTTTACACACAATCATTTAGTAGAAATTAGTGGGAGGGAAATTAAATTCAGTAAAACAGCTTTGACTTTCTTTGTAAAATTTAAAATGATTCTTGGATGAGGACACATTATTGGCAAATGAAGAAGTATTTTCAGTTAAAGGGATGGGGTTTCTTGCAGAACCTCTACTTTTTCCCCTGCTGGATGCGTTTCATAGACTCAAGTTCTGTGGTCTGTGTAAAACATGATTTAAGGATATGGCTGGTAACTTACACTGTTATAAACGGTTCAGGTGCATTTGTGGGAATCTCACTTGAAGGAAACATTGTTGCAACAAGGATCGACACTAATCTACACTTCTATGGTGATCCTTATTTGACCACATCTGACATCCTTCTTGGGACAGTGGACAGACCAAAGGCTGCTGACCCCTTGTATGTTGCCCTTGAAGAACTTTACTCCAGATTTCGGTGTTAATTCTGGCTTCACATTGTGTATGGCAATCCCTCTTCTGCTCCGCCGGTTGTGACACAAATTCATCAAGGTTTGAACCACGTGGCATTCACCTGGACAATGAAGTACATAGCCAAAGTTATTTTTTCTTTTTCCCTTTAAGTTTGATGTCCATTTCATGTGTTACACCCTCGTCTATTCTAAAATGGGGTCACTTAGTGGGACTAGTTACCGTTGCCTGTGTATATACATTGGTTGTGATATCTGTCAATATAACTGTATATCTTTTGATTATTTACAGTAGTGAAAGAACAATATTTTATGACTTGTGGCCCTTCGAGTGTATGTTGGTTGTGCATCTGTCGATGTAGCTGTATATCTTCTGATTATTTACCGTAGTCAGAGAACAATATTTTTATGACTTGTGGCCCATCGATTGTTGTTAGGATCTATTATGCATTTCCTAATTAAATTTGCGTTCTTTCTAGTTGTTTATATGCCCTGTTCCCATTAAATTGTTGTGAGGAGGCCTGTACTATTTCCGTTGTCTAGCAGATATCCATGGATGAAGTAGAAAACATGGTCGTCAGAGTTGACCATAGCTTTAACACACGTGGCAAAGAGGTTAAAGATGGGTTCAAATTAAGGAGGAATTATTCGGTGATTCTTTAGACCATAATTTTGACTGTCAGATTAAATATATGTATATGTGATTTATTATCTAATCATTAAAATTATTGCTAATCATTAAAATTATTACGATCAGTCCTTCGATAATTTCTCCAAATCAAGGGGCTCACCAGCTCCAATAATGAGGTGGCTGGATGATTAAAAAGTGGGGAGGAAAATTTGAGCTCCCATATTTGAGTTTAAGTAAAAAAAATAAAGATAAATTGTACTATCATTCTTTTTGGTCTGGTGCTTTGATATTAATTGTTGAGTGATCTAACACATTTTTGTTTATTTATTTTAAAAAGACAATTTACCACCCCCCTTCTCCTTCTACTTCCTTACTCCTCGAAGAACTATCACTGTAATCAACAACTATAACGTTTGAAGAGCATTAAAAAAAAAAAAATATTTTAAAATTAAAATTGAAAAGAAAATAACAAATAATTCTATAATGTTGAAATTTGAAATTGTCATGTTGGCATGTTCCACCTGTTAATTAATATCCGTTAAACTAAAATTTATTGAATGAGATGACCACTTCATATTATTATTCAATGTGATATAATTATTTTTTACAAATCTATTACTTTTTCATGTTTGATTATACAAAAAGTTATACTTTCACAGTTGGTTGAATAAGAACAGTTGGTTGAATAAGAGGTTATAATGAGATAATCACTTTATATCTGATATAACAAAATTTTATTTAATAAATTTTATTATTTTTAATAGTTAATTAAACGAGAAATTATTAAATAAGATGATTACTCCATATCATTAATTGACGTAATAAAATTATTTCTTATAAATTTTATTATCTATAGAATTCTGGATTTTTTTTAAATTAATTCATATAAAAATTATTTACCACAAATTCTATAAATATAATAAATTTTATGAGAACAAGGTGGAGTGAAATCTCACTCAATAATTTATCGTTAAACAGGTCCTTTTTGTCATTCTGCTAGGAGGAAAAAGATTCCCCACTATCAGTGGGCGTCAAAATTAGAGCAGCATTGGAAAGGGCTGCGTCTTCCTTCACTTCACTCCACTCCACTCCACTTTTTGAATTCGAGATAAATTAAGGAGAAGATGAAAAGGCCAGAGCTAGAAAACCCTTCCTTCCTTGACAATCCCCTGAATTTCACACAACCATTACAGAAGCGGGGAAAGAGACCTATCGATCTAATCGTATCACCAGAGGGCCAACACGATGATGATGAAGCAAGCAACATCCCGACTTTGATCACAACACCTGAATCAACCACCCAAAATATGGGGTCTCAAACTCAAGTTTCGCCTACAGAGATAGTGAATGTTGCCGATGACGACGACGACGATATATCGCTCATATATACACCACCGCCGGCCATATCACGCAACTTTGGAACCAACACCGTCAATGCTATCTCAGTTGAGCAGTACTCTGAGGACAGAGACCTCCAGCTTGCAATTATGGCCTCTCTCTTTCCAAAACCCCATAGGGTTAAAAGATTTATCGACCTCTCCTCAGAGTACCAACACGATGATGATGATGTACAAGTTGTTGCTTCATGGACGCCTTCTCGGAGGATTAGAAAGCCGTTTCGTGGAGGCCCTTCGATCACCGAAACAGGCCAGTCTTCCAATTCCAAGCCTGATCATCATGATACCTTCATGTGTGAAATCTGTGTTGAGCCAAAGCCTTACAATGAGTCATTTAGCATAATGGGTTGTACCCACTCTTACTGTTCCGACTGCATGATCAAATACGTCGCTTCCAAGCTACAAGATAACATCACGCAAATCCAGTGCCCCGTGACGAACTGTATGGGGTTGTTAGAGCCAGAGTATTGTCGTTTGATTTTGCCGCCCGAGGTGTTCGATAGGTGGGGCAATGCTCTCTGTGAGGCAGTGATTCTCGCTTCTGAGAAGTTTTACTGCCCTTTCAAGGATTGCTCTGCGCTTTTGATTGATGACAGAGGCGGAGAGGTTATAACGCAGTCCGAGTGTCCCAATTGCAGGAGGTTGTTTTGCGTGCAGTGTAAGGTTGCCTGGCATTCTGATATTGAATGTGCTGACTTTCAGAAATTGAACAAGGATGAGAGAGAAAGCGAGGATATAATGTTGATGCAACTTGCTAAGAACAAGAAGTGGATTAGGTGTCCCAAGTGCAGATTCTATGTTGAGAAATCTCAAGGTTGCTCGTTTATGCGATGCAGGTTGGCTAACTCACTTAGTCACTTGTGCCTTTTAATTTATTACTTTGTTCTGTGATTGGGTTTCTGAGTTTTTGCACACTTCTTTGATTGTTGTGCTACTTGCATAGTAACTGGTAAATATGAAGTCACGCTTCTTTGTTTATCCGCTGTTCATGTGGCACCCTGTAAAGGGATCACATCACAACATATTTTTATCATTTTTCCCCTCATTGAATGGACATATATTGTAGATGAACTTTGCTAGCACTTTTATGTGGTTAGAGCAACTTCGAAAGGGAGTTGTCATTTTGGGGTGCCAAAAAACTTATTTGTAACCTTGAACAGTATTACAGCACCTCTGAATTATAAATCTGCTCCGTGTCCAAAATGTGTGCCATTTTAATATTTTTTATTAAAAAATATAATTAAACTTGACGATTATATTTTAACGAGTATAGTTTTCATAACGGTTTAACTTAAATTAATTTTTGAAATTAAATTACAAAAAATTTAATTTAAATTCTAACAATTAATTAAATTTAAAAAATTATTTAATTATAGAAATTAGATAAATAAATAAAATCATCCTAAATTTATAGAATGATTTTTCGGCCTTTGGTAAGTTTTTTCTTTATAAATTATTTGTATTTATAGAATTCTTTGTTGAAATAGAGCCATTGGAATAGTAGCAGTTGTAACAGTAAAAATGGAAATGGTCTTAACTGTCGAATGACACTTCTCCCTTTTCTCTCTCCAAAATTTGTAAAAATGGTACCCCAGAACATTGGATGCCATTTTGCAGCCATAAATGCCACCCCCGTTGGAGTAAAAAATTTTGAGTTTGGTGATGCTATTTTGGCGGTTATGGATTTGGCAACCCGGATGACACTATGTTGGAATTGATGAAACCATTAGGATAGCATGTTTAGGGCTGTTGGACTTGGTTCCATTGTGATGAATTTGGCATTGAAATAATTTGTAATTATGGAATTATTAGGAAAAATATCTTTAATAGTTTGAAAAAAAATTACTGAATAAAAAAATAATTTAAAAAAAAAATTAGGATAAATTTTTAGTAAAAAAGTTCTATAGGTTAAAGATATGAAAAATATGAATCCCATTATATAAGTATTCAGAATATTTCGAGAACTTGGGAAAAATTGTGGGAAAGTTTCATAACATTTCTGATATTTGAATGTAATTTGATAAAGTCAGGATAGATTCCGGATTCATTCATTCGATAAAAATATTGGAGTAAGTTCAAGAGATCTTGAAAAATTCAGAGAATTTCGTTACTATGCTTGGCTCTTCTTACTTTCATATTCAATCATGTTTCCGATCAAAATTTTGTTATTGTTTAGGAGACATAAAATTCTACTGAATCTTAAAATAAAAAAAAAAAATTGGTAAGGAGACATATTTCAACTTCTAGTTCTAGTGAAGGTTGATGTAATATGGTATTGTTTTGTATATTGATATTGTTCTCAACTTTCTCTAACTTACATTAATTTCTCCTCTTCTAGTTCTTATACGACACCACTATGATATGAATTTTCAACTTGCAACCAATAAACATGTATTTTAAGCTTACAACGAATAAACCTTAGTGTCTAATTGAGGTCTTCTGGTAATCATGGACCATTTCGTTTTGGTTGATGGATTGCAATGTGGATTTTCTTTGAACGATTTTCATTGTTTATACTTCATAATGATTCTTTGTCATTATTTTTTTCGTTGTTATTTTTTATTTTTCACAGGTGTGGATATACTTTCTGTTACAACTGTGGAGCTCCTTTGAAAGAACATTACTGTTCTAATTGTAAGCGTTAAGTCCTTACTCATAGATATTTCTGTTTCCTTCTACAAGATAAATGCAGAACAGTATTGTACAATGTGACACATCATGATGGAGATATTAGTAGTTTATATATCAAATCATATCAAGATGTAAAGAAACTGAAGTACTGTCTTGGAGGTATTTGAAATGTGGATGGACTTGAGAAAATATGCTATACTTGAAATGCGTGTACTCTTCATACCTGATTGCTTGTTTAAGGAGATCAAAATCTTATGTATATCAGGTGGCTGATGGTAGCCCACAGGCACAAGATCCTCTTTAGCTTTCATCCTCTCACCTCAGTAATGTCTCTGGAAGGGAAAAAAGTATGATACTAATTATTATGTACTGATTTATGGTGTATGAGGGCCCTTGGAAAAAAGGGAGGCGGATTGGGGGGGGAAGTTAGGGAAATGTAAAAATGATTAAGATGGATACAATATTTACTCTTTCTTTTTGTTGAAATGTTATCCTTTAATCTTTGCAAGTTCTATCATTAATTTAAGGTGATGCATATACATGTTTTTGGAAAATATAATAGCTTTTGATGACCGCCATAAAATGTCCAAATCAGTCATGGCACTTTTTAAAACTTGATATTATAGCTATGAAATAGCATTTTCAGATAATTCAAACTTTTTCCAATCATCAGCTAAGAAACCCACTACCACAAAATTTAATATGGAAAGTGGTTAACTGGATACGGCATGATAAGTGAAGAAGAGAGGGATTGATGACATGAGGTAAGGCATGTGTATGGCAAGTGTAAACACCTACCGTGTAATATGAATCTAAGTTCCATTGCAACCGGGTACTGCATTTGATAACGTGGTTCTAGTCCACCATGTAAAAGTCCCTAAATAGAGACTTAGGTTCATTTGTTTGGTATTTGCTTGCACTGGCCCTGTCTTTATTTCTTCATGGATATATGATTTTTTGCTTTTAAGTTTTGAATAAATGCATCTTACTATATATTGGCGGGTTACGCATGCTCTTGCTGTCCACATACTGTATATTTAAATGTTGCTGTCAGGCTGTCAGTATGAGTTGAATGCAAGAAGGAATATTGGAATGCAACTGGTTTATGACATTTTGTTTGTCATAACATAGTCCTTATTGAGTAAAATCACTACCACATTGACAAAGTTTCTTGCTAGTGGTAGAACAATTCCAAAGGCAGTGATAACATGGAAAACCAGGAACAGAGGATAAATGAACATAACCATGGTTCCTTAGACCAATGATTTCTGAAAAATCCTCCCAGGATTATTTGTGATGTAATTTTCTAAATTGATTGTAGAGCATTGCGGAGGCTGGATTTAGTAAACGAGTGAGGAGGGTGCAAAATCTACTCTTGAAATCCCAAATAAGGCACCCCAAGGGCCACTAACCTACCACCCAAAAAAAAAAAAAAATTCCAAATAGCTAAAAAGACGGGATAAGCTAACCATCTATTTCTCTATGCGTTCAAGTTTTCCTTGTTAAATTAATGATAAGAAAGAGATGGTGTAACTTCTGTTGGTCCAATGTATTGGTTGATGCCATGAGGCTTCATTTTAGAGAGGCTAGGATTGACGTTCAAAGGACCCACACACTATTGTTGACTTTCATTTATTAGAACTGTTAATCCACCTTCTTTCTGTATGCTCGAGTCTGATGGAAAACTAAAATGGGGGACAGATGGATTTAGTTTGTTAATAAACCTGTAACTCACTTATAAAAAGAAAAAACCCTGAATCTTGAAAACTGGAGAATCATTTTCTGGGAAAATGATACCAGGAATCCCCCATGAAGAATCTGTCCATGTTGGATCTTATCCTCCAATCAAGATACCAGGTACCTAAATGCATTTTTTTTTTTTTTTCTGTTGAAATTCTCTTTTGACTAATTTCAATTTGTAAGTTCATATTGTAAATTTCAGTTGCTTTCAATAAGCATGAGGGACGGGCTCAAGATATCCAATTCATATACGCGGAGACTCTTTCATGAATGAGGCAAGTCGTTTATGCTGTATTTTTTTGTTCATTTATTACTATTAGGAAAGGTATGGATGTGCTGCATGTGAACAAATTCTTTAATAATTTTCTCAAATAAATTAAATAATTTTAAGTAGGGAATTTAAAAAAAATCATAATTTAAAATACTACTCTCTTATCCAAAAAAATTTAAAATACCATTTGAAAACTTTTTTGAGGCAGTAGTGGTAGAAATAATTACATGAAGAAACTCATAAGAGAAAAAGGGAAATGTATCAAAATTAGATTCACACTTGTAGATTTTTTGGAATGTAATAGTGTTCCAATAAAAAGGCAAATGTTGATCCCCCTTTTATTTTTCTTGTTGCACACTTATTGATTGAAAATTTTTGCGGACTACAACAAATTAGGGATGCTAATTATTTTTGACAAAAAGTTATTACAATACTAAAATTAATATTTAGACAACTTAAATATTTTTTTGATGAGGAATGACAATTCTATTGATGTGTTACAAAAGGAGAAGCTTACAAGTTGGTGCTAACCACCTCCTCCCTCCCCCCCCCCAAAAAAAAAAGTCAACATTGAATCTATACGATGAGGATAAGCCTCCTTAACGCAAAAGTACCACAAATTTAGTCCTATCTTTGAACCTAACAAGGGAATTGACCTCCCCTTCAAAAATTCTACTGTTTCTTTCTTGCCAAATGCACCAAGATAGTAAATAAATAAAAGTCTAAAACCATGTTTCGTTCAGTTGAACTAATCAAGATCACACATTTTCACTTTCATGTAATACAATCACATTCTTCCCCCAATAGTTTGAGGTTTTAAAAAGCAATGTCATGATAGCCTCTACTCGCTACACACAGCAGGGATCCAAGATTTTCGAAGTCGAAGAGATCAATGCTTCTCTAGGGTGTCTTATTCAAATTACAGAGAAATGTTTCAGGGTGGTGAGAAGGATTCGAGTGGGCGGAGTAAGGTTTAGGTGGGTCTGTGATCATCTTGAGTTCATGGGTAGATTAAGGGAGGGAAGGCAGTTAGAGAGACTGCTTCATAGAAGAAATAGGAGTTTAAGGATGCTTAGAAGATCGAATAACGGGGGGATCCTTCGTGAGAATCGATGAGTCCTACGGGGGAAGAAGATTCTATATGGAGGTGGGTGGAAGGGGGTTGCGCGATCTTTGAAGGAGTTGGCCCGGGGGGGGGGGGACATGGGGACGTAAAAAAGGAAAGAGAGGGATGGGGTTTCTCTCGCTTTTGGCATAGCGGGCCCCCAGTGGGAGGCTCGCACGACGGGCTATTAGCTCAGTGGTAGAGCGCGCCCCTGATAATTGCGTCGTTGTGCCTGGGCTGTGAGGGCTCTCAGCCACATGGATAGTTCAATGACCCTGGATGCTAGGAGACCGATTGGTCAACTGGTCCTTCAGACAAGTAGCTCAAAGAAAGTCATGGCCAGAGGGGAAGTTGAAGGTGGTTTTGGGTAATAGAGGAACATGGGGTGATGTGGTGGTTGACTATGTGTCATGCAAGGAGTGGGCAGATTATTGCCATAAGTGTTTGGTAGAAGATTAGATACGGTGGGGGAGGAGAAAATGGAAAGAGACTGAGGTTCAGAGATGGGTGGATAAACATTGGAAGGTACCGACTGGGGTTATGATCTACGAAATGCACGACAACTGGTATCTGTTCGAATTCCCGTTCATAGAGGAAGCAACTCGAGTATGGCAAATTAGAGACTGGCTAAGAAGCACGGATACAGACACGGGACACAGATACAACACGACACTGACACGCAGACACTGTTATTTCTCAAAAAAGTAGGACGCGGACACATTAGGGACACGGTGAATATATATAAATTTTTTATATTTTTATATGACCATATAATAAAAATCTAATACTATTTTAATTAAAATTGACATAAAAACACACAAATTTAAAAAATACTATTAAGATATTAAAATAACAAAGTCATTAAATAAAAAATAAAGAACTTCTTTATTTTATCATCAACCTTCATGATTTAAGTATTCGGACACGTGTTCGGTAAGTGTCCGAGAGTGTTGGTGTCCGATACTGTGTCCGACACCGACATGTGAGCCAAATAGAGTGTCCGTGATTAATAGGAGAGTGGGTAATGGAAGGTTGCCCATGGATGTTGGCTTCGGCTAGTCGGATTTCCTCTTTTCTGTGGATTTTAGAGGTGTTCGAGATGCTGGGACATGCTTGGGGCCTCTTCGTTATGATTGACAAGGACATAGAGATGAGGAGACACTTCAAATGGGTGCGTATTTTGGTGAAGAAGATGACTCAGGAGATTTTGGCGGTCATTAGACTGGAAATTGGCTCAAGGGAGATTTGAGATTCCAATTTGGGTTGAGAGAGGGCCTCAGTTTTTCGGTTAAGGGAGAAGGAGTGAGTAGAATGGTGGTTGTCGGTGCTGGGGACGGAGGAGTTGCAGAGGGGAAATTTGAACACTGATGGCAGGTGCGTGGTGAAGTGCTTCTGAAAGGTGATAAGGTGCAATGTAGGGGGCTAATGCAGGACAAACACGTGTCCTATATGTTAGAAGATAATAGGATTCAAAATTCAAATGAAGATCGGCCTAGTATGGGCCGGGAAGTTGCAAAGAGAAATGGGCCTTTTAAACGACAGGCCCAAGCTGACGCGAAACAAGGGGCTCAACCTAGTCGTTATGATTGGACTGGGCATCATAAGAATTACAAGGCCCAACATGGTGCATAGAACGGGTTTCATGTGTTGGGACAAGTTGGGCCTAATAAGAATGATAATGTGAGCCAAAAGGATAATCTCATGGAGGGAGAGAAATACTAGAACTTTTAAAGGGTTGGAGTTAAACCCTTGGAGCTTTAAAGATAATCTTTTGCATTTGTTTTCCTTTTGGGTTAGGAAGGAAGATCTGTTGTATTTAGATACCTTCATAGAATTTTTGATGGAATGTAGACTTTAATTTTTGTGACTTTTCCATTTATTTTAATTATGGGTTCACACCCACCCTCCCTTTCATAGAGGCGCCATTAATATACATGTCTTTTACTCGTCAAAAAGAAAAAAAAGTTTTCATTCAAGAATGCTTGAGTAAAAAAATCCACAAGCTTAATTGATTATTTAAAAAAAAAATGCATAGAAGTAATAATACAACAATCTTCTCTTTAGTTGGTCTTTAAAGACCTCATTGTGGTAGGTAATATAATTTTTTTGATAGGTAAATCACACATGCACACCCACTTTTGCCCCTAACTCAACCTCCCATATGGAGAGTTGGAGGAGACACCAACCAAGTTAAAGTTTGTTGAGTCATTGTGGTAGGTAAATATTTGTATTTAAAGTTTTTATCTACGCCAAATGCCCTACCTTCTTTGGTGTTTTTTTAAAAATAAATAGTTTATTAAATAAAATAACTCACCTTTTTCTTTTCCAATTGAGTTCATCCTTAAATCATTAAAACATTTGTAGGATCAATTTTTCATTGGTTTTTTGAATACATATAATAAGTTAAGAATCATCGATTTTAAATTCTGGTCACCGACATTCTCAACTGCCAAGGTTTTATCTAATGTGGACGCATTTTACATGTTTTTTTTATTTATTTATTACTTATTTTTTCTCTGGCTTTCTGTGCATTGTTGAATGCAGAATTCAGAACAAAGTGATATTTACATCCACACTTGTTTATTTATTTTGTGATCACATCAATCCAAGTCTAATGTACTAACCATATGGTCCATATCTCCTAGTTTCATAACTTTAGCTTTGGGGCCTTTGGGCCACGAGTACATGAGCAGAGAAGAGTCATTGCATAAGCTAAGGATATATGGAAATAAAGCTTCACCATTTGTGTTTGTGTGGTCTCTGATACACAATATCCTGAGGAGCTCTTGCCTTTGAGGGGCTGAGCCAACTTTATTCTTTATTGTAGAGTGTTTTATTATGGATGAGCATCTTGATCATTTTTTATCATCATCTTCATGTTCAGCTGTGAATGCAAAGGAAATATCATCATGGGTTTGTAATGAACCTGGTGAAGCAAATGGGCTGCTTCCTGATTCGATTGGAGTGCTTAGCTCAGGTCATACTATGGATAGCTTGACTACACAAGATACTTCATTCATCTTTCTTGGTGGGGTGTCGGATTTTGCTCTGGATTTTGCTCTTGGAATGGTTTACTTGCAGAAGCTCAACCATAACAAGATGGTCAGAACTGTGAAGGCAATCTTTCTTTAAATGGAAAGGTTGATGGTAGCCCAAAATGGAAATATGTTGGCCTGCAATTAAGTATAGAGATTTCAACAATGGGCTCACTAAATCTCAGTACTCCAGAGCAGCTTCCTGGGGCCGGTGGTATGGTAATGTTGCCTCTTTCATTCAGTGAATCAGGCCAGGTTGCAAGCAATGGCAATGAACCATCTGAATCCCAAAACTCCCTCAGAAATGTCCACACCTTATCTTCAATTCTTCCATTGTGGCCTTCACCATTTTGAGGCGGTGTTTCTTCTGTGTCCTGTTAAGAGGACAAGACACAATGCAGGGCTTTGGTTTATTTGGAGAATATGTAGGTAGAGATTGGATGTTATGGAAAATGGATATGTTCAGAGAATGATAAAATTGTGCATCTTTATAGCTTTTCTATATCAGTCTTCAGAGAGGTATCAATTCTTTATGACTGATTTGATCAATATCTATGACAGATTTAAGAATCAAGTATTGGAGTTGGGATATGATTATAAACTTACCGTGTTGTAGCACAACTGACTTGATGTGTGAATCAGTTGGGTTTTCATTGATTGTGAACACTGTTCACCAAGTATTGTTGGAAAGGCCAAATCATACTTCATTCTTTTTCATTTTTCTCTTTCTCCGGTGGGGTTTAACCATCTCTATATTTGATATGTAAGGCTAAGAATTGTTATTCCATTTTTTGCCTGTGACTATTAGTTTCAGGGCAATCAAGAGGTGCAATGTTGTCATTTGTTGTCTTTTGTGGCTGGGCCACAGATAACAATAAGAGCAGGATTACAGTCTCTGCTGCAGGTGCTTCAAATAATTTTAGTTAGCTTTCTATTTTCCTTGAGGTTCTTTATTTCTTCTCAAATCCTTATATGAACTTGTATAGTTCTTATTACTTATTAGTATTATCTTATGGGAATCTCAGCAAGCATTACACCAAACAAACAATTCTGTTTTACAGAATGGATCATCTACTACCTCTGGTGGATTGGAAAGCCTCGTGCGAGGGCATGACGAGGACAGGCCACTGACCCACAGAGTATTGCTGAGAGGGTTTGTTGTAAATTCAAACATTCTCAAAGTGATTCTCTTGTGCATTATCCTGAATTGAAACATCCTTTTTACTCATTTACAATATACAAGTGCAGGTTCAGTGAGAGAGAAATGCTGAGAAGATAGAGAATTTGCAAGAACTTTGCCAAATTCCAAAAAGCTAATCTCGAGGGTTCTTCTTATTGTTCATAGATGATAGAACACTAGACTTTATCCATTTGTTTATTTGTTGGTGAGTATGCATCCGGGTTTCATAAGAGAAAATGAAGTTGGACATGGCCATAAATGAACTTGCTTTGCTTGCACCATAACAAGGCAAGAAGATAGGTTTTCCCTTGTTGTTGAAGCCCTTGAAAGAGACAAATCATTGGATGCACATATTGTGGTCGTAATTGCGCTGTTTCAACTTAGCTAATGATTCATAAAAGGTTTAGTTAATTGCTAATGAGCACGATGTTCCAATTATAGTTTATTTATAAGAAGGGTTCCAATTCAATTTGGGATATGAGAATGAAAATCTGAAATTGAATGGATCTGAGTGGATATGAAAAATTGATTTTCATTCAAATTTGGACTTTTAACAAATCAGATTTAGAGAAACATGGTTTTGATTCAGTCTACCATTTGGATGATGGTCATCAAGTCAAGCGCGATTGTTTGTTTTGTCACTTTTGTGTTACTTGCTGATAATCCCATAAGCTAATAACTAATAAGAACTATATAAGTAATCATTAGGATTTGAGAAAAAATAAAGAATATTTAAAATTTGATCTTTATGTCTTCCAAGTGATTTTAATTTTAATTATTTTTTCGGTAGGCCTATTAAACTCATTCTTCAAAAATAAAATGATGTTAATTCAATGAGTACAAGCACGCGCACATATGTGTATTTATTGACACAAATTATCTCATACAAAAGTATTCATGTATCTGTTTGTGTATATATGAATATTTACACTCTGTAATTATCATACAGAAATATATTTATACTGATATATAAATATGTATAAGGACACAAAAAGAAATTTTTAAGTAAATAAAAGTTAAAATGTTTTTTGGATTAATTAAATAATAAATTTTTTTTTTATTTATGTTTACTTATTTAAATAAAAAATTACTTAAAAAATGTCATCAAATGGCACCATCTTGTAATTAAACTAATAATCTGTTTGTTACCGTTGAAGTGAAAAAGTTTTTATTTAGGTCTTTTATACACACGAGAGTCGTGTTAAGGGTATTTTTAATAATTATTTACATTTAAGTTTGAGTCAATATTTATAAAAAAATATTTTTTAATCTTAAAGTTTAAAACTCATATTAAATATGTTTTTATTTAAATTTAAATTTAAATCTGTACCTTACTAATGTAACTTGAAAATTTATTTTTTATTTAAATTTTAAATTAAATTTGAATAAAATTTTAAGTTACCCTTAAAATGACATGAGAAGTAAATAAGAAAGGAATAACTGAAAAAAAGAAGATAAAACTTAAAAAGAGGAAAGAGGTGGATCAATAAATCTTATAGATTCTCGTTCTGTTTTTTTTATGCACAATATTTAGTTCTAAATTCAATATGAGTAAATTTTTTTTTTTAATTCAGATGCATATTTTAATTATAATACAATATGTTATATCTGTGATGTTGATGTGATTTAAAATTTTATTTTATTTTAATTAAAATTAAATAATTACATAATATATATATATATATATATATATGTAATTACATAAAATTTGTGACACATAGATTAACAGAAAGAGGTTCTCTTACACTATATTTGGATGGAAGGAATTGGAAAGAAAGGGAAGGGAAGGATAAGGAAGGAGAGCTTATATCATGTTTGTTTTAAAAATTAGGAAGGAAAGGGAGGGAAAGAGAGGGAAAGGGAGGGAGAGCTTAACTCTCATTTTAACAATTTTGTTATCCCTCCAAAAGTGGACGGAAACGGAAGGAAATGAAAGAAGTATTTAATGAATTTTTAATAATACCAATATTACCCTTAAAATTATAAAAGATAAAATAAAAATGACACATCTATCTTAGAGCATCCAAATACATATTGTTTGTATATAATAGTAAAATAATATAAAATTCTTTCTTTTTTTTTCTCTTCTTTATCATTTTCAAACAAGATGAAAGGATTACCTCTCATTTTATTTTATTAGTTATCCAAACATAAACGATAAATTATTCCTCTCCTCTCTATTCTTTTCTTTTTCCTTGTAACTAATATTCTTCTCTCTTTTCTTTTCCTTTCCTTTCTTACTTATCCAAACGAATTGTTAGTTTGTTCCGAGGTAGACACTCTCCTTGTATTATTATATCTTATATCTATCACCATCATCAGTTCCATCAGCGCATATAAATTTCGTGAATTCTGGCAAGGCGGTTTTTATTGTGACAGATACGCTAAAGCGCCGAATTATATCCTGCTCCCGCGACCAATTTCTAATACCTTACTACTTGCTTCAACGTCTCCGTGAACCCCCACTTCTCCTTCAATTTTCCGGATTGCTTCTCTCTCTCTCTACACACACACACACACACACACACATATATATATGGGTGTATATGGACTGCCTTCTAATATTGCGGGATAGTTCGGAGTGAATTGTCTGTTTGGTTAGTCGCTGGATGATCTGATTCCAGTTATTCGTGAACTGAGGACGGTAACTTGGGCGTTTTTCTTGTGAAATGAGATTTAACGAAAATATTTCCCGAAAACAGAAAAAAGAGAGATTTAGACAAAAACACCATTTCTTGTTTTGCTTTTTGTTTTTTTTATCAGATACACATACACTGCCACTGGATATTCATTTCCTGATTCCTGTTGTATTTGCCTGGTTTCTATCATGAGAACTGAGTTTGTGAACGTCCTGTTACAGCAGATGGTAATGGATTGTTGTCTCTTATAATTAGTTTGTGCCTGGTGGTGTAGAGGTATGTGTGAGCACATTTTGATTAAGCTTTTGCCTCTCTCAACTTAGTTAAAAGTTCTGCTTTTAAGGATTAAGCGGTGTATGTGTGTCAGCAAATATTTATTTGTTTCCACTATTATTTTTATATTTACGAGGACTTGAATTTGAACAATTGGGTCATCAAGGACAATCTCAGCCGTGTTAATAGCTCCTCATCTGTTTTGTGAGATCATGAACAGAACCTATGGTCCACTTCCGGTTTATTGAGTTGAGGTGCTGATGTGTACTGAATTTTGAGCTTGGCCGTTGAACTTGACTAGTCCATGCTGCAACGATAACGGTAGTTTTAGTCGGAGTCATTCCAGCTTGAATTGTGTTCTGTTTTTGGTGAATGATATATGCTTATTGTGAAGTTGTAGGAACATGAAAGAATAATTTGATTGAACTCCGTAATTGTGGTTTCCAGTTTTCATTTCATCAGCTGTGTTAGTCCAGGCATTTGAGTGGATCTCCTGGTTTGGATTCATGAGTGATGCAGCTATTTTTGGCTCGTCAAGGATACAACCATCGCTGCTAATGAACCTGCAAAGAAATAAGATGAAAGCCACCGGGAATGGCTCCGGTGGGTAGCCGCTCCGATGGTTGAATGAGATCAAGTAAAAATAAATTGCCTGATCAAATGATATCTTCTTCTTGCTTATTCTTTTTTTAAACTTAGATCCTTTACACACTCCTCTACTAGGGTATTTATAGGTTAAGTGGGTTTTTTCTAAGCGGTGGATTAGCTGATATTTTTATATCACTGTTCAGTGTTGATTTGACAGTGATGTAAAGCTAAGATTTTATTTCGTCTTTTTGGTCATAATCAAATCCCACCGCTTGTCAGGTGGTACAGCACTCATCATGACAATATACGTCATAATAAGAGTTATAAATGGTTGTCCTATTATGACATCGGTATCTCAAGATATTTTAGTGACCTCGGTAGCCTCAGTAAACAACCTTAGTTATTGTTTTGAATATAGTGGGGTGTGATAACCTTTTTATATTTATTTGAAACAATGTCACAAAGGCTAAACTGGACACGTGACAAGTCCTGACTGGGAGTATCTTTTTGGTGTATCAATGAGGTTGTGGATTGGGATATTAAATTTGAAATTATTTGTGTGATTTCACATTTATAAAGTTGTGTGCAATATGATTCTCCCCAGGTCCCGTGGTAGCAATATCCAGTGATAGTATTGGCAGTGGCTAACAAGCAATTTGTATTGATGAATGGGATTAGTTGGGATCCTTGCTGATGGGTCCTCCAGACAATAATAAACTGTCTGAGCTGGTTGACATTGTGAAATCGTGGATCCCTCGAAGGACTGAACCTGAAAATGTCTCCAGGGACTTTTGGATGCCTGATCGGAGCTGTATGGTATGCTACGATTGTGACTCGCAGTTTACCATGTTTAACCGTAGGCACCATTGCCGCCTCTGTGGAAGAGTTTTCTGTGCCAAGTGCACAGCTAACTCAGTTCCTGCACCTACTGATGAGCCCAAGACTGGTCGGGAAGATTGGGAAAGGGTCAGGGTCTGTAATTATTGTTTCAAGCAATGGGAGCAGGGAATAGCGGCAATAGCCACAGTTGACAGTGGGATGATTGCATCCAGCCCAGACCTCAGTCCATCCCCATCACTGACAAGTTTGGCCAGCTCCCAGTCCAATTGCACCTGTAACAGCAACGGCAGCATTGGTTCAACACCATTCTTAACTGGACCATACCAGTGTGTGCCATATACCTCTGATCAGGGCCCTTGTCAAGCTACTCAAATGGATCCTGCAAGAGTTAAGCATGACCAGTTAACATCTCAGAGGAACTCAAATTCTGTTGCAGAATCAGGGAATCCATTTCTTGACCAACTTGGTTTTTGTATGAACAGGTACCTTTTTCCTCATACGAGCACTTTTTCGAGTAATAAGGAAACTACAGTGCTCAAAAAGTTTTCATTCTTTAGTTTTTAATTTTTTTACATGTTTGTGCATGGAGGTGCTTCTGTTGCATGCATATCCATTAATGTTCATGCGTGCATGAGCATCTAGAAAAGATTTAAGACACATTTTATGAATCCATTTATGCCCATGTTTTCACAAGTGTACATAAAAGATAGAAGATGTGTAATTAGAAGTGGCACTAGTTTCCATATATTTTGTATATTAAGAGACATCTTCAACTCTCACATATTTTGGTTATTGATGTTTATGTTGCTCACGCAGCTCACCTTATTGTTCATTTATGTCTTTTGATGTAGGTACACCTTTTATTTTGCTACTATGAATTGTAACTACATGTGTCATACTGTCATATCTCATTTCTCTATTGACCGGTGTCTAAATCAATATTCTTTAACTTTATGGATTCCATGAAATGCTGAGATTATAGATCCTGTACCTTGCTGTTGCATTTGTTACCTTGGAATTATGTTTGTCATCCTCTTGTTTGGGTTCTTATGTGTGTAGGATTAGAGTGGGTGATGTACTTGCTTTCCGGAATTATGTTCCAATCTTATTAACTTCATGTGATTTAATAGGTGATATTATCAGTATGCCATACGACCAACAGTTGGTTGATATGCACAAATAATTACAAAATAATATAACGCCGGAGAGTAAATCGCACTTTGAAACATTGCAATGAGCAAGTATTTAGTTGACTACACATAATATGGTGAAAATGAACACTAAATGCACTATTGCATTGGGTTGTCATGCTACCTCCTGAGATTTGGGATTGAAAAATTTGATACTGGCTGTATCTTAAAGTAAATAGCATAAAATTTTGTACTCGTGCCCTCTTCTCCATTGAACAATTCTCTCATCAAGTATCCATTCAACCAACACAAGTGATTTTTCATAAGGAGAAACAACCATTTTGAAAATAATGATATCTAATTTTGCTGGACAAATGTATGTGTGTGTGTGTATATATATATATTCTATTTTCTTTTTTATTATGTCAGAATAGGATTTCGCTATTGCAAATTGCTACAAATTGCTCTTGCCCATCAATGAATGTTCTACAATTTCATGGTATAGCTGTATTTATGTATGTTGGTCGCTCCCCCTTGGAGCTCAGAGTTATTTTTCTTTACCTATTAAGAGAAATTGGAGTATAGCCTGGCAATGTTTTAACACTACGTCTTGGTGAAATCTCATATCGGTAGGTGTCGTGATACGTCAAATTATTGTCCTTCTTGAAATGTCTCATTGGAGACATTATCAATATTTATTTTTCTTATTTATCCTTTGGTGCCAGAATTGATGATGAGGACGATGAATATGGAATTCATCGACTGCATTGTGAAACTAGGCATTTCTCTCAGGCCAATGAATACTATGATGATGTCAATTACGACAGTATGGATCACATCTATGGACCACACATGGTGCATCCTGATGGTGAAAACATTGACACAAAGAGCATGAGTTCCTCTCTCTTACCTGGGAGTTTCGAAACACAGGGTGTAAAAGGAATCAAGAAGCTTGGGGAAGAAGCAAACAAGTGCAATAATGGTGATAAGCGTGAAGCTCCTCCTCTATATATCATAGACTGTAAGGATGCTGAACCTCTGGATTTTGAGAACAACGGGCTACTCTGGCTCCCTCCAGAGCCAGAAGATGAAGAGGATGAGAGAGAAGCTGTTCTATTTGATGACGACGATGATGAAGATGCTACAGGAGAGTGGGGTTACCTACACTCTTCAAACAGCTTTGGTAGTGGGGAGATCCGTAATAGGGACAGGTCAAATGAGGAGTATAAAAAGGTTATGAAGAATGTGGTTGATGGGAATTTTAGAGCTTTGATCGCTCAGCTTCTGGAGGTTGATAACCTACCTGTTGGTGAGGAGGATAACAAAAATAGTTGGCTGGATATAATTACATCTTTGTCCTGGGAAGCTGCCACCCTTCTTAAGCCAGATACGAGTAAGGGTGGAGGAATGGACCCTGGTGGGTATGTAAAGGTTAAATGCATAGCTTGTGGGCGTCGCAGTGAGAGGTAATTTTTATTAGATTTTATATGATGATTCATTTATAACCCTACCTACAGGTATGACTACCTTTTCCATCCTTTTGCAATCCTCTCTTATGTCTCCTTGTCCAGAATGTTTTGTAATTTTGAGCTCATATCACTTGGCTATTCAGTCTCATTTTTGGACTTTTAATTAATAACAAGCTTGGTACCATACTTTTGTGTGTTTTCACATCTTTGGAACAATAAAGTGGTGGAATATTATTGGGAAATTGAGGATACTGAAGGGGGAATTACTCAACCCACTTACTATCATTTTTTTCTAAAACTTTTTTGAGAAATAATTTAATGATATGACACCCATAAATAACAAAAGACATGACCATAGACGGTGAAATGTTGAAAAGTGATTCAATTTTTTTTTTTTGTTGTTGATAAATTGAAAAAGGGATTCAAGTAATAGTTTAGGATAAAGTGTTCCTGATTTTCACTTTATATATCATGTTGCTATCTACCGATTTTCCTCATGCTGATGAAATTTGGATTTTATTTCTTCTAGTATGGTGATAAGAGGAGTTGTATGTAAGAAAAACGTGGCTCATCGGCGGATGACATCAAAAATAGATAAACCTCAATTCCTAATCCTTGGAGGGGCTCTGGAATATCAGCGGGTTTCTAACCACTTGTCAAGTTTTGATACTTTGTTGCAGCAGGTTTTCATTTAATCTTTTGCTTTCTTTAGGTTTGTAAGTTACCTCCTTGGATCTGTATGTCTACAATGGGAGATCAAGCCGAGGAGTTATTCATTTGGTTACTAGCTTTGTGGGTAGTCATTTATATAGGAATAGTTAATTATTGGTTCCTTGTTCTTATGGGTTTCATACTTTGTTTTAGGAAATGGATCATTTGAAGATGGCAGTTGCAAAGATTAATGCTCATCACCCTAATGTTCTTTTGGTAGAGAAATCAGTATCTCGATTTGCACAAGAGTACCTTCTTGCAAAAGACATATCACTTGTTCTGAAAATCAAGAGGCCACTTTTAGAGCTGGATAGCCCGCTGCACAGGTGCTCAAATAGTCCCTTCAATTGATCATCTTACATCACAGAAATCAGGACATTGTGACTCATTCCATGTGGAGAAGTTTCTGGAAGAGCATGGCAGTGCTGGGCAAGATGGGAAGAAATTGACAAAAACATTGATGTTTTTCGAGGGTTGCCCGAAGCCATTGGGTTGTACTGTAAGTCCTGCAATACATACGCATCTATTCACACTTACCGCACTATTCGAGTGTAATTTAATATGAAATGGAAAAATGAATGCCTAGGTTACATACTGTAGTATGGTTTGTACATAGCATGATTGTTTTTAGACCTCATAAATAGTGGCTAGTACCAACAACTGTTTTTCTTTTGCACCTAAGCTTTCTACACCAAAAATATTTTTTTCGTTAGAGTAGAAAAAATGATTTAACCGAGGCAAGGCGAGCAGTCTATAAGCAGGTTAGAAGGATCATTGATTTAGTTAGTTGTTAATTCAGATATGAACTTTGAAGTACCAGCATGTGGTTGCAACTGGTAAACCCTCTAGAGTACCTTGCCCTTTTTAATCCAGCTTCTGAATGGTGTTTTGAATGAAAAAAAAGCCTTCTAACAGGAACTTAGGTAGGATTGTTGCATTTCTTTGTTCCAGATTTTGCTCAAGGGTGCAAGTGGGGATGAGTTGAAGAAAGTGAAACATGTGGTCCAATATGCAGTCTTTGCCGCATATCACTTGGCCCTGGAGATGTCTTTTCTTGCTGATGAAGGTGCTTCTCTGCTAGAACTGCCTTTAAAGTCTCCGATAACGGTTGCATTACCTGATAAACCATCAAGGGTCCACAGGTCCATTTCTGCAATTCCTGGTTTTACTATTTCTGCCACAGAAAAGCCTCAGAGTTCCCAAACCTTTAGTGCATCACAGACATCTAACAATAACCTGTTGTCAGATAATTCCTTATCAGCCAACATTGCCTTCACATGCAAATCAGATGTGGCAGTGTCACCTTGTTCATCACAAAGTCCTAGTTCTCAAACTCTGCATACAGAACCTGTCACAAGCTCTATGGAATCTACTGCTTCCATTGCTTCCTCATCTCCTTCACATAAAGATTTTCCAAATACTTACCAAAACACGCCCTCCCCTGATCATGCCTCCAAGGAGGATAATAAGGTGGGCCTCAAAGAAACATCAACAGTAAACATCGGTGAAGTGCCGGGAGATGATAATTTAATTTCTAATTGTTTTGACAATTTGGAGGCATTGGGACAAGGTGTTGGCAGTTGTCATTCTGATGGCAATTTATTGCCTGAAGACTATTCACGCACTTCAGAGTTGGCATCCTTAGGACAGGAACATAATAATCGGCATGAGGAGGTTGGATCTTCGAAAGAAGAGTTTCCTCCCTCGCCTTCTGACCATCAGAGTATTTTGGTGTCCTTATCAACGCGCTGTGTATGGAAGGGATCTGTGTGTGAACACGCCCATCTTTTTCGAATTAAGTACTATGGAAGCTTTGATAAGCCTTTGGGGCGGCTTTTTACGTGACCATTTGTTTGATCAGGTATTTCTTTTCTCACTGTTGTTAAACAGGACAATATTTTGTTTTCTGGATTTTATACAAGGCTCATTTGGAGATTGATTAATCATATCTTCTTTGTTAGGGCTATCGGTGCAGTTCATGTGAGATGCCATCAGAAGCACATGTTCATTGCTATACTCATCGTCAAGGAAGCCTTACAATTTTTGTTAAGAAGCTCATGGAGTTGCTCTTACCAGGGGAACGGGAAGGCAAAATCTGGATGTGGCACAGGTGCCTGCGATGTCCTCGGACCAATGGGTTCCCTCCAGCCACCCGGAGAGTAGTAATGTCTGATGCTGCTTGGGGTTTATCTTTTGGAAAATTTTTGGAGCTTAGCTTTTCAAACCATGCAGCTGCAAGTAGGGTTGCAAGCTGTGGTCATTCTCTTCACAGAGATTGCCTCCGGTTCTATGGGTATGCTTTTCTTCTCTTGAAAACAATGTTTATGAACTGATATGCAGTATTAAGTGTGTGTGACAAATGCATTGCCTACATAATTTCTGCAACCTTAACAATTTAGACTTAGGATGGTCCCTTTTATTCAGTTCATCTCAGCTACTGAGCTACATGATCCTATCTGTTAAGAATGAAACAGTGCTTATCCATATGCATATGGTGATGTATGTGTATTAATGTGGGACATGGATGTGTGAAAACTTCTATTTGACACATTAATTTAATTTATACCCGTTGCAGATTGGTTACTTTAAGTGAAGGGTACTGGTATGCCTGAAAATTTTGTAAACAGTGGGGAGAACTTTTTAAAGTGAAATGGTAATGATTTCATAAATTTTGGGAAAAAGGGTACTGACACAAAAATTAAAAAAAAAAAAAAAAAGAGGAGGAAAAAAGGTGTGTTTCAATTTTGAGTGCACCACATGATTGAAATGGTTTCCCTCCCCTCCCCTCCTGCTCTTCTCTTTTTTTATAAGCAAGTTTTCTTGTTAAATGGCAATTGACGGCTCTCTCTCTCTCTTGGTTATTTTTGTGGTACATGCTTGGAGAATTTTTGGTTGCAGTAAAAGGTCAATAATCATGTGTTTCACTATTTCATTTATTGATGGTGATTACCATTACTTTCTTAGCTGTTTATGGATTTGCAGTTGATGTTGTGTTTGATGTGAGTCATGTGACAAAAGGAAGGTCAGTTGCAAATCAAGAATTATAGAAGGATTCAAAATCTAGTTTACAGCCTTCAACTTCTGTCAGAGCAAAAATTAATCTGATAATCGTATATGAGATGAAAATTTCTGATGAGTAGTGTAGTTCATCCCAATATGTGATAAAGGAGGAAGCCCAATTGGGATTTTTGAACATATTGAGTAAATTTATTTCAATCTACTTTAATAGTTATCCAATAGTGGAGGAGAGTGGTGGGGAAGACATATGGCTTTGACACGGGAGTGGTGCTCCAAGGAGACCACTATGTCTCACGGTGTGAGCATATGGAAGAGTATTAAAAAGGTTGGAATAAATTCTCTAAACATATAAAGTGGAGGGTGGGAAATGGAAATAGAATCAGATTTTGGTATGACCCTTGGGGTGATCAGGGACCTCTCTTTTTGGCCTTTCCAAGGCTTTTTAGAATTACATCTAACAAGAATGCATTGGTGCCAGATTATGTTAGAAGAAATGAGGGGCCCATGGTGTGGGATGTCAATTTCAGTAGACTAGTTGCACGACTGGGAGATGGATGAGATTTTGAAGTTTTACAACTTCTTGTACAGACATTCTTTTTCCTCATTTGAAGAGGATTTTTTTGGATGGATTCATAGGGAGAGAGACTTCACAGTCAAATCCTACTATTGGATTCTCACTGGCAGTGGGGGACAATCGTTTCCTTAGAAGGTAGTATGGAAGTCAAAGGCTCCTTTAAAGGTGTCTTTCTTTGCTTGGATGGCGGCTTGGGGAAATTTTTTGACATTGGATAATCTTAGAAGAAGTGGCTAATAGTTGTTAATTGGTGTTGTCTATGTAAATGCAATAAGAAGATGGTTCATTGCCCTTTTAGCTGGTCTATTTGGTCTCTTTTATTGGGGTTACTAGGAATTTATTTGGTGATGCTGCGGTCTACATTGGAAGGGCTTGCTTCTTGGAGGGGAAGATCTTTTGGTAGAAGGTTGGGTAGAATTTAGCATATGATCCCGCTTTGTATTTGGTGGATTATTTGGAGAGAAAGAAACAATAGAGTTTTTGAAGGGGTGGAGTCTCCAATTTGGGCTGTGAAATCTTTTATGTTTTTGGTTTTCTGGGGGCTCTACCTTGTCATTAGATTCTTTTGTATCCTTCTTGTATAGCATGAAAATGGGCTTATAGTTAGATATTGTTCTTGTTTTTGTACACGGGTGCACCCCCTTGGTGCCTTTTAATGAAATACTTTACCATTAGCTATCAAAAATAAAATAAAATAAAATAGCGGTGTTCTACAAAGGAATAGAGGAACCTATACCTATTTCACTAAAAGTTTAATAAGATACATTCTAATTCTCTTCCTTTGTTACAAGTACATTTAAAGTGAGTGCAAATTATAAAAAGCAATTCTGCATAGATAATTCATTTTACCTTAGGTTAGAGTCTTGGAAATGAATGATAATTGGTTAGGGTGATATTCCAGCTGTCTCTTGTCCCATTAGACAAGTCTGACACCTAGACACACTCTTGTATCTGACATCTGTACGCAAGTTCATCTGACATAGAAGAACAGCATGTGATGGAAGAATATGCTAAACTTGGGGATATTGGTAATATTTAATCTTATAGCGGATCTTAAGTAGTTGAGGAACTGTAGGATAGTCTTATGAGTTTTTATCTGGATTGTTACTGTTCTTTTCTGTTTGTGCTTTTCTTTTTGTGTCGCAGCTGTCTCTCTATTTCTATTCTTTACCAGACTTTGACAAAATGTGTGGGCGTTTGGTTTGATGCACCAAGTTTCACTACATAAATGCTCATGATGACCAACTCAAATAATGTGTTCACGATGTTAGCTCACCTTCCCTCATCTTTTTATTTTTGTAATCTTTAAATAAAATGCAAGGAAGAGCTTTGTAGTTTGTCTTAGAGAAGTGCAACCTGTTTCAAAATTTTCATCATTTGTCTCAAATTTTGGCCCTTTGCTGCTTATAGCTCTTAAAAAATGGGGATGATTTTTGACCAGGTTTTAATATGGGTACTCAAGCCAGTTTTTGTAAATTCTTCATGTTGGATGGTCTGGACCCCTTTGTCCTTGAAACCAAGAAAGAAAATAATTCTCTGTATTTCTCATTCAAAGATACAAGTGTATTTATACACAAATGGAGAGACTAAACTAGGAAAGTAGACTAATTAGAAATCCCTATAATTGAGCCTATACAGTCAACCCTACAGGCTGTATATTCTAGAATAATCCTATGTATACATGTATATTCTGTAACACTCCCCCTCAAGCTGGAGCATAGATATTAATCAGGCCCAACTTGTTGCAAATATAATCGACTCGAGCCCCATTGAGAGCCTTTGTGAAGATATCTCCTAACTGTTCTCCAGTTTTCACATATCCTGTAGAGATCAAATTTTGCTGCAACTTTTCACGAACAAGATTACAGTCAATTTCAATATGCTTAGTCCGTTCATGAAACACAGGATTGGAAGCAATATGGAGAGCCGCTTAGTTATCACACCACAACTTTGCTGGTATTGAAGCTTTAAGACCAACCTCAATTAAGAGTTGATATATCCACATTATCTCACATACAGATTGTGCCATAGCTCTATATTCTGATTCTGCACTGGATCGGGACACAACATTTTGTTTCTTACTCTTCCATGAAATCAAATTTCCTCCAACAAAAACACAGTATCCGGTAGTGGATCTGCGGTCAATCTTGGAACCTGCCCAATCTGCATCTAAAAAACATTCGATGTGAGTATGTCCATGATTCTTGTACAGTAACCCTCGTCCAGGAGCTCCCTTTAAGTAACACAAGATCTGTTCTAACGTTGATCAATGGTGAACTGTTGGGGAGGACATGAATTGACTGACAATACTAACAGAGTATGCAATATCAGGACGTGTCACTGTAAGATAGTTCAACTTTCCAACCAGTCTCCTGTATTTTTCAGGATCTTCAAATAAGTCTCCATCTTTCGTGAGTTATAGGTTGAGAAGCATTGGAGCGCTGCACGGCTTAGCCCCCAACTTTCCAGTCTCAGTTAATAGGTTAAGCACATATTTCCTCTGGGATAGGACAATGCCTTTCTTGCTTCTCGTCACCTCAATTCCCAAGAAATACTTCAACACCCTAAATCTTTCGTGTGAAACTGGCTATGAAGAAAGGACTTCAAAGATGAAATTCCCACAGTATCACTTCCAGTAATGACAATATCATCCACATACACAACAAGGAGAATGAGGCCAGATGTAGAATGCTTATAGAAAACTGAGTGGTCAGACTTACTCTTATTCATTCCAAACTTCTCCACTGCCTGACTAAATTTTCCAAACCAAGCACGGGGACTCTGTTTCAAACCATATAGGGACTTACGAAGATGACAAACTCGCCCACACTCCCCCTGAGCAACAAATCCAGGTGGTTGCTCCATATACACTTCCTCTTGGAGATCACCATGTAAGAATGCATTTTTGATGTCTAACTGATGTAAAGGCCAATCATTAGTAGCTGCCAGAGAAATAAATAAACGAACTGAGGTCAACTTAGCAACGGGGGAGAAAGTATCAGAATAATCCACACCATAAGTCTGAGCATAGCCTTTAGCCACAAGACGGGCTTTAAGGCGAGCCACGGAACCATCGGAATTGAATTTGACAACAAACACCCATTTACAACCAATAGCTTTCTTTCCTGCAGGTAAAGGCACTAAATCCCAAGTATCATTAGCATCTAAAGCATTCATCTCTTCGATCATAACATCACGCCATCCGGGATGGGACAAGGCATCATGGACAGTTTTGGGAAGAGACATAGAATCAAGGAAAGCAACAAAAGAACACGAAGAAGAAGACAAATTAGCATAAGAAACAAACGATGAAATAGGATAAGTGCACTGACGCGTACCTTTGCGAAGGGCAATGGGAAGATCAAGATCACCAGCCACAGGATCCGATGGTGAAGAAGAAACAGATGCTGGACATGGAGCAGGTGGGTCTCGTCGTCGGGAATAAACATAGCGAATAGGAGGTGGTGGTGGGGATGGTGGTGGTGGTGGTGGGGTAATAGGGGGAGGACCTATAGCGGGGGGCGGAGAGGTGATAGTATAAACCAATAGATCATCATCCTCCCCTTGACTCGAAGAAGTAGAAGCAGCAGGGAAAAAAGGAATATGTTCGAGAAAGGTAACATCAGCGGACACAAGATACCTGTGAAGGCTAGGACAGTAGCACCGATACCCCTTTTGTAGACGAGAGTAACCCAGGAAAACACATTTTAAAGACTTGGGATCCAATTTAGTGACCTGGGGACGAACATCACGAGTGAAACAAGTACTACCAAATATCCGGGGTGCAATAGGAAACAAGGGTTTAGTAGGAAAAAGGACATTGTAAGGGATCTCACCATTAAGAACATAGGAAGGCATGCGATTAATCAAAAAATAGGTTGTGGAAACTGCATCAGCCCAAAATTGTTTAGGAATGTGCATTTGGAATAAGAGGGCCCTGGCTGTCTCAAGAAGATGCCTATTTTTTCGCTCTGCCACACCGTTCTGAGATGGTGTGTCAACACAAGAGGATTGGTGAAGAATGCCATTTTGAATTATGTGGATCTGAAAGGAATCGGAAAAATATTCTTTGGCATTATCACTCCGTAATGTATGCACAGAAACATTAAACTGTGTTTTAATTTCAGCACAAAAGGCACTAAAATGGGAGAATAATTCAGAACGATTTTTCATTAAATAGAGCCAAGTCACACGAGAAAAATCATCAACAGAAGTAACAAAATATCGAAATCCAGTAGTGGACACAACAGGACACGGACCCCAAACATCTAAATGGACTATCTCAAAGGGAAAACTAGCCCTTTTATTGACTTGAGGGACTGAAGGCAAACGATGATGTTTTACAAACTGACACAACTCACAATTTAAGGAAGATACATTATGAAACTGAGGACATAATTTCTTCAATAGAGGCAAAGAAGGATGTCCCAACCGACAATGTGCTTCAAACGGAGTTACGACACTGGAACATGCAATGGGCCTGGGCACTTGAGTATCCAGAATGTAGAGACCACCTGATTCATATCCTTTACCAATAATCTTTCTTCGTCATAAGATCCTGAAAAAGACAATGATCAGGAAAAAATGAGATGCAACAATTCAGGGTACGAGTAAGTTTACTTACAGACATTAAATTAAAAGAAAATCGTGGTAGACTCAATACAGAAGACATCGAAATCAATGGAGTTGGACTAACAGTACCAGACCCAAGGCACAGAAGAAGTGGAACCATCTGCTAAAGTAACATTAGAGGGAGATGTGTGGGACTGAAAAGTGGAGAAAAGACTAGGATTACCTGTCATATGATCTGTAGCACCAGAATCAATGACCCATTGTGAGGAAGAGGAAAAAAGACATGTATTTGGTTTACCTAACTCAGCAATGGCAGTGATAGGTGGAGATGAATGCTGCAATGCTTCTTGGTACTGAGTGAATTTAGCAAATGCATCTGCAGAAACTGTAATGGTCGGCTCAGATGAGCTATGTGTAGGAGTAACCGCAACATGGGCTGAGTGAGACTTCTGAGATTTATTTTGCAATTTCTTGCATGTGCGTTTGGTATGGCCCGGCTCATGACAATAATAACATACAACTCCCCCGGCATCTTGACTACCGGTACCTCCTCCTCTATTAGAATTCTTAGGATAAGACTGTCCAGTTCTAGATCCACCATGATGACTGACAAGAGCACTAGAAGCATGAACAGATGGAGCAATAAACGCACTAGTAGCTGTGCGAAGTACCCTAGTAAAGACCTCGTGGAGAGAGGAAATCTCAGCACTAGAGAGGATCTGAGATTTAGCAATCTCAAACTGAGAATTAGGGCTAGCCAAGAAACTCATTACTGCCATTTGCTCCCGTTGAGCTTGCTGGATTTTGACATCAGGACTAAAAGGTAACAAGACATTCAATTCTTCATAGGTCCTTTTGAAATTCATAAAATAGGCTTGAAGAGATTGATCTTGTTGTTCTGCCCGGTAAAAGCCCTTACAAACTTCATAAATACGAGAAATGTTTCCCTTTCCAGAATACAGAAATTCTAAATATTTCATCATCTCTTTAACATACTTACAGTGATTAATTAGGCTAACAACCTCGAGGTCAATAGAGTTCCTGATTTGTAAGAACAAGCGAGCATCATCTCGCAACCATTCCTTACGAGTCTCATTCGTTGGTGGATCTTCAGTGAGATGATTGTCCTTAGAAATGCTCCTGCAGGTAAATCCTAACAGTCTTACACCAATCCAAATAATTCGGACCTAGTTAATTTATGTTCTGTGATTTTGGACATCACGGGAATGACATCAGTCATGACCAAATTCTTTTGTTCGTTAGCCATAGAAACAAAACCACCAAGAAGCAAGTAACGAACCAAGAACAGCAGCAGGGAAGCACCAACAGTGAAGCAACAGGACACACTGAGGGTCCAAACGAACAACCGTGAAGCAACAAGGACACACAGAGTATCCAAACCAATAGTAGCAAAGCAATTGGATACACAGAAGTGCTTGAGAGAGAGAGACGAGTCCAGGAAGAGTGATCGGAGGTCGAGGCACGGTCGTACGCGCCTCCACGTGCCAGCGCGTGAAATAGCTGACGACGGCAAAAACTTCTGGTGTCGCGTGAGGTTCACGCGCTGGGTTTCCGGTGACCGGACTTCAGGGACAGGCCAATCGGCAGGTGGGCTACTGATCCTTAGTGGCGGTGAGAATCAAGGGTCACTCGAACATGGTGACTCAAGGAATTTCCCAATTCTGCTCACTGTGGGCAGAACAGTGGGAAAGAAAGAGAAGAAAAAAAGAGGAAAGAAGAAGAAAAAATTCTAATCTTTCAGAAAGGCTCTGATACCATGAAACCGAGAAAGAAAATAATTCTCTGTATTTCTCATTCAAAAATACAAGTGTATTTATACACAAATGGAGAGACTAAACTAGGAAAGTAGACTAATTAGAAATCCCTATAATTGAGCCTATACAGTCAACCCTACAGGCTGTATATTCTAGAATAATCCTATGTATACCTGTATATTCTGTAACAGTCCTCAATGGTTTTGGGATAGACATTCTTGTCTAGATCCAATGTCAGTTTGAGAAATTAGTATAGATTGGGACTGGTAAGTGCAAGTTTTTTAATGTAGGACAGATTTGGACCTGACTTATTAGAACAGTTTTGAAACACCCATAACAAATTGAAAATGTTGTTCGGATCAAAACTCACGGCTATGCGTGATGTAGGCAATTTTTGGGGTTGAATCCTATCGTTTAGGCTTTGAAATTAGTATTTTTTACTATTTTAAGAAAGTTTTAATTTTGTTGAAATTTAGTTAGGAAAAGCTGATTGTGATTCTGTCAATTCTGGATTACTTCTAGGACTTTATATTAGTCGTTGTTGAGTCAAACTCATTTGTTTCATTCTATTTTTTGGTCATTTGTGCATTCGATTATAAATAAGTAATACTACTATAAATAGGGCTGTAAGCAATAAGGTAGGCATGTTTTTGTTGCTTAATAAAATTTCAAGTTTCTTTTGGGAACTGTTTCTCTTTGTTGGTGGATTCCAATATGTACTTTGATGTATCCTGATCTGATGGAGAACAGCGACCACAGTTGTCATCACTCCAGTTATGTAGATCGTGGAGTATAGGACCTATGGGTAGCTATTCAAAACAAGGATAGTGATCTGATCGAACTTATGTTGCAATAGAACTTGTGTTGGTTAGCTGGCTTGTGGCCAACCTATCAGAGGTGATTTTCCCGCACTACAGCGTAGGTGGAATAATTTGGCCTACGTGGATGATTCGAGTAACGAGGAGTTTGCGCATTTGCTGTGGGCAGCAGACATGACAGAGATCCTAGAGGCTGTGACTGAGACTATCCCAGGACTATCGTATGAAAATTGATTTAACATCATTCTGTGATCATCTTCATATGGAATGTGTCTTTGGATTGGCTTGTGAAGTCAACACTTTTTCGAGTACATAGGAGATTTATGAAGAGAAGAGCATCTGCTTGGTGGGAAAAGTGCAAAATAATCGAGGATGAAAAGTTACGCATCCGGTTTGAACATGACACAAGATGAAGCAGTGGATGAGGGCTAGATTTCTACCAAACGATTATGAAACATATCTACTAACCTATAAAGCACAGACACTCTATTTTGCCTCACGTGTCTGTGTCAGACGCGGACATGTATCAAACACACTTGGATACATGAAAAAAGAGTGTCCAATTTTTCGAATTTCAGACACACTCTGGACATGTTATAGATACGTACCGGACATGTTGGGGACATGTTTTTTTGATATTTTTTTGGATTTTCCCCCTTATTTTTCTCTTGTTCTCCACTTTTATTTTTTTAAAACACGTATATAATAGTTAACAAATTTGTTTTAAAACTTGAATTATTAATGTTAATGATTAAATGAAGTTCTTAAATTTTTATTTGATGGCTTTCTTATTTTAATATATTAATAATATTGCCATGATTTGTGTATTTTTATGCTAATTTTGATTGATATAATATTAAGTTTTATTATGTTATAAAAATATATATTAAACTGTGTTCCTGACGTATCCGTGTCCTACTTTTTTGAAAAAGACTATGTCCACGTGTCCATGTCGTGTCGAATCCGTGTCCCATGTCCGTCTTCGTGGTTCTCAGGTAATAACAACTCTTATTGTGAAAAAAGATGAAGGAACACATAAATGAGTTTCAGAAGGAGAAAACAATTCAGAACTAAGTAGAAAAAAAATGTGGATTTAGTAGTGTCAATAAATTCTACAAATTCTTTTATGGAAGGAAAAGAAAATAGAAATTTAACAACTCTAACAAGGAAGCAAGAAATTCCAATCAGTGCAGTAAAAGAAGCAGATTTCAAATAGATTTCGGAACAAAAAGAATAGTCAAAACAAGCAGAACATGTGGAAATTGTAGAGTTTGATTTAGGAGACTGCGTTTTATGTTTATTTAAGAGATTGTTACTGATCCCAAAGCAGGAGCCTGAACCCAGTGAGAAGAGGTAATTGAAACTTCAGTTTTTCCTGAAAAATTTCAACCATATCCAGCTAACTCGATGTCGAGTTCTTTTCAAGTGGGGACTGATATTGGACAGATATGAATCCGACTTGTCAAAACAGTTTTGAAACACCCATCAGATGTAGGTCATTTTTAATTTCATCATTTAGGCCTTCAAATTAGCATTTTTAATATTTTATATTCTTTTATAACTTTAGTCAGGAGAATTTGATTTCAATTCAGTGGTTCTGGATTACTTTAGGACTTCATATTAGTCATTTTGAATCAAACTCAATTTTTCTATTTTCATTTTTTGTTTAATTATAGATAGGGTTGTAATCCATAAGGCAGACAGATTTTAGCTGATCAATAAAATTTTGAGTTTCCCTTGAGAATTGTTTTCTCTTTGTTGGTAGATTCCAATGTGTTCATAGCTTTTGCTATGTCATTTTGGACCCTTTTTGTGCGTTATGGTGACTCAATCAGCTGCAGAATTTTGTTCTATACTTTATTTTTAACTTATTTATGGAGGGATGACAAAATGCTGGGCCTATTTGGTGGCCCCTCTTACTTCTCTAGGGGCTTATAATTGGAAATTTCGGCTGGGATTTTTAGATGAGATTTTGTTTGGGTGAGGCCTGGGTCTTGTTGTATTGTGACATTCTAGATTTTATGTAAGTATGCTTAGGCAAAAAAGAATAATCTATTTAAGGGCCCGTTTTGGGGAGCTGTTGCTTATGAAAAAGTGAATGTTGATAATTGATTATGGGTAAGAATGATTCTGCTTCTGCCCACAATGAGTTTGGTATTTGGATGTTTTGATTTGAAAATGATTATGCTGTCAAAAGTAATTACTTGTTTGCTTAGTTCACACGTGTACAAAAGTGATTACAAAATGTAAGTTGTTGGTTTTATCCCTCATCTAAAACCTAATATCGGTGTATCAGTAATTAATTTAATTAAATGAGAAATAGTAGAATTTTTGTAGGGGAAGTCAATTCCCTTAATAGAGTAAAATATAGGATTTTACACTTGCTATACTTTTGGATGATGGAGGTTTACCGTCACTGTATAGAATCTTTTGGAGAGACCTTTTTTTTTTGGGGGGGGGGGGGGGGGTCCAGTCCATGATTTGTAAGCTGCCCTTTCTTATTTTTGTATTTGCTTGCCCTTCTTGGGCATATTAATAGAAGTTTCCTTTATCTATCAAAAAAACAAAGAAGGATTAAATGAATTTGAAGAAATTTTTATCGATAAAATGTTAATTTTTTGAAATTGTTTTTTTTTTTATAAATTGTTAATTTATAATATTTTTGAAGTATTCTAATAAATATATATATTTTTTGTATGGGTAGAGTATGTTTTATACATGTGGAATGTAGCATAAATAACAAGGACAATGTTGAAAAAAATTAAGGTCCAGAACAACACTCAAAAAAAAGACATGTAGTTGTTGTGGGACATAATGAGAATTTAGTAAAATGGTTGGGCTAAAGTTGTAGTTGGTAATGGGAATAATGGATTTAATATAAAGTTGAGGAATATAATGGTTAATATGCTTGAGGAGATGTGTGGAATTGATACAAATAACAATGTCAGAATGGAAAAAAAAAGTTTCTAAAATGTAGGAACTTGTGTTTCGGAACCCATATGCAATTGAAACTTTTTTATTTTATTTGCCAAACAGCCAGAGATTCGGCTTCTCATTTGGAGGTTGTGGGTTGTTTTTGTGGTCAGGTGGGACCTTCCTCCAAGAATGGTAGGTGAGTGTTAATAATGTAGGGAACATGTATGGGATATGGAGTAAAGAAAGGGGATAAAGGTAGGTGGCAAGAAAGGGATGAACAATAAAGCATAATAATGAGGCTGAGGTCGGCGGGAACATCACATTGAACGGCAGACCCTTAGTCTCCTCTGGGCTAGTGAGCTTAGAGGTTCATCTCTTTGTCCCTTGGTAAGGGCCTTGTATTTATAGTCACTTCGGCTAGCGTTTTCTAGGATCGCACCTGAAGTGACATGTGCCTAATTCTCATTAGTCTGGGTGTAACACCCCGACCGGATTAGCGGGAAATTTAGTGACGAATTTGGGAATTAGAAATTTTACGAGACGTAATAAAAATGTTACATGAAATTAAACCGGAAAATAATAATAATAATAAAATAAATAAATAAATAATAGCAATAATAAACGAATAAATAGATGGATAAATAAATAAAGGAAAAATAAAAAAAAAGGGAAGCCAAAATTTGAGGCCAATGGGTTTTGAACCCTTGACCCAAAAAGAAGCAAATACCTTGGCCCAAAAAGAAGAGCCACTTGGGCTGCCCCACTCTTTGTGAAATATATTACAATAGGTATGTATATAAACACATTAAAATGGAGCCCCACCACCCAAATTGGCCAATGGCCTTTCATGCAATCAAAAGAATTGATTTTAAAAATGAAAACAATAAAATATAAAGTGGTATAATTATAGGTGTTACGTGTGTGTAACCTCAAGATCCGAAATTAGAAAGTAGAGAGAGAGGGAGAGCGAGGTAGAGAGAGAAAGTGAAGGGAGAAGAAGAAGAAGAAGAAGGGAAAAGGTTGCATGGCTACCTTAAACTGACCCTACATGCCTTAGAGGAGAACTTAGAAGCAAAACAAAGAGGGGAGAGTGTCACTGCTAAGGTAAAAATTACCCACCCCATTTTTCTTCTCTCTATAAAATTTGTACACATATACTACTGTTTAGAGTTTCTTTTATGCATGGATGGCCCTATTGTGATGAATCTAACATATTAGAAGCCAAATAAACGAGTTTGGGGGCGCGGAAATCATAGCCACCATGGCTGCCATTAATGCAGCTTCAAAACTTGGGTCTTGATCGACTGAAATTAAATGGGTTTTGGCTGGTAAGGGCGTGATCTAGGGGCCATAAGGGTTTCAAATCCACAAAAAATGATAACAAATGGATGCAAGGCAAGAGAGAAAAACCGATTTATAGGTCGCGATCCTAAAAACCAAACCCTTAAATCGAACCCCAAAGCTCTCTGTGAATATTGTCAATGAAACCCCATGGGAAGAGGGTCACGGCCCCTCAAAAATCTCTCAAAACCATCAAGAGACATGGCTGTATGATGGAGCTATGGTTGAAACGATAATGGAGTTCGATTGAACTCCATGGCTAGATTCAGGACCTCAAACCAAAGCCAAAGCTTTAGTTTAGCTCCCTAACGAAGAACCGAACTGAAACAGTGAAGAAACCGAGCTCCAAAACTCACGAAATTGAAGAAAAAAATCCTAGGGTTTCACTGGTCTAGCCGTCGCAGTGAGGAAGACGACCCTGTTCATGGTTCGGGTCGTGGTCTGGTCACGGGTCGGGTCCTGACCCTGGTTAAAACAGATCCATGAAATAATCTAAACGGCACTGTTTCGATAAGTGACTGCTGACGTCATCGTGACGCAGTAACCAAACTGAACCATTTGGCTCTTGACCGAACCGAACCGAACTGAACCAGTTGAATTGGGACTGAACCGGACGGTTTACTTGACAGTTTTCTGAAATTCCATTTTTAACCCCCCCATCTTTTGATTAATTATGAAATTACCCATAAAATTAATTAAAAATTAATTTTAAAACCCTTTTTAATTAGGAAAAATTCTAAAACACCCTAAGCCAAAAATTAGTCAAACGAAATCCAAATAAAATAAAAGAATAGTGTAACCCAATGTTTTTGGGCATTCCAGACTCAACGGTGAAGTCTGATTTTTGAAATTAAGTCCCGAAAATTAAGACGAGTGAAATGTAAAATTACCATTTTACCCCTAATGATACCCAGGGCCAATTGAACATAAAAGGTAGTCCATTTTGACTATTTTGGGCAATCCGGACTCAACGGTAGAGTCCATTTTGGCAAACGAAGTACCGAAAAATATGACACGTAAAAGTATAAAATTACAAAAATATCCCTAGACTTAAAATAAACTATAGGAAAGCAAATTTAGGTTTAGAAAAGTCTAAACTAATTATCTTCGACACTCTAAACCGAACGGTGACATCCTTGTGGGGAAATTGGAATGGAGAGGGGTCTAAATCGACACTTAAATTATGTGACACTTTAAACAAGAAAGTAACAAAATCTTGAATTGTGATTATAGGGACCCTCGTTGAGGAAGGATTTTTGAGAATTGCTTTTGGGACTTCAAGTGAGTATTTTCATACCATGTTGAGGTGGATTTTTATTATAAATATAAATATCGAACTCTTGTATAATTTGAAAATAGATCCTTCTGTTTGAAATTGATTCGAATGACTTATTGACATTGCCATTTCCTGATAGTTTGTAAAATGCTCATGATACTATAACAGTTTTTCTCGCTAATCTTTGAACCGTTTTGATTAAAGGCTAAATATGATACTCTTAATTGAATAATTGAGATTATCATTGATGTTATTGATTTTGGAAATGATTTTGATGCTTTAAATAATAGAATCTTCTATGATCTGTCATTATCGAATAGATTGTGACTTTATTGAACCCTAACCACGGGGTATACGAGTGGTACTATTGAATTTGATCTCAGTCAGCGAGGTTCTAATTTGCTGACATTTAAACCCTAACCACGGGATATATTGGTGGTATTTTTGAATGTGATCTCAGTCAGCGAGGTGCTAATTTGCTGGCCATAGAAAAGTAATTTTCGATGATTTGAACTTATATGAATATTGAATGTGAACTATGATTGAACTTTGAATCACCGAATTGAGAACTATTGAACTATGATTTTGATTATCAGACTATGAAATTTGTTATCGAACTATGTTACCGAACCATGAGGTTGATTTTGAACTATGATTATTGAATTTGAAAACGACTTTGAACCGTAACTATGATAGAGTTACAACACTAAACTATGATGTTGATTTGATTATGACTATTGATATTGAAAACGACTTTGAACCATAACTATGATTGAGTTACAATATTATACTACGATGTTGATTTGACTGTGACTATTGATATTGAAAACGACTTTGAACCATGTTTGAATTACAATACAAATCATCGTTACCAACTATGTTATTGGATCATTATTTTGACTGTGTTATGTTATCGATTTTGATTTACGACTGTGATTGAATTGAGATTTATTGAAAATGACTTTGATACAAATTTCTGATCTGTTGTACTTGATATGACGTATTTTAATTCCATATGAGTATATACATTTCAGACTGTACTACATAGTAGTTTTGAAACCCTTGGCATGTTATGGAAGTACTCATTGGGCTTGTTGAAGCTCACCCCATTCTATTAACATTTTTCAGGTAAGGACTAGACAACTTGCTTTCAGGTGATGCAGGATAAGTGCTTAAGTGACGAAGCAAGTTCTTTTTGATGAGTCCTTAACCGAAGATAGATTAGATATTTTTGGGATCTTATGTATTAAGTTATGTAATATTATGCTACTCTTGACTTGGAGACTATGATCTTTGATGATGGTATTTGAATTAACTAATTAAGTGATGTAACTTATTTTGTGGATGATAAGAAAGAAAAAAAAAAAATTATTCCGCTGCGTAAATGGTATTTAGGAAAGTATTGTGATTATTGAAATAGGCCTCGGTGGCCGAGCACGAACCCCTAATCCGCATAAGCCGGGTTTCGGGTCGTGACACTGGGTACAACCAAACGAGTGATTCTTCTAACTGTATCGAGCCTCTATTGTAATCCTTCTGAGCCACACAAATCCCCATTCCCGAGGTAGAGACATGGTCTGGTGTATCACAGTCCTCACTAGATCATGCTTGCGGGCTATGACTCAGCCGCGGAGGGGAACTGAAGCCACTCTGACAAACATAGCGTGCACTTGTCATGTCCGAAGTCATGTTGCATTGCGCAAGGAGGATTACCACGACCGCTAAAGGATATGGGTTTCCCACGGAGGGACTACCATGACCACTAAAGAACCGTGACATATCTCGTAGAGGGGTCACCATGACCGTTGGGCCAACGACATGTCACAAGCCTTGGAGCATAATGCGGCCGCTGGTCATAAAACTTGTGTGTCAAGACCACCGCTCAATCCCCGCCGAGAGGAGACGTGGCAAGGACCTCTGTGACATCGAAATACCATGTGAGGAGGTGTAGTTAATTGATTTCCATGGTATCTGCGATACTGGGCATGAAGGTGTGTTTTCTTGGGAGTTCCGCACATTAGGGGTTCCGCACGGGGGGCTTGGGAGTTCCTTGGGGGTTCTGCGCATGGTTCCGCACAAGATAACCTTTGCGGCTCTGAGAGTCTACTGTGACACTAGGGTCTACCGCAGCACTAGGTTTCTTCTCAGTCGCAGTTTGCATGTCCCACTGTGTTGATTATCTAAGGCTCTTCCTACGTGGAGTGCTTTATCTTGGGCCCACCCTCTTTTGGGCCCCATTGAGGATTTAGATACCTACAAAGGCCTAAATGCATGTTTGGATCCTCCAAAAAGGTCCCCCACATGGGCCCTAAGTTGTTTCTTTTATCTTTAGCTTTTAATCTATTAATGCACGTACACATACTAATATCAACATCCCAGTTTTCTCTGAAACCTTTCCTGCTTTGCACATTCTTAGATTCATGGCAGTTAAAGGTTGCTTTGGGTTGCTGTGGGCCTAAATCAATTCTGCTCGTGTTTCCTTGCCTTGAATCCATTGCCATTCTTCTGTAATTTTATAGTTTATACACTCTTTTGTATCTTTTTGGTCTAGTTATCGCCCATCTAAATCCATGCTTCACCAAATTATCCTTTGTTCAGGCACTTTATCACACAAGTCAAAAGCGCTTGGGTGTTTAGGAGCTTAGCTTAATCAGCATTATGTGTTTTCCTCTTACTTTATTGTTATTATGTGTGTAGTTATGGGAGAATGGTTGCTTGCTTTCGCTATGCTTCCATTGATGTTCATTCTGTCTATCTCCCGCCCCCAAAACTTGAATTTAATTATGATGATCAGGAGTGGATTAAAAAAGAAGCTGATGAGGTACAATCATCTCAAACTCTCTTTCCAATATATCTAGTCATTTGCTAGTTTCATACTTTCATTGCGCATTGGGTGATTGATTTTATGTTACAATAGGTCAGCAACAGGGGAAATCTCTTATTTGCTGAGGTGTACCATGCTCTCCACCAGATTTCAGAGAAAATGTCACTTGACAGTGGCATAAATGCACCTGTTGCTAGACAGCGAATTGCAGAACTGGAAGGAATTCTGCAGAAGGAGAAGGAGGAATTTGAGGTAGCTTCTTGTTCTTGCTTCGCATTCTTTTGCCCTATTTATGAGACACAGTTGCATAAGGAGAGAAAATGTTTAAACTTTGCTGTGACCTGTGCATGGATCTAGCCATTCTCTTATTGAGCAAAGTTGTGAATAAACCATAGGCTGTCAATTATTGTTGGCTAACCCAAACTTTTCATCATCCAAATCAAGGAAATTAAAAATTACTTGAGATTTTGTGTTCAGACATTGTTATCGACATTTTATTTTGCCATTATTATTGTCATTTGACTTTATTACAATCCAATTTATGATTTCAATTGATGTAAAATACAAGTAGGCCTCGATATATTATAGCACAATTGAGGCAATTTCTGTTTCTTTTATAGCCCAATTGAGGCAATTTCTGTTTCTTCTTGATGCAACAATAAACCCTGCCGAACTTTCTTCCCTTCTGGGAGGAAGGGGATTGTCACTTTCTGTAGTATTATTCTTTAATTGATAACTTGGATTGTTTTAGGAATTGCTACAGAAAGCACTGAAAAAGGAGGTTAAAGTTGGCCAGCCTGCAATCAATATTCTTGAAATTAATAGACTCAAAAGGAAGTTAGTCCTTGATTCTTATGTCTGGGACCAAAGCTTGATATATGTTGTCAGTCTAAATAATGGCAATCTCCAGGAGGGTCTGAACAATTTGATACCGAAACTGAAGGAGAAACCTTTCAGTTCTAGTGAGAGGTCTCCTGAGATGAATGTGGCTTCCAAGCCTGGTAAAGGGTTCAGCAGCTGTGACTCTTTTCTTTTGGATGCAAAGCCTGATAATATTGACCAGCTTGACCAGCCTGGGGGAGTTCGTAAAGGAAGAGACATGGATCAGGCACTGGATTATAGGAAGGAGGATGAGGTTTATCTTTCTACTAGCACAGATATCAGAGATCAATCTGACTCTCTGGAGTCTGGGAAAACTGTACAAAGGGCTCTCTTAGAAGGGCAATTCCCAATTATGGGAAAATTTTGCTGATACCCTGGATGCGGCATGGACTGGTGAAAGTCAACCAGGAGGTATAACACAGAAAGAGAATGATTGTGGATATCCTAATTCAGTCACGGTAGATTCTTCAACTGTGGTTGAATCATTTACAGTAAACTCAGATGTGGAGAACTGTATGGATGACTGAGCTGGTGCTGAGGTAGCTCGTTCTCTTGGGCTGTCTTTACATACCAAAGGGCCTGACAATATGGATTACTCCATGGAATGGGCGGAGACACCCTTTTTAAATTTCTATCTTTCAATGAACAAGAATTCTTTGTCACATGCTTTTAAGCTTGGTACAGTTAGTGAATATAATCCTGTCTATGTGTTGTCATTTCGGGAGTTGTTACGTCAAGGTGGTGCCAGGCTACTTCTGCCTGTGGGTGTGAATGACACTTTTGTGCCAGTTTATGATGATGAACCCACCAGTATCATATCTTATGCACTTGTCTCATTAGATTATCATATCCAGATGTCTAATGAGTTGGAGAAACCAAAAAATGGTCTGGAATCTTCGGTCTCATTGCCGCCTTTTGATTCAGTGAATCTACTCTTGCTTCGCTCTTTTGACAAGACAGCTTTTGAATCTTTAAGAAATCTTGGGTCAACTGATGAGAGCATTCCATCCATCTCTGGATCTCGAAGCTCCTCGGTTTTAGACCCACTCATGTACACAAAGGCTTTGCATGCCAGAGTTTCTTTTGCAGATGATGGCCCTCTTCGGAAGGTGAAGTATACCGTGACTTGTTACTATGCAAAGCAATTTGAGGCCTTAAGGAGGATTTGTTGCCCCTCCGAGTTAGATTTCATACAATCCCTCGGTCGTTGTAAGAAGTGGGGTGCACACGGTGGCAAGAGCAGTGTCTTCTTTGCAAAAACATTGGATGATCGATTTATCATCAAGCAGGTTACAAAGACAGAGCTAGAGTCATTCATTAAGTTTGCACCAGCATATTTTAAGTATTTGTCTGAATCAATCAGTACAGGAAGCCCAACTTGCCTGGCGAAGATCTTGGGCATCTATCAGGTAATAGTTGTTATGTTCTCCATTTCCAGTGAAGCATCACTGATCACTGCTAACTAATCTATGTAGTTATTGGAATTTGGAATGATAGTAGAATTTTTTGGGGGACTCACTCCCAGCCTTTTTTATTGTAAATCCGTATCCTAAGGTATGAACTATAGTTGTTTGATTCCATTTTGGTTTTTCTGTTGGAACGCGTACCAGAACTAGTGCAATCTGGTGCACCCTTTTGAATTGATTGCTATGTATTTGTTATTATGTTATTTATATAAAGCATTTTACATTTATTCACACAAATATATAGGTATATGTTTATTAGTACATGCATCAGTCATTAACGAGATATTTATGGTCTGTCTTGATTTTCTAATAGACTAAGAAATATGTTTAAAAAAAAAAGAAAAAGAAATTCACAATCAATCCCTTTGCCCTGAAAATAAAAGAAGGTAAAGATAGGGAATTAGCAAAAGGGGGAAACAAAAAAATGAAAATGAAGAATAGGAGGGGCAGATAGAAAGATAAGCAAGAATGTTCAGAACTACAAAAGGACAACAATTTTAAGATTTGTCTGAACAGCCAAAAAATGGACAATGAAGACCTTGGCAGAATTTTTTACATATGGGTAGAAGAACAGGAAAAATGAAGGGAAAGAGACCTAGTTGTCGAAGAAGACAGCATTTACTCATTCTTTCCTATCAGTCGAGTTAGAGACTACTCTATCTTTATCTCAAAACTACAAAAAAGACCCTTAAAATGAGACCATGTTTGGGTTCCACTGAAACATCTAAAATGGCCTAAAACATCTGGAACATGGTAAAATGGTCCGGAATATAAGCCAACACAGAGAGGGTTATTTGTAACATTTTCACTGAAACAAAACATTTCTGCCTAAGAGGCCAAAGTGAAACAGATTTTAACGTTATGCTAGGAATGGTGTTTTTCTATAGCAATAATTTTTTATTCATTTTCCATTGTTCAGCCAATTTTGATCGAATCATCTACCAATGTTTTACATCTCAATCCAGTTATGACTGCACTTAGGTGCTTAATGTTATGTACGTCTCAATGCGACTGAAAATTTGAAGTTACTTTCAGATTTTTTTCGGAACATTATCAATAGTGCTTTAGATGTGAATTTAGAGGTCAAGTCATTATGGTTTAGCTTGAAGTGAATCAGATAGGGATAATTGATCATTTCCATCTAAGAAATTGTTTGGTTACAAATATATAATGTTTTGGTTTCTATCATTAATGGTATCTCTTATACCTTTCTCCTGGATTCCTTGTAATACAAGTTAAAATATTTTAGATGGCTCATCCGACTTGTTTAGAAAGGTAAACTCTACTCAAAAACCCTCAAGTACCAATTACTTGGAGTCGGCTTCATGAAAGCTTTATCTGCACCAAATATCTTATATTAAATCACATGCTATTGCCTTTTTTTCCTTAGTGTCACTCAACCAAACTTTCTTGGTCGTTTTTTTTTTACCTTGTAGCTCCTCCCAAGTTTTTTTCTGCTTAATTCGGCTTCATGAAAGCTTTATCTGCACCAAATATCTTATATTAAATCACATGCTATTGCCTTTTTTTTCTTAGTGTCACCTCAACCAAACTTTCTTGGTCGATTTTGTGGAAATCCCGTATGATTTAGGAAGGAATTGAAGGAGATATTTAGGCTGATTTCTAGAGATTGACCGTATTTTTTATTTCCATTTTTGGTTCTCCATGTATAGATTAAATAGGGATTCAGACTTGTAAAATATACAATTCAATATAGAGAATTTCTCTCATTATTTTCTACATGGTATCAGAGCTAGGGTTACTCTGAAACCCTAGCAATCCATGGCTGCCCAAAATGGAGACAGCCATGAGTCGAGTCAGTCGACAATCCAAGAAATCAAGGAAGGAGAACCAGAGCTTACCTCTTCCATGAGCTCAGTCTGGTATGTTCGAGACGTCTCCAATCCATCTTGCCGTAGAGAAGTTCAATGGGAAGAACTATCAGGGAGTGGGCGCAGACCATCAAGCTCATCATCGACGGCAAAGGGAAGCTAGGCCTTCTTACTGGCGAAATACGTCAACCACCTACCACCGATGTCGCTGCCTCCCAGAGATGGCGCTCGAAAAATTCACTGATAACCTCATGTCTGATCAACTCCATGAAGCCGATCATTGGAAAAACGTATATGTTTCTCCCGACGGCAAAGGATGTGTGGGAGGCAGTACGGGAGACTTATTCAGACACTAAGGATGCCTCCCAAATCTTCGAACTGAAGAAGAAACTATGGCAGATGAAGCAAGAAGGTCGGGAAGTTACAGAATATTACACCGAGATGGTGCGACTGTGGCAAGAACTCGATCTGAGTTGTGGCGAAGAATGGGAGTGCACGGGTGACAGTGTTCGTTTCAAGAAGAAGATGGAGGCTGAAAGGGTTTTCGAGTTTCTGGCAGGGCTAAATCGAGAGCTCGATGATGTGCGGGGAAGAATTCTGGGTCGACGACCACTGCCTTCCATCCGAGAGGTCTTCGTCGAGGTACGACGGGAAGAACAGAGGAGGAAGGTGATGTTGAAGGAGCGAGCAGAGGTGAACGGAGAAGTCGCCGCCGACGGATCTGCACTTGTGAGTCGCGGGGGTATGTCTCGCGAGATGCCATTCACTACCTCTAGTTCGACTTCTTCGAACTTGAGACAGAGACAGAACTCTACTGTTGGCAATCCATATAACCCGCATGAGATCTTAGCCCACTTAACCCGTGGGCCTTCAAATGGATCCGGCCCAAGACAAAGTAAAAGGCTTTTTTGTGACCATTGCAAAAAATTGGGCCACTCAAAAGAGACTTGTTGGGCCTTACATGGAAAGCCCGCTGATTGGAAGCCCAGACAGCCCAAATCACACGGATATCAAGCCTTCACTGAACAACAGATAGACACAGATGCTCAATCGACTGTTAGTGGGGGTTTTAACCCCGAACAACTTGAGAAGTTATATGCCTTATTTTCAACTTTTCAAGCCTCGGGTCGGTCTTCTAATTCACTGCCCTCAGGTTCCTTAGCCCACAAAGGTACTTTTTTAACTGCTCTTAGTACCACTTTGCACCTCACTCCCTGGATTATTGACTCTGGTGCATCCGACCATATGACTGGTGCTCATCACTTATTTTCTACATATTCACCGTGTGCTGGTAACTTGAAAGTAAAAATTGCAGATGGTACTTTATCCCCAGTAGCTGGACAAAGGGAGTATCCGTATCTCTGAATTTATTACTTTAAAGTCTGTCCTTCATGTTCCTAATATTTCTTGCAATCTGTTGTCTGTTAGTCAACTAACCAAACAATCTCATTGCTCAGCCATTTTTTTGTCTTCCAATTGTGTTTTTCAGGACCTATCATCGGGGAAGACGATTGGCAGTGCTAAGGAACATGAGGGGCTCTACTACTTTGATGATACTCGCATGAGTAAACAGTATCTTCCTTCTATTTGTAATTCTGCATCTAGTCCTAGGGATAGTGATCTTGTGTTATGGCACAGACGAATGGGCCATCCTAGCTTTCAATATTTAAAACATGTATTTCCGTCGCTTTGTTTGAATAAAAGTCCCTTGGATTTTCAATGTGAAGTTTGTGAACTTGCAAAACATACCCGCACCTCTTTTTCTAAATCTCCTTATAAACCATCATTGCCTTTTATCCTGATCCATAGTGATCTTTGGGGACCTTCACGTGTTCCCAATAGGACCCACAAAAAATGGTTTATTACATTTATTGATGATCATTCTCGTCTCAGTTGGGTATTTTTGTTAAACGATAAATCTGAGGTTCATTCAGTGTTCATAAACTTCTACAATATGATTTACACCCAATTTCACACAAAAATCCAGATTCTTCGAACTGACAATGGCACTGAGTACTTCAACTCCTCTTTGAGTCCTTTCTTTCAAGCCAAAGGTATTATTCACCAGAGTTCTTGCGTTCACACCCCCCAACAAAATGGGGTTGCTGAACGAAAAAACCGACATATACTTGAGGTAGCTCGTGCCCTATTGTTTACCTCTCACATGCCCCATCGTTTTTGGGGTGATGCTGTTCTGACTGCCGCATTCCTCATCAATCGTATGCCTAGTCGGGTTCTCTCCTTTACATCGCCTCTCCAAAAATTTCAGGAGACCTTCCCTGATTCTCGCCTCAGTTCATGTCTCCCACTTCGAGTTTTCGGGTCTATCGTCTTTGTCCATGTTCATGCCCCCCAACGTATTAAATTGGATCCCCGAGCTCTCAAATGTATCTTCATTGGTTACTCTCCCACTCAGAAGGGTTACAAGTGCTATGACCCTCGCTCCCAGAAACTATATGTTAGTCTGGATGTCACCTTTTTTGAGAATACCCCCTACTACTCGCTTCAGGGGGAGTCCTTGAGAGAAGCTCGACCCTCACATACCGACTTTGATGTTGCGTTCTTTGAACCTACCCCAGACATACCCTCTCATTCTTTGTCCCACACAGAAGAAATCTTGAACTCAGGGGGAGATGTGGGACAACAAATAGACAGGGAGATACTTGTCTACTCAAGGAGACCTAAATCAAAGTCAGATGAGACTCTCACATCCGATGCACCAACAGAGTCAGACCCGGTGATAGATCCAACCACTCATGTGCCAACATCCAATCCTGACCAGGTAACAAATCCTGATGACTTACCCATTGCTCTTAGAAAACAACCTCGTTCATGTACTTTCCATCCTATCTCAAAATTCGTATTTTATAATGCTCTGTCTGTCAAGTGTCGTGCTTTTACATCTAACCTTGACAGAATCCAAATTCCCAAGAATATTCAAGAAGCTTTGGAAATTCCAGAATGGAGAAAAGTAGTGATGGAAGAGATTAGGGCATTGGAAAAAAATGAAACTTGGGAGGTGATGTCTTTGCCAAGAGGGAAGAAACCAGTGGGATGTAAGTGGGTATTCACGGTGAAGTACAAGGCAGATGGTACAATAGACCGATACAAAGCCCGCCTAGTTGCAAAGGGGTTCACTCAGACATATGGCATTGATTACACTGAGACATTTGCACCAGTAGCAAAGTTGAATACTGTACGGGTTCTCTTGTCCCTGGCAGCAAATCTAGACTGGCCACTCCACCAATTCGACATCAAGAATGCCTTTTTGAATGGTGAGCTGGAGGAAGAAGTGTTCATGATGCTTCCACCAGGATTTTACAAAGGGGAGGAAACCAGGGTATGTAAATTGAGGAAATCCTTGTATGGGCTTAAACAATCACCAAGGGCGTGGTTTGATAGATTTACGAAGGTAATAAAAAATCAAGGATATCAACAGGGACAGTCAGATCACACGATGTTCTTCAAACAAACCAATGATGGAAGAAAGACTATCCTGATTGTGTATGTCGACGACATCATTCTCACTGGAGACAACACAGGAGAATTGGAAAGATTGAAGAAGGTCTTAGCCACAGAGTTTGAGGTAAAAGACCTAGGTCAAATGCGGTATTTTTTGGGAATGGAAGTTGCCAGATCAAGGAAGGGAATTAGTGTCTCCCAGAGAAAGTATGTTCTCGACCTTTTGACTGAGACTGGTATGCTTGGTTGCAAGCCAAGCGATACTCCGATTGAGACAGGAAGAAAAATGGAAGATGTTGGAAAGCCTGTGGATAGGGAGAGATATCAGAGACTAGTTGGTAAATTGATCTACCTTTCTCACACTAGACCTGACATCGCTTTCGCTGTAAGTGTGGTCAGTCAGCATATGCATTCACCAAAGGAAGGTCACCTAGAAGCAGTATACAAAATTCTCAGATACTTGAAAGGCTCTCCAGGACGAGGTTTGTTCTTTAAGAAGGGAGACAGTAAGAAGATAGAAATCTATACAGATGCAGATTGGGCAGGATCAACAGAAGACAGAAGGTCTACCACCGGCTATTGCACTTACGTTTGGGGAAATCTAGTAACATGGAGGAGTAAGAAGCAGAGTGTGGTAGCCAGAAGTAGTGCTGAAGCTGAATTCAGAGCTGTTGCACAAGGGATGTGTGAAGGGCTTTGGTTACGAAAGCTGCTGGAAGAACTACATATCACAGTAGAGTTCCCTATCAAACTCTACTGTGACAACAAAGCTGCTATCAGCATTTCTCATAATCCCGTCCAGCACGACAGGACCAAACACATTGAAGTTGACAGGCATTTTATAAAGGAGAAAATTGAGAAAGTGATAGTCTGTATGACCTATATTCCTACAAGAGAGCAGTTAGCAGATATATTCACTAAAGGGTTACAGAGGTCCAGCTTTGAAGAGTTTATTTGCAAGTTGGATATGATCAACATCTATGATCCAACTTGAGGGGGAGTATGGAAATCCCGTATGATTTAGGAAGGAATTGTTATGATTTAGGAAGGAATTGAAGGAGATATTTAGGCTGATTTCTAGAGATTGACCGTATTTTTTATTTCCATTTTTGGTTCTCCATGTATAGATTAAATAGGGATTCAGACTTGTAAAATATACAATTCAATATAGAGAATTTCTCTCATTATTTTCTACAGATTTTCTTTTTTTCCTTGTAGCTCCTCTCAAGTTTTTTTCTGCTTAATTCTTGTAAATTTTGATTGCATCCTACCTCTTTATGATTGACTGATTATTTTGATGGTCTTATATCACTAATTTGCAATTTGATTTTTCCTTTTGGTGATTTTCTTGAAGCTTACGTTAAAGAACCTTAAAGGAGGGAAAGAATCTAGGATGGATGTTTTAGTAATGGAGAATCTTCTTTTTAGGCGTAATGTCACAAGACTTTATGACCTTAAAGGATCTTCTCGTTCACGGTATAATCCAGATTCAAGTGGAAGCAATAAAGTTCTTCTTGATCAGAACCTGATTGAAGCAATGCCCACTTCTCCAATTTTTGTGGGAAACCAAGCGAAGCGGTTGCTAGAGAGAGCCGTCTGGAATGATACTTCATTTCTTGCCGTAAGCTTTGGAACTAACTTCCTACCTGTAGGTTTTATGTTTAATGGGCTTATATGTGCCTAAATTTGGAGTTTCTCTTAGCTGGTTAAATATCAAGCCACTGAGGGAGATTAGTTTCTGTTGGTGGATTGCTTTTGGTGATTATGATGCTGGGAAGGTATTGGTACTATTGTGGAAAAAAATCTGGATATGATGATTATTATCCATCTATCCATGTCAATCTGGATGTCAAGAAAAGATGGGTAAGAGTCAGACTGGTACTGGTAATACAATCTTTTTTAATTTTTTGCTCTAAATTGCGGGCAATTATCTGGAAACAGTCTCCCTCTTACACATCATATTTACCTTCAGTAACTATACTGCTTCTACCACCTAGATATAGGATAAATAAGCACTTTAGATTTCCACTAAGTTTATACTAATCAAATTCATCAAACGGATATGTTTTGGGCAGCCTGGACTCCATGTTTACTTTTCTACTGTTAAAGCATATGCTTACATGCCCAAGTACAGTTCGTGCTTCTTTTTGTTATGTTCTCTTCTAATTTATTGACTTGTATGATAATACAGTCAGTTGATGTAATGGACTACTCTTTACTGGTTGGTGTGGATGAAGAAGAGCATGAGCTGGTTCTTGGGATTATTGATTTCGTGAGGCAATATACATGGGACAAGCACCTTGAAACTTGGGTGAAGGCATCTGGGATCCTTGGTGGGCCTAAGAACACACCTCCAACTGTGATTTCTCCCAGGCAATACAAAAAACGCTTCAGGAAAGCTATGTCTGCTTATTTTCTTATGGTGCCAAATCAGTGTTCTCCACCAACGATCATTCCCAGTGGATCCCAATCAGACCTTTGTGAAGAGAACTTGCAAGGTGGGATATCCTTGGATTGATAGTGTAAAGCCTTGTAGCTGTGTTAATCAAGATGTAAGTTGAATCAATTATCACTCCATTTCTTTTTCATACCTGTTCTTTCCTTTTGTTAATTTTCAAATGGCTGCCTTACTTGTCAAGAATAGATTTTCCAGATGCATACATATGTTCAAGGATGATGTACCCTCTTTTTTCCACAAAAAATATGTATTATAACTAATTTAAGTTATAAAAAAGTTCCTAATGTCTTTTTATATTATGAGTAAATAAATATCTTATGCAACATGTATACATGTACATCTGTAATTTACTCTTCTAATAATTAATACTAAAAAATAATTTCTTCACAAATTTATTAATTATTAAAACATAAAATTATTAATTAACTATTATAAAATTTTAAAAATTATTAAGTTATTAAATATTAATTATTAGGGGTGAACTACACTTTCACATTAGGACTATAGTTTGAATAGGTCGGATAAGATAAAGGTCACATCAAGGCTTAAATTCATTTTGCCTGTATCCAATCCCATCCCATCCCACCCAACTTGAATGTAGTCTAAATAATTTAGCATCAGCCTTAAATTGTGATGAGTTAGTAAGAAGTCGTATTTGAATCAACAAGTTCCAGCTCAGTTGATATATCTTCTATTTTTTTTTTACATGGGACGTTGAGGGTGGGTTCATTGGAATAAAGTATACTGGAAATTAAGTTTGGGGTTGAGGCCGGTTGCGGAATGCCTCACCCCAAGGCTCAATTTGCAACTGGGACAACACTCAAAAAGACTACCAAACTTGCCAAAAGTTTGTGTTAGGCTGAGATTAGTTTTTAAGTTTTGGTTAGGCTGAGAAATGGAATACAATGTTGTAGGGACTCGGATGATCATTGTGGTAGGGAATGAATTGGTAATGCTTGCTAGTATATTCATTGACAGGAGCAAGGTGATGTGGTGTTGTGCTTGGTTGAGCTACCTGAATTTAACATAAGGAGGCATCTATCTCCCCACCTGCGTATGAAGCATGATGTCACGGGCTCACTCTAGCTTTCAACATATTGCCTTGAAGCACCCAAAAGTGTCTACCAGACCTAATCCATCAAAAAGCAATGGCTATCTCATTCTCCCCCTACTGCCTGTTGAAGAATCCAAGAAGAACAAGCGAACATATATTCCTTGGGTTTTGCTTCTTTTAGTTTTATTCAAATTAACCTATTTAATTCATATTTACCAAGATTAGCATTACTAATATTGTAGACTAAAACCAAATAAACAAAGAACTTTCAATACTGGAAGTCATTTTCAATCTCTGAGAGCACATTATGAAAAAGGGTGAGGTTGACTTGTCTTCCTCTATAATTACAACATTGGAAGCTCAAATTCTTTAAAGGCCAACTGGAAGCAACTCCTCCCAAGATTTTTTTATGGGGTGTTGTCACTGGAAAATGAAAGATACAATCCAAACATAAAAAATTTGCATAACTACTAATATCTGAGTCATTAGGAATCTTTTTTTTTTTTTATAAAAAAACAATATAATAAATATACGTCAGTCTCTAGAAAAAAAGGGAAAAGGATGTGTAATTAAATTTTGGTTAGCAATCCAAATCTTTGAATTAGAATTGAAAGCCACATTAAATCATTATTATTTTTTGAATGGATCGATTAGGGGTATCTTGAGTTAGCTTATGCGTACAAGACTAAGTATTCTTCTTTGTAACAGTCAAATTTACCTTTTAAGTTACAACTGTTTTTTTTTTTTTATTAGATGGATCGGTCAAAGTTATCATAGGTTAATTTACGCGCACAAGATTAAGTCGTAACAGTCAGACTCATCCTTTAAGTTATAACTGCCTTTTTTTTTTTTGGATGGATCGGTCAGAAGTATTTTGAGTCAGTTTATGCACACAAGATTAAGTCCCCATCAACTAAGTCTCCCTCTCCGTAATAGTCAGACTCACCCTCTAAGCTAGAGCTGCTCCTTTTTTTTTTTGGATAGATCGGTCAGAGGTATCCCGGGTCAGTTTACGTGTATGAGATTAAGTTAGACTCACCCTTTAAAACTATAGTTTTCCTTTCTTTTTTTTTTTGGGCAGCTTTCTACTCACGTGATGAGCCATGAAAGCAGTACTTTTGGCTTCAGAAATATGAGTTTAGTTTAACCAAAACATGATCTTAGTTAAAAAAAAAAAGAAAGAAAGTAAAGCGTAAAAAAAACCCATAAAATGGCAAAGTTGGAATAGAATAATTAATAAACATTGTGATAAGATGCATAATTAATTGGAAGAGACGGCCTCTCTGGTGAGTTGACGTGTTCCCATTCCCCACTGGCTTTCAAGTTGCATGGACGGTGGAATTGGAACCACCACTCATCCATCCATAATTGATTGGACCCCCTCATTTATTCTAAACATCAAGCCCAGATCATCAGATTTAATACATTTTTAATTCTCAAAATTAGTGTAGCTATTTAATTGGACTCCAAGTTAGTCAGTCTTACTTATGTTAAAAGACATAAAATAAAATTATGGGATGGTATTTCACAAGAATTTTAAAATTTATAATAAATAATTTTTATATATATTTAAAAAGAAATTGAATAATTTTTGAGATACTGTGATATCACATTTTAATAATGTCTTGCTAAATAATTATTTATTAAAAAAATATAAAAGTTTGAGGGAAAATGTGACTGATCATGAATGAAAAGTAGGGGGTGGTGCCAAAAGTCGATGAGGAAGTAATTAAGTATGCAAAGATGAATTAATGTTAGAAAGCAGTGGGAGGGGAGGGGGCCAACCATGTGAACAACTTTAAGCACAGTGGTCCTCAGATATAAATAACCTCCCCTACCATTCCAAAGTTGATGACCAAGTCAAACTCATGTTTATCAAGAAACAATAGCTTTTAGTATAATAGGTCCTACCTAGAGACACTTTTTATGTGTATCATAGTGACACTGATTCTGACCTTTTATCACAAATCATTTTCATTAAAAAAAAAAAAATTGACAAGAAAACAAAAACATCTAAAGACCATTGAACATGCATGTATCATTAGACAACAAAAAAAAAAATCCGTACTTTACATCACATAGCTAAGGAACGTGTGGCTGAGAAAATGTTCTCTCCCCCTCTCTCACACAGATCATTTTGTCTAATGAAGTCCCATTGATACCCTCAGGGGCTTGACTGAAAATGGTAGGTCAAGCTAGTCACTCTCTCCACCGACAAAATTGGTTTTAAATTAATTAGATTCCTTTTCATTATTTTTAATAAAATATTTGGTTAAGTATAAAATTATTTCTAACATAATTATTACAAAATATAAACCGTATAAAAAGTTATACACCACTGTGGCTGATAAATTGATCTCTGATTTCACTCTAATTACAAATTCTTTTTTAATATAACATGACCTTTTACTACAAACCAGGCAATTAAAAAATTAATATTTAACTATAAATCAAGTAAAAATAAAATTTTCTTATCCCACCTATACAATATATATACATTTATTCGAATTCGCCTTGGTTTGAAATCAAAATATTTTCATTGTTGTATAAGAACATTATTTGTGTCCTTATTTTTTGTCACATGACATATTTTCTTTGGTTAAAAAAAAAATTAGTCATCAATTGATTGATATAAACATTATATTATTCGAGAGTAATATTTTAAAACATAATATATATATATATATATTTTTAATAAAATTAACACAATTATTCACATAAATATACATCTTATGTGAATATAATAGGTGCAAAGCTCGCAAATAATTATTCTAGTTATAATCAATCACCCTTTGGACAGTCCTACAAGCTGTACGGTGACACATGTCCTCATTTTAGGGTGATTAGGTTGTTTCCTTGTACAAACTATTGTACCTGCGTACTAGTTCCGAACTGGAGGTACTTTTGAGATCACTTCTTAAAAAAGTTACGGTAATCTCCCAATAATAAATAAAGAAAAAATTTATCATATTTCATAATTATTTTTAAAAGATATTTTTATAAAACACGTAACTATTTTTTATCATCAATACTTTTATTTAATTATTTATTCCGACGGCTTACAGGCATTTTTTTATTTTTTAATATTATTTGGGATTAATTTGTGTACACTTCAATTAATTTTAAAATTTTAAAATTAGTGATTGAGTAAATTTTCGGAGGTTTCAAGGGACTTATTCCTATAAATATTTATTCTTCATTAGTATTTATCATTTTTTTTTTTCAATGAACAGTGTTTGGACAGTCAATTGTTCAATAAATGTGCTCGACTCCAAATCATTGGAAGAGTTCTTTTATTTATGTATGTGTCATTATTTTAATGTGTCACACATATATTTATATATATATTACGTGATTATTTTATTTTAACTAAAGAATTAAACATGAAATAAAATTAAAAGACGTATTTGAATTGCATATATAATATATTATGGTTAAGATATCAACGCGAATAAAATGAACATTTTCCTACTAAATTTGAAGTTAAATATTATTTGTTTTTTCAAATAGGCACTAAATTAACTGTTTGAACTGAGAGACTTCTGATTGAGTCTTATATTAGGTCAATGAGATATACTTCTATTGTTTACTTTATCATTACTGAGTTGATTGAGTCATATATAATATATTATGCTTTGGCATTATAAACTTCATGATTCAATCTTACCTTATCAATATCTTGGGGGATAGGGGTCTTACAGGAGCTGGTGTATGGCCATGGTGTGATCCTTTTCATTGTGCCATGGTTCTTATTGTGGGATTCTCGCTTTGGTGGCTAAAGTTCTGGCTTCACTATTTTGTATAATGTGGCATATATACCTTGGTCCTTGCAGAATGAGAAAGGTGCTTGACTATTATTCTGTGCTTTTGAAAGTCGCCCGTTGGTTAGTGCTTTTGGGATCATAGTTTTCAAAATTTATATTAACTCATTTTTTATATATATTTTATTTTGTGCTTTGTTAGGATTAGGGTTGTTTCTAGTTTATATATATAGAACTTAATTTTAGTTCATTCATTAATAAAATTTCAGATTTTCTTATTATTCATTATGGATTTAAGGTTTCTCTCGTGAATTCAATAACTCGTTTACTAGAATGACCAACACTAACAGTCTGCTGAAAACGCTGCAAAATAAGAAGAGGCATGAATTGTTCACAGTATTATGAATCAAGCTTGATATATATAATTTGTGATGTATATATGCAATTGATGAGAAGGATAAAAAAGATTTTAAAGAAAGAGAACCCCATCACAGTGTCTTCTTGGCTATTGATGATCAAGATATAAAATACTGTAAAATTTAAGTTATACAATAGGAAGACTAAATGAACACCCAATTGCATAGAAAAGAGGTAAATTTTAAACAGGTTCCATGTTTGAGCTATTGTAGTTTCTTGCTCTTTAATGATTATCTTTGAAAAGATCCATAATAATCAACCACCAATAATTAATTTGATTTCAAATCAATCACTGGAGGCCGGATATGAAAGTGACTCCAGTCGAAGGCAGCCATGACGTTCCAGCAATAAATTGAGAGACAGTGAATTTGATAGCCTCATCTTTTCCAATGACATGAAAGCCAGGCCATTGCACCCTCTTGGAAGTTCCCGCACCAGGCCCAACATTCGAGTATTCTGCAAAATAAAGTGTCTTGAGAGAAGAACTCCCAGTCCCAGGCCACTGAATCCAACCTCTGCCTGTAATTGAATCGTCAATGGTTGATTCCATCACCACTGATCTTGAATACTCTTTCCAGGGTCTCCCCAAATACGAACTGAAGGAATGTTTCACCGGCGAAAAATCTGAGCTGACTGTGATCCTGCAGTTTTGAACGGAGAAGCCGGTGTCCTGGCCCGGATCAGACCTTCCATTTGCCAGGATTACATTGTAGGCGCTGTGACTACCTGGCCGGCGAAGTACCAGTTGGCAGTTCTGGAAAACAGCAGCGGCGTTTCCGAAGATGAAATCAACGGTGCCATAAATGTCACATTCTCTGTAGAATTGACGGAGGGAGTGGGCGTATAAAGTATCTTGGTAACCTGCAATGCTACAGCGGTAGAGTACAGAATGATCTGAAGCAATGTTCAGTGCCACGGCTTGCTCTGCTTGAGGACCAGCTGTGTTCTGGAATCCAATATCCCTCGCAATGAATCCATCACCTGTAATTGCTGCACCAAAACGAGGAGAAGATGTACAACTTATCAAATATTATATGATATATATGCAGCAAAACTAGATAGTAAGATATGACAAGTTCTTTTTATATATATCCTTGATTTTCTCCTTTGGAGAAAGATGTAATCACAATCACTCACAAAATCATTTTTTTTTTCTTCTTCTAAATTTTAAATTTCAAATCATATTTTTATCTCAACTCATGAATTAGTTTTGTCGATGTGATAATATAAAGAAAAATGTTAAACATAAAATAATTTTTCATTTCATTTTTTTACTTTTAGAGACAAGATAACAAAATTTACATACATTTATTAATGTAAATTACATTATCTTAAGTTTAAGAATAAAAAACTTCATTTTATATATATATATATATATATATATATATATATATAGAGTGAGAGAGAATTGTTTGATATATTAATTATTAGATAATGTGTTAATAGTATTTTTTTATAATTAATAAATATATTTTATCATTTTATTTAAATTTTTTTAAAAATTATAACAAATGATACCATCTTGATAAATCAATTAAATAAATTATTTTGACATACTTAACATTACTTTTATATATAAAATTATCCTAAAATAAACAGGTGGGACTCAATACATTCACGGATAACATAACACATCCAACTGGATTAAAATAGTCAATAAAATTTGTTAAGAATAAAATAATTGAGATATCCATCTTAGTGACGAATAATATATGTGAATGTCACATCATTACAGATTAAAAATTAAAATAAAAACTTTAAAGCCCTAACAGTACTTGTTATAATAATGTTAAGAAAGTTGTCGGCACATCACAGTTATGTGTTTACAAGGGCATTCAACTAATATATATATATATACACACACACACACACAAAAGAAAACAATTTTATATGCTGAAAATTTTGATTTTCGTGGACAAATTTGTACAGCCATACATACAATCCATAAAGCATAACATGGTCTCTAAATTTGTAGTGTTGATCTACTTGGCATATGTGTGTGTATGTATGTATGTATGAATGTATACTTACACAGAAATGAACTTTGAAGCACATTTTTCAAGTCTTTATGAATTTAAGGATCCAATATATATATATATATAGAGAGAGAGAGAGTACTAACTAAACGTGGCGGAGCCACGCAAGGATGTGCCACCACCCACGCTACCATCACCGACAATTATAGTGGAATATTTGCCATCTCCTATCAATGTAATTCCATCTTTGTTAGTCAGAATTTTTTCATTGTAAACTCCTTCCTTTACATATATTACAAAACGATTCCCAGAAGCTGCGTGGATGGCTTCTGAGATGGTTTTGTAGTTGCCTGACCCGTCTTTTGCAACTATGGCATTGGCTTTGATGGTGCTCGTCTGAAGTAGTTTCCGATCTCTACCAGACACGTGCACCCAGCTGGGAAAAACTGCTTCTTCCCCGAGAAGGCGGCGACTCTTACTATTCTTTGCCGGCTTGTCAACAGTAATCCGGTTAACGAGGGCTAACAAGTTACTGCCTAATTGAGACAGGTAATCCATTTTTTGGGAAACTACACCCATGAGCTCACCGGAGAGACCCTGAGCATCAGCTGAATCTTTACAAGTTTCTAGGAAAGTCAAAGCAGCACTTAGCCATGTTTGGATGTCATGCTTGTTTTTTCTCGGAGATTCTTTGAGAGCTGAAAGAGCTTGGTTGAGCCGTTTGAGAGACATGCTCGTGAGCTTATGACAATAATCTGCATGCAAAATTTATCATTTATCATTTATCAGCTAGCAGCTAGCAGCTAGCTGAGTGTGTGTTTGTGTGTGTGTACGTATACATATAAATGGCATATATAATATTAACCTGTAGCAAGACGAGTACGTTGAGCTTCTGGGGTTATGAAATGGTAGCTGAGTTTTGCAAAGTTGGAGACAGGTAGCTTGGTCTCGGAAATAGTCTTGTTAAAAAGGGCAGACAAGATATCAACATGTTGATTCCCTGAACCCAACCCCTTCAAGGATTCAACACACACGCTTGGATATCTAGTAAAGCTGCATTCTGTCTGCACGCGCTCTTGGTAAGGATCCATGGCAGCACAGGACATGGTGGCACCACTGATCAATAGTAATAGCCAATACACAGTAGTGAGCATGATCATCAGCTCCTTCATTGCCATAATAGAGATATATTTGTATATATCTAACAAAGAAATAGTATAAATGTGCTACTAATTGATAGAGGATTAGAAGCATGGGGCTGTGATATTTATAATAGAATTGCTATCTTGGGAATGGTTAAGTGGCTAAGAACATTTTAGTGTTAGTTTGCTGGTCTATTCTGGTGAGCCACGACACACGAGTGATGCTAAGAACCTTTACGTCACACCCTGCCACTGCCCTCCGCCATTGGCCCATTTTGTAACCCTTTTTGTGGGCCTGCAAAGGCACTCACTATGGTTGTTGGCCCACGTATAGTACATTCTGTACATGCAAAAGTCACTTTTTAGTAAAGTCATCCATTGTGATCAGGATGTAGTGTAACAATTATACTGAATAATATTTGTAAAAAATGTATATAACATTGTTCTTTTAAAAAATAAAAAAAAAAATTTTAATTTTAAAGAATTTTAGTATAATATTAATCAAAAGATAAAAATATAATTTCAAATCTTGGGAGTTATGGTCCCCCTTATCACCCCCAACATTGGCCACTATTCATACATATAAAGTGAAACCTAAAAAGTATAAGGCTCCCCCCTTGAAACTTCTTAAATTAAAGTAATTGGATTTAGTTCTTGTTATTATGCATATAAAAACGTAATATATCTGACCTAAGAAAACTTTCCGGGGTAGATGTTGATGATGATTTAACCTAATTAAGTTTACTCTAAAAATAATTATTAGATGAACTCATTAATGTGATTGTAATGTGCAACAAGTAGGGGAATACTTGATGCACTAATAGAAGAGAAAAAAAGTTTAGGTCAAAGTTAAATTGTTTTATGAAAGTTGTTGAAAATGTTTTTGAAAAATATTTTGACACCGGTCATCTCAATATGACAACATAAGTAAACTTCAAATCCTATATTTTGACTTGAGACGCTCTAACAAATTAAGCTCGTCACTTGCATTGTGACTGAAGATGAAGTTTGGCTAAATTTATACATTTAGTCCTTCAATTGGACGCATTTTCTATTCTAGTAAAGTAGTATTTTTGTAACTACTTTACTTAGAAAACTTGGATTGAGTTAATCGATTGTTGCTATTTTTTTTCGTATCTTATCTAATTTTCATATTTTTTTGTTAGCTCAATTTTGATTGTATTTTCTGATTTTCTTAAAATTAACTTGATAGTTGTACTTCCCTAATTAAATTAATAAATTCTTGTCTCTATAAATTAGTAAACACTTGTATTATTTTATTTTCATCAATAAGACAAAATAAGAATGGCGCCGGATCATTTCTTAGGGCACACCACGAGCCTATGAACAAAAAAACAAACCCGCAATTGATGGGCTGCCAGTGATGGATGCAAAAGAAATATTGGAGAAAGAAAAGGAAAATAAGTAATAGATTTAGGTGGATAAGAATAGATCGAGAGCTATTCCTATTGATAACTTCTCTTGAAGAGTAATGGATTGCTTGGACACCCTATTGGATTCCAAATTATCACATCACTTCTTTTTTTCTTTTTTTGGATGGAATTTGGATCGTAACGGGCTCTTAGGGAGCCCACTTCTACAATAGGTTGAATTGTCCTGTTGAAGTGCCACGTCACACCTTTTCCTTTCTTTTTTCTTCGAAACATCAACACATGCGTTGCAAAATAAACAAGTGGCCACCAATTCCCAGAGGTGACATGGACGGCTGGTTTGCACTCACATCAACAAAGTCACATTTTATATGAAAACCTTGCATTTTCTTCTTAAATCTCAAGCATGCAAGGATGACAAGCATCTCCAAACAAAAGTTGTTAGGCAAACAAAATAAATTCATGGTTTATTTATTTTGTTTGACTTAAGAATTATTCTGAAACTAGTTGTAAAATTTAAAATCATTCTAATTTCAATTATAAAATTTATAAATTAAAATCAAACAAATAACGAACATAAAATTAAAAGTAAAGCACAAGAATAAAACCAAACTCTTCTTCTATTTTTATATACTCAGTAAAATCTTCTTCTATCCATCACTTTACGTGATTTATAGTAACAGTTCTACTAATCTATCAAAGCTCAAAGCTCAAGGCCTCACAATCACTCTACTGGACGGTCACAATTCTCACGTATCAACCACTTTCCTTGACAACCACTCTATTAATTTTTTTTGTGGCTCCAATTCTCTTATGATAGAGACTAACATATATATATATATATATATATATGTAAGTATATATATAAAGGAGAAAGAGTTTATCTTCCGAAATTGTCAGGTAAAAACTCAGCAAATGTCTTTTTTTTTTTTAGACCAGTCCATATAGGAGCATTGCTTCGATTTTAATTGGGCTGCCCGCTAGTAAACAATGGAATTGGTCCTCTGGATGAGTCGATTCGAAATGTCGGATGCCGAATTATCCCAAAAAAAAAAAAAAAGCAGAACATATACATATACATATACATATACATATACATATACAAATATATTGTTTACATACCCATTAAGTTCTAAACATGAGCTCAGTGAGAAAAATAAAATAAAGGAATCAAAAAAAACTTTAAAACACTGCATATCTATTGAAGTCATTTTATCCAGGTACTTCTAATATATATATGACATGATGTAGAACAGATTGCAGAAGAATTCAATTCCTAGCACGGAATTGTGTGCAACACCAAAATTGTCAGAATTGCGTAAAATTCGGTGGGTTACTTGGAATCGATATGTTGATCAAAAGCGCGTTTTTGCTATTTTTGGTAATAATGTGCTGCTTAATTTCGAGAGCTTCAGTTGCCGTTTAGAGTTCTCCTTTTACCAGATTGCTGCTTAAGTTTAGGGTTTTTGATTTATGCTTTCAATTAGAATATTTCTATTTTTGGAATTTTTAGTATTTCTCATTATTTTAATTATTTCTTTCCTAAAGTTGTAGTTCTAGTCAAATTAGGAGTTATAGTTCTAGATGAATTAGGTTTTGCAGCTTATATAAAGACGATTTCTTTTCATTGTAAGGTTAGCCTTCATTCAATAAAGAATTTTCTTTCTTAGATCTTAGTCTCTGAGCTCGTGGATTCGAGTAGTGTTACTTTTGTTCGTAGATTCGAAAATTCTCCAAGAAGTAGGCAGTGCCCTACTTATTCATAAGCTTCCGCTACGTCAGTTGGTATCAGAGTAGGCTTAATCCTATTCAGATGGTGAGCGCATGGAACGAGGACAAAATCCTTGACGGCGGTGACCGTGAAGAAAATATGGTTAAAAGGGCTAAATTTAGAATTTTTCAAGCATGAGACCCAACAGGGGCAACGTAAGACCCAGCAAGCGTTGCGGGAGATCCAAGCGACTCTTGCTAGGTTGACGGCAGGGAATAATCAGCGGGGCGACAGTCCTACGGGTCGTCAACCTTACCGAGAGAGGGCTAAAGTTATTCGTGAACACCATCCAGAGATTCTACGTAGGCAGCTAGCCTATGAGGAAGACCTGAGTGAGGATGAGAAAGATGCTGAAGACATACTCCTGGAATAATCGAGGGGTTACCAAGGGGAGTAGGACCGACAGACCTTTCATATGAAGATGGACTTGCCCAGTTTTAATGGTGAACTTCAGATCGAGGGGTTTCTTGATTGGTTGGTATTAGTCGAGAGGTTTTTTGATTATATGGATATTCCTAAAGATAAAAAGGTGAAATTAGTCGTGTACAGACTATTAGGGGGAGCTTCTGCTTAGTGGTAGCAGTTGCAAATTACACAGATGTGACAAGGAAAGGGGATGATTCGGACATAGGCTAAGATGAGGCGACTGTTACGATCCAGGTATTTGCCTCCAAATTATAAACAGATTATGTTTCGACAATATCAGGATTGTAGGCAAGGAAGTAGAACAGTCGAGGCGTACCTAGAGGAATTCCACGGGCTGTCGTCGCGTAATAACCTATTGGAAACAGATGCGTAACAAGTTGCTAGGTTTGTTGGGCTATATAGGATCGAGTTGAGATGCAAACAGTCTACACCTTAACCGAAGTTGTTGCGTTGGCTATTAAGGCAGAAACTCAATTGGACAGATCTAAGGCGGTGGTCGTAGCAAGAAATTCATTTGATTCCAATCGAGCTACAGTAAGTAAAGGAAAATCCATAATGACTTAGCCACCTTTGTCTAACACCACTCACGGGACAGGTAGCAGTGGAGGTCCATCAAAGCTAGCCAACATTGTTCCACCAGAAGTGGCACCTCGTAACCCTTATGCTCATCCGGGGTTTGAAAAGTGCTATAGATGCAAATAACCAAGGCACCGTTCCAACCAGTGTCCAAAAAGGGGTACCGTTAACTTAGTGGAGCCAGAAGAACATGGTAGATTCGAGACAGAGGAGGACGAGAATGAAACGCCCTATACTTATGAAAAGGAAGAGGTAACGGGTGGCGACGAAGAGGAGCTACCGTCACTCTTTCTAGTGGTTCAACGACTTCTGTTAGCACCAAAACAGGAAGAACCATCTCAGCGGCATAATATATTCTGAACCAAATGTATTGTGAACAAAAAGGTTTGTGATGTCATTATTGATAATGGCAATAGTGAAAATATAGTGTTGAAAGCAATGGTTACCAAATTGGGCTTGCAGACTGAGAAACACCATTCACCGTATAAGATTGGCTGGATTAAACGGGGTGCAGAAGTGAAGGTAACTGAAATATGTCGCATTAGTTTTTCAATTGGGAAGAATTATGCAGATGAGATTGTGTGTGACGTGGTGGAGATGGATGCCTGCCATATGATTTTGGGACGACCATGGCAGTTTGATGTGGATGCTACATACAAGGGCCAAGATAACGTATATGTTTTCATGAAGGGGGGCCTAAAGATAGATTTGGGACCCATAAAAGAGGAATTTTTAATTATTGAACCGAAGTCAAAGGGAAAGTCAGTATTTTTGGTGGATGGGGGTGAATTCATAGAGGAAACTAAGGAATCTGGAGAGATTTTTGCAGTGGTAGTTGGGGGAGAAGTTGGTAGGGAGTTTATGGATATCCTACTCGTCACTTAAAATTTTGCTAGAGGAATTTCAGGAAATTATACCGTCAGAGCTACCAGATAGGTTGCCTCCTATGCGGGACATACAACATCAGATTAATCTCACATCGGGAGCCAGTTTGCCTAACCGCCCACATTACTGGATGAGTCCCAAAGAAAGTCAGATTCTACAAGTGCAAGTAAAAGAGTTGATTGAGAAGGGATTGGTGTCGGAGAGCATGAGTCCTTGTGCGATACTAGCCTTGTTAGTTCCAAATAAGGATGGCAGTTGGTGCATGTGCATCGACAGTCGGGCAATCAACAAGATCACCATTAAATATAGGTTCCCTATTCCTTGATTGGAAGATATGCTAGACATGCTGGCTGGATCCAAAGTCTTTTCAAAAATTGACTTACGGAGCGGGTACCATCAGATTCGGATCAGGCCTAGACATGAGTGGAAGATTGCTTTTAAGACGAATGAGGGATTGTACGAATGGCTAGTGGTGCCAGTTTGGACTCACTAATGCGCCCAGTACTTTCATGCGGCTCATGAACCAGGTATTAAAACCGTTCACTGGAAAATTTGTTGTGGTATACTTTGATGATATATTGAATATATAGCCAGAATAAATCTGACCATGTTGCGCACTTGAGGGAAGTACTTACAATTTTGCAGCAAAATAAGCTGTATATTAATTTAAAGAAATACAGCTTTATGACCAGTAGTTTGTTATTTTTAGGATTTGTGGTAAGTGCTGATGGGATTAAAGTTGATGAAGAAAAGATTCGTTCCATTCGAGAGTGGCCAACTCCACAAACAGTGGGTGAGGTTCGTAGTTTTCATGGTCGGGCAACGTTTAACAAGCGATTTGTTAGAGATTTTAGTCGGATAGTCGCACCAGTTACTGAATGCATGAAAAAGGAGAAATTCCATTGGGGAGAGGAAGCAAAACAGAGTTTCGTGCTGATCAAGGAGAAATTATCATCTGCCCTAGTTTTAGCACTGCCAGATTTTGACAAGTTGTTTCAGATAGAGTGCGATGCCTCTATTGTTGGCATTGGTGCTGTACTTTCTCAAGAAGGCAGACCGGTTGCGTTTTACAGCGAGAAGCTCAATGAAGCTCGCCAGAAGTGGTCTACTTACGAGCTGGAATTGTATGTTATTTTTTGCGCCTTGAAGGTTTAGGAACACTATATGGTGTAGAGGGAGTTTGTCTTATTCAGTGACCACTAAGCACTGAAATTTATCGATAGCCAGAATAGTGTCAACCAGATGCATGCCCGCTGGATTTCTTTTATACAACGCTTTATTTTCAATTTGAAAGCATAAGACGGGTCAATTAAACCGGGTCGCTGATGCTCTAAGCAGGAAAGCGTTGTTGCTTTATCACAATGCGGACTGAAGTGGTTGGGTTTGACTGTCTCAAGGAGCTTGTATGCAGCCGGACGAAGATTTTCAGGATATTTGGGCAAAATGTCAGTCGGGATCTTCCTATTGACGGAATGCATATTCAAGAGGGTTATCTGTTTCGTAGCAACCAATTGTGCATCTCGAGGAGTTCACTACGAGATCAGATAATTCAAGAATTACATGGTGGAGGCTTGGGCGGACACTTGGGTTGTGACCAAACAGTAGCTCTTGCTGAAGAGAGGTATTATTGGCCCCAACTTGAAACGAGACGTCGACAGGTCATGTTAAAAGATGCCCCGTTTGTCAGGTTGCCAAAGGCTAATCTCAAAATACAGGTCTGTACATGCCTTTACCCATTCCAACAACAGCCTTGGAAGGATCTTTCCATGGACTTTGTCCTAGGCCTTTTGCGAACCCAACACGGGTTTGATTCTGTATTTGGGGTAGTTGATAGGTATTCCAAAATGACTCACTTTATTGCTTGCAAAAAGACCTCAGATGTAGGTGTATGTGGCAAATTTGTTTTTCAAAGAGGTTGTTCATTTATTGCTTGCAAAAAGACCTCAGATGTAGGTGCATGTGGCAAATTTGTTTTTCAAAGAGGTTGTTCATTTGCATGGGATCCCCAAATCCATCACTTCAGATAGGGACAAGCAAATTCTTGAGTCATTTTTGGCAGGACCCTATAAAGGTGGTTTGACACATCCCTGAATTTCAATAGAGTGAGTCATCCTCAGTCCGATGGTTAAACGAAAGTGGTGAACCACACTTTTAGGAATTTAATTCGTTGCATTTATGGAGAGAAACCAAAACAAGTGGGATCTTGCTCTTGCATAGGCTGAGTTTGCTTATAACAGTATGATAAATCAGTTCTACTGGGAAGACCTCATTCCAAATTGTTTATTGCTGTCCTCCACGCCATGCTTTAAACTTGGCTCCTCTGCCAAAGCTTCCTGGTTTGAGTATTGTAGCAGAAAATATGGCAGGATCATATCAAGACTATTCAAGAAGAGGTGCGGAAAAAACTTGGAAGAATCTAATGCCAAATACAAGGTAGCGGCTGATAAAAAGCGAAGGGCTCAAGTATTTGAAGAGGGGGATCTAGTGATGGTTTATTTGCACAAAGGGCGGCTACCAGTGGGCACGTACAACAAGCTGAAAGACAAGAAATATGGTCCTTTCCAGATTCTACAGAAAATTAATGATAATGCCTATGTCGTAAACCTTCTTGCAAATATGGTCATTTCTCCTACTTTCAATGTTGCTGATTTGTTTGAATATCATCCTCCTTGATGTGTCGTCTTCTCAATTACCTACTCGAGGTCGAAGTTCTTTTCAAGTAGGGGAGACTGATGTAGAACAAATTGCAGAAGAATTTAATTCTTAGCACAAAATTACGTGCAATGCCAGAATTGTCAGAATTGCATGAAATTCGGTGGGTGACTTGGAATCGATGTGCTGATCAAAAGCTGCATTTTTGCTATTTTTGGTAATAATAGTGCTGCTTAATTTTGAGAGCTGCAGTTGTCGTTTGGAATTGTCTTTGCTTAAGTTTAAGGTTTTTGATTTATGCTTTCAATTAGAATATTTCTATTTTTAAAATTTTTAGTATTTCTCCTTATTTTAATTATTTCTTTTCTAAAATTGTAGTTCTAGTTGAATTAGGAGTTATAGTTCTAGACGAATTAAGTTTTGTTAGCCTATATAAAGGCTATTTCTTTTCATTGTAAGGTTAGCCTTCATTCAAGAAAGAATTTTCTTTCTAAGATCTTATTCTCTGAGCTCGTGGATTTGAGTGTGTTACTTTTGTTCGTGGATTCGAGCAATTCTCCAAGAAACAGGCGGTGCCCTACTTCTTCATAAGCTTCCACTACGTCATGACAACACTTTGACAACCTGTAAGAAAACATGAAGTATATATATAGCTTAATCAAATCATGGGAAGAGTAGAAATTTCTAAGAAATTACTACACAATTTATAGAAAAACTGGTTCTTCTCAGTTAACAGGGAGTGGTAATTGTCTACAGGGTCTGACACCTCCTCAAAGCCATCCTTGCACGTTTCAGAATATGTCATTGCAACTGCCACCAATGAATTGACTTGGTCGTAAGATTTTTCCCTTAGAGCCTGGGTTGACTCTTGTAGATTTTCAAGAGCATCTATGTATTCTTCTAAGCAAGCACTCAAACATCTAGACACATATTGGGTATCATTACCATTACCAGCCATCTCAGACTTCAAATTATTTATGAAAGAGAGTGTTTCCATTGCTTGCACCATTCTACGATCCAGTGCAATTGCAGCCAGCCCTTTGAGATCTGATGTTTCACTCCGATGATCAAATCTTAAGGAAGTTACACATACATCAAAATAGAGGGTGTGATTGCATGTTATAGAAACTAAAGAATAATCTTCTGTTTTAGCTATGCCATCTAACCTTGCAGTTGTGCCAACAAAGAAAAAGAGCTCATCAACAAGAAGAAAGCCGGGTGTTGGTAAAAAGTTCCATATGAAGCCATCTTTTTGTGTGTGATGAAAGAAGGCTAGCTTACAGCATGAAGGGAGCTAGATTATATTATCTAATGTTGCTATGATTTATCCATTAATAAAAATGTAGTCTGGCAGGTGGAACTCTTCTATTTTTCAGATTGAAATCCATCTTTCTGTTTGTATTCAGTGTTATATATATGTACATGTATTTTTTTTAACTAAACATTAGTTAAACACTTATTGATTTTGAATATATACTTAAAAGTGACTTAAATATGTTCTAAAAAGTCCTTTAAACAGTTATCTGTTCTGAAATTGTATAAAAAAATTCGTCAAAACATAGGCACTCTATTTGAACACAAGCCTATACACGTTCGAACAAATTGCTGCATATGAATAGAAAGAAAGACTCAATCCAATCACATGTCCAATTTCTGCAAAAATTATTAGTTGTCCAAATCCAAACCCTAATAGGTTTAGGTCTACCTATGAAAATGTGTTGTGCAAAATTTACAATATGCTTCTTTATAGTTCTTAAAGTTTCCCCACACCTTTTATAAGTATCTTGTTACTCTTTTGAATCCAAGAGTTTAATTTCATATTTCGGTGTTAGGATTTCATATAATCCCTCGTTTGCAAAGGTGTGTAAATGTTGCAATCTAAGAGAGTATCTTAGGTTTACTTTTTTTACCGCACTAATTTGTGTGGATCTAAGAGAGTTGATATCTTGACTAAAGTAGTTATTGTAAAGAAATCAATATGGAGACACAATCAGAATATATAAAAAAAAAAGAACTATTACAAAAAGGACTAACTAATGGAATAAGCTTATGATAGACTGTAATAGGTTAGTAGTTTGAAGTCTAATGTTCTTTGTACTTGATTTGTTTCACAGTGAAAATTTCTTGTAGGTTTAGTTATCACCATGGCATATATGTGTTTGTTTGAGTGTGGTGTTTGTATAAAAAGTAATGCTAGTTACACTGGTTGATATTATCCATTATAACTCTTTTTTAAAATTTAAATAAAAAGATAAAACATATTTATTAATTAAAAAAAAAAATTTGACACATTATCCGATAAATCAAACTGGTATACTAAACCAGGTATACCAAACATTTTTCCTGTATAAGTAGTGTATGAATTATTTTAGCCAAATCAATCTTAAATAATGTTAGGATTTTAGAGATATCGTTCCTCTCTCTCTCTTTTTCCAGGTTTCATGTTGTATCATATGTTACATTTGCTTGCGCCAACCATTCAATTCCCTGAATGAAAGACCCTACTGTAAATTTAGCTAGCCTGTTTTTCCTGTGAGAGTGGGCCTATAACCGGCCCATCTCACACGATGATCTAGGACTGAGCCGTGCCCCGTATTATGATATTCGACGTAGAATATAGTGCTGGGTGGGTCAACATTGGGGGTCCACTAGGCCTATCCTGCACGGTTTATGAACCTTCTAATTCTCGATTGCATGAATATGGTGGTAGAGTAATTCTTCCAGGGCCTACCAAGGTAGGTGGGAACCGTTAGATTGTCAAATGGGATGATGTTACACCGTTGGATGGAGATGCCAGGTGTTTTGATTTGGGTCAGATTTGCTTTGGGCCGTAATGGTGTTGAATTGATTGGGCTTGGGCTTGGGCTATCGTGGTTTAGATGCTACAATTCTGTAAAACCACAGCGGCATTTCCAAAGATGAAATCGATGGTTCCAGTGATACGGCGATCCCGATAGAACCGATGGTTGGAATAGGTATAGAGGGTGTCTTGGTATGCATCGAAGGAGCACCAGTAAAAGACTGACTGGTCTGATGATGACCGCAAGGCTGCTGCCTGGAGTTTCTCTGGGCTGGCCGTGTTCTTGAAGCCTATGTCCTTTGCAATGAATCCTATCCCGTCTACTACTGTACATTTAACATTTTGAAAAAAATACTAGTATCTATTTACCATTACCATGTAAATTAATAATTAATGAGCTAATCTGCATTGAAAATAGATATAATAAACCTACTGTTAGTGCAAATTTGATCGATAATGGTAATTGATGCGTGGAGTGAAGAACTTAATAAGGGTGCCTGAGTAATAGGTGGACACCCCGTCTATGGAGTTTAAGGAGCCGGAGATGATAGTCTTATCCATACCATTATCGTATATCATCACATTCCATGAATCCTTATCCACGACCACATTCTCTATATAGACCCCCTCCTTCACGTATATCACAAATCTCCAATCATGACTTCTCTTGGGAACTGAATTCACGGCCCAGGTTGATGGTCTTGAAGTCCCAGGAGATGATAGGTGGACACCCCAACTACGGAAATGATAGGTGGACATCATATATCATCACATTCCATGAATCCTTATCCACGACCACATTCTCTATATAGACCCCCTCCTTTCACGTATATCACAAATCTCCAATCACTTCTCTTGGGAATTGAATTCACGGCCCGGTTGATCGGTCTTGAAGTCCTCGGTACCGTCCTTGGCCACCGTCACATTAGGTTTTGGATTGACCTCCTTCTCCTCCTCCTGTTGGAGTAGTCTCTCGTCTCTATGGCAGGACACACCACAGAAAATTCAGGTCAAGGTCAACTTCAGCCTTAAGCAACTTCTGATGCATTGGGATTTGGAAATCGCTGAGGACTGTGAATATGTTAGTGATGATTGCCAGGCTGTTATTGGTGAACTCGGTGGAGTTGCGCATTGCAACCCTCACCTCGTCAAGGAAGTGTCTCAACCTCTAGTAATAGCCCATTCCAAGCAAGTCTCCTAGCTAATCGGTGATGGTAGTGCTCAGCCACGCCCTGATGTCATTGATTGTGGTCATCGAAAACATATTAATTATCCCTCTTTCCTGACTGCATGGATGAGATTGACATGTTGACATGATCAACAGCATCCTCAATTAGGTCTTTACAATCGCTCAACGCTCGTAGAAGTAGTGGATTATTAGTGCCATTAACTTTGGAGGAAATAAGCATTTCGGGCAAAGATAAGAGCTTCACAAGTTCGTTCATTGCAACATGGAGCATGAACAACTTTTGTGGTTTTGGCCTATCTGGACAGGATCGGAAGCCAGTGAGAGAAGATATGCTAGAAAAACACGAGTCTGGATACTAGGTCACGTTGCACATGGCTTGGATGGACCCTGCAGTTCTACTCGAACTCGAAGACACGGGGCCTCCAATTGGCTTGCCTTAGCATAGCTCTTGAAGGTGGTTATTGAATCCATACTATTTATACAAAAAAAATTGATCTCTTTGTGGTGGGTTTTGCTTGTTTATACAAGCTTCATAAAGCTTCTGCTTGGGCTCTAATTAATGTAAAATATCCACTCAATATTCTTGAATGAGTGGAAATATATAGTAAATCTTATATATAATAATAATAGATTTGTAAAGAGTGTATTAAGAGAACTGAAAAAGAAAAATTTACTGGAGAAGAACCATTTCTTGAGTTTTACCACCAATACGTCAACGTAGCTGACTATAATGGTGGTGGTTTCATTTTAATTAAGTAGGTGACATCAATATTATGGAAAAAATTTAAGATCCAAATTCTCGATTAAATATAGATGACATCCCTAACCCAAATTGATCATAGTTTTCCATTTGTCCCAATACTACTATGAAAGCTTCCACTATTAGTACAATATCAGGCTGGCATCAGCTAGCTATTGGATTACTATCACTGATGTCCACCCATCACGCGATTTTGTATGTGCTGCTCCATGCTGAAAAAATCTCAATGCAAGCTGTTAGCAAATAGAATTAGAAAATTTACTCCAATGAGCAAATATTCTGTATTCCCAAAGGTGTGCCACTAATACACCATGCACATGTCTAAGACAATAACTGCACTTTTATTTTTAATGCCAACAAAATATGTTTCAAACTACATATATATGGACAAGGCTTGAGGGAAAATCCTCTAGCCAAGGCCCTAGTGACAATGGCCTTTATTCAATTGACCAGGCTAAATCTGGGACACTCATCTAATCCAGTACGCATTGTAGAAGTGTATTTGACAGCATTGGAGTATCGTCGTGGAGCAAAATAGTAAGAATTGACCTTCCATCTTTACACAATTATAACTTTGTGAACAATGGTTAAACATTAGTTTAGTATTTAGTAACTTTTGATTCTAGCCGAATATGGGTCAAATAACCTCGGATCTTCTTTCTGTTTTCACGAGTGTCTTATTTTTTGTTGTATTTAAGTTTTTAGAAGGTTTTGGATTTTGTCATATTTTTTGTCAAATTCATATGTTTTATTTTATTTTATGTCTTTTTGGCCATTAGGGTTTTAACCTTATAAATATGATGATATGTAATGATAATGACAACTTTTTGGTAATAATAAAATTTTCTTGAGAATTATTTTCTCTTGCCTAACTCTTGATATTCGTGAGAATCAACAAGTGTTAGATGCCTTTTGTTCAAAGTATCTTTCTGTAAGAAGATCAACAGGTTCAAGAGAGGGTCGTGATTGGTTTTCCCACTACGCACTACATTAGTTGGTATCAGAACTGCGTTCGTTCGAGACTATGCCACCACGAAGACGTGTCAGTGTTCGAAATGTGCCTCTCAACGAGGTGTTGGAACGAGATGATGTAAGCCAGTTATGACAACGAGTTGAAGCGCATAGGCAGCAGATAGAAGCGCAAAGGCAGCAGAAGGAAGCTATGACTGCCCAGATTGCAGCGTTGATGGTTGGCCATCAACGTGGAAACTGTTCCCCATTCGTACTTTCGATGGGTGATGAGAAAGCCCTAGAGGATGAGTTTGAAAATCCATATGCTTTTGTTGAACCCATTCATAGGGGTAGGAGGCCCATGGAAAAACAGAATAGGATGGATCTAGAATGGCGACGTTGGGAGGCCGGATTAAGAATTGATATTCCAGAATTCCAAGGGAGGTTATAGCCCGAGGAATTTTTAGATTAGGTTATTGTTTTGGAAGAAGTTCTGGACTTTAAAGAGATGCCTACAAATAAATGGGGTGTATTTGGTTGCTACTTGGTTCCGAGTTAGGGCAGTAACATAGTGGCAACATACAAAAATGATTCGGGAACAACACAAGAAAAACAAGATTAATTCATAGGAGAAGTTAAAGAAACATATGTGAAAAGGGCATTCTTACCCTTTAACTATGCAATGACATTGTACCAGCGATTGCAGAATTTGCGACAAGAAACAAGGCCTGTGGATGATTATACGTCTGAGTTCTACCAATTAATGGCACACAATGATCTGGCAGAGACAGAAGAACAACTAACATCCCGGTATATTGGGGGTTTGCAACCTCAACTTCAGGATACCCTTAATCTATTTGACATTTTTACTGTTTCTGATGCACATCAGCGAGCCCTTATGTTTGAAAAACAGAATAGCCAAAGATCGAGCAGTTCCACGTGGAGCGCTGGGGTTAGTGGTAATGTAGAAATGGGTGGTAGCAATAATAATTGTAATCCACATATTACGCAGTCCAACCTAAGGGGTTCAAGACAATAGGGAAATGGAGGTCAGCCTATTAGGGCTCTTGCTACAGGCAATGAAGTGCGTTGTTTTAAGTGTGGAGAACTTGGACATCGTATGGCAGACTTACAAAAAGGGTGATCGATATAGGAAGGGTCTGTTTGTGGATAGTGAAGAGATTTTTCTAGAGCAAATTAATGACTTTGACTAAGATCCTATTTTTTATACCGTTGACAATGATAATCAACAAGAGGGGGTAGTTGGCGGCGACAAAGGTCCTTTGTTGGTGGTAAGACAAGCTTGTCTTGCACCGTGTAAGGAGGAAGAGGATGGAGAGTGGCGTAATAACATCTTTCAGTCCACTTATACGGTAAAGGAGGAAGGTGTGCCGATTCATTATTGATGCCGGAAGTTGTCAGAATGTGATCTCAGTGGAAGCTGTCAAAAAGTTAGGGTTAACAATTGAACAACATCCCATCCCCTATAAGTTGTCATGGTTCAAGAAGGGTAATGAGATAATTGTCTCCAAATGTTCTTTAGTGCCTATTTCTATTGGTTCAAACTATAAGGATCAAATTTGGTGTGTTGTGGTACACATGGATGCTTGTCATGTTTTATTGGGGAGACCATGGCAATTTGATAAGTGTGTATCTTATGATGGGAGGAAGAACACTTACAGTTTCATGTTTAACAATCATAAGATTACACTTATACCCAAAAGAGAAGAGTTGCCAAAGCTGATATTAGGAGATGGGTCTTTCCTCTTGTCTAGAAGTCAATTCATTGAGGCGATGTTTGTTATTAGAATAGTATACATGTTGATAGCAAATGAGAGCATTGAAGATGGGGAAATTCCTGAATCGGAGAGGGGGTTAATTGATGAGTTTGATGATGTGTTTCTTAATAAATTAGAAACAGAACCTCCACTCTTATGAGATGTCTAACATCAGATTGATTGGGCTCATGTTCTTGATTTGAAGGTAGTCAATGACAAGGCATAGGGTTTGATTGCTCAAATTCAGGAAATTTATAAGTCCACTTAGTGTCATTTGGTAGAGGCAACTGCTAAATATAAAAGTGTTATTGATAAAAAAATATTGTCGCGTTGAGTTTGATGTTGGGGACTTTGTGTGGGCTATTTTGGTGAAGGACCATTTTTCGGTGGAGAAATATAACAAGCTAGTAGCACGAAAAATTGATCCTTTGGAAGTGCTATAGAAAATTAATCCCAATGCCTATCATATGAAATTGTTAAGTCATACCCGTACATCTGACGTGTTTAGTGTCAAGCATTTTATTCCATATTGAGGCGACAACTTGGATGATGAATATTTGAATTCGAGGGCAAATTCTCTCCAACCAAGGGAGAATGATGCAATACGAATTGCAGAAGCATATTTGGCGGTATTAAAGCATCGTCGTGGAGCAAAATAGCAAGAATTGACCTTCCATCTTTAAACAATTATAACTTTGTGTACAAGGGTCAAACATTAATTTTTAGTAATTTTTATCATTTTTAGTAACTTTTAATTCTAGTCGAATATGAGTCAAATAATCTTGGATCTTCTTTCCGTTTTCACGAGCGTCTTATTTTTTTGTTGTATTTCAGTTTTTAGAAGGTTTTAGATTTTGTCATATTTTTTTGTCAAATTCATATCTTTTCTTTTATTTTATGCATTTTTGGCCATTAGGGTTTTAACCTTATAAATATGATGATATGTAATAATATTGGCAGCTTTTTGGTGATAATAATTTTTTTTTGATAATTAATTTCTCTTGTTTAACTCTTGGTATTCATGAGAATCAATGAGTATTGGATGTTTTTGCTTCCGATATCTTTCTGTGAGAAGATCAATAAACTCAAGAGAACATCGTGATTAGTTGCCCCCTATGCAGTGCATCACCACCACATCACTTCTTGCAAGTTGCAACACACACACGGCCTATCCAATTCCTGAATCAGCCGGCGAGGCCCAAAAGATTTGATGAATGGGAGTTGGCAAAGCTACAATAGTATGATATATAGACACACACTTGAAACAACCCGTCCCCTCAAAAGAGATTTTATGAGTCAAAAGTTGACCTTACTCATCATTCGTGTATATTTGGATGTAACAGTTACAATGGTGATTCCAAAAAAAAAAGCAACAATTACAATACATATTTAAAAATAAACCTACAATAATTTTTTTTCCAAACAAAAATTAAGAAAAAGAACCCTTAGAATTAAACCCCGTCATCATAAGGAAAGGAAGTAGAATCCAGCCATTCATCTCCAGTAATAAATTCTGAGACGGTGAAATTAGAGGCATCGTTATAATCCATTACGTGATAGCCTTCCCAACTAACTCGATCCTCAGTACCCGAACCAGGCCCAGTATTATCGTACTCTCCATAATATAAAGTGTCGAGGCCTTGATCGCCGGACCACTGGGCCCACCCTGCTGGGTCAATGAAATCGTCGATGTAGGACTCGATATATACAGTGCGAGAGTAGACTTTCCAGGGCCTCCCCAGATAGCTCTTGAAGCTGCTGGAATTGGAATGCAACTCATCTGTAGCCACAATGGAACAGTTCTGTATGGTGATTCCTGTGTCCTCCTCTGGAGTGTCTCGAGACTGGGCTGTGATCACAGTGGACTGGCCAGGCATTGGCATTCTAGATATGATGTTACATGCCTGAAAAACAACGGCTGCATTTCCAAATACGAAATCTATGGTACCCGAAATGTCACATTCTCTGTAAAATTGTCGGAAGGAGTGGACATACAATGTATCTTGATAACCATTTATGGTGCACCTGTACACCGCTGATAAGTCTGCGTTAACGCGGAGTGCAACTGCCTGGTGTTTCCCTGCTCCTGCTCTGTTCTCAAAGCTTATGTCACGTGCCAAAAACCCGTCTCCAGACACAGCTGAAATCCAATTAATTCAACATTAAGTATTTGGATAGCTTTATTTCTAGATGAACCACATGACTTAAAATGATGCAGAATAGGTGATCTTTGATTTCTAGAGTATAGGATTTAATAGTTTTAATAATTTTTTCTTTTTAGTGTAGTATATTTAGAGATTTCTTTATTTATTAGATGAGTAATTCACGGGTTACTAAAAGTCTAGGATTTCTATATATTTAATTTATTTTTTTCATTTTGATACTGCATTAGAAGTAGGAGACTAGAGGTGTTTGGTGCTTATAATTGATGGTGGTATTCTGTTATCTTAGTCCCTCCTAGCAATTAATGCATATTGGCTTGTTTATATAGATTCTCGTCATGCATACAAAACATATGAAATGGACTATGAGACAAGTTAGACTTTACCAGCAGTAGCAGATCTGAACGTGGTCCAACCATCGGCGACACTTCTGTTACCGGTAATCACAGTAACGTCGCTTCCATCTCCAAGCAGAACAATGTTCGGCTTATAACTTGGAATCTCCACATTTTCCTCATACACCCCTTCTCTAACATAGATTATTATTCTATCATAGCTGTTATTAGGAGCGAAATTAATAGCCTCCGTGATGGTGGTAAAGTTTCCAGTTCCATCTGCGGCCACCATAAGGACCTCACTTGGGTCATATTCATCGCCAGAACTCTCCAAAATCCGGCGATCTTTCTTTTGTAGCCATCTTGGAACACCCATGAGACGGCGGCCTTTTGATGTGCCTGGCTTAGAGAGAATTGATAGGGAGTTGCTAACATACTTATAAGTAGTGATTAAGGAATTCACCACCACTGGTTTCGAGGGACCCGACGCAGAATCTAGACCTTCTAAGCATGTGTTCTTATTGGTCAGAGCTGCACTCAGGAAGGCCCTCGCATCGGTTAATTTTTGCGACTCAGCCGAGCGGATTCGAGACATTGATCTCTTCAGAGAAGACACTGTAATTTGGTGGAGCTCCTTGCAGTCTTGGATGGCTCCTCTCTGTTTCTCAATGATATTCGAGCCTCCAACATTGGATAATAGATTGGACAGCTTTCCAGCTTCGGATAAGGCTGTTTGGAGGGATTGTAGGAGAATGGTGATGATGTTGGGACTGATATTTATGGAGATGGAGAGCTTCATAGAGTCAAAACAGACATCTGGGTATGGGGTGGACTTGCAGACAGATCTTATAGAAGAGAGATGGGGATATTGTAAATCAGAAGTGGTAGTGGAAGAAGAAGGGTTGAGAGCCCATGTCGTCGAGAAGAAGAATGAGCAAGAGAGGAGTAGAAGTGATCTGAGAATGGAGGAAGCCATGAGATGTGAGATAGAAACTCAGGATTGATGGTGTTTCTATTTTAAATAGCTGATAAAGAAGAAAAGACAATTTTTTTTTTATGACCCTTTTTTCTTGATGACCCGAGACCCTATTCTACTCATCAACCGTAACATTCGGTTGCATGACCAGGCATAAATCTGAGAATGTGTAAACTCTTTTAACTCTTTTATCCACACATGCGAGATAAATCTAAGAGACAGATTGCACACTCTTGTAAAGTTTCGAACAAGAGACCACGACCTTTTAAGACACTTTACACCGTAGCTTTCCAGTTGAGCCAGCCATTGATTGTCCTCAAATAAGATCTTTGGGAACGTATATTGCATGGAATACTTTGTTTAGATTAATGTATTGGATTGAATTTAGGGCATCAATCTTTGAAAAGGGTAATGGTAAGGACAATATTAGTATAATTCTTTTAGTCTCTCATTCACGGGGAGAGAGAGAGAGAGAGAATCCTGTGTATGATAGTTTACTAAAAAGTTTGTATGATGGGGGAGGGGGGGCTGCATTAAGTGAAGATAATGTTTATAATGTAAATATAGTATCATTCACATGTGGACTGTGGAGGTTTGTTTCTTGTGGGTAAAAAATTAGGAAGCTCCTGTTAAAGATATTTGAAATTTGGTAAACAAGGCCTACAAGCCATATCTAACTTACAACCAATAAATATAGGGGATAGACCATAAAGGCAGTCTTTTTTTATTCGGTTGTGTGGGCGAACATACCTGTAGATTGGTAAAAGAATTGAAAAGTGAGTCCTCTAGCCTCTAGGGGAAGAGAAAAAGGGGTGTGGTACTGCGTCCATGCCCACAACTTTTCCACTCTGTTGATTGGCCTTTAGTGGGAAATTTGTATTCAGGGCCCAGGGGTGAGCACTCTGTTGAGGCTTCATTTGTTTACACATACTCATGTTTACAAGAGTTGTGTCATGTGTGTTGTTTCCACAGGAAATGAATAACAAAACAACATGGGGAATGACATTAGTAATAAACGAGAAATGTTGTCGTGACGGAACTGTAACGCTGACCCAATAACCTGAATTCTATTAATATGATCCAAAATATCTAAGTCAAGTTATTACTAGCACAATCACTACATACTCTCCCTTAGGACAATGTAAAACATGGGTATTATATTCTCCCTCTTTAGTTTTACATGTTGCGGCTGTCTATTGAGAGAACATTTTAAGATTACTATTTTTAAGAAATTCAGTTATAATATTATGTTATATTAATTATAAATATTTTTGATAAAAATGTTAACTGAACATAATATTACTTTATTTACAATTCTTCGAAGTCAATGGCTTTGGCTCTAATAACGAAAAAAAAGTGCCCAACATCATGATTTAAAAACGCCAAGGCCACCAACTTGTACAGTGATACTGTATACTGAGAGTCACAGACTCAAAAACATTTTATATATATATATATTCTCTCAGCTAATTTTACTTCAGTACTAACATTTATGGAAACCGCATTAATGTCACTGTCTCTCTCTCTCTCTCTCAAGTCAATAAATGACTACCTGGAAAGTTTGCAAAATCTGTGTTGGAGTCTTTTGCAACTTGTTTACTTTTTTTATTTTTGTTTTTTATTTACTGTAAATACTTTTAATAAAAATTCTAAACAAACATAACATTACTCTACTTACAATTCTCCAATCCAATGGCTTTGGCTCTAATAACGAAAAAAAAGTGCCCAACATCATGATTTAAAAACGCCAAGGCCACCAACTTGTACCGTGATACTGTATAGTGACAGTCACAGACTCAAAAACATTTTATATATATATATATATATATACTTATATATATTCTCTCAGCTAACTTTGCTTCAGTACTAACATTTATGGAAACCGCGTTAATGTCACTGTCTCTCTCTGTCAAGTCAATAAATGACTACTTGAAAGTTTGCAAAATCTGTGTTGGAGTCTTCCGCAACTTGTTTACCTTTTTTTTTTTTAATAATACTAATTTTTTTTATATTTTATTAAAAATATTTATTTTTAAAAATTAATAAAATTATATTAACTGAGTATCACATTATTAATAAATATTTTTAATAAAATTTTTAAATAAACCTAACATTATTATTTTTTTAAGTAAATATATATAAAATATCTTATTCATTACTTGCTTAACACTCTCTCTCTCTCTCTTTTGATAACACAGACTGGATCTGGCTTAAGCCTCTAGCATTTCCCTAGATAACTCGAACAGTGATTTTAATTGAAATTTAGTTTATTTTATAATGTAACTTTACTAAGAATAATTAGTGTGAAGGAATCATGTCCTGCCATTTTCTTTCAATGTGGTTGATTTTTTTTCTCTCTCAATGAGATTAGTCTGGCTGTCTCTATTAATACATCTGTTGCAATTAAAAATATTTTTTTATATATAATAACACTAAAGAAAGAATAAAACTTATACATTTTGCATTAAAAATGAACACTTATATTATTTAAATAAAATTTTATCCTGTGATTAAAAATAATTAATGTTGAGAATCATGTCCTAACCTTTTTTTTTTTTTTCTTTTTAAAGATTATTTAGGAAAACTAAATATAGACTTCTTGTGTATTTCTTTCTCTATTTTTTGTCTAAGATTCTTTCAAACTATAACGAAGCATTTGTTCTTCTGACCTGTGATATTGTTGCAACTAATTTGTAGCTTCTTTCAGTCATTCACAGCACGAAATCTAATGGCACAGAGAGTTTTTTAGTTCACTAAAAGAAAATTTGTTACCATTTATAATCTGCTAATAGCATCTTACTTGGGAATTGGGATGGCCATGGGCCATGGCCAATATACGGCCAGCCCCATCATCAGGCAAAAGCACACCATGAGACCATAAAAAAAAGCAACTGCATGTTTAGGTTTAAAAGTTTGGGGTCCATGACAACACTTTCGGTGTCCATCCATGTTACTACTATAAAAAGGTACCTCGTTAGACATCAGTTAGGCACTAGGAAGCACACCCTCAGCTACTTTAATTAAGCACACCAAATAAGTAGGTCCTTATATAATTTGGAGAGAAACAACTTTTCTAATAATTAATAAGATGTTAATTGGTCTTCACAACTTCGAAAGCTTACCCAACAAGGAAAATAAAAAAAATGTCACCACAAATCAAATCTCTTTTTGCAAAAATACATATCCACCATGATTACTACATCAAACACAACCAACACCCCCCAAATAATAAATAAAAAGAAAAAAAACACAAAAAAAATAGAGGGATGAATAGATCGACACATTAAAGTAGTTAGCAAATTTTGGGGCTAAACCCCCAATCCAGCAGTGTACTTGACACCTGTTGGTGGCAACCATGAGTTTCCAAGAATGAATTGAGCCACAGTGAAGTTGTTTGCCTGAGATGAGTCATTCATTGCGTGATAACCTGGCCACTTGGCTCGGCTACTAAGGCCAGACCCTGGTCCATAGTTCGTGTACTCACCATAGAAAAGTGTATCCAAGGCGAAATTCCCATTCCACTCTAGCCACCCTTCAGGCCTTATGGCGCTACCCATGTACGATTGCATGAAGACAGTTCTTGAATACAACTTCCAGGGACGTCCAAGGTACGTGGGTGTGGAGTTTACTGAAGCTAGTAAATCTGGCTCCGCAGATATGTTGGAGAATTGGATAGAGAAACCCGTTGGTTCAGATGGGTCTTTGCGGCCCTGAGCTGTTATGGTATTCTTTTGATTTGGTAGACCCTTCCTGGCTAGGATTTGGCAATTCTGGAACACAACGGTGCCATCACCAAATATGAAATCCACAGTGCCTGTGATTTGGCATTCTCGGTAGAATTGGCGCATGGAGTGCGCATATAATGTATCCTGGTAACCTCTTATGGCACATCGAAACAAGACTGATAAGTCGGAGTCCGATCGGAATGCCACCGCTTGATGTTTCTGTGGTCCTGCTGTGTTCTCAAATGTTATGTCTCGTGCTACAAATCCTTGGCCTTTGACAGCTGCAAGTATAATATATATGTTCGCCAAAAAAAAAAGAAGCATTTCAGTTAGTTTATGGCACCAAGTCTACAAAAGTGTAGATATATTATCAAAATTGTTTACATGGTGGTTAGCTGTAAGCGAAGGCTGGAGTTTGGGACCTTAGGTGACATGCTTTTTACCAGTACCCCATTCAAATTAATGGGATTACCCATATGCACTGTGTGTAGGGTAGGGATTAGGAGGCTAAGAAGCAAGAGATCATGGGATCAGATCAGACAAGATGATATTGTGTTTCATGAAATATCATGGTACATGGACCATTGGGTCGTGGTGGACCATCGACCGAGGTAGGTACCTCCCACCGGGTACAAAAATTCTCATTCCACACCCATAGGCCATAGCTAGGTCACCGTTAATTTGCAGAAGGATTAAATTAATTGGAGACATAAAAAATGCTAGCATGGTCCCTGATTATTTGTGCCTTTCTATTATCAAAGTACAAGACCTTCTTTTGATTAATGTTCGCCCGCCTGAGTTCACCCACTTTACGTGGCACTACCACAACACATGAAACAAACACAGCTGAGCCGGCTCAGCTGAGAAACAAAGCCACATAAGTCAAACATTGCTCTGGTCCACTTTTGGCTGAGGTGACGGCCCAAAGGCTGGGATTTAAGAGAGAGGAGCTGCCAGACGCAACCCTCAACGCACAGAACAAATCCTCTCTCTCCCGCTTTCTTCCCTCTCTCTCTTCCCTCAATCTATTCTCTCTCTGGAAAAACTGGTCTAAATCTAAATAAATAGTTGAAGTTGAATCTTACCGAAGGTGGCAGAGTGGTATGTGGTCCAACCGTCAATGAAGCTCCGATTGCCTGAGATAACAGTTACATCCATGCCCTCTCCTATCATCATGAGGTTCCATTTTTTCTTACTGATCTCTACATACTCTCTGTACAAACCCTTTTTAATGTATATGACATAACGGCGTGTGCTGTATTCCGGGGCTGCAGATATGGCATCCATGATCCTAGTGAAGTTTCCAGTCCCATCTGCAGCCACTACAGCATCGGCTGATACCCCCACATTTCCATTCGCTTGTAGGAGTTTCCGATCATTAAGTCCGACCCAATAAGGAAAATGTTTATTGCTCTTAAGTTTCCTCACAGAATGACCACCTCCATTCCCACCCCCGCTGCGGCCACCTTTGGAATTGGTATTGGGAACTTGGCGTACCATGGTGAGAATGTCATGGACTAATGAGGTTACTTGGTCGAGGCTCCCTGCTACCAAATTCTTGACTATGCTATTGGATCCCTCAAATCCTTCCATGCATGTGTCCTGATTAATGAGTGCAGCGCTCAACCATGTCCTCAGATCAGCACTCAGATTGCCAGTGCTGTTATCTTTGCCTGTATGTAAATAAAACTAAAATTAATTACTCCATATATCACTTTTAGTTCTTTCTATACAAAACGGAAAATGATATACAATGTGGAATAGAAAGGGTTCTAAATCCAAGCACTTAGACAAAGACGTGCCAGAAGAGAGGACAACAGTTAAACTAGTAATAAATTGAAGGCAAAACAAATCCAAAACATTTTTATATAATCAACAGGACAGGATCACTTCACTACTTGTCTAACATTTAGATGCGAAACGGCAACGTAGACTCTCTCTCTCTCTCTCTCTATATATATATATATATAAATATATAATTGAATAGTGACCTTTTAAAGACGAGAATTTAGTTATCAATTCTTATTTTTCCGGTGCTTATGAAAGGTGAATAGCTAGTGCTCTGTGTTTTGAGGAAAGGGCACGAAACAGGGAACCAACTGGAAATGTAGAACACGAGGTAAATACAGGATCTATGTAGAGATTATAAGCAAATTGGAAATTCCAATTAATACACAACCCCAAAGTGGAAAAATTCTTCTCAAAGACAGATCATATAACTAGAAGGATCAGTGGATCGTATATGGTGGGTTTCTGTAAAAAGAAATATAAGTATGGCAATTTGTAAAAAAGAAGTGGAAAAGGTACCATTAGGATTTTGAGAAGCAGACAGAGTCCAGCTCAATTCTTCGGAGGAGAGATCGAGCAAATCAAGGCAGTCGGAAATAGCATTAGAGAGCCGAAAATCGCCAAATGCATTGGCGAATTTGGCGACAATGGAGGTGACCTGTCGCACCACATCGATGGTGTTCTTCAATGAACTCGTGAACTCGGAGGTTGGAACCTTCAAGCACTCCAACTCTAGGAAATCAGAGCCAGAGCTACAAAATGGAGCCCACAATATCATCAGTACTAGGAGTAACAAGGTGGAGAGACGGGAAGGAGCCATTGACTTTGGGCGTGAATGCAGGATGCTGGTTAGTAGCTAGTGATGGAGGGAGGGGAATTAGCAAAACGCATTCAACTGTGTATATATATATATATATATATTTATATTTATATATGTCTATAACTATATGCACATATATATATGTATATATAAACTAATTGAGGTGAGAGGAGAGGAGGAGCAGAGCAGCATACAGAAGTAGGATAATGTATGAACACTTAAATATGAAAGAGCAACACCGAAAGAAGGAGAGGGATAGGACATAGGAGGAGGAACGTATTAAATAGGAAATGATGGAAGAGGTCAAGAGGGGATTGGGATTCAGAGGTTGGAGGCAGGTGGGAGAATTAAAGGGTGGTCTGTGGGCTGTGTGTGATGGTGTCGGCGCTGACCGTGACTGTGATCGTGGATGAAAATTGAAAAAGGAGAGGATTCTGACGCAAACGCGGGAGAGTGTGCCTTGTATATTGCGTGTCATCTTAAAAGATATGCTTATGCCCCCCCCCCGACACTTTCCCTTTAATTAGCCCCACACTGGATTGTGACCCATGCTTATGTCCCTCTCACTTTCCCTTCTAATTAGCCTGGTTTGGTCATTTATTAAAGGGTGATAATTGGTAGGAAAAATAATATTTTATTAAAATATTTTACTTGAAAAAATTTATAATATTTTAATAAATATTATATTATAAAAATAAAATCATATAAAATAGAAACAAAATTTTTAAAATACTATAAATATAAAAATAAAAATTAAATGGAATCAAACAGAAATTAGAACTTACAGTTTTCTACCAAAATATCAAAAGTAAAACAATGGTGATTGACCAAGACTAATGTCTTACATTATGTCTTTAAGACAATATCGTACTCGCACTGTTGCTTTCGAGTTTTCAATAGCGGTTATCTCTCATCATACAATGGTCATACATAATAAATAGAAGCACTCCGATCTTATGTACATAATGAACCAAAACTTATCCTTAAACTCTCTTAATATACAGACTTATAATATGCATGAACTTAATTCTAAAATTCGGAAAATTAAATGAATGATAATAAAGACGAACTGAGTTTACATAGGTGACTTGGTGGCTGTTCAAATAGACATGATCTGTTCACGCAAATAGATATAATGCTTCAATTTGAATAGGCGCATCCATTAGTTAACAGATGCACCAATATGAAGAGATGTATCTATTCATAGTGACTGTTCAATCAAAATTAAAAAACGTAACATTTAGAAAATATAATTTAAATAATTAAATTTATCTAAATAAATTTTCTCCAAAAATATATATATACAATGGGCCAAGGCCCAAGCCCAATCCAAGGTAATTCTATATATACTCTTTAAAACTTTGTTCCCAACTTATGTGAGACACAAATTTTTCACAAGTTTCAAACTTTGTTACTATTTTCAAGTGGTGATATTTGAAATCAATTTCTCATTCACTCCTTAATAGTTTTTGAGCAACCCAATATATATGTTCTTAATCTCCTCATGGATAAGAACATATTTCCATGTGAACCCATATAAAATAATGTTTGGAACTCATTTTAATTTTGGCTGAAAGATGGCCAAAAATTCTTCCTCAATAATCCATTTTTCATATTAGAAAATGGGTTTTAGGCCATAAGTCTATCAATAAGAGCAACTGGAATACATGTGTCATTTCTAAAATTTGTGTTCCAATGGAAATGTTGTTTGATTTGTTAAAAAATATTAATATTATTTTTAATGTCATATTTAACATCAAGAATAATTAGTATCATTTTACTTCATTCATGAAATACTATTTACATATGCCAATAAGAGGTACGGTTTATACTATTTTATCAAGTAAATCTCAAACAAAAATAAGATTCACGCTACATTATTAAGGAAAAATTGTAGTTGTGCCAAAATCTAACATTTTAGTATTACCAAAATATAGATTTAGCGTAGATGAAATGACATTTGGCGTTGAAAATATTCTAAGTTAAGATTTAAGATCAAATTTAACACCAAATATTTTAATCCCAAAAGTTCTCAAAAATTTTAAGACAAAGATTTCCTTCCGCATCCCTTCCCTTATGTTCATTACATAACGTGTGCCAATTTATGCACATATAATCAACTTTTTTTCAAAATTCAACAACTTATAATATATAACTATCTTTTTAATAAAATTTATATAGTTCATTTCTAAAAATCAAGATCTATCAAACAAGTTTCATAATGCATATTTCTCATTCTTTTTCATGTCAATTGGATTGCATTTAAAACATTTTTGACACTTGAAACCTCAATTACAAGTTTTATGAAACTTGTACTTTCAAGTATCTAAATTTGTACATAATTTCCAAACAAGGAACCCTTTTTACTCTCATATTTGCTTGTACTAGGCCTATAAACGGGCCGGGTCCGATTCAGTCAGACCTAGACCCATTTACATAAGATTCGGATCCGTTAAAAACTAATTAAATAGACCGGGTATATATTTGTTAGATAATAACCGTTAAAAACCCGACTCGCTAAATCATTAACAAGTACATACACACATTCTTTCTCTCTCTCTCTGATACAATATTGAAGTTAGAATATTTAACCTCCTAACAAAGTTACTATATATATATACATACATACATACATACATACATAAAAGTTAGAGAGAGAGAGTCTTAGTGAACTTATCGTCTTCAACCTTCTAGCACCGTCTTGTACTATGAAAATATTTTGAAAATCACTTTATGAAATTGTTTTATGAATCTAACTATCAATAACCGATTCCATTGAATGAACATTCTATTAAAAATTATTATAAGTATTCTTTTGTCTTTGATGAGTAATCTTTATTTCATTTTATGACATTTTCATTCCATTTTCTATTATATTTAGGAGTAAGGAAACATTTTGTAGACTTAAATTCTTGATAAAAATCAAAAGATTTCTAAATAACAATTATTGTCATTTTACCATTCATCATGTGTCCGATCGTAAAAACAAAATATACACGTAATAGTGGCTATCACATGAAATAGTTTCAATCAATAACGATATAATTAGGGCTAATAAAATCTTTTATTTGTAAAGCCAAGTTGGCTACTCCAAACAGAAAATTTTAGCTCCCAATTTTTTTTTTTTTTACAAACGAGTCGGGTTTTAGAGTCGAAGACCTGGATCCGGCGAATCCGGGTCTAGGTCTAGTTGAAGCGGGTCTTAGCGAGTCCGAATTCGGGTTTAGACCCTTTTAAACTTGACGGATCTAGGTCTAAATCTTAGAGGGTCTACCTATACCCGGCCCATTCACAGGCCTAGCTTGTACATTTCTTTTAGTAATAAAATGTCACTCATCCATTTTCTTGTCACTTGAATTAAACCTAGACATTTAAGACCCTCAAAACTTTAATTCTAACTTTTCTTGAAATTTAAACTTTCCTATATCTAGATTTGTACATAATTCCCGGATAGGGAATCCTTTTTAACTCTTTTTTTGTTCGTATTCATTTCTTCTATTTTTAAAAATTTTCCTTGTCTATTATCGTGTCAATCAGATCACATTTGAACACGTAATGCTAATGCAAATAATGTTCTATATGAAAATATGCACTCTACAATATTAATCTCGTGCATCCTACATGAAAAAAATCATCACAAATATATATAATTTTTTTAACATTAATAAGATTCAAGTTAACACAGTCAATCAGATTTTCGAGAATCCCACATGCATTTGAAGTGTCTAAGGATGCATTCGAATGATTCATGTTATGAATTTATGCGATTTGATTCTAATTGAATTAAAATCAAACTAGACCATTACAAACATATTCTAAGGTCTTTATAGCCTAGAGTCAATACTAAAAAGCACTTAAGATATGTGTACTAATAAAGTATAAGACCCTATCAGAATCGATAAGTAAGACACATCTTACAAATGCACCCAATCATATATGCATACTATGCATATGTGTTTATACCTTTCTTAATAAAATAATTGTGAAATCTTCAAAATCTTGTTCAAATTTTTCATCTTCAAAAATTCAAAATTGTAATTCAGTCTGACGTGATCAAGTATTTACAAATTTGATTAACTAACAATAAGATTCAACTTAGCCTAATAATTATAGACTCAATACTTAGATTTTTGGAATGATACCCACACAACTTAAAGTGAAATTTCACAGTTGTACAAAATACAAAATTTTCTCATAGAGTTATTCATATATTTTGTATCAATCGGATTGTATTTAGACATTTTGGACCCTTAAAATTTCAATTTTAGGTTTGTTATATTAATTATTTAGACTTTCAGGTATCTAGATTTGTGCAGAATTCTCAATTAGGGAATCCTTTTTAACTCTCATTTTCCTGTACCTTTCTTTTAGTAAGATAATGTTACTTGTCTATTTTCATGTCAATTGGATCAAATCTGATCATTATAGATTTTTAAAACCTCAATTATAGCTTTCTGTAAAACTTAGACTTCTATGATTGTTGGAGAGCCTTTTAGAAATTGATTTTAATAGCTTTCATTTTTAAATTCAAGCCAAATTCCAGAAAGAGAATGAAAATATTGTTACTTTAATTATATGTTAGAATTTGTGGTCCATGTGATGTTCTAAAGTATGATTTCTGACTTTTAACTTTAAAAAAAGTTGCAGCGTGATCATCATGCCACGGTAAAGATGATAGTATGCTGGATGGGTTACAACGCTATGCAATATATATATATATATATATATATATATATATATTTATATAAAATGAAAATCAACATATTGTGATCGATAATAATAATAATAATAATTACAACGATAATAATTTGTAATCTTTTATTTTCATTGGAATGTATCAAATCTATCAAGCTTTATTAATACAATGAACACCTAATTTTCTACATGTTAAATAGCACAATAATATATTCATATGAAAAATTTTAACATCGGACAAAATATCCATCACAACTTTGCTTATTTTTAGCATATTTTGAAACTGTTTGTCTTAAAATTTGTTATGCAGTACATGCATTTAAAGTTTCATTGTCTACACTTTTTCAGTATTATATTTAAAACAAATTATATATGAATATTGGTAAGTCATTCTTTTTTTTAAAAAATAAAGATCATAATTTTCAGAAGATACAAGTAGGACCCCACATTTCTCTTATTCTAGCTCTTATTATTCTTATCATTTGATTGTATGACCTCTTATATCTGACAATTAATTTGTTTTAATCTGATCAAATTATTTAAAAATTGTAATTGTACACAGTGAAGAGCATCTTCCCAATTAACCAAAAAGGGGAAAAGGAGGTGGAAGGATCATTGTGTTGAGACATGCCAATCTATATTCAATGTGCAGAATGTAATAAAGCTTTATTGTAAACAAACAAAAAGAAGAAAAAAAATAAACAAGAATTATACAGGGAATATTTCCAAAGTATTTTAAGTTAACATAGATGGCTTTAGAAAAAAGAGGACTCTAAAACGCGTTTTACAACTGGATTATACATAATTTTTACATGTATAATGAAGAGACAATTTTTAAGGAACCTTATTTAACTATCAGGCCAGTTACACTAAATTATTTCGATGAGTTGTCAGACACTGAAAGAATAAAAAAATCTTTTTTTGTTCCACTTGCTAATTTGGGATTGTTTGATTCATAAATTTGCTTCATGAATTCAGTACACCGAAAGATTGCTTGAGAATCCATTATGAAATAATAAAGAGCAATGCTTTTGTAAGGGGGACAAATCCTTCACAAATGAGTGTGTCCTCTTGCAAAATGAAATAATGACTATTGAAGTTTGTCAGTGGACATCGGTGTGGTGCCGGCCAAGGAGTTTTCGACGGTCAAGTTAGCGATGATCTAGTTTGATGATTTAGATGAAGTAGGGAGACGAATACTAAGTTTGGCATACCTTTGAACCATAAGTTCTAGTGTTTAAATAATTGGTAGTATTCTAGAGATGACACCTTTGATCTCAACTGATTTCTTGTAGTAGGAAAGTATCATGCCATGGTTGGCATCGCGTATGATTGTATTCCTTGAATCACTGAGGGATTTAGAATCCCACTTGATTAGACTTCGTTCTACGGGTTTGATTGGGTCAACTATTACGTTAGATAGTGATGAGTTGTTTACTCGGTCTTACAGAAGGTGGGATGGAAATTTTGCCTAAGAGGTGTTCTAACCTAGAGTAATTCAATCTTTTACCTCATGTTTGTGCCAGGTGTCATCTTTAAGTATGAAGGGTGATTTCATGCCCGTACAGTTTTAATGCCTATCACAGTTGCCCATTGGTAATCACCTTTCTCAGATGGGGTGAGACTCGTCATCCTAGCCTCATTAGTTGATCTCACCTTGTGTGAATGGGTGAAGATCGAGCGAATAAAATGCGGTGAAAATTAAAACATTTTCCAATAATAAAACATGTATTATTGTAGTTAATATTAAGGGTAAATTACACTGACCTCCCTTGAGATTTAATAAGAATATGAACAACACTCATCAGATTTGAGAAATTACACTGATCTCTTATCTGTTTTCATTGCTGGCTAAGATACCCCCTATCGTTATTTGACCATTAGAGTATGTGACAAAAGTTACTTTTTGCATTTTATTACTATTGAAATTATGCTTATTGAGTTAAAATGACAAATATGCCCTTTTATGATTGCATAAAATGACTTTTATGATTGCATAAAGTGCTCAAATAAATATTTTCTCTTTCATATATTATAAAAAAAAATTCACTCCCTGCTTCCCCCCTCTTTGCACTCTCTTTCTAGGTATGTCATTTTTTAAAGTGTTTTAATATTAATTTAATTATATTAATTCAATTAAATTAAACTAAAATATCATTAATCATAATTTTTATTTTACTTAATTTTGATAACTTTTTTGAATTATTTAATTACAAATAAATTAATGTAAAAAAGTAAATTATTTAATTAAAAAAAGTCATAAACATTTGTTAAATAGTTAAAAATGTAATCTAAAATTTAATTAATATTAAAAAGTGTCAAATTAATCTTAATTTTTAGAATTATTAATTATTAAATTAACATATAATTTTCTGAAAAAATAAACTTTATTTCTTATATCATTTTTGGTGTTGCTTATTAAAATCATCCATGTTTCTTTCATCTAAATACTCAAAGCTGTAATGCCTATCGCCATGTAGACAATCGATTTGGTCAAGCCCGTCTCGGGATTGGTCATTGATTGCATTTTCGTGGTTGGTGATTAAGGATATGGAGACCCCCGTGAATTTGTTTGAGAATGGGCTCAAGTTTTTGGGTCATTGGGTGTTGCTTATTAAATTCATCCCTATTTGGGTCCTTGGTTTCTAAGTGGTACTTCATCCCTGTATGGATTTCTTCTTCAAGGTTGGTTTCCACTGATTCTACATTTCTTCTTCAAGGTTGGTTTCCTCTTATTCTACAAACTTATTTGGGTCTTCTTCTTCGAGTTCGTTATCTTCTAGTTCTTTAATTTTTTTTTTGGGTCTTTTTCCACGAGCTCGCTTTCAATTGGTACTTCAACCTTGTTTGGATCTTCTTTAAGTTCGGTTCTCACTGATGGTGATTTGGGAAGAGTCAGGTTCATCTTGAATGAGAAAGAGATGAACTTCATTTGTGTGTTCTGGTAGAGAGAAAGAGATGTCCCTTCAATTACCTAGGGTGGTTATGGTAAGTGCATGTAAGAGTAGCATTTCACAAGGTTAGGTAAGAGTTCAGATAATACATATAACATATGTTATAAATACAATGGGTATAATGGTCATTTCAACACGTCTGTTTACACCGTTTCTCGACCAACACTGACAAGGTTGGTTAGTATAATTTCTCGAACTTGAGAAGACTAAGTGTATTTTCATTAAACTTTAAGGGAGGGTAGCGTAATTTACCCTATATTAAATATTATTTTTATTCAAAAATTATGGTTGACACAAGGATCTCATCCCATCCATCCAGTATGTACATTTCGTGTCTCCCATGCATTGAACCTTACGTGTTGTCTTTTAAGTTGTTTGTCCTTTCTCTAATTGATTGCAACGAATAGTGGAAACCATATGTCACGACCCGCAACCCACCCTCTGTGGATTAACGGACGGCGACTATCCAACTCGGCCTTTTCGCCGAACCGGACCTACTCATCCTGTTGCACTACTCTTAGTGCACTAACATATAACACAGCGAAAGACAATACAATAAAAAGTCTGTTAATATAAAAATAGGGTCTGTAAAATTTTTAAGCATCACCTCATCCCCAGGACGTGATTACACGGGAGTGTTACAAGACTGTATTACTATTACCTTTACTTGGTCAAAATGTCAAATCTTTAGCCAAAGTCTCCTACCTTCTGTCCTCTGTATCATTTCCTGAAAAATATATATATAAATAGGAATGAGCTACACAAGCTCAGTAAGTAAGTCCCCTACTATGCCATGTGTACAAGATTTGAAAGAAACTGAGTATCAATGGATATGATAGCCAGTCAATATCATGTAACAATCATAGCTCATCAATGGATATCAATGATTAGGGATATAGCTGATAATTATGAATATCGAGTCTGAAGGATAACATCATATGCAATAGTCAAAGTTGTCAGATACATGATCATAGAATGTAATCAAATAAAGTTGTGCAACTGTCTGATCATTCATACAAGAACATGATCATACAATGAATCTCAATAAAAGATAGTGATGTCATAACTGGTTCAAGACAACATAATATAACTATAGCTTTTTACGACTATGTTATCGGGCTGCCGAGAACAACATTTGGCCCTGGCCCCTTTTGGCCCTTTCGTACAAGTGTACAGAATTGTCCTTTGCACAAATGTACGGAATCTCATGATCAGTATAATAACATCTGGCCCCTTTTGGCCCAAGTCTATTGGAGCACGGACGTACCGCCATCCTCCTAAAATCCTCAACAATGTGTGTCATGGATTGAAACTCGTGATAGAGATATAGCATCAACAATGAATATGAAACTCAAGAGCAAGATATAACATTATAGCCGAACTAATCTACTGATGGGCAATATCACATGTGTGGAATCATAAGAATCTGATATCATAATAAGAGTACAAGGGTGTATAGAAAGAATAGTGACATGGCTGGAAATGTGCTACATGTAGAAGTCAGGTATTACGTACACTAATTCATTCCCTGCTACTCGACGTTGGTCTCCTTCTCTTTCTCCTTAGAAGGTCCTATAATCATGAAGTTCACCTAAGATCAGTACTTATTTTATTTATCTTGTACTTTTGATAACGTTAGTTTAATAATTTATTTTTTCATTTTGTAATTAATTACTAACTTTATTTCCTTTAATAGTATTATTATTAAGTTTAACATATTTATTCTAATAAATTTTTCTTTACGTGTCTAAATGCCACCATCACTGGCATCCCTGCCACTAGTCTGCCGCTAACAAGAAATCAACTCCACTGAAATTTGCCACTTCCAACATACCACCTCTCCCGTGAAAGAACATCAAAATTATCACCAACTTCACTAACCTAAAATTAAAACAGACCTCATGTAATCAAACAGTTAGTGAGTAGCCCACTTGAAAGACACCTTTCCTCCTCTTTAATCTATATTTTCATATTCTTCTATAAATTCACCATGATCTGTACTTCTACAATTTTTCAAGCAGTGTATTCTTAATTTCTTATCCCCACACGTGTATATCAACTTGTAAGGCTTCAAACATTTTAATCATTAAATCAATCCTTGTTCAGAATATCCAAAAGACACATTTGCAAATAAAACAAAACAAATCTAATGAAGCCCAATCACCAATTGAGTTTGCCATCAAACAGGAATAAAACTAATGTCTTAAGTTTTAGAAGTCTGATGCCTTACACTACAAGCTCCTCCTTCATTTCTTGTTACAAGACTTGATATAAAAACTATATTTATATGCATCTTTATATATATATATATATATATATATATATATATCACAAGATATGACCACATCCATAAAGGCAACATACACAGTACCTGCTCCTCTTAGCCGAACTATTGCCCTTTAATTTCCCATAACTTTTCCTTCTTTTCTCCTTTTTTTTTTAATAGCTTGCCGCCCACTTCCCCTCTTGCTTCTTGATCATTTTCTCCTTTCTTTACTTCCTGCTTCTTCTGCTTCTCAATTTCTCTGCTTTACTCTTGATTTGGCTAATTGTCAAACACTCACATACTCACACGCATGGCTGCCTGTAACGCTCTCTCTCTCTCTCTCACGGCTTTTTCCTTTTCTTTTCTTTTTTCCAGCTTCTTCAAGAAGATTCCTTCTTCTATTTCTTCTCCACCGACCCCAAGGTCGGTGGCTGCTGCCACCTTATTCTTTTATTTTTTTTTTCCTCCACTCTTCTACATTCTTCTGCTTACTTCTCACAGCTTCTACCGTTTTCTTTTCACTTCTTTTCTTTTGTTGTCTTTTCTTTTCATTTTTATTTGCTAAATTGGATATATATATATATGTATTTGTTTATATTTGTACTTTGTCCTATATATATTTATATGCCTTAACATTTTCTATTTTAAATATATTTTTATTTCTTTATTTTTACTTATTTATCATTATTTATTTTATTTTATTTTATTTTTATTCTCATCTCGGCTTGAGGGTCAAGTCATTTTGGCCATTTCAACTTACGAATTTTATTAGACAATTTAATATTGCTCACCCATTTTAAATTTTATTCATGACCTACGATTATTATTCTAATATCTTGGATAATTTAATATTTCGATTGATTTATAAATTTTATTTACAAAATAATTTAGCTCCAGTTCGAGATTATATGTCATGACCCGATCCAACCTGATTCGGTAACTGTCTAATTCGGGTCGAGGTATTACATTCTCCCCCCCCTTCAAAAAGTTTTGTCCTCAAAACTTAATGTGCCTTACAAGAAAATCAATCATATATCCATCAGATTCATTTACAAAGGTGTATACTGCCTCGTGACTCAGTAAAATGTCATAAGATCTTGACCTCTATAATTTCTACTGACATGTCTCCTATTGTCCTTAGTCGATAATCCCTAATCACACAAGTGTCAGAGTAGATCTAGAATTTCTACAATAAGACTAATTGACAAGCCACAGAATATAAGTTGTCGCCAATATCCAATATTAGATTCTTTTCACATTAAATCAAATTTAACGATCATCCTCAAATAAAATAAAAATCATCCACTAAGATTATTCAATTATATATGATTCCACAAGTGATTCATTTTGGTGTCCTTAATCACAAATATCAATGCCATAATTTGTTTACCTACAATCATTTTCCTCTCAATCGATAGAACCACAATCATTCATGTCATCACCGACTGGTTTTAATGCTACTTATCATTTAATGTCATCATAACTCCAATGAAAATATTGATTCCTAGTCCTTAGATGCCTCAAAATCACAGATTCATTATCTATAACAAAGACCTTCACAAGTACACGTCTAATCTAAAAAATTGGAACTTATAACCATGGCTCAGAACTCTATGGTGCTTAATCCATAACTCGGTATTTTGATATAAACATTGATTCCCAAACCTTTTCACAACTTATCTTCAAGTTCCCATTTTAGACAGGTAACCTTAACCTTTTGCTTACATCTCACTCTGTGGTAATGGTGGATCTCTAATATTTACAACCTCATATCAGTTTCTTATTCAAGTATTTTAGTCTTTACTTAAGAATAGAGTCTTTAATGTACCGATTTCAACTTGGACTTTATCTCATGTAATCGGCTACGTGATTTTCTTGCAACGTTAGTAATTCGAGCTTCTTTCTGTCTTTCAGATTCTGTTCGACTGTTATGAATTTCATGTTTCCTTTTTGTATTGTATTGTCACATTGCCTATTATATTCACTCATATTCTTTAGTTTTCACGATGAGGCTTTACTCACGTGCTCTTGGCTTCACAACATGTGGTCGTGAAAAAAAAATATTTTAGATTTTATTCATGATTGTCAAGCACGTGCCCATCTCTAAGAGTTATTTGGAGATATACTAATTTCCCTTCATTTCATTGTATGTATTTCTTTAGTATGCCTGTCTTTGTTTTTGGATTCTTTTGCATTCATCTTTTAATGTAGGTAGGGTGAGGAATTCAAATCCTCTATTTCTCCTGAGTTAGCAACAGAGCCCTTATAGATTTTTGGTTTCCCATTTCTTTATGAGATAAGATGATACAATGGTACTCAATTATAATTTCATATTTGATTTGCCTTAACTTTCCACATCATGTTTGAATAACTCGGATCTCAAAGTCTTATGACTTTTTAGTTTAGTCATTATTTCATTTTCTCTTACTTTTTGCTGAAAAGTTATTCAATTTTTATGTATTTGTTCAGCTATATAGGGAGTTCCCTTATATGCCGCATTCTCATACCTACAGTATAAGGTGATTCATCTCATCTGAAATGAAAGGTTCAATATCAATTTGCATCCTATCCCTTGTTGTCATATTTGACATTTGAAGTCTATCAGCATTATGCTAAGTCTTTTCCACTGTGGGAGTTCTCAACCTCTCTAGTAGTCTTTGTTGCATTTCTTTTATTTTATTATTTTATCATAACATTATTTTATTCATTTTTTTTTTCCACTCTTCTACATTCTTCTACTTATTTCTACTCTCTTCCACGTCCTCTTTTTTTTTTTTTTTCCCTTTTTGATTTACTCATATTGATATATATACTTTGCCTCATAGACATACCTATATATTTTTATATGCTTTAACATATTTTCATTTTAAATATATTTTTTATTTATTCTTTTTAGTTATTTATTATTATTTTATTTTATTTTATTTTTATTATTTATATTTTTTTTCCCTCTCGTCTTCGGGGTTGAATTGTTTTGGCCATTTTCAACTTACAAAGTTTTATTGGATCATTTAATACTGCTCACTTATTTTTAAACTTTATTCATGACTTATGATTATTATTTTAATATTTTAGATAATTTAATATTTCGATTGATTTATAAACTTTATTTATGAAATAGTTTGACTTACACTTCGAAATTATATCATATGACCCAGTCCAACCATGGATACATAAAGGCAACATACACAGTACCTGCTCCTGTTAGCCGGACTATTGCCCTTTAATTTCCCATAACTTTTCCTTCTTTTCTCCTTTTTTTTTTTATATAGCTTGCCGCCCACTTCCCCTCTTGCTTCTTGATCATTTTCTCCTTTCTTTACTTCCTGCTTCTTCTGCTTCTCAATTTCTCTGCTTTACTCTTGATTTGGCTAATTGTCAAACACTCACATACTCACACGCATGGCTGCCTGTAACGCTCTCTCTCTCTCACGGCTTTTTCCTTTTTTTTTTTTTTTCCAGCTTCTTCAAGAAGCTTCCTTCTTCTCCTTCTATTTCTTCTCCACCGACCCCAAGGTCGGTGGCTGCTGCCACCTTATTCTTTTTTTTTTTTTTTCCTCCACTCTTCTACATTCTTCTACTTACTTCTCACAGCTTCTACCGTTTTCTTTTCACTTCTTTTCTTTTGTTGTCTTTTCTTTTCATTTTTATTTGCTAAATTGGATATATATATATATATATATATGTGTATTTGTTTATATATGTACTTTGTCCTATATACATTTATATATATTTATATGCCTTAACATATTTCTATTTTAAATATATTTTTACTTATTTATCATTATTTATTTTATTTTATTTTATTTTTATTCTCATCTCGGCTTGAGGGTCAAGTCATTTTGGCCATTTCAACTTACAATTTTATTAGACAATTTAATATTGCTCACCCATTTTAAATTTTATTCATGACCTACGATTATTATTCCAATATCTGGGATAATTTAATATTTCGATTGATTTATAAATTTTATTTACAAAATAATTTAGCTCTAGTTCGGGATTATATGTCATGACCCGATCCAACCTGAGTTGGTTACTGTCTAATTCGGGTCGGGGTATTACACCGTAAGTGAAATTTAACTTTGAATAGTGTTTGGTTTCAAATCAATTAGGAGAAACCTCCTCCTACCATATACGTATAACAACCTGAATATGTCACAAATGCAATCACATAGATATCATGTAACTATTTATGTAACTATTTAGTTTTAATTAAAAAATAAAAATTAAATAAAATTAAAAAGTACATGTGCATTGCATACTTAACGCCCTAAGCCCATTGGCCTAACAACCTGAAAAGAGCCTACAACATTATGGCTCAAAAGCTTAAATCCATGTTGTTAGTAGTAAGACTTATGATGTCTTATATTCTAATTATACTATTATCATCCAACTGATGTGTAACAAAAATATCACATTCTCCCCCCCTTAGGACCACACATCCTCGTGCGGTGGATCTCGATCTTCCAACTGCCCATTATGAGGACACTTTAGGGGCCTCTATCCTCTGGGAATCTGGCTTTGATACCATAAATGTAACGTCCCAACAAAAGCTTAAGCCCAAGTAGTTAGTAGTAACATTTATGGTGTTTTATATTCTAATTATACTACTCTCGTCCCACTAGGGTGGATCTTGATCTCCCAGTTGCCCATTAAGGGGACACTCTAGGGACCTCTACCCTATGGGAACCTGACTCCGATACCATAAATGTAACGCCCCAAGTCCACTGGCCCAACAACTTGAAATAGCCCACAACATTATGGCTCTAGGAACCTGGCTTTGATACCATAATTGTAACGCCCCTAAACCCATTGGCTCAGCAACTTGAAAGAGCCCATAACATTATGACTCAAAAGCTTAAGCTTGTCTTATATTCTAATCATACTACTTTCACCCAATCAATGTAGGACAAGAGTATCACATTCTCTCTCCTTACGACCACACGTCATCGTGGGGTGGATCTCGATCTTCGAGCTACCTATTATAGGGACAACCTAGGTGCCACGTCCCGTCATCATGGGGTGGATCTCGATCTTCCAACTACCTATTATGAGGACAGCCTAGGGGCCTCTACCTTCTAGGAACCGACTCTAATATCATAAATGTAATTCCCCAAGCCCACTAGCCCAACAACTTGAAAGAGTCCACAACATCATCGCTCAAAAGTTTAAGCCCAAGTTGTTAGTAGTAAGACTTGTGGTGTCTTATATTCTAATCATACTACTCCCACTCAACCGATGTGAGACATGAGTATCACAGTATATGTGGCAGATTGTGGTTAACACATGTACCTAGGTCAGAGGGAGTTTCTTTTACCGAGCTTGGAGCTAAGTATTGTCCTTTAACTTTTGGGGTTGTCAGTCACCCTTTTTTTATCAAATCCTTGCTTTCTCTTTTTAGTTCAAAAAAATTACACTTACCTTTGTTATGATTTCTGACAAATACACTGCACTTTTTCAAAGTTTTTAAAATTACACTGTCTTTTCTTATTTTATCTAACAAACTACAAAGACCTCCATTCCATACTAATTATGTCATTAATTCTAATAGACAAGTGTACTTCAATATAAAAAAATTTAAATGACAATAATACCCCTTATATAATTTTCCCTCACATCCCTCCTTTCTCCTTCCTCCGTGAGTTGGGTCCTCTAGTTTTCTCTCTTCATGTCATAGAGGCATGTGCACGTACAATCATGTTTTGGTTTTGGAGATATTATAAGTGCTATTAATGGTACTGATTTTTGGAGAAATTGTGAGGGATAGAGAATTGTATACGAAAAAAAGAAAAATATTAGACCCAAATTTTAATTTTTTTTTATCTCTAACTCCTTTTGTTGTTTGCAATTCTCATTCTCTCTTTATAATTTCTCTAACCTTCTCTAGTTTTTTATTTATTTTGTTCTCTGGGTAATTTTTGGTGGAAGTGTTAGAGAGATTGGTCTTGGACAAAGTGTTTTGAATATGGATCTTCTCCATCATTGTTTTGACATTCTTAATTTGATTGATTGATTTATTTATAAATATAAACATATACGAATATACTTATTGTTAATATAGATCTATGTATGTGTGTGTTTGTATAGATATATATATATATATATGTATGTATATGTACAAATTTTCTTCAGTTATAAGATCAGTGAGATGATTTTAATACATCTGTATTCATAACAAGGAGCAGTCTATTTGATCGATCAGACTGTATGTTTTCTTTAATGTATTATGATTGATAAAAGTGGACAGAAGTCCAGCTATGTCTACCATCAAGCTTCTTGCAGGTTTGGGATTGAACAAAAAAAATTTATTTGGAGATTGATGATAGGGGCCGGTGGCTACTGAAAAAAGCCCTAGATAACCTTTCTTACTACACATGCTCCCAACACAACTCTCCAGCCATCTGTGCTTACTCCACAATCAGCCCTCCAAAATCTAATTTTTTCTGTGCGTATTGCTTTAAAAAGTTGAACGAACCAATCATGTAAAATGTTTTAAAATTCATACCATCTGATAGGAGATGGGTTCAGGATGGGATATTATTTGATCATGATTGCTATTGATAAGTTTAGTTGATCAATAATAGATCCGTATAAAACACTCTCTCTTTGGGGGGCTTTTGTTTTGTTTTTAATTTTGTTTTATCTTTGGACATAGATAGATACCAATAAAATAAAGAATGGGATTACGTGTACTTCCACAAAAGCAGATGTCCTTTTAGTTACATTTTTTATGGAATACACGTGGACCTATCAAATGCCCTTTTTCAAGTTTCCTACGTTTGCTTATGTTTTGACGTTTCATGCTCATACGGTCCCTCCTTCTCAGACGTGTAGTTGTCTTCGTTTTATTTATAATGACGTGAGGAAAAAAAATTAAATAAGACTATGATCTTGCCTAATTTTGTATTATTATTAATAAATTATTTTTTTAGTAATTTAAAAGAGTGAAATTGTATATTTTATCTGTGTCTAGTTATAAGTTCAATTTATGATTAAAAAGTAAAAATATCATCACATATTTTTATTTGAAATTATGACATCTTTTACAAAAAAAAAATATAAGATGCTACACATTAAGTAAAAAAATTGACAAAGCATAAAATAAAATTCTATTCACATCTTCTAAAAGTTTGTGATAATCATAGAAGATATTTCTTTGTTTTTAAAATGACCTTGTTCTCATCTAGATTAATTTTTTTAATACTAAACTTCAACTATTTCAAATCTTCTAATAATTTGTGATAATCATGAAAAAAAATATATATATATATATATATATATATATATATTATAAGATAACATGACAATCAAGCACATTTATCTTCTTTTAATACTAATATATAATTACAAAAAATATATAATTAATAAACTTAAAAAATTTTTAATACTAGAAATTAAAAATCTTACAAGAGTAAGTATAATTTAGTCTAAATAGGATATCAATTGATTTGTCACACTTGGATGCTTCATTTGGGGAGAACGGTTGTTCTATTATCTGAATTTATTTAAATAATAAAATATTATATTTTTTAAATATTTATTTCATATTTTATATTTTAAATAATGTGATATAATAATATTATTAATGTATAAACTTATATAATTAATATGTTATAATAAAATTTTGTCAAATAGAAATTTAAGTAGGGTAACAAATTATCATCTGATGACTCATTAGGCTATCAGTTGGGTCCAAGTCGGTCCTTTATTTCCCACACATACGAGGCCCACATCACATGGGATCCACGCCTCTCAAGAGTGGAGCCACTCTGTTTATGTTGAAATGGCAAAAAATAAAAAAAACCAAATTCCTCCCAACTTAATTTGAGTTACAACTGACAAATAAAAATTTTCAGAAAGATTCAGACGGTTCAGGGTTGCTTGATTAGAATCACTTCAAGTAAACGTAGAACGGTACGTTTCAGTGTTTCACGATACGATCGACTGCTTTTTTGAATCCGTTGGCTATACACACAAATATAATGATATATAATTGTGGTGTCTTCAATTCTCACATTTTCGCGCCTTTATAATCCCTAAGATACACAAGAAGAACCGAGAGATTGTCCTCTGTTAGGACATAAATATAGGTGCTCTCTGATCTGCGTTATATTTTTGGGGTTAAAGATGTGATTGTTTTTTTTTTCAATTAAATTTTGTTTTCGAATGGGATATTGGTAGTCTTTGTGGGGATTCAGCCTTGGAATTTCATGATGATTATTTGTAAAGATCAATAAAGTTGTCTCATTTGCGAAGAACCTCTAATATTTTGATGCTTTCTTTGATTGATTTTATATGTGGGGTTCTGTCCGAATCTCATGAGTGTGTTTTATTTGATGCAATCCGTTCAATGTTAGAAAGTCTCCAACATTTTTACTACTCTGAATTCGTACAATTTGAATCGAAATGATCACATGCTTTTCGAACCTGTGTTTTGATTTGATGGCATTCCGTTCACATTTCTACTCCTTTGTTTCTCTCTCTCTCTCTCTCTCTCTCTCTCTCTCTTGGTTGATAAATAATATGAGACAGGTCATACCACCATGCTTGGCAATGGAGTTGTGGGAATCCTCGCCGAGTCTACAAACAAGTGGGAACGAAGAGTTCCTCTAACCCCATCGCACTGTTCTCGACTTCTATACGGGGGCAGGGGTCAAACGGGTGTGGCCCGCATTATTGTGCAGCCATCCACAAAGCGCATCCATCATGATGCACTGTACGAGGATGTTGGTTGTGAGATATCAGATGACTTGTCAGAATGTGGTCTCATCCTGGGTATCAAACAACCCAAGGTGCTAATATTTTACCGCACTGTGCTTCTCTTCTCACACAGCTATGACATTCAAGTTTTTAGATTATTTTATTTTCTTTGGTTCAGCTGGAGATGATTCTTCCTGATAGAGCCTATGCCTTTTTTTCCCATACTCACAAGGCACAGAAAGAAAACATGCCTTTGTTAGATAAGGTGCGTCATCTTTTCGGTTCATCATAAACTGTAACCATATTATCATTATGGTTTTGATATTGCTGATATTCTCTGTGATGTCTAGGTCCTAGCTGAAAGAGCATCTTTGTTTGATTACGAACTTATAGTTGGGGACCATGGGAGAAGGTTACTTGCCTTTGGAAAATTTGCCGGTAGAGCTGGATTGATTGACTTCTTAAGTGGATTAGGACAGCGTATGAACTATTCCACCCAATTATGTAGAATCATTTGGAATTTCTTTCCTCTGTTGTTTTGATTTTATTTTTTATTTTTTTTATATTTCATTTGGTGGTGGAAGAGGTCAGCTTGGCCAAAGGAACCTCTTTTCACTCCGTTCACATTTCATCTCCATCATGTTTTTGTTCCTGTTTTATAATTTGTTAATATCTTGATTAGTATCATAGAATTTCTTACCAATAACATATAGACTACTTATCAGAATGATAGGTGAACTGGTCAAGTGGCTTTGTTTTGATCAACCCTCCTTTTAGTTCTTGGAAAGACTTAGCAGACTTTAGATGCTTAAGAAAGTAAGCCGTTTTCAATCACTTTCTTTTCCTTTCTGCCAGAGTCTAAAGAAAGGGTCTGTGGAAATTTATCTTCACTTTTTACATATTTCAGTTTAGAGCTTAAGATAGTGCATTGCTGTGGTTTTGTTGTACAAGTATTGATATTTGGAGTTGGTTCGCCATAAGTTGCTACTTGCTACTATTCAGATGTTTAGTTAATCGTTTACTGTTTTATTTCAGGATATCTTAGTCTTGGATATTCAACACCTTTCCTCTCACTGGGTGCATCATACATGTATTCTTCCTTGGCTGCTGCGAAGGCTGCAGTGATTTCTGTGGGCGAAGAGATAGCAACTCTGGGGTTGCCATCAGGAATCTGTCCTCTAGTTTTTGTGTTCACTGGTTCAGGAAATGGTATTTTAATATTGCACTATCAAAATTGATGATTTTCCTTGTGCTATTATTATATATATTTTTTTCCTTGTTGAAAATTCTCAAATGTGATGCAAACTGTACAAAGGATTGCAGTATTCTTGCACTCCACATATTATTCCCATTGAACTGTGCTTTTGCACACGAAATGTTAGTTTTAAGCTAACCACAGCAACAGTTTCTGGTTTTCATGTTCTAAGACAGGAATATTCTCTTTGGTCCTCTTCCACTTCCAAATCTTTTAATTCAAGTCCTATTAAATATTTCCGGTTTCATTAAATCTTTATTTTCTATTTTTTTTTTATTTTTCCTTTAGTTTCTCTCGGTGCACAAGAGATATTCAAGCTTCTTCCTCACACTTTTGCGGATCCGAGCAGACTTCCAGAACTATTTGGGACGGTAATGTTGTTTTTATTTTATTCAAGCATCATATTAAATTATCTTAAATATATGTCTGATTACATGGTTTAGGTATCAGTGCATTGTTTCTTGCTCCTTTGAAGCTTTTAGAAATCAACCACCTCTACACTTCTGTATTTCTACTTAGAACATTGGAGTAGAAATCCATGTAACCTCTTATGGGCTTAAAATAAGAGGGTTGGATAAAAAAACACTGGCCTTTCAAGGACAACTTACCCTGCTCTGTTTATCACCTTTAATCAGGATTCAGGAACGAAGGGGTGGCTTTATGCAGTGACTTATAACATGGTATTTGAGTATTAGTCCATTCTTGACAAAGTTGCATATATATAATGTGTGTATATACATACTAGCATGCATAAATGTAAATACTTGTAGTCTTTAGATAAAACACCAGTTTAACTAGAAATATTACATCACTTGTCATACTGTCATTTTACTGATGCTTGATTTGCAAAAACTGATACAATCCTTGACATGTAAAACTTATGTAACGTAGACTGGAAACTCGATCTGGTTAAACAACTTATTTAATTGTCCAAAATAACTGAACACTGTAGAAATTTACCACTTTATTGACGCATGAATTGGAAACTCTTGCTCCTGTTAATTGCTTTGTTGTTGAAAATTCCTGAGGGCTTCAACATCATGCCAAACGTGTTAGTCAGCTATTAATTCAGTACATTAACCATCGATGTATATCTTTCTGGAATTGGCAAAACCTGTCTAAATGCAGAGACATCAAGCTCACAGCAATTATGTAAGAAACCTGCCAGAATAATAGACCATTTAATAATGATTCACCAGTTGTTGTTTCATCCTTTGTATTGTACAGAGAATATGAGAATCTGTATAGAACCATACTTCTTAAGTGAAGAGGAACTTCTAAGCAGGACATTATTAAGGAGGCTCAATGGACTTCATGAAATTTTGGGTGACCCCCATACCAAGGATTTCACATGCCTTGCATGTGTTATTGGTGTCTGAATTTTCATTTTCATTTTGTTGATTGCTTTTACATTTAATTAGATGTATTTTCCTTTTCTGATTTTCATTTCTCCCTTGCTTGATTGGAAAGTGATAATTTATCAAAATTTTATACGTTTTATCAAATTCATTTTTATTGGTTAGGTTCCGGATCTTACTCAGTCTACAAGGTCATCAAAGAGAGTATTCCAAGTGTATGGTTGTGTCGTGACTTGTCAAGACATGGTGGAGCATAAAGATCCAGCGAAAGTCTTTGATAAAGTATGTAAACTTAGTATTTATATGTTAAAGTTTTGGGTTCCTTCTATTGATTTGCATTGATCCACCACATTTATTGTATAATATATAATCTGCTGTTTTGTCATGTTAAGAAGCTTCCACTATAACGTGGAAGCAAACTAAACAGCAATAATAAATCCCAGCGTGAACAAACAAAAAACAAAAGAAGGGTCACCCAGATATACATGGAAAATCCTTGCATTGCTATGACCTTATGAACAAAAGATTGGACAAGGTCAAAATTTTACCACATGGTATTGATAGTAAAAGCAATGAGAATACACAGTGTAATTTTTTTGTAATGTAATAAGGAGAGTTAATAATATAGCACACCAACAGGAAACCAAATGGGTCAGAGCATAAGGAAAATTTTAAAAAATGGAATAGTTGATATTAGCATTATAGTAAATAAAAATTTGAAAGAAGTGGTATAGTTAATATAATTAGCATTATAGTAAATAAAAATTTGAAAGAAGTGGTATAGTTAATATAATTAGGGGTTATGCACCCCAAGTTGGACTAGAAGAACTCATTATAGTACAATTTTGGTAACATATGGATGAAATTCAAAAGGTACCTAGATTGGAGGAATATTTATAGGAGATTTTAATGATTGTAGGAAAAATTGTGGACAGTATGAGATAGTTCATGATACAGTCCAAGAGGAGGAACAATAACTTCAACCAAGTCCCTATTTAGAAAGGCATTCTTCACATCCATCTATAAAATACTCCACTGTCGAACTGTACCCACTGCTGTCACTGCACAAATTGTAGTCAATGCCATTCTCCTGTTACCTGGGTGAATCCCTTCGCTACTAGTCTAGCCTTAAACCCCTCCACAGAGTCATTAGATTTGGTCTTTATCTTACTTATAAAAAAGATTTGGTCTTTATCTTATACACCCAACAACACCAAATATGCAAACTCTTTTATGTATCATCATATAAGTTGCAATATCAATGTTACCAAAAAACAGTAATACCCTCCTGATTTACATGCTTTGGAAACCCCTATACATTTCCATACCAAAAAAGCTAACTTTTCATCCAAACATTTTCCTTATTTTTCCTCTCAGTTTTCATCTTTATAAGAAGAGTCATCAAATGTAATGGATTTAAAGCTAATTTGAACAATTTTTCTTTTTACTGGAGAAATCTAATTTGATTGAGCTCTAAGGAAAAAACTAAGGAAAGATCCGTGACACATCAGGATAGACTTATTTTCTGTCTTTATGTGATTAGCGCCAAAAGAAGGTGACCTGCCTGCTTAAACACCTATTTGCTTTTATGTGTTCAACAAGCATGACAGCTATGCAACGAGATAGTTTTTGACCTACATACTTTTGTTGCGAATTGATTGGTTGAAAGTAAATTGTGGCACTAGGTCTTAATCCAGAAAATAGCGGAGGTTGCGATTGGGCCCCACAGCTGAACCCATGAGATCAAGAGGAGTGTCTTGTACTGGCTTTAAAATCTGGGCACGTAGGCCATCGTGTATGACATTGGCGAAAGGCCTTTGGGATTGTGGAATTCCACAAGGTGGCACATGCCACATGCTCCAATTGTATTCGGATAGCGACAATAAAAGAGTTTGATATGAGATTGTGAGTTCTGAATTTTGAAGTGTGAAATCAGGACAAACTTTTTATGAGCCCCTATGAAAAAATATGATATATAAATGAGTTTTGTAATTTGAATATTATTGTTATTATGTCAAAAACGGAAGTTGAAACTAACACATCCCGCATGTACTGCGAGTGTCTGACTAGTATTATATATGTGTTACACACACACACACATAAAAGCCTATCCTTATGGTACCACGGTTTAGAGCATGAAGTGTATAAGGTACCACGGTTTAGAGCATGAAGTGTACTGACTTCCCATTCCCACCCTGCTTCTTAATATGATCCACATTCTGGGGGATGTTTGGCCGTATTAGATTTTCAATTCACCTAGTTTCTTGGTCCCTATTGCATGTATATATGATGAAACCAAGAAAGAAAATAATTCTCTATATTTCTCATTCAAAGATACAAGTGTATTTATACACAAATTGAGAGACTAAACTAGGAAATTAGACTAATTAGAAATCCCTATAATTGAGCTTATACAGTCAACCCTACAGGCTGTATATTCTAGAATAATCCTATGTATACATGTATATTCTGTAACACTCTACCTCAAGCTGAAGCATAGATATTAATCAGGCCCAAATTGTTGCAAATATAATCGACTTGAGCCCCATTGAGAGCCTTTGTGAAGATATCTCCTAACTGTTCTCCAGTTTTCACATATCCTGTAGAGATCAAATTTTGCTACAACTTTTCACGAACAAAATGATAGTCAATTTCAATATGCTTAGTCCTTTCATGAAACACATGATTGGAAGCAATATGGAGAGCTGCTTGGTTATCACACCACAACTTTGCTGGTATTGAAGCTTTAAGACCAACCTCAATTAAGAGTTGATATATCCAAATTATCTCACATACAGATTGTGCCATAGCTCTATATTCTGATTCTGCACTGGATCGGGACATAACATTTTGTTTCTTACTTTTCCATGAAATCAAATTTCCTCTAACAAAAACACAGTATCTGGTAGTGGATCTGCGGTCAATCTTGGAACCTGCCCAATCTGTATCTGAAAAACATTCGATGTGAGTATGTCCATGATTCTTGTACAGTAACCCTCGTCCAGGAGCTCCCTTTAAGTAACACAAGATCTGTTCTAACGCTGCCCAATGGTGAACTGTTGGGGAGGACATGAATTGACTTACAATACTAACAGAGTATGCAATATCAGGACGTGTCACTGTAAGATAGTTCAACTTTCCAACCAGTCTCCTGTACTTTTCAGGATCTTCAAATAAGTCTCCATCTTTCGTGAGTTGTAGGTTGGGAAGCATTGGAGCGCTGCACGGCTTAGCCCCCAACTTTCCAGTCTCAGTTAATAGGTCAAGCACATATTTCCTCTGGGATAGGACAATGCCTTTCTTGCTTCTCGTCACCTCAATTCCCAAGAAATACTTCAATACCCCTAAATCTTTTGTGTGAAACTGGCTATGAAGAAGGGACTTCAAAGATGAAATTCCCACAGTATCACTTCCAGTAATGACAATATCATCCACATACACAACAAGGAGAATGAGACCAGATGTAGAATGCTTATAGAAAACTGAGTGGTCAGATTTGCTCTTATTCATTCCAAACTTCTCCACTGCTTGACTAAATTTTCCAAACCTAGCACGAGGACTCTGTTTCAAACCATATAGGGACTTACGAAGATGACAAACTTGCCCACACTCCCCCTGAGCAACAAATTCAAGTGGTTGCTCCATATACACTTCCTCCTGGAGATCACCATGTAAGAACGCATTTTTGATGTCTAACTGATGTAAAGGCCAATCATTAGTAGCTGCCAGAGAAATAAATAAACGAACCGAGGTCAACTTAGCAACAGGGGAGAAAGTGTCAGAATAATTCACACCATAAGTCTGAGCATAGCCTTTAGCCACAAGACGGGCTTTAAGGCGAGCCACGGAACCATCAGAATTGAATTTGATAGCAAACACCCATTTACAACCAATAGCTTTCTTTCCTGCAGGTAAAGGCACTAAATCCCAAGTATCATTAGCATCTAAAGCATTCATCTCTTCGATCATAGTATCACGCCATCCGGGATGGGACAAGGCATCATGGACAGTTTTGGGAAGAGACACAGAATCAAGGGAAGCAACAAAAGAACACGAAGAAGAAGACAAGTTAGCATAAGAAACAAACGATGAAATAGGATAAGTGCACTGACGCGTACCTTTGCGAAGGGCAATGGGAAGATCAAGATCACCAGCCAAAGGATCCGATGGCGAAGAAGAAACAGATGCTGGACATAGAGCAGATGGGTCTCGTCGTCGGGAATAAACATAGCGAATAGGAGGTGGTGGTGGGGATGGTGGTGGTGGTGGTGGTGGTGGGGTAACAGGGGGAGGAGCTACAGTGGGGGGCGGAGAGGTGATAGTATAAACCAACAGATCATCATCCTCCCCCTGACTTGAAGAAGTAGAAGCAGCGGGGAAAAAAGGAATATGTTCGAGAAAGGTAACATCAACGGACACAAGATACCTGTGAAGGCTAGGACAGTAGCACCGATACCCCTTTTGTAGATGAGAGGTAACCCAGAAAAACACATTTTAAAGACTTGGGATCCAATTTAGTGACCTGGGGACAAACATCACGAGCGAAAACAAGTACTACCAAATATCCGAGGTGCAATAGGATACAAGGGTTTAGTAGGAAAAAAGACATTGTAAGGGATCTCACCATTAAGAACATAGGAAGGCATGCGATTAATCAAAAAACAGGCTGTGGAAATTGCATCAGCCCAATATTGTTTAGGAACGTGCATTTGGAATAAGAGGGCCCTGACTGTCTCAAGAAGATGCCTATTTTTTTGCTCTGCCACACCGTTCTGAGATGGTGTATCAACACAAGAGGATTGGTGAAGAATGCCATTATGAATCATGTAGGTCTGAAAGGAATCAGAAAAATATTCTTTGGCATTATCGCTCCGTAATGTATGCACAGAAACATTAAACTGTGTTTTAATTTCAGCACAAAAGGCACTAAAATGGAAAAATAATTCAGAACGATTTTTCATTAAATAGAGCCAAGTCACACGAGAAAAATCATCAACAAAAGTAACAAAATATCGAAATCCAGTAGTGGACACAATAGGACACGGACCCCAAACATCTGAATGGACTATCTCAAAGGGAAAACTAGCCCTTTTATTGACTCGAGGGACTGAAGGCAAACGATGATGTTTTGCAAACTGACACGACTCACAATCTAAGGAAGATACATTATGAAATTGAGGACATAATTTCTTCAATAGAGGCAAAGAAGGATGTCCCAACCGACAATGTGCTTCAAACGGAGTTACGACACTGGAACATGCAATGGGCCTGGGCATCTGGGTATCCAGAATGTAGAGACCACCTGATTCATATCATTTACCAATAATCTTCTTCGTCATAAGATCTTGAAAAAGACAATGATCAAGAAAAAATGAGATACAACAATTGAGGGTACGAGTAAGTTTACTTACAGACATTAAATTAAAAGAAAATCGTGGTAGACTCAATACAGAAGACATCGAAATCAATGGAGTTGGACTAACAGTACCAGACCCAAGCACAGAAGAAGTGGAACCATCTGCTAAAGTAACATTAGAGGGAGATGTGTGGGACTGAAAAGTGGAGAAAAGACTAGGATTACCTGTCCTATGATCTGTAGTACCAGAATCAATGACCCATTGTGAGGAAAAGGAAAGAAGACACGTATTTGGTTTACCTAACTTAGCAATGGCAGTGATAGGTGGAGATGAATGCTGCAATGCTTCTTGCTACTGAGTGAATTTAGCAAATGCATTTGCAAAAACTGTAATGGTCGGCTCAGATGAGCTAGGTGTAGGAGTAACCGCAACATGGGCTGAGTGAGACTTCTGAGATTTATTTTGCAATTTCTTGCACGTGCGTTTGGTATGGCCCGGCTTATGACAATAATAACATACAACTCCCCCTGCATCTTGACTACCGGTACCTCTTCCTCTGTTAGAATTTTTAGGATAAGACCGTCCAGTTCCAGATCCACCATGATGACTGACAAGAGCACTAGAAGCATGAATAGATGGAGCAACAAATGCACTAGTAGCTGTGTGAAGTACCCTAGTAAAGACCTCGTGGAGAGAGGAAATCTCAGCACTAGAGAGGATCTGAGATTTAGCAATCTCAAACTGAGAATTAAGGCTAGCCAAGAAACTCATTACTACCGTTTGTTCCCGTTGAGCTTGCTAGATTTTGACATCCGGACTAAAAGGTAACAAGACATTCAATTCTTCATTGGTCCGTTTGAAATTCATAAAATAGGCCTGAAGAGAGTGATCTTGTTGTTCAGCCCGGTAAAAGCCCTTACAAACCTCATAGATACGTGAAAGGTTTCCCTTTCCAGAATACAGAAATTCTAAATATTCCATTAATTCTTTAACATACTCACAGTGATTAATCAGGCTAACAACCTCAGTGTCAATAGAGTTCCTGATTTGCAAGAACAAGCGAGCATCATCTCTCAACCATTCCTGGCGAGTATTATCCATGGGTGGATCATCAGTGAGATGATTGTCCTTAGAAATGCTCCGCAAATAAATCCTGACAGTCTTACACCAATCGAAATAATTGGAACCAGTTAACTTGTGTTCTGTGATTTTGGACATCATGGGAATGACATCTGTCACAACCAAACTCTTTTGTTCATCAGCCATAGAGATAGAACATAGAAGAAATACAGAGAAGACCAAGAACACGAACAGCCGTGAAGCAACAAGGCAACCAGAGTGCCCAAACGAATTGCTATTACGAAATCAAATACACAGAAGTGCCGGAGAGAGAGAGACGACTCCAAGAAGAGTGATCGGTGGTTGAGGCGCAGTCGCACGAGCCTCCATGCGCCGGTGCGTGAGATCAGTGACGAGTGAGAAATCTTTTGGTGGCGCGTGAGGGTCACGCGCATGGTTTCTGGTGACCGGACTTTAGGGACCGACCGATCGGCAGGTGAGGATGCTACCCTGGCTGGCGGTGAGACGAGATGATCACTTGAACAAGGTGACCTAAGTATTTTCCCTAATTCTGCTCACTGTGGGCAGAGTGGCCGGAAAACAGAGAAGACGAAAAGAAGAAAAGAAGAAGAAGAAAAGAGAAATGGCTGCAGGAAAAATTTCCTATCCTTGCTCTAATACCATGAAACCAAGAAAGAAAATAATTCTCTATATTTCTCATTCAAAGATACAAGTGTATTTATACACAAATTGAGAGACTAAACTAGGAAAGTAGACTAATTAGAAATCCCTATAATTGAGCCTATACAGTCAACCCTACAAGCTGTAGATTCTAGAATAATCCTATGTATACATGTATATTCTGTAACATATGATAACGTTTGGCTTTGTCTTAGTCTCTCTTACAACTCTGGAGAAGGATCTCTTGTTGCAAAACATTATTGAAACATTGAGATCAGTAACTTGTTTTTCTTCCAACATTGTACTTACTGTTCTGACCTAAGACTTTTTATATATTTTGTTGTAACCAAATGTATTATTTATAAATTTTATTTGATATATCTTAACACAAATATGCTCACCCTAAACATGTGAATCTGTTTCAGGATGATTATTATGCACATCCAGAGCACTACAGCCCCATTTTTCATGAAAAAATAGCCCCGCATGCATCTGTTATAGGTAAATGATAATTATGCTGTCAATATATATTTAATCATGTGCATTTGTTTTTGCTGTTCTTCTGTTATAGTCGAATGAAGTAGACTGAGGCTATTTTTTTACTGGAGATATGGTTACCTTGTTCAATTTCTTATGGATTCCTAATCACTGGCATACTTCTCATGATGCCACTAAGAGTTTATACATGGCTATGGTCTAGGGATATCATGACATATGTGCACATACAATTCAGATTATATACCTGTTATTCATTTTATTTTTTAGAAGTTTTGATGTATTACGTTTGTTTGCTGACGTCTGATGAACACAAAGTTGTAATTTGTATTTTTTTTTTTTAATTTTTCAATGTTGTAGCGTTAGAACTTAGTTGTAGAGAAAATTCTAAACTAAGGATACACACGATTAACATGTGTGTTTCTTAGATCTCTTTTATATCTTACTTGACTTTCCTTTTCATCATCATACTATTCATCTTCCTTCCAGTTCCTTCCGGTGTTCCTATTGCAATTATTTTGTAAATCATTCCTCTGCTGAACTTGAGCAATTTGGGAATCATTTTTATAAGGGTTATCAACATCTTATGAATGCATTCTTGGAGATTTCCCATTTTTTACTGCCTTTTCCTCCATCTAAATGACGAGTATAGATAGGCTTGAGGTATTTACTCTGAAATTTTTAATGAGCTCACATTTTCATATTTACTCTGCTTTAGTATAGTTTGTATGGTTGTGGTTGAGATGGATCAGAAGATGAGTAGTCATTTTTTTTGGAGGGACAGATGGGGGTAAGTAGTCAGCTCATTGTTGTAAGAGGATAGCTTGAATTTGGTAACAGTCTTCAAGTTTATTATTTAGGGTTTTTAAAAACTTTGTGAAACCTAGTAGTAATTGATGGGAGTACTGAAAAAATGGACATGTATGCTGGAGTGGGGAAAAGAAAAAGAAAAAGGTTTGGTTTTAAAAGCATTATTGAATTAGGTGTGATTATAAAGTGGACCGACAGAGCCAAATTTTACGGTGGTATAAGACATTCCCCAAATTTTTTTTTTTGGTGGCATAAGCATAATGAGATGTAATTAGTGCTCTATGAACTTAAAGAAGACAATTGACTTCTCTGGTTACAGCAAGTCCAAAGCGATGGAAGAAAATATAGAGACGAAAAAGAAGTTTTCTTATTCTCTGCAACATTTAGTTCCAATTTCAAACTTTGACCACGTTTGGACCAGCTTCTTCAGGGAAAATTCGTGGCCCACTATTGCAAAGCAGGGACCATTGCATTTTTCGTGGAGCATCAGCGGTGCAGCGATTCGCCCGAAACATAAAAGAGCAGCGTTTTGTCAATGCTGGCTGAACCAGCGTTATAGTGAGAATCACATTTACTCTATGGACCATGCCCCTTCATTTCCCTTTTATTACAAAAATGCCATCCAACTTTTCTTGTCTTTTTCTCTAACTTTAAAGCTTTCCTCTGCTCAATTTCTGTGCACAATCATAGCACCATATAAATTAAGAGCTTTACTGCTATCATATATATATATATATTGTATACTGCCATCATATAATATATATATATATATATATATATATAAAATAAGATTTTAATTATATTCTAATATATTTAATAATATAATATATAATTGTTTAATTATCATATAATATTTTATCAAATAACCATCAATATTATCTGATAAGCTACAAAGGTGGAAATAAAATAATAAATAATTTTAACTTATAAGAATTCAATAATGATTTAAAATTACTATTTGCAATTAGAAAATTATTTTTTATTAACTTAATTTTATAATATACTACCAAACAACACTCAATGCTATCTAATAATATATAAAGGGAAAAATAGACTTTCATGAGCTAGAATCTCTTCCAATAATTTTAACCAAACACTCAATAAGCTATTCTTTCATCATAAGTTAATCTCATCCAAACACTCAGAATCTATTCTCCAAAATCTATTCTCCAGAATCTATTCTTCAATTCTTCAGAATCTATTCTTCATGAGCTGAAACTCATCCAAACTAGCTCTTTATGTTTGAGGTTTGTTGTGTATTTCTACACTTTTTGGGACTGTCAGGCTTAGCGAAACTGTGATACTGGACTAGGAACTGAGGAGCACCTCTCTCTTCTTAAGGACTGACATCCAATCTTCCACATGGTGATCTGATCTTAACATGTACTGCAAGCAGGTGGTTTTTCTCTTTAATAAAGAGAAAGTATGCTCTGGAAATCACTGTATCAGTTCATTCAGTGTTTCAAACACTTTGTTGTTGGTAGCAGAGCAGATGAAGTTTGAGGATGTTTTTGAACATTCCGTACTTCCTACAAATATGATATCTGATAAGCATCTGTTTCCTCAGTTCCCCAGAGTAAAGATGCGGCTCTGGAGTATATAATATATTTATGAGCTTTTTAGGACCTTGTCTTTCCGTTTACTGTCATGATAAAGATGTAGATGTATTGTCGTTCATGTTGTTACTTTATAGATTTTATGGTAATTATTAACAGTCTGCAGAGCTAAGCTGAATATTGGGGTGTTTGAGCTTTGGCATGGTTGCTTAATTAGTTGGGTTCAAGCTTGATCCAAGCTCGGATTGCCCTCTCAAAGCTCAGCTTCATGGGCTTTTGAGGTGCCTGTATTCTCTTTGGCTTGGCTCAGTAATTTCTACTGTGTATAATACAGAACAAGAAAGTGAAGTTGAAAGGTGGACTTCGCATCTTATTCTGGTCACACTGTCAGGGCAAATTTATGCATTTAATTCAATTTATTTGCATTTTTTTTTTTTTTTGGGGGGGGGGGGGGGGGTTGTCTTCCTTTTTAAGAGAAGGAAGGTAATGATGATTGCTGCACTCAAACGGAGATGGATAGATTGCTACAGATACAGTCTGTACTTTTTGAGCTCTTATATTGCCTGGAGAAGTCAGAGCCTAGCTCTTTTACTGAAGGGGTTTGAAAATCAGGCTAATGAATGAGTTTGAATAGAGTAGCCCAAATTTCCCTTGAGATTACTGGTCTTAGTAATAACATAATTTTCTAAATTTATGTGGTATAGAACTTTTGATTGTTAAGCAACCAATTGCTCCAAAAGCTTAAACTATTAGAGAATGGGCCAACAATATATATTAAGTTCTCAACACTCCTCCTCAGGTGCGACTCCAGATTCGCACGTGGAAAGACAAAGAAACCATAGACAAATGCGAAATAGAAGAGAATGCAAATGCAAACGGAGAATAAATTAAAATGGAGAGACTTGAACCTAAGACCTCCCATAACCAAGGCTTTGATACCATGTTAAGCAACCAATTACTCAAAAAGCTTAAGTTGTTAGAGAATGGGCCAACAATGTGTATTAAGCTCTCAACATTGATAACCCTTTCTAAACTCTACAGATTTAGCAATCGATAGAAACGTGGTTCTATTTTTGTGTCATGTTATTATTTTAGTGATGTCTTAATCATTATATTTAACTTGGATGTAAATTTAAATGGCCAAACTTCATGAAATTCTTCTGAATACATTTTTTTTTTGGAACTTCAGTGATAAATAGTCTAATGTTTGAATTTGATCTCTGGCAGTCAACTGCATGTATTGGGAAAAAAGATTTCCTCGGTTGTTGAGTACCAAGCAGCTGCAAGATTTGATGAGGAAAGGGTGTCCACTTGTTGGAATCTCTGATATAACTTGTGATATAGGAGGCTCAATAGAGTTTGTTAACCAGACTACATTAATTGACTCGGCTTTTTTCAGGTTCTATATTGGTGGTTCAGATGAATTATGTCAATTGCAATAGACATCATACGTTAATTTTTTTTTTCCCTGTACCTAGCTCTATTGAAAGTTACTCTACTTTTTTGTTTTACTTTATCAATTACTATCCTTGGTAGTTTATGTATGAGCAGACTCTGTCCGACTTTCTTAAAAGGGCCTTTAGTCCGTAACCTAGTGTAGCTCCCATCAATTTGGGGTGTTAGGAGTGGTGAACTGGTTGCAGACCTAACCTTCAGCATTGTGTGGTTACAGACCTAACCTTTGGCATTATTGGACAAAATGGCTGCTGTTATACTCAGACCCATATCCTATGCTTGACAGCTTGGGATTCTCCCATTGAACCAAGAAATGGCCCCTCTTTCTGATTTTCTTTTTAGGACCTATTTTTTAGGCAATGAACAATCAATTGTGCTAATTTTCTTAATAGATGCTATCTTTTAGGCAATGAACAATCAATTTTTCTTATTACATACTATTATCCATCTCATATGTCTGGCTGACTCTGGAGTTTCTCTTATTAAATAATCTGCTTAAAAAGCTTTATCATATCCTTGAGTAAATATTTATCAATGTTTGCCATTATTTTTGCATCTTCAATATCATTTCTAACAAGATTTTGATACTTCAATTTTTTTCTTTTTATTTGTCTTGATAATCTGCTAAATCATGGCTTCTAGATATGATCCCTTCAGTAATTCATACCATCATGACATAGATGGTAGTGGTGTAATATGTTCGGCTGTTGATATTCTCCCAACTGAGTTTGCAAAAGAGGTGTTGTAAATTCATCCTTGCACTCCTTTTATCTAATAATTTTTTTTTTCCTGTGCAATATATATCTAAGATATTTTAATACCTGAAATTATCTACTTTATTATTTCATCTAACGCCACATTCAACTGTTGGAAAGGCTTCCCAACATTTTGGAGATATTCTATCCACATTCGTTGGCAGTTTGGCTTCTACAAAGGACATTGAAGAATTACCTTCACACTTAGGAAGAGCTTGTATAGCCTATGGAGGAGCCCTTACTTCCTTATATGAATATATTCGCCGAATGCGAAACCCTGATTCAGAGTAAGTTGTTAGTCCTTGCTCACTATCTTTTGATTTTTCATTTAAATCATTTGTATGCCAGGTTAATTACTGGAGGGTTAAAGAATTCAACTTTTAGAACCAGGGCCCAAGATCCGTGGCTGAAATTTTCTTGAGTTGAAGTTTACTTGGCAAGGAATTTAAGTTTTTGTTTCTCTGGCTCGCTTTCTGGCTTGTTCTCATTGTGATATTATTTTGCATATGTGAGAGCAAAATTTTTTTTTTCCATAGAAGTATGGAAAATTAGATATATCTTTAGTTGATATTTAACTAGTCCATTTCAAATATCACAGATACATTTCTTTCTTCCATAACGTAAACCAACTATTCCTATCTTAGATTCAACTCGATTCTAAATAGAACACAATTTTTGTTCAATGCAACTATAACTGATCCTAATGATAAAAAAAAATTAGAAAAAACCCTATTGGAATAAAAGAAGTAAAAAAAGTCACTGGGAGGGAGAAGTGAGAGTCACTGCTGAAAGTTGCCTTGGAAAAAAATTGAAGTCAGTCATGGTGGTTGTTAGATATCAGAGATGGAAAGCTAATGGGTCTTTCTTATTTCTAAATTCTTTCTTTTTCCAGAGAGGAATTATCTTATCCTAGGGAATTAGAAAATTGGTTTTGGAAACTGACTTGTAAGTGGTGGTAAAGTTACTTCAGAAGAAGCTATTGCGGCATCATCCCCTAGCTCCTCTTGTTTACTAAAGTCAGATTCACCTGCAGAAATTCTGAGAAGATCGAACCCTTGGTGATATCTACAGAGAAGGTAATGATGCTGCTGACAGTTTGGCAAATAGGAGTTATTGAAATCCTCCTGGCTGGTTGGTTTACCATGATCCTCCATAGGATATTGGTGACCTCCTTATGAATGATGTTATAGGGACTGCGATTTCTTCTTTTTGGCATCATAGTTCTTGGGCTTTTTTCCCTCCTCTGCACCATAAAAAAGTTTCTGAATACATTCCAGAAATGTTTTTGTGAAGTTTCCATTAAAATTTCTTAGAAGTTTTGTCCATGTTTCTGGAAAAAAATGGGTTTCTGCTCTCAATATAAGTTTCCTTAATTAAGCTAATTTTTGGGGATTAAAATCAAAATATAAAGTTGTCCTTTTTTCTTTCCTTATTTTTCTTTTTTTTTTTGTTGGATTTTTTCCATGCCAGGATCTAGGTTTTTGTGAAAAAGAAAAGGATTTTAGTCGCTATGATTAATATACAATTTGCATTAACTAATGTTCTGTCACCTTTAACACCTCAAATACAGAACCAATGATCCATACAGAAGTAATGGATCATTGTTGTTATGTCATCCTTTCTGAAAGTGTTTCAAGTTTGGAAATGTCATGTTGTTTGGAGGGTGCTTATTTGGTTGTGTTTGGCCAGTCATTCCTGGAGGTGTACAGAGCCTCATGTTTATCAAATGAGGTGCATATCTAGCAGGTTTCATAAACTAATAATGGTTAATTGTACATTAACTGCATCTAAAGCAAAAGAACATTAACAAACTGGGGAGCTAAAATTTGTGGTTGAAAGGGTTCATCCAGATTTATTGGCATGAGTTAAAGGATTTATATCTTTTTACATCATGAGTTTAGTGTTTACCTTAATTTTGTATTCTTTATCACTGTTACATTGTGTATCCTTGGTTGTTGGCGGGGTTTTGTTTTATTTTAGGATTTTTTTAATCTACCATTGAAAAATTCTGGTTTCAAAATTTCCAAAATTTGATGGTTGTTAACTGTTTATCTATTTATAGTTATTCGATTGGTTTGACCTAATTTTAGAGATCTGGATTGCTCCATAATGTTCTGTTTTGCAAAAACTTGTCAAATCAATTACTTAAAATGCCTAAGTTAACCCTTATCTAAAGATTGTGAAATTTTCCTTTCTTGATTTACAGAGATTTATCAGAAAATCTTGCGAGCCTCTCTAATAAGAAGTACAATATATTGGTATGTTTCGCCACATGACACATCTTAAGGTTTTGATTTTCCTTATTATATTTATTATTGGCCCATAATTGTTAATTCTCATTCTTGTTAGATTACCTCCAGTTCAACATTAAAGATCTTATTTAAAACTGACAGGTATATCTGCTCAATTTCTGAACTGACAGGTGTCTTTGAGTGGTCATTTGTTCGATCAATTTCTGATAAACGAGGCTTTGGATATTATTGAAGCTGCAGGGGGCTCCTTTCACTTGGTTAAGTGTCAAGTGGGTCAAAGTGCAAGTGATATGTCCTATTCAGAACTTGAAGTAAGTAAATCTCTAGCATAGTTTGATTTTGGAAGAGGAAAAGGAAGTCAGCACACACTTGCACACAAAATCCATATCATAAATACCAACTAATATATTACAGTTCAAATTGTAGCATGCTATATCATAAGCATCCAGGTAGGGACTTTGAGTTGCTACTGTAGAGTTTTATGATCTAGATAGGTAGATTTGACGATGTGAACCCCAAATATATAGATTTACAGCACATCATTACAAATTTAAGTAAAAATGAAACAAATAGAGGAATCTTACATGATGGAATGGATGGGTTTTGGGCTTAGATGGAGGAGATGGATTAGATGGTGCATTTCTTCAGTGAAGTTCTCTATTCTACTCAACGGTTCTGCTGAAGGTTTCTTTAGTAGTTTGCAGGGATTGAGATAGGGTGACCAGCTGTCGTTGTATCTCTTCATCATGGTTATGGATGATTTCAGTGGCCTAATGGCCAGAGGTGAATAGAGGGATGCTGCGGGGCTTTTTGATGGGAGATGGGGGAAGAAATGTGGTTGTGGTTTCTCATTTACTTTATGCAGATGATACTATAGTCTTTTGTGATGCAGAGCAGGAGTAGTTGAGATATTTGAGATGTGTTCTTATTTTCTTTTTGGTAGTTTCGGGATTGAAGATAAATATGGGTGTGAAGCAATTAGCTCATTTAAAAGTTGAAGCTGTTTGAGAGGGTGTAATTTTAATATTATATCCTCTAACACGCCCCCTCATGTGTGGCCAGATTGAGCCAACACGTGCAACAATTCTTATTATGAGGGTGACAGTGAGGTTTGAACACAAGACCTTTTGTCGGGTTTGATACCATATAAAACCACTAGCTCGTCTAAAAGCTTAAGCTGTTAGAGATAGTGTAATTTTAATATTATATACAATGAGGAAGAGTGAAATAGTGGGGGTTGGTGAGGTAGCTGGAATGGAAAACTTGGCTGCTATTTTGGGTTGCAAATCTCTGCCCATTTCTTATCCGGGTCTTCCTTTTGATGCCTTAGTTAGACAATCGAGCATATGGGATGCAGTTGTTGAGCGGTTTGAGAGGATACTGGCCAGATGGAAGAAGCAATATCTCTCGAAAGGGGGTCGTATTACCCTTTTGAAGAGTACATTGTCTAGCCTACTTACATATTGTATGTCGCTCTTTCCTATTCTTGCTTCAGTGGCAAGAAGATTGGATAAGCTTCAAAAGGATTTTTTATGGGGAGGTTTGGTGATGAGTTCTAATATCATCTTGTGTCTTGGGAAAGGGTTTGTAGTCCCTTGAAAGATGGGAGATTGGGCATTAGAAGGCTTTGGGTGTTTAATGAAGTCCTATTGGGGAAATGGTTATGGAGATTCAGAATAGAAAAAAAGATAGTCTCTGGAGGAAGATAGTGGAAAGGAAGTATGGTGTTGAGTTGGTGGAGTGGTGCTCAAAGGAGGTCCGTATTTCGCATGGGGTTGGAGTATGGAAGAGCATAAGGAAAGCGTGGACTGAATTTTCTGAACATATCAAATTGTGAGTAGGAAATGGAACGAGAAAAAGTATTGGTTTTACACTTGGAGTGAAAGGGGGCAGATTCGTTTTGCTTTTCCTGTTTTGTTTAGAATCGCTTCTAATAAGGATGCAAGGGTGGCTGATTATCTTAGTTGGGGTACAAGAGTTTCCACTTGGGATGTTCATTTATTGTAGAGATAGACAAGATCGGGAATGGGATGAGATGTTGGATTTTTTCAATCTTTTGTACAGAGTCCAGACAGATTATTTCTCAATCAGAGGAGGATTCTTTTAGTTGGTTACATGGGGAGGGAGTTTTCTCGGTCAAATCCTTCTATTCGCTACTTCTCAGGACGAAGGGTCATCAATTTCCTTGGAAAGTAGTTTGGAAATTTAAAGCTCCTCACCAAGTGGCATTCTTTGCTTGGATGACAGCTTTGGGTAAAATTCTCACAATGGATAATCTCAGGAAAAGAGTCCAGGTGGTGGTGAATTGGTGCTTCTTATGTAAATGGAATGAGGAAACTGTTGATCATATTCTTTTCCATTTCCCCTTCTCTTGGTCTATATGATCTCTTTTGCTTGGCTTGTTCTGGATTTTTGGGTTATGCCACGTTCAATGGTGGAGGTTTTAGCCTCTTGGAGAGGCAGATTTCTTAGTAGGAGATTGGGAAGAGCCTGGCGTATGGCCCCGTTATGCATATGGTGGATTATTTGGAGGGAGAGGAACAAAAGAGTTTTTCAAGGAGCCGAGTCTCCCATTTGGACCGTGAAAACTTTAGTCTTGAGCTCTCTTTATTTTGGATTACACGGAGCTCTGTTTTGACTATAGACTCTTTTGTAGCTTTTTTGGACTCCTCGAGTATGGAAGTATAGTTTTTTTTGTATTCTCTTTTTACATGGGTGCACCCCCTTGGTGCCATTCATTGAAATTACCTCTACTTATCAAAGAAATATAAGAAAGTAGAGAGCTTCAAAACATGCATTGGGATACATGGGATAAGGCTTGGTTAGTTCCTCCTGTGTAGTTGGGTGGGCAATGTTTGTGATTGGCAGAAGAATTCATTTTTGAATATTGGTTTTACTTTTTTCATCTGGAAATGGCCCTCAATGAAATGCAGTACAATGCTTCCATTTAAAAGGTATTGTTTCAATGTCAACTTATTTAAAAGAACTTTGAGTTCAAAATTACCTTGAGGTTCGATTTAAATTTCCACAAACGTTTCACTCATTTTCATTGTGCATTTAAAAATCAAACTATGATTGGGTGAAATTTTTAGGTTAAGTTCTAATCTGGTCTTTCAGTAATGGATGCTCTATATAAAAGTTAAGAAAAGAAAACACCTTCAATTTATATTACATTTTCTCAATATTTAGAGATTTGGAGAACACCACTGATTGTTTTAGTTAGATATAATAGCAGAAGCATTAATGCTAGGTGAACTGATTTTATTTTTTTTTAATTTAAAACATCAGTGGCTTAATGAATAATAGCAAGTTAATTTTTTTTTTTTTTTTGCACCATCTCTAGTGATTATTTTTACAGATTATATAATACTGAATTCCTGGACATATCTTTTTAACTTCGCAAATATGATCATTTCAGTATTTTTGCAGTTAGCCTTTTGGGATTCTATTTGTGTGTATGCATACATGTTTATAAATTGTATCTATATTTTGCCAATTAAATTCCTGTTCTTTGTCAGAAATTGCTTGAGTACAATTTTTTGTGTTTGTGTCTGCTTGTGCAGAGAGAGAGAGAGAGAGAGGGAGAGAGAGAAAGAGCCCATGATGCATCCTAATTTCTTTCTCTCTTTCTTCTTCTTCTTCTTCTTTAATGTTTTGGAGAATAGAATATTGTATTAGAGAGAATAAAGGACAAGGCCTAGTACATACTAGGTAAACATTGACCTTACAAAGAAGGTGGAATCAAAAGGAAGAAGAGACTTAATAAATACATGATTAAGCTTTAACATGATAAGCTCATGTTTCTCAAGGGACAAGGATGCATCTATTCCTTACCTGCCAGTTCTCAAAATCCTTATTTCTTCTGTATTTCTTCAAGGAAACTATTCAAATTATTTGCAGAAAACTTCCTACGAGCATACACACACCAATGCATGGAGATAGAGATCCTTGATCCATCTATTCCCTATTCCTCTAGACATCTATTGTCACGAATAGTAAAATAAGAGATGTAAAAACAACACAAACACAAAGCAATCACATAGAACACAGATTTCCTTGGTTCTACCTTAGGCCTACATTCACGGGTGAAAATGAAGAAGAGTCCATAGAACATGAAGGGAATACAAAAATGATGACTGTAACTCTTCTCTCCCCCAAACCCTAATGATACGATCCAATACAAGAAAGTTATCCGCAAAATAACCCAAAATACGGAAGTTATCATGCACGGAGGTTACTTGGTCTATAGTAAGTATAATTTCAATTTGTTTCTGTGTCATGAGCCCATGGTTGATAGGTTTATCTCCTTATCATTATTTATTTTGTTGTTTTGGCCAGGTCAGCGCAGATGATGGTGCAGTTCTGGATCAAATCATTGATTCTCTAACTTCTATTGCTAATCCAAGTGAAAATAATGGATATCTAAACCAAAAGACAAATATGATATCACTGAAGGTTGGTAAAGTTGAGGAGAGTGACATCAAGAAGGGATGTGATGCAAAAAGTAAAACTGTCGTTCTAATTCTTGGTGCGGGTCGGGTTTGTCAACCAGCTGCCGAGCTCTTGGCATCAATTGGAAGCATTTCATCTCGACAATGGTTAAAAACATATGTGGTAGCTGATTTTGAAGAGCAAAATGATATTCAAGTTCTTGTTGCATCTCTTTACCTAAAGGATGCAGAAGAGGTACACTTGAACATATTGATTGAGAAATCTTATGCTTTACATTGACTCTAGCTTGATCAAGTTTTGCATAGAATACATCATATCCCATCTTTTCATTAACAGGCAGTTGTCAACTCTCATGCAAGTATGCAGATATTAACCCCATGATAGGCTAAGTAGCTATGACACTTCTGTAGTGGAGTTGTGTTCATGTTGGACACTACCAAAAAATGTGTCCAACACTTTTTGGATGTCTATAGTTAAAAAAGAAAAGAAAAATCACTATTTCATATCCTTGCCTGACATCTCTAGAACCAAACATGATTTATGTAGCACAAATTCTTCTTTATGGGAGCCTTGTTAGACACTCTTGGAAATAGGATGAACATACCCCAAAGTGTCTAAACTTTTCCTTGAAATTGAGCGGTCAAAAGTCAACCATGCCGCAGGCACTTCTAAAAAAAGGAAGAGAATACAATTGCAAATAAAGTATATATGTAAAATAATAGAGTGGTAGTGGTGTACATTATATGATTATGTATATAATAGTGGAAAAATTACTAAAAAGTCCGTAAAATAAAATTTTCTATCCAAAAAATGCATGATAAATTTTTTATATCTAAAAGATCCAAAAATAAACTTCTATTACAAAAAAGTCCAACTATAAACTTTCATCTTGACATTGTTAAAAAATATTACTGATTAGACTAAAATAGCCTTCAAGATACATTTTAAAAAATATTAAATAGTTTATAAAATAAATTTTTCAATTCAAAAAAAAGCATAGCATTTTTTATTTATCTAGAAGGCCTAAAAAATAAATTTTTACTTCATAAAATGTTATGATTTCTTTGGATTGAAAAAGTTGTTTTATATATATTTTTTCTAAAATATATCTTAAAGGCTATTTTAGTTTAATCAGTAATATTTTTTAACGATGTTAAGATAGAAGTTAACAATTGGACTTTTTTGTATTAAGAGTTTCTTTTTTGGATCTTTTAGATAGAAAAAAAATATATCATAAACTTTTTGGATTGAAAAATTTATTTTAGGTACTTTTTAGTATTTGTCCCTATAATATTTGTTAAGCTTTATTTTCCAAATCATGCGTATGTTAATTTAGAAATAAAAAGTAATATGATATATGATTTTCTTGTATAACATATTGAAATCAGAAAGGATTTCTGTATTTTTGTGTGTTTTTTCATATACAAACTATAGGTATTTATAATACAACTAGGAAGAAAAAAAGGAAAGAAAAAAAGTCTTCCTACAATTTCTCTATAATTTCTACCTCTAATTACTCCACAATAATCTCTACTACTAATTTGGAATTTCCACACTCCCACTGAAGTTGGATCCTAAATGTTAATCATATCCAACTAGCAGATGATCTCGTCAAAACTAGGCTGAAATAGTCTTTTGGTGAAGATATCCGTAGTTTGTTCTTTTGTAGGAACATGGGCCATGCAGATAATTCCATTCTCAACTTTTTCCTTGATAAAATGTCTGTCCATTTCTACATGCTTGGTTCGGTCATGCTGAACTGGGTTGAGAGAAATGTTAATGGCTGCTTTGTTGTCACAGTAACGTTTGATTGGGAATTTTACTGTGACCTGTAGTTCTTCCAAGAGTTTCTTTAGTTACAATCCTTCACATATCCCTTGTGCAGCAGCTCTAAATTCGGCTTCATCGCTGCTTCTAGCTACTACACTTTGTTTCTTGCTTTTCTAAGTAACCAAGTTTCCCCATACATTGGTGCAATACCCGATAGTGGACTTTCTATCTTCTACTTGAACCTGCCCAATCAGCATCTGTGAAGACTTCAACTTCCTTGCGTTCTGATTTCTTGAAGAATAGTCCTCTACCCCAGGAACCTTTGAGATATCTGAGAATCTTCTACACAGCTTCTAGGTGAGTTTCCTTTGGTGAATGCATGTGTTGGCTCACCACACAAACTACAAATGCAATGTCAGGTCCAATGTGCGATAGGTAGATTAGCTTGCAAACTAGTCTCTGATATCTGTACTTTTCGACTGGATTTCCCTCATCCTTTGGTTTCCTTCCTGCTTCGATAGGTGTGTCACTTGGTTTACATCCAAGCATGCTAGTGTCGGTTAGAAGGTCAAGAACATACTTTCGTTGAGAGACACTAATACCCTTTTTTGATCTGTCAACTTCCATTCCCAAGAAGTATCGCATTTGTCCCAGGTCTTTTACTTCAAATTCAGTTGCTAGGATTTTCTTCAGTCTCTCCATCTCCACTAAATTATCCCCAGTTAGGATTATATCATCAACATAAACAATTAGAATTGTTTTCATTCCATCTTCAGATTGCTGGAAGAACATAGTGTGGTCTGATTGCCCCTGTTGATATCCTTGTCCCTTTATCACCTGTACAAATCTATCGAACCATGCTCTAGGTGACTGCTTGAGACTGTACAGAGACTTTTTGAGTTTGCATACCCGATTTTCTTCTCCCTTCTTACAAAATCCTGGTGGTATTGTCATGAAGACTTTTTCTTCTAACTCACCATTCAGAAAGGCATTCTTAATGTCAAGTTGTTGAAGAGGTCAATCCAAGTTGACTGCCAATGACAAGAGGACTCGAAGTGTATTCAACTTTGCCACAGGTGCAAACGTCTCTGTGTAGTCAACACCATAGGTTTGTGTAAACCCTTTTGCAACAAGGCGGGCTTTGTAACACCCGATTGTCCCATTAGCCTTGTAATTCAAGGTAAAAACCCATTTGCAGCTGACCGGTCTCTTCCCTCTCGGTAAATCTATCACATCCCAATTCTCATTTTTTCCAACGCTTGCATCTCTTCTAGTACTGCATCCCTCCATTTGGGGACCTCTAAGGCCTCCTGAATATTTTTTGGAATTTCTGTACTATCAAGGTTAGAGGTAAAAACACGAAATTTTGTAGACAGAGCATTATAAGATATGAATTTCGAGATAGGGTGGAGAGTACATGACCGAGTTGATTTTCTGAGAGCAATGGGTAAATTAGTAACAGGAGACTCAGTTTGATCATTAGAATTGGAAGGGGACTCTTGGATATTCGGAGCTATCACCGGTGCCAACTCTCTTGGTGCTTTAGGTGTGAGATGTTCCTTGTACCTTGATTTTGGCCTCCGTGAATCAACAAGTATCTCCTTGGCTCGTTGTTTTCCTACATCGCCTCCTGAGTTTAAGTTTCCTTCTGTAAATGGCACATTAGAATAGGATGGTGTGGCAGGTTCAGTGTTTGGGATAGGCTCAGAAAAGGAGAGTTCAAATTCTAATACCTGACCTTACTCAAATGCTCTCCTTGAAGAGAGGGCTTTTGGAAGTAAGAAGTGTTTTCAAAAAATGTAACATCAAGGCTAACAAGGACCCATTTGGTGGATGGATCATAGCACTTGTAACCTTTCTGAGTAGGAGAATACCTAATATAAACACACTTAAGAGCTCGAGGGTCGAATTTATGCTGATGGTGGGAATGGACATGAACAAAGGCTGGTACGACCAAACACTATGAGAGATAGACTAGAGGAGAGGCGAGAGTGAGGGAAGAATTGCTGGAATGTTTGGAGGGGTGTAGCAAAAGAGAGAACATGGCTAGGCATTCTATTGATGAGGTTGGTAGATGTCAAAACAACATCACCCCAAAACATTTTGGGCATATGCATAGTGAACATCAAGGCACGAGCAACGTCGAGAATGTGTCGATTTTTTCTTTCGGCAACCCCATATTGTTGGGGAGTGTTGACACAAGAGCTTTGATGAATGATCCCATGCTGTTGAAAATAATCACCCAAAGTAGTATTGAAATATTTTGTGCCATTATCAGTGTGCAGAATTTGAAGTTGTGCCTGGAATTGTGTTTGGATCATGGAGTGAAAATTGATAAATACAGAACGAACATCAGTTTTATCCTTTAACAGGTAAACCCAACAAACTCTAGTATGGTCATCAATAAAGGTAACAAACCATTTAGTATGAGTACGATTAAGAATACGAGAAGGACCCCACAAGTCACTGTTAATCAGAGTGAACGGGTTGGATGGTTTGTATGTGGATGGCGGAAAGGAAGTACAGGTAATATTTTGCAAGTTCACATATTTCACATTGAAAATTAGAGAACCCTTTATTCGGAAATAAACGTTTCAAATATTGAAAATTGGGATGACCCATTCGAAAATGCCATAACAAAAGTTCACTATCCTTAGAGACAAATGCAGAATCACAAATGGCAATTGGACCTTGTTTTCTCACATCAGCGTCCTCAAAGTAATAGAAACCAACACACTCCTTAGAATTGCCAATCGTCGTCCCCGATGATAGGTCCTGAAAAAGACAATGAGAGGGAAGAAACTTAGCAAAGCAATTGGAATTTTTTGTCAACTGGCTAATGGATAACAGATTTCATGATAACTTTGGATCATGAAGAACATACTCGAGTATAATAGAGTTAGAGAGGCGAATACTCCCTTTGCCAGCTACAGAGGAGAGGGAACCATCTGCAAACTTTAAGCTTAAGATTACCAACACAAGGTGAGTAGGAAGAAAAGAAGTGGTAAGAGCCAGTCATGTGATCAGAAGCACCAGAGTCGATAATCCAAGGAGTTTTTGAGTGAGAGGCAGTGATGAGGGCACTTAAAAAATTACCTCGATGTGCTAATGAACCAGAAGGAGTAGGCGTGGAAGATTGACCAGAGGGTTGGAGGCTAGAAAAGATTTTGTAGAGTTGATTCAACTGGTCAGAGGTAAAGGCACCTCTTGGAGTGTGTTTGACTTCTGGAGGGGGCTCGGCCTGAGGGTCAGCAATAGCGTGATAGCCACGAGTGCGATGATTCTGCTGTGGTTTCCAATTAGCGGGCTTCCCATGGAGCTCCCAACAGGTAGCCTTAGTATGACTAGGCTTATGGCAATGTTCACACCAAGGTCGGCCTCTGTTTTGTTTCGGCCCAGACCCAGCCAGGGGGCCTTTTGTTACCAAGGTAGGCACTTCAGGCCCAGTAGGAAGGGAATCCTTCAGCATCACTCGACGCCGCTGCTCTTTACGCCTCACTTCCGAGAAGACTTCACGTGTGGAAGGCATAGGTCGTCAACCAAGAATACGTCCACGAACATCATCCAAGTCGCGGTTGAGCCCAGCAAGAAACTCGAAGACTCGCTCAATTTCGAGTTTCTTCTTGTAGCGAACACTATCGCCAGAGCACTCCCATTCATCGTCGAAGCTGAGATCGAGTTCCTGCTAGAGAGCTGTCATCTCCATGAAATAATCGGTGACGTCCTTCTCTCCTTGCTTTATCTGCCATAGTCGAGTCTTGATGTCAAAAATCTGAGATGAATCGCCAACATTAGAATACGTCTCTCGAACGGCATCCTAAACGTCTTTCGCTTGTCTACAAGAAAAGATAGGTCTTTCTGATGAAAGGTTGCATGGAATTCACCAGTCAGGTAGTCACCATGGAGTTCTCGGACGTCCGTTTTTGCAGAGAAGCAGCAGTCTCGGTTGAGGTTGGCTTGGGTGTTGCGCCAATAAGGTAGCCAAGTTTGCCGTTGCCGTCGAGTACGAGTCGAATGGACTGAGCCCATTCATGAAAGTTTTTCCCATTCAGCTTCTCCACCGTGAGTTGAAGAGGTGAGAGAGAAAGGCCACTAGAACCCATCATGGAGAGAGCTTCGGACTTGCTGTTGGGAGCTTCGGACTTACTGCTGGGTCTAAGGTTCTGGGTAATTATATGGGCTGGACAGATGTGGTTTTTTTTTTCAATAAAAAAAGAAAAACACTGGGTTCTGAGATGGTTTTAAAAAAAAGAAATTGGGTTAGATTGTTGGGTTATATGGAATATAATCGGGTCGGGGAAAAAAACAGGTTGGGTCACAGCCTTTCTCGAATCAGCCTCTCGGTTCACAGCCTTTCTCTTCTTCTCTGTGTAAAAAACATGCGACCTCCAACACAGCTTCAATGCGAGATCCGATGATGGCAACACGCGAATCAGCCTCTCGGTTCACCCTTCAAACACTGTCTTTCTGTTCTTCTCTACGTCAACCCATGCGACCTCCGGAGTGTGAAGACGCACGGCTCACGACTCCGACAGCAACAGAGGGATATGAAGACGCCACGATATCCGACACGAATGTGTTCTGCGATTGTGATTTAGTGACGATCAATCATACACGATGATGAATAGAGGCTCGATCTGGAGATGGAACAGGTATCGAATGGAACAGATTCCCGCGATTGACGATGATGATCGATCTGGCGTGGAATGATAGACAACGATTTCCCCAAAGACGGTGAGGGATCGAGCGCTTTCTTCTGCGTCGGAAAGGAAAAGCTGTTTCCAACGATGAAGACTGAGGGCAGACTCTCTGCGACGGTGAGCTTCTCTGGCTCTGATATTATGAAATTAGAAAGGATTTCTGTATTTCTGTGTGTTTTTTCATATGCAAACTATAGGTATTTATAATACAACTGGGAAGAAAAAAAAGGAAAGAGTAAAAAAGGAAAGAAAAAAAGTCTTCGTACAATTTTTCTATAATTTCTACCTCTAATTACTCCACAATAATCTCTACCACTAATTTGAAATTTCCACACATGTCTACATAGTAATATATATTCATCATTGCCGTATTTGTGGCTGACATTTTTTAAGAAATTTCCATGTTGACATATTTGTGTTGTGTTTGTGTCTATCTCCTCAGGGGGGGGGGGGGGGGCGGTGGTTAAGAATTTTTTTTGGATGTAGTGTTGGTAGCTAATGAGTGTGTGGGCTCTAGGTTAAGGAAGGCAGGAGAAAAAAGGGTGGTAAGTTAGACATTAAGAAAACTTATGACTATGTGAATTGGGTTGTTTTGTTGTATGTGTTGCAAATGATGGAATTTGGTAAAAAATGGAGGAAGTGGATATTAAAGAGATCGATGATATGGCTTTGAATTTGGGTTGTAGGGTATGTCCTCTTCCATTATCATATTTTGGCCTTGCCTGGCTTATCCTACAAGGTGAAGTTAATGTGGGATTCCATTGATCATTGCTTCCAAAAGAGTTTTGTAGATTAGAAGAGGCATTATTTATTGAAGGGGGAAGGGTACCTTGATTAATATCACATTGGCCAGTCAGCGCATATATTTCATGTACCTTCTTACAATTTTGGCTTATGTGGAGAAAAGGTTGGACAAATTGCAAAGAGACTTCTTGTGGGGATGTATGGGGAGTGAATCTAAAGTTCATTTAGTGGGATTAAAAATACCTAGACACCAATTGGGGAATGAGCTTCAGGCATTAAGGAGTTAAGGGTATTTAATCAGGCCTTTTTGTCAAAGTGGCTATGGAGGTTTTCAGTTAAAAGGGACACCTTGTGGCATAGAGTGGTGGTCAGAAGTATGGTAGCTGGTGGGGGGTAGTTCTTGAGGGAAGTGATGACCTTTTTTATGTCCTCTTTGATGTGGGTAAGGGCAATAGCCAATAAGAGTGAGATTTTGACACGATATTTAGTGAGTGAGGTGGCAGTTAAAGATAGGTTTCCAAATGTCTTCTAGATTTCTTCTGCTAAGGATGTAACGGTGACGAATATTGTCATATTTTCAGATAATGATGTAATATGGAGTCCTAGAGTTAGGAGAGCACTCGAGGATTGAGAATGGGACTCTGTGGCGGCTTTATTGAAGTTGTTTTAGAAGGCTCATTTAAGAGGGGGGGGGGGGGGGGGGGGTTCCTTCGTTAGCACCATTCTTATCATTATAACTTAATGAGGAGGAGTTATTCTATGGCTAATCGGTGCGGTATATGTAGCGAGGTGGAGGAATCGTTTAACCATGTGGTTTCACATTGTAGTGAGACAAGGGAGTTCTGGTGTTTGCTTTTCTCTGTCTCGTTGTTTGTGAACTATGATGGGCAGTGTTTTGGATTTATTGAGAGGTTGGAGAGAGGGTTTGTGAGAAATATGTGGGATGTGGCTCTTCTTTGCTCATTGTGGTGTCTTTGGCGTGAGAGATATAGATGGATTTTTGAATGTTCTATGAGGATTCTCCATCTTTAGATTTAGTGTTGTATGTTATTTCTATTACTGCTTTTATAGTGTTTTTTTTTTCTTTTGGAGATAATGAGTTTCGTTGTTTGATTTTGTATGGCTTCGTACATTTTATATAAAAAAAAATGTTGATAAATTTATGATTGTGTGAGCTATCCATATAGAATCATTAAATGATCATAATAATTTGCTCATTGTCACTCAGTTTAGGAGTCTGTGCTTTTGTTTTCCAATAGATTAAAATATGATTTTTTATGTCAAAATTCTTTATAATAACAAGTAACAATAATATAAATAATGTCTTCTTATCTTTGTATGATTGTGTGGTTACATGCAATTCACTAACCCAACACATTTCTGTTTTGCCACATTCAAAATTTTTAATCTGATAGTGAATGATTGGATGCAGATCATAGAAGGCATTGCAAATGCAACAGCAGTTCAGCTTGATGTAATGGATCGGGGAAGTCTTTACAAGTATATTTCAGAGGTAGAGTCTTTGGTGTCTGTATCAGCAATTGCTTGCACTCATGCTTTTAATAAACATCACACAAGAATCTTTTTAAAAATATCAACCTCTAAGACAAGGAATCCCGAGATGTGTCGGTACGTAACATGCAAAACTCAAAAGTCTTCCTTTTGAACTATCAACCTCTGGAACAAGGAATTCTGAGATGGATGTTGGTATATAACATGAAAAACTCTGAAGTCTTGTACCTATGACATGCTGATCCTTGTCAAACACATATAATTACACATGTTGATACTTGTCAATTTGGCCACCCCCCAAAAAAAAAGAACAAAGAAAAAAATCAAACAGCCATGTTATTGTTACTTGAACATCAACTTTTTTCTCCTTTCTACTGATTGGTTTTAGAGATCAGGAGTCTTGACCATGTTCTTACATTGTCAATGTGTTTTCTTGCCTTTGTGCAGGTTGAGGTTGTTATCAGTTTACTGCCTCCAAGTTGTCACAGTACCATAGCAAATGCATGTATTGAGGTATTGCACACTTCCTCCATGTTGTTCAGTGTTATTGATAATTCATTTCACTCTTGTTCTGACCTTCGAGTAATGCCACCAACAACATAAGTCCACTTACTGATGTATGACAGCAGGGGAGGGGGTCTTTAGGGCTGATTAGAGTCAATTTATTGGGGCTAAAAGATACAAAAGTATAAAGTTTAAGGGTTTGCAAAAGTACAATAAAAAGGCTAAGAGTCGTGGGTTATGATCAAACATTGGAAAACCAAACTTTTGGGCCGTTCTGCCACCGTGAACAGTGGTGGCTGGTTGTGCTTCCTTTGTGTTAGGGTTGATTATTTGAAGTGGGGTTAAGTGTTTTAAGGGTAGAAAAGTGGTTAAATCAAGTTTGGTTATGGTTATATATTAGGGACCGACTACAAAAACTAAACCTAAGATCCTCTGAAAAATCAATGAGCCTATCTAGTTCGATGGTTATATATTTAGACCTTTAAGTAATCCTACTTCTATTATCAGTTGAAACTTCATATTTAGAAGTTAAAAGACTATGACTAGTAATACCTAATTAAGCCTGTTAAGATCCACAAATACGGATCCGATACCACAATTAACTTTGGTAGAGATAGAAAAAAAAGATATAATATTATGTGGTCTAATTGTTTGGATGGTCTTAAATAGAGCATAATGATGAGACAAGATTTATGTAGCAACCTTAAATAGATGAGATAAGTCTTTGTTAATTTGAGTTCAGTTGAGTTAAAGGCATTTTGATAAGAAAGTGCCAAAGAAGGAAGAGAGAGGGGGGCACCCATGTACGTACAGAAAATACATAGACTGCACTCCTCACTCCAATTGCATATTGCTCAAAAAAGTCTTCAAGAGAATCTATAGATCTATAGTAATTTTTACAATCCAAAAATACAAGGTATGTATTAATCACTTTTAGCTTGTTCAAATTCCTTTCTTTCCCTAAAAAAATCCGCCTATTACGCTCCCTCCACATGCATCATAAAAGGCTTTAGAAGAAGAGCCCAAAGGAAGCCCCAAGTGCATCGTCGGAAGAGATCCCGGTGAGCAAGCCATATTGATTGCCATGTTCTCCATTTCCCCATGATCACTCATTGGAATCAATTCGCTTTTCCCCATATTAATTCTAAGCCCAAATAGCCTCAAATCAAAGCAAGACACATCTCATATGCCTTAGCTGCTTATCTTAAGTACCATAAAATATGATGCTGTCATTTGCAAACAAAAAATATGTAATGTTGAGTTGAACCCCTTCCTTATGATTAACACCCCAAAAAAAAAAAAATCACGCCTTCTTCCACTGCTCAATCAATCAATCTAATCAATGCCTTCATAACTATAATGAATAACGGTGGAGATAATAGATCATCTTGCCTAAGGCCTCTCGTGCTAGGGAAAAAGCCTTTTACCAAGCCATTAATTGAGATCGAAAATCCAATTGTTGAAATGCAACTTAACCCACTTCCTTACATGCCGACTACCAAAAACACCTCAAAGGGCTGAAAATCAAATAGTCTTGGGTTTCTTCAAAAGCAGCAGCTAGGGCTAAAACAACAAGCCAAAGCAAACAAACATCAAGAAGAAAGGACTCTCGTACAGGTAGCCGAACCATGTAATGCCCAAAAAAATGCTCAAAAAATTAATCAAATTTCCATGGGTCACTAGAAATTGATAACTTTGATCATAGAATTAGACATGAAAGAGAGAAGAAAAGAATATCTTATTAGAAGAATAATGAAGTTTGGAAACTTACATTACACATAAAAGAAAAGAGCCTTTTTGTATAGTAGGGCTAAATAAAAAATAATGAAAAGATTATATTACCCTTAATGATGTGCTAATATACATAAGATTAACAAAATAATGAAAAGACTATATTACCCTTAATGATGTGTTAATATACATAGGATTAACATGCTAATAGATCCTAACTACTCTAATCCCCCCCCCCTTTCAAACTTACGATGCGTTGGCAAAAAGCGTCGAGAGTTTGTTGAGCAGAAAGTACAAGCGCAACACCGTTTGGGACTTCGTAAAGAACAACTGCAATATAGAAGGAAGAAAGGGAAGAGAAATAGTGCCAAGCTGAAGATGTTGGTGCACAAAATGGCAATCAATCTCAATGTGTTTGTTATGCTCATAGAATATAGAGTTATGGGATATTTGAATAGCACTCTTGTTGTCACAATACATAGGAATAGAAGTACGCAAAGAGATGCCTAGATCAACCAGCAATCAATGGAGTCAAAGAACTTCAGCTGTAGTGGTAGCTATGGCATGATACTCAGCCTTAACAGAAGAACAATCAACAATCATTTGCTTTTTGCTTTTTCAAGAAATAAGAGAGTTTTCCAGAAGAAAAAAATACAAAAACTAATAGTAGACTTTTGATCCATAGAACCACCAGCCCAATCATCATCAACATAAGCATGAAGCACCAAGGAAGAAGATGAATATATGAGCAAACTTTGGTATAAGGTGTCGCGAATATAGCGTAATATGGGAAGAATAGTAGCCCAATGAACAATAGTAGGTGAAGAGACAAACTGTCTGACAATATGAACTACATAAGTGATATCAGGATGTGTAACAGTGAGATAGATTAGACTGCGAACAAGAGCTCGATATAAAGTGGGATCAGTCAATGGTATTCCATCAGAGGAAGTATAATGAACACTAAGTTCCAAAGGTGTTTCAACTATTCAAGTATCTGTTAGTCGGACTTTCTAAATAACATCAGATGTATATTTGGATTGAGAGAGAAGATAACTTTTAGGAGAATAAGCTACTTCAATGCCCAATAAATATTGAAGAGGACCCAAATCTTTCATTTCAAATGATGTTGCAGTTGCACTTTTAACAATGAAATCCCAATAATATCATTACCTGTCATAATCATATCATCAACATATAACAAAAGAACAATACGACCCACAGAAGTTGAACGAAGGAAAAGAAGAGTCATGATCAGTAGCATGAAATTAGAGAGCACAAATGACTGTAGAGAACTTCTCAAACCAAGCCCGGGGAGTTTGTTTGAGACCATACAATGCTTTTTTAATTTTGCACACCTCTCTAGAGTGATGAGAAAGACTGGAAGGAGGAACCATGAAGACTTCAGTCAAGACCCATTTAGAAGAGCATTTTTTACATCCATTTGGGAAAGATTCTATTGGTGAAATGTTGCTACTGCTATAACTGTACTAACTGTGGTTATCTTGGCAATAGGAGAATAAGTCTCCTCATAGTCAATGCCATACTCTTGTACGTATCCCTTTTCCACCAATCGTGCCTTGTACCGCTCAAAAGAACCATTAGACTGGGTTTTGATCTTGTACACCCACTTACAACCAAGTGTACATTTACCGGAATGAAAGGATACGAACTCCCAAGTACTTGTCTTAGGCAAAGCATAAAGCTCTTCATCTATAGCTTGTTGCCAAGGAGGATCATGAACAACGTCCTTGTAAGAGGTAGGTTTAGAAAGAGCATGAGCAAAAGTAAGAAAAGAACAAAAATTAGTAGAATAACAAGAGTTAGAGAAACCAAACCAATCATGATACTTACGAACAAGGTTAAGATAATGAGAAGAAGTGGGATCCATATTGTCAAAATCTGATTGAGGAACATGAGAGGATGGCAGAGGAGCTGAATTTGTAGAAGAAATAGTTGTGTTCCTGCGAGCATATGTGCGAAGAATAGGAGGATGAACAACCAAAGAATTAGAAAAAAGAGGGACATCAGGCACAATCACATCTCTAAAATAGGATTTAGTTGAAATATCATTAAGAAAGGGATCTAGATAAATGAGATCAAACTTAGCCAAAGTGTTAGGACTAGAGGGAATAGAGAAAATAGAAATACACTCCACAAAAACCACATGGCGAGAGACATAAAGTTTGTTATCAATAAGATCATAGCAACGATACCCTCAAGTTTAGTACAAATATTTTGAGAAAGAACAAAACAAGTACAACCAAACTCACATAAAGAGAAATATTCAAGAGGCTTACCACACAAATGTTCAAAATAAGAAACATCAGAAATTACAATGGAAGGAATATGATTTATTAAATGAACAACAATAAGAATAGCCTCTCCCCGAAAGGTAGTGGGAACATTAGTAGACAACAAAAGAGATCGTGCAATTTTCATGATGTGGCGATGCTTGCACTCGGGCACACCATTCTGCTCAAGAGGACCGTTGAATAGTACCATCAAACTTCAACAAGTCTAAAAAAGCATTAGCGGAATATTCCTTGCCCAGATCACATCGAAAGCATTTAACAATAGCATTTATTAAATACGTATCATTGCACGAAAAGCAGTGAAAATAGAAAAGAACCCAGACTGAAATTTCATAAGATAAATCCAACAATATCGAGTATAGTCATCAATAAAAAAAACATAATACCAGGACCCTCCTTTAGTAGAGATAGAAGCATGACCCTAGAATCAGAAATATCATAACAATGCAACTTGCGTAATGTATTAGTTGAAATTAAAAACTGTAAACGAGAACTAGAAATGTGGTCAAGACGAAAATGACACAAATAAAAGCTAGATAACTTAAAACTCGAACGAAAAGAAGACAAATCAACTAAGGAAGCAACCATATATGGAACATGCAACTCTTCTAACACTTACAGTCCCCCCTTTATACGACCTGTCCCAATTAGCCTCTTGGAACAAGGATCCTGTATAACTAGACTATGAAAAATGAACTATATATCCAAAATCAAAAAGTCGACTAACATTAATTAAATTCAAAGTGAGTTGAGGAATATCATAGACATCAGGAAGGGATAAGTGCGAAAAACAATAGAACCAATACTAGCCAAAGACATAGAAGTGCCATTGGTGGCAAGAACAGAGACAGAAGGAGGAAAAAAGGCACAAGTGGAAAAAGAGGAATCACTAGTCACATTGTAACGCCCCATGCTCACTGTCCTAACAACTTGAAGAGCCCAAAACATTATGGCTCAAAAGTTTAAGCCCAAGTTGTTAGTATTAAGGCTTGTGGTGTCTTATATGCCAATCATACTACTCCCACCCAACCGATGTGGGACAGGAGTATCACATTCCCTCCTTTTAGACCACACGTCCTCGTGGGGTGGATCTCGATCTCCTAGTTGCCCATTAGGCAGACACTCTAGGGGCCTCTACCCTCTGCTGAGAACTAGCTCTGATACCACAAATGTAACTGCCTCAAGCCTACTATTCCAACAACCCGAAGAGAGCTCACAACATTATGGCTCAAAATCTTAAGCCCAAGTTATTAGTAGTAAGGCTTGTAGTGTCTTATGTACCAATCATACTACTCTCATCCAATTGATGCCGGACAAGAGTATCGCATTCTTTCCCCTCTTAGGATTACACTGTCTTCGTGGGGTGGGTCTCGATCTCTCCCAACTGACTATTAAGCAGACACTCTAGGGGCCTCTACCCTCTGGGAGCCGGCTTTGATACCACAAATGTAACAACCCAAGCCCATTGTCCCAACAACTTGAAGAGCCCTCAACATTATAGCTCAAAAGCATAAGCCCAAGTTGTTAGTTGTAAGGCTTGTGATGTCTTATATACCAATCATACTACTCTCACCCAACTGATGTGGGACAGGAGTATCACATCCACTTCCCTCTGCTGACTTTGTGGTTAATGAGCTTTTAGCCGAAGAGGTTCAACTCAAGACTCTACTGGAGAAGGGTCTCTTTCCTTTACGTACGCAGATGGTACTGGCATTCAACCCATATCGCAAACTAGCTCACAAAATAAGCAACGAATTAGAGTTGGTCCTGATGAATGTAGTTTCTATCGTGAAAAGGGGCATTGGAAGGCACAATGTCCTAAGTTAGTGAACAAGCGAGTTCGTGGATCACAACAACAGTTTTCTAGAGGTAAGGATCGTCATACTACAGCGATTGCATCACCAATGGATCAGTCCCCACACCATCAGCTCCCACACTATCTTTGATAGTTGAGCAATTACAAAAGCTTCTCTCCACTCATTAGCCTAATACTCTTTCGATTTCTCCCTCTGCAAGTTCCTTTCCTTTTAGATCTTCAGGTATATCTTAGACCACTTCAGTCTTTGACTCATGTGTTACACATCATATGTGTGATTCTCTTGTCCCACATTAGTTGGGTGTGAGTAAAATGATTGGTATATAAGACACTACAAGTCTTACTCTTAACAACTTAGCTTAAGCTTTTGAGTCATAATGCTATGGGCTCTTTTTAGGCTGTTGGGGCATTACATTTGTGGTATCAGAGCTAGGTTTCCTGTGGGTAGATACTCCTAAAGTGTTCGCTTAATGGGTAGTTGGGAGATCCAGATCTACCTTACGAGGACGTGTAGTCCTAAGGGGGGAGAATGTGATACTTTTGTCTCACATCGGTTGTGTGTGAGTAGTATGATTGGTATATTAGATATCCCAAGCCTTACTATTAACAACTTAGGCTTAAACTTTTGAACCATAATGTTGTGAACTCTTTTCAGGTTGTTGGGACAGTGGGCTTGGGGTGTTACATTTGAGGTCCTAAGGTAGGGAGAATGTCATACTCATGTCCTACATCAGTTGGGTGAGAGTAGTATGATTGGTATATTAGACATCACAAATCTTACTAATAACAACTTGGGGTTAAGCTTTTGAGTCATAATGTTGTGAGCTCTTTTCAGGTTGTTGGGACAGTGGGCTTGGGGTGTTACATTTGAGGTCCTGAGGTGGGGAGAATGTCATACTCATGTTCTACATCAGTTGGGTGAGAGTAGTATGATTGGTATATTAGACATCACATGTCTTACTAATAACAACTCGGGGTTAAACTTTTGAGTCATAATGTTGTGGGCTCTCTTCAGGTTGTTGGGACAATAGGTTTAGGGCGTTACAACGATGAAAAATAGAACCACAAAAACCCTCAAAATCATCCCTAAGAGCCATAAAAAACTGAACCAACCTTAGCTCTTCTCTATATGTATGATACAACTCAAAAGTGCTCCACTTTGTAGGCTCAGTGAGAGCCAACTGATCCCAAAACCTAGTTATAATTGAGTTGAACTCCTGAATACTTCTTTCCCCTTGGCGAGCAGCCCAAATCTCATGTTCTAATTGATATCTCATAGCAAAATTAGATTGAACGAATAAGTTGGACAAATATCCCCATATCTCTTTGATTGTGTTAAACTTAGCCAAACATATACCAATGGCCTCATCAACAGAGTTATTAATCCATGAATAATTTGTGCATTATTAACATCCTAATTTTTCAACAACTCAACATAATTCTTTGACTTAGGATCACTTAGGTTTTCACAAATCCAGTAATATAACTCCACATATTCTTTCCCAACAAACAATTTCTTATTACATATGCCAAATATGCATAATTATCCCCTGTCAACTTTACATTAGTAGCGTGAAGAGAATCTGAATTTCTACTTGCCATATTTGAAATTTCATCCCCCGTTTTGATAACGTTTGCTGATGTCAACCATACGGATGATTGAACAGAACAAAAATTTAGAAGTTTAATAATGTCATTTTTAAAAAAGATATATTAGCAATATTCACAAATGTTGTACATGTGGTTCGCCTTTCTTGGATGGTTTTTACACACTTTTAACTATTACTTATCTAAAAAAAAATCACATGATTTTGCTATTATTTCAACAAAAAAAATTGTTATCTTATAATACTTGTAGATTTTTTTTATTTATTTATAATTGCTTCCGAAGTCTTCTTGTTGATTAGTCTTTGTGAAAAATTATGTTCACGGTCCATTATCAATGAATTGTTCACGGTTAATTGAAAAATTGAAAACAACCGAGGTATCAATAGAGATGCATGCTCTGAATCATTGAGATACAGAGTGATGTATATTCCATGTCCATGGATTCCACCTTGAGAAGTATAACATATGACATAAGGCAAATTGCCATTCTCATATTGAACAAGTAAAATTTACCATCATCAACAATTCACTGGTTTTTATTTAAAAAATTTAAAATATATATATATATATCTCATTATTTATTGTAGTGTCCTTCAACCTTCTTGTCTCCTCCTTCATTGGAATATCTAGGGCTTGGATTTTACAAATTAGGTCACAAAGATGAAGAATATAGAGAAAAGCTTGTTGTGGCTTGTGTGAAAATGTGAATAAAGAATGAAAAGAAGGAAACAAAGACATTAGATGAGAAAGGGAGGAGAGAGTTGGTGGGACGTAGACTAGAGAAAGATGCGTTAGAGAGAGAGAGAGAGTGGGGGAGAGAGAGAGAGAGTAAAACTGAAAAAAAAGAGGCGTTAGAGAAAAAAGGAAGAGAGAGAGAGAGAGGGGGAGAGAGTCTTTAAAGAGAAAATGGATTGAGAGAGATTAAAAAAGGGAGAGTGAGTGGAGAGAGAGAGCCGTCATAGAGAGAGAGTGAGAGAGAGGCAGGAGAGTGAGTGGAGAGAGAGAGAAAAGGGGAGAGGGACTGGAAAAAAATAAATAGAAAGAGGCGTCAGAGAGAGAGAGAGAGAGAGAGAGAGAGTAAAACTAAAAGAAAAAAAAGGCGTCACAGGGACAAGGCAGTCGCACTAGTAAGTGGTTCGAGATGGCTGACAGTGGGGGCATGTTTTAGATAGTGATATAAGTAGGGGTAACTTCTAAAATAAATTTTTTAGTAGGGACATGTCTTGAAATTTTTTAAAACTTTAAAAAATTGTGAATTGAATTTTTGTTTCCACATATTTTAGTGAGGGCACCTGCCCCAGGGCCCCCTCAATCTGCTCTGATATCATGATAACTTTGATCATAGAATTAGAAGTGAAAGAGAGGAAAATAATATCTTATTAGAAGAATAATGAAGTCTGGAAACTTACATTACACATAAAAGAAAAGAGCTCTTTTATAGTAGGGCTAAATAAAAAATAACAAAAAGACTCTACTTCCCTTAATGATGTGCTAATATACATAGGACTAACATGTTAATAGATCCTAACTACTCTAACACAAGGTTACAATAACCAAAGCGCACCCCTTAGGAATGAATCAAAGCATCAAAACTAGAGTAAAGGCTCTTAAACTTCAAATTGGAAAGAGAGGAATGAAATTCCAAAAATCATTTGAAAATAGAAAAGAGTATGTAAATGGCTTCAAAATTTTTTGCAATACTCACCTAAGACTTCAAAAAGAGGAGATGAATTTGTATGAATTTGTCCACGTAAGTCGATTGTCAGGATGATGATGTCATGCTGACATCATCATGCTGACATCAGCATAATGTCATTAGTTGGAATATTGGCTTTAGCATTTGCTTGGGTCTCTTCCTGTCTAGTTGTTCCTTGAATGGGTTTCAGAGAACTTCTTTGTTTAGATCATTGGCTCTGATACCAAGTTAAGCTTGTAGAAGTATAAAATTTGGGGTTAGGGAAAGAACAAGAAGGAAGAAAAAGAGAAAGAAGAAATTAAAATAAAGGTTTAGGGCTTGGTTAAGACCTTTTGCCTTTTGACCTTGCCTTCATATATTAGCATAATAGAAAATACAATAATAGCCTTAGTAAAATAAACAAAAATACTCTAATAGTAGTATCCATAATTTGTTTTTTCAAACGAAGAATGAGATTGACGGATTAAAACCCAAAATACAAGAAGATATCTCTGCTCTTTTTTTTTTTTTTCCCTAGAAACAATAGATAAAGAGTCGTAGAATTAGTGGTTGTAATACTTAGGTACAAATTTTAATGGCTTAACTTGCTATTTGTTTTACTTAGTTTTTAGCTTACATGTAACTTGTATCAAATTGTCTACTTCGTGTATATTACATAGTAAATACTAATTATGTTTGTGTTACAATGTTGCATTTAAATGTAATAATTATAAAAAATTATAATAATTTCATATTATATGAAAAGAATTAGCTCTAAAATCTTTTATACTTGTTTTTTTACTAGTAAAGAATTGTTTGATATTAGACTAATTCGCTTCTATGTTTACTTCTCAATTCTTCACAAGTGGATATACTAGTAAAGAATTGTTTGGTATTAATAACTAATTCACAGTTACTTTGACTTTTCAATGCTACCCCAATACTCTCTTGTGTGGATGGATGTATAGGTTCAAAATATTTTCAATTAGTTAATGCTCATATTCATTCATTTATATATTTTACTTTATGTTTTCAAGTGTTTTCACACGTTAAGTTTTTTTTTTTTTTTTATCCTTTCTGGAAGTAGAGTGTGCATCACCCTTACATAAGTAGCTCAATAGAAATATGGTATGCTATAATGATAAATTGGATGAATGGCTTTTGCGTGAGACCAAGTGAATGATATTAGTGTTTGGTATGAAGGACAAGTGTTTTAAGAAAGACAATGTTGGAAAAGATAAATACTGAAGCACATAAAATATTGTTATTATCCACTGGAAACAAAAATAGATGTATGGTCATCTGCTACATACAATATTACTAAGTGAATATTTAAATCCAAATATTACGTAGATTTGTTAATTGTTGAATTCTATTCTTACTTCCTTCATTCTAAGAATGTGCAATAATCCTTGTCTTTCAATGCACAGCTTAAAAAACATCTTATTACTACTAGCTATGTTGATGATACCATGTCAAAGCTAGATGAAGCAGCAAAGAGTGCTGGTATTACGATTCTTGGTGAGATGGGCTTGGACCCTGGAATAGGTAATTTTTATCTTGAGACATATTTCTTTGTTTCTAGGAACAACATTGCTACATAAAATAACTTTTTGAAAAACATGAGCAATATATTGATGTACTCCATTATCTTTGAACATCACAAATGTGTACTGGGGTAATACAGAAATCATTTTTAGGTAATGTGCAACTTACTTGGTGAAGTGTTTAATTTATTGAGGCATGATTCAATGCCTCTGCAACATTTTAGGATAGGGAATATGTTGGAAATTCTATTTTCTGATGTTTCTTTCTTAAGGTTTTCAAGTTACTCTTTCCTCTTTGTGCAGTATATTTCAATGAAACATAATCAATATTGTACTTGTAGCCGGTCCCTTTACTTTGTATAGTTTGGGGTGCCTTTCTCGGGCCCCTTGTGATTAATACGAAGGAAGCATTATTACTGATCCAAAAAAGAAAAAAGATTATACTTATGCAAGGGGTCTGATAAACCTGGGCATCTTTGTCAAGTTATTTCATAAGTAGACTCGATTAAACTAAACAAAGCCTTTGTCTAAACCAAATGTGCTTGGCCATACATGCTTTTTTTTCTATTCTTCTCTATCTTCTTTGGGGTGGCATGAGTTATGCGACAACCAGTAGAGGACTTGTTTGTGAGTTGGAGGGGAGATGTGTACAAAGAAATGTTGGGAAGGTGTGGAAGAAGTCTCATTATGTATCATGTGGAGTATTTGGAAGAGAGGAATAAGCAATCCTTGGAGGGGATGGAGTTTTTGACTTTGAGTTTTCTTTTCCTTTTGCTCAAAGAGCTAGCTTTGGGGTGTCGATTCCACAGGGAGACTAAATTAAAAGAATAATAAATAGAATTTCTGAAACTACAGAAAGTATTAAACGGTTAACGAGAAAATAAAAATATATAAAAATGATCTGTGAATGAAAATTAAGAATTAAACAAATTGACTAATGGAAGAAAATATTCAAAATTAACGAACAGTGGAGTGTCGGGAATCCCTTGCACATATATGGTATTTCAATTATTTTTAATTCACAGATAACTCAATTGAGAAATTAAATTCTAAAAATCTCAATCGGAAGATTTAAAATAATGCATTAAAATTAGACTGAAAATAACCCTTTGAAAAATCATTCAACACTTTTAAATCTCTCAAATTAATATTCACATTGAAAAAACCCAACGACGACAATATACCGAACGAGCAATATTGCAGCAAAGAATTGAATCAATATAAATATTTAATTGTTCCAAAAATAATCAAAACATTAATCCACTCAATAGAAAAAGCATGACTGAATCTATAAACGGACTAAAACCTTTAATTATTCGGACAATAAAATTCAACAATAAATTTAGAATGATCAACGAAGAATTTAACAAATTAAAACCATGTACAGGAATCAAAATAAATTAAAATAACCATCTATGGTGCAAGTTCATCCCTAACCCCACTTAAAAATTTAGTTACCCATGTACAGGACGGATAACATAAACCTCGTGAAGAAACACTGAGTCATGTAGTCGCTGCGGCTTCTTCTCTGCGCCAGAATTTTCCTCCTGCGCCGCACCTGCGGCTCACTCTCTTTCAGCCCCTGCGCCGCACACTCCTTTGTATTTCTCCTCCCCTCTTTTTTTTATATGTTTCTTCCCTTTAAAACTGTTTAGTGCCTGCGCCCTAAAGCCCCTTGATTGAGTCAGCACTTGGGCCCCACTGTTCTCTGATTCTGCCGCGCCTGGGCGCCCAAGGCCCAAGCCTTGCCAATCCTTTATTTCCTTGTTTCTGCGCAGGGACTGGGCCCTACCTCAGCCACTTTTGACTTCAATTCATCCCATTTCTTTCCTTTTAAACTTGGTCAGCCGTCCAAGCCCCCCTTTTTAATTCTTTTTATTTCTTCTTTTCCAGCCGCATATGCACACAGCCATAATATTCAAGCCCATTTTTCTATTGGATAATGATGGAATCTCGATTCGAGTTCTTCACGAAAGTTGTAGCCCCGGATGAGTAGATAATTTTAGGCTCAAAAACCACCTGATTTGGACTTCAGAAGCTCAAGTTATGACTCATTAAAGCTGGCTGGTCGGACAGGTTCGGACCAACTTCTCAGGCCTGATTTTAAAACAATGTTTGGAGGCCTAAACGAACTTCGATTTTTGCAAACCAAACCTTTCTGAAAAGCCCAAGATGTCCTCTAAATATTTCATGAAGATCACTTTCCCATTCTGAAACTCTAACGCCATCCAAATCTCGATTGAAACTTAATGGTCGAATCTGCCAAATAGTCAAAAATAGTTCCAAGTGAGAGTTTTGCAATTCTTTATTGGGAATCTTATTAGTTGATGAGATTTTTTATAATTTGATTTGAGCTCCTATGTTTATATTTCTTTTTTGAATTTCTGGTTGATGAGTATTTTTCATTTTGATTTTGGTTGCTTCTGTTGTATAATTCCCATATGCATGGGTAGTGCCCCCTGTTTTTTTAGCCCTTATTAATAAGTCTAAATCACTTTTTTCTTGTTATAATACTGTCTATATGATTTTCTTGGGTGATTTTATTTGGAAGGAGAGACATAGGCATTCCTCTAAGGGGGTGGAATTTACAATTCAAAAGTTGAAAATTTTGGTTTTGAATCTTTTTTTCTTTGGCTTAAAGAGGTGGCTCCTATTTCTACACCATATTATTTTGTGGAGTTTGGGTGATGTTTCTTTTTCATTTTTATTTTGGTTGCTTTTCTTGTATGATTCACGTGTTCATGGGTTTTCTTTACAGTTGTGTGCCTTTTTGTAATGAATTAAATGAGTTTTTCGTATCAAAAGAAACATATTTTGTGCCCAAGCTGAGATTTATCAAACCTTTCCTGAGTTGGGTTAATATCAGTGAAGTTTTAGTGTTTGACCAAGCTGTTTTATGAGTTGCCAAGTTCTATACTGGTGGTTTGAACTACAGTGTTGCAACACTGTTAAATTTTAGCTGTTCTAATTGCTCATCCCTTTGTTAAATACATAAATCATTTCGATGATTTATTCTTAGCCACAATTTTGGCCCATAAAACAGGAGTTTTAAAGAGGTAAGTACTACCCCTTCGAGGAAGTAAGGCATCTACACTATAAGACATCATCTCATTAAATGAAAAGATTCTCACTGTTTTAATCCGTTTTTAAAGTGTATATACTGTCCACTTTTTCAAGTTTGATTAGGTGCTTCAAACCCACAGTTCAGCAAAGAAATTACCAGGTAACTTCATTACAATTTTGTTTTTCTTACTACCCACCGGTTACTCCAGATCATATGATGGCAATGAGGATGATCAACCAAGCTCATGTCCGAAGTGGGAAAATCAGGTCTTTCACTTCTTACTGTGGAGGTCTCCCATCCCCAGCAGCTGCCAATAACCCATTAGCTTTTAAATTCAGGTATATCTTGTACTCAAGAACTTTGACTTTCTTGAAACTGACGAGAGTATGTGCTCTGTTAGGCAACCAATTGCTTCAAAAACTTAAGCTTTCTTCATTTTGAATAAAAGAGATTACAATAATATATATAGACAAAGAAAACCCTAGAATACCCAGAAGAAAGATACCCCTATTAAAAAAATAATAATACATACTTGCATGACACACCCCCTCAAACTTATGATGCGAGCCCCGAGAGTATCAAGAGTTTGTCAAATAAGAATTGAAAACGAGCGGAAGTGTGAGACTTGGTGAAGAAATCTGCAAGCTGTCTAGAGCAAGAGACAAGGTAAAGTAATGGTGCCCAGTTGAGGATGTTGACGAACAAAATGACAATAAATCTCAATATGCTTTGTTTGTTTATGAAAGACGGTATTGTGAGCAACTTGGATTGCACTCTTATTGTTACAGTATAGACGAATAGGAGATGAAAGAACAACACCCATATCAGATAGAAGCCAATGGAGCCAAACAATCTTTGCAGTTGTATGTGCCATAACACGATACTCAGACTTAGCAATAGAACGAGTAATGACCTAGAAACACACAGAAACCAGTGGTGAACTGACGACCAGTAACTCCCCAACCCAATCAGCATCAACATAGGCATGTAGAGTCAAAGATGAAGTAGAAGACATTAGTAAGCTCTGAAAAATGGTAACTCATACATACTGTAAGATACAAAGTAATGCAGCCTAACAAGTAGTGCGAGGAGCAGAGACATTGACTAACAACATGAACAACATATGTAAAATCTGGGGAAGTAATAGTAAGATAAATCAAACAACCAAAAAGTTCACAGTACAATGTAGGATCATCAAGAGGAACACTATCAAAACCTGAGAATTTGGCATGCAACTCGATAAGAGTATTAACTATGTTATCATTTGTTAATCGAGCACGATGAAGAAGCTCATTAGCATAGTTTGATTGAGATAAAAGATAGCCTTTAGAAGAAGTAGTACCCAGAGAATCAAGGATCAAAATATCGTTTCGATGTATAGTTTCGGTCTGTCCGAAAACGGAAACGTTTCGGAAATGTTTCGGAAACATAATGGAAACGGAGAAAAAATTGGAAACATGTGGAAACATAACTTAAAATTTATTTATTTATACAAATAAGCCTATTTATTGAATATTTGTGCATGTTTAAAGCATATACATCATATTCATGATAAATGACACTAATTCATGATAAATGACATAATAGATAAACTATGTAATATCCACGAATTAGATAATTTGACACAAATTATACATAAAAAAAAAAAGTAAAACAAATAGCGATTTAAACCTATTATAATTAGTAACTTAGTATTAAAATAATTGTTTCTCTACACTTTATTTCTCCTACTACTTTTCTATTATTTTAAGGAAAATAATAGAAATATCTTCTTGTAATTTTGAGTCTTAATCCTCAAAAAATAAATGGATATTATTTTTTGCTAACTTCTAGAATTATTGTTGATACAAAAGTAATGTTTCCTCTGATTCGGTATGTTTCCATTAGTTTCGGTATGTTTCCACGGAAACAATTTTGTTTCCGTGGAAACATGTGAATTTCGATGTTCTACTAGTGTTTCGTTTCGGTTCCTTGAGAAACGGAAACGTTTCGGCCGTTTCGATGGAAAAGAAACGAAATTTTGATCCTTGCAGAGAATAATGGAGAGGATCCAAATCCTTCATTTCAAACTCAAGTAAAAGATGTCGCTTCACTTCATTAATAGCAGCAGTATCATGACCAGTGATAATTATATCATCCACATATAATAAAAGAATAACCAAGCCACAGGTAGAACGATGAACAAATAAAGTACGATCATGAGCACTTGAAACAAGACCAATCTGAGTAACAACAAACTGAAAATGTTTATCCCAGGCTTGAAGGGCTTGCTTCAGACCATAAAGAGCCCTACCCAAGCGACAAACATGACCAGAGGGAGTAGAAAGACCAGAAGGTGGATGTATATAAACCTCTTCGTTGAGATACCCATTCAAGAAGGCATTTTTAACATCCAGCTGATACAGAGGCCACTGATGAATTATAGCAACCGAAACCAAAGTACGAATAGTGATCATTTTAGCAACAAGGAACCATCAGAATGAGAAACACATTTGTAGCCAACAACATTTTTACTTAATGGCAAATGAACTAAATCCGAAGTACTAGTCTTTTGAACCAATTCATCTTGCATTGCTGTAATCCATTAGGATCAATACATGCATCCTTATAAGATTGAGGCTCAAAATAATAATGGACATAAGTAAGAAAAGAACAATGATAAGGAGCAAGGATCAAAATTTCGTTTCTTTTTCATCGAAATGGCCGAAACGTTTCCGTTTCTCAGGGAACCGAAACAAAACACTAGTGGAATATCAAAATTCACATGTTTCCATGGAAACAAAATTGTTTCCGTGAAAACATACCGAAACTAGTGGAAACATACCGAATTAGAGGAAACATTTCTTTTGTATCAACAATAATTCTAGAAGTTAGTAAAAAATAATATCCATTTATTTTTCAAGGATTAAGACTCAAAATTACAAGAAGATATTTCTATTATTTTTCCTAAAATAATAGAAAAGTAGTAGGGGAAATAAAATGTAGAGAAACAATTATTTTAATACTAAGTTACTAATTATAATAGGTTTAAATCGCTATCTGTTTTACTTTTTATTTTATATGTAACTTGTGTCAAATTATCTAATTCGTTGATATTACATAGTATATATTTATTATGTCATTTATCATGAATATGATGTATATGCCTTAAACATGCACAAATATTCAATAAATAGGCTTATTTGTATAAATAAATAAATTTTAAATTTTGTTTTCACATGTTTTCAATTTTTTCTCCTTTTCCATTATGTTTCCGAAACTTTTCCGTTTCCGGACAAACTGAAACTATACATTCGAAACGATATTTTGATCCTTGATAAGGAGAAAAACATAGAAAAACCAAGTCTCACAGGCAAATGAAAATTGCGAATAGGATATTGTCGTTTAGGTTCGTTTGCGTTTCTAGCTACAAAACTAGGGTCAATAGAGTGAATAGGAATAAAATGTGGAAGACAATGCTTGCCCGCGAGAATAGACTAGAGGCATCCATTAAAGAAGGGAGATCGAAAACATAAAGAAAGGAGATAGACTCGTCATTCGGCTCATCAAGAGGAAAAGGATCAATATGCACAAATTCATCTTTGGAGATAGGAGCTAACTTAGAAGGAATGGTGAAATATGGAATGCGCTCAAGAAAAATGACTATGTCGAGAGACATACAATTTCTTAGACAGATTATAACACTGATACCCCTTCTAATTGAGACCATACCCCAAAAAAACACATAAAACAGAATGAGCATTGATCTTATTTCGCTCATGCTTAGGAAGAAGAACAAAATAGGCTGAACCAAAGATGCATAGAAGAGAGTAATCAGGAGATTTTCCAAACAACTTCTCATATGGAGAAGCTCCTAATAAGAGTGGTGTGGGCATACAATTTAAAAGGCAAACTGTTGTAAGTATAGATTCAACCCAAAAAATTGACAGAATAGAAGAAGAAAGGACGGAGAAGACATGAGCAATTTCAAGAATATGTGTATGCTTACACTCAACAACACCATTTTGTTTAAGAGTACCTAAGAAAGATGATTGATGTATAGTCCCAGATGCATTTAGAAAGTAGTGAAATCTTTCAACAAATATTCCCACCCAAATTAGAATGAAGAACTTATATGTTGGATGAAAACTAAGCATAAAACATAGAATGAAAGTTGCGGTAAATTTGAAAGAAATCAGATTTATATTTTATCAGATATACCCAACAATAGCAACTATAACAAAATACATAGGAGTCACCTTTGGTGGGAATATGAGAAGGGCCCCACACATTAGTATGAACAAGAGAAAAAAGAGAAGTAGAAAAAGAAACGCTTTGATTAAAAGGTTTATCAAACATCTTGGCAAGTTTACATCCACTACAAATAGAGATGTCACTTGGAGATACATTACCCAAAATATCGGAAGAAACATACTTGTTAGATGCTCACTACACAAATGACATAACCTAGAGTGCCGTAAATAAAATGCAGACGGACTATTAGTCAGATAAAAAGAAGACAACACAGGAGAACTAGACCCTGTAGGAATATTTAAGTTCTCTAAAATGTACAAGTCACCAAATTTACACCTAGTCCTAATCTGTTTCTTGGACTTCCGATCCTATACAACACAATCATAAAAAGAAAACACAACATCAAGACCTAAATTAGAGAACTGACAAATTGACAATAAACTAACATACAATTGTGGATCATAGAAGACATTAGGCATAGAAAGAGAAGAGGACAAAGAAGGAAGAACAAATCCAATAGAAACAACATGCATTGGAGAACCATTGGCGATAACAACAGTTATAGGAGAAGATGGAGAGACACAATTACTGAGAGAAGATAGGTTATAAGTTATATGATGAGAACTTGAATCAAATATCCAAGTAGAAGATGATATACTTGAGATATTCGAACCAGCCAAACCTAAATGAATGGTTGAATAATAGAGGCATGTAACCGATCCATAGTGGAAGTAGCATAGACTGCAGCTGCTCAATCATTGACTGAATAATACTAGGAGAGACATTGTTGAGGTTAGATGTTGGAGTTACCATTATGCAGGAGGGCAAACAAAAGTCTTGGAAAAAGAACGCTGAGAAGAATGCCTTTTTGAATTTTCTCGTTTGAGACCAACATGATTGCATTGCAAAAATAAAAAAAGATAGCGTTCAATGGTGATGAACAGTGCTTTGAACAATAGCATGAACAATGACGTGAATAGTGCCTTTTTGTTTTCAATCAAAACAGTAATTAGATAGGGGTTGAGGAAGATGCGGCAAACAAGCAAAATCAAAGAGAAAGAGATGGGGTAAGAGTGGTGTGACGGTGACTACGGCTTTGGTGGTTGTGATGTATTAGGAGAGGAGGCTTTGATACCATGTTAAACAACTAATTGTTTCAAAAGCTTAAGCTTTCTTCATTTTGAAAAAAAGAAGAAGATATTACAACAATATGTATAGACAAGGAAAACCCTATACCCAAAAGACTAAGATACCCTGATAAAAAATAATAATAATAATAATACACACTCTCACATGCTCGATATCTTAATTAGTGCGGAAACATATTCCATAGATACTCCTCAATAAGAAACACAAATGAAGATTGTAGCTTTGCTTGAAGGGAAGGATATATAATTGAATATACAACAATGAATTTTATGTTAGGCTGAGCTTGGTAGCTACTATAAAGTTCTCAGTTAAATTGTGCTGATTCTTCTATATAAAAAATGATTTCCCTCCTTTAATGTAATATTGGTTTGAAAAAACACAATTTGTTACTCCAAGATTAACATGCAGTTGACTTCAATATTTGGACGTTTCCCAAAAGTTCTCATCTTCTTTGGTTGATAGCAAAAATACTATCTTCCTCATGATCTTTAACTGTCCAGAGAATGTAAAATTATTATGGTCATCTACTTGGGTCATGATTGGTCTCTATTTCTTTTATATGAATTTGTTTATGGCTGTAATATTCTGGATGACAGATTTCCCTTTTGTAAATGGCGATTCAAGTATTATTTGTTATCTTACGAGCATTACCATGTGTTCCCTCTACCTCCATGCTGAAATATTCTGGTTTTTACTTTTACCTTAAGTACTGCAGAATGAAGGCAGACGTTAAAGTATATAATTATAAAATTATTTCAGTTGGAATCCAGCAGGAGCTATCAGAACTGGGCGCAACCCAGCCACCTACAGATCTCATGGAGAAATTGTACATGTTGAAGGTGAGTTATCAACAATTGTTACTAATCAAGGAGGAAGTGAAATATCTTTATGCAAGTGTTGAGTTTGTTGTGAATAGGCCTTGGCACAATGGCAAGGTTGTTCCATTGTGACCTAGAGGTCACTGAGTTTAAGTCGCAGAATATGCTTCTTCGCTTGGGGGGGTAAGCTTTTGTACATCTAACCCTTGCCAAATCCTGCAATGGCGGGAGTCTCATACACTAGGATTGCCCTAGTCATCCATGTGTTTATCTTTCATATTATTTGCACACCAAAAGGAAAACTAAGAAGTTATGTTAACCTCTTCAGTTCAAATATGAAGCTTTCTAACATCTTATAAGATTATTATACTTACCATGAAAGTCCTATCATTTTTTTTATCTCAAGAATCTGAACTTATATTTCCTTTAGTATTTACATTATTGGTACAAACTTGTAGGAGACCGTCTTTATGATTCAGCTGTCAGATTTCGGATACCCAGTCTTCCAGCTTTTGCATTGGAAGTTCTTCCAAATCGCAATTCTTTAGTTTATGGTGACCTATATGGAATTGGACGTGAAGCATCAACCATCTTTCGTGGAACCCTAAGATATGAAGGTGTGATATGTGTTTGGAGTCTTTGGACTTTAAAGTATTTCATTCTTAAGCCTAAGATTTAGTAGTAGGAATTCTTTTATCCCATTTGGAAGGATCTCATCTCAAAATTATCCATGACAGTTTTTCTCTAGCATAACCACTTGATGAAATGTTCCAACTTAAGAATTAAATGACTGTCAAAACCAAATTTCATTGAGGTACGTATGAAACTTATGGACTAATATTTCATGCAGGGTTTAGTGAAATAATGGGGACATTGGCAAGAATTGGTTTCTTTAATACAGAAGCTCATCCAATTTTTAAAAATTTAAAGAGACCCACTTATGGAACATTCCTGCTTGAACTTCTCAAAACTCGAAGTGAGAACTTGGCTGGATGTCTTATGGGAGAGAAGGACATAACAGAAAGAATATGCACTCTAGGACTTTGCAAAGAGCAAGGAACTGCAGTGAAGACAGCCAAAACTATCATGTAAGTCAATATGACATTATGGTATGTTAATCTCTGCAGATACTGAATGTTGAACTACTGAAGCCAAAATATATATGTGTGTGTGTCTACTATCTATATCTATATCTATATATAAAAGTACGGATGTTTTCTCCAATAGTGTTTCACACTTTTTTTAATCCAAAAATACCCTTCGTAAATAACAAGTGAACTTTTACAAAAATTATATATTATACTTCTCAAATAACATGTAGCATAAATACTCTGTAGATACATCCATTAGAAATCTTTCTAAGAAATTGTAATTCTCTTAGAACTTTTCATTTGAATGAAATTATAAAAAAAAAGCACCATTACAAATCTTTCTATAAGAAACAGAGACACACATTGATATGAACTAGGAAATCTAATGTGACTCAAATACATTATTGAAAAGGGCGTACATACCCAAAACCCCACTTATTAAATAACTAGTTGGTCTCAGGAGTACCTGTATGGGAACAAATTGATCTAACTTAAAATTCAACATAGAGTGAAATTAGGAATTTGTTCTCAAATATACAAATAAAAAAATAAAAGAATTAAATTAAACGACTATATGGATTAAGAGCAGTCTGCTATTTCTCTAACCACATGAAAGGTAATGTCTTTCTCATTTGATTTTACATTTTTGACTGCTATTTCTCGTCATCCAATTGTTTGGTCTAAATTTTAGATCTTTTATTTCACTTAAATTTTATTTTATTTTTTTATCTTGAGGTCCCGTTTGAGTCTTTGACTCTTTTTGTTTTATAAAAAAATTAGGTGGTATGAAGTCAATTAGAGTTTTAGATCTTTTATTTTACTTAAAATTTTTTCTTGAGGTCTTGTTTGAGTATTTGACTATGTTTTTTTTTCATTGGGTTGTAAGAAATCAATCATTTGTACAATTTGAAATCCAAGGTAAAATAAAATTGGCACAGTTCTTTTGTTGATGATGTGAAAAACATTGTCCTTGGCTTGGCCATGAAAAATTTATGGAGGAGAGGGAGGAGAGAAGGCCTAAACTTAATATCTCAAATTTGAATTATTCTACCACGATCAATTTGTAGTCAATAACATTGTATGTGGTTGCAATACCTATTACACGGTTATTAACAAATATTTTTATTTAATTTTTACATGTTTTAGTTTGGACAACTTCAAATGTAAAATAAATGTACTTGCTTGGAGAAAATTCTGAATGTAAAATAGATGCAATTAATGAATTTGCTAGGTTCCTTTTAGTGAGTACTTTTTAATTGATCACTTTTTGATCCTGCATCTTGACCATATGTTCCTTTGCGTTTTTATTTTTATTTTTTATTCCTAATGGTCAATAGACAAGAGAAAAATATAACTACTTTTCTGGATACTTTTTAAAAGGAAGGGTGTGATTAGATAATATGTATTTATTATTTAAGAAAAAATATGAATATTTTAGGAAGTAGTAAAAAAATAAATGGACTCGAATATTTAAGGAACGATTTTAAATTGTTTTGCCTCATAAATTTTAGAATCATAAAATAGAGAGAATTGTGTAAAAAGAAATAGTTAGGAAAAAAACACTAGAAGTATTTTTCATATTTTCAATGAGTGAGGAGAAGAAATTTCAAAAATTAAAATTTTAAGTAATATGGATTTAAAATTGCTTATTTTTTTTACAACAACTGGTTTGATCACTTCATTTGTTTTCAGTAACACCAGTTGAATGCAACTGAATTGTTAAGGATTTGAGAGTTTCATTTACAATGTTAGTTAGTCAAGAAGACTTGTCAAAAAAATGTTAGTTAGTCAAGAAGACTTGTAAAAACAAATGTATGCGAGTCAAGAAGACATGAAAGTCCAGAAAGGAATCAATAATTCACTATTGATTTGTTTCTCTGTTAAGTCTTAGAAATTTGACAAATCTTAATAAATACTTGTATGATGCTATAATGGATTTTAGAGTTTCAATGGTTCTCTCTAAATATTTATAAATCTATTTTTTCTTTTTGTTCAATAAAATACACATTGTTCATTTCATAATGTGGACTAATTAACTCTATGCCAAGACAACTTATTTAAAAAGAAATTTAATTATACATTAAATTTTTGTAAGAATAAAGAGTTGAAAATATGCAATAAAAAGAAGAGAATTCCTTTTCGCCAAGGAACCTTACATCTCATATGTAAAAATTATTGTATATCGGTGCATAATTTTCTCCTAGTTTTCTACTAAATCTTTTAACTTTGTAGTTTATATCAATAAGTCCAGTGGTCATTAGAAAGTAGGTCGTGTCATCCTATACATGCAGTATACACATATATGCATGCCTGTATGTATATCTTATTGTCAATATCATCATCCAGAGTTCTTATATATGATAATATCCTAATCCCACTTCTCATTTATATTTTGACAAATTTATAACTTGAGGTTGAACCTTCTCCATAAATAGTAATAAAAAATTGGTACCTTGGAACTCATATTATCATGACCAAAATCAAGTATTATTATTTAAAAAATTTGTCATGTGCAATGCACATTATTTTAATTTAGTGTGTATGTATGTATGTTTGTATGTACACACACACACACACACACACACACACACAGATATATATACATGTGTACGTACGTTGTATGTAAATATTTTTTTTTATATTTGTTAACTAGATGCACTTGTCATGTTCAGTTGCTAATGTTCAGTTTCATCTTGGATTAGATTTTTGGGATTTCTTGAACCAACAGAAATCCCTGTATCCTGCCAAAGTGCATTTGATGTTACCTGCCTCCGTATGGAAGAAAGGTTAGCCTACTCCAGCACAGAACAGGTAATTTTTTTTATCTACATTATCGAACAGTTTCAAATCACACTTATTCTTCTCCCAGAGTTGATTAGCCCATCTAAAGTTTTTAGAGTCTAGACCAGTGTATTTTTCATTGTGTTACCTACAGAACTGGTGATAAGCACGGGGGCAAGGAAATCATGCTTCCCCCAAATTTATTCCTATTCGGGAGAAAAATTGTCCTACAATAATGTGACACTGAAATACATATATTATATCCCCATTCTGGGTTATTATATTTGCATTTTGGCATGCCGTCTGAAGAGCATGTTTAGGATCCTTGAAGCAGCAAATGTCAGCACCTGCATCTGAAAAAAGAAATAAAAACATAGATGAAGCATGCTCGAGTATTGAGTACATGTGTAATACCTTTTATGTAAGATTTTTTTTAATTAATCTAATTGATGTGCTGTGCCCAGGATATGGTGCTTTTGCACCATGAAGTGGAGGTAGATTTCCCAGATGGCCGACCTACAGAAACTCATCAGGCCACTCTGCTGGAATTTGGGAGGACTAAGAATGGGAAAACAACTGCCATGGCTCTTACTGTTGGGATTCCAGCAGCCATTGGAGCTCTGGTATCTACTTGTTTCACATCTCTGTTTTCCACTCCCAAGATTTGAATATTTCTGGAACTATATTTTTGTTGTTTCATATCTCACAGCTTGTGCTTGCGAACAAGATCAAAACGAGGGGTGTCTTGAGACCCATTGATCCTGAAGTTTATGTCCCAGGTAATTCCAATTTACTTTGGTTCTGGTTTAGTGTTGGACAACAGAAATTGTCCAACAATGAAATCTCTGGTTTCCACTTTCTTGAGCATGGGGATGGTTTACTAACATTTCAATGGCATACATGCCATATAAGTTGGTTGACACCTAGTTCTTTATCAGTTAAGTGGGTGACATGTCTAATTTGTTGCATTTCCTATTACATGGTCCATATCGGTGTTTTAAAAAGTTTGTCAAAGCTTGTGTCATTGCCGGGCATAGCTAAAACAACTTGAAAATTTTGAAAGAAAAGCAGTGATCCTAAGAAGCATACACTTCAAACTCAAAGGCATTCAAGAACGATGCTTCAAACCCTTTTTGCACGTTCAAAATGCTTCTCATGATTAACTTTAAGGGCTTTAAAGAATTTTAAAAGAATAGAAACCTATACATCATAAAAGATTAACTCAAAAAATGAGATAAACTCTAAAATTATTTATCTTTTCCTTTTATAAGTTGTTTCATTTTAGTAGAACCCCTCAATTGGGATGGATTTTTTCCCCCGATTGAGATGAATTTATAACCAACAATGATACTTGACCACTTTCATGGAGTCTTAAAGCTTTAAGACTTAAATTGAAAGGGGTTTTTACAAAAATGGATAATGCTCTCCTATGCATATGATATTGGAATCTTCTTTTCTCCAACCAACACAAGAAATGAGCAAAGAAGGAAAAAGTGTTGTACCTTGTGTTTTTGGCTATAGAAATATTTGAAAGGAAGACTAAAGAAAAATGCTTGGTATACTGGTTTGGTTTATCGGTTACCGGATGATGTGTCATCGATATTTTTATAATTAATAAATATTTTTGGTCTTTTTATTTAAATTTTAAAGAAGAGTAATGATAGATAATGTCATTTGGTAAACTAATCCGGTAAACTAAATTAGTGTACCTAACATTACTCTTTAGTCAAAATATCTAACTCTTTCAAAATTTAAAATTATAATTATGGCTCAAGCTTCAAAATACTAGAAATTTGTCTTTTTTAATTGATAATAATATTTATTTATATCTTTTTAATAAACACATTTGAGTCCTAACAACTTGAGGGTTATGCTTCGCCTTTTTAAGTGTATTTTCCTTATAAAAAGTAACCAATCTTTATAATTCACACCTCGTGTTGTTTGCCTGGTAAAAATTATTTGGCCTTGTTGATTATTTATGGGAGATTTTTAGGTATAGTTCATCGAATGATGAGCCATCCTGTACACCTGTCAATTGTCATGATTTTATTGGTATATAGTTACTGTTTGCATGAGGGTTGCCCCCGAACTTATCTATATGTCATAGATTTGAGCTACTTACTCTTTCTATGTGGTTTTACAGTCCTAGATATTTTACAAGCTTATGGTTTCAAGTTGCTGGAGAAGATGGGGTGACATATAGTTCAGTTATTCCTAATTCTTTCTTTACAGATGCATGTTTCGAAGTTGTGTTTTATTCTGAAACCACAATAAGATCATGATATACTTTAAAAATGTTATAGTATTGATCATGATATATCTTAAATGTTATTAGTATTGAGATGGATCATTACAGTAAAGTTACAAATAAAATTAGTGACATAGCAGATAAAAGAATTATGGCATCACTGACCAAGCTCCCATGAAAGAATTGCACTTTTTCTAATCGAAATTTAAAATGTTTGGCAACTGAAGTGATGATTAGTAAAGGTAGTCTTCCAACTTCCTGCTTTGATAATAGAGGAGCAACTTTTGAGTTATAAACTAATATTTGGAGAGGTTTAAGAATAAACTGTCTGGGATGGTAAAGTAACAGGAGACCATTCATTGTTGCATTCCTAAAATATTTGAGTTGTCAATCCAAATAATGCAGGTATGAACACTGGGTAATGGCCATTTTGGTCTTCAAAGTTTGCCAAGTTATTGTTGGGTCCTTGATTCTAAGCTGGGAGAGTTCTGAATGACTCCCAAAAGGACAGGTAAGAAAGTCTCTCTACTATAACTTAACTTGTACACGAAACAGCAGTACAAGTAAAGCTGATTATAGAAGATGAGTACTGTAGCAATGGGTTAAGAATATATAATTTGTCCTCAATTAGTGCAAGAAGCCTATGAAATATGTGCTCTTATACTACACCGGATTGAACTTTGGCCAGAAATGCCATGCAGAAGCACTGGGAAAACAAACACAATAGCATTAGATAAAAGACAAATTCATGAACAAATACCAGATAAAGACATCCCTACCCCCAACAACCACCCAGGAAAAAATATATTCAAAATATTCGATAAATACATGAATAAAACTAAAGAAAATCAAATCATATGAACACATTACAGCAGAAACTCGATATAAAAACAATACAACAACATTGTCACAGCTCTGAGAGAATGGCTGGAATGTAGTGAGATAACTCTGCAGTGAGTGACTGAAACCCATTAACGAGCTGTGTGTGGAAATCCTGGTCTTCCTCCCCAATCAACCTGAAGTGTACTCGGATGGCACGCTTGCAAACAGCCATGAATTCAAGGAGTGCAGCAATGAGTTGCTGCAGTTCCTGTGAACGCAACCTTGTTGCGGGCTCACCGGATAAGAAAGCCGTGCACACACTTAGGACTCCACTGTTCACCTACAAATAGGGAGTTTGTTCATAAATGCAAGATATAGAGGGATATCAGAAAGAGTGTTGTTCAGGGAGAGAATGAAAATCTTATCATGCACACCAAGGATGCAAAATAAACAATCCCACATAAAGGAACTGTGACTGGGTAACAATCAGATCAGCTAGATTTGGAACATAAAATCCTGTAGACAGTGATTATGATTGGCAAAAAAGAGTTAACACAACAAATGGTTGTTAAAGTTCAAGTCAGAGCAACTTACTTGAACTGCAACAGAACCTTGGAGTATTCTTTGTAGACTCTGGAGACGTGGGAGCTGGTCGCCTTCAGAGCTGCGAGGCTCTTCAAGTTCATTTCGTAGTGCAGCCGTCCGAGTTTCAATCATTCCAATTGCATTCTCTACAGGGGAAAACTCAAGAGATTCTGATCTAATTACCAAAAGCCGATTAACTAGGGCAGGGAAAGAACCCTCAGTTTGAAGAACTGTTCGCCGCTTCCATTGGTCTTCTAATCCACCTTGGGTCTTGCCATTTTTGGTAAAAGGAGTATCAAAAAGGAAGCGGTCAAAGACACGTGCACGAACACTTCCAGTGGAAAGAGAGAAAATTCTCTCTCTTCTGCTTCCCAGATCTTCATCTTCCATGACTGGATCAACAGCAGTTATTTGCAGGTAGCAGACTCCAGGCTGCAACTCATCTGCCTTGACTTGTCTAGAATCTGGAATTATGTGCAAGGTATGATCACCATCCATTCTTGACTCATATATATGACTAAGTTTCTCCATTATGTCACCCAACCGTACATCACGAGGCTCTCGGTATACATATTCCTTCCTATCTAGCTTTCCAAATCTTTCACCATAGAATCCCACCCTATAATATGTAGCATCAGTGAATGGTATTGGGCTTGATTCCTGCTCAAGGATTGATTCATAGATATTGGTTAGCATCGTGTGACATTTGGCTAGCTGTCCATATGCCCTCCTGCTCTTATAAACTGGAATTACAAGTTCCAGAATACTTGCACAGAAGTGGTAGAGCTCAGCTTGAGAGAAAAGCTTATTTGCAAGCTGTAGGTATTTTACAGCAGAGTCGACTGTGAGTTTTGAAGCACCATATCCTTCTACTTCGGCTGCTGAGGCCTCAGAAGTTATCTCACTGCTGACCATTGGGCATATTTTACGTAATGCAGTCACATGATCACTACTCCAGACACCATCGTTTCTGCTCACAAGGGCCTACAATGAATTTAATCACAGACAAGCAAATAATGGGACATATCAATGTAAGCACCAGATTGCAATATATGAAGTCATTGTTTCATCCATACAACTCAAACACTGGATTGAGAAAAAAGGCATTCCAGGACATGAACATTGGACCACTTTCTGTTCTTTTGGTGATTATGGTGATGTCTCCAGATTTTACAACCAACTTGGGTGTCATAACTATTAATGCCTAGTCGGACAGAATTAATTGACTGCAATGTCCATCTGAATGCTAAATACTTTTGTCTAAATTACCATCATACCATGTTATGGAAGTGTGATTCTGTAATGTCTTAATTGACACGATTTTCTCCAATACAGATGATTACTTGTGATTTGACTGCAACAATCCACTATGATTTCAATAAGCCCCAAGGATAGGGAATATTATACCATGATTACATAATAATGAGGTATAAAGGAACATTTAAATAGACAGCTTTAGCCCTTACGAATCAATGATTTTTAGACAGCCATGGGTATGTAGGTTTGACAGGACTTGGAGTCTCTGACACAGCAAACTCCAAAAAATGAGACATAGAGCACATTACCATGCAAACATACATATGCCAATGCATGTGTATATGTGTAATATATGCCTGAATATTGATTTTTTTTGTTGGTTACTCTTTTATATTTCATATTATGTCAGTAGCATAATTGTAGTTTCAAATATTACAAGGAACATATAAAATCTAATATCTCCAGTTTCTCTTCTCTCTCGTACTGTTCCTCTTCTTTTTTCCTCCCACTTTCTTTTTGATCTCCATATGATCTAAATCAAGTGGGACAGAAACCAACATATTTTCTTCCATTTTTTTCCTCAAATATCTCTTATATATAGTTATATACATATATGTATATATTTTATAATGTAAGAGAAACTCCAACCATACTCCCCAAATCCCCTCCCTATTTTGACAAAAATGGCTACAAATTTAGGAAGCTACTTTAGAAAGGCCTACTCCAACGACACTCCCTATTTTAGCTAACTTTGAATTTTTTTATTAATTTTAAAATTTAAACTATCACAATTTGAATTTATTTCAAAGGCTATTTTTCAATGATCATTTTTACCGGCTATTTTTTAATGGACGGTTATTAAATATAATTTTCAATTTAAATTTAGCATCCGTTTAAACTTATTTAAGTTAAAAAAGTATTAAATAAAAAATTAAGAGAAAATAAGAAAAAATAGTTAAAAAAGGCTCTCTCACATAAAGCAATTTACATAAAAGGCTCTCACACAGTTTGTATTCCAGATTGAGCATTCTGGAACCACATTAAAAAATATCTTTAATCAATTTTTATATATATATATATATATATATATATAATAAATAGAAATCTAGAAACTACCTATTTATAAATGTACATATTCAGTTTTATTCCTAAACCACACCATATTGTCTTCTACAGAAACCGCGGGGGGGGGGGGGGGGGGGGGGGTCGGCATTCTCAATCCATCTCTTTTTATATATACATAGGTCTATACATTAACCAAACAGAGCTGAAATTCTCACAACTGATGAAAGACAGTGGTGAAACCTAAAAACCCTAAAATTGCCGATGGAGGAGGAATAAGTTACTTCAGTCATAAAGAAGAAGACCACCCAAGAATGATTGGTCAAATTGCTTCAAGTAAGATTTCTAGATCATTTGTCGTATTAATACACCCAATTTCTTTAAAAAATTGTTACCGTTGGAGTGCAATACACTGTTTGTTACCATTGCACTTTTGAAATCCCTATAAATTTTTGTACCGTAGAGAAAATAGAGTCTGTCTCATCACTCTTGCTCCTCAAATTTGGGTAATCATTTGGGCATTCTCTATTTTGGGGAGCAGGATGAGGAGCTCCTTTGAGCTTGACTTTTGAGATTTCTCTTAAAGCAGCCTTTTTTGCTTGGGAGACCTCGTGGGGGGCCATCCTTACCTCGGAGAACCTCCAAAGGAGGGGCTTCAACTTGGCAAGCAGATGCAGCATGTGCAGAGAGCAAGTAGAAACAGCGGACCACCTTTTGATTCACTGCCCAGCAGCCAGACAGTGCTGGGAGATGATCTTCAGTATGTTTGGGGTGGCTTGGATAGTGCCAAACACAGTGAAGGAGATCTTTTGAAGGGTTGGAAAATGAATAAGGTTGCGGGTATGGCCCAGAGAGCCTGGAGGATGGCTCCACTGTGCTTGATGGGGTCTTTGTGGAACGAAAGAAATAGCCGCATTTTTGAGGGACTAGATAATCCTCCCTTAGTTACTAAGGATAGCTTTGTTAACTATTGTATGTTTGGGCCAAAGAAGCCTTTCCTAACCGTGTATATGCGCTATGCGGTTTTTTGAGGGACATTAGGCCTTAAGAGAGGCCTGGCTCCTTTTTATATTTGGGTTTGGCCCCTCGGGTGCCTTATCTATATACTTTTCTTTACCGATTATATGAAAAAAAAAGAAGCTAAGGAGCTGAGATAGGGAGCCCCTAGGAGTTGCTTTAAGTGGATACAATTTTTCTATTGATTATGCTCCCTTTATATATATATATATATATATATATATTTTTTTTTTTTAAACATGAAACCAAATAGTTTCTATTTATTTATTTTTGATAAGTAGAAACCAAATAGTTTTAAATTATCTATATCTATATTATATATAGTAAAGTTGTATTATGAAACAGAGGAGAAGAGCGAAAATAAACAAAAGTGTTGGTTATGTGTTTTTGGTGTACGCATCACCAACTATTTATATTATGCAAAGAAAAACATGAAGATTACAATATTACCCCTACTTAAGTACTCTAGCTTACAAAAGAAGAACTTAACAAGTAAAAACTCTAATACTCCCCTTTAAGTTTGGAGTATATAGATCAAATATGCCCAGCTTGCAACATAAACCCCTAAAGGTGGACCTGAGCCAATGATTTGGTAAAAATATCATCCAACTAAGTGTCAAATTGAACATAAGGAGTGACAATTTGCTTCTGCATAATTAGATATTGAATAAAGTTCCAATCAACCTCAATGTGTTTAATCCGTTCATCAAATACTAAATTACTAGTAATGAAGAAAGCCACCTAATTATCGCAATACATTGACATAAGAGATGACACATCAACACCTATATCACGAAGTAGAGATCGATGCACCATGAGCTATATCACGATATTCTGCCTCAGCACTAGAGTGTGCCACCAAATTATGTTTTTTACTATGCCACGTACCAAGATTACCACCAACAAATATGCCATATCCAGAAGTAGGCCGCCCAATCAGCATCAGAAGATCCAATAATTGTTAGAATAGATGATGGTTTATATAATAATCCCCTTCCTGGTGCTCCTTGAGATACCGAAGAATGCGACAAATAGCCTCCCAATGAGGCTTATGAGGTGTATGCATAAACTTACTCACTACTCCAACAACATAAGTGATACATAGGCCTGTCATAGTGATATAAATTAGCTTGCCTACTAACCGCCTATACCGCCTTGTGTCCTAAAAAACTTCTCCAGTATCAACATCTAATTTTACAGTAGAATCTATCAGAGTATTTACAGGACGAGAACCAATAGTACCAAGAAAATAGGCATTCATAGTGACATACTTACATTGATACAAGCTTATACCTTCATTGGATCGAGTAATTTCAATTCCAAGAAAATAGCGAAGCAAACTTAAATCTTTGGTGTGGAACTCCTCACTCAAATGAAGCTTCAAACTAGCTATTCCTGCTAAGTCACTACCACTAATAACAATGTCATCCACATAAATTATCAATACAATGATTCCTAAAGAGGAGCGACAATTAAACATCGAAGGATCTGAAGTAGAGCGTTGGAAATCATACTGAAGCACAACGATACTAAACTTGTCAAACCGTGCTCTTGGGGACTATTTTAGGCCATACAATGCCTTCGCAACTTACATAACAAATGTTCCTTTCCAAGAATAATATACCTCGGAGATTGGGCCATATAAACCTACCCTTGTAAATCCCCATGGAGAAAAGGCGTTCTTTATATCCAACCTGATACGAGGACCAATCAGGATCATTGGAACTGAAATAAGAACTTCTAACAAAATTCAATTGGGCAACTGGGAAGGTCTCACAATAATCCATACCATAAGTCTGAGTGTAGCCTTTAGACACTCAATAGAACCATCACGATGATACTTTGCAACATAGACCCAACGACACTCAACGGGCTTACCCGAAAGGAAGAGGAGTGAGATCCCGAGTTTGATTTTTATGGAAAGCCGCTATCTCTTCATCCATAACTAGTTTCCAACCAGGAGATGCGAAAGCCAATGAAAAAGAAAGAGGAACAAAAACAAAGGACCAAGAAGTAACAAAACAACGAAAGATAGGGGAAAGATGACAGAGAGGCAAAATTAAAAATAGGATGATTAGTACAAGTACGAGTACCTTTCCGTAATGCAATAAGTAAATCATGAGTAGAGGAAACCTAAGAAGCACGGGAACACGACACTGGACACGGATACAACACGACACGGACACGTCGACACGCGACTTTTCAAAAAAGTAGGACATGGACACATTGAATAAAATATTTTTTATTTTTATTTATATAATAATATAATCAATTTCTATCTTTATATCAATCAAATTAAGTATAATAAACACAATTCCATGCAACATCTACACAAGAAATATAATTTCAAATTTCCAACACGAAGTATCATAAAGTGATACATAATAATAATTTTTAGTGATGTAAACAAATTAAACAATACACACAAATCGCATATTCACATGTAATAGAGTATTCAATCAATCAACAAGCTTCAAAAAATAGGAAAGTGTCACATGAAGCAACAAGCTTCAGTGAATCAAAAAAAATTCAAATTTTCAATGAATCAACAAATTTACAATTTTCTTTTGAGAAAAACAGTAAAATAGGAAGGAGACTCATAGGAAGCAGGCCAAGAATTCAGTGAATCAAGAAGCATCTAGTTCCAGTTGGTCAAGAATGCCAAGAATTCCAGTGAATCAATTTGCAGCGAGTAAACAAGCTTAAAAAAAAAAAATTATTGCTCCAAGTGGTTTGAAATTTTCAAAGGATGTTCAAAATCATATAAAATATTGAGAAAAAAAAAGAGGTGAATCAACAAGCTTCTATATATATATATATATATTCATTTATATATATCTAACAGGAAACAACAAAATAGAGGGAAGAAAGATGAGAGATAAATGAAAGGAGTAAGGAAAAAAAAAAAGGGCAGAAGAGTTGCATTTGCTGATGACTGGAGGATGGACGGCCAAGTGACACAATTCGACAGTAGCAGTGGGGTCGACCATCGCTAAATGAGGAGTAAGAAAAAATTAAAAATAAAAAAGGCAGAAGAGTTAACTACATTTGCAATGACCGGAGGACGGACGGCCGGCGACATAGTTCGATAGCAAGCAGTGGGGTCGACCGTTGTTGGGATCGTTGCAGCAAAATGATCAAAGAGAGATGAGAGAAGATTAAGAGGAGGAGAAGAAATTATAAAGAAAAAGAAAGAAAGAAAAAAAAAGAGGGCGGAAGTTAGAGACATACCCAGGTTCGCAATGACTAGAGGAGAGGCAATGGTGGACTTCAACAGCGGCGATCGACGGAGGTGGAGCCATGGAGGTTGACTACCGATGCTACGCAGCTAGGGCTTGGTTGCTCTTTCTTTCACAATTTGTTCTCAATTTTGGGAAATCCCGATCATAATAAGCGAATATGGCTTGACGAGTATTATCAATGAGTTTAAATTTTAAAAGTTACCCATATATGTTTTTAAAATATTATAAGAGACCCCATGTTTCTTTTTAAAAAGTTGCATTTTGACCCTCGCATGTCCAAACTAGTCTTGGGCATGTCTGGTCGTGTCCGAAATTTAAAAAAAATCAAGACACTCTTTACCACGTGTTAGACATGTGTCTATGTCTGTATCCCAGACGTGTTCAGCACGGGTACGCTAGCCAAATTAGAGTGTCCGTGCTTCCTAAGAGGAAACAATAGACGGATTCAGTAGGCAGGACCTTAAGAGAATTAGGTGGTTGGGAAGGAGCAAGAGCCTAGTGGACAATTTGTCGATCTTTACCGAGTTGATAAACCTGTAGAGGAGCAGCAACAGGAGAGGAGGAGGGCTCGGAATATAACCAATTAGGCAAAGGAAGCTCTCCCTTACGAGAAGGAACCAAGGTAGGCTCAAGATGGCAGTCACTTACTGTAAAGAAAGAAGAGGACTCAAAAAATGTAACATTTGAATTAGTATAATACCGATGAGAGACAGGATCATAACAACAATAACCCTTTTGAGTATGAGCATAGCCCAAGAAAACACATTTGACTAAGAGCAGAGACAATTTATCCTGACCAGGACTAAGAAGATGAACATAGACTACACATCGAAAAATACAAGGGGTTAAACTAAAAGGTGGAACAGTAGGATAAATGAGAGAAAGGGAGACTAATTGGTTAAAATAGAGGATGGCATGCGATTAATGAGATAAGTAGTAGTCAAAACAACATTAGCCTAGTATAAATATGGTATATGCCTATTAATTAGTAAAGTACGAGTAACATCCAATAAATGATGATGCCTACGTTCAACAATGCCATTTTGTTGAGATGTACTGTGGGCAGGTAGTCCAATGGATAATGCCATGTTCAATGCAAAAGCCATCCATAAAAGACTGAGTATAATCATGTGCATTGTTAGACTATAAAACCTTGATGTGTTTGTCGAATTGACCCAAGATTTCATATAGAATATAACAAATATTTTAGGCAATTCAAAACAATCTTTCATAAGAAACAACTAAGTCATACGAGAAAAATCATCCACAAAGATAACAAAACAATGAAAACCAAAAGTACTCTTGATTCTTGTAAGACCCCAAATATTTGAATGTACAAGAGTAAAAGGAATAGATTGACGATTTCTTAAACTACTAGGAAAAGAACTACGGTAATGCTTGCCTAATTGACAAGTCTCGCATTCCAAAATAGATATAGGACTCAAATTGGGGATAGCTTGGCATAATTATTGCAACGGGGGATGACCCAAACGATAATGCCATGGCAAAGGAGAATTTGTGGCACTCAAGGTATCAACAGACTCGCCAAGATCCAAATAATAAAGCCCATTACGCTCATGCCCTAAGCCAATCACCTTTTTCATCTTGAGATCCTAAAAAACACAAGAGGGAGAAAAAGTTATTGAACAATGTAAAGACTTGGTTAATTGGCTCACAAATAATAAATTGAAAGGAAAATGAGGTACAAATAAACCAGAAGACATGGATAGAGATTCAATAGGATGTAAATTGCTAGTTCTAAGTACTGGTCGAAAAGAACCATCAGTCAACACAAGACGGGATTTTGAAGGATGAAAATTAGAGAACAAAGAAGATGTACCAAACATATGAGCACTAGCTCCAGAATCAATAATCCACGGAGTAGAAGACTTTCCAACTACACATGTAGAATTACCTGTATTAGCCAAAATAGTAGTAGGGGTAGATAAATGAGGAGAGAAGGAAGATCATTGTTGGAGAAGCAGACAAAATTGAGAAGTGATAGCATCATGAGAACCAGAATTAGGACTAGGAACATTGGTAGATGTGTATGACACTGTAGTAGCAAGAGTTTGATTAGCCCAACAATAATCTTCAGTATGCCTACCACCACAATAAGTACATTTCCACTTAGAACAATTACCACGTCCAATCTGTCTACCACAGCCAAATTCATGACTACCACCATGACCACAACCACCACCTTGATGGGAACACTGACCACCACCATGACTCCCACCACTAAAGATTAGAGTAGATGACTCTCTAGATGAGGAAGCAGAACCATGAGTAAAAGAAACACGATGAAGATGAAAATAAGCATTGGTAGGAGTCGGGAGCTTCTCACTAGCCAAAATATGATCTTTAAAGACACTAATCAGAATTAAAGGTAGATCAAAATAAAGCAACTTGAAACTCCTCGTGTTGATGAAGTTGTACCTCCAAATCGATACTCAATGGTTGATATAGTAGAAGCTCCTCCCATAATTCCTTCAAAGTACCATAATGTTCTACAAGAGATTTGTCACCTCGTTTAGTGTCAAACATGCGCTATCTCATAAACTCGAGAGATATTACATTCCTGCGAATACATCTCTTAAAGTCCTACACATATCTCTTTGGTCGTGTTAAGAAGTTGAACATTTAAGACAATTGAAGGCCCCATGTTAAGCCATAACCATATCATGACTAAGGAATTCTCACTCCATCAATCTTCTAAATTTTTCGCATCTTGAGGAGACTGGTCTATGGTAAGATGCTTAATTGTTTTCTTGGCACGCAAAAACACTTTAAATGCATGAGACCAAGAATGATATTTTTTTCCATTCAACCACACACAGGTTACAAATCGCATCTACTCATCAACATGACTTTTGAGGTCATCTGATGAAGCCATAGAGAAGAAACACCAACAATACTTCACTGACTAACCCAAATCAATCGCGACTACATAGCAAGTTATCAAATAGGGCAAAAACTTAGTCCAACCACACAAGAGACGGAGGAATACACCAAAAAACAACTGACTTCACTCAGCAAATACACCACAATAACTCATAGAACAAGCCAGAGAACCAAGAACCAAGCCCCAAACACGCACAAACCAAAGCAGCTGACCACTCTTAAGAGCAGTTTCTCATCCAAAATGCATCAAAAACTCATGGGATGATCATAGATGGCCTTTAACCTTCTAGACGCACCCTATGGATGAAATTCAAACCATCAACTTCCTCCAAATCAGGCAGAAAAATCAGATCGCAAAACCAACCCCTATCTTTTGGAAAAACATTCGAAAATTGATAAATCCCTCTAAATGACTTCAAAATATTAGGAAAAAATCTCCACAATAACTAGAATACAGGGGTGATCTGAACAATGATGTCAGTGATAGAAAAAAACTGATGTCATGCTGATGTCATCATGGCATCATTGCTCAAATGCTAATGTCAGCACGTGATTTGAGCAGTCCTCCTACCTAGAAACCTTCGACTATATTTTTGCTAAAGTTCTACTATTTTTTCGGTGACACTCAGCCTTTTGATTAGTGCTCCAATGCCAAGTAAAGTTGTATTAGGGTTTCTATGAAACATAGAAAAGAGAAGAGAAAAGAGAGAAAATAGACAGAAGTGTTGGTTATGTGTTTTAGGCCTACACATCACCAACTATTTATATTATGAAAAGAAAACCGTGAATATTACAATATTGCCCCTACTTAAGTAGTACAGCTTACAAAAGAAGAACTTAACAAATAAGAACTCTAATATATACAAAAGTACGAAAACGCCTTAAATGTTTGACACTTTCTTTTATTCCAAAATTACCCTTTTATAATTTTTTGGCCCCATACTTCTAAAATTAAATAACCAATTATTAATTTTTTGGTAAGCTACTTGAATTAAGGAGACTTATAATAAAATTAAATACCTTATCCCGATAGGATTCACAAATAGTGTGATAAAATTAAATAACTAAGTTGTCCATATCATTACTTGATTATTTTAATTTTGTCAAATAAGGAGACTTCTAAGTTATTCTACGTCCATATAATTAATTCATTAACTAGTTATGCTAATAAAACTGATTTAATTTTTTTCAAGTATGGACACTTCTAATAAAATCAAATAACTAATTAATTTTTTTCATTTAAGAAGATTTCTAATAAAACTAAATAACTAAGCTATGGTGCTTACCTGAGTTCTTGATCGATCATAATGAATTTGAGAGGGGAATAAACAATGTTTGCAGATGGAAAGTCACATAATTTAAAGATAGTATGCAACTCTTCTGGACAGTAGGAAGTCCTGAGAATTTTCTCTTTCTCATCGGGCTGTAAGTCATGAAAGCCTTCTTTTCTTAATTCAGACATAGAGATTGTTTTTATAATTTGATAAGACAGCTTGAAATCAGACTCATCTTGTAGTTATTTTCCTCTTCTTCCCTTTATAATGGATGTGCCATGTACTGGCTGCTGCTTAATTCTCTTTTTTCTTTCTCTACTTTAATCTGCTATTTGTACTTTTTGGGAGAATGCACTTCTCTAGGAGAGATTGAGGGAATGAATTTTGTGCCAGTGAACATGTGCAGATCCAGGTTGTGAATCTTCAAAACACTAAGATGCCTCTTTCACACACATGCACATGCTATTTTTCTTCCAAGGAAGAAACCTCCTTGATTTAGGAAAATAGCTCAAATTTAAATGGTTTTTCCTTGAACTAAGGCTAACAGGAAAACAGTTGATGAGGAAAACTAGGGGACCTGCTTGCACAGTCTCACTTTTCCGAGCTAACTAGATGAGTTTGGCATGCAGTTGCTGATTTGTTAGAAAAAATTTTTGTTGGTGTTCCAATGGTTCTGCAGGAGGATTAAAATTTGTTGTAAGGTGCTGTAGTAGTATTTACCTCATAATCACATTTCTATATTTTAAATTTTGTGGTGATAGAATGAACTATTTGATTTTTTTAATGGGTATTTTATGGTTTCACTTTGAATGGAAGTTTGGGTGGCAGCATATGCGATAGGAGGACAGGACTCCGTGAGTAAATGTACTTGACAAAAAAAACTAATACTTCTAGTACACATTTTAATGGTTTGGCCTTGACTCAAGAAAATTTATAAAAGTGGTTCACCGTACTGTTGAATTTTTTACTGCGTATAGCATGTCGGACCACTCGTATTCGCCATATAGCTGCAATCCTTTGTAAATATCTTTTTGAAGAAAAACGAACTCCAAATCAATGTGGTCATAACCAACAAGCTCTAGCTTGCTTGGTACCTCCTCCACTTCTCCGTATGAGAGGTCGAGGGTTCAAGTCCCCCTTGGGGCAAAAGTATGTGGGTGTGTGTGATTTATCAATAACAAAATAAAAAATAAAATGTGGTCATAAAAAGAAAAGATATGCTTCGTTAATGTATGGCCAAAGAAAACAATATATTTCAAAATGCTAAGAATGCAAGGAAGAAAATGAGAACTATACAAACAACAAAAGAAGACAGAATTTGTTGGTTACTTAGGGCTCAATTACTTCAATTTAAATTGAAAGGTTTATAGCATAGATCTTTAAACAATAATTAACTTAATAGTGTAATAAAGGAATGTAAATAAACTTAAGCAAATCTTTTTATAGGACAAACATTAAAATACCAAAAAATAAAAATTTCAAAATTACAAGAAGAAACAAACACCCAGAAAGATGATGGAATAATAAAAAATTTCAAGAAGAATTAAATATCTCCTCTACTACTACAACTTATTTTACTATTTTCTGTTTACATCTAATTCAAATTCATTCTTTAGTTTAGCAACTTATATTTACAAGAGATTAGTCTACAATTAAAAATGAATAAGTAAACTTTACTTAAATTTAATTAATTTTTCTTCCATTTTCATTCTTCCATTTAAATTTATTTCAATTTAATCTCTCTCTATCTTTTTTTATTTGTGTTATTATATTGTCTAAATTTTTGAATTATTACAATATTTAAATTTATATTCAATAGACTTAATAATTTGCAAAACTAGTTAAAGCAACTATCAATTATGTTTTCTTACAGTCAAAAGGTGAAATTTATGCAAAATAAAAATGAGTCGTTTTAAAACATTGCAAGGCATGATATTACTTTTTAAAAAAAAAAGTAAATACAAGAGGCTAGTCCTATTGTTTTCACGAGAGGATGAAAGTGTGATTAAGGCTTTCGTTCGGACACTTAAAGCCACGATGAGAAGAAGAAAAAAGCAACAAAGTTCCCTGCTCATGTAGTGCAGTGTATTAACTGTATGTTTAAAATATACAGCAGAGGATGACATGGAATCCATCCATTCTTTTGCAAGTATTAACTTGTGGAAATGTGTTGGAAACTTGGCATGCCTAGAACATTGAGGTTTAAACAATCTATTTAAGCATAGTGATATATTAATCAATCCAATCACCATATAACATTAATTTACCTGCATCACAACACCAGCAACAGCAACAGCACACTGTGCAGCTTCGGCCCAAGACTGCATCTCCTGATGTGCATCACATAGATGCAATAGCCACATTATGTGAAGATCCGGGACAGGAGCAAATGCTGTTGCAAGTTTGTAGAAGCTCTCTGCAGCTGCATATCTATCCATGGTCATCACAGATGCCTGTGAGAAGATGAATCCAACATCTTAATATTAGTGTAAAAACATTCATACTGCATGTCCAACATTGTAGCTGCAACAAAGTATGTTGGAATTTACCAAAAGCGCATGCTCCAGGCTAGAATCAAGAGCCAGAAGAAGGCTGTCAGAGAGATATTTCACCTCTGACCATGACCACCGGTTCTCTGCTGATCTTTCTGGAATTGCAACAAGTGCACTTTCAGGAAGTCCATTTTCCCTTAATTGGTTGTGGCTGTTAGATTCATCTGCCATTTCCTCCAAAGATTTTCGAAGGCGGCGTGCTTCTCCACTCTCTTCAAGTGTTCCATCGGACTTCATCTGAGTCACTTGCACGTCGGACATCAACTCTGACAATGTAATAGTAAGCATGACCCTTAGCCTTGCTGTCTGCATGAAGTAAGAGAAAGAGCTCTGCAAAATGGAAGTAGACAGCTGCGGTCAAGAAGCAAAAATGGAGAACATAGTTGAATCCATGAGATAAAATTAGCAGAAGTAGCACACCAGGGAACATTAGTAAGCCTACCCGGATAAGTATCTGGAGTCCAATAACAGCTCTTTTCCTGATATTATCATTTCGGAAAACTGCAAGCCGAAGAAGGTGGAAAGCAATTTGCTTTAAGAAACGATCATTTTCCCTTGCCAGTAGTGTTGCACCGTGAAGATTGAAGACACTGTTGAACACGGGAAACAAAGCTATCCAAAAAGATAGTGGCTGATTTCGTGAGAAGAAGCTTGTAAATATGGATGTAATGCAATCAAGTTTTCCATAATCAGTAGCAATGCTATGGGATGCCGCTGTTGTGGAAAATTTCTCAGTGATTTGCAAAACCAGAAGACTGATAGCAGCACTCAAGTTTTCTTCCCAAAGTTCCTGAAGGTAATGTGACACTTGTTAGGTGCCCAAATAAATGGATGTTACTGGCTGAATGAATCTAGAAGAAGACAAGTGTTCTACTTGCCTCACTCTCTCTCTCTCTCTATATATATATATATATTTGTGTCTGTGTGTGTTGTAGGGGTAAATACTTGTAAAAAAAATATGGTACGGGTAAATGAGGCTGCTGTGGTGCATAAACAAAAAATATCAATAAAATCATCAATATGTGCCATTTTTAGTGTCTTTATTGTACAGAAAACTATACCAGTTTTTGCCTCAAAATGGGATGCAAAGATTCTCTTAGTGCTTGGGCTGAAGCTCCAATCCTAGAAGATTGTGCCTGTGCAAGAGCTTCCCTTAAGGAATATGGCTGACTTGGGGAATTGAGCTGGGAATTGACTCTCTGCCACAAATAACCATTCTCAGGTGTTCCGGGAGGCTGCATTAGAGAGATGCATAATATTGAGGATATATGAAAAGTGTGATTTCCTTATCTTTAATATAAAACACTTCCAGAATAAGTCAAGGAACTATAAATGTAAATTTATAAAATTAACACAGATGACATCACTACCAACAGTTGAATATCAAGGATTAATCATAGAACACTAGAAGCACTAAACTTGAAACTAACGAGAGCAACAGAAAAAGAAAACTCACTCTGACTTCTTGCCGCGATGCCTCAGTCAGATAGTGGTTAATAGCAGGAGAAAGTCTATCAGAGTACTTTGGGGACATAGGCCCATCCCCAACTGGGCTGCGAGAACTACATCCCACAAGCATGCTATCAGCAGGTTTTTTGTGCTGCACGATATGTGATGCGAAATTATTACATAGATAACATACACTGACCAAGTGCAACAATAACAGAGCGTGGGGAAGCTATTCAAACAAACATCATCGAGGTGTAATAACACATTCATATCAATTGTTGTGTTTGGGGGGGGGGGGGGGGGGAGCATTGGCCTCACCAAACGACACAATTTTAGAGGAAAAAAATAAAGCCGTACCCTTGAAAACCAATATAGATATTAAGTTACTAGCTTACTGCACAATATAAAGCTCCAGCAATTTGGTACTTGCATCCACTCACATAACTGAAATTTAACGTTCTCTAATGTAGTGCATTTTGCCACAATATCATAGTGCTGCTTTGGGCACTAAAAATATCATAAAATAAGTCTGATTACCACATCAACACATCCACAGAAAATCAGAGGATAAAAATTTCCATGGATTATTAACCAAGATACACAATAGCCAATATGAAACTAATGTCAAGCAGAGTTAAATCGTGTGATCAAAATGGAAATAGAACTTTATATTTAAATTTATAGGAACCTCAAAAAGAATAAGGCATTCTTCCAAGAGTTTGAAAAATAATCTGGTTCGGGCAATGCTTTGCTGCCAAGCCTTGACAAGTGATGCATCATCCAGATTGCGTACAATTTGCAAGATAACAATTGAGACTTCACGCTTTTCAATAGCATTCAGGTTGTAAAAGACAGGCATTTCATCTAGAATCTGCACAACACATCATTACAGATTAATATGACTAAAAATGAGGATCCCAAGATACAAGCACCATGATGACCTATGAAGCACAAACACTCTATTTTACCTCACGTATCCGTGTTGGACACGTCCTGGACACATGTCGAACACATGAAAAAAGAGTGTTTAATTCTTCTAAGCAACACAATAACCATGCAACATGTATGTTACAGTTCTTATGTTTACTTTTACCATTTTTAACAGAATGTTAACACTTTACTATTACTTTGTTCTATTCTGGAATATACCAGTATTTTAGTAGGGGCAAAATTGTAATCCTTCAGTCTTTTTGCATTGTGTAAATAGCTGGTTTAGTAGGAAAAATCGATCAGTAAAGTTTTATGACCTACCACATTCATCCCAACTTGTAGCCCACCCTCTCACAAGGGGTGGGGCCCATGGATGGTAGGTCCCACCCTTGTAAGAGGGTGAGCTACAAGATAGGATGAGTGTGGTGGGACATAAAACATTACTCAAAATAGATTGACACTACCAGTGTTTTTTTTTTTTTTTTTAATATTCTCTTCTCCTCTCTCTCTTTCTCTCAAACCCTAAAACTTCACAAACAATGCACTTCAACATAGTATCAATGTGTCGATCAAGTCCCAAATTTTCTAAAACATTGCAAAAGACATTAGGAGGGAAAAGTGCTATGAAGCATGGACACTATTTTAACTCACGTGTCCGTGTTAGAAATGTATCAAACACCGACACTCTCGGATACTTCTCAGACACGTGTTGGACGTGGGAAAAAAGAGTAATTAGTAAATTTGTTTTGGGACTTAAATCATAAATGATGATTAAATGAAAAACTTTTGAATTTTTATTTAATGACTTTGTTATTTTAATATTTTAATAATATTTTTTGGTGACTTATGTGTTTTTATGCCAATTTTAATTGAAATAATATTAGGTATTTATTATATGGTCATATAAAAAAATATATATTCAACGTGTCTCTTACGTATCTATGTCCTACTTTTTTTTTAAAATGTCGTGTCGGCGTATCCGTGTCATATCTGTGTCTGTACTTTTAAGGAAAAGTGCATATGATGTCATGCTGAAAAATATTTTAGTAGAAGCAAAATTGTAATTGTTTAGTTTTTAGTGTAGGAAAAATAGATCGACAATACCAGTTTTTTTTTTAAAATTCTCTTCTCTTTCGTTTTCTTTCTTTCTCTCAAACCCTAAAACTTCCCATGTTATGCATTTCAACTACATACATCGGAGACTAGAGGATCATCAACATTAACTACAACCTAGACAACTCTTAAGGGCACCCACTATTGCCAACTCCTTTTTTATTTTGAAAAGAAAATTCCCAAAGGGCGCCAAATGGGGTGTAACCCTACACACATGGCATATACACAAAGACCAAAAAAAAAAAACAAAGAAACAAAGGTCTCAACTCCAAAAATATCTACAAAAAGACAAACAGGAACTAAGAATCTCCCTATAAACCAAGAATTTAAGGAAGATAATATGTATAAATTAGTTTTATGCAGCATCTGCACTCCATCTAAATTTTTTTCTATAGGATTATCATTTCATAAAATTATAAAAAAAAAAGAAGTGATTTATGAAGTTTTAAAAAGGTAATATATTAATTGATAAGTAAAACTATATTAGGAAGTGCCAAATGAGACACAACCAATGTCCTATGGTATTGCGAAGAGCATTCTAGAAATCCTATTTAGTAAGATAGTTCAAATTGTTAAAAATAGTTTAGGAACTTGACATGAAATGGAGCAAATTTCCTCAAAAAGGAAAATCATCGCATATAGTACTATTAAATTTTAACAATGCTGTGCACCTGACCAACAAGTGGAAAATATAGCTGGGCAATATATAATTTATCTTCAGGTTTTTGGTACCGAGCATCAAACTCATGCTTGCACAAAAGGACAACCAAGATTCTAGCCGCCTGCGAACACCAGAAGGCAAGTTTTATAAGAAAGTAATATTTAAGTAGTCAAATTAAGAGAAGATTAGAATTTATTCTATTCAAGAGGTGACAAAGATAAGATAATGAAAAAGGGCTAGCCAAGTGCACATGGCTCCCGCCATTGCAGGTTTTGAGGAGGGTTAGATGTACGTAGCCTTACCCCCGTGAGCGGAGAGGCTGTTTCTGCAACTCAAACCTGTGACCTCCAGGTCACAATGGAGCAACCTTATCGTTGCACCAAGGCTTGCCCTCAAATAAGACATATTGCATTTCAAATAAAGATCTGATCAAGTATCCATATTGCACTCACTTTTGCTCGTTGTGATAAATCATCATGATCCCAAGTAAGGAAAAGCTCTTGTATTAAGACAGATGAAAGGTAGTTCCTGTAAAATTAAAAGCATTAGGTCAAGTGCACATCCAATGTATCAATCAAACTGACTTACCCTAACTATTAATAAACATAAGTTTGAAAAAAAAAAAAGCCTTACCCTAACTACTGAAAAAAACATAGATTTGAAATAAGCTTCTCGACTAAGCCATGTTTTGCCTATTTTTGCAGTTGTGTACAGTATTTGCATATATTAATTAAGGTATTTTTTTTTCAGCAAGCCACTTTCATACACTCTTAAAAAGGATACCAAATGTTTATAAATTATCATGTATTGCATGTTATCTATTGTCTCTACCCTTATTAAAGAAACCATCCATATATAACTAAGAAACAAAAGCATCGAAAGCTTTGTGCCTTTGGTTTTTAGACTCCTGCCTACCTTGCAGGGAGTAAAACAAACAACTTGCCTAATGTTCCCACTTCTTAAAACTATGGGCTTGGGTACACCACAAGGAGGCAGCCTTTAGAGATGGTCCATTTTGATGGCCTGTATTCATTTCAGAAAGTTAAGAAAAGAAAATTGTTGGATGTGGTAGGGACCGTCGGGTTGAATTTAGAGGAGAAAACCAAATTGGTGACCCTTTGGTGTTCTCAGAAGATTAGAAGATACTATATTGTGGCATAACTGACAATTGATGCCAGTTCTCTTTACACTTCTAAAACTTCCTTTTACACTTCTATAAATGTTCAGCTTGTAAATGGTATGTACTTCATTTCATAAATAAATACTGTACTGCTTTCAATATAAGAAGAAAGCAGAAAGAAAAGAAACTTGGGGTTAAAAAAGAAAACTTTAATTACTCCAACAATTTTCATTGACCTGGGATATGTTGGAATTGGCTACAATATTAGCAGAAAAATTGGTTCCATAAGATTTTTTTTATAGGTCAATGACCCTTGGGATGGAAGTTGAACATAATTGGTTCTATAAGACAACAAAGCAAACATGTTAGCAACAACTTGGAAAGCTTAATCCAGATAATTTGGACCTCACTAGTACACTAGCATGGTTACAAGTGCTGACTCAACAATAAACGGGTCCATTTGAAGATGTCTATATGGTAAAGAATATTTGCAAACCATGTGGTTTAACAGGACCCAATGATGATTTTTAGCATTAACAATCTACTTCAACATGGTCCATAGGAGCCTACATAGGTTGTCTGAGAATCTTTATTTCATGTTTGAAACTTAGATGCAGAAGAAAGTGCGCTATTCCATAAAACTAATTTCTAGAAAGCAAAACTTTTTCAAGTATTAAAATATACCAATAAGCAGGATGATTGCTGTGTGGATTTCTTTTCTCATGGAAACAGGGAACCCCTGGTGTAGAGTGCATTTTCTTGGGTAAACCCCAGATGTGCGCAACCACCTCCAAGACACACATTGGGCAAACCAGGACTCAAACCCAAGACCTTGAGGTGTTGCACCACTAAAGCTTGTCATTCAAGCTAAACCCAGAAGGTTTGATTAAGGTGTGGATTTGCTCGTCAACGACCGCCTTAACAAACAATATGGGTTAATCATGTCAGACAGCTGCCACAACATCACAAACCTCAAGTCCTTGATGGTTCTCAGATATTTCTGGTTTGGCTAGGCCTAGAGCTGCTAGATTGTAGTTGGGCTCTTGCCCCATTGGGACATTAAGAGGTCAATAGATAAACAATTTTAAAGTGGGAGCTAAGAATTAATTAGTAAGGTACCTATCTGAAGGATCTCGCCCAGGCATTTCCACAAATAGATCATGATCACATATGATCTGCAGAAATGTAAGTTTGCATTCATGCAGAATGGATTGACAAATACCAGAGAACTTATCCAAGTACAAGGACACCTGCAGGAAATAGGAAACACTTTGTGAATCTCTACAAACATAATAATAATAAAGAAAAAAACGAAGAAGCAATGACGGAGAACTTAATAAATACATATATATATAATGAATTTCTAGACTCGCAGATTTATCTCAATTTGGATTTAAAAAAAAAAAAAAGGATAAAATCATCCCAAGAAGTTGTGGGTTTTTTCCCCCTTTTTCCCCCTGCCAATTGGGGTTCAATTCCCATTGTTCACCAAGGGGGTTTCACTTGGAAAAGAAAATGTTCCACACACACACACACACAGAGCATAGGCTCCAGCAGTCCTGCGTTTTCATCATTGACCTTGGCCAGTGTCAGACACAAATATAAAAATATTCTTTGATATCAAGTAGCCTGGTATCGGCATTCATTCAAGAGAACGTAAATGGTCAATCAAGTTTCTTTACATATTTAACCATGTGTTCAGTGGCGGATCTAGACCAAATACTTAGGGGGGCATAAATATAAAAATTATAATTTAAAGGAGTTTCTTATAAATATATAAAAAAGTTTTTTTTTTTTTTTTTTTTTTTGGGGGGGGGAGGGACATTTCATCACAATTGCTGTCTAAGTTTCAGTACTAATTTATCCAGCTACATGCATCATTACTTATGACACAGACACATTTTTGGACTCTGAACTATATTAATGAAGCATTTGTCTTTAGGACATATTAAACAGCGTCACCATAAATTTTGGTATGCTGCTCGAAAATTCTCTTTTGATCATTGACATCATTAATTAAGTTCTGCCATTAGATTTGAACAGCGTATGTACCTGCCATATCAGCAGCAACATCATTGCTTGCTATTGCTAAGCATTTACTCATAGTCTCATACTTTTTTTTAATTGATAAGTAAGCCTTTGTTCATACGTATTTGATGCAATATATAACAAGTAACACTTTGTCCACTTAATCTGTGAATTATACCTACTAACATAATATCTTGATATAATCTAGTGTCTCTAAATTAAAATAACTCTAAACTTGCTGCTTTTATCAGTTCTCACCCATGTTAGTCCCGGCCCCTGGGATTTGCATTCATAGCATGTAACATTCATACAATGTTGGGTAAATTACACCAGCCTCCCTTGAGGTATCTCTTAATTATAGGTTCCTCCTCAATATTTCAAAAAATAACACTAACCTCCATTGAGGTTTAAATTTTTTAATAAATTCTCCCTTCCATCAATTGTTAGTAACAGGCAGCGACGGAAAACTGATCTCGGCAACTATTACTTTTGAAATAGCAAGATTGCCAATATATCAACACCAATATATTTGTATGAACAACTTTGCCCTCATTGGTGACTTTAAAATGATGTAAATGCCTTGGTGAAAATTTACCCATTCAGTATGGATCACCACCACCATCATCATCTTCTCCTGCATCTCTCTCTCTCTCTCTCTCTCTCTCTCTCTCTCTCATGATGACTAAAAGATATAAATAAAAGCACCACAAGTTGAGTTAACCCATGTACATGTGAGGTATACAAGTAAACTCCTTTCTCCCAATGCACATATTTCCCCAAAAAAATAAAGAAGCCAAATCTATCTTGTAAGAACACGTGCATGCATTTTCAATTTGAAATCACAGAACATTATACCATGTATTCAATCGCAGAAAATCTCATACATATGCACACACGTATACACATACACCATATATATATATATATAGGCATCAACACTTGATTGCAAATCCTGGCTCCAAAATTATATTTGGTCATTGAAATTTTATTCCTTGCTTTTCTAAGAATCCTTTATCTTGATTCTACGGTAAATTGGCGTATGAATATGATATTGGGTGATTTTGAAAGAATTAGACATTAGGGATGATGGGTCCTGAGGGAGTTGAGCAATGATTGTGCTGATGAATCGAGGTGAAACGAAGTGATTGGAGTTCACTATGAAGGTAATGGGGCCATCGGTTGGTGTACTGTTGGTGGTGTAGAGAGAAACTATTTTTTTTTTGGGAGGGGGGGGGGGGGGGATAGTGAGAGAAAGATAGGGAGAGAGAACTTGATGGTGGTCGTACAACCAAACGTGGTGCTAGTTTAGGTTGCCAACATTGAGTTGCAGACAAGTGGTTATGGTGTAGTTGGCGGTCATAGTAGTTGGAATCCACCATTTTAGATAGGAGCATGTGATTTTTTTTCCTTCGATTTTATTTGAATTGTCAAACTTAAAATAGGATTTTTTTTATTAAAATATATTTGTATAGGAGGTTTAAAAGGTAATTTAATTTTCTCTATTAGCACTGTTTATTGACGTAACTTGACAAGGGAGGTCAGGTTTATATTTAAAAATGAACAAGGAGATCCCTGTATACCTCAAAGGAGGTTAGTGAAATCTACCCAACAATATGATATGTGCCAAGATAAAAGCAACAAACAAAAAAATAATAAAGAAAAAGAAAAGCAATGGATGAAGAATTTTCCAAATAAGAAGAAAGTGCACCAATTCAAAAACTTGGCGAGGCTCAACGACAGACAAAAGATCATAACAAAAGAATGCCAAACTGCTGTTTAAACGTTTTGCCAAGCTTAATCCCTTCTTGCAACGCTCATGCACTTCAGTTAAAAGGCAATCGTACAATTGCATTATACATCTGAAAACACCTTCTTTCAACTGCATTGGCGGAACATCTTCACCTGTTGCACAAAACAAAAATAGTCTTTAGTAGTGTGTTACCTACCAAAAGAAGGAAAAAAATCTTAAATACAGAAGAAATATTTATATATTAAGTTCATCAGAGTTGAGAGGCATCCTGGTCTGACAGGCAATAAACCTTTTTTTTTTTCTTAAAAGTGGCTGAACACTTTTGATTAAGAGTATTCTTTTGTATATCCAGACAACTCCGGTCTATGTTTCATATCCCAAGTGAGAGATTGAAGGAGGGAAAATATGGATGAGAAATCTCTTATGGGTAGATAGAAAATGGTATCATCTTGTTAAGTCAAAAAGACATTCACATGCATGGCTGATCAGGGTCTTGGTTACTTCTAAAAAGGTTATTCATTTTGTAGTGGAGATTTTCATCAGGTTGGATTCCTTTGACATAAGCAGTAAAATAAAAATAAAGAAATAAATAACACCAAAACTTTTGATAATATCTGAATTTCCCAACACATCCCAATTTTTTTTTTCATCAATCGAACAAGCTTCAAATATATATTGTGCACTTCAGTGATTCCTGAGTTTTACAAATATTTCAAGTAACTGCTGCCAAAAAAACAAAACTCCAAATTCTCAATTACTTGAAATTATTGTGAAATACCCCCAACCATTTCATTATAAATCACAAAACGAACTTTTTCGAATTAACAATTACCCAGTGGAAGATTGTGATAGAACAAGCGAGCTTGCTCCAATGCCATCGATTTGACAACTAACTCGAGGAAAAACCAAGCCATTGCCAAGACATCATCATAAACTGGCCCTACACGGTAGCCTTTGGCCTACAACATAAAGCCATGTGGTTAAAAGAAGAGCATCTAATAAAATAAAGCATAATATAAAATACCGCACCATATAGTAGTAAAGTATCAAGTTTCAACACCTCTGTTGCACAGCACCAGAAACATAAAACATATGAAGTACTCTGGACACAACTAAATAAATATATGGTACTAGCATTTCTACACCTATCACAACAAACCCACTACACCAGACCACAATGTTGCTGCAACTGCCACCACGAATCACCACCTCCACCTTCACTGTAGAACTCCACCACTCAAAACCAACTCAACACAAAAACTCCACTCTCAGCACCATCATGACCCACTCCACCAATATGTGGCCATTTCATGTCTTTCAAAATAGGTTGACTGTAATTACCAAACATGCCATCATTTTCCATGATTTAGCTAACTGCGCTTATTTAGAGGGGGGAGTGGGGGTGGAATTCCACCAACATGGAAATGGAAAACACAAAATACATTCAGATATGCTTGAAGATAGCTCCATAGAGCATTTGTAGTGGTAAGACCAAGAAAGAGAAAATTTAGAGTAAAAGCAATGCAATGAAATGAGAATGTGTCTACTTGGTCAATATAGCAAAACAAGGAAAACAGTCAACATTCCCTATTAAAACACCCTGGGTAGGGGGCAGGGGGGGAGGCATCGCTAGAAGACAAACAAGACACTGCAAATAACTATACTAATCAGGGTGACAATATGATGCGGGGAACCAAGAGAGAGAATATAAGCAGGAGTTTAAGAGATACCTTACTGCGAGCCAAACTTCCCCACACAGTGGACAAACCAGGATAAACTGGTGATTGGCGACCTCCAAAATCATCGAAAGCATAGTCAACATAATTTACTAGAAAACGATTTCTTTCAGCTTCATCAACTGACTCTTGCTGCACCCTACAGAATACAGTTCCACATACCATCAAAAGGTAGAAGCCAAATAGTTCTGATTGAAATAAACAAACACAAATGCCACTCCACAATGCATTTTTATCAAGCTGAATTAGTTAGAAATAGTAAAGGCTGATTTCACATATATAGACAAATAAAAGCACACTAGTAACCACAAAATTACGATATTTTTGTTTCCAAGTCAAAATGCATATGATCTGCCTGAGATCCAACTTGATGTAGAAATACATGATTTCAAATTGTTATAAATACATTCTCACTATACATTAGAGTCAACCATCGTAATTAGTTGTTATATATAAACCAAGATTGTACAAATATTTTACTTTTAGGTCATATTTGATGTCCCAATAGATTCAAATGGGACCGTAGTGACTTAAGGTACAATTGAAATGGATTTTGTTTTAGAACTACTTCTCTTCAGCCTTTACAGTCAAAAAGTTTGCCTAAACTATTATATTAAGCCAGACAGCCTTTTGGATTCCAATTTAGTCTCATGCAAACATAAACCAATCTCTCTCTCTCTAAAGAAGGGTTACAATTAGGCACATCATGCATACACCACCTTCCAGTTTAAGAAAGAGAGAGAGAGAGAGAGAGAGAGAGAGAGCAAGCAATGAATGAGCGGATGATACTGAACAGGGTAAAAGAACAAAGATACAGACAACAACAGATGAAAAACAAAACTCCAAAAAAAAATTGAGTAAAAAAGTCATAACATTTTTTGTATTGCCCACATATTTTTTATATACCCCAACCCACCAGATCATTGAGATCAACTGATGGACCGTGACAGTTCTACTCGGAATTGCTGTACATTGAGAGAGTGATTCCAAATGAGGTTAGCGTGTGACCCCTTCTGAATGAATTAGGAAGGTTCCTAGAAAGGCATCGAGCCAAATAATTCCTTTCACATATTGGATCCACCATCTCCTATCTGAGTCTGCATTCCTCTAACTCCTAAACTAAAGAAGCATGCCAAGAAGCTCTTTGATATCCTAATAGATCCAAATAAGCCTAAGCAACATAGCCCGATCAGCAAAACCCTGCTTCCCCCATTGTAATAACAAACCGAAGCTCTTTATTCAAAGCTAAAGAAAAAGAGGAAAGCAAAGAATCTGTAAGAATAACCTTGCCATATTAGCAATCTTTCCAAAATCTCAACTTTTGACCAGTAACACGACTATATTTGGATCTGATACCAAAATCACCAAGATGTATATTATTCCCTATAAAAAATTAAGACAATTGGTGCATCAGACACCTCATAGTCATGTAAAACACCAACATTTCTGTTGGTATCCTTTTTACATAATGATTCATGCCTCTAATACTACATAACATATGTAACCATAACTGAGAAGTGTACCGTGTTAAAATATTAACCATGGCTCTGAAGGCTGCAACCTGAAAGAGAAAGGGCAAAAATAAACATTACACAGTGAACAACACATTTACAATCCAAAGAAAAGAATTGACAGAAGCAAACTAAAGAAAATTATCCAACATTCCAGCTGAGGTATCAAGAAAAAAACTCACCCTATAATGATTTTTTTTAAAAAAAAAAAGTAGAGCAAAATATAATTATAAATTGAATGAGAAAAAGATAGATATAGAAATGTGTTAAGAGTTTTTCTTTTAAAGAGAACCTGGAGAGTTTCTCCACCATTGCCTATAAGTTGGAGAAGCATATTCAAGATTGGCTGAAGAAACTGAAGCAGAGCAGTGGAATCAACATTCTTCAAACTGTTAATTGCCTGCGAGCAAATTAAATTTATATTCTAATAAGTTATTCCGTTGGAACCACTCTATTGAACCCACCCACCTACTTATGTAATCTAGAACAGAAACTATTAACAAAAGTCAGAAGAAGTGCATCCGCAACTTCTCATCCAAGGTGAGGTCTCATATGCACCGTCATAGTTCAGTAAAATATATAGAACTTCCAAAACAGAAGAATAGAGCATGAGGATTCTGAACGCTCCAACAGGTTTGGTTGCAATACTCATTTGACTTTCTCCCATTCTAAATAAGCATAGCCTTTTTAATGCTTTGGTCATAACACAACAACAATAAAGACAAGCAAAACGAAGCTATGTGGCACCACAATGACATGCTCATGAGATAACAAGGATGATATACGAACATGCGCACACACCACAAACATACATAAGAAATGAGAATTTTATGAGGGGGCGGTATATGAAACAAAATTCATTTCAAAAATAACAAGCATGTGATAAATTTCAAAATAAGTTTTACCCAATGTTACCTGGAACGTGGATCTTTATAGTACGGGAAACGGGAACGGGAACGGGAACGGGAACGGGAACGTAGATCGTCACTTGTTATAGAACATGGTACGTTAGGAGTAAGCTTCTTTGAATCGCTTTGTTGAAACAAAATACATTTATTTAGAACGTAATATACTTTTTTATTATATTTGTAATAATATTGGTATGTATATATAAACACCAAAAAGATTTCAAAGGATTCAAGCCATTATAAAATAAAATTCCAATGATGTGTGTGTGTATTTTGTATGATTTTTTTTGGGACTTTTGATATTTTAGATTGGAATGTTAAATCTTGCGTTCTAAATCGCTACTGATCCATGTTTTGAATCGTGCGATCCCAATTCGCAATTCACTAGGAGATAAACGAATTGTGGTAACCATGGTTTCACCCAAGGAAATGCTTGTAATACTCATTTGAAGTGAGTACAGAGGAAATGCACTTCCAGGATGGATACCATAACAGAAATTGGATGCTTGGCAAACCTTAGAAGCATGCATGTACAGCATGAGGAAACGTCATTGAGTGCATAATAATGCTGAAGAGTTCCGAAGTATGGTATGTGGAATGGAAGAAATGAGAACTAGAAGGCACTCACGTAAATAATGATTGATCTCTGAATGTTGAGAAAAGGCAGCATGGTAATTGTGATTCATTAAACCTTACAGATTATCATCAATCACTCAGAACCAGAACTTATGATCAAATGCCATGGTATTTGCACCAAACAAATAAGGAGGCAATTTCACATACTTATACAACTCGAATAATTTTATCACTAGATTGAAGATACATCCAATACACAAAGGACATAATTCCAAATTTGGTTCCAACTATTTTTACAACATAAGGGTCAATTCGGGGATTCAGACAATACAATTAGAACAATGAAAAGAAATGATTTTGTTTCCATAAGGTATTCATAGAAAAGCCCCACAAGGGAGGTGGTGCATATACAAGAGGCGAAAAAAGAAAAATAACAATTGGCCCCTTAAACTCAAATCTCCCAAAAACTCTACGAAAGAATTAAGATCAATCATAAAAGATCCACAGATGGGAAAAAAAAAATCTTAAAAGATCTGGTGTTCCACAAAAAATGAAAACTGCAGCATCAGTTTCAAAAAAATGAAAACTGCAGCATCAGTTTCAAATATTCTCCTATTACTCTCCTCCAAATACACCACAAGATACAAGGAGGAGCCGAAAGCCATGTACACCCCCCCCCCCCCCCCAAGGTCAACTCCGAAAGAGATCCATCAGCAAACCCGGCATAATTCAAGAAACGCCAAAAGTATCAAACAAAGTAGCCCACAGTTCCCCTGCCGTTGGACACAATAACAAAAGATGTGAAGGACACTCCTCTGTCACTCTGCAGGTCACCTATTTAATATTCTAAAACCCCTTTCTCTTTAGATTATCATTCATTAGAATGGTCTCCCAAGAAGCTGTCCATACAAAAAAAAGGCCACTTAATTAGAGGGGCTTTTGATTTCCAAATGGTCTTCCAAGCAAAAGAAGGTACACGAGCTCTTGATAAGTGCTAGAAGAAAGACTTCATTGAAAAGACATCTTTTCTAATCACTTCCACCTGATAACATCATCTCCTCTTCCCACTCCACCTACCCTATAAAGAACCTCCAGCAGCTCAGAAACTGATCCCAACTCCCAGTCTCGGAAAGGTCGTTTGAAGGTAGGAACGCAGACAACACCATCCTCATGGACAGTAACAAAATCCACAAATGAAGCCTCCTCATTGCTGATGATTCAAAACAGATCTAGAAACCTCTCACTGAGATTCACCAAATATCATGCCAAAGTCTCATTGTCCAACCTGCTACCACCTTTAAGTAAACCAAAGCTCAAAGGCTTCCCAACCATTCATAAAAAACTCCATAGAACACATCAACCGCTCCTAAAGCCCATCCTCCCCAAGAATAACCATACCGACCAACTATGACCCTTCTCCAAAGGGCATTCTTTTCTACTGGAAACTGCCACTTCCATTTCACAATAAAAGCCTAGTTGAACACCTTAAGCTGCTTAATTTTTTTTGATTGGTACCTTAAGTTGCTTAATGTCCAAACCTCCCTGCTTCACATGCCAATAGATCTTCTTATAATTCACCAAATGATACTTCCTTTTCTCCTCCAAATCTGCCCATAAGAAGTCATGCGACAGCTTCCCCATTTTCTTCTCAATCTCCACTGAAATGGTGAACAAGGATGACAACAATGTCGGCAAGCTGGTTAATGTGCTTTTGATCAGTGTAAACCTACCCCCTTTAGACGAATACATCATCTTCCACCTGGCTAGCCCTTTCTGGAATTGCTCCAATACCGAATCCCAATTATCTGTAGCCTTAAAAGCTGAACCCAATGGAATGTCAAGGTAATTCATAGGCAACGAATCAACCTTGCATCTCAGATTAATAGCAAAGTCTTTCACTTCTTCAACCTTACCTACCAGAATGAACTCGATCTTGGATAAATTCACAAGAAGGCCAGCAACCGCCTCGAAACAGACCATAACACATTTAAGATAGCTTAAGCATCTGCAAACAGAAGATAAGACACCACCATTTCCTCAGCCTCCCTTACTCCCTGAACACAAAAACCTCTGAGAAGACCCCCCCCCCTACCCCTCTATGGCCTTATTCAACATTTTGCTCAGGGCCTCCATCACAATAATGAAGAGAAAAGCAGAGAGTGGATCCCCTTGTCTCAACCCCCCCAAGCCAGAAAAGAAACCTTTGGAAGTGTCGTTCACCATAATAGAAAATCTTAAATTTAAATACATGTTTGAATCCACTTCCTCCATTGATCCCCAGAACCTATCATCTCCAGCAAATGCAACAAAAAAAAACCCAATTCATCTAATCATATGCATTTTCAATTTCCAATTTACAAAAAAAAAACTCCTGGCTCAACCTGTGTAAGTGTGTATACACTAAGTACATGATGACCTACATCTATGTCCCATCTCAACAACTCAACTCTACCAAAAAAATCTACAAAAGAAATTATAGATTCTAGGTATCTCCTCCAAATGCAAAAGTGAAAATATCAAGAATATTCCACATCATGCAAAAACAGGCACCATCCTCCAGGCCTTCTCTCCTTCTAGAACAACAAGCTCCTAACCAACTCACTATAATATCCGTCACTGACCCTGGCATAGTCCAACGCACTCTGAATGAAGAGAACACCATGAACCAAATATTTGTAGTAGCATCACAATGAAAAAGAAGATAATTAGTACATTCCTCTGCCATCTTGCAGATACAAACTTCACCTTTCACCTCAAAATATTCAGAAGGTTATGATAGCCTCCAGAGTTGTTGTCCTTAGAAGGGACATTAGCCTTCCAAATACCCTACCCCCCCCCCCCCCCCCCCCAAAAAAAAAAAAAAAAGAAAGGGGAATCATGCTCCTCCACCCCTACAAAGCTCCAGATAGAAGGACCAAATTGTAAGGCTGTGTTTGGATACATATCCAAAACAAATTTTTTTAATCCAAAAAACTGAAACGCTGTTTGGATACGCAACTGAAAAATCTGTGAGTTTTCAACTTTTCTGAAACATATCTCACACAACTGAAACGTATCAGTTGTGAGAGTTTTAGAGAGAGAGAGGGGTGTGTGAAGACTGCGGCGGTGTTTGGTGAGGGTTGTTAATGGCGATTCTGTCGATAAAGTGGAACTTTGCGGATTAAATGACACTAGCGTTAAATTTGGGACCCGTTTCTGCTTTGCTGATTAAATGACACTAGCGTTAAATTTGGGACCCGTTTCTGCTTTGCTGGTTCTTTGTGGTACTCGTCTTTCACCGAGAGAGGTATATTAAAGGGCGATCTGTTTGGTGTTGTATTTTGCTCGTAAAGAAGAAGAAACTCAGATGGAGTGGCCTGCGTATTTGGATGAATATGAAAAGCTTGTTATACGGATGACCACTCCAAGATCAGTTTCTCCACTATGTCGACGATTCAACCTCTATTTGTGGATATCAGTGTTCTCTCGTATTTTTTACAGTCTGATTTTCTTCGTTTGGTTCTCCTTTTAGCCCTTGATTTTAATCTTGTTTGGAGTCGTTTTTGACTGTTGATTGGGTGATTTCAGTGCGAAAATGTTTCTGCAACTTCTCATCCAAATCTTATGGAATTTAAGGGCTCTGTTTTGGTATTTTCTCAAAATTGCTTGTTATTTTCCCAAACAAAATTGTGCGAACTTTCCTAAAATGCATGTTTTCCTTTTATATTTCCACTAGGCTTGGTCCGAATCTGTTCTTAACAATATTTCCACTGCGTTTGGTTGCTTAGAAAGTTCGAGAAGAAAGGGACAGGAGAATGCATAAAGGAAAAAGAAAAGGCTGTGTTTCTGTTTGGTTTACAAGAAATTTAAAAAAGAAGTAAAGGAAAATAAAAATAAAACTGTTTTAAGATTACCACATCCAAACGAATTTAATCACATATATAAATTTTATTAATTCATATTAGTTTATTTTAAAATAACTTACAATATGTTGGATGAATTTAAAATTGAAATCGTATAAATTAAATTAATATATCATACGTTGGGAAAAAAGAAAAAACCTAAAAATATGTTGGATTTATTTTTTTCATAAATTAATTTTGAATAAACGGATTAAGAGTTAAGCTTGCATTATTTAATATTTTATATAATATTAAATTATTTATTTATTTATTAAATTAAATTAATAAAATTGACAATATGTTTAGACTTAATAAATTACAAGCTAGAGATTGAACAGAGGTAAATAATACTTCTTGTTTTGGGTGTAAATAAATTCAAAAATTTTTACATCCAAACGCATTTTCACAGTTTTTAACTCAGAATTTGAATTCTGATTAGCATAACCAAACACATTTTCGAAGTTTTCAAAAATCAATTACAAAATTCTGAAACACATTTCAGAAATATTTTTCAGAAAATCATATCTGAATCACTATCCAAACGTAGCCTAAGTCTCCCACTAGGTCCCGAATTTCACTTAACAGTATCAACCCTATCAAACGCCATCAAAGAGCTATAAAGGACCTCAAACAAAGTCCCCACCAAATCCAACTCCCAGTCTTGAAAGGTTAAATAAATTTGAGGCAGCCAAATAAACCCACCATCCAAAAACCAAACATAATCCACCAACAACACTCCCCTATCAGAGGCAATCCTTAACAAATCTGAGAATCTAGTCTTTAAATAAGCATCACCACACCAAATATTATGCGAAAAATGAACTCGAAGATTATTTCCCACCACAAATCCAATATACTTAAAAAACCCCTATATGGCTCCCTAATTCCAGTCCACAAACAAACCAATATATAAGGGGCACCCACCTCTCCTAAAGTCCAACCCCCAGTATTATCCATGGTATGATTTTGATAATTTTTTAAATTTTGAGTTGATATTTAAGGTTGATATTTTTTTATATAGTAATATTGACGAATTAAAATTAATGTGCGTTGAAAGAGTTTTCCGATTACTTAAAAGGTCATGTCTCAATTCTTGAGGGGCCACTGATGTAGAAGTTACTAATTATTATTTAAACCATACCATGAATAGCAGACAACATAAAATTCCTAAAATTTAGGAGGGAGCCGAGGGGCCATACGACTGCCTCTCCATTGCCTTCGAGCCTCCATCTTGGTGTGCATCCCTCATTTCTTGTTAATAGTTGCAAACAACTAAAATGCATCATCCTTAAAGCCTGCGTAAGTGGCACCCAAGAAGCCAACTAAAAGCATTGATTTTCTTCATCACCCAATCCAAAGCCTGCCTCCCTTTAATTTCAAAATCCCTCCATTGACTCCACCCTCTTCATGGAGTCAAATAACAACCATGGGAGAGATCCATTGACATTAAGTGTCCACCCATATCTTGCTCGATCCCTGATTCTGCCTCTAAATCTTCCCAATGGCTGCCTAAAGGTTCCCCCAACAATGCCAGCTCCTTCCCACTACTCCTAAACCCATAAGCCCCTCTAAAGACTTAAAAAATTTGAGATCCCCTCCATTAATGGATCGCTAAATACTCTCTAGAGCCCCTGGAATTAATTCCCTTCCCCACCCCGCTCTCGAGAGACTCTCATTGTCCTCCAAAACATCACCCCACATCTGTTTCTCCAACACCACCAACCCAGCGTCATCGACTTCACACTCCTTAGTACCACTAGTTAAGGAAACCTCCCACATATTCCTAGCACATTCTCAATGGTTCAACCTACAAAATCTCCCCCGTTAACAGATGACTTACCTGAATATATATTGGGCTGTATCGAATGCCCGTATAGACTGCTTCATTGTTAGTTACGATATCTCTAGATTCCTTTGGTCAGTCCCTCTTATCACATGGGAAGCCCAGACCTAAGCCTTACTCCAAGGCATTTTCATTGACTGGCCAAACATTGCAAAACACAACCCCAACCCCCGCTGACACTGTACTGGGCCTCGATGAAGTGATTGTTGAGGCTACACTTAACCTAGGCCTTTTTTAAAAGGCTCCCTTTTGCTTGCTAGGCTTCAGTATTTGTGCATATTTACAGAGGTTTCCTTTCCATAGGACCAACCTAGTCTGAGACCCTTCACGGGATTTCCCCATGGCATTCTTAAAATTCAAATTGTGCCAACGTGTCAATCCTTTGATCCTTCCATGAATCTTGTCCCTACGACGCCCCTTTCTTGCCACATGCCCTCTGAACGGCCTACCTATCCCACTTACCACCACAGGCTTCCAGCATGTCCCATGAACTCACCTTCTCCAGTCCCGATGTCCCTCCTGCCCCCAGTCTTCTACAATCATGATCCTCCCCAGCCAATTGAGCTCCTCAAGGACTAAAGACAAACTCAAAACCGTCACAGGAGCAGATTCCACCCATATAGGCACCCCCACACTCCCACAAACCCACATCCACTAGAGCAGGCTTCTTCATATTGCAAGCTTCACACAAAACCCTTTGGTACTTCCCTCTTCATTTGCCTCCTTCAGCATCTCCACAACCACAAAAGGGAATCTTTCACCATCCAAATTAAATGCAGCATCGATTGTCCTCCTTTCTGTTACACTGAATCTTCGATCCCTTACCTCATACAATTAAAATGCTTTCCACCCAAAATGGAAGATCAACCACGTCAATGATGCTTGAGACCTCATCGTTCTCAATTATAGCCCTTTTGAAAAACATATTGCCTTTTCTAACTGACACCTCTAGAACCCCTCTATAACATTACTTGGAGATATAAAAGACGGGTGTATACAAAAATGAAAAAATGATAAAACTGGAAGAGCATTAAATTCACAAAAAAAAAAAAATACCTCAAGAAGTTCAGACCCCCAAGGAGGGCTTGTGCGAAGAGTGTGTCTATCATACTCAAGAAAAAAATCTCTAATGCGCTCACTAATGGGGTATAGTGATGAACATAGTCTTAATCGCAATTTAAAGACGGTTTTTCCATCCTCCAAGTATTCCAGCCTCTCCTACATAAAAATCCAGGAGATAAAATGGCAATGTCAGATCATAAAATCATGCCTGTCAAATTATGCAATCATCAAAAAAAAAATAATAATGACAAAAAAAATCAACATAGAAATCTACAGGTTTCCAACCAACTTCAGCAGCTAATATATTTCTGCTTTAACAGCAATTAGAGGGGGAAAAAAGAACAGTTCAACTACCCAAACAAGATTTTAAAAAAAAAAGAAAAAAAAAAAAAAAGAAATATGAATTCATCACTTGTTATAAACCAAAGTTTAAAAATACATTTGTTCTGACAGATAAGTATAACCCCATAATCAATTACCCAAAAAAATAAGGGCATAACCCCATAATCAATTACCCACAGAAAAAAAGGGTATAACCCCATAATCATGAAAGTCTTGTTTTGTCAGACTTGCACAGAATTCCACAAACTTAAAAATTAAACAGAATAAAGAATAAAATCAAAAGGGGAAAATCATAATGGGAAAAGATAGAAATAGATATCATATAGTCAAGATGTTGTTCAATTATACCTTTTTTTCAGCAAATAAAGATTATATTATATCATCAAGATGGTGTTCAAATATACCTTGCTAGTATCTTGAAGATACTGTGGAACCAGCTCTCTCATAATTGGTAAAGAGATTTCAGATCTCGACCTGAATGGACCATAAGAAATACAAATCGTGAGTTGACTGCCCAATGCCCAAAAATGAGTGACACAGAAAAAAAGGAGTTGATATAAAACATAAAATTACTAATAAGCAAATGGCATACAAAATGTCACATCTAATACAAATCATAGCAAAAAACAATTCAATCCTATAGGGATAGATCCCAGTCACAGAAATTCAAGTCCTTGGATGGGAATCCTTAACGAGAGGAGGCAATGGTAGGTACTATCCTAGGCTTTCACATGAAAACTCAACATAAATGTTAATACAGAATATGCAATATGTAAGCATAGAGCACTCTTATTGTTAGACTTAGATATGTCACTGAAGAAACACTTGAAAGCCAATTATAAAATGAAGGGGATTGGTCTCATAAAACATATCGATTCACAAAGAAGGCCATGCACTCCATGTAGGCACCAAAAAGGTGGTGCATCCCATGTTCACACAAGGTATACGAAGTTATACAAAGGCAATTTCAAAAAGACTCTACAATCCAAAAGAAAAAGTTTCACAAAAAACTAAGAGCTGGGCGCTCAACCCCTTCAAGGTTCTCCAATTCCCCCCAACCCCCCTCTAAAAAAGAACCCACATTAGAGGGGTGCCACATCCAACACCTTCCTAACATTCCAACTGATGTAGAACAGCTTTAGGAAACCTTCAATAAGCTGCCTACGGTTGATTTTTGTGGTGAGTTTAGGTTATGAAAAGCTTATAGGTTTAGGGTTGTAAAGGGTAAAATAAAAGTCCAAGGGTTAGGAGATAGTTTGAAGTTGGAATTTTCTTGATTTCAGAATTTAAGGAAGAGAGAGCTGACTCTAGTTAGTCATATGATCTTAGTTTTTTGCTTCCCTTCTAGGGGTCAATTCTGACTTGCAGCTTGGGGTTCCCATTGGGTTGCACCTGTATACAAAACTATAATCTCATAGTGCTCCAAAAATAATAATAACTATCTATCACAAGTTTGAGCCCCATAATAACCAAAAATAAAGGGTACTCAACACTACAACTTTTACATTCCAAATAAGGGATTAGACTCCCTCAAAAAAACCTATGATTCCTCTCTTGCCAAGTAGTTCACCATATACATAGTGACATCGGTTGCCAAGCTTCTCCAGCCCTCATCCTAACCAGACTACCACCCACATGGCACAAACGTCTAAAGTAGACTGAGGTATTACCTAGTGCATGCCAGAGAATCCAATCATAAGGTTCCATATTGCTCTACTGGCAGGGCAATGAACCAAGAAGTGATTGACCGATTCTTCATTTGCTTTCCAAAATCAACACCTACTCACAATGATCTGTCTCTCCTATGAAGATTATCTAAAGTCAAGATCCTCCCCAAAGCCGCAATCCGTGCAAAAAAAGTCACCTTCAAGGAAGCTTAGGACCTCTAACTCCAAGTCACCTTCCATGGGAGCTCCTGCCTCCTCTCCCCCTTCATAATCATATAGAAGGATTTAACCCCAAACACCCTACCCCTATGCTCCCAGCAAAGAGTATCATCCCGCCTTTATAGAATATCCTATCTATACAACTGTCTAATTGAGAGGTTTGAGCGGAGGTTGGTAGGATGGAAATAGGAGGAGGGTGTGGAGAACAAAAGTCCCCCCTAACATGACCTTACTTCTCTGATAGTGTTGCATGGGAAGATTTTAGTGACTTAACTACTTGAGAAAGAGAAAAAATTATCCCTAATTGGCGTTGTATGTGCAAGGTGGCAGAGTAGGTGGATCAATTGTTGGTGCATTGTTGAGGCAATCAGGAGGTTTGGGCCTTATTATTGAATCTGGCCAGGATGGTTTGGGCGTTCCCTAGATCAGTGGTTTCTGTAGCTGGAAAGGAGGTAGGATTGAGAAAAGAAAAGGAAGACTTACCATTTGACACCACTTGTTTTTATGTGGTGTATATGGAGAAAGGAATAGAAGATTGTCCAATGGGTTGGCCGAGCCAATTCTAAGTTAAAAGATATTTATTCGAGCCTTAGTTAGGATGGATGACAAGGCAAGTCAACCATCTTTGAATTCATTTTTGGATTGTGCGTATAGTATGAATATTGGTAGTTAAGTTTTTTCCAATTGTACGTCTCTTTTTGCATTCTTCTTGTATAAATGAACTGCACCCCCTTTAGGTGTCTTCTGTAAAACTTCTTTATTTATGAAATAGAAAAATCTTATCCCAAGTAGTTGTCCACACGAACGCCACTTCAGATGGCACCTTAGAGCGCCAAATACCTTTTGAAGAAAACTGAGTCCTACCCTCCAATCAAAGCCTAATTGTGTGTGGCCAAGCACACACCCAAAATCCTGCCCCTGGAAGCCTTTGAAAGCAGTGAATCCTCCCTGCATTCCATAATAGTGGTTCCACACAACAAATCAAAGAATATACGCTGATTCCAACTACTAATCAAGTATTTTCCTGATGTATTAAACACATCCTAAATCACTCCACAATCCAAAAATAATAATAATAATTCACATAATCCACTGAAAAAGCCTCGTCTGCTGCAATACTAAAAATCTCTGGAAAGAAGTTCCTAAAAGAGCCATGCACACTCCAAGAATTATTCCAAAACCACACCTTATACAGCACTGCCTATCCCCTTTCTATTGCCCTGCCATAAACTTACCCATAGAAGCTCCCAACTTCATTTGGAATCCAATTAGCCTTCTAATTCCCATACTTGGCAAGCACCACCCTGCAACATAAGCGACTACTTTCCAAAGCATATCTCCATAATCATTTAACTAGAAGAGCTTTGATTTCCTTGATAGAACTGCATCACTTCCTAATATCCAGACCCCTCTTTAAGGGGAGTACACACCACCAAGTACCAACTCAATGCAAAGATGAGCTACTAACAATCATACAGTTATTCAGACAACATAACATTTATTCAAGCTAAAACATGCTCAAAGATGTATAAAAGTAACAGAAGCAATTTAGTGCACATAAGAACATGGATGAACTTTCCACAACTCTGAAAACAAATTGAGGGTGGAAATTTTGATTTTAAGGCATAAACATACTGGGCATGTGTGGATAATGGAAGCGCTGCATATCCAATTACCACCTGCAAAAGTGAATGGATAGAATTTCCATTTCAAAAGGAAGACGTGAGATTAACAAAGCAAACCCGCAACACTAGCTGAAGGATAATTATAACTAGAAATTTTTTTTTTTTTTTTTATAACTGTGGGTTTCCAATCCTTGCCACAGTGTGAGATAGGTTGATCAACTAGTCCCACAGAGCGATGCATACCCCATAATAGATATATACTATGTAATATCTACGAATCAGATAATTTGACACAAGTTACATATAAAATAAAAGGTAAAACAAATAGCGATTTAAACCTATTATAATTAGTAACTTAGTATTAAAATAGTTGTTTCTCTACACTTTATTTTCCCTACTACTTTTCCATTATTTTAGGAAAAATAATAAAAATATCTTCTTGTAATTTTAGGTCTTAATCCTTGAAAAAATAAATGGATATTATTTTTTACTAACTTCTAGAATTATTACTGATACAAAAGAAATGTTTTTTCTGATTCGGTATGTTTCCACTAATTTCGGTATGTTTCCACGGAAACAATTTTGTTTCCATGGAAACATGTGAATTTCGATATTCCACTGGTGTTTCGTTTCGGTTCCCTAAGAAACGGAAACGTTTCGGCCGTTTCGATGGAAAAGAAACGAAATTTTGATCCTTGCCACTACACACGCCAGGTAAAGCGGGCATTTGGTATAAGGCCTTGGGGTGGCCCCAAAGGAACTTTTTGAGCCTATGGAGTATCGAACCCAAGACCAATGGAGATTACTCCCATCTATCTTGTGGCCGGCTACCACTTTGCCAACCCCTTGAGGTTAATTATAACTGGAATTGAAAAGCACATTAAACAATATTGACGCAATAGGACTTACTGGCTTTGGAGCTTCCAGTTTTGTTTGAAGGTCGATATGGAAGAAAGTAAATAAAAGGTGATGCAACGGCGTCCAAATAACAGGGAGGGATACTTTAACTTCATCATGGTAGCAAGACACCCTAGCCCCAACAGCAACTTGTGTGTGAGCCCATTTCTGAAGTGATGCACCTGGCTCCTTTGGATGCATTGCCTAGTCAAAAGAATAACATATATGAATTTTAAAAGACAAGGGGGCTAACAAGAAACTGCTTCTGAAGTATTGTAAAATACCAATCTACCTCTAAAGGCTGTCTACGAACATCAGCATCATCCTTTCTGAGTTCAACTTGTATGAACAAATTCCTTTTCCGACTCAAACTAACAGTCAAGGGATAGACATAAAGACAATGAAAGAGTTGCAAGAAAGGCTCATTTCTAGTCATCGTGCGGAAGTCGAAAGCCTGGAACTGCAAATTTATCAACCAATTTTCATTCTGAATATATGGGAAACATACAATGAACATTTACTGGACAACCGGTCAGAATCCCAAAAATAAAAATATACATAAATTATCCAGCCAAAAAGTTATTGGTACAAATCTTCCTCAAAATACCTTCACTATTTGATACTATATTCAAGCCCAGAAGTATCTCGTTTATTATTCAATTTCATAGTTACTTTGCATATTTAAATATAAAATCCACCACTCACCCAGTGGCCAGCTAAAATTCCAAGCTAACTCAATCAATTGAGACTCGTATTCAAGAAAAATTCATAAAGGAAAGCAAATGAGCTGTTAAAATTACATCATTATCTTCATATCATTTTTGCTGAAAGAGTTAAGTACACTCACCTTAAAGTAACAATAAATAGAAGGAAATATTAACACTAAATGTGTGATACTTACATCATCAGCACTGAAATCTGGACTTCTTTGAGCAATTGATCCATTTCGGTGAATTTCTTTCCCATCAGAGACATTCCACTTGGAATTGCCATTACGAGGCTCATCGGAACCATTACTGGGGCATTTTGTAAACATGGAATCAATAAACCGGTCCCCAGGGTCAGCAGAATCATTCGTCACACTGCCACTTTCTGAAATATTTTCAAAGTCAAGAAGGCCAGCTTGGAGCTTTTCAATTTCCAATCTTAAGACACCTTTCACAGGTTTATGAACCTTGCGTTTAGGATCCTGAAAATTGGGAGAATTGGAGAGGGGACAATGTAGCATTAGGTGTTAGGTTGAATGAGAAATATGGAATATTATTTAAAGGTTAATTTAATAAATAAGCAATGCATTCGTAGATGTCAAACGGTTGCACCCAAAGAAAGCTAGAATATTCATACGTAAAGTATGAACTACTAGAAACAGAGAGCATAAAGCCACAGAATGAAGCCAAATACATTGACCGGATGTTTGCCACACCTGGAGAGAGTCCTCTGTATAGCCTTCTTTAACCTTATTTAAGTTTGATATTTCAACCACAACAGAGCTTCCATTCGAATAACCCAGCTTTCCATCTAAAGTAATTTTTGCAATTGGCTCCGAAACACCCTCTTGGGCACTTGACCCCGAGATGCTAGGAGCAACAGGACTACTGGGGGAAGCTGACCCACCAGAAGCTGCACTAATGCTGTTGTCAAATAAAGGAATGATGGCCCAGGCAAAGGACTCTCTATAAGGCATAATTCGGGACCACACTTGTAGTTTCTGCTTTTCTCTCTCAGTCAAGTGAACCTGTCAGGTTAAAAAGAATGAAATCATCAAACAAAAGAAATAAATCTGTAGTTCGTTAAATTGCATAAAAACCAAATTTAAATCAATGCACATACAGAAATACTGATCTCCACATACAGCCCCACCCACACCCACCACCTCCTCCCAAGAGAGAGAAAGAGAGAGTTCAGAGGACATGGTTTTCAGTTAAATATGGAAATTGGGGTCACTACAAGCTACTGCTTCTTTTGAGAAAACATTGATTATTGAGACACATTCCCAAAACACCTACACACTAAAGCTGTGGTAGTGGAAGCTTGTGGTACTGCACCGATGATTAACCAAAAAGAAGAAGCTTGCAGTAAGTTAAATTTCCAAATTGAAACCAACTCTCTCCAAATTATGTGGTTTACTAATTATGCATATGGAATTTGGTTCATTTTTTGGTGGGGAGTACAGGGTGGAGGTGGGTATTTGTGCATGTAGTATGTGAACTGGTTTAATTTTGATTTCCATTCTTTGTAAACACAAAACCAGTGAAAGGTACACTGCAATTTTTTTATTTTTTATTTTTTTGATAAGTAATGTAAATACATTATAGATAAAATCTCGAAAGGGGGTGAAACTCATGTACACACTAGGTATACAGAGACCTTCGACTAGATCTCATCTCTACAGTTCAAATCTCCCAAAAAATGAACAAAAGAAAATAAAGACTCTGGATAATTCCCAGAAACCCAAAACTGAAAAAAGTGTCAAAATTCATGCACAAGAAGCTCCACATATTATGCTCTCACCAAATGCTCCACATTACACAAAGAGGTACAACATCCCAGGCCTTCTTAACTCTTCAGGGAGGACAAGCAAGCAACCAACTCATCATAAAATCTGCCACTGTCCGAGGCATAGTCCAACACACTCCAAATAATGAGAAAACCATAGACCAAATGTCCCCAAGCAAACATAAAGTTGAGGAGAAGATGATTAGTAGACTTCTCTGCCCTTTAACACATAAAACACCAATTGGGAAGAAGCTTTCCTTTTCTCCCCAAATTATCCAATGTAAGGATAGCCTCCAAAGCCATAATCAAAACAAAAAAGAGAGACTTAAGAAGGAACATTAGCCTTCCAAATGCCCTTCCAAAGGAAACTAGTATCACCATCCCCAACAAAGCACCCGGTAAGGGACTGTCGATCTCCCAATAGGACCTGGAATCATCTAATAGCATCAACCCCGTCTAGCACCACCAGAGAACTACCAAAAACTTCAAAAAGAGCATTCACCAAGTCTTAACTCTCAATCCTTAAAAGCGCTAAAAAAACCAGGCTCTTTTCGCCTTCCCTTTTGCACTACTCCCATGGGCTGTTGACTTGAAGGTGGGGTGGAGGCCTTTGGGGATGCATTATAGCAAAGGCCGTGACTATGTTTCTCAAAGGGAATTGGTATGTTGATTACCATGGACAGAATATTGGTAAAATTACACAATACCAATTATCATTCAGCAACCAAACATAAAGCACCCCTGTCCACAATCCAAACAGAATCTGCCACCATCATCTTCATTTAATATTAACTTTTACTTTTACCTTTTGACATAACAGTACAAAATATTGCCATTGCAGGCATGTTGGGCAACTTATAGCCATGTCAAACACCAACATTTTGCAAGTATGGTAAACAAACTTGATCAACATATTTATATACAGGAGCCATTGTTTTAAGAGGTCAACTGAAAAATATCAACAACGAAAAAAATCTTATAAAAAGGCAGAAATAATATAATAAAATATACAGTACCAATGAAATTGTAAGCAGACTTGTGCATATCATCTCAAAGACAACCAACAAGAGCAGAATATCACAGGGCAAGACAACTGTGTTTGGACTTACTGATTCTTTACGTGAATAAACAGAGGGAGTAACCCCGCCATCTTCAGTAGCAAGCCTTTCTAACTGTATCAGCAAACAAACTGATGACGATGGGGCATCTAAATAGAAAATACCACGTGATTCATAAGAGCTTCTAGCCTGGCAATGGTGACAGAAAACATTTAGAGAGAGAAAGGCGAGAAGAAACCAAAGATAGATAGCACAAGCAACCAACTTCCTTCAAAAAAAGAAACTGAAACATGTTATAGCTTACATCCTGCATTTCAGCTGGTAATACACGGAAGATGAAATCTTCTGATAATTTCTCTCTCCTCTCCCTATTATATAAACAAATTGTACCATAGAATGGCTCTACAAGAAAAATTGACCTAATATCAGATTTTGAAACAGCTAGCAACAAAAGAAGATAGGAACGGAACTCAAGGAATAAGCAACCTGTCAATCACATAGCACAAGTACCCAGAAGTAAAAACTCACCAACTAGTCCTGCTTGAAACGAAAGGGACAAAACTTTCACAGAGATCTTCAATCCACTGCAGCCATGAAAAAATATGAAATGGGGTGGTTGGGCAGAGGAGAGGGAGAGAGAGTAAATTTATATTCATATGATTTATTTTTTTTAAAATACTGATACAGACACTATACTCTAAAATAAGTGGTTAAACCTTCCATACTGTGCCAGATGAGTTTCAGGAATCCTTTGCCCAAATATCATTGATCTCTCATTTTCCCAGTCAAAAACAGGTTCGTATGCAGGCAGTGGAGATGCACCAACATGCTGCAAACACATCATTTAGATTTGAAGGAAAAGAAAAAGCCCATGTCTACACCAGATGATTCTGGTTATAAAAGGTAATGTGCTTTTAGATTTGATCAAATTTTTGAAATATGGGAAAAAATTGAAATAAATAAATGAAGAATGAAGTTATGCTGCATATATATCTCAGAAGCACCATCTCAAATTGCTGACCTTCGAAACTTTAGAGCATGATAAGTCAGAGAAGGCATGCTCTGTAAATTGCCTCCCAGAGGTACTGGGAATGTCATCATCAGTAGTATCACCAATCTTAGTTTGCCTGGCATTGGCAAGATGCATTTCTGCAGACACATCAAAAAAGTATCACAGATATGCTGAGCAGCAATAGAGATTATAAACGATATCCAGAATATTGCATTTTTTACTACTATATAACAAGAATATAACTCCCTGCCAATGACCTAGTGAAACGTTCTGATTGAATTACAGCTGGATTTGGGAGAGACTGTATCTAATAAATTCCTTTGCATATCTAGTAGTTGATTACTTTTTAAAATAGGACTACAGCTTTCACGTCTATCTTACCTGTTTCAATATCAGTATCAGGCCCCTCAAATATCTGATTCTGAAATGAAACAGGGCCGATGCTGTCATAGTGCCCATACTTGTTTTCATCCTTTACCCAGTCAGTTCTGTAGCATTGAACAAGCTCATTCAGATGCGGCCACTGCTCCAAATTGTCATCAAGCTGGCAGAAAATGCACAAAATTTCATTAGTAAACCCTGCATTTTTGTGGATCAAACACACAACATAATCAATCTATGAACAAAGCACAATTTAGCTATAATGATTGTCACTCTCATCAGTAAATCTTTCTACAGGATCCTTCGGCAAGAGTGCGATGGGAGCTTTCCGTGGAAAATGCCATATGGTGCACAAAAGCTCCTTCGAAGGTGACTCCTTTTTTTTATTTTATTTTTTTTGTGTGGACAGCAACTCTTGGGAGAATTCTGACTGGATAATCTAAGAAAAAGAAGAATAATTCTAACTAATTGGTACTGTTTGTGCAAAAGACACAAAGAAACAGTCAGTCATCTCCTCCTTCATTGCAAGGTTAGTAGAGTGCTCTAGACCATTCTTTTGTTCTTTTTGGGGTTCACTGGGTGATGCTAGATCTGTGAACGAGACACTCATGAGCTAGAGGGGTGGCAGGGTGAAGAGGGGAGTGAGAGAGGTGAGAAGGGTTGCCCCTTTGTGTTTATGGTCGTGTATTTGGAAAGAGAGAAAGGAAGTTTTTTGAAGCCCCTTTACATGTAATTAAAAGCAATTTCCTTTGATCCCTCGTTTCTTGCGTTACGGGGACTCCTCATTTTTGGGGTTATGGGGATTCCTTCTTTTCTTTACATTATCTTTTAGTTTTTGTTCACTCCTTGTGTACACAGGCAAAACCCCTTTTGGTGCTGTTCTTTAATACAAGGGCAAATTACACTGATTTTTCCTAAGATTTCTGACGATTACACTGACCTCCCCTGAGGTTTGTCTCCTATTTTTACTGACAAACTACAAAATACTCCCTCTAATCAATTTTTTTTCAAAATGCAAAACTGCCCCTTTCAATTTTTTTTATTTTTTGCATTTTTTCATTTTTGACCAATTTTTTCCAACTTTTTTTAAAGAATTTTTTTATTTTATATAAAAATAAATTTAAGGTTTTAATCAGTATTTATTTGAAAATAAAAAAAAAATTTATCAAAATTGAAAAGACGTATAAAAAAAACGAGAAAGGGGTAGTTTTGTCCATTTGAAAGAAAATTTACTGGATGGGAGAACATATTTATAGTTTGTCATGTATAGTAGGAGAGATCAATGTAATTTTAGAAATCTCAAGGGAGGTCAGTGTAATTGTCAGAAACCTCACGGGAGATCAATTAATTTACCCTTAATACAATCACTTGTACTTATCAAGGAAAAAAATTTATTAGTAAAGCCTTCAAGTTTTTTGCCTAAAATACTAAAACATTTCACACTCAAAATGAGTCATATTTAGCCATAATAATTATGATTCTCCAACTTTGAAGCTGTAATTAGCAAATTAAACTTGAGAAACCTGAGATTATCAATGTACGCAAAGTGATTAAATTGCAAGAATTTTCATAGGGCATCAAATGTAAGTTACAATCCAACTTATCTGGCTTGCCACATAGGGGGGCTAGATCTAGACAACAGCAAATTTGAAAAGGACTATAACTAGGAAGAGAACCAAGCCGTCAACAGGCTGTAGGTCACTACTATGATAGCATGTCGCCGCATTTTTCTATGTTCTCACTAACCCTTTCTTTATCAATAGTTCCCACCGCAAAGCACCTACTGACCTTATAGGAAAGTCCATAAGCAACCATTAAACCTTCTTCTCATAAACCACAAAGAAGTATATACGTAGATCTAAGAAGGAAAGAAGAATGGAGGTTCAGTTCAGCCACATAGCAGTAGAAAACTTGCAAGCAAACAGTTCTTTACCCCATCAAAACTCAAGTCAACTCAACTCAACAAAGCCTTGTTCCTACTATTTGAAATTGGATACATGAATCATATCTCACCATTCTGCTCTATTTAAATCATTCCCTTAGTTAAAACCACACGCTGACATATTTTTTTTTTACTATCTCAATCCAAGTTAGTTTTGGTCCTCAATATGAACCATGTCACTCACTAATCCTTCGTTGTACATGACCTAACAACCTTAATTGGTTTTCTCACATTTTATGTCCTATAGGCGTTACTTCCACCATCACACGAATATATTCATTTTTAATTGTCTTTTCTTGTCTACCATACATCCATCTTCACATCCTCATTAGTTTGATAGACGTTCCATAGAATTTTACCTTTCAATTTTTTAGAGATATACGTCAATCATACAATGTGTCAAAAGCACTTCTCCGCTTAACCTATCCTATTTTAATTCTATGAGCAAGATCATCTCTAGTTTTTTCACCTTTCATTCTCTCTTGATTTTCAATTTTCACATCCCTATTCATGTTTCTAGTTTTACAAAAGTCACACTCAACATATTCAATTTTTGTCCTACTTATCTTAAACCCTCTCTTAATTGCCAGCATTTTGTTCCATAGAATTTACCTTTCAAATTTTTAGAGATATACGTCAATCATACAGTATGTGAGCAGCACTTCTCCACTTAACCTATCCTACTTTAATTATATAAGTAGCATCATTTCCAGTGTTTCCTTCCGTATAAGAGAACCTAGAGAAAGAAATATTTTCACCTTTCATTATCTCTTGATTTTCAATTTTCACAACATCCCTATTCGTGTTTCAAGTTTTACAAAAGTCACACTCAATATATTTAGTTTTTGTCCTACTCATCTTAAATCCTCTTGATTCTAAAGCCTCTTTTGAACCTCTAATTTAGCATTTATCCCTATTTTAGTTACATTAATTAAAACATTGTCATTAGCAAAAAACATATACCATAGGACTTCATCCTATATATGCTTAGTCAGTTCATCCATTACTAACGTAAAAAGATAAGGACTTAACACTAACCCCTGATGGGAGCCTACTGTAATCCAAAAATCATTTGTTCCTTAAACAGCTGTTCTTACCACAATTACCATCTCATAATAAATGTCCATTTTTGTTTCAATATATTGTTTTGTGACACCTTTGTTCTCTAAAAACTACTCTATTAAATCTTAGCGGACTCTATCATAAGCTTTCTCCAAATCTATAAAACTCATATGAAGATCTTCCTTCTTTTCTCCACAAGTCTTCCCTTTTTTTTTGAACAGTAAAGTGTACTTGTATTAAATGGCCTGAAAAGGGCAGCAAAGGAAGGGATCAGCTACAACATTAAAGTCTAAAATCCACCCAAAATTTTGATAAAAGAAGTATATCATGCATTGGGATAGCTTCTTTCACCACAAAAGTATAATAATTTCACAAAAGAGTCTAAAAGACAAAAAACATTCTAATCTTGCCACTCAAAGAGTCTCCTATTTCTCTCCTTCCACAAATGTCACAATAGATAAATAGATGCTATCTGCCATATCTTCTTAGCCTCCTTCCTAACCCAGTAGCACCTCCAACTCAAAAACAGCTTTCGTAAAGTTGCAGGCATTACCCAGTTCCAGCCAAACAAAGAAATAAGCAGGTTCCACAACTCCTGTGCAATCTCAGTGTAGAAAACAATGGTTCACAGATTCTTCTTCTATTTGACACATGTAGCATCTATTAGCTAGATGAAAACCTCATTTCTTCAAGTTGTCCCCAGTCAAAATACCATTCCATACGCCTGCCCAAACAAAGAATGAAGCTTTGGTGGGAGCTTTTACCTTCCACATTTGCTTCCTCGGAAAATCCTCATCATTCCTCTCATTCAAAACCTTGTACAAGGATTTAACAGTAAAATATTTTTGCGATCCCAAATCCCAAATCATCCTATCCTCCTTTCCCTGCACCACCTTGCATTTGGCAAGCATTTGTAACATCTCTTCAACCTCCTCTAATTCCCAATCATGAAAATTTCTTCTAAAACAAGGGCACCAAACATTTGCTCCTCCCTCTGTTGAGACACAATAAGCTATCAGGGCCTCCTCGTCTGAGACAATGTTGTATAATTGAGGAAACCTTTCTTTCAATGGCAAGCCACCACAAAAGAAGTCATCCCAAAATTTCAACCTTGTCCGCTTCCCAACCTCAAACCGAATGCACCGAGAGAAATCTCTAGCCCCCTTTCTAATAGGTTTCCAAATACCACACCCATACGGCTCCCCAACCTCCTTAGGAGCACTTATATAAGTGCTTTGTTGAAAGATCTAAAATCCTTAAATCCTAAACAACCCCCAACCCCAAAAATCTTCAAGGAAAACTTTGTCTTTTCCCACTTAACTAAGTGGAATTTCTTCTCTCCATCCTTGCCTTCCCATAAAAAGTCTCTTTGAATTTTTTCTAATCACTTTTCCATCGATGCCAGAATTAGAAAAAGGGACATATAATAGGTCGGGAGGTTTGCTAGAGTGCTCTTAATAAGGGTCACCTGTCCTCCTTTAGAAATATATGGGGTCTTCCATCCAGCCAACCTCCATTGGAACCTCTCCACAACTGCATCCCACAGTACAACCCATTACCCAGCCAACTCCTCCACCTCCCTAACCTCCCCCACCAAAATAATTTCACTCTTACTTAGATTAACTGTGATACTCCTGCCCACATCGGTTGGGTGGAATAGTATGATTGATATATGAGACACCACAAAGTCTTACTACTAACAACTTGGGCTTAAGTTTTTGAGCCACAATGTTGTAGGTTCTTCAGGTTATTGGGACAATGGACTTGGAGCGTTACATTTGTGGTATCAGAGTCGGTTCCCAGAGTATAGAGGCCCCTAGAGTGTCTACTTAATGGGTAGCTGGGAGATTGAGATCCACCCCACGAGGATGTGTGGTCCTAAGGGGGGGAGAATGTTATACTCCTGTCCCATATCAGTTGGGTGGGAGTAGTATGATTGATATATAAAATAACACAAATCTTACTACTAATAACTTGGGCATAAGTTTTTGAGCCACATTGTCATGGGCTCTTCAAGTTATTGGGACAGTGGACTTGGGGTGTTCCATTTATGGTATCAGAGCCGGTTCCCAGAGGGTAAAAGCCCCCAGAGTGTTCGCTTAATGGACAGTTGGGAGATCAAGATCCACCCCACGAAGACGTGTGGTCCTAAAGGGGGGAGAATGTTATACGCATGTCTCACATTGGTTGGGTGAGAGTATTATGATTGGTATCTAAAACACTACAAGTCTTACTATTAACAACTTGTGCTTAAGCTTTTGGGCCATAACAAAAGCCTACTAAAGGCTCCATGTAGCTTGTCCCAAGTTGAGAATAGTAGTACTTGAACCAAAATTATTCATATTACTATAAATAATAGCACAGAATGTCAAAATATATTAGAGTCTCAACATTGGGCCACCATAACTTATTCAATCGCCGATCCAACAAACTCACCATGGTCCAATGAAGACATAACAAGCCCAAGACATTTTGGGCAAGCCTTATTTTATCCAATAGATACGTTACACATATCAAATTTTAAGGTTTATCTTCTTCTTTTTTCTTTTTTCTTTTTTCTTTTGTGATAAGTAAAAAAATTTAAGGTTCATTTTCTTACCTAATAATTTGGGATGAAGTGACAAACCAAGACTAGTGTCGCAACAATTTGGGGGAAAATTATTTTCTTCTTCACATGACATGGAAAGTAGTAAACTAGAGAGAAATTTTCTAGCATCTATCAGTGTTTATGTTTGAGTAGACATCTACATTTAGGAGATGCCATTTACTCAATCTTAACTTAATCCACTTCTTTTTTCTTTTTTAGGTAAGTCCAACCCTAATCTACTTCATTAGACACTAAACAAAAAGGGTTTGGCGATTGGTTCTACTTGAAACATGGAAACCAAGCATCCTACTCCAAGATTCTCTAGATGAGAGTTGATTAGCAATAAGTGAACTTCTTACACATCCTCTTGCAGCACAAGTAGAGATCACAGGTGACTATGAGAACCATCCTTTTGGATCCAAACAACAACAAATTATAGAGCATAGATGTTTCACAACGACCTTGACTACAACTAGAGAGGCCACTTTTTCATTCAAGGAAGTTGAAAACTAGAGGTGCCAAGCAAACATACTTGGTTTTTTTTATATATAAATAAGAAACATACTCGCATTCCAGTCAGGACTTGAACCTTGCATGTCAACCTTTGTGGGTGGCATGAGATACCATTCAAGCTCACAATTCGTGGATCAACATCCTTTTACAACAGTATTACGTATTGTTTAATACTAAATGTTAAGAAAAAAACTTATTGTCCAAAGGTTCCAAACACCTTTTTTCCTAAAATTCCTCTTAACCAATTACCTTTAAATTCAAGCTAATTCTATCCCTTTTCAATCCCCAAACTCCTTTAGCCTTTCAAAATCCTAAACCTATAAGCTCTCTAAAACTCAAACCCACCAAAAAATTAGTTGTAGGCAACTTCATTCACACCTTCCTAAAGCTCAATAACTCTTCCTTGCAAGTATAAGTTCACACCTTTTAGATTGACCACATCAACAAATGCTACTGTTGACACATGGAGCACCCTGAACCTCCCCAATTCCCTTGACCTTTGAAAAGGTATGATCTTTCTAACACTTACTGTAATTCCAAGTTTTGATGCTCAAGCATGAAAAATAATGACAATTAAATGATGTAGCAAGGCTGGACATTTCCACCAAAAGATATTTTAAAACTAATTAATAAATAAATTTCGAAATTCTAGCACATCAAAAATATATTTTGGTGGAACTGTCCAGACTTGTTACATCAGTCAAGTATCCAGCCTAGCTGCATCAGTTTCCTCGGGTTGAGAAGAACTTGCCCTCGAGTTGAAGATACTAGAAAGATCATCTTTGTAAGGAATGAGATGCTTGACATTGAAATCATCTGAAGTGTTAATGTGACTTGGCAACGTCAACGGATATGCATTATCATTGATTTTCTTCAGAACATTGCAAGGTCTAGTCTTACGATTATGCATCTTATAGTTTGCTCCTACTGGAAGCCTGTCCTTTGTTAAAACAGCCCACACATGATCTCCTTCCTTAAAAACAACTTCCCGACGATGACAACCTGTTGCAGATTTATACTTCGCATTGCTTATTTCAATCTATTGTCACACTTGCTCGTGTATGGACTTGATATAATCAGCCATTTCTTCAGCCCTTGGGCCTTACACTAGTCTTCTTTAGGTTTGGAATAGAAGCTAAATCAAGAATTTTGTTAGGACTCATCCCATTAACAATCTCAAAAAGACTTTGTTGAATAGTACGGTTCTTGGAATTGGTATACTCATACTCAACATAAGGTAGCATCAAATTCCACTGTTTATGTTTATCTCTGGCCAAACATCCCAACAAATTGCCGAAGCTTTGATTACCAACTTTTGTCCAACCATCTGTTTCCGAGTGGTAAGATATACTGAAGAGAAGTTGAATACCAATTTTCTTTCATAAAGTCCTCCAAAATGTCCCCTAAACTTCAAATCACGATTACTTGTAATGGAACAAGGAAGGCCATGCAAACGAAAGATCTCTTTGAAATATAGATTTGCAACATTAGAGGCATCCATTATCCTGCAACATGGTACAATATGTGCCATTTTTTAAAACCGATCCAGCAATACCATTATAGAATCCATTCAACTTTGAGTATGTGGTAGACCAAGAACAAAGTCCATATTTATATCAACCCCTAGTGCATTTACAACCCCCCAAAAATGTCCTCCAAAAATGTCCCCTAAACTTCAAATCACGATTACTTGTAATGGAACAAGGAAGGCCATGCAAACGAAAGATCTCTTTGAAATATAGATTTGCAACATTAGAGGCATCCATTATCCTGCAACATGGTACAATATGTGCCATTTTTTAAAACCGATCCAGCAATACCATTATAGAATCCATTCAACTTTGAGTATGTGGTAGACCAAGAACAAAGTCCATATTTATATCAACCCCTAGTGCATTTACAACCCCCCCCCCCCCCCCCCAAAAAAAAAAAAAAAAAACCCAGTGCATTTACCCAAAAAAAACTCATACCCTGAAAAAAAACAAAATACTAAAATACAATTTTCAGAAACTGATTAAGCCAGGTGAAGCCAAGAGTGCTACAAACCAAAAGGAGTTATAAAGAATTAACCTATCAAAAAAAAAAAGTTGTAGAGAATTTGAACAAAGATGAGAATTGCCTCATGTATTAAAAGCTGAAACTAGCTTTTAGAGATAAAATTGGAGAATAATAAGTTGATCTGCCTCTTCAGTGCGTTACAACTCCTTTTGGTTAATCTTTCTCTAGCACACTTGGCTTCCCCTGGCTTAATCAATTGCTGAAAATTGTATTTTAAGTACTTTGTTTTCCAGTTCATGGTATCTGCATCAGTAAATCCTCCGATGAAATTTTTTTAAGTTATGGCATCCAATCTTAATCTGTTATCAATGCATTAGTTATTCAAAATGGCCCTTCAAATAAAGACCCTTCCTTGCTAATAACTATCATAAATATTCAATGGCACGTGTATCTTGTGGCAAAGGAAATACAAGGCCATATCTCCCAATATATGTTTTATTTGCAAACTTAACAACAATTTTATTGCCCACCAAATCATATGTTACTAGCCTAAACATTCAAACTAAGTTTACCATTTCAAATGGTGGGGATTAGTAATAGAGTTTCCCTTGTTGGCATCAGACATTGTGACACTAACTAGACCCCAGATTCTTGGTCGTAGTGGAACCAGAAGAACATTGTCACAAGGTTGTCCATTTCTCGCCACCATTTGGCTCATCTAAGGTATAAGAGAGAAGAACATGTTTGATAACAAAGGATCAAGGATTGATGCCATAATGTAGAAAGTCATTATCATAGCACCCCTTTGTATCTCTATTTATATTAGCTCAATATTATCCACTTATTTGAAACCAATTGACAGGATCTTTTCCACTGCTTTCCATTATCAGGAGGTTATCCATCATTCTTAGGTTTTCTCAACCACGAAACAGATCAATATTTGATCGTTTCTTTTAGAGAGTTTAGTTCAGCTGGCCTTCCACGATTGATGTTGAAGATGGTTTACCCAATGTCATTTAGTATGGAGCATGCAACTGTTGAATATGGAGATGTATCAACTGATACAAGAGCATCCAAGGCCATGGATTTAAATCGCTGGTCACGAGATACAACGCGATCGCGGTCATAGTCGCGATGTAACGGTATTGGGTCATCCATAACGGGAATCGAAAACCACAACCGTGATTTTTTTTCAAACATTAGCAAATTTCTTAAAAGTCACTGCTACGTATATTTTGGCCACAATTAATCATATTTTGATCTTTTTTACTACTAATTTTCAATTTTTCAACACCTAAAAAAATATTTTTCTTATAAATAAGCAGTATTTTTGTATGAATTTTTTAAAGTTAAACTAATAAGAATTTAATTTGAGTAACATTACAACAAGTAATATAAATAATAACAAAACATGATTATAAGCATGAAAATCAATTTAGTGTGATTAGTTATGGGAAAAAAAAATTTAGAAAATTTTGAGGCCAAGAGACTTTTTGAGGTCGTATTGATCCAAATGTTTTGGTAAACTATTTCAATTTTTTTGGGTTATTTTGTACACTATCTCTCCTATATATAAATCTTATAAAAATAGAAATCAAAAGAATTCATAAAAAATTAAAAAATTTGAAGAAAAAAAAACTCAAAAACAGTCGTAAGAGTTGTGTAACAGCAGTAACGGTATCGGCTGATATATCTTCGAATTTTGTTACATTGATATATCGGCCTGTAATGGTATCGAAAGATCCAAAAACCTATACGTAACGGCCGTTATTCAAAACCATGTCCAAGGCCAAGCAGGTCCACCAATCATATCAATGCATCTACATTTTGAGCAACAAAAGGATTGTTTGCTTAATTATAAGTCATAGTTAAAAAAATTATAAGTATTTATATAAAAAAACCAAGGGGGTGCACACATGTACAAGCAAAAAAATACAATTATGGACAATGTTGAGCCCCTAATATCCAAAAATAAAGAATGCTCAATACAATTGCTTTTATATTCCAAAATGAGGACTCTACCACATCAAAAATTCTACAATTCCTCTCTAACCATATAATCCATCATAAGCACAATGGAAGCCATACGACATGCCATTCTCGCCCTTCTACTAACTATGTTACCTTGCCATGAGGCCAACAACTCTATCGTGGATCGTGGTATCACTGAACAATGAATTAGCATATGATTGACCATCTCTTCATCCGCCTTGCACAACCAATTAACCACAATTTTCCATCTTTTGCACAAATTATCCATTATCAAAATCCTCTCCAAAGTTGCAAACCATTTGAAAACGCAACTTTGGGAGGCACCTTCACTTTTCATATTGCTTTCCGGGCCTTTCTCCCTTCATCTTTCAAAAAGCTATAGAAAGACTTTACTTGAAACTCCCCTTTCTTAGACCCCATCCACTATAGTTTGTCATCTTACTTCCTCGTGTATGAGCTGCTTGTATAGCAAACCATTGAACTATAAAGCCTCCTCGACTTCCCAATCACATAGCTGTATGATAAAACTGGTGTATCCATACCAACTCCTCTCCCCCCTACCTCCTATCACTGAAGCCATTTTATCAAAACAATTCGGGATAGGGTAGGGAACACCATATGATGAGGTCCACTCTAACACCAATAGTCAATCTAGAATCTAACCCTCCTCTCATTGCCCACCCTCCATCTTATATGCATTGAGAACTCATCTCATCCATGCCTCATAACTGTCCACACCCCCAACCCTAAAGACCCCTTCACCTCCTTGGAGCACCAATCACCCTCCTCGGCTCCTCTGACGCATACTTCTTTTCTATCACTCTCCTCCAAAGACTATTTATCTCCATCTTGTGCTTCTACTGCCACTTCCCAAGGAGGGACTTATAAAACATCTTGAAATCTCTAGCCCCCGAGCCATCATCCCTCAACAAAGTACTGTGCGCTCTTCCAATTCACCAAATCAAATTTAAATTATTCCCCACTTTGCTTCTAAAAGAAATTCTACTACAACTTCTCCAAACCACCTTCCTAGGGAATAAGGAACTAGGACGTGAAGTAGGTAGACAAGCTAGATAATGTGCTCTTCATCAAGGTGCACTACCTCCCCTGAAGAGAGATTGTTTCTTCCACCCAATAATTCTTCTCTCAAATCTTTCCACCATTGAATCCCTAGTTAAAATATTTTATGTGCAAAATTTGCTATTTCATTCAAGGAAAATTAGTAAAGAGAGGCTCTCTTAGGTCTTATTGAAAACGAGTTTCTCCTTCTTGTTCCCTTGTAAACTATTCAATTTTTTGTTACACCTTCATTATTCACCATTGACTTTCCCTGTGTTTAAGGCCGATAAACTTCATCAGAGAGATCCCATATCTCATTCAAGTTTTTAAGCTACCTAGCAATCCCAGTACCTACCTCCATTTACAAGGGATTCTTGATCATAAAACACATGGGTCAAGCAATTTAAGGTCAAATTATCTTGCCACAATAACTTCCATGAACGTCAATTTGGATTAGTCTTCCTATTGAATGTCATGATGTTCTTTTTCCTTGTAACTTACATTTCTATCTGAGGGGCCCTTCACCTTTTTGTTACACATTCCCCACTCACTCTTTGGTGGGAAAAAAAATAGAATAAAAAAAAATCATTACCCAGTGTTTTCTTGCCTACACAGGGTGTTGGGAGAAATAGACAAAAGACTAATCTAACCTTTGGCATTGATTTTGCACAAAGTGGCTGCTCTAAGAGTCAAACCCACGTTCTCACACTTGAAAAGTGAGAATTTTACCATTGAAAGCAACGGACCCATTTTTCTAAAAAAGAATGAAGAGCAAATATCAATTATCAAACTGGATTCCAAACCTAGGATACTGGCTCTGACCCTTAACGAGTATAAGTTCAACGGACAGTAAGATACTTGTAGATATCTAACCAAGACCTTAGGTTTGACTTCAAGGCAAAGGAAAGATGTGATCAACATAATATCCATTGTTCTAATACCACTATCCTTCAGGCATCTGCATCCTCTTAAAACATAAAAAGAAATCAATCAGCTTAAGAAATGATGGGTTGGACTCGTTGTCTCAAGCCCTAAGATATATGAACATTGAGGAAAAGTGGAAAGCCAATGGTAGAAGATACAAAATAGAGCAGCCAATAATTATCACTGTGATCAATAACCACGTACAGTTAAACAATAGGATTCTACAGCAACATACCAAAACTGCCGAAAAAATAGCAGCCTATAAAGTTCTTATCATTTGCCAAAACTTTGGAAAATTAATTCTAGGAAACAACAAAATAAATAACAAATTCAGATAATTAGAAACTTTCCAATCTCAACCCACAAATCCATAAAGAACATAAGAATTCATATAACCTCATAATTGATTTTTATTCAAAATAGCAATTCGTAAAACATGATATCACAAACTCACCAACGGATCAAGCTTCAGATTAGCAGCCAACGACTGGCGTGATATTCTTCGAAAGCGATGCCCGTTGGATGACAAATTCTCCATCTCCTAAAGCCAATATTCAAGAAAGAAATGATAAATATCAAATGCAAATCAAGAACCACCACAAAGGACGAGAATTTTCATCAGCACCAATGACATATCAACGTACTCAAAGATTCGTGGTGGTGTTTAAAACGCTTCTCTTATTCCTTCTGTTCAAATTTTTGGGTTATGAAGTTATATTTAGTAATACATTTAAAATGCCAAGTCATACAAGGGGCAGGGTATCTTACAGAAACCATTAAGAAAAAGGGGCGATCAAATGTCCAGGGACTCATGAAGAGTAGCTAAGAGCCTTCTTAAACTACTCGTATAACATTAGCAAAGTTCACACCAGGTGTTAAAATAAGTTTCTTTGTTTCGAGGGGCAAAAAACAAAACAAAAAACGAAGGGAAAACGAGCCCAGATAAGTACAAATTCAATTGATCCATAACAATAAGAATATACCAATGCTCCATAATAATATAGAAATGAACAAAAAAAAATCTCCACTCTATAAAAATCTAAAAATGAAACCGCCCAGAAAATATATATATATATATATATATGAAAAAAGACAAAAAAAAATGTAGCAGTGATGCGTCACGTCTTCTACTGAAGACTCCTAAGCATGGGATCTGAAGCCTTCGTATCCTTGGAGATCCTCCAGAGCATAACCAAAAGACTCAATAGTCGACTTAAAATGAAGCGAGGGCAGTGCAAGGAAAATAAAAAAGAGAGATCAGTCCCGCAGAGGCTCTCCCAAACCCAAATACGTCAGATGCTTCAATGTGTGTCCAATGAAACATAAACAATCTAATGAAGTTCAAATGCGACAAAGAATCTGATAAAAAGAGATATGGAACCCTACTTCTCTGGTAAAGTCAGCCTGCCAGTTGACTGATAAGAGTGGAAGCAATCACGAATGTAATGCCAGTGGTAAACTACGGCAACTAGATGACCTGGGTAGACTAGTGCTTTCTCTGGTTTGCGAGGCTGGCATGACAAGATCCGGCCACACTCTGCAGGAATTTTAGGGATGATGAGGCAAATTGTTGTAATTGCGCTGACTACCGTGAGACTCTCTGACTACTTATGTTCTTTTGACGGAGGAGACCCTCTTAAGGCCCAAACCCAATAAGTGGATTCTACGGTTATTAGGAAATTTGGGTTTTGAGAAGGGTCTGGGTTTTTTTATATGAATCCTGAATCTGGGCCTGGAGTCATCGTGGAAATTGATGCTAAGGTAGTGCCAGTTCCGGTTAAAAAGATAAAACATAAGTCAAGGAGATTCTCTCACAAAGTGTTTAACGTCCGACTCAAAATGTTCTAACTCAATAAATTTCTTGCTAATTTTTTTGACAAAAAATGTCCCTCTTATAAAAACACGGCTAGAATAAACTCATTGTCAGCTACCATATTTCCATGTCATCACCTTTTTATTTTAAAAATTAAATAACTTGTAATATTTAAATTTATTTAAAATATATTTATATATATATATATATTTAGACTCTAAAAATTGAGATTTATCAAACAAAATACATATTGCATATAAAATTATAGAAAATTTGAATTTTATACAATGCAATCAGTCCCACAGAATAGAGAAATTTCTATGTTCAATTTAAACAAATAAAAATCTTTTTTTTATGTGAAGTGTAATTGTATTAACAAAAACAAACATAAATTGTACCCACGTTATGCCCAAGATCAAAATAGGAAACAAGATAAAAATAAGGGAGGAATACACAAATAAAAAAGAATTTCTAACAACCATCAATAGAGAAATTTCTGTCTCACAAACCAAGAAAATTTTGCCTTAAAGTGAAATGGGACAAAAAACAAACCATCACAACCGAACCCCATTTCCATCGTCCTCAATCAATCAAACACATCTACTATTGCAATCTATCATTCTCTCACAACAACAATGTCCCTCCTCAATGATGTGATCAACATCAATCTTGCAAACACTATAGAGAATATCATCACTACATATACATGGTATACAATTTCTCTATCACATGAATTGTTGCCCTTCAAAATTGGCACCCATCAGGCCGTTTACAAGGAATCCTCAACGTCAGCATCAATGCCCAGTGGATCCATGCCGATTCGAAGGCTCTATAACTATGGTAGACATTTCGTCGCTAATACCTTTTATTTAGCTACGTAACATGCCATATTAGCTTGGTAAACTTATTATTTTTCCTATTTTTTAACCTTTCCGACATTGTCGAATCTTTTAAGTGTTGTAGTTAAGAGAGTATTAGATTATTGTAATGAGAACATCACTGAAAGTGCCCTTTTCCATGCGTTTTTGCTAGACATCACTAATACCTCTTATTTAGCTTAGCAAAACAATGTGATTATCTTTGTGAATTTATTATTTTTTATATTTTTAACGTGTCATAGATAAGAGAATACTAGCGACCTACAACAAAAGTATTGCCTAAAGTGTCATTTAGTTGAGTAAATTGATATGATAGCTTTGTAGACATTAATTTATATAATTTTAACCATTCTTAGTCTTGGCAACAATTTTGGACGCCATAGAAAGGAGAGTATTAGAGACTTGTAGCAAATGCATCGCCTAAAGTACCACTTTTGGCGATTCTTTTGTTACACATCGCCAATAACTCTTATTGTGGAAAGTTTCATTGAATGATTTATTTTACATACTTTTAACATTGTTTTTAGTATTGGCAAATCTTCTAAGCCCAACAGATAAGAGAGTATTAGCTATGTGTAATGAAAGCATCACCTAAAGTACCACTTTTGAAGGCATTTTTTCTATAGGTCGCTAATACCAATTATTTAGCTAGGTAACACGACGTGTTTAGCTAGGTAAACTTACTTTTTTTATATATATTTTCAACCTTCTTAGTGCGGGTGACTCTTCTATGCAACGAATATAATAGAGTATTAAAGACTTGTTGTGAAAGCATTGCCTAGAGTGTCACTTTTGGCGACGTTTTTGCTATACATTGCTAATACCTCTTATTTAGCTAAGAAAAACAGGCGTGGTTATCTTGTAAACCTTTTTAGACATATTTTAAACTTTTTTAGTATTGGTGATGCTTTTAGCATGATAGATTAGAGAGTAATAATGAATTGGAGAAAAAAGTTTCGCCTAAAGTGCTACTTTTGGCAATGCTTTTGCTACACATCACTAATACCCCATATTTAGATGGGTAAAATGATGTGGATAACTTCGTAAATTTATTATTAATTTTATAAATTTTAATTTTTTCAAGTATTGGAGACGTTTTTAAGTGTCATTAATAAAAGAGTATCAAAAGCGTCGTTGTGTTAGTTTTGGTGGTGGTGGTCACTTACGAAAGAAAATTTATTTGTCTATATTTGTTAGGAATTTTAGTTTTTCATTGTGTTGGCTACTCCTGTTTGACAAAACTATTGAATTGCAAGTTCAAGATAAGCCTTGTTCCCAAGCCTTGTGGTCATCTCAATAAATCCAGCTTTATGAAGAATTTGTCAATCATAAATGGTTGCATTGGTAGAATAGGCATACTTCTTGGATTCACATTGCTCATGGATTCACACACACACACACTTTATGTATAAATCGGTTTTAAACTCATCTTTTGATAACACAAGTGTGCTCTTGGTACTTAAGTTTTCATTGGTCTTTAAAATGATTATTTTACTTATGAAAACTATTGTATGTGTGAAAACTGTGTTCGATTGAGCTTATTGCCTCGATCATTTGAATGAGCCTTGGCTTCATTTGAACGACCAGGATAATGTGGTCACTAAGGTGGTTGTGGGATCTCTTAGGATTGGTTGTTCGAACAACTAGAAGAAAGAGTTTGTAACTTACGATCGTGGGACCGCTTGGCTAGCTTAGTTGAACAACCATGCCAAAAGGTTTGTCCTTTGTTTTCAAAAGTCATTCGTTCAAACAACCAAAGGGCACGTTCGAATGACTATCGAAAATTTGTGTGAAAAGTTTCCAGTTTTTAAAAGAATTTTGCTTTGTTTTAACCTAGGACTATAAATAGTCTCTAGCACAAATTTATTAAGAACTTTTGGTTACTACAATAGACAATATTATTCAAGTACCAAAAGGATTTCATTAAGCATGTTCATCATACACACATCCATGGCTTATTGATCTTAGAACCCTACCAATCTTTCTTCCTCACCTTAGAGCACAATCTTGTGGATTTCAAGATTGTGCAATCGGTAGAGTTTGAGGTTACATGGAGTTTACAGTTGTGATTGAGGTTTTTCGTTCGTGGATTCGAAGAGGAGGTCTACATGAAGAGTTCTTGTGAATTCAAGTTAGAGGAGATTTAAAACAAAAGTAAGGCTTGAGGGACTAAGTCGTTGTGTCTATTGTGTTTGTAATCACCAAAGTTATTCTAATGGATTCATCATCTAGGTCAGCGCTCCAAGGTTTTTCAAAGCAGATTTAATTGATATGTGGCAGTTTCCTTATGATAAATGCTTGTCACTGCCTTTTGATTGCACGCACTAGAATGCAATACTCACATAATCAAAGTGATAACCTTAATCATTATTAGGTTGTACATATTTTGAAAAAATCGACTTCATGGTTGTGACATGCAACTCCAATGTTAACGCTCATCTTCTCACCAAGATCATTCATTCTTGCTCCGTTGTTCCTATTTCTTACTATTGTACTAGCCCCTGTTCACAAAATCAAACTCAGTGTTCATTTTAAGGTATTTTGATTTTAGACCCGTTACTTGTAAATTCAAATTTCTCACTTAATTCTTCATCATTCTTTCTAATTATTGTTACATTGTCCATCCTTTTGATGGCTCTTTTAGTCCTTATATATAAAATAAGATGTAATGACAATTTCACAATGACCCATTTATAGGTCTAAGGTTTGTTAATAGTGGTTTTAGTGCCTTTATTAGTGATTCCTTGAGCATTCTCTTCCTATTTTCTTATGTATAGTGCTATATTGAGACATGGAAAATGAAATGAAGGCCCTTACCTTGTTTGCAACTATTCGATAGAAGCTTTTGTGTTATACTTTAATGGCTACCATCGTTTCTACCTTCATTTTCTTTTTGGTTCTATCTTTTTCTTTCTATGTTGAGTCATCTATTTCCTAGTTCAATTTCATGCATAATAGAGTTAAGCATTAGTTCATTCTCCTTCATTTTGTCTCGGTCTCTCTCTCTCTCTCTCTCTCTCTCTCTCTCTCTCTCTCTCTCTTATCTTGGTTAAGCTACAAGTAGTTGCACAAACACAAACAACATTTCCTTTTTTTTTTTTTTTTACTAATTTAAATATATATATTATTGATCATGCATGGCCTTCTTTTGGTAGACTCCTTGAGATTATGCCACCTAACATTTCCTAGCCTTTTGTGTTGCCACCTCATGTTTTCCAAGCTTAAGAGGGATGACACCTTATTGTGGCATGTATAAGCTTCACTAAGTGAGATATTTAGACTAAATCTACATTACTTACATAATAAAACTAATGGTGTATTTTATTAAGTTGAGTTACATAAGTCTTAAAATTTGACCATTTGTCAATTTTGTTTTATTATAATTAATGCAAAGGTCCAAAATATATGTATTTTAATTTATATCAAAATGTTCATAATACTATTCTAGACATATAAACTTTATATTTCATGTCCAATTGTCTTGTAAAGATTTGAAAAATCAGGGTAAATTTTTTGTTTTGCCGGTATTCATGTACTATTTGCTAGTAGGGCACTACACATGCATCATTTAGACATAAGTCATGTTTATAAACATATTTTAAGTATGCCATAGAAAGGAAATATGCTTAGAATGTCAAAATACACCCCCTGTGAGAATTTGAACCTATTCGAAGACAGTTTGAAAATCGGACCATAAAGGGCATCTCGGGTGAACCCGGCCATACCCGCCAATAGGTGAAAATAATTTTTTTAAAAAAAATATCATTTAAAATAATTTAAGAACTTTGGTTAAAACGGAATATCGAATTGAGGCATTTCGGAACGGTTTATAGTGTAACGGGGTCCCGAACTCATTAAGGGCAAAAGGGTTTTTTCACCCCTTAGCCCCTTTAGTATATATACAGTCGTTTAGTGTTAAAAATAACAGAATTTGGTCTAAAAAGAAGCAGAAAGTCGTGCATAAAGAGAAAATGTGAAGAAAACATAGGTTTTTCAACTTTCAACCCTCCAAAATTCATCTCTAGGCTTGGATTTTCACAAGACTTCTTTTTAGGAAGTTATTCCCCACGTCAAGAGTTACATTCTTACCGATTGGTTCAGCTGCACAGTGAGCACAACTCCCTAGGATTAACAAAAACCCTTTTAGGTATGATATTTTGCTAAGTAAAGAATATAGTTAAGTTTAGGAGTGTTTTTATATGTTGATTGTATGACCTACATGCTTATTTGTTATTAGAGAACCACCTAGCTTATAGTTACTTTGAAAACCTAGGGTTGGTACCTTATGTACCTATGTATTCTTTGGAAATTTATTGAAGTGATGAACATGTAATATGACTATATGTATAATTCATTGCATTCTAGCTTATGTTCATATAAACAAAGTCTTGTAGTTGAAAAGTTGTGATTTATTCAATGTGTTGGTACTTGATGTATTTTGTAATCTTTGAGAATTTGGTAAGGTTATGAATATGTAATATGTTTATATGTGTAATTGATTGGATTACATGTTAGGTTCATGTAGACAAAGTTTTGTGATTCAAAAGTTATAGTTGCTTTATGTGTAATGCATTATTTAAGGCATACTCCATGTGTTTGATGAAATGCTTCATTGAAATTGCATAGAAAAATCAAGGCATCTTGGCATACGTGAATCTTTGGAAACATAGTGTGGGTTGAGCACTTTGGTGATATGCATTACGAGAGTGTAGATCCTATGGTGAAAAACCCAAAATTGACCATTGCATTGGTGCCCGCTAATCCAACGGGAACGATCCGTGAAACAGGTATTGGTACTTGCTGATCCAACGGGAGCGATCCGTGAAACGAGACATGGGTTGGCATAGAGTTGTACGGGTGTGTCATGCATATTACCATTGCATTGCATTAATGAATTTGAAGGCATATAGATTATAAATATACACTTTGCACATGTCACGCCTTAACTTTGTTCTTTACATTAGCATTATGTCATACAAGCCGTCCTGTTTATCCTTTATGGGATTACATATTACAGATGAGACTCCCAGCACTTGAGACTTGATGAGGTCTTGAAGTATAGAGGGAGAAGTGGACTTTGAAGAAGATTTGGCCCTTAGGGCATATTTTTTGTTGTATGAGGGCATAAACCCTAGGATATGTGTAATTAACTTGTAAAACTTTGTATAGTATGGAAACTATGGGCAAGGCCCTAAATTTGTGATGAGCATGAAGTTGTGACATTTTGAATTTCAAGTATATGTATATATATGGTGGATTGTATATTTTAAATGATGTAAGAATGTTGAATTGAATTAAATGATGTAGTTGGTTGCTAGTTTGAAAGTAATGGATTGTGTTGAGAAATATTAGGTGGAAAAAGCTTAGAAAACAAAGAAAATTATGGTGAAATTTTTCACAATATAACAACTAGATTGAGTGTAGCGGGAGAGCATGCCTATATTTTCTAAGTAGGGAATTAAATGACTTAAGAAAAAAAAGAAAGGTAAAGAAATAAAAATAGGGGCAAATTAGTCCAAATATTATTTGAAGTCAAAAAATAAGGAAAAAATGGTAAAATGGTCATTTCACATGTTATAGAGTCCTACACCAAGTTTGGTAATAAAATAAATTGAAATAGGTGTAAAAATGTCAAAACCAAGATTTTTGGACAAAGGTTGAAATTTTGGCACTGTAGAATTTTAACTACTGGTTTACTGTAGCAATGAATAGTGAATCAGCAAGTCCAGCCAGCCCAGTCAACCCGCACGCCTGTGCACGCGAACGCCGCACGCCTGCACTGTGTGCCTACCTACTCGCATGCCCATGCCACGCCCATGTTACGCGCCTCTTGCCCAGCCCCATGCGTGCCCAGCCTGACACCCCTTTGACACCAGCCCTTGGCCATCCTTTTGGGCCATGTTTGGCCATCCTTTTGAGCCATGTTTGGTCACCCTATTGGGCCATGTTTGGCTATCCTTTTGGGCCATGTTTGGTCATTCTTTTGGGCCATGTTTAGCCACCCTATCGGGCCATGTTTGACCACTCTTATGGGCCATGTTTGGTCACTTTTATGGGCCATGTTTGGCCACTTCCTTAAACAAATTTTGGTAGACTTTTTGATCTATTCTTGGCCTATGTCTTAGGGCATTTAGGGTCATTTGAGCCATTGTTCCAAGGCATATTTTGAGACATTTTGAGGCTATTTTGGAGGCCATACTTGAACACGACTTAGACTAGTTTTGGCTATTAGTTGGGGGAGATATTTGATTGGCATTTGAAACCTATCTTAGGTAAGTATAGTAGCAAATTTTCATTCTAATTTTTGGGGAAACATGGGAAAATTAATGTGTAATCAACTAAATCCATTTAATTGCCCATTATTTATTTTTCTTAATTCATTTCACTCACTCCTCGGGTTTATAAAAATTCGGGGCGTGACATGTCTTGCTAAAATTTATTTGTCACAATGAGCTTATATTTATTTTTTGTCTAAAATTTACATTATAGCTTACTTTAGTAGTTATCATTCTAGATTAGGGTTTGAGATATTACATTTTTGTGTTTTTGATTGATATTTTTTTTCCTTTTTATATATACTAAAAAATAATAGTATATAATGTTCAAGATATTTTAAAATGTTTTATGAGAAATACTCTTAGGCTTAATATTTCAATTACACTAATCTGAATTTGAAAATAAATAACACTTCTTGCAAGGTTTTTGGGGGTTGGTAGGGATTAATCTTCTTTGGTTTAATTTTCTTTTCTTTCATAACATCAATTGAATAAGAAGATTAATCAAAGTAAGAATCAATGATAACATTCATATTCTTAGTGTCTTTAGATTTATCAAATTTGTTTAACATAACTACTTGAGCATTGATGTTATTTTCTAATTTAGCATAATTCTCACAACTAACATATGATTTCCTAACCTACACCATGTAATCCCCCAATCCCAACAACTTGAAAGAACCCACAATATTATGGCTTAAAAGCTTAAGGCCAAGTTATTAATAGCAAGTTTGTGGTGTCTTATATACCAATTGAACTACTCTCATTTAACTTATGTGGGATAGGAGTATCATATTATTCCCACCTTATGACCACACATCGTCATAAAGTGGATATGGATCTCTTCCAGCTGCCTATTAAGCGAACACTCTAGGAGTCTCTACCATTTGGGAACCAACTTTAATACCACTAACATAATGCCTCGAGCCCACTATCCCAATAACCTGAAAAGCCCATAACATTATGGCCCAAAAGATTAAGCCTAAGTTTTTAGTTGCAAGACTTGTGGTATCTTATATACCAATTAAACTACTCCAACCCAGTTGATATGGGACAATAATATCACATTCTCCCCCCTAGGACTACACTATATCGTGGGTGGATCTAGATCTCACTTAATTTCCTATTAAGAAGACATTCTAGGGGCCTCTATCCTTTGAAAGTCGACTCTAATACTGCTATAGTAACGCCTCAAGCCCACTGTCCCAACAACGTGAAGAGTCCACAACATTATGGCTTAAAATCTTAAGTCTAAGTTGTTATTAGAAAGCTTGTAGTATCTTATATAATAATCAAACTACTCACATCCAACTAATGTAGGACAAAAGTATTACACACTATCTTAAGCTTTGATTTTTCTACTTGTTCCTTAATCTCTTTAGGTTGTTCATATTTGTTCATCTCATTCAACTTGGATTGATACTTCCTAGGATTATTATTTTTATTACAAGTCCAGTTTTTCCTAGGTTAATAATGTCACGCCTCGAAACCTGGCCTATGCGGATTAGGGGTCCGTGATCGGCCACCAAGACCTTTCAATGATCATAATACATTTCTAATTACCATTTAGTCAAACGCAACGTAATAAATTATTATGTTTTCCTTAAACATCTTTTTTATATTCATAAAGTAAGCTACATAACCTGATCCATCAATTAAATATTGTCTCTGAAGGATATAGCTTCCATGTCACATAGTAGTGTTCAGTAGTATAACATTACACAACTTAATTCACAAAATCAAAAACTATCTAATCCATCTTCAGTCAAGGACTCATAAAAAAAAAAACTCACTTCATCCTTTAAGCACTTAGTCTGCATCACTTGAAAATGAGTTGGTCTAATCCTTACTTGAAAACATGGTAAACATCTGTAACAAGTTTGACGGCTCCATGAGAATTCTATAACATGCTAAGGGTTTCAAAACTACTATGTAGTTCTATACTGAAATGTCTATACTTATATAGAATTAGAATACGTCATATCAAAATATAGGAGATTAGATAATAGTATCAAATTCATTTTCAATAGATCTTAGTTCAATCATAGTCGTAATTCAATAATCAATATCATAGTTCAATCATAATAATAGTTTAATAACATAGCTTGATAACAATAGTCAATTATAGTTCAATTTTAGTCATAGTTCAAGTCATGGCTCGATAACAATAGTCATAGTTCAAAATCAATATCATGGTTCAATCTTAATCATAGTTCAATAACATAGTTCGATAAATAATTTCAAATCCAATAGACAATATCATAGTTCAGTCTTAGCCATAGTTCGATAAATCAAAATCATAGTTCAACAATTCTTAGTTCGATGGTTTAAAGTTCAATCATGGTTCATATTCGATATTCATAAAAGTTCAAACCAATAAGTTCCTCTTTTATGGCCAGCAAATTAGAACCTTGCTGACTGAGATCGGTATTCAATAAACTAGTTCGTTAATGTCGTCTATACTGCTCACCACCAATATACCCTATGGGTAGGGTTTGATAAAGTCACAATCTATTCAATAATGACCAATTATATAAAAGTGTTTCATTCAAAACATTAAAATCATATCTAAAACCAAAAATCATCAATAATAAGCTCGGTTATCCAAGCAAGAGTTCTATATCTAGTATTTAGTCAAAACAATTCAAAGATTGGTGAGAAACCATATAGTGTTTTGAGTATCTTTCAAAACATTTTTTCCTTAAATCAAAGAAGACAATATAGATATCGATGGATCATTCAAAACATATATTAGGTATAATGTATTTGTTATCAAAGCGACAAAGAAAATGAAAATATATGTATAGATGAGTCATTCAAAATAATATTAAATGAAAGACGTCTATCATCAAAGTCATAAAAGAGTTCAATATTTATATTTATAATAAAATCTACCTTAAACATGGCATGAAATACTCACCTGAAGTCCAAAAGGTTATATCCAAAAATCCTTCCTATAGTAGAAAGTCCCTATAAACACAATTCAAGGTCTTGTTACATTCTTGTTTAAAGCATTACATAATTTAATTATTAACTTAGAGCTCTTTCTATTCCAATTATCCCCTTCCGGTAGCTTCATAAAATCTTAAAAACATATCCGTCATTTTTTAGATTGTTAGCAGGTCTTATTTTCCACAAAAGGATGTCACCGTTAAGTCCAGAATGTCGAAGATAATCAGTTTAGGTTTTTCCGGATCTTAATTTGCATACTTATAGCTTATATTAAGCTTAGGGGCATTTTCATAATTTTATATTTTCACATGTCATATTTTTTAGTACTTCGTTTGCTGAAATGGACTCTATTGTTGAGTTCAAATTGTTCAAAATAGTCAAGATGGACTCCTTTTTATATTTAATTAGTTTCGGGCATCATTAAGGATAAAATGGTAATTTTTACAGTTTACGTGTTGTAATTTTAGGGATTCTATCTCATAAAACGGACCTCGTCATTGGGTCCAGAATGTCAAAAAAGTCAGAATACACTACCCTTTTATTTTATTTGAGTAACGAAAATATTTTATCAAAATTAAATTAAATTAATTAAATTAAATTAATTAAATTAAATTATTTATTTAATATCATACATATATTCTATTAATACTGATTTTTAAGTTGCCAAACGACGGATAAGAGACTAACGAGGGATAGGATATCCCAGGTCCAAATAGGTATATTAAATCAGGGCTTTGTCCCTATTGCCAAACACCCCTAATCCCATTAAACTTCTTAAATCCTAAGCTCTAAACGACATATTTTAGATTAACCGGATATGCGCCTGGGCAAGTTTCGACCCGACCTGAATCCGAATCCAGACCTTACCCGAGCTACAGTCCTTTCTTTCTCGTTTTTCCGGCGAGATTTTTCGATCACCATTTCCAGCACCAGTGACCGAAATCTACAAATTTCAAAGTTTAAAACTCATATTTTCCCACTATTTTGGATCTTTTTTCCCATCAAACATCCTCTAGTCATCATTTGGGTTCATTTGAGATCGGTTTGGTTCCTCGAATCACGTTGGATCGACCGATTTCTCCCCCTCACATTTTTCCGGCCACCACTAAAATTTCCTTATTTCTCCTTCGTTTCTCCACCAAAATGTCTCATTCTTGAACCATTGTGATCCATAGTTCAAGGGCCACAACTATATGGCTTCAAAATGGAGCCTTCCGTTCATTTTTTGATGTGGTCGATTATTCTTTAAACTTGCAATTAGCTATAAAATGCTCATTTTTGAGCCAAATGACTTCATTCTTTTTGCATCATGCTCCATTTTCATTAGACATTTAATCCCCATTCACAAAATAGAATTTGGTTTTAGTTTGTTTCAGACCCAGTTTCTAATGTCATCAATGGCAGGTCATGTGATTCTTACTATTTTAGGGTTCTTCTAGGTTTTATTCTCACCCTTAAATCACAATACAATGCCCATGAACCCCTTTCACTTCTCAACTTCACTAAACAGTAAGTTAACACAAAGATATTTTTAGAAAGAGAAAGCTTAGTTTTGAGTGTTTACCTTTAGCTGCGCTGCTTCTCTCCCTTTTGTTTGATTTTGAATCATTTTTCAACCCCAGACATGCATCATAAAGCTCGAACTCTCTGTAATACCCCGACCCAAATAAAATAGAATAATTCTAATTATGTCCTAAGAGTCAATAATAATACCGAGATTAGACCAAGTTAATGAGTATAGTACCAAAAGTAAACTGAGACCAACTCAGACTAAGAACAGTAGATCCCAAAATATATCACATTATCACGATGAGTAGTATACAGTAAATGGGTACACATACCGAGGTAAATAGTAGAAGTTATGATCTCAAGAAATTACAAAATTAGGACAAGTTAAGTACGAACAGACCGAGCTGAGGAATGTAATATCAAAAGAAAACTGAACTATCATAGTAAGTTATGTACAATAATAGGCACGTAGTTCGAGATAAATAGTGAGATTCACAAATAGAGTGATTACGATATTCAAACGTACGATAAGTGGATTTCAAGCAACCTTGAGTACCCTAAAGAATAATCGTATAAGAAAACCCACAGTACAGAGAATCGTGCACATATGCCCTACATGTCTCGATATACGTGTATGGTATATTTCTATACAAACAAGGACACACATATTTATATATAAATATATGAAAAAAATATATGTATGTATACGTATAATAAATATATATTACACGGTATAGGTATATGTAAAAGACATGTATATATATACATATATTGTAAGGTATATATATATATATATAAATATACAAGCAAATATATATTATATAGGCAGCATGCAATTGCATGCAAATTGGTGTGTGCTGGAAAGTGAGTGTCGACAAGTGTGTGTTTGGTGTATGTTTAGTGTGTGTGATATATATTCTATAATACATACATACTAAATATCCTAATTGAATCAAAAGAAAGCAGAAAAGAAATCAGGAAAAAGAAAAGAAATCAGAAAGGGGAAAAGAAAAGTCAAGGAAAAGGGCTAAGGGAGGAAGAGAGAGATAGAGAGTAGAGAGAGAAAGTGGCGGTTAGAATTGTGTGTGTGTATATATATGTGTGTGTGGTTTGGAGAAACCAAAGGAAGAGAATAGAAGTTGAGAAGGTTAAGAAGGATTCAGAGAGTTCCGAAAGGAAGATACGGCAAGGGAGAAACCGAAATAAGGTTGGTATGGTGAATTTATTTTTAATTTTTAACAAGCATGAATGATAGATTGGATTGTATGGTTTTAAAGAGCATGAAAAATGGTAAATTTAGGAAGAAACCGTAGTCCATTTGGTGACGAAATGAGTGAGAAAAATCAAGTTAAATGTTGAAGGAAAATTATGGGTCATTGGATTTTAGATCATTTTAGCTCGTTTTGTCATGCCCCGAATTTTGACAAACTCGGGAAGTGAGTGAAACGAAATAAGAAAAATAAATGAAAGGCCATTAAGATGGATTTAATTGATTATTCATTTATTCCCCCCTGTTTCTCCAAAATTTGAAATAAAAACTTGCTATTAACTTAACCAAAATGGTCTTCTAATGTCTATCAAATATCCCTCCTAATTAATATTCAAAATTAGTCTAAGTCATGTTCAAAAACGGCCTCCAAAATAGCCTCAAAATCTCTCTAAGTATACCTTGAAACAATGGCCCAAATGGGTCCCAAATGTCCTAAGACATAGGCCAAAAAGTCTATCAAAATTTGTCTAAAGAAGTGGCTAAGCATGGTCCAATAAAGTGGCCAAATATGGCCCAATAGGGTGGTCAAACATGGCCCAACGATTGGCCACACATGGCCCAATAGGGTGCCCAAACATGGCCTAAAAGTGTAGCCAAACATAGCTCAAAAGGGTGGCCAAGGGCAGGTGTCAAAAAGGGTGTCAAGGCTGGGTGTCATGGGTTGTCAAGCAGCAGGCGTGGGCGCGCGCGCACGTGAGGGCAGGCAGCAGGTGCGCAGGCTGGGCACGCGGCGCAGGGGCAGTGCAAGGCAGTTCAAGCTGGGGCTGGTCTAGGGCATTTTCCTGCAGATTCACTATAGCAACAGTGTATTTGCTGTGGCTAAATTTCTCTGTCTAGTAGCCAATTTTCTCTGTTTTTCAAAGTTTTGCAAGCTACTTTTTCCCCATTTTTTAGCTTATTTCTTCAAGGTTTTTAACCCCCATTTTTTAGCACTTTTTCCACCTATATTTAAAATGTTTTACACACCTAACTTACTTTTTAATTTCACAAAATTTTAGCATGGTTTCCTTTGTTTTCTAAGCCTTTTCCACCTAATATTCCACAACACAATCCATCATTTCTTAACTAGCAACCTAAATGCATCCTTTAATTCAACTAAGTATTTATACATTACTTTAAACACACAATCCACCATACATACATACTTTAAACTTAAATGTCACAAACTTCATGCTTATTACAATTTTTAGGTCTTGCCCATTGTTTTATACTATACAAAACTTCTACAAATAAAATATACATGTCTTAGGGCTTATGCCCTCATACATACAAAAATATGCCTCAAGGGTCAAATATCCTCCATGGTCCATGTCTCTTCCATTCTTCAAGACTTCTTCAAGTCTCAAGTACCGGGAGCCTCATCTGTAATATGATATCCCACGAGGGGTCAGCATAACCGCTGGTATGACATAATGCTAATGCAAAGAACAAAGTTAAGGTGTGGCATGTGCAAGTGTACATTTATAATCTACATGCCTTCCAATTCATCAATGCAATGACAATATGTGTGACACACCCATGCAACTTTATGCCACCATGTCTCATTTTACGGATCGCTCCCGTTGGATCAGCGAGTACCAATACCTGTTTGACGGATCGCTCCCGTTGGATAAACAGACACTAATGCAATGGCCAATTTTGAGTTTTTCACCACAGGATCTACACCCTTATAATGCATAGTACCAAGTGCTTAACTCACACTATGTTTTCAAGGAATCACAATATGCCAATATGCCTTGATTTTTTTATGCAATTTTAATGAGGCATTTTATCAAATACATGACATACACCTTAAATAATGCATCATTCATAAAGTAAATTCTAATTTTCAAACCACACAACTTCTTCCACATGAACATATGCTATATACAATCAATTTAAACACATGCTCATGTTATATGTTCATTACATTACCAATTCTCAAAGAACACATAATTACATAAATCATCAATGCATTAAACAATCACATCTTCCAAAACACAAGGTCTATTCACATGAACATAAGCTACAATGTAATGAATCAAACATATATTTAAGTTACATGTTTATCATTTTGACAAATTCTCAAAGAACTCAAAGAATACACAAGTATACAAATTATCAACTCTAGGTTTTTCAAAGAAACTACATCCTAAGTGAATTTATAACAACAAGTAAACATATAAATCAGTCAATCAATATATAAAACACTCATAAACTTAACCCTATTCTTTACTTAGTAAGATATTATACTGAAAAGGGTTTTTTCTCAATCCTAGGGAGTTGTACTCACTGTGCAGCCAAACCAATCTGGGAGAATGTAGTCCTTGATATGGGGAACAACTTCCTAGAAGGAAGCCTTGTGAGAATCCTAGCTTAGAGATGAATTTTGAAGGCTTGAAAGTTGGAAAATCCTAGGTTTTCTTCACTTTTCTCTCCATGCACGAGCTGCAGCTCCTTTCTCAGACCAATTTTGCATATTTTTCAGCCTAAGTGCTCTATTTATACTAGAAGGGCCAAGGGGTAAAATGACTCTTTTGCCCTTAACGAGTTCGGGACACCATTACACTACAATCTATCCTGAAACGCCTCAATTTGATATTTTGTTTTAACCAAAGTTATTAAAATTATTTTAAATGATATTTTTTTGAAAACTTTATTTTTTCCTGTGGGCGGGTTTGGCTAGGTCCACCCGGGCCACCCAAGATGCCCTTTTTGGTCCATTTTTCAAACTGTCTCCGAATATACTCAAATTCTTAAAAGAGGTGTATTTTAATATTCTAAGAATATTTATCTTCTATGGAATACTCAAAATATGCTCCTAAACATGACTTATGTCTAAATGATGCATATGTGTACCCTACTGGCAAATAATGCATAAATAGTGTCCAACTGGCAAAATGAAACATTTACCCTGATTTTTTAGATCTCTACATGTTTTATGAATGGGGAGTTATTTCCCATAGGTGCAACAACTTGTAAAAAAAATTTGGGCTCAAAACAGTGGCTAAAAAGCCACGAAATAGAAAAAATTCAGTTTGCCAGAAATCTGGGCAGTTCGTTGGAATTGGCTGCAACTCTATTTTTCGAGGCCTTTCAGTGATGGAAATTGAATTTCAAGGGTAGATATGGAAATACCATTAGGAGTAGAAGAGGAACCTGTTGATTGGGTGTCGAAACCTCGCCGGAAAAAGGCTACTGTCGCCAAGGAAGATGACTGGCGCACGGCCGCAAAAGCGTTGTGTACTGCTTCACGCACGGGTTTGGGCCACGGGTTTGGGTCGGGTTGAGCTGCCCAACTAAGAATATGGATTAACCCTAAACAGTGTAGCTTTTATGAAGATTTAAAAGGTTTTAAAATTTGATTTGGGACTGTTTGGATGCAAAGATAGTAAATTGAAATTGAATTGAAATTAGAATAGGGATAGCTTATCCCCGATTTAATTCTTTATTCGCTATTTGGCTATTCCAAATTGGAATAGAACTTTCTAAAATTAAAATTTGACCCAGAATTTATGATAATTATGTTTTGACCCCAAGTGAATAAAATATTGTTTAATTAAATAATTATTTAAAAGAAAAAATACCAAAATTTCCCTAAGTCAAAAAAGGAGTCAAACGGACTCCGATTAAAGTGAACAAATAGTTAATTTTTATTATTTTGAGCATTCTAAACTCAACGGTGGAGTCCAATTTATAAAAAGAGGTCTCAAGAAGTAAGAACACGTAAAAATGTAAAATAACCATTTTGCCATTTTTAGTACAAATGTCCGAATTGAATTCTGCGAAAGCCTAAACTGACTTTGTTAGACGTTCCAGATTCAATGATAGAGTTTATTTTAGTAAAAGAGATACCAATAATAAAGAGACATAAACTTTGATGAATAGCATAGTTTATATAACTATAGACTGAGATACGTTTTATGAATCATAGGAACGCCAAGAGGAAAGGCGAAGGCGGTTTGACCTTCTAGACAGATACAAAAAGAGGTAAGTAATATTTGATCTCTACAAGTGATACTTCCATCCATGTCAATAGTTTTTCATATATTACCTATTGTATTCCATACATGCCAGAAGTTTATTGAATCCACATTTGATATTGTTCTATCTTGTGGAAAGTGTTTATTGATTGCCGTATATCTCGATCATGATTTTTTACACTTGTGCATAGACTCTTTTTGTACATTTGTACCTAGGATCGAGAGGGCCAAATAGTTATGTTAGAGGCAGACTCATAACCTTAGCCTTTGAAAAGCTATAGTTATGTATGTTGCCAAGAATTAGTTATGATTCCACTATACTCTTCATGGAAAGTAGCATGATCTTGATATATTATTAGTGCTGAATTTGTGCTCAGTCACAAACTCCATCTGAAGCTTATTATGACCTTCGGGTGTAGGGAACACCAGCTACGTTGCTATGTGAGGCAAGGAATGTAGAGTCACATTGTATACAAAGCTTAGTATTATTCAGGTATCCTGGTTTGGAACTAAATATGAGCTTAGGGGGTATGCCGAGCCCCGAGTTAGTTACATCTCACTTTTGTTGATATCACTGTCATTATTGATTATCATAGCTTGATTATGTTATTTCATTATGAATGATCATGAGATTACACAGCTTTTATTGAGTGCATACGATTTATCCTTGAGACAGCTCATGACTATAGCAATATGATATTGTTTGCAGAGCAGATTGCATTACTTTATCATTTGAGTTCCTACCATCTGATATATGAGTTATATATTTCTTGACTAACTACCACATTTGCATTTATCCTAGTTCTTTTTGGATTATGCCTTTTTATATTGACTTGTGATCGGTGCAAAACTGCAAGTGCACAATATCGTAGTTTTATAGTAAGTGATGAGTAGAGTATTGTCCTCAGGGATTGGTGACTTACTTTTGACAAGTACCGAAATTATGCTAATCTCGACTTTATCTAGAAAATTTACTAAGATTTTTTGTAATTGCAAAATAAACTAAAATCAATTCAAAGAAAATACTCAAATGAAAAGAGATATGTTGTTCGAAAATCAAATTAATAAGAGAAAAGAATTCTAGGAAATCGATTTCACCTAATTCCTCACTATGCTTTACTCATCTAACTAATTGAATTTAATTCTCTATGTTTGTTAGCAAATCTCTAAATCATCCAAAATCCTTTTTTGACAGTCAATTGGAAATTATTCTTGTTCATCATTTTACACAAGAGTATGCAAATTAATAAAGCAAGAATGCAATAAGACTAATGATTTTTTAATACTACATAGGTTCATATAAGTCTTTCGATCTCTATATTTACCTATGCCAAAATATTCAAGATCTATCCTATGATTCCCTCTTTCGACAGCAAATCACAAGATTAAAATCATCTAGTTAGTGGCCAGTTAATTAGAAGCAATAAGCTCAGAATAAATTAGACAAACATGAAAAGAAAATTACTTCAAATTAGCATAGAAAAGCAAGCAAAGTTCGAGACTAGACCACATCGTTTTCCTAGAATAAATCAATTTAGTTCATGCTAAAAATTAAATTCAACATAAACGAATTCACCATATTTTTCTGAGAGGATTGAAAGAAATTTGAACACTAAAAATACTCGTCGTAGCCCAAACAGCGTCTACCCAGCCGTTCAGCTTTTTCTCTTTTTGCTTCTGGTCAGCGCCGCAACTTCCTTTGTTGACTTTTTTTTTCTCTTCTACGCCAGCCGTTCTCAAGCGAAACAATCCTGCTTCTTTTTCTTTCTTTCCTTGCTGCACCGCACGTTCCTCTTCTTATTTGATCCTGCCGCCACACCTTTTATATTCCAACTCTACACGCTAGGGCTTGCGTGTATCCAAGAATTTTTTATTTTTATTTTTATTATTTTTTTTCCTTTTTTTTTTCTTTCTTTTTTTATCCTCTGCCCGGACCCACCTTTTTTTTTTTATTTCCAGCGCCTCACAAACTGCTCTTTCTTTTCCCAATTTCTGCCGCTAAGCCGCTTGGTTTTCCTTGCATTTTTCTTTATTGGGCTTTTTAGTTGGACAACTTGTATTTGTTTTGAGATCAGCAAAAGTGGTGAGGGGCTCACAGGCCTAATTATCAGGTTGTCCGGCTCAAGTAGTCATAGACGATGGCTTGCTTCAATTCCTTTAAATCTGAAATAAAATTTAAATAATGACAATGAAACCTAAAATCAACCAGAAAATAAATAAAAATAGATTAAAGTTTAAAGTTTAAAGGTGATAAAATATTATAAATTATGCAAGTCATCAACTTGTACACATGGTAAAGCAAAGGAGAATTACTTACTGAGCTTAAGTTAGCTCATCCCAAACTTACTAAATTATTTCAGGAAAAGAAGCTGTAGATGAGCAGTAGCAGTAGCAGTCTACTAGATAGCAGTGGACATTTTTGAGATAAATGTAATGTATAATATTCAGTACAGTCTTGTAGCTCTCCCATGTCATCCATGTCTTGGGGATGTAATGTATTAGACTTTTTAAAGTTTGTATTTTGAGAACATATATATATATATATATATATATATATATAGCATGAAACTTTATTGAGAGACTTCTGTTGTTTATGTTATGATATTTATTGCATGTTAGTAGCACTGATTGTGTAGCAGTTCTAGATGAGATCCGGTTCGGCAACAGTGTTGGGTTGAGGTTCGCGATTCGAGATCTGTAGAGGGTGGGTTTCCGGTCGTGACATTCTTCCTTCTTCTTCTCTTTCTTCTTTTTCTTTTCTCTCTCTCTAGCCGACACAATGCACACAAATAGGTCTGTTTTTCCTAACTTACATGCAACATACACATAATACATATATATATATATATATATAGATATAGTTGATGAAATTTGATTGGATGAGGTGGTGGTCCAATGAGGTGTTGACACCTCAGCTTTTTGCATTCAGACATATATGCATATTTTTGTGTATATATATCATGTGGGTTGTATAATATAAAAGTGTTGTAGCCTAGTTGGTTATCTTTTTGGGCATAAGTCTTTCCTTAATTTATTAGTCTTGGGTTCAAGACTTGGCAACCCCATTTTTTACTTTTTTTCCTCTTTTTGTTGCGTTAGTGAGAATTTTACACTTTTATTTAATATCTTATTCATTAAGTATACTTAATTTGTACATCTCTAAATTTCTTAATATATTTTATGTTTATTAAAATTTTTTCTTTTATGTAGTTGACTTAATTTAACAAGATTAGTTATGATACTTGGTTAAATATTTATGTATTTGTTAATTAATTTCATTATCGTTTTTTATATCAATTTCTTCTATTTTAATTCTCACAAGAATTATCATTGTGACGTTATTGTCATGGTCTAATCTTACACTAATGTTCTCTTAAAGTTTCCTAAGCATCCCTAATTCTATAGTAATTAGGTCGAGATGTCACAGATAACCTATATTGTCTTTATATTGATTTGAACACGTTGAATTTTTATAAAAGGCCATAAATTGCTTAAATTTCCTTGATATAAATTAGATTTTTCTTGAAATTTTGTGAAGGAATATTATTTAGCTTATGAAAATGTGGCCTAATGTGTTCTTTTATCCCACATTGATGACAAATTAGAATAGATTTTGGGAAAATTGCACTTTTCACCACTATAGTTTGGGGTATGTGTCAATTTAGTCCTTATGTTTTCAATTTTGACACATTGAACCTTGAATTTTTTATTTTGTATCAATGTAATCCAATCACCAAATGCTGTAAGCAAATTAGATAGAAAATGAGCACGCGTCCATCACGTGCTCCTCTAATAAGGGCTATTTAGTAAATTGTGGTGTTGTGGTATATACACTGAGAAAATCTTATTGCAACCCATTAAAAATTTAGAGAGAGAAACTTTGTGAATGTGAGATTTCGGAGGGAATATGAGCAAGAGAGAAATGAATGATGGGAGGAGATAAGAAAATGAAATCTAAAAAGTTTGCCAACAAAGAAAGCTTCTTAGTGAGAGAATTCCACTTCCACAATGTTTAAGAGATAATCACTCTCCTTTTTTTAGTTTTCTTTCATTTCCATAATGGGACTTTCCATTTGTGTTTCAAAGATTTTATTTTGTGACAATAAAAAGTGCATGATGATTTGACGTCATCGTATAAGCATTTGTAATTTCACTATATGTACCTTGGGTCGGTTCTCATTTGGGAAAGGCTTGAAAGGTAGAGAGTTCATGTGTATTTATAGAAATAGATAAAGCCCACTTGTGCAAATTAGTGAACTAGAAAAATACAATGGACATTTTTTATGGTGATGTAATTGTAAGGTCATAAACTCATATTATAAATTACTAATATATGAGGCATCAATAACAAATATTTCATAAAAATATGTGTGACAAATACGTCAGTTCATGGTTAGAAAAAGTGAGGGCACAACCCTTACTATGCATGTTAAAATATAACATGGAAGTATGGAACTAAATTGCAAACATCTAAACCTGGGTTTGTCTTTTTTGGTCCATACCATGTCAAATATTTATGTGTAAGAAAACAATATAAAATGGGTTGGTTAATTGTTGTATCCAAGGCAATTTGTGACATCCACCCTCTATATCTCCATTGTTTAATTTGATTGAGTTGCCATATTATAATATCACATGGTTAGTCAAATTATAATATTTGTATGTGAAAACAAAGATTATTTTAGAAGGAAGTATATAAAACTATTGTCATTAGAAGATTTCTTTGTCATTTTGCCTTGATTAGAAGTAAATATAAGCATAAAAATACATAAGAAGTGTGAAAATAGTTTGATTTGAACATTCCTAAAAATAGCTAAGTTTGTAGTCTCTTGAGATCATAAATTTGGATTTAAACAAACCCTAGTGGGTTCACAGAGCTTCATTAGTAGTCCATGGGCTTGACTTAAGTTCCTTGGTAGTTGTTTTTAAGAGAGCTTAGCTTAAGCTTCTCACCAAGTCATTGTGACTTTCATACAGATACCCAAAAAAAATGGCACCCCCCCTTAGGAAGCATATAATGGCTTTGAACTAAGTGAATTGTCTTACTCGTCTTTGAGTGCAAGCCATTGATTGTTGCTTCAAGTTTCAAATTGGAAAATGATAATATATATTCACTTCGGAGAATTTTTCAATTAATCTTACACATATATATCCCTCTAAAGAAGGGCGGAGGGAGGGGGTGGCTAGGGTGGGCTGTAGCCCCCCACCCAAAAAAAAAAAAAAATTACTTGTAAGATTTTGGCACTTTGTAAATTAGCCTACCCTAAAGTTTTAGCCCAGCCTAATCTTTACCCTTCATTTCTCATTTTTTCCCCAAAATTTGTTATCTTAATTCTCTCATTTCTCTCTCAAAATTTTGGTCTATCTTAAAAAACTTCACAAAAATTTTCTGTAAATTTCTTTAGCCCCCCTAAAAAAAATTTCCTAGCTTCACTCTTGCCTTTAGAGTTTGGACTAGAAGAGACGTCTAAAGTGAGAAGAAATATATATGGATGAAAAGGATGATGTTGATAAGATTGATAATGCTATGCTGCCAAGGTAAGGAACTTGTTGGGTTCTACCTAAACAGAAATATCCAACAGTAAGCAAGTGGATATTTACCAATACGACCCATGTGATCTTCCAAGTAAGATAATCGATGCCATCCAGACTGCATGCATGATTTTTTTTATATACGCCAAGCAAATACAAAAAAAATAAGACTCCTTGCATAGGCAAAAAATTCACTGGGAATGAATATGTCATTTATGTGAATCTCATGTGATTGGATTACATTGATAAAAAATAAAAAATTCAAGGTTCAATGTGTCAAAATTGAAAACACAGGGACTAAATTGACACATACCCCAAACTATAGGGTGAAAAGTGCAATTTACCCATAATTTTTTATTGTGGTTTCTATTTTTAAAAACAATAAGGTCTAATATGCCATTTCACTTTGCACTGATGACAAACTAGCACAAACTTGGATGAGGGAGTCTTAGACATCGAGGGACGCTAGATGCAGTTGACACTTAGGGTAGAGGAGTTTTGACATCCATAGGAGATGTTTTCACAAACTTAGCACTAGGTGAAGAGGATATTTTCTTATTTTTAACAAATCCTAGACCAATTTTGTGTCTTATATTTTTTCCTATTGTCAACATATGCTCTAATTTTTGTGTGCACACATTAAATTTCTTAATGGTTTCATTAGATTATTCTATGCCATCACTAAGTTTTGAAACTTTAGACTCAAGTGACTTTTTATCATTTAAGCATGTTTGAAACTCATTCTCAATAAATTTAATCCTATCCAAATAAGATAAATTTTTATTATCAAGCTCTTTAACCATAGATGAGGAATTTTCAAGTTCAAGTTTAGTTCAATATTTAAGATTCTCAAGTTCATTCACTTTTTCAATCAACTTCTTATTAATTTCTTTTGTTTAAGAATATCTGTACTCAACTTTTCAGAGGTTTTAAATAATTTTTCATATATCTCTTTGGTAACAAAATCACCACCTAAATTATTAGTATGACTATCACTATTAATAAAATAATTATCACTAGACTAATCAATACTTTCTAAAATCATAAATATCTTAATATTACTAAAGGACCACTCTCAACCTCTTAAACAAAAAACAAGAGTACTCGTTCTAAAATCAATTGTTAGGAAAATAAATTTAAAGCGATACTAGATCACTTGTGGAAGAAAATTTATTTGGTTATATTGATATCATTATGGATAATTACCTCAACTTGAATAATACTATTTTAGGTCCAATTTTAAACATGCATCCAACTATAAAACTCACTACAAGGAATGAGACTTTTAGTGACGCACAAAAGTGTCCCTAATACTACGGATGCGTGTCGCAAATGACTTTTAAGGATGCACAGTCGTACGCCGCTAAATTCGTCACAGAATGTAACGTCGCCAATACTATTAGCGACACTCACCTCTTATGCGTCGCTAAAAGTCATTATTAGCGACGCAAGCCGTGCGTCGATAATAGTCAATTATGAGCGTCGTAAAATCAATACAAAGGCTGGTTGGGCGTCGCTAATGTGGACTTTTAGCGACGCATTCAGTGCGTCGCGAATGTGAAGCGTCGCAGAGTTAGGTTTTTTAGCGACGCCTGGATGTGTGTCGCTAAAAGTCAAAATTTTTTTTTTCCCAATCACCCACTTGCATTATTTGTTTTTTTTTTTTTTATGTTTTATTCCTGTTAAAACCTGTATCAACCATCTTGATATATAATAAAATGAAAACATTCTAAAATAAAATCAAATTAAAAGAAAAATGCATTTATATACATATATATATATATTATACTAATTAGTTACAATTGTAAAAGTTAAGTTTATGAATAAATACAAAAATAAAAATAGTCTCACAAAATGTAACTATAGCTGTTAATGAAAAGAAAAAAAAAACAAATGAGAAACTACATGTCCCGATGCAGAATAGAAAGACGGCAACGCAATAATCCCGATCAATCTGAAATAAAGATCAAATAATATATATTAAAACCCTTATTAAATATATATATTAACATAAAATGTGAATATATTTTTTTTTACATGCATAAATAGTAATAATGACATAAACTTGCATAAGTTTCAAACCAGTGATCCGAACAGAGTGTCGTAAGTTTGTGAAAATCTATTTTATCATTTGTGAGGTGTGTGATGGGGTGTTGAGGTCGGTAGGCCAATATCCGGTGTTTTGGTAGGTCAAAACCCTAAAATGGGCCTTTTTAGAGCTGAAACTTGAATAAGTTTCAAACTGGGCATCCGAACCGAGTGCCTTAAGTTCATGCAAGTCTATTTTATCATTTGTGAGGTTTTTGATGGGGTGTCGAGGTCGGTAGGCCGATATCCGGTGTTTTTGTCAGTCAAAACCCCAAAATGGGCCTTTTTGGAGCTGAAACTTGCATAAGTTTCAAACCAGGCATCCGAACCAAGTGCCGTAAGTTTGTGCAAGTCTATTTTATCATTTATTAGGTGTGTGATGGGGTGTCGAGGTTGTTAGGCCAATATCCGGTGTTTTGGTCTGTCAAAATCCCAAAATAGGCCTTTTTGGAGCTGAAACTTGCATAAGTTTCAAACCGGGCATCCGAATCGAGTGCTGTAAGTTCATGCAAGTCTATTTTATCATTTGTGAGGTGTGTGATGGGGTGTCGAGGTCGGTAGGCCGATATCCAGTGTTTTGGTCAGTGACATTCCCCTTTATGGGCCTTTTTGGAACTGAAACTTGCATAAGTTTCAAACCGGGCATCCGAACCGAGTGCCGTAAGTTTGTTCAAGTCTATTTTATCATTTGTGAGATGGGGCGTCGAGGTCAGTAGGCCAATATCCGGTGTTTTGGTAGGTCAAAACCCAAAAATGGACTTTTTTGGAGCTGAAACTTGCATAAGTTTCAAACTGGGCATCCGAACCGAGTGCTGTAAGTTCATGCAAATCTATTTTATCATTTATGAGGTGTGTGATGGGGTTTCGAGGTCGGTAGGCCAATATCCGATGTTTTGGTCGATCAAAACCCGAAATAGGCCTTTTTAGAGCTAAACTTGCATAAGTTTCAAATCGGGCATCCGAACCGAGTGCTGTAAGTTCATGCAAGTCTAATTTATCATTTATGAGGTACGTGATGGGGTGTCAAGGTTGGTAGGCCGATATTTGGTGTTTTGGTCGGTCAAAACCCAAAAATGGGCCTTTTTGGACTTGAAACTTGCAGAAGTTTCAAACCGGGCATCCGAACTGAGTGCCGAAAGTTTGTGCAAGTCTATTTTATCATTTGTGAGGTGTGTGATGGGGTGTTGAGGTCGGTAGGCCAATATCCGGTGTTTTGGTAGGTCAAAACCCCAAAATGGGCCTTTTTAGAGCTGAAACTTGAATAAGTTTCAAACTGGGCATCCGAATCGAGTGCCTTAAGTTCATGCAAGTCTATTTTATCATTTTTGAGATTTTTGATGGGGTGTCGAGGTCGGTAGGCCGATATTCGGTGTTTTTGTCAGTCAAAACCCCAAAATAGGCCTTTTTGGAGCTGAAACTTGCATAAGTTTCAAACCGGGCATCCGAATCGAGTGCCGTAAGTTTGTGCAAGTCTATTTTATCATTTATTAGGTGTGTGATGGGGTGTCGAGGTTGTTAGGCCAATATCCGGTGTTTTGGTCGGTCAAAACCCCAAAATAGGCCTTTTTGGAGCTGAAACTTGCATAAGTTTCAAACCGGGCATCCGAACCGAGTGCTGTAAGTTCATGTAAGTCTATTTTATCATTTGTGAGGTGTGTGATGGGGTGTCGAGGTTGGTAGGCCGATATCCAGTGTTTTGGTCAATCACATTCCCCTTCATGGGCCTTTTTGGAACTGAAACTTGCATAAGTTTCAAACCGGGCATCCGAACCGAGTGCCGTAAGTTTGTGCAAGTCTATTTTATCATTTGTGAGATGGGGCGTCAAGGTCGGTAGGCCAATATCCGGTGTTTTGGTAGGTCAAAACCCAAAAATGGACTTTTTTGGAGCTGAAACTTGCATAAGTTTCAAACTGGGCATCTGAACCGACTGCCGTAAGTTCGTGCAAATCTATTTTATCATTTATGAGGTGTGTGATGGGGTTTCGAGGTTGGTAGGCCAATATTCGGTGTTTTGGTCGATCAAAACCCAAAATAGGCCTTTTTGGAGCCAAACTTGCATAAGTTTCAAACCGGGCATCCGAACCGAGTGCCGTAAGTTCATGCAAGTCTATTTTATCATTTATGAGGTACGTGATGGGGTGTCGAGGTTGGTAGGCCGATATTTGGTGTTTTGGTCGGTCAAAACCCAAAAATGGGCCTTTTTGGACATGAAACTTGCATAAGTTTCAAACCGGGCATCCGAACCGAGTGCCGAAAGTTCGTGCAAGTCTATTTTATCATTTGTGAGGTGTGTGATGGGGTTTCGAGGTTGGTACAATGATATCCGGTGTTTTGGTTGGTCAAAACCCAAAAATGGGCCTTTTTGGAGCTGAAACTTGCATCCTTATGAGATTAAATAAGTTCGTGCAAGTCTATTTTCATATGTGAAGTGTCATGCGGTTTGTAGGCCGTTAGGCAGAAATTCTTTTTTTTTTTACGTAACATTTTCTACAAATAATAAATGTACCAAAGTAAATAATTTTAAAAACTTACCAAGACTGAGCAGAGCCTCTCTACTGGCTGAAGATCGTTTGCATAAGAGCCTCTAGCTAGGCCTGCCGCTCCTTGAGCTCTGTCATCTCAGCCTTCATCTCTACATTTAGTCTCTCAGCTGCCTCATCTCTCTAGGTGGCTGCGTGAAACCTAGCATCGCTCTCGATGGTAGAAAACGATGCCGTCAGCTCCATCCCACTCCCTAAGCCACTCACATATCCGTGCCTCTTGTCCAGAACAGTCTCTCGTATCTGGTCATCGGTCGGCGGTTGCTCACCCTTAAGGGTCGGCTTAACACGCATCTCGACCATCTCCTCCTAAAAAAACATAAATATATGTTACTCCTTTTAAACATTTTAGATTAATATTAAATTAGTAATAGTGGTATATAAATCTTTTCCAACTTACATAAAGCCGCTAAGCTTCAGGCCCAGTCCAACCCTTCTCGGGATTGTAGTGCGTCCTGTGCCACAACTCAATGGGGCTGGGTGGTGCACCGGTCTCCTAGTCTCGCTGCAGCAAATAAATAGTAGCTTGTGAATATTGATTTCATGAATACATTATACAATAAGAAATTGATATATTTATTAACTTACCATCTCATGCCTATACCTAACAAAAGAACGTAATCCACCACAGTGGGTCACCTTTTGCTTGCTTCTGCTCTCGCTATTTTTTTTACTAAGTTCCTACACTTGGCCAAAACAAAAAAGGTTAGTATAAATGACAATGATTCATCATACAACAAAAGTAATTTTGAAAATTTTTACCTGGAATGCATTACTAGCGAACCGGTCGCATAGTAACATCCAATCCTCCTTCGCCACCCCCCTGTAGGGTCCGTCGCGAGGCTCTCTACCGACTGCCACCTCCGCCTCATAGTGCATGTGGAGCCTATGTCGATAGTCCCTGAAATGGATTCCCAAGTAACAGTCCACTGCCTTCATGACATGAGGCAGGTGGAGATCGATGTCAAATCTCTCCTGTAAAAGCATGTCATTGTCAAAACATTACGGCATAACATATGTTAAAATTGAAATGAACACAATAATAAAAAACATACCTGGATATGCGCATGAATATCCTGTCTCTCCGCGTCAATGACCTGACTCCAATCACTAATATGGAGTGGGGCGCGTAGCCGGCAAATGATGCTGACCACCGTAATGAACTGATGTGCCCACCCAACAACGGGCTTCAGCAAGCCCGGAGGTATCTCAATCCAAAGGGGCGCGCCCCTCGCTGCCTCCATCTAAACCTAGAAGCTGCGATTCTTCGCCTTACCACGCCCTTGTCTAGGGGCGGTGGCCGAAGCTTTAGAAGAAATAAAATAGAAACAATTAGTACCATATCAATATAATCATTAATAAAAATAGAAACTATGCATACCATCGACGACAGCATTGGTTGACCCTACAGATGAGGGGGAAGGGGTCGATGGGTCCTGCATAACTGCGCGTTTGCGTGAACCTGGTCCAACCATATCTACAAATAAAATTTAAAAATAAAATTGTTACTATTTAATCATAAAATTGAATATCTATTACATTATAAAAGCCGAAAACCATTACACTTGATACTAACACATGTAACAACTATTACAATTATTCATTTGAACTTGAATTTTCTTCATTCTCGGTACAATACTCTAACAATGTGTCATCATCAAAATCACTATCCTCGTCATCATCATCATTAATGAACGTTGCATCCCTCATATCTAATTGTGTGCTATTGGTGACGTCAGAAGCTACGACATGATCTGGTTCTACATTAGTTCTATTCAATCGATACGAAGTAACATCTTCTTGATCATGCCGGACAACACCATTTAAAAATATACACAGAATGACCGTAGCAATAATGTAACTGTATGATCTCTTATAAAACACCATAGTACTCTACAGTTTGTCCTACGTCACCATCTCCCTGAACAAGGACCCCGCTATTTTGTGTTAGCCGAATGACCTCACGTTCCCTCGTGTGAAATCGAACATCATTAACAATTAAACCGGTGTAGCGGGATATCCTTTGATCAAGACCATATGCCAAGGAATATAATTGATCGTGCGCCTCAGGAGATTGTTGGTGGCGTAATAGCTTCATCTATTAATTCAAAACAAGTACAAAATTAATTGAATACGAATGCATTAACTAAGACAATTACAATTAATTGAAACCTTGTCTTACACGTTCTCCGAACCACTTTCGAAACAAATTTTATTGTCTTTGCTCTAGATCAGAACTTGATACATGTTCTCTCTGAAGCTCGATCGTATGTTCATTGCATAAGATGCGATATGTTATATGTAACTTACATTTGTGTAGTAACGTAGTATTGCAATGATTTCGATAAACTTACTTAAAATATGGCAACGTCTCATCGGAGTTGTTGAGCACGGTGTAGTGGGCTTTTTCCAAGTCTTGAGAATGACACCATTCATATATACGGGCACCTATTGGCTGCACATTCTGATTAAACACCGCAAGGCCAGTTCGTTGCTGCCCTGGACATCTATCAGAATTTCGCTCTTGACGATTAAACCTTGTCTCAATATCTTCAAGATTCATAGAGCAGAAGGTGAGGCATTTAGCATCAACGTAAGCCTCAGCAATTGACCCTTCCGGTCGTGCTTTGTTATGCACATATTGCTTCAATGTGTGCAAATATCTGTTTTAATAATTAATCAGTTATACATTAAAATAGTTAGGATGGATAGATAACACAATTCATAAAATTAAATGTACCTTTCTATTAGATACATCCAACGGTATTGGACAGGTCCTCCAATTTTTGCCTCATAAGGTAAATGCACAGCTAAGTAGACCATTACATCAAAGAAAGCTAGAGGGAAAATCTTTTCTAACTTGTAGAGGATCATGACAACATCCCTTTCGAGCTTTTCAAGTAGTTCCAAATTCAACGTTTTCGCACATAATTCTCTAAAGAAGCAGCCCAACTCAGTCAATGTAGTTGATATGTCATCGGTGAGATATCCACGTAGTGCAACCGGAAGAAGTCGTTGTAACAGGACATGGCAGTCATGGCTTTTCAATTCAGATATTTTCCCATCTATAACATTTACACACCGAGATATATTCGATGTGTATCCATTTGGGAACTTCACCGATTTAAACTACTCGTAAATCCTCATTCGCTCTGCGGATGATAACGTATACTATGCAGGGGGCACGATATATTTATCATCACTACGTATTAGGTGCAGCTCTTTCGGTATTCCTAGCTCCTATAGGTCCAACCGGGCTTTAACAGTATCCTTTGTCTTCCCTTCAACGTTCATTAAAGTTTCCAGCACATTATCACAAATGTTCTTCTCGATGTGCATAACATCCAAATTATGCCTCAACTTAAGGGTCTCCCAGTATAGCAAATCAAAAAATATGCTCTTCTTCGTCCAATTTAACTCCACATTAGTACGCTTCCTCTTCTTACTGCCCGGTATCTTCCCAAACCTCACTGGTTGGATGAGTGCCAATTGCGCCAACACGTCTTTGCCAGACAACAATGGAGGTGACAATCTGCGTTCAATTTTTCCATCAAACAGATGCTTCTGCTGATTTCGCCAGCCATGTGATGGCGGTAGAAAACGACGATGGCACATGTAGCATATCTTCTTTCCATTAGACAAATGTAGGGAACATGCATCCTTATTGCAAACCGGACATGCCAGATACCCCTTAGTGTTCCACCCAGACAAGTTCCCGTATGCTGGAAAGTCATTTATGGTCCACAGTAACGCTATATGCAATTGAAATGTCTCATTCTTAGAGAAGTCATATGCCTCCACTCCCACCTCCCACAATTCCTTTAACTCGTCCACTAAAGGATGCAAGTACACATCAATTTCATTACCAGGAGACTTCGGCCCTAGAATAAGCAACGACATAAAGATAAATGGTTCTTTCGTGCATTTCCATGGTGGCAAGTTATACGACACAAGCAACATCGGCCACATGCTGTAGGCATTATTCATGTCACCGAACGGATTGAAACTGTCGCTAGCCAGCCCAAGTCGTACATTACGCGGCTCATTTGCAAACCATTCGTGATTTGTATCAAACTCAACCCAAGTTTGTGAATCTACCGGATGCCTACATACATTTTCCTCAGCAACATGCTTCTCCTTATGCCACCGCATATCTTCTGCCGTCTTCTGAGACATGTACAACCTTTGTAACCTCGGTTTTAAAGGAAAATATCTCAGCACCTTGTGCGAAAATTTCTTGCTCTTTCCTTCATTCAGCTTGTACTTGGGTTCGTGGCACACCGTACACTCCTTACATTGTTCAATCTCCTTCCAAAATAACATGCAATCATTTTTGCAAGCATGTATGGGAATATATATACCTAAGGCCCAAATCTCTTAATATTCTTTTCGCCTCGTAATATGATTTCGGAAGGGTCTCCTCAGTAGGAAACGCTGCTTTAATTAATTCAATGACCATATTAACTGATTTGTTACTCCAACAGTTGATGGTCTTAATATGAAGGAGTTTCACGAGAAAGTCCAGTTTCGAAAACTTGTCACAACCTGGATATAACGGCTGCCTTGCTTCCCTCAACAACGACTCAAACGCTTCTGATTGTCCCGTGTCACTCCTATGACTACTCGGCCCAGTTGTAGCCCCTTGCAAATCTACCAGCATTTATGGCAAGCATTCGTAACTAACCCCAACATTATCACCAAAGTCATCGTCATCGTCTTCTTGTTCATCCTCAAATACCACTCATACGTCACGGCGTTCCCCGTGAAATTCCTAACACGTATACCTCTTGTCCATCCCGTATTCGAGTAGGTGCTCTTTGATCTCATCTATATGCATATAATCCCTATTATTGCATCTCCTACATGGACATCTTATCCTATTTCCCCCATCTGCAGATGCACGAGTAAACTCAATAAAATTTTTGATCCCCTTCACATACCCTGGCAAATGCCTGCCCCTCGAGTCCATCCAACTTTGATCCATTTTCGTCTACCTAATACAAGTCAAAAATGATATTCGTTATAAATATGAAACATGAATCCTATCACCTCAAACTTCTCTCTAAAGGGTAAGGTGGTCCTATCCCATTCGTGAATGCATAATCTACATTGCAATCCGCAGAAAATCAAATGCTTGATTCCACTCGAACAAAATTTCGGCAGCATCTCCCCACGGTTCTCCAAGTATACGAGATAGACGTTAGCACGCCTAAATATATACCCACAGAACAATAGGAGACCGTGCCGAAATTTTATCATAGTGAAATATTCAAGCATATGCACTATTGATTGCAATGCAGATTTATGCATTCCCGAATTGTCCTCTCTGGACAATTCAAGAATCGATTTTCATACACACGAGCCCAATCGCGAATAAATTTCATGACAAGATTCACATGTAATGAAAATGACTCCCGAATGGGGCTAGGCTTACATGAATGAAATTGCTAACTTACAAAGCAATCACCATAATTTTTTTTTCATGAAGTAATCCCAAAAAAAAAAAAAAAAAACAAATCAAACGTGTGACACACTAGATAGTTGGTCGACCACCTAGTGTGTGTGTGTGTGTGACACACTAGATATTTTTGTTTTTGGTTAAACTAACATATTAAATTTATTCTCTATTTGATTTTAAAGGCAAAAGCAATTAAAGTCTATAAGAATAATCCGTCACGCCAATGGTTTAGGAAAACCAATGACATTATTCCATCTCAGCACTCACATCAAAAACCAAAGATCGTGGAAGAACTTACACAAATCTTGGATTACTAATCGTGTTTTACCTCTCAAACTCATTTTTGAACCCCTCCTCCCAAAAAAAAAAAAAAAACCATAAAATTGGGCTCATATAATAGCTGTTCCATGGACAGATTTACAGCAATTGACAAACTCTTAACTTGACAGGGCAAAATGAGATGTTACTATAATTTCTCTCACAAAAAACAAAAAGAAGATAATTCTGAAATTGGAATTCTCTTCATGTTTGAATAGTGTGTTTAATCCAGTTTAGTCCATGCAATCGTAACACAAATTGGAATTCATACTATTAATTTATGGTATCTTCAGTAAGATTAGCGTAACAATAGTCAAATTGTTATATTATAATTTGAAAGTCACAAATCCGAATTACAAAAACAATCTCTTTACTTATGAAAATAAAATGTGTACATCTAACTTTTCTCAAACATCACCCTTTTATCCATACTATCAATGTATCATTGGATGTGTATGTTTGACTTATAAGCAATCAGATAATAGTTATAAGAGCCCCTCGTGATAGCATCAATTTCAACACTAAAATGATTTAGTAGTTTCCCATAATTTCAAGTTGACATGACATTATTTGTATACCAGAAGACTTGCTAAATTCAAGCCAAATCTTAACACCTAATTAGTAAATTCCTTAATCAATGGATCAATCCAATCAAACATTATCTTTTAATGGGACCCACAAGTGGAAATTAGGTGCCACTTTTTATTGGCGGATAAATTATTGATTAGTTCTAATTTTTCAGCCAACGTTTATTAGATTTAGATTAATAGACATAAATATAAAATAAATAAGATTACAGAAACACGTTTGAATGAACTTTTTAGATGAGATTTGAATATTAAAGTGATAGTTATATTAAAATTTAATGTCATTAATATTAAAAAAATACATTATTATTTGATAATAAACTTTTATAACCTTGTCCTATTCGAAAATTATACATATATATATATATATCTATATTTAAATATAGTTTTTGACAAATAAATATTTTTTTTAACTAATCCCCTTAAATATAGTTTAATTTATTTATTCCCTTTAGTAAAAATTTATAGTAAATATTATAAATATTATTGTAATATACTATTTCTGTTAATAAAAAGAAAAAATCCCATTTTCATATCTAACTTTTGTTTATGCAAATTGTACCTAAGTAGGGAATGAAATCGGACCTAAAAATTTAAGGGTCAAACTTAATTTGAAATTTTTTTTTAACACAACGTGATAAAATTGTCATTACCAAAAAAAAAAAAGAACAGTTCAAATCTTAAAACAAAGTATTAATAGTTCGCTTTATAAATAAAAAATATTTAATGGATGAAAAGAAATTCCCTTTTTCACCCCAAGACCAACAACCCAATGGATGAAAAGAAATTCCCTCCAACTAATAGATCACATGGCTTTTACATATAAATTTTTTGTTCTAATATACAACTCAATATAATGAATGGTTAATATTGTAATTCAACCAATTTGAAACACCAATCACATATTAATCCTATATAATTAAATTTCTAACTGTAATGGAGAAGTTATTGGACAATATCAATTGTACAGGGAGAACAACGAAATTTTCAGAAAGTGATGTCTTGAGAAAGTTAAAAAATGTAAGTGAGTGAACATCAATGTCAAAATTGATATACAGAAATATCCATCCATTCAAACACTATAAAGAATTAATATGCTAACCCATTTTGTTTAATCCAAGGATAAGGAATACCCATATGTTTACTTCAGCTAATGTATACAGTAACGGATAATACCTGATTATGGTGACAGAGAAAGCCGCCGATCAAGTGAGGTGAGATCCTCTGATTTGCGGCACGGCGAACGGTGGCGGTGGAAGCGGCAGCGCAGCGAACGGTGGCGGCAGACTCAGTTGTAAGAGTTGAGAGAGAGAGAGAGAGAGAGAGAGAGAGAACAGAACTAGAGAGAAAGATCGCGTAATGTGATTTGGGAATTTTATAAGACTATTAGCGACACCCATTGAGCGTCGCACACCTGGGCGTCACAAAAGGTCCCATGTTATTGGCGACGCACAGTGCGTCGCAAATAAGCTTTGGGTCGTCGCTAAAGCCTTCGCGCCCCTTTTTTACGTGGGAAAGCGAATTTTTCACCATTATTTGCGACGCACACTTGGGCGTCGCTGATAGTGACTATTGGCGACGGATTTTGTGCGTCGCAAAAAACTTGTTTTCTTGTAGTGACTTAAAGTATAAGTCAATCACACGTGACACAAGATTTTATATAAAAAAAATCCTCCTGGGGAATAAACCCTACACTAGTTGTAAAAGATTCACTAATTAATATAAACATAGTACAAGTCCACAAATATATCACCCCTCAAACAACTAACTTGCACCTCATGTAGATTATTGCTAGTCTTCTTGAATCTTCTCGTTGTCTACTTGAACCTTGATTAGCCTTCTGTAGCCACAACACCATTCACGATCCTCAGATTCACTACCTCTAATAATATGCAAATCCCATGGAATGGAAGTCTATGCTTCGCCTTCATGTGTTGTTCATTTATTAACATATGAATCTATTGTGTGATTTAAGATTATAAAAAATCAAAGAAATAATCTTATGGCATCTAATAATGATTCCAAAGTATATGGAATGCAAAAGTACTCAAGTACTCAACATATGACGTGAATAAAATTAATAGAATTCATGAGAACTCTTAAAAAGAATATTATAATGCAAAACTCAATGAGAGAGAATAAACGTTATGAATATGACAGCTCTATGATCTATTCTCCCTCTTCTCTCTATTCTCTATGTTCTTCCTATGAAAGATTCACCCTAAGTAGGTTTATTTATAATTTGGGAAGTCCTAAATTAAATTGGAATAGAGTTTCCTATAAAAAAAAAAAACCAACTTTTTTTTTGGTAAAAAATGTGCACAAAACAAAAGCCCCTCAATTTGAATTAAGTTTGCTCTTGTTCAAACATGACTTATTTTTCCAACGCGCATGCCCTAGCTTCAAACAATGCTATCTCACGCATACAAACTCATATCAGGGACTTCTACAGTATCGTTGGAAAGATATTGAAGTATAATTTCATATAAAATTGGCTCCACCTTAAAACTCAAAGTAGTTTTTGAGTTATGATCAAAATAGTGAAAATAGGTCATTTTAGAAATTGTTTTTGAAATCCATTTTGATTGACCTTACTTCCAAGAGTCTTGAGACCATTCTTAAATGCTGAAAAACATTCAAAATGAACTTTTAAGATTTAAAAAGATGTTCTCAAATCAAAAATAAAATAAAAACAAGATTTATGCGTGAAAAGAAAGGTAATGCAAAGTGTGAAATGTATGCATGGATACAAACAAATAAACTATGAAGTATGTGTCTGACCTCCTAATTTAACAATTAGTTATCTAGGTCCACTTACCATTCTTAAACACAAGAGATTTGTTGCTTAGTTGAAGTCTTCGGGTCTTCAATCTTTAATCTTCAACTGCATTAATGCTTGAATGGATGCAATCATGAGTTCTAACTTGACACACTTTTATAGACTAATGTTTGAGAATCAAAATTAGCTAATATGACAAATTGACAATTTTTGACTTCTCATGTAGCAATGAGGAAAAAGGGGGTGGTGGTGGCGACAATAGTGGAGGTGGGCTAGTAGTGGGGTTAAGGTTAGAGTTAAGATTTTTGGTGTTATGATAAGAGTAGGATTTTGAAAAAAAGAAGATGACAAAAAGGGTAATTAGTCTTTTGAATTTAATAAAAAAGGCAATTTTAGAACAAATATACTTGAATAGTAAATGTTGATACTTTATGAATTTTGTTTCATTAAGATTACATCTTTCCAAAATAAAAAAAATAGTTGAATGACTCGTAAGTATAACCCAAAAAGTGACTGAATCCTAATTACCCCTATTTACTCCTTAGCATCATTTTCTTAATCTTGGCAACCAAAATATATTCATGAGTCCTTGAAGAAAAAATCAAGAAAAAATCAAATTGCCACAAGATAAAACAATAATATCAACAATGTTCTATTGATTTTATGGTGAAAGTGAGAAGATCTGTTCAATAGCATATTTGAAGTTGAAAATGCATGATTGTGGGTACTGAGTTGAATCTTGGAACTCATATAATTGGTTTGCATCTTCATGTAGGGAACCTTAGCTTTTTTATGACAACAATATTGTGCCTCTCAGTCTTACATGCTATCTTTTTCTAACCATTCCTTTTAATATTTTATCTATTTATTTAATTAATGTTTTATTTTTATAATTATTATTCCATGTTCTTGTCATGACTTGTATATTTATTTAGGAGAAATGCTTGATATACCGGATTTGGTTACTTATTTTTATTTACCTGTTCATGTATCAAGAGTATTTTTAAAATTAATGAATATATTATTAGAATGTGTGCCCTCATATCCAAGATATCTTATTATTATTTAATATATTTGATTTATTAATGAGTTTCATAATACCATATGTTTGGATGTTACTTTATATCATGAGATGATTAGTCTTTGAATTGTCATTAGGAGTGGTTTATGTGTATAAATGAGATTTATACACGAGATTTGAACTGCTTATATAGGCAATTCTAGAATTGTTCGCGGCTATTAATAAGATTGGACATCTTATCTGTAAAGCTGTAATACAGTTAACCTTTATGTGATAAGGTGATTTATCTCAACCATCAGATTAGTGGACTCTGGGTTTTTGTATTGGTGTATTGGGAATACATTGAACTGGATCATTATAAGAAATGCATTATTTGGAACTGTCACATTTAATAAGTTTCTTATTCACTATTCGCAGGAATCTTTTAATCTTGAGAGGATAGTGAACTCAAGTTCTGAATAGTGATGACTTTGAGTTACTAATGAGTAAGGTCTTTTAGATCAGCACCTCGGTATCTTGAGAAGTCATTATTTAGACTGTGGGAACACATATTCTCAAGATGGAATCTATACTCTGTCTATTAGAGAGATAAATATCACCTTTGTGCTAATTCAATAGGTCAATCACTGAAATTCGGATCCGATCTTTCTAGTAAATTGTTTATTGAAATGATAATCAATTGCCAGTGATTAATAATTATTAAATTAGGTTCTTAAAATAATTAGAGAATTAATTTGACAGTATAATCTTGATTATTAATATCTATGTAGGGGGGCCAACTGCAAAAATATAATGTATATAGGTTTACTCTATTCTACTAAGTTGGAGTGCAATTTCAATTATATAGTGGAGTTAATTGAAATTAATTAGTCAATTAAAATTAATTATGAGATAATTAAGATTAATTGATTAATTGGAAGCTAACTTAGTGGCACCCACTAGATCCTTTCTCTTGCCCTAATTAAGTCCTATATTATGATATGTAGGGAGCCGTTTATCATAAGTTTTTGTGCTAGACAAAAATAAGAGGCAGCCCACTCTCCTGCGATACAGTTTACTTAAGGAAAAAGAGGAGAAGATCTAGAGAAGAAAGAGAAGGAAGATTGCATCAATCTCTTCAAGAAGTCCTCTTCAACAATCAAAAAAATCAAGAACAAGGTAATTCTAACATCTCTTTTCAAGATTGTATGATTCATGTAAAGAAATAGATCCAAATAGATTTTTGAAATCACTTCGCTGTGGTTACGAACCCAACATATATTTACAAAGGAGTTATGATAATAATATCAACAAGTGAATAAATTCAATATTTTTTAGTTAGGCGTAACATAAAACAAAACTTATAATGGTTCAAAATCTATTTTTTCCCTCTATAATAAATACATACACTCTGCAATGTAAAAAATACTAATGTTGCCCTGTCCAGTGCTAGCCCGATGTAGCCACGATATCAACATTTACCATTACAATCATCCATATGGACGTATTCATGGACCTGTTAATAGGTCGCGATTCCCCAATTGGAGTCCATTATCACCAGGTAATGGATGTTCCCCACGAATGTCCACACTTGCAATTATGTTTGCTGCATGTTCAGGGGTTGATGCATTTGCTTTATCCATTTCATGACTTTGGTGACCAATAGCTTTATCATGGGGATGTGCAACCCTGGGAGAATTATCTGGTGATTCGCTTGGGCTCCCACCTAAAGTCTGAGGAGTTGGTTCTTTTTTCCCCTCATTTTTCTTCTTCATGGCATTCTTATGCCAGTTCATTAGAGCCTTTGAAGTTTGTTCATCAAAAACAGATTTCTTCATATTTGATCCCATCTGAAATTTCCCAATAGCAAAACTACCCCAATGTTAGTTGGAATCGTCACAGTGTGAGTGATATAACTGAAAGATAAGTTGCTATTTGATTGTATGATAATGTTAAACTAGTAGAAGGTAAGAAATTAGATTTTTTTGGAGGAAAGTTTGTTTAGTATTGTATTAATCAGAAAAAGTTATAGACATTAGAGGAAACATAGTCCATGACACTAGATGGCTTGAGCCAAACAAAACAAAGAAAATAAAAAGATTTAGTATTATTACACAAGTACCTGAGTAACGAGGGCATATAGTGGAAGTGTACTGTAGCTGCACAAAAATTGGACTAATGCCCTGTCCAATCAAATCTTCCCAATAGTTAAATTAGAATGTTCAATGTCAATAACATGAATTCTATCTTTATGAAATTTCTCATTATCATTTATAGTCATGAATTAAACAATTCCACCATTTTCTTTCTTGGGAAGGATTATGCGAATGTTAAAGCACCTTCACCAGAGAATGACTTCTAAATATCATTAAAGTGTTCTTGTGAAGATGAGTTAGTACTGAAATTACTTCAAGTTATTAAGATAGAACATGATTTCAATATATTGAGGTCTAATGCAAAAGGAATAGTAGAAGTAATTCTCGGTTGGACTTGCTTCCTTTCTTGACACATCCATATGGAAATTGATCGACTTACCCAAGAACCAACCTCGCTATTACAAGAGGGGTTTGTTCGTGAAAGCAAGAACGTACCCCGAACTCATACTGCATATGAAAATATTAATTCATTCATATAATTAGTATTGAATATGAAAATAATTATGAGAAAGTGGAGAACAGTTCATTACCGTTGTCCATAAGATATATGTTAACTCGAACGCATTCTGAAAACACAAGAAAGAGAACCAACTTATTAGAACATTGATTCTTAAAACAAAGTATACTTGTCCTCAAAAGTATAGATACATGATTTTTTTTTTTTTAATTTGCCTAAAAAACATTAAAACTTGCTCCCATTAACATGCGCTAATTGTCTCTTTACCAGTGTCACATTGTGTGAAACATATGTGGTTATTAATTCTTAACCCACTGCATGCATGGCACCTCTACCACTATTCATATCTATGGTATACCGTCTATTAAAAGAAGGGAAAAAAGCAGGGAGTTTTAATACCTGAAAAAGAGTGAGATGGATGAGATGGAGAACTAAAGGAGGCCAGCTAAACCAAAAATGGCTATCAGTTACTTGCACCAGAGGTATGCCTTGGACTACAGCGTGTCTTTCTTGGATTTCAACAGCCATCTGTGCTATAATAGATTGAAGCTTCGTTCCAATTGCTAAGATAACCTTTAACCGATCTCATGTTTAGTTCTTTCCTTTCTTAAATTAAAGCTACATAACGTACAAGATTATATATCAAAATAGATCGAAGAATCTTACAATTAGAGGCATTATTGACACCCAAAACATAGCATACCAGCCTGCAAGAAATGAAATGATCATATATGAAGGGAGAGATCTTGTTAAGAAATTGAATGCAAGATATGCAAAGACTGGACTGCTCATATAAAAAACTAACTGCATGCATTAACAAAATAAAAAGAAAAAAAGGAAAAAACTAACTCACCATCAACATTGAGCAACAGAAAGATGACTGCAAAAGTCCATAATGGTGGACTGACAACATTGTGAAGATATTAAGTCAGATGCTATAGATTGATAAGCGGGCCCACTAAAGCATTGTCTCAAGGCAAAAAATTCTAAACAAAATTGCGAGTACTCCATAAGACTGTAGTAGCTATTTAAATGATAGAATAATACCTGATTCCCACAACTACCTTGAAGTCATCTTCTAGTGACCTTTTAATATATTTTTGGAAGTCAAACTTGCTTCCAGGTGCTAAATGAACCTACAAAAATAAAATAGTAAATCTTTTTTTTTAAACCGGTAACCAATTAATAAAAATACAAAGACAACGTTGAAATGTTTGCATTCATCCTTATCCAAAGAAGTAAGAAATTAATTATAAATATACAAATACAATATTTAAATTCTTGTACTCATAAAACTTACGGAGATGAATCCATGGCGCATGGCAAAATAGTCAGCTTTAAGAACGGACCTGAAGAATTGCCGAAAGAAGCACGCCTGAAATGGTTAAATTAAATACGCATCAAATCAATCTAAAAGGTAATACATACAAATGAAGGTTAACCTACACTAACTGCACCAACAACCCTATAGGCCTATAGGCACAATATGAAAACCAAACCAATTGACAAATTAGAAAGATGTTTAGCTATGTGTGGGTGTGTGTGGGCATGCCTGTATTAAAAGATGGACCTCTAGTTAGACTAGTTGAAACAAAAATTCATACTTAAAAAATATCAAGATCAGATTGAAAATAAAAGAGAATAAATTCTAATACACAAATATATATGTCATCATTTTTATTGCACTAAACTCTTTGTGTTAATAAAAAGAAGAATGAAAAAATCAGAAATATCTTTCATCTTACTTACAATATAAAAGAAGAAGGGTGTTTTGGTCCAGAATGTGGTGTGCTCTTTCACAAAAGATGTCTCATGGGTAAGCCTGAATCTCGTAGCATCTGCATGATAGGGGCATACACAATAAATCCAACAATAAGAGAGATTAGGAGTAACAATAGTCAATTATATTCAATGACATTGGGGGATTCCCGGTTGTGAGAGTTACAACAGATACCATTTTCATAGTCATGGACACTTTCTCGCTCCCATTCCTTCCACCCACGAATCTATATTTAGTAGAAAATGTTAAATGAACGACATAGATCATCCACGTAAAAATTGAATAATAGGAGATGACTGTCAAAATGAGAATGCCATCATCAACATGGAGTAGGCTATGAACAATCATGATTTGTTGAGCAAGTTGCTTTCCAGTGAAGATGACACTCATCTCAAGGTGATTCATAAAACCCTTTTGCCATTTGCATCATACTATTTCATTTTTAAATGAAAAGTCTTCAAGTATTACAACAAAGGCACTAAAAGCAATCACGTACATATTGATACCTACCTTTAATCTCCCAAGCATCATTGTTATGGCACTGTAAATAACATGAAACACTGCCAAAAAGAATATGAAGATGTGTAATTGATGTAATCCATTGGCAGATATAAGCGGCACGAACCCCTATTGATAAGAATTGCATTAGTTATGGCTTGGGATGAACATATTTTCATGTAATTGATGCATGAATATATTATAACAAACATTTTTAGAAACTAAATAAATTTGTAATGTTAAATGAAAAAGTAATGCTACTATAAGCTCGATATTATATGGGACAAGGTCGTTTAATCATTAGATGGTTTAGGAACTAGAGGTAAATTGGTTAAGATAAATAAAAACTCAATCCTTAAACCATCCAATTATTAGAATACCCCGTCTCATATAAACTCGAGTTTACAGTAATATTACCGTAAATGAAAATGTCCAATATTTATAACAACATAAAAGCTAGAGAAATCTGCATAAAAGGTTGTCATAATTTAGGAAAGAATTTTAAATTTTTATAGAAACTATGATTTTTTTGATGAATAGAATCATCTAACTTATGGCATGAACATACGTGCTCAAAGTGACCAATGCTAGTTTGAGATGAACTCATCTTTAGAATAAGAGAAACTATAAAAAGAATTTAAAAAATTAAAGAAACTATTCTCACCATTGTTTCCTACCAATGTGAGGGGCCCAAAAATAAGATGTCGTCTAATGAGTTGTTTTGTCTTGTGAAATTATACTTTCCTTTTGGAAAAATAGAATTTGCCTCAACACTTATAATGCAATGATATCAACCATAGTATAAGCACCAACTAGTTCTACAAATTTTATAACCACAATATTTGATGTTGAAAGTTAGGAGGTACTTTAACAAGCATGCATCGGATATTCAAGTTATTGCCTGTAGTTGAATAATAAGTTAAATAGAAACTTACATGTTGCACCTCAAAACTACGTATTGAACCTTTGTAATCTTGTAACTTCAAGCCCCAATAGTACCAAAATGAATTACAAACAACAAAAAAATAATTAAATAAATCCAGTCACTTTAAATTTATTAGGATTCTACCACAGGATAAAAAATGTTAATGAAGAATTGAGTCGATCTTTAGATGTTTTTGATCAATCTAACATTTTTTTTTGTTAATAATTTGACCAATTTGATATGTAATAGACTTATATATATATATATATGTATGTATGAATATACCTTGACTGATTAACATTTCAACTCAACAACTTTTGCTTTTAGTTTGAACTCTTCACCTAAATTAAACAACATTTCAGTCAACTATTTGTTATCAACAATCCAAAACCTATAGTTACTATATTTTATTTTATTATTGTAGAATGTCATATATTCGATTAATGCTTGAGATTCCATTTCTTGCAGTAAATTTTCCAATCCCTTATTTGCTATCCTCTCCCCCTCTTCTCATTTCCTTCTCTTCCAACACCTACAACTTGTATTATTCTCGCACATTGTACTGTCTTAATATTTTTTTACTGACCCAGCTCATCAGTGTTCTTCCTTTATCATCTTCAAGACCAAGTCCCGAGTTAGCCGGTATCCGACCCGGTAGACCCGGGCCATGACAAATAAACCCGAACTATAGGCCGAAATATGACGTGAGTTAAGTTGGAAATTAAATCAAAGCATTAAATTACTCGAAAATTTGACGATGACAATCATAGGCCATGGATAAATTTAAAAATGAACGAGCGACAATCAGTTGTCCAATAAGACACGCAAATCGAGGAATGAACGAAACAATTCGATTCCAAAACCGAAATAAAATAATAATAATAATAATGATGATAAGAATAATAAATAAAAGAATAATAATAATAATAATAAATAAATAAATAAATAGAAATATATATATATATGTTTATATAACTATATGTGTGTGTATATATATATATATATATATCAGTATATATGTATATTTTTATATGTGCCGTGTGTGAGGTGAGGATGTGTGTGTCATGCATGCAGTGAAGAAAAGGAAAAAATGTGTGAGGTGTCTCCATAGTTTCTACAAGTGGCAAATGCCACTGACTATGAAGTCGGTTTAAAAGGATTAAAAAGGAAAGAGAGAAAGAAACTGGAGGGTGAGCAACCTGAGGTGCAGGACCAAGAAGCAGAGTTTAGAGAGAGAGAGAACCGATTTTTGGAAGAGATTAGAGAGAAATTTAATGATAATTAAAGCAAGTGATATTATGGAATGTAACCAAACTTTGAAATGTGATTATAGGAATCTTCAACTAGAGGAAGGATTTTTGGGTAAAAGCTTTGGACTTTAGGTGAGTGTTTCATACCATATTGAGATAGACATTTTCATTATAGATATAAATATTGAACTCTTTTATGATGTATCGATATATGATATCATTTCCCTTTATAGCCTTTATTTAACAACTATACTGTATATGTTTTGAATGATCCATTGACTACTATTGTCTTCTTTGACTTAAGAAAATGTGATTGTAAGATACTCAAATGTTATAAGATCTTCCTTACAAATGTTTGAACTATTTCAACTAAATACCAAATAAGGAACTTTGATTTGAGTAATTGAATTTCTATTGATGATTATCGATTTTGGATATGATTTTGATGCTTTAGATAGAACACTCTTTTATGATTGGTTGCTATCGAATAGGTTGTGACTTATTGAACCTTACCACAGGGTATATTGTGGTGAGTCGGTGTTGATACGACATATCAAACTGACTAGTCTATCGATCTCAGTCAGCGATGTTCTAATTTGCTGGCCATAGAAGTGGAATATATGATTTTGAATATGAATATAGAATATGAACCACGATTGAATATGATTAATCGAACCATGATTTTGAGTTATCGAACTATGATTTATCGAACTATGTTATCGAACTTATGATTCATCGAACTATGATTTATCGAACTATGTTATCGAACTATTATTTATCAAACTATAATTTATCGAATTATGTTATCGAACTATGATTTATTGAACTATGTTATTGAACTATGTTATTGAACTGTGATTTGATTTATCGAACTATGTTATTGATTATCGATTTACGATTGTCATTGAATTGAGATTTATTGGAAGTGAATTTGATACCATTATCTTGTTACTATAATTAAAATAACATATGATATATGTGATCATTGACATTTCAGTATTGAACTATATAGCGATTTTGAAACCCTTGGTATGTTATAGAATACTCACGAGCTATTGAGCTTATACGGATTTTTATCCAACATATTTCAGGTGATGATATCGACAAAGAAATAGTAGGTGCAGTCAGGATAGTCAGAAACTTATAAAGCTATGAATCCTTTTTGTATTAGGATTTTGTTAGTCATGATGTAGTTACTTTTGGTAATTTTGGACTGTACATCGAATATGGCACTAGCAGACTTGAAAAATTACATCATGTATTTTTATAGTTACTATGGAATGTATATATAGATAACTGATGTTGACTTGAGTATTGGTTGATGCTTCCGTAATAGATTAAGAAATTTATTCTGCTGTATACGATTTAATGGGAACCGGGTGATCATTGAAAAAGGCCTCGGTGGCTGATCATGAGCCCTCAACCCGCATGGGCCGGATTTAGGGTCATGACATCTTTTGTAACATTTCAATCCATTCATCTCATCATCTTCAATGCACTTACACTGTAGCTTGTAGCACTTTGGAAAAAAATTCAGAACAAGGGGAAAACAGCTTGCAGTAAATACACTATAGCTACAATAACTAGCCAGTAGACCGGCCCAGCCCCCGCGCCCATGCCCTGCTGCGCGCCTGTGCGCCCTTCCCTGCGAGTGCGCCTACGCGCATGACAGCCCCTCCGCACGCGCCTGCGTGCCTGGCCTCCCCTATTGCGCGCACTTGCTGCCTTGCCACGTGCACCTACTGCCTAGGGCATGTCATGGGCATGCCATGACTTGTTTTCCAATGCCGTTTTAAGACCATTCTTTCCTATGTTTGACACCACCTTTTGGAGCCCCTTTTTGGCCATTATATCAAGTCATGTCGGGAACTTTTTTGGGACACATTTTAGTCATTATTCAAGGCCATGTTTGGCCACTTCCTTAGACCACTTTAGGTAAGACTGTTGACCTATTCTTGGTCTATGCTTTAGGGCATTTGGGACCCATTTGGGCCATTGTTCCAAAACACATTAGAGATGTTTTTGGGGCTATCTTGGGGGCCATGCTTGAACATGACTTAGACTATTTTGACCATTAGCTGGGGAGGTATTAGATTGATATTAAAAACCCATCTTGGGTGAATCTAGTTAGCAAATTTTTATTTTTAATTTTGAAAAAACATGGGAAAATAAATGGGTAATCAACTAAATCCATTTAATTGCCTTTAATTAATTACCTTTTAGTTCATTTTCACTCACTCTTCGAGTTTTGAAAATTCGAGGTGTGACATATTTCCAAGAAAATCAAATTCAAGAGAGAAAAGAAAAACAAAAAACAAAAATATTAATTTTCCTACAAGAATTTGACACGTGAGTGTTGTAACATCTCAGCCATTGGCAGAAATTACGCTACATCTGATCCATATTCTTGTTCACCCCAGTTGATCATGTTGGGTGAGTTATGACCTTGTACAATCGTCTTGAGTGAGCAACAACTACTTCGTCATATATAGTGAGAAGTCTTGGAGAAATGGGAAAGTTAAGATAAAGGTTTTGTTATGCTTTGCCTAGATGAACTTGTACTAGGTTGATGTTCATGTTTATAAGTTTCGTTGTCATAAAATGACATGCACTGGGAATTTGATGAGTTAAAATGATGAAATTTGATAGTAGCATGTATGCAATGAACTTAGTGTATGAACAAGATGGATGAGATGGTTTGATGTGAATGGATGAGTTGCACATTAGTTGTCGTTGCTTCAGTTGTAGATTTATTATTATCGTTTACAACCACATGATTATGTTACATTTATATATGGTTAATTTAGCCTTGAGGACTTTTGTTAGATCATATTCCCTAATCCGTAGAAGGTGGGTTTCGAGATATGACATTTCATCCTCAAATCACAATGTGGGACTCATTAGTGAATAAGATACAAGAGTAGTTTCTTCTGAGCAACATAACATGGCAAATGCGTGATGCTTTACGGTGGCTCAAGCTAGCATATTAGATCAGTTAAAGAGTATATCAAGTGGTTTTAATCTCTAATACTTGATATAAGGGACATATGTAAAGAAGATAAACTATTTAAATTTATGTTAGGTCTCTAAAATTGAGCAGATATGAAACTACATCGATAGGGTGTCAAAGACCTATCCGTAATAATCCTTAGCCTACAGTGGTAGTTATTGGATGAGGACATTAGATTCATTTGGTAGGGGGCTTGTTAGATACTAATCACTTTTAAAAGGTTGTAACATGTCTTGGTGGCAGCTTGTAGCAAGATATGGCACTTGGGTGGCCAACGACAATGTTTAGTGTGTCTTGCTAATTTCAAGTAGGTTGATCTCTATTCCTTCTCGAGCTATGATTTTTGGTTTAACAAATATAGGGGAGGGATGGTCCGCATAGTAGAGTTAACATGCTAAAAAATAGAGGTGATGTCTACTTCTGTCAACTTGGGAATTTTGAGTTAGTCATATATAGGGTGTGAGTTCCTTCTCCATTCTAAGGCATGAGGGAGGCATGCCTAGGGCAAGTTATTGTGATATCCCGACCCGGGATACGACATATATACCGAGGTAGGTCGACTAAATAGTGTAATCTGAGCTGTTTTAAGCTCTATGTCATGGTATCTTATAAAACTGTATGATTGTGAAATATGAATGGTTTGTTAATATAGCCAGTGACGGGCAACACCGAACACCCAGGACACAGTATCGAAATGCATGCATGCACGTATTTCCTATGCATTTGAATGTTTGCATGCATGCATAGTTTAATAGTGTATGCATGCGCTGTTAGAAATGAATTTATATGCACAGTATATGGATATAATTACATGTATAAAATGTGTACTTTATGTGTATGTATATATGTAGGATAACATAAAATACATATACATGAGTGTGTGTGTGTGTGTATATATATATATATATGAATTAAATATATACAAAAGAAAAAGTAAAGGGGAGGGGGACTGCATGTGTACCAAGTGACCAGTGTGTGTGTCACTGTGTGTGTGTATGTTTGAGTGTGTTGGGGAACAGCACCAAGGCTGTCGACCTTGGTGCAAGTAGGGTTGCCAATATATGTATACATATATTGTGTAGGATATGAGTGAATGGTGGGGATTGAATGGGTAGTTCGCAGCAGTCAAGAATGACTGCCATAGAGAGAGAGATAGAGAGAGGGAGAGAGAAAGTAGAAAGAGAAAGAGGTCAGTTATGTTTGGTGCATATATATGTGTGGTGTGTGAGATAGGAGATAAAAAAGAAAGACCAAGAAGGGAATTGTGAAGACTGGGAGAGGTTCAAAAGTTGAAACAAAGAGGGAGAAGAAGGAACCGCACCAAGGAAACAGAAATTCAGTCAAGTTCATTAGCTACTGTTTTTATAAATTCAAAGCATGAAACTTAGGTTTGATCTTAGGGCCATGTAGCTTATTCAAAAAGGAATTCAATGTAAAAAGAATCAGTTTAAAAGATGCAGAAATGAGGTAGAAATATTGAGTTACAGGTTTGAAGGATAATACGAGTTTCATAGATTTTGTACTTAAAACTCCATTTAAATGCTAGGAAAATAATCATGTGAGGTGTAGAAAATGAATAGTTAAAGAAAAGGGTTAAAATAAGGAAAAATCAAGCATGAAATAACAAGGAAATGAGGTCATCAGAATTTCGTATTGGCCGAAAACAGCCACTGCGTTGGTTGTTTTGAGGGCCAATATGTAATCGTTTTCATTTTTAGGGTATAGGAATGAAACCCACATGAACTGTAGGTCCGAACGCCATTGAGAGAAGTAAGAAATTTGATCAGAACAGTGGCCAGAATCGGAAGGGGTGACTGAACCCTACCTGCGTACTGCCGGAGAAGAAGGGTTCTGTTTGGTTAATGGATTCGGGTCATGGGTTGGGTTCGGGTTTAACCCGCCCAACCGCAGGTGCGGGTAACTGAAACGACGTAACATTGGGGGGGGGCTGTTTAGATGTTTTAAAAATTGAATAAGGGGTGTTTGGTTGTGAGTTTAAGAAATTTGAATAAAATGAAATTGGGATAGGAATGCTTATCCCTATTTTGAACCCTTAGCCGCTGTTTGGCTACTCCCATTTAGAATTAGTAAATCCTGAAATTAGGAATTGACCCAAATGTTATTGAAATTGAAAAAGGACCCTAAACTTATGATTATTATATATTGACGCAGGGAATAAATAAATTAAATATTAATTTATTTAATTTTAAATAAAAGAAATTACTAAAATGCCCCTAAGTCAAAAAATAGACAAACGGACTCCGATTAAAATAAAAGAATAGTGAATTTTTATTATTTCGAACATTCTGGACTCAACTGGTAGAGTCTGATTTGTGAAAATAAGTCTTGAGAAGCAAGAACCCGTGAAAGTGCAAATGACCATTTTACCTTTATAGTAACGATGTCCAAATTAAACACATGAATAGTGTATTTTAACTATCTCAGACATTCTACGACCAATAGTGAGGTCCGTATCGCAAGATGGAGTCCTGAAAAATAAAAGACCCGTAAAAGTACAAAATGACCATTTTGCCCTTTTTAACACAGATGTCCAAATTGAGTTCCGCGAAAGCCTAAACCGACTTTCTTCGGCGTTCCGGACTCAATGGTAAAGTCTAAATTAGTGTTAGATATACTTAAGATAACAAGGCATAAAATTTAATGAATAACATTAATTCTGAGACGGATCTATTGACATATAGGGAACTCGAAAGGGAAAGGCAAACTCACAGGAATACTGACCTAGAACTGCAATTAGAGGTAAGTAAATTCCATTTCTCTTCTATGTGGTGTTTCCAAGCCAAGTTATTCTATTTTACTGCCGAATTTGTATTCATGAACACACTAGATATTCTTGTTTACCACAATGTGATATTGATCTATCTTGTGGACATTGATTGACTGTTATATCATTGTTATTGCATTAAACCATGTCTGGAAAGGCCTACTGTTATATTTCACTGTATACTTGATATTCTATTTTTATATCCTATGTAATCACATATGATCATGATAAGTTTATATACCGGATTTGTGCTCAGACACAATATCCATCTGATGCTTTCTGATACACTGGAGACCTACGGGTCAACTCCATGAATGGACATATGGTAATACATTGGAATTCACTGGGGGGGTATGCTGAGCCTTAAAAGACCGAGGGTGTGCCAAGCCCTGACACAGAATAAATGCATCTCTTATTTGATTGTTTGACTACGACTGTTGAGTTACACGATTCCTTATGAATATCTTGTATTAGTGAGACATTTCTTTATTGATTTGATTGTGAGCGGTTTATTGTGGCAGTGCATTCTTATTGATATATTTTCATTGAGAGTTCTATGTTGATGTTATATCCAATACTCCTGATGGTATATTGTGATTCATTGTTCATTGGCCATTATGGCAATTGTTTTTCATTGGCTATCACAGCATCTCTTCTCTTATGATTAGCTATCATATTCTCATTCATGGATTCATATTCTTTTATGATCACCAATACCAGTGTCGGAGATCTGTTTTTACTTGCTGAGCTTTCGTAGCTTATGCCACCTTAATTACTTACCACCTTTCAGGTAGCGACACTACAAGATCCCAGTAGGAGTCTGAGAGCGTAAGAGGACATTTTGAGGAAATGTATCAGTTTATGTTTTAGTTCTCCCATGTATTCACTACCCACGAGTGCTGGTTATGTCTGGTTCTTATTTTGTTTTTGTAGAACCATATTATGTATTGAATAGATTTCCACTGATCATTGTATTGAAAGACTTTCGCTGATTATTGTATTGTAAAGACTTCCGCTGATCATTGTTTTAAATTTTTAGTACATTGCATATTAGTACTATGATACAGGAATGGAAAAAGTAGGGACGGCCTAAGGGTCGGCCCCGTGACACAAGATCCACATAGGATGGGTTTCGGGTCGTGACAATTATGGTTGGCAAAGCTTGCATAATCCTAAGGTTCTATTGATGGGGCTAAGTATGTGCTAGCTCAAAAAGGGGTGGTTCATGGGGTTGATTCATTGTTGGACTTGTGGGCTTGATCAAATAGAAAGGACCCCTGATGCTCAAAGTTGACAATCGTTGTTGGTAGTGTGTATGTATGGTATGGGTGCAAGCCTAACATACAAGTGGCTCGGGTGGGCAAAGTTGCTCAAGGCATGTATGCATTACCTTGGGCACTAGTGGACAAGTCTATGTGCACAAGAGTTGGTTTAGCTTGTCGGGTTTGAATGTGGTTGGGGCTAGGAAAATGTGGCTATGTGATGTGGTCTTAGACATGTGGCGAAGGTTAAGGATGTCATGACATGGAAATCCTCCAAGATAGTACTGGGAATTGTCAGGTGACTTCAAACAAGGTTGGCTGAGACAGTTGTGCTTGCTGACATGGACTATAATGTGGTGCATGACTCATCAGATAGTAGTTAATGGGATTAACTACCATGTCTTTGGTGGCTAATGTTGTGGGAGCAACTACTATGATTGTGGGTGCATGTGGCAGATCATGGTTACAGTTGAAGGATGCAACTACAAGGACAAGAGGTGGGGCTTAGGCAAGTCTAGTGGCTTGTATAATTTCTGCGCACAGATGGCAAGAAGGCAGAAGGCCTTGCAAAACTGTTGGGTCACAAGGGCAGCAAGACAAGCGGGTTGCTTAACTTCTTGGGCCAGGTGGCTGTGCTAGAGACAACTTGGATGTCACACATAACTACTCTAGATATAGGTGTCATAGCCTAGGGAATTTTGTATTTGTAATTGTTGTAATGTGTCATTATATGTATGTAATGCTAGTGTTTGGCAGACAGAGAGAGTGATTGGCTGTGAGTAAGCTAGTGTGAGTTTTAGTAAGCACAGCGCTGAGTGCTTATTGTAGCCTTTGGGCAGCGGAGTGTTCCTTTGTATTAAAAAAATTTGTTGAATAAAATGTTTGGGAAGGTTTCTCCTGTACGTTTTTGGGTTCCTTGATTGTGTGTATTATGTGTGGGTTGATCGTACAGGCAACACAGGCTAGTCTCATTTGTCTAGGCGAGAAAAACTATCCCATGACAGTAACCCATATGAAGGATACCCAAAAGACACAATTATTACTTCTTTTAAGCTCTAGTGCTAGCCCAACAATATCCTCCCATGAGACACCACGTGAGCTGGGTGTGTGGTTCACAATTATTACTTCTTTCCATTTTCTTTCCTTCTGTCCAGACACCACTTCTTTCCAATACCCGAAAATTGACTTCCCGTCCTTCCAAGCTCCCAAACCCCTCGGAAGATCCTCGCAATTCTATCCACTAAAATGTACTTGAACATACAATATTTTTGTTGCATCAAACCAAGAACATCAAAGGTGAGAATCGAGATTTAAAATTAACAACTAAATATGACAAACTTACTGTCTTGCACCCTGCAGCTGGACTATTAGCTGCTAAAAATCTATGCTCATTCCATAGAAGCCTTCGATGGTGCTCTAGCTCACTCTTTTGCGATGGCTTATGCTTTGCATCAGGATGGTGGGTTGAGCCGTGGGTGTTTTTGTCGGAGCATGGCAACATTGTGTCTGCAAACTTTAGGGGAATACAAATTTTGGTGATGTACTTTTGTCCAAATGTCAGGAGTAGAGAAATGAATCCTAAAACCATAAGCTCTGCAAAATTAATGAAGAAGAAGAAGATAATGCATCACTAAAAATCAAAGAATCACTTCATTGAAAATATAAATAAAAGATAAAATAAGATTATTTTGATCAAACTAATTTATTCATATATCTATACTAAAGGCACCAAACTCATTAAGTGTTTTACACTTTTTTATATTTTAGAAACACCCTTTTAGATATTGAATTTTTAATTTATTTTACCCATGCTTCTTATTTGAAAAGTCATATATCATTGTTTTTTTCCACACTATTTATTTACATTGATGTAGAACGTGTGGGATAGAGTTTTTTATCCAATTGAGAACTTAAAATCCAAGTCAAATTTCTAAGTGATATATTCTTCTTTCCTAATCTAGTTCCTAATCTCATCTCAATCTAGCTTCTAAACCCAAGCTTATCTCAAATTTGTAATATTTCTTTGTTCTATTTGAATTTTAATATTGTCGAAGAAAAAGAAGAAGATTTAATTATGATTCCTATTGTGAAGAAAGAAAAAAAAAACCTCAATTGGTTGATTGAAGTATGAATTTAGTAATACTAATAGATTTCATAAGTTCTTTTATAAAAGAGAAAATAAATACTAGTTTAATCATTGTTGCAAAAAAATATTCTCATGAATATAGCAAACACTATAGATGAGAATGAACTTAAATTCTTGAAAGATGATTTTAATACTTATAAGAAGATTAGAATTGTAGTGATGGAGGAAGGAAATTAATGGTTTTTTTTTTGTTTTATTCTGGGAGAATTATTGTTATCAAAACAAGAACCTGAAATTGCAGATTTTATAGATGTGATAGGAGAAAGTACAAAGATTTTGATTATTCTTGAGGAGATTCAAGCATTGTTATAGGGTTATAAACGAGTTCAAGGTCAAGTACATATAATTAACTCGATGACGAATTCTTTTCAAATGGAAGAGTTTGATGTATTTCAAGTGGCAGAGTCTGATGTATAACAGATATGGTACTTGCCAAAAATATAAATATATGTTTCGGAGTTAATTATTTACTTTTAAAATTTAACTATATTTCAAATTAGTTATTTTAGATAAAATATCTATTTTCTTTATTATTTTCTATTATGAATAAGTTTCTTTATCTTATTAAGATTTCCGATATTAATATCTATTTATAGGGTTAAAGTCTCTATTAGTAGAGACATCTTTTATCTTTAAATTTTGATATTAAAATAATTTTTTAGAGAATTTTATTCTCATTTTGGGTGATTGTTCCCGCGATTCAATACAAGCAACTCAAGTACTCAATTTCTATTACTTTTTGTATTGCATTCTGTACACCCCTTTTTATTCGCTCAATCAGTGAACTTCTAATAAAATTTAAAAAAAAAACACTTCTCCATTTTCATTAGTTCTTAATTAAAAAATGCAGTGAATAATTAAGTAAAATTGTTGCCAATCAAAGACTTAATTGTGAAATTGTAGAAGATTGTTTCAGTGGGAAGCAGATTCTGGGTCTTAAAATTCGTGTCTCATGTGCTAGATGCAAAAGACTACAAATTTCCAGAGAAATCCAGATTCAATACATGTTTGTGCATTCTAATTATTATTCTTTACACTATTCTCAAATCCAAAAGTCTAATTGACTATTAATTTGAGTCCATTAACATGAATAAGACATGCAGAAAAATTAAAATCTCATATTTATACATATGATTTAAAAAGGGCACATTAAATTCATCAATACGTTATCTTGGGTACAAAATCCACTTAGTTAAGCCGTATGTATCAATAATTTCCTATCTATATTAATGATTTTTATAAGATAGATTAGATAATATATATATATATATATATATATATATATATATATTATTAAAACAATGTCATCGCCATTAACTTCTTATCTAAGATTGTTAATACTTAATGATATATTAATTATATTTTTTGGGCTCTTCAGGATAATTAAATAATAGAGAGTATAATTGTTAATTAATAATGTTGTAGACATAACCACCACTCCCCCCCCCCCCCCCCCCCCAAAAAAAAGAGAGATATATTATAGGCTTATAATAAGCTTACTTTTCATTGTGCATTTTAATTATTATGCTTTGTATCATAATAAAATGTAAAAGTTTACTTGACTATCAATTGACATGAAAATGAAGTGTTAAAAAAAACTTAAAAACTCAATTTTATACATATTAATTAAATTATATATATTTTTATAATATTTGCATTAACAATCTACTATGATTTTAATGTACGTATTATTTATTCTATTATAATTTAAAATAATTAAAATATTTATTTTAAAACATGTTGATTGCAATCAACATGTTTTTTTTAGCCTAAAATAGCATAAAACATGTTTTACATAATTCCATTAATCATGCACATTCATTGCAATCAACATGTTTTTTTGCCTAAAAAAATATAAAACATGTTTTACATAATTACATTAATCATGCGCACATTCATTTAAAAAAATAGAAGAACATTTTTATTGAAACTAGCTAGGCAGTTAGTATATATTTTAACCTTTTTAGTTGTATAGTAAATATTATAAAGTACTTACTATAAAAAGAGTTGATATATAGGTAGAAACTTTAAAAAATTAAAATCAAATGTACCATGAAAAGAAAGGATTTAAAAGTACTCATATTCTTTCTTTACTGTGTTCATAATTTATAGCTATATGTGACATTTGAAAAAAAATTGATTAATGCAATATTGAAGATGAACAACTAGACTTTATTTCAGTTAATTTTGCTTTCACTTTTATGCTCCATTTCAATTTTATTTCAACTGAATTGGTACAAGTTCTACAATGTTAATTATAACTTACATAGGATATATGGACTTTGACAATTTAATACACCGTACAAAACTAGCTTATTGAAACACGGTAATCTAACTAGATTTAAATTTTAAACCATATTAAAGTCTCTTTGACATGGATCAAAGTTGACATTCTTACCTCCTTTAATCTTCTCGAGGGCTTCGAACAAAGCTTTCCTACGCCTTTTTTGAAAGAACTGAAAGAAAACATCATTACTTATACCGAAAGAGAAAAAAGTCTGCTTTCCAACTATTTTTTGAGTTGGGAATGTGTTTATTTCCATTGAAATAGAGAAAGTCAGAGAAGCCTATATATATATCTGCGAAAAGAGTGTCTCATATGGTAACAAAAGAAATGGAGTGTCAGCGAACTCCTCTTTTCATTTTTAAGAAGGTTAGTCACATATATAAAATTATAGGATAAAATATAATAATTCACAATTACCTCTCCCACCCGATGAAGAACTTTCTCCAAAATTATAGAGATTATAACGATAACTGCACAAACCAAAGAAACTGCCCATGTGGGTGTCTTATCAAGCTCCCTTGAGGAAGGTCCTCCTCCTCCCGCCATATTTTGCAGATGAATTCAAAGTAACCAACTTGAGGGCTAAAAATAAAAAACATAAAACAAAAAAAAAAAAATCTATACTTGTTAAGAAAAACAAAATATTTATTGTAGATTGTCAAACCAGAGAGAGAGGAAGAGGGAGGGCCAATAACTGCGAATGGAGAAATTCATAAGGTTAAAGATATGGTGGCTCCTAATGACCGAACAAAGAATCATTGTAATCTCTGGTGAGTTGTTGAGGGCGATTGGTTCGTTGGTTTCTCTTTTTCCGCTATAACGGAACTGAACCGGGATTATACGGATAAAAATGTGTAAAGTACCCGTCATTCTGTTCTCTAATTTCCAACTTGTCCCTCCAGAACCTGTTAACAAGAGTGTTCATAGGGATTTAGTTATGTGAGGTTAAATTATGGCCACAAACAAGAAATGGAAACTAATAGTCATTTTAAAATAACCAGTTCTTTTTTATTTTTATTTTTTCGATAAAATGGAGTCAAATTTTAGATATCACAACTTGTCCATATTGTATCAAAATAGTTTAAAAATCCTATTGCCCGGCCATTTCATAATTAAATTTAATGCTATGTATCATTTTGTTACATGCAGAAGCATGTGTTAGTTAATAAACTTGATTTTTCTATAAAGCCCTAGATACATGAATAGATACATTGGATGCAAGTAGGTAGATGAGGGACGTATTTACATAATTCATGTATATAATTCAAAAGTCATCTTGGGATTGAAGGTAATAGATGTGGGGATACATGTACTTGGTTAGATGCATGTCTTTGTAATCCTATAAATACCCATATACTCTAGCTATTTTATAATGGTGGAATGAAATAATATAGCTTTATCTCCTCTCCACTTCTCCCTCTAAGAGTGTTTTGTGAGAATTAAATATATCCTCCATTTCCAACAAAGTGGTATTAGAATCGAAAAGCTTGTAGTGATAAAAGAGATGGCAAATAGGATGAGTTCCATTCAATTGCTACGGTTCACCAAGGAGAACTATGATAATTGGTGTATCCATATGAAAGTGATTTTAAGAGCACGAGATGTATGAGAGATTGTAAACAAAGGCTATGAAGAGCCCCAAAATGAAGATGTCTTGACTGAAGCTCAAAAGGAAGTGGTGCAAGCCTCAAAGAAGAAAGATCAAAAGGTCCATCAATGTTTGGATGATGCCATGTTACAAAGAATTTCCAATAAAATTACTTCCAAGCAAGCTTGGGAGATTCTAGAAAACACTTGCAAATGAGTTGACAAAGTGAAGAAGGTTTGTCTTCAAACCTTACAAGATGAGTTTAAAACCTTACATATGAAGGAATCTGAGTCAATTTCAGATTATTTTTTAAGAGTCTTGGCCATTGTGAATCAACTAAAGAGAAATGGTGAAGATTTAAATAATACAAGGGTTGTTGAAAAAAATCCTTCGGTCAATGAACCCCAATTATAAATTTATTGTTATTGCCATTGAGGAGCCAAAAGACTTGGACTCCATGACCATTGATCAAATTTTGGATCGTTGCAAGCCCATGAAGAAAAAGTAAAAAAAAAAAAGAAACAAGATCCTTTGGAACAAGTACTACAAACAAGGATTTCCTTGAAGGAAAAGGAAGACAAGCATAAAAGTAGTCAAAGAGGTCAATGACATGGAAATGGGCAAGACCGAGGAAGTAGAGGACGAAGAGGTGGTTACCATAGACCTAACAAAGAAGAAAGAGGCCAACACTTACAAAAAATGAGATGACATAGAAGAGGATACACTTCAAGCCCATTTAGAAGAAGGTATGATAAATCTTGGATTCAATGTTATAATTGCAAAAAATATGGTCATTATGTTTCAGAATCTAGAAGTGCTACTAACAATGTTGAAGATAAAACTAATCGTTTAGAAAATAAAAATGAAAATGTGGAGCCTATTTTGTTGTTGGCGTACAAGGGAGATGAAAATGGAGGAAAAAATTGATCCAGAAGGATACCACTAAGATATCACTCAAGGTCCTAAAGTGTGAATATGACCTAGAAAGGGGGGTTGAATAGGTAGGTTCTAGAATAAAGTTTTTCTCCAATGTTAATTTTAATTATTGTCTACAACAAAGATGCCATAACAACAAAATCACTCAACGTGATTAATCCAACATGCACAAACCTATCAACATTCACCTAATAGATCAACTAGTTCAATTTGATATGCAATTTCATCAATTCAATACGAAATTCAACTAAGTGATCAAATAACAATTCAATTCAATTTACATTATCACTTGCTCAATTAAGTTTTCAATTAATCAAATTAAAGGTCAATTATGAAATTCATGAAAACTCAATTTTAATATCAATATTCTAGTGGAAGCATTCAATTAAAGCAATTAGTAAATTGAAAGAGATGAAGTGATATGATTAAGAGATTTGCAAACCGATTGATGATGAAGAAACCACCAAGGGCAACAATCCTTAGAGTAAAACTTCGGAGCTGGGCCAATGCTCAAGGAAGACTTCCACTATGATGAAAATTGAGTAACAATGTATCTATAAACAAGCTTTGTATCTCAAGCCCCGTTCTACCCGATTATGTCTTCAGTTTCCTCTTAAATCCATAAGCTCCTCATAGCCGAAAACTTCATACAACTGGAATCCTCAACGGTCCCGGAATCCTCCGATCAAGTTGCTCCACAATTGCAAATCCTTACAACCTCGGTGTTTACCGATCACTCAACACTAAATCCTCAAGCTTGAACTCAATCATTCAGTCAATGGTGAAATTGACATAAATAAGAGACTCTTAGATTTGATTTGGATCTAGTAAATGGTCTAAATCGACCAATAAACAAGAGTAGAAAAATGTAAAAATGAAAATTATGATTGATTTATTATGAAAGCTTTTTGATCTCTTAATAATTTAGCTCTCACAATTGAAAACTCTCTCACTTTGTTTTTCACTGCTTTTAACTGAATATTCGTGTATTTTTGCAATGAACTTGTTCCATCTAAAATGAGTTTGAAAATAGATTATAAATCTATTTTTTGCCCAGGGTTCATTCGAACGAACCATCATTCTTTCGAACGAATAAGAAACAAATATCAAACGAGCACAATTATGAGGTTGCAGCTCTTCGTTTGATACAGGAAAATGAACTCTCTGTTGTTCGTTCAAACGAGCCAACAAGCAACAAAGAGTTGCTCATTCTAGCTTGTCGATCTTGTAAACTGAATTCTCCCTTAGGATTTTAAAGATACATTTTGGATGGTCTTGGAGTAGAATGTGCATTGAGGTACGCACTCTTATGACTTATGTAAGGATTATACACAAAGCACGTTTTGTTAAACCGAATTAGCCAATTACAACATCGGACCCCATGGTCCTAACAAACTCCCCTTTGACAATCCGTGACAAAACTTGCGTAAAATAGTATAAGAATACAATACACCAAAATTTATAACCCCCAAAGAGCTAGATAGAAGTAAGTTATATATTTTGACTTAATATCTTATACTAAAGATATCACTTAGCAATGCTCAACAAGTAGTCAATCTGTTTCCTGCACAACAAACTCAACTATATCACGTGAGATCACATTAATAGAGATATATCAAATAAATTCAATGAGATCACACAAATAGATGAGTATCAATATAAGACAATGTATAGTAAACATGATAACCATATGCAATTAAATCAATACTTGAGCAAGACAATATGACTCTAAGCTATCTCATTTATATGCAAAAAAATAAAAATGTATATCAAAATATGCTCAATACAAATAATCTAATCTCCCCCTTTATACCAATTCCCCTTTTGTAACACCATCTTTCCTTTTTGTATCACGATGATAAAAGAGGTAACAAATAAGAAAGATCATAAGGAAGTAAAATATAACACGATAGACACGCATAGTAAGATAACATAATATTGACAATAATGATCATAGACATTGAAGAAAAATATAAAGGATATCATAGCAAAACAAGAGTCTATCATCAATCCAAAAAAGATAAAACAAGAAGTCATAGGGAAAAAATGTTAAAAAGTAAGTACATGTAGCAGATGAGTAGAAATATATATAGGTGAACCTCACTACAATATCACTCATTACTCATGTAACCAAATAGTAGCTGAATCACTAATCATCTGCAGGTGGTGGTGGAGGAGGAAAGACACGTGCGAGAGCCTCTATCAATCCCTGTAGAGCTCCTAAAAAATAGGCCGCCTCTTCCATCCTCGGTACGAAGTAGTCTGATCGTATCCAAAGATAGTGTTGCTCTAGCCTGTGGTCAATATTAGCAGTGATCTGATTATGATGCAACTGTAGTCGATCCTCTAACGTATCTCTCGAAATCGGTTGACCGGCTACATATAGATGAGGAGGCTCTTGTTGACGCATGAAAGTCTGTACCCAAAGGAGTATGAAACTATGGTGGAGTCAACAAGGAAGTTTTAAATATTTATCTTTCTTTTCTATCAGCTTCAAAACTTAAACTTCAAACCAATCGTAAGTGTCTAGCTCACACATACGAGCTTTTTATTAAAAGAATATAAAGTTTAAATAGATAAAGAAGCATATAAATATTTTTTTCAAGTAAAGAATTGAGCAATTATTCAATAATTGTTATATATGTAATTGATGTTGCCTTTTTTTATTAGAGGTATCTTCCGTCCTTCGCTATCTGTCAAGAACTCAAAGTCAGAGGGTCACCAGGTAAACTCTGGTAGTAATCGCTCCAATAATAAAATCAGTAAAAAAAATAAAACTATAATTGAAAAGAATAATTGAACATGAATCGAAACTATATCTTATGGTCTTATTTATAGATTTTATATCTCCTACGTTGAGTAAGGTTATGAGACATAAAAATAATGATTTGAAGATATCCGAAGATAGTAATTGCCATATTGAATTCTGTTTTTTTATTTTAAGGTTGGTAGGATATGGAAGGCAATGCTCTATTCTGAACCATATACTTTTGAACTTTCCGTACCTGTTTGATCTGAATAGTACAATCCTTCTTAATCTTAATCTATATCCTAAAGAACTTTGTACATTTACGTATTATGTTTTAAACATATTTATTACTTTATGATACATTAATAATAATATATTATAAACACACATATTACACATTGTTTGAGTTTTAAAAATATATGTATATATTAAACCTTTTTATAATAAATATATATAATACAGAAATTATACATATAGAAATAATATCATTTACTATTTATAAAGAAAATAATAGTATTTAAAATTTGAAATTTTAGTAATTTTTTTTAGAATTAAATTGGTAAACTTGCATTGAGATAATGTTGTAATATTGATAAACAATATACAATTGATATCGTATCAGCATCATCAATAAAATAATATTTTAACAATATGACTTAGAAGTCTTAACAATGAGAAGACACATACGTGAAATTTTTTATCAAAATAGAATTTTTTTGAAAATTTTTTTCAAAAATAAGATTACAGTAAATTTATTTACTAAATTAGGATTTTGTAAAATCATCTTTTAAAAGACCATTTAAAAAGAAAAAAAAATTATTTGAAATCGTTTAGATGTAAAAACTGCCCTCAACACCCCACCTGGGGGCGGCGGGTCAAAAACCAAAAAAACACACTCGAAAACACAAAATCAAAGAAAAAAAAGGATAAAACAAACATCCGTTAAGCTTGCTTGTGTAGCCAATAAACTGAGAATGCTTGCATTTAGATATTATCAAGGGACAGTGGCCGAATTTTTTTATTGGCTGTAAGAATATTACTGAAACATTCTAAATTATACACTAAACATTTCCTAAAAGTGACCCACCTGACGAGAGATAAAAGGGACAAAGCATAAAGCTTATGCTCCTGCCAGAAACACAGAAACAACGTCAACACAAAAGTTACAAAAACCACACAGATTGGGAAAAAAAAAAGGTTTTAAACTTGGACTTCAAGTCAAGCTCTGGTTGTCATAAAGGTGAAATTAGGTCAAGAAAATATTTTGACGTAATAATTCAGTCATCACCAGTTCAACTTTATTGACAACCAAAGTGGAATTGATCAATGAAACTTGATCATCAGTTATAAAATAGAAGTAATTAAATTCAATTACTAACCAAGTCACTAAGTCGTTCTGGCCAACTTCAATTGAGGGTAGACCACCAAGCTCTAACTTGGTTGATATCTCTTCTGCCTTCTCATATGAGAGGTTGAGTATTCAAGTTCCCGTGGGAGCAAAGAGTGTGTGTGTGTGATATACCTATAAAAAAATAAAATAATTGAGGGTAGAAGATAATGCTGCTAAAAAAAATTTCTTAAGTCATTACTATTGGTATTCAGAAGGAAATTCCAACAGATTTTCATAAAAAGGCAGCCGAAAAATTCAAAGTAAAAAAAGAAAAAAATAAGTTATTTTTTGATCGGTGAAAAAAAAAATGGCTTGACCACCTAAAAAAAAATTATTTAGAACATAAAAAACCATAAGCTACCAAAAATAATAGAGTCAAACATATATATAAGATTTGCCAACCAAAATTAATGGTAGACCGCGATAGAAAAAATAGAGTGAAAATCTAAGAGAAAGAAACATGTGTGCACAGAGAAGCAATTAGGCAATTGTGCTCCTAGACTCCTAGTGTGGTTTCTAACCAATGATTTGTAGTTGTTATCTTCTTTTCCTTTTTTGGGGGGGAGGGCACACAATCCTCCCCCCCCCCCCCCCCCCCCACCCCACCCAACCCAAAATATATATATATATATATATATATAGAGAGAGAGAGAGAGAGAGAGAGAGAGAGAGAGAGAGAGAGAGAGAGAGACATATATTATCCTCTTTCTTAAAAGAAGAACAAAAGAGAGAAAAAAAACACACTAGGAATGAACCTCAAATATCACTAAAGTCAAGAGAAGTTTGATAAAGTTTAAAATATGACAAATAAAATTTTATAAAACCTTACAACATCAAAATGATATTGAAAGCATTATCGTTCCCATGTATTTTTAAAATGTTTCAATAATTATTGCATCACAAGTCCAGAAAAATGAATAAATGAAATTTCCTTTGATAATGAACAGTGTGAACTTTCGTTCGATATACACTCGGTGTTACTTTTTTTTCATTTTCTTTTTTCTCATAACGTTACATGTAATGTGAAGGTGAACATGAGATTATGCACCCATAATCTTACATGTTATGTGAGTACATGAAATAGCAACGTCTTATCTAGCTGTCATCGAAATTCACTGCACCAATATATATATATATATATATATATATATATTTTGGTACAAAGGAAAATTAAACATATATGATCAGCAAATATTGAGACTTGATAGTGTTCAACAAAGCTCTTCTTGGGAAATGGCTTTGGAGGTATACAAAGTTATACAAAGTTAAAGTTGACTGAAGCTACATGAAACAATCAATTCAACCACACAGTGCAAAGTATAAGTTGACTGAGGTTTAGCATAAACAGTAACTATAAAACAGAGAATATGTGTCATAAGAAGTATGACTATTTTTTGGTCTAGTGCGGATGAAAGGACAAGTTTGGATAGAAGCAGTTCCTACTCCCCAGTAACTATAAAACAGGAAGTAATTGTCACCAGAAGTATGTATTTTGTTGGTTGGTCCAGATTAAAGAAGTAGGAGTTTGGATAGAAGCAGTTCCTTTCCTCAAATTCATAGTTCTGTTTCCTTGTAAAAAGCAATAATCACAGTTCTTACTGTTTGTCAGATCGATTGGGGAAACTAAGGACCTTCCATGCTCAGAAAAAGGTCAATACTAACGAGGTGCTCCACGTTAGGGGGACTGACAAAGCTCTTAGCCCAGATGTGTTTTCTCTTTGAAAAAGTAATGAAACCTCTAGTCATCTCTTCATATGTAGCCCCAAAGGTTGTTGTTCAACTTTGTGAAGTTATTTCATTGTAATTAGACCTAACACTAATAGAATCATGCTTTATCAAATTTGAACCTTCAACATTGGGTTTTGGAGACCCTCGTTAGCCTTGCATTCCAAACTGATGGCGTCTCAACATTCTCCTTGAAGCTGTCCTCAGGCTCTCCCCCTTGAGAAGTTTTATAAAAAGGTTCACATTTTTTGGCTTCCTCATACCTGAAGTGGAAGTCAAGGAGAAGACTGTTCATATAATAACTGGTTTGACAACTGGTTCATAAACATGCCATTTAATGATAAGAAAATAGCCTTCTCATGGAAGTCTCTCAGTGGATTAATTGTTTGTGATCTTTCCAATGAAGGGAATTTCAGTTCTCTGACAAGGAAAGAACGACTAAGGAAGACAAAAACATAGCATAGGGACATTGTTTAGGACTAGTCTAGATCACAGTGAAGGGAAGTATTTCAGTTCTCTTGACAAGGAAAGACAGATTGAGCAAAGGCAGACGAGAAGGCAACGATAGCAGGCTTGCCCCAAGACAGGAAAATAGCACAGAGACATTGCTCAGGATTAGTTAAAACTGCCCATTTATCACATGTGACTATGTGAGGGGAAGATTAGTAAAACATTCAAGCTGTAAGTCAGTAATATAGAAGTGAAAAAAAAGAAAGATATTGAGACAGAATATGAATGAAGGATGGAAGCATCTGACTGGGCTCTGGAGATAAATACCAAAAGAGCTTATCAGCTTTCATGTGTCATTAATTTAGGGTTGCCTTATTGTCTGCAGGAGCACAGTTGGATTCCACTCATTGAGTAAGAGCTGCTTAAGAAAGAGGCGGAACATTGCTGTTCGTGGCAGCAAATGGAAAACAAGATACTGATTTAGTCAGAGGTAGACTTTTGATAAGGAGAAGCAGATGCACAATGAAACTCATCTTGTCGGGGCTCAGTTGAATGCTCCAAGTATAGATTCCCTAGGCTCACACATATCCGTTTTATCTTGTGCAGGGGATCGAATGTTAACAAAACAAGTGCATCCAAATACTTATGCATTATGAAAGTAACTTCTTGTCTTGGCAGAAATTAGATGGGTGACATCCTTGGAGATTCATTCCTTATTGGAAATTTCCTATTCAAGTTTGGGCAATGGAGAAAAGACTGAACATCTGTTGGCATTGTGCTTTTTTGGCCAAAATTGGGGTTATATGGCTTGAGAAGAATTCTAAAAATTTATTGGCATAAAAGTTACTTTGAAGACAAATTTTAGGGTAGAGTGTTTTTTGTAACTTTTCTTTAGGTCTCCATTGCAAAAGAATTTAAAGGGTGGTTTCTGATTACCATAGTGAGAGATTGGGTTGCAGTGACTTCTTCTTGACCTTATATTAGGAGTTATATCATGAGTCTTTCTTGTACTTGGAAGCCTCCCCTAAAGGAAGAATCAAATTAAATTGGTGGTTGCTCTCTTAGTAATCCAGGAATTAGTTACTGAAGTATATTTAGAGACTTCAACGAAATACAGTTCTTTCATTCTCCAAACCAAAGTATCACTTACGTCATCAAAGTAGATACTTTTGCCCTCTTGGAAGGCCATAAAAAGGGAATTACTACAAAGTTTCACTATCATTTGTCCAAAGGCAAACTCCTGGTCTTCTCTTTTTAAACCAGGTTAGATGTTGGAGGTATATTTAAGAGACTTTTAAGGAAATACTGTTCTTTCATTCTCCACTCCCAAGTATGGCTTATGTCATCAAAGGAAAGAATTTTGCCTCCTTGGAAGGCCATAAAGAGGAAATTACTATGAGGTTTCACTATCATCTGATCAAAGGCCAACTCTTGGTCCCTACCTCTCCCCACCACCAAAAAAAAAAAAGGAAAGAAAAACAATTACCACCTATCTGTATTCTTCCCTATAGACCTCTCCCCTTCAAATGTACACCAGTTCCTATCCTTCCAAACACATCACAACAAACAAAGAGGGGCAAACTACCCAAATGGGTCTCACTTTCTTCTTCCATTCTCCCCTCTCCAAATACACAGCCTCCTTAACTGATCTGGGCATGACCCAACTTTAAAAAGAGCAGAGATAAGAGACCACAGCCCCAAACCCACTGGACAATGAAGCAACAAATGGTTCAATATTTCCCTCATCCCTTTAAACATGCATAACCGATTAGGAAAAAAGTGACTCCTTCACTGTGGATTATCCATGGGTAAGATTTTTTTTCCAATGCTACCATTCCCCAAAAATGCAACTCTAGTGGGGACTTCAGCTCTATTGATAGACTTTTTAGGAAACCAAGTAGCCACATCCTTGACGCATAGCTTCCTAGAAAAAAGATCTCATTTCAAATTTTGTGCCAATTTGAAGAGGGAGGGTCCTCTATTTATATACTTCTCTTCAGGTGATTTTCTTTTTAATCAATAAAGGTAAAGCTATATTATAAACAAGGCACCCGATGGGGAGAATCTGTAATTACAAAAGAAGGGAAAAACTACAAAAATCAAAACCTTAGATCCCCCCAAAAAATCTATACAAGTGTCTAAACACAAAGGAGACTCCTCTTTACACCAAAAATACAGTAAGTGCATAAAGTTATGCTGCTTAAAGCCCCAAGGGGAGAGCCAAACTACTTCAGAAGTTCTCTTGTTCCTCTCCCTCCAAAGGCACCATGTAAGACATAAAGGGATCATTCTCCATACACCCCTCAACTCCTTTCTAATGCACTGCACCTCCATCCCAAAAAAAATCTCTCTAATAGTACTGGCATCACCATCAAAAGAGGTCTATTTGGCTGGTTTGGGCTGTTCAAGTAAATAGAGAGGGTGGTTGTGCCCCCAGGCCCATACGAAGTGGAATACTTGGCTGGTTGAGAGAAGCCTAGCTAGCTTGCAGAACAACACTACATCGACAGAAACAAAAGAGAGTAATTCTCTATTAAGGGGAGATCAATTCAAGAAAGGAAAAGGGAAAGCAGGAGTCATCGTTGAGGGTCTTATAGATCGAACGAAGGGGATTCAAAACCTCGATGGATACGGAGTGCAGCAAAGGGGTGGCAGACAGGAATGATAGCAAGGAGAGAGAATCACAGACACAAAGTGGGGAGATCTATGCAATGGGTCATGGGAATAAACTCAAAGTGCAGCATTATTAGGCAATAAATCCACAAAGACTAGTGTGACAATGCAACAATCCATTTTGGAAGAAAACTAACAAAAATACAAAGCAGATAAATAACCAACTAAAAAAATGATAAAGGTCTAATATACAAGCTCAAAATTCATGCCACAGTAGCAACTCTAACCGCATGGAAGAATACGTTAGACAATAACATGGTCCAAGCTTTTGCCGACAACCGCTTCATGGAGCCAACCTTTAAATATGGGACTTCTCCATGCAAGCACTGGATAGGGGCGTTCTCAATGGCACTGCAGGAGATAACAAAGTCAGACACGAGAAACTGAAACTATATGCTTTTGGTTCACAAAGGAATCACAGGAAGCCTTATGGGATGCTGTCATGGAACCTCCTATATTTTCTCATTGAAATAGACCAAATGAATGAAACAAGGTGAAAGAAGCGGCATTGAAAAATATGAATGGAAGGTTAGAAAGAAACTACGTCATTGGCTAAACCGGAGACAGGTTATTTCTTGGGCAGAACAAAAATCTATTTCTACAACACTCATTTAAACAACAGCATTTCCAAGATTGCACCAGGAGACGAAAGGCATCAGAAGAACTCACACTTACGATGAAGTGATGTTGTCAGCCCAATGACGAAGCCTGTCAATTGAAATCCAAAAGTATGACTCCCCAGGTGTTTGAACAGGGGCTTCAGAAAGAACCATGCGTACTTCTTGTCGCCACTCTGTGATGTGATCCAATTCTAATTCCTTCTGTGAGTTGTATTGCTCACAAGCATCAAGATATGACTCATTCAATTGTTTTACCTCTTCACAGAGAAGAATTGGAAGAGAAACATCATTTTTTGGAGAAACTATATCACCTTCCTTTTCCATTTGAGAGCCACCAGACTCCATATCTGTCTTTTCATTACCATTCTTTGAATGCCTTAGAATGTATGTCAGCATATATGCATCGCTTGATGAAAATGTCGGTACATGAACAAGAACATTTGATTGCGAAGACTGTAGTTGACCAACATCCATGTGATTTCCAGCCCCAATAGCAACCGTAGACTCAGAGCAACATGGATGAAAAACTGGCTCAGTTTGAACAGGTTTAGTGGCAGAATTTGAAGAACCTTCCCCAAATGGATGTTGACCTAAGTTTGAGACATGTTCATCGTCAAATTCCCACCACTGCTCCATACTCTCATCCTTGATATGGGCTGTGTAATGGCCACTATTTACAGCAGAACCCTTGTGAATCAACACTGCTGACAAGTCATATATTAATTCTGATTGAGGATGTTCAGACAATTTGTGTCCCATATCCAGTTCTCCAGGAAAACAAAATGCGGAAGTGATTTTCTTCTTCATTGTAGTCTGCATTAACAAAATGAGAAAAGCACAACAGAAAGTAAAATTAAAAGAAACAAGACAGAAAAAAACATATATATATATATATGTAGACAGAGAGAGAGAGAGAGAGAAAGCGAGAGAGAATTTTTGCTAAAGCTACTTCAGTACTAATGTAATTGACAGAGTTATCCCCAAACACTCCAATCTCCATACACAAGAAGATAGAACGAAGGAAGGAGTTCAACAAGAGCTACAATATTTTGGGTTCAAGTCCTAGATGGAGGGGCATAGGGAGGGTTTTTTTTGTAGGGGAGTTGGTTATGGGTAGGGGAAGGGCCACCAACCATCATGTAGCCCACGCAGTTGGACCAAAAAAAAAAAAAAGATTCTACGAAAGAGCCCACTGTAGCTTTGAAGGAGCCCTAAGTTGTCACTAGAGTTTCACCTGAACTGTGCATCATGAATAATATGTATGACATTGCAGTAATTAGTAATATCACTAATTTGGCAATTATTAGCAATTTATGCATGATATCATAATGAAAGCAAATGAGGAAGACAGCTTTATAATAAGAGAACTATTAACAGAAATTCATTGAGAACAATAGAGAAATATAAAGCACATAAAAGTCAAGTATGAAGTGATAAAAAGCCCACAACAGTTTCGATAATAAACAATATATGACAACAACCCTACTAACAATTCAAATATATGCCTAAGAAATAGTTTAATCAGTAACAACCAGTTAACATTGAAGACCATGTCAATAGTGGAAAGTAAATGACTCTAACATCTATCACTTGTCAAAAAAAAAACAACTGTAGCATCTATCACCAACCTTACAAAATAACATCAGATTGAGGGCTTTGCCATGCATCAATACAGTGTGACATACAAGGGATATCGGTTTGTATTATATGTAATTGTTTCATGTTCTTTATTAGTTTTACAAACAATGCAATGTGATGCACAATCATCACAACTAAACCACAGAAATTGAGACTTCCATTTCACAGATGCACAAGGCACTACATCACGAAACCAACACACTTGATTAAACCACAATTGGCATAAGGCCGCAAGAAAATGTCTTCTACACAGTCTACTTGCAGGAGGAATTCAGCATAAGTGGCTTGCTCCAGCCAACCCATAGCGCCAAAGGAAATAAAGGAACAACCAAACCATGAATGGAAAAATAAATATTAAGGGCCTAACTGTAAAGGAAAGCAAAGGCCCAATTATTTCCTTCCTCGCAATCTCGGCCAAATCAAAAGGATTTATTTCTCCCAAATTGTTCCTGTTTCGAAAATTAAACTTGCTAACTCCCTTGAATGGATAACCACCATTTATAGTCTTTTTAACATTTAGAGGTTTTGTTTTTGAGTGCTTCAAATCCCACCCTCAGCATCTCGAAATTGGACTAGAGTTTTTGCATATATAATGAACCAAATAAAGTTACAACGCAGCAACTCCAATTCATCATGCATCACAAGGTTAGGAAAAAAATAAATTTAAATTTAAATGAAAGAAGAGTTATTTACATGCCTATTCTTGTTAAAGGGTTTTCAAAGTTTCAAAACTGTTCTTGTTAAAGGTTTAAAATAATAGTAACAAAGAAGGGAAAATAAATCATATTATTAATTACCTTAGGAAGGAAAACACAGCGCTTGAGCTGGAAATTAAGGACAGCAGGTATATATATATATATATATGCATAAAATGACCGGATGAAATGGGTGGCATGCTGGCCAGCGTGTCACCTCCCTTCCCAATAGATACTGCCTTCGAGTCATGTTAGGTGCAAAATGTGTAATACCCCGACCCGGGATACGACACAAATATCGAGGTAAGTCGATACAATAATAAAACCCGAACTGTTTTAAGTTTATGTTGCATAATTAAATGGATATGTATATATGAATATATATGCATAATAATGTATTAAAGTGATCTCATGAATATATATATATATATATAAATATGTATACGGCCATATAAACATATATATGGTAGATTGAATAATATATGTATATATATATATATATATATATATAAGAAATAGGTGTGAGGTGTCTTGTGTGCATGGGTATGCTACCACCGCAGCTACAGGTGGCAAGGGCCACCGACTAGGGGGTCGGTTAAGGGTATAAAGAAGGAATTTGAAGAGAGAGAAATAGAATCGCAAGAATAGGAAGGAGAGAAAAGAACCAGACGTAGAGATAGAGAGAGAAAGCTGAAACTTGAGGTACAGCAGTTGCCTGAGAACAGGTAAACCACTGCGCCTTTATTCTTTAGATTTACTTTATATGATTATAGAACTGATTACTAGAACAGTAGGACCTGAAACAAAGGAGGAAAAACAAAAGAAAATAGAACTGGGTTTCGGTTAGAAATGGTGATTTAAAATAGGTGAACCTAAATGGAAAATTGAACCATAATATGAATAGGAAATTACCCCAGGATCTCAAAACACTTTGAATCAGTTTAAATGGTCAAGAAATGGCCATTCTATGGCCAGTTATTCCCTTACCAGTGCAACGCCGGAAACTGGGAATGGGTGTTGGAAAACCGATCACATGGAGAGCCAAATTTAGTCCTCAAACGTTTCTTTAAATCCTAGATTTCATTTGGAACGAAAACAGTAGAAAACGGACGTGAAATGAGTGAGATCCGTAGAGAATTTTGCTATTCCGGCGATAATAGCCGGAAAACCCACCGGAGAAGACGACCGGATTAGCGGGGGCTTCTTCGGGTCAGGATGAGACCGGGTCTGGGTCGGGTCGGGTTGAGATCCGACCTACTGCAATAAGGGTACCAACACTGTGTCGTTTTGTTTTAAAATTAAAAGGGATTGGGCTTGTTTGGACATGGACATAGTAAATCAAATTGGGTTTTTGGGGTTATCTAAAATGTGGATAAGGTAGATAAGAAAATATCTCAATCCGGTTCTCTGATTTGAACTGAACCGGTTGGTTCAGGAAATAGGCAGACCGGTTTAGGGATTTCTGGTCATGAACCAACTGGTTCAGACCGCAACTCTGCATAATTACACTTTGACCCTGAAAGTTATAGGTAATTCCACTAAGGCCCAACAAGAAAATGTTAATTTTACAAGAATAACCCTACCTTAATTACGAGTCAAACGAGGTCCAAATAAGGTAAATGATTAGTCGATTTTTATTATCTCGGATGCTCTGAGTCCAATGGTGAGGTCCGTTTCACGAGACGAAGTCCCGAAAAGTTACGACTTGTAAAAATGACCAAAATACCCCTGCTTCATAGGTGAGTCAAATGGACTCCGATTAAATTAAAGAACTAGTGAATTTTTATTATTCCGAACCCTATGGACTCAATGGTGAAGTCTAAATTGGCATTAGAGATACTTAAGATGACGAGACGTAAGATTGATGAATAAACATTTATTCTGAAACACGTTTATTGATATATAGGGAACTTGAAGGGGAAAGGCCCACTCACGAATTTCTAAGCTAAGATTTCATTAGAGGTAAGTAGATACCTTTTCTCTTCCATGTGGTGTTATCAAGCCAAGTTCATTCTTTTACTGCCAAACTTGTACTCCTGAGCGTATCTGATGTTATTGTCTCCACAATGTGATATTGTTCTATCTGGTGGACATTGATTTATTGTTGTACCATTGTCATCATGTTGAACCGTGCTTTGAAATGCCTATTGTTATGTTTCCATTGAATTTATGATATTCCATTTTTATATACTCCTATGGAATCATTTATGATCATGAAATGTTTATGTATACAGGATTTGTGCTCAGTCACAATATCCATCCGATGCTTTTAAATACACTGAAGACCTTCGGGTCGAGTCCGTGAGCGGACATATGGCCATACACTGGAATGCACTGAAGGGGGTAAACCGGGCCCCCAAGGACCGAAGGCGTGCTAAGCCCTGACATAGAATAAAAGCATCTCTTACACGATTGCTCAACTATAATTGTTGAATTACATTATTCTTGTGATTATCTTGTATTGCGAGATATTCCTTTATTGATTTATTGTGATCAATTATAATGGTAGTACTTTCTTGTTATTGTATTATCGTCGAGAATTCCAGGACATTGTTATGCCAGTCCTACTGATTACACATTATGATCCCACTGTTCATTTGCCATCATGACAATTGTTTCCATTGGCTATTATAGCATCTTATTTTTATGATTGGCTATCATATTCTTATTCTTGGATTCATATTCTTTTATGATCCTCGATACCAGTGTCGGAGATCTGTATTTACTTGCTGGGCTCTTGTAGCTCATTCCACCCTACTTACCCCTTTTCAGGTAATGACACTGCAAGACCCCAATAGGAGTCTGGAAGCATAGGAGGATATTTTGAAGAATTGTATCAGACTATGTTTTAATTCTCCCATGTATTCACCACCCACGGGTGCTGGTTATGTTTAGTTTTGACTCGGTACTGTAAAACCATATGATGTATGTTAAGACTTCTGCTGACTATTGTAGTGATAAACTTCCTGCTGTTATTGTTTTAAGAATTTGGTACTTTGCATATTAGTACTATGATACAGGAATGGAAAAAGTAGGGACGGCCTTAGGGTCGGCCCCGCGACACGAAATCCGCATAGGGTGGGTTTCGGGTCGTGACAAAATGCACCTTTTTATTTTTGATTTTTGATTTTATTTAGTATATTATATATATATATATATGTTGCCCCATATGTGATACGCGCGAGCGTGTGGCCGAGTGTAAGAGGGGTTGGTTTAGGCGCATGGGTCAGGGGTTCGAACCCCAGGACTTGCGGTTCCTCATATGTTTTCCCATTTTCTCAAGCCAAACGGCGAACAGGGCACTAATACACAGATAGGATATCCCACGCACGTTCTGGTTATTTAATTGGGCCCTATTCGCGTATCCAAACGGGGGAGATCAGGGTTTTAAAACCCTTAACGCCAAATGACGTAGTTTCATTTATTCGGTGGCAGCCTTACGTGCTGCCACGTGTACGAGTCTACCCACTCTTTTAAAACGAGTTGCGAGTCAACTCGGTCGTCTTCCCCATCGACTACCCACTATTGCCCTAATATCCGAATTTCTTTCCTTCCATTTTCGTGTGTTTTGGTTCACTCAACCTCTACTGTTTTTAACCTAATCCATTTCTGGAACACTAAGGACCCTTTTGGCATTCGTTTGGGAGTTCAAAATGAGCTCATATGTTCGGTCCATGGAGAAATAGCCAAACCTGTAACTGACTGGTAAATCCTCAATTCACCACCATTTTTGATGGAATTTGATTTTGCGTGATCCTCGTGGGAGGGGCATTCGATCCCCATTCTCAAAAACAGGTTTTGAAGTCTAGAAACAAGATTTTGATTTCTTGGTCGAAACTTGCAACTCGATTTTTAGGGTTTATCCTTTGAGTTTTAGGGTCGCGGTCATGGGTTTTTAGGACCTTGTGATAGTCTAGTTTAAGTTCCAAAACACATATTTGGGCTTGGATCACTTTGATTCAGACCTGTACTCTTAGAGGTCCATTCATGGAGGTTTTATGTATGGTTGGGTATTTTTTGTGTGTTCAGTGTTTATTCTTCATGTATTGTTCAAGTCTATTCACTTTAAACATCATTTATGCATGAATAACACTAAGACAGTTTACTTATATACATGCACTTTTAGAGAGAGAAAAATATAAGATTTTGTGGGTTTACCTTAAACGGCACCTTCCCCTCTCCTTCTCCTTCTGAATTTCCTCTCTTCTTCTTTCCAGAACTCTCTCTCCCTCTCTGTATGACTAGATCCTCGTGTGTGTGTGTATACAATATGTATTTATGTGTATAGGTGTACTCATAATGATCACCATTCTGGTTGCCCCTACTGCTGATTCACCCATTGCTTGTTGCAAGCACTCCAAATGAGTGCTCTTTATGTTACTGTTTGGGGCAGGCCATCATTGGCCGTGTGTGTGTGTTTGTTTTGTTTTGTATGTATATATATATATGGCTATATATATACATATATATATATATATATATTTACACATATAATATAACTCACACCAACCCTCTTGGACACACACACCCCATTACCCCTTAGGTATTAGTATGCTTCTATGTACTATGTATGGATATATTTAATTATACATGTATACACTTGTATATTTATATATACTTGGCTATATATATATATACATACACATATAATCCATCTTTAATGTGTGTATTTTTTATTTATTTTAACTAATAATTAATTTCATATATTTAATTAATTAATTATTTCCTTAAGTGTAGGTATCTTTACACTAATTCCTCATAACCTCGTACAACGTGTCATGATCTTATACTCGTACTAAGGATCGGCGGTTAACGTGAAATTATACAATTCTTATGGAACTAACCGAAACAGGTTGGTGATTGCAACGAAAGTGATGTACAGTCGTCTTGGGTTTTCAGGACTTCTACTAAAAGTCCACGTGTCGGGGTCGAAACCGACCCCGTTACTTAAGGTCTCGATCACCAATTTAAAATCAACGGTTTAATGATCCCTAATTCAGGTCGGGGTATTACAGAGACCATTTTCTGCAATAGTTAATTCAAAAAATTTAAAAATACAACAATGCATATAGACTAAGCTACACTTACAGAGCAACAAATAGGTAAAATATAAGAATTCAAAGATTATCTAGTAGTGTGCGCATTTAAAACTCTTCAAAGAATTTTATCATAAATAAATGCAAATAATTCAAGCGCAAAAGCATTTTTTTCCTAGAGAGCAGAGTAACGGTGATAAATATATATAGAAGAATAAATTTGGTGATAGGGGTAGCAATTTTGGCAGAACCGGCAATATAATATAATAACCCAACATGAAGGTGGCCTTTCATAACCATTTTTTTTTTTTTTTTTCATTTTTTCCCTTTACAGCATAAACAAAAAACATGTTTAGTATCCAATTTCTTCATTGAAAAATGAAAACAAAAATAATTAAAACTTGCAATCCTTTTGTCCATTAACCACTCTTTTTAATCATTAAAAAAAAAAAACACTACTTTGACGAGCATAATCCTTTTGTCCATTAAGATTCAAGCCTAAGAACCAAAAGAGACTACTGAAAAGAGCCAAGGTACTATTCACATCATTATTCACGAGTACTTTTCCCACTTCCGAGCACCCTAAACAGCCCTAGTTTCTTATCCAAACCTTTATCAACCCCAAACCAAAACCTATAGTTGGGAAAAATTAAAATATTTTAATTTTCCAGACTTAAATTTCTTGAATATAATTAGATAAAGAGAGAGTATGTGAATAGTTGGGAAAACAAAGAGAATGCTGGCAAATGTTAATAAATAGCCAAAAGTTTACATGACTTGTAGAATCAAGAGTACTTGGGTGCACAAAGGATGAACTTATTTTTCAATCCATATTCGTAAAAATTTTGCTCCTTTAAGAAAGATACAGTAAATAAATTGGAGAGGTTCCAAATAAATAACTGTACAAAACTTTCAATCATCCAACAGTTTGTCTAAGACTCTAAGCTTAATATGATAACACGTGGGCACTTCTCAGGGCCAGTAATAGTAGAGGTGTAGGTAATGCCAATTTTCAATGCAATGTAAGGGAATTGTGCATGAATAACAAAGTTTAGATTTTGTTCCTTACGAAGACAAAATCAAATCATCCAAATATCGACAATCTCTCATCACAAGAAGCATAAATACAAATACAGTGAAGTTTGGTTCTTACAGTTAGACGAATAAATGAGTATAGAAAATATCCGTAAAACCTCCAAAGGGAGAAGATCATAAGGATGTATATTTTATCTCATTAAGCTAGTTTAAACTTGTAAGCACCTTGGTATTTGTTAACCTGTACTAAGAAAAGGGAACGTGAGAACAAGAAAAATTAGAGAACAAATTCCATCAATCACATCCTTGTCTATTTCCCCATTAAAATGATTCTACGTTCAACAGACTTTCCTTATCAAGGGAAGACCTTAGAACATATATAATTCCAAGGTATGTAAATATCACTTTTGTAAGAGTAGAATAAAAATCTCAGGCAGATATATAAAAAGCAAAAGAAATAGATTTTCAAAGATGGCAACAAAAAGAAGATTTTTTTTTTTTTTTTAATATGGACTTTGTGACAACAATGCAAGAAAAAGAGGGAAAAATTCTATTTACAAAAAAGGGTCAATTAGATACAAACTATCAAAAATGGAAACAAAAGAATGTTGATCAACACAAAGTAGAATATGTACTGGTAGATTCTCATTTCTAATGTTCAACTAAGTAACAAACACACATATATAGTTAAATAGGATAGAGTTATAATGTAATTAAATTAAAAACAATATTGCTGCAACATTTCTTGGACAAGGGATGTATAGGACTGGAAAAATTATTCAAAGGGGGCAGTCATGGGGAAAAATCAGTTTAAGAACTTCATGGGAGAAAAACTGGCTGATAAATTACTCTAAAAAAAACAAACAAGGTATGGCTCCCGTTATTTTGATCTTAGTTTTCTACTTCGATACTTTTTATTATAACAGCTTTTGCACATCTCTTTTTATCAGTGTCAGCATGCATTGATCAGATAGGTACACCTAAAAACATTGTTATAACTTGTACCTTGGAATGCAATGTAGGAGCCATATGCGTAAGTAGTGAAAAAGAATAATAAACTTGCATGCATGTAATCTAAATCTCATTCTCAATTTTGAAACTACAGGGCAGATTTGCCTTTCACTTTTCCTTTTTTTTTTTTTCTTATGATTAAAAGTAACGAATCTTGATCCATTACCTTTCCCATTTTCTTCTCTATAACAACATTATTGCTCTTAACCAGTATTGTTTCTCAGTTTTTGACTTGTGGATTCATACTATTGCTTATTATATATGAGGAGGCCTAGAAAGGGAAAGAGTGGCAATGAAGGTATGTCCTGTCAACTAGATATAGTTTAGATAAACCTAGACCACGGGTTGAACACACACCTACTCAATAGAGCAAATACCTATAGATTTCCTAAGATTCTCAAACCGAAGGCCATCTAGAGGCTTTGTAAACATATCTGCCAATTGGTGTTCAGTATAAACATATTGCAAAGATATGACATTCTCTTTTACAAGTTCTCTAATGAAATAATGTTCAATGTCTATATGCTTGGTTCTAGAGTGTTGAACAGGATTTTTGGAAATATTTATTGCACCTGACCAAGCCAACAACATCGCATGAACTTGCTCATTATTCTCGATTGCCATAGAGACAAGATAGGCGAAGTGTTCTGGATCAACAGTGATCTGAGCCATGATGTGTGAATGACAGGAAAAACTGAGATCCAAAGATGGCTCTACTGCCAAAGATGGCTCTAATGATTTTTCAATTCACCCCAAGAAAATTATTCTAGCCATGTACTTATTGAAAGTTGAACATAAAATTGATTTGATTCCTCACTTCAATAAGAACATCACAATGACTAAATGTGCATAGTAAAAACAATGAGTGAATGTGAGATAAAAAGTATGAAGACAACTAAGCAAAAAAGAGTAACTGAGAAACCTGAAAGAAATTAAAGAAATATAGCATAGTCTCCAATACACAGTTCAACTCAAGATAATTGAGAATAGGATATCGCATTCAAATGCACTGGAAGAAAAATAAAAATCCTTTTGAATTTCCTTTTTCAAAACAACAGGGAAAAAAAACCAAAAAAGAAGAAGACATAATCTAAGAACCAATGATCTAGGAATAAGATGAGAATCCCTGGATAAACCCAGACCATGGGTTGAACACACAAGTACTCAATAGAGCAAATACATATAGATTTCCTAAGATTCTCAAACCGAAGGCCATTTAGAGGCTTTGTAAAATATCTGTCAATTGGTGTTCGGTAGAAACATATTGCAAAGATATGACATTCTCTTCTACAAGTTCTCTAATGAAATGATGTTGAATGTCTATATGCTTTGTCCTAGAGTGTTGAACAGGATTTTTGGAGATGTTTATTGCACTGGACCAAGCCAACAACATCTCACGAACTTGCTCATTAGTCCCCACTGCCACAGAGACAAGATAGGTGAAGTGTGCTGGATCAGTAGTGGCCTAAGCTATGATGTGTGAATGATAGGAAAAACTGAGATCCTAAGATGGCTCTACGTCCAAGAGACTGTGCAGCAGTCTCAAACTAGTCATAGACTAAAAGAAAAAGGAAAAAGACTAGTAATGCAGGATGTGAAATAAAATAACTCACCTAATGACGAGATGTGACCCAATGAAGAAACTAATCGGTGAAAATGACCCTCTCGAAGACCCCAACACTTTTAACCGGAACGGAAATGGAAAATGAGGCGAATGAAAATATGGAGAGAGTGAGAGACAATAAAGAACGGTAAAAGAAATATAACAATTGAAACCTATGTACAACCGTTCGGACGACTGAAACGTCGTCTCGAAAACTGCACTCTCGTTCGAACGGGAGGATTGTTCGTTCGAACGACTCCACAATCAACGGCTTGCAATAGATGCAAAGGTCGTTCAAACAAAAATGTGGTCGTTCTAACGACCAGGGCAGTAACTCACTCCCCTCGACTGACACACAAGATTTTCAAAAACACAAAAATTTATGTGTCAACATTTGAAGTGCAATATCCAAAACAAATAATATTTCAAATCGAATACATTAAGGACAATCAGATATTTGTAATATTTTCAATATTCACAATAATTCTTAAATACTCAATGTGCATTCAAATTCTCCCTCAACACATCAACTCATGAAATAGATTATACAAGTGATTAGATTTAATCATGCGATGCACCAATATCAATGAGTTTACTACAGTGTGGAATGATTCAACTCACAATACGCACAAACAACTACAATGAAACATTCTCGGTGAATTTAGACCTTATGATTCATCCCTATATCTCCCTTGAAAATTACCAAAGTCAGTATCTAAAATGAATAAATGCATTGGCATTCTTCAAGGTGGCTTTCACACAACTAGGTAGGCAGCTAAATTTCAAAGGTACACCCCTTTGAATGTTATTCACACTAGCCTAATGGTAGCCCTTTCCTTGCACACATTCTTGGTGAATTTCGACCATATGATCATCCCCTATATCTCCCTTAAAAGTTTTCGAAGTCAGAATCTAAAATGAATAAATGCATTGGCCTTCTTCAGGGTGGCTTTCACACAACTAGGTAGCCAACTAGATTTCAAAGGAACACCCCTCTGAATGCTTTACACTCTAGCCTAATGGTAGCCTTTTCCTTGCACACATTTAGAAATAAACATAATTTAGTAGGTGCATAAATTTGGTCTAATGATTTTTCAATTCACCCCAAGAAAATTCTTCTAGCCATATACTTAGTTGAAAGTTGAACATAAAACTGATTTGATTCCTCACTTCAATAAGAACATCACAATGACTAAATGTGCATGGTAAAAACAATGAGTGAATGTGAGATAAAAAGTATGAAGACAACTAAGCAAAAAAGAGTAATTGAGAAACCTGAAAGAAATTAAAGATATATAGCATAGTCTCTAGTACAAAGTTCAACTTAAGATAATTTAGAATAGGATATTGCATTCAAATGCACTAGAAGAAAAAAAAAATCCTTTTGAATTTCTTTTTTCAAAACAACAGGGGAAAAAAACCAAAAAAAAAAAACATAATCTAAGAACCAATGATCTAGGAATAAAAGATGAGAACCCTTGGATAAACCTAGACCACGGGTTGATCACACAACTACTCAGTAGAGCAAATACATATAGATTTCCTAAGATTCTCAAACCGAAGGCCATCTAGCGGCTTTGTTAAATATCTAGTCAATTGGTGTTTGATAGAAACATATTGCAAAGATATGACATTGTCTTCTACAAGTTCTCTAATGAAAGGATGTCAAATGTCTATACGCTTTGTCCTAGAGTGTTGAACAGGATTTTTGGAGATGTTTATTGCACTCGACCAATCCAACAACATCGCACGAACTTGCTCATTAGTCCCCACTGCCACAGAGAAAAGATAGGTGAAGTGTGCGGGATTAGCAATGGCCTGAGCCATGATGTGTGAATGATAGGAAAAACTAAGATCCTAAGATGGCTCTACGTCCTAGAGACTGTGTATCAAGTCTCAAATTGAATTTTTGACTTGACTCGGGTCTTTGCAAAACTTATTGACTCGACCTAAGCATATTTCAACTTATTTCTCGGACCCATGCATTTTTTAAAAGCTTATAAGTCTTGGACGCATTCAAACTCTCCCTCAACACATCAACTAATGAAATAGATTATACAAGTGATTAAATTTAATATTGTGATGTACAATATCAATGAGTTCACTATAGTGTGGAATGATTCAACACAGAATAAGCACAAACAACCATAATAAAACATTCTTGGTGAATTTAGACCATATGATTCATCCCTATATCTCCCTTGAAAATTACCAAAGTCAGAATCTAAAATGAATAAATGCATTAGCATTCTTCAAGGTGGCTTTCACACAACTAGGTAGGCAGCTAGATTTCAAAGGTACACCCCTCTGAATGCTTTGCACTCTAGCCTAATGGTAGCCCTTTCCTTGCACACATTTAGAAATAAACACAATTTAGTAGGTGCGAAAATTTGGTCTAATGATTTTTCAATTCACCCCAAGAAAATTCTTCTAGCCATGTACTTATTGAAAGTTGAACATAAAACTGATTTGATTCCTCACTTCAATAGGAACATCACAATGACTAAATGTGCATGGTAAAAACAATGAGTGAATGTGAGATAAAAAGTATGAAGACAACTAAGCAAAAAAGAGTAACTGAGAAACATGAAAGAAATTAAAGATATGTAGCATAGTCTCCAATACACAGTTCAACTCAAGATAATTGAGAATAGATATTGCATTCAAATGCACTAGAAGAAAAAAAAATCCTTTTGAATTTCTTTTTTCAAAACATCAGGGAAAAAAAAACCAAAAAAAAAAAAAAAAAAAACATAATCTAAGAACCAATGATCTAGGAATAAGATGAGAACCCCTGGATAAACCCAGACCACGGGTTGAATACACAACTACTCAATAGAGCAAATACATATAGATTTCCTAAGATTCTCAAACCGAAGGCCATCTAGAGGCTTTGTAAAATATCTGTCAATTGGTGTTCGGTAGAAACATATTGCAAAGATATGACATTCTCTTCTACAAGTTCTCTAATGAAATGATGTCGAATGTCTATATGCTTTGTCTTAGAGTGTTGAACAGGATTTTTGGAGATGTTTATTGCACTCGACCAAGCCAACAACATCGCACGAACTTGCTCATTAGACAATATGCATGACGCACACAAGTAACTCTATGCCCAACCCATGTCTCGCTTCACAGTCTGCCCCCATTAGCACGCAAGTACTGTTCATTTGGCCGGATGAACAGTACTAGCATGCTGACGGGGGCGGATCGTGAAGCGAGACATGGGTTGGGTATAGAGTTACATGTGTGCGTCATGCATATTGTCACGGTCCGCCCCCATTAGCACGCAAGTACTGTTCATTTGGTCGGATGAACAGTACTTGCGTGCTGACGGGGGCGGACTGTGAAGCGAGACATGGGTTGGGCATAGAGTTACATGTATGCGTCATGCATATTGTCATTGCATTGCATTAATGAATTGGAAGGTTTATAGCTTACAAATGTTCACTTTGCATATGCCACAACTTACCTTTATTCTTTGTTTAGCATTATGTTATACAAGTTGTCGCGCTTACCCTACATGGAATTACATTTTTCAGATGAGGCTCCCGACATATGAGACTTGAAGAAGTCTTGAAGCAAGGAGGGGAAAGTGGATTTGAAGTGTATTTGGCCTAAGGGCCATATTTTGTATGTAGGGGCATAAGCCCCGTGAAATTTAGTTCGTGTTTAAAACTTAAACTTTGTGTAAGTTGTAAACTTAAATTTTATGTTGGATTATGTAGAATTATGTATTGGATATGTATAAGGAGCATAGAGTTCCAAGTAGTTACCTTATGATTGTGCAGATGAAGGGCTGGCCCATCAATTAGAAGTGGTTGCCTCGAATGTGGAGACATTGGTGCAGATGAAGACTAAGCATAATTATGGTGATCCATAAGGGTCTAAATGACAAATGACTAACCCTCTTTTTAAAGATAATGGAGGAATTCAGACACGCACAGTGCGATTGGATTTTCCTAAATTTAATGGAGAAGACCCTAGTGGGTGGGTCTATCGAGCTAATCAATTCTTCAATTACCATCAAACGAATCCGCATCACAGAGTCCTATTGGCATCCTTCTATATGGAAGGAAAAGGCCTTGGTTTGGTTCCAAGACATTGAAGCTGCAGGGGGAATTAGTAGTTGGGAAGGATTTGTACGTGCACTTCAGACAAGGTTTGGATCATCACCTTATGAAGACCCCATGAAAGCTCTTATTTGGCTAAAGCAAACTTCAACAGTGGAAGATTATAAGAGCCAATTTGAGGCTCTTTCAAACCAACTTAGAGGACTGGCTGAGTCTTACAAACTCAGTTGTTTCCTAAGTGGGTTACAGGAAGATATTCGGTTAATGGTATGTATACTTAATCCTTCAAATTTACATATTGCTTTTTGATTAGCAAAAATGCAAGAAGAGAATGTGGCTGCTCTTAGGAGAACTGCAAAGCTAAGATTTGTTCCTACTCGTTTGGCTATTGGGCCTCCAAGCCCACCTGAAAAAAAGGGCCATTGTTCCGGTCCAAAGATTATCACCTAGCCAAATGAAGGAGCGACGGGATAAGGGACTTTGTTATAATTGTGATGACAAATGGGCCTCGGGGCATAAGTGCAAATCAGCTCGACTGTTTATTATGGAGTGTGATGAATCAAGTGATGATGAGGTGCCCAAATCTAAAGTTACAGAAGGGAGTAGCGAGCAAGTCTAAGGAGGAAACACCTATAGTGGAGTTAGAACCCAGAATATCCATCCATGCATTATTTGGATCACCAAACCCAAAAACAATGAGATTCTTAGGGGCACATTTGTGGAAGGGTAGTAGTAATCTTGGTTGATACGGGAAGTACACACAATTTCATGGACCCATCTGTTATTCAAAGGGCTCACCTACCATCTAATCCAACGAAAGGGCTCTCTGTCAAAGTGGCTAATGGGCAGGCAGTTCGTAGTGAAGGGAATTGTGCAGCAGTACCTCTACATATGCAAGGTATTCTCTATACCATTGATTTTTACATTTTGACCCTAGGAGGATGTGATATTGTTTTGGCTTCGAACCTTGGGACCTATCCTTTGGGATTTCTCAAGACTTCAAATGGAGTTCTCATTTTTGGACAAACCTCGAAGATTACAAGGTATGTCACCAACTGGTATCTCATTAGTAGAAGGAGAAAAAATTGGTAAAGGTTCTAGGCAAAATAAAAGAGGACTAGTTATTCAGCTTTTTGATTTTAAGAGTCCCAGTTTGCCAGTCCATTGAAACTTCTGTTGAGCCACTAATATGTGATCTTCTTAACCAATATCTAGAAGTGTTTTCAGAAACCCAAAGGGTTGCCCCCTACTCGAAATCATGACCACCATATTGTATTATAGTCAGGTGCAAAACCAATTTGTGTAGGGCCTTATAGATACCCTTACTTTCAAAAATTTGAAATTGAAAAAATAGTCCATGAAATGTTACAATATGGTATTGTTAGACCTAGCCAAAGTCCATTCTCATCCCCGGTCTTATTAGTAAGAAAACATGATGGAAGTGGGGGGCTTTGTGTTGACTACAGAGCCCTTAACAAAGAAACCATTAAGGTTAAATTTCTTATACCTATAGTTGACAAACTTCTTAATGAACTTCATGGATCAACCATCTTTAGTAAGCTGGATTTAAGGTCAAGATATCACCAAATTAGGGTCCACCCAAAGGATATACCTAAAATAGCCTTCTGTACCCATGAAGGCCGTTATGAATTTTTGGTAATGCCCAGGCAACTTTCCAAAGTCTTATGAATGACATCTTTAAACCTTATCTATGAAAGTTTATATTGGTTTTTTTTTTTTTTTTTATGACATTCTTGTCTATAGTAAAAACCTTTCTGACCATGTTCATCATTTACAAATTGTTTTGGACATTTTAAAACAGTGCTAGCTTTTTGCAAAAAAATCTAAATGTTGTTTTGGATGTGCTGAAATTGAATATCTTGGTCACCTAATCTCAAAAGATGGGGTACGAGCTGATCCTACCAAAATTGAAGCAATGCTTAACTGGCCATTTCCTACCAGCCTTAAATCCCTTAGAGGATTCTTAGGTTTAACTGGATATTACAGAAAATTTATCAAAGGATATGGACTTATAGCAGCCCCCTTAACAGCCCTTTTAAAAAAGAATTCCTTCCAATGAACCGAATCCGCAAAAGGGGCCTTTCAAGATCTTAAACATGCTGTAACTAACCCTCCTGTCTTAGCTTTACCAGATTTTTTTATTCCTTTTACTATTCAATGTAATGCTTCTGGTATTGGTGTTGGAACTTTATTAATGCAACAAGGTAGGCCCTTGGCATACATGAGTCAAGCAATTCATAGGAAAGCCTTGCAACTATCTACCTACGAGAAGGAGTTGATGGCATTGGTCTTAGCGGTGAAGAAATGGAGGTCTTATCTTTTAGGACACAACTTTAAGATACAGACGGACCAGCAGAGTCTCAAGTACTTGTTGGAACAAAAGATAGGTACTCTTCTTCAGCAAAAATGGATTACCAAGCTTTTGGGATATAAGTTTGTGGTAGAATACAAACAAAGGAAGGAAAATAAGCTTGCCGATGCCTTGTCCCGAAAAATGAAAGATCAGAAGGAAAGGAAAACTATCTGCTATTACTGCACCAGCTAACACTTGGTTGGAATAACTCAGAAACAGTTATGTTACAGATCTTAAATTGCGGCAGATTATTAAAAAGCTGGAACAAGGAAGTCTTGCATCCCAAAATTATAAACAGAGGGATGGATTATTATTTTACAAAGGAAGATTGTACATTCCAGCCTCAAGGGAGTTGAGAGAACAGTTTCATTCATTTGCTGCATAGTAGCCCACAAGGAGGACACTCAGAATTTCACAAGACTCTTCATAGAGCTAAATCTGAGTTTTATTTAGGGTGGTGAAATAGAAGGGGCTCGGTGAAGAGGAAGCATCTAGGGTAGAATATTCTACCTTAGCCAACGAATTTCCAGACCTTGTGGACAAGGTCATTTAGGGAGGGGCAATGTCATGTGCACATGGGCCGGGTCATGGTCTGTATAAAGGGCCCAGTTGTTGGTTGCTTATTATTTAATCTAGTAGAGTCCAGAGTCCAGTTGAGTTTGGTTAATTTGATTATTTGGGTCCAATAATTGTACGTGGGCATCAGGTTAAGACTTGTTCTTAATCCGTTGATTCACAGCCAAGTATTTTGGCTTAAGAATAGGTCTTCAGGTTGGGTTGTTATCTGAATATCAGTGACGTAGTTATGCTATTTTTATGGGTTGAGTTATTGTAACCCGGTCAGTTGTTATTTCCAGTTGCATTTAAGTCTTTCATGTTAATGAGAAAAGGGGGAAAACAGTTGCAATCAGTGAGTATTGGAGGCTGTGGATTTCCTCGAATTAATCTAATTCTTTTCTTCTAGCTCGAACCCGACACAGGTTTCGGATGTAGTTGGAATATGAAGGTTCACCAATTGAAAAAAAAGTACCAATAGACAATCATGGTGACGTATGTTAGCCAGTTGTTTCGAAACAACATTAGATGTGTATCGTAGTAAGAAAGATAAGATCTATTAATTACAGTAAGAAGAAAAAATAAGAAAATCGAGATCAACTTGAGTTGTGAAGAGAGATCATTACGAAAAAAAAGAAAAGAAAAGAAAAGACATAACCAAAAGCATATATAGATCAATGGTAGTAAGAGAGAACTTGACTGAAAAATGCATGTCTCGACCGTATAGAAGTGGAAGATTAGAAAATCCTTACGATTGGGGTCTGAAAATTTGAAGAAAATTTGCAACAAATAAATAAATATTAATCTAGGGAACTAAGCGAGATCGAACAACAATGACAAGAGATCATCAAAACAGTAGCATTGAAAACTCACCAGATGAAACTCGAACCCGATCGCCATTAGAGCCCAGCTTAGAGAGGTCAGTGCCAGGGTTTCACACAACTAGGTAGGCAACAAGATTTCAAAGGTCAGTGCCATGGTTTAGGGCCTAGGGCTTAGAGTTTAGGGTTTAGGGTTAGGGGATAGAGGTTAGCGCTTAGGGATTGGGGTTTGGGGTTTGGGGTTTAGGGGTTCGGGGTTTGGGGTTGGGTTTGGGGTTGAGGGTTGAGGGTTTAGGG